>OZ005736.1:50395756-52795756 GCA_963930755.1 Eudasyphora cyanicolor | reverse complement strand
AAAGCCTCAATGAAATCAGCCGAGCGATTGGAAGCAAAATATATGACAACGTTACAAAAAGAGAATTGGTGTCTTCATTTTGACGGGAAAAAGTTTGGAAAAAAGGAAGTGCAGGTAGTGGTATTGTCAAATGAAACTAAAGAAGTGCGAGTAGCAGTAATGGTGCTTGAGAATGGAAAAAGTGTCACAATATTTGAAGGTAAGAAATAAAAATTAAGATTTTATATACATTTCTAACTCTACTTAAATTTACAGGCATAAAGGAAATTCTCAACCGATTTTCTTTGTGGAACTCGGTTAAAATGATTGTATGTGATACAACAAATGTCAATACAGGGAAAAAAAAATGGAATTGTTCATTATCTACAATCATGCTTTGAAGAAAAATCTTTGACACCGCCACAATATGTTGGTTGCCAACACCATGTTTTGGACTTAATTCTTAAGCATGTAATGAATGAATTACTTGGCGCGAAAACAGTATCACCAAATATTTCCTACGAAATATTTTCAGATATAATAACTGATTTTCAAAATCTGAAACAAAACTTCCAACAAAGCGACAAAAAAATGAAAATTCCTAATATCAAATGGCGCGATGACATGCAGTATTTGTATGACCTTGGACAATACTTTAAGTATTATCAAAAACATAACGTTTTTCCGTTCATTAACTTTCGAGTTTTACCATCGCTCAGTAACGCCCGTTGGAACTCCAGAGCTATTCTTGCATTGCTCACATTTATACTCCTTCCCAATCACAGAGAAAAACTTTTACCACTTTGTCAATTTATATGCAGTGCATGGTACGAAGTATGGTTTTCCGACCAACGTTTTCGCAACAATTATTTTGAATGCTTGGAAGAATCTGTGAAGCCGTTCAAAACTGCACATCAATGTTTAAATAGACACTGGGTGAAGGAAGATTCAGCCATTCCAAATTTAAAACGGTCTAATATATGTGCCGAACGAGCCATTAAAGAAGTGAAAGATTTATATTCGTTTTGTAAAAATGGACGAACCTTGAATTTGAAATTTATTTCTTCTAATGTCAAATTAAATAATAAATAAAAATATTTCCAATGTAAGAATTTTTTCATTTTCGTTTTCAAGTATAACAACAAAAACAAAAGCAAACGAAAACAAATAGCAAAAGCGGTCAACAGCTATACATTGCCAATGCAAATGTACATGTTTGTGTGTATATGCGCATATAAATTTTAAAATCGTTTGGTGCGTGAACTTTTTTGAATGAAATAAAAAACTAAAAACGCAGTTATGATTTTTTTAATGTTTCTCATCGTGTACAGCCATGTAAATTTAAAAAAAAATAAAAAAGTCATAATAGAATACCCCTAATGTATATGCACATCAGTGTGTATGCTCATAGCTCATAAAAGGTTTTTTAAGTGGCAATTGCTTTGGCCACTGCAGTTTGACCTCGGGCTGGACATTGAATAGTTGTTTTCGAATCCCCTTTGATATATGTATTAACATTTACCTTTTTAGATTCTTAGCTCTTAAATAACTTTTAAAACTGCTGAAATAATGACCAAAAATATGGTTATTGTTACACTGACCACAGTCAGAGAATTCAAAGTTATTTTGGGCGTTTATATTTGTCGTGTATAGTACTTCATATTTACAATAGTTTCGATTTTGATCTTATAAACTGATTCTGCAAGGACAAACACAACACTCAAGTTTTTGATAGCGCTAGAACTGACCACAGGGAAGTTGTTCATACAACACTCCGGTCTATGGTTGTAAAAATTTCAACTTTCAAGCTCTTACAGGAGCCTTAGCGGTCACGTGGTCAGCCCCATCTGTTGAGAATTTTGCGACTTTTATTTTTCCTAAACCTTCGCGTACCATTTATAAACAAATCCGCAGAAGGAAGTATCCAATTTGGTCCAGTAGTTTTCAAGTTTTAAGCTGTCGAACAAACCACGATTCATTTTTATATATATATACGAGGTATGTTCAAAAAATATCGCGAATTTTTAATTTACGCGGGCTACGTGTATTTGATTTTTGATGTTTTTGTACCGTTATGTTGCTACTCATGTCCCTTACTTATGCCGACAAGGTCGGCCATTTTGAATGTTTAGTTAGTTTTTGACAGCTGTTGTGCTTGGATGTGTTTTAACTTGTCTTAGATTTTTATCTATTTCAGAAACTGTATCAAAGAATCTGCATCAAATTTGGTGTGAAAAACAAAATAAAGTGCGCTGACGCATTCCGAATGCTGACTGTGGCATATGGTGAAGCTACCTTGGACAAAGAAACGTTTATCGGTGGTACAAAATGTTCTTAGAGGGCCGAGAAGATGCGAAGGACAAACAGCGTGCCGGACGCCCGAGCACGTCAACAACAGGCGAAAACATTGATAAAGTGAATAAAATAATATTGGCCAATCGACGAATTACCATTAGAGAAGTTGCTGAGGATCTAAACATATCGATTGGCTCGTGCCATTCGATTTTAACCAATGATTTGGGCATGAGTCGGGTCGCAGCTAAATTCGAGCCAAAATTGCTCAATTTGTGCGCGAATATTTGGCCAAAAACAACACAGTAATGATGCCGCAGCCACCGTATTCCCCTGACCTAGCCCCCTGTAACTATTTTTTGTTCCCAAAACTGAAAAGGCCCACGATTGGGGAGATAAAGACGGCATCGAAGGAGGAGCTGAACAAGATCACAAAAAATGATTATTTGAAGTGATTCGAGGATTTGAAAAAACGTTGGCAGAAGTGTATTATATCCGAGAAGAATTACTTTGAAGATATTCATATTCATAAATAAATAAATACTTTTTGAAAAAATACAAAATTCGCGATATTTTTTGAACATACCTCGTAGGTTATAGTAAATATTAGAATTATTGAGGATATTTATAACGCATATTTGAAAAATAAAAGTCGTGGAAACTGCGATAAATTAACATTTAATAAAAGTTTGGTCGTTTTATTTTTTTTTAAATACAATGAGGAGTGGCTTCGAACTGAACTTGCTGAGTGAACTGTTCATAATTGTTCCGCTATTAATCAGGAAATAAAAAGTAATTTTTCGAAAAGTCCGATATAGTTCAAAGAATAGATGCAGCCGAATTATCAACATCAGGAGGTGGTAATGTTGCCTGTATGATTTCAGTACAACCAACTCAAGTATAAATTTACGATGGTATTATTAATTATTATTAATTACATCTTACAACTGCATTCTTTTTCACTTATTTTTCTTCTTAGATGTATTTCCTTCTATGTGTACTCAATTTCTAAATCCCTTTCTTGTAAAAAAATTATGTATGTATTTTTTTTTATTTACTGCAAGTGCATTTTCAACCACTGTATTGCATTTTAACCCCCTAAATTCAGAGAAATGGGACTACACACTTGAAAGTATGCTCCAAATTTGTGACCAAATAAATAAATACTCTCGTAATGCATTTTTTAAGTGCATGGCATAATAAGTGCACAAGTGCACTAGTTCCAATTCTTACTGAATGTGTCCTTTACATGCGGCTGACGTTGTGTACAAATTTGAGATGGATAACTCAACGTTAAGAGGTTTTGGCCAGAAAATCTGGAAAATTACCCATAGTGCAATAGGTTGAATTTTGTGTCTATAATGGCGTAGAGAATAAAAATAGACTGGTATTAAATTAAAATGTATGTTAAAGATATGTTTCCGCCAAATTTGATTATTATTGCGATTAAAAAATGTAAGATTCAACATTTTGAAGAAATATTACATATATGTCTCCGAAACATGTCCTTCGTCCGGAAAAAAATCAAAAATCTTATTGACGATTTCGAAAATTTATTTTGACGGTTTGACGGTTTGATTTTTGAGCCCTTATTTTGACGATTTTCGGTCAAATTCGTCTGGCAACACTGCATCTAGAGTGTCAGGAATTGACATCGCGGAGACCCTTATATGGTGGCTATATCAAAACAATGACCGATATGCTCCCTTTTCAATAGGAATCGTTCCTAGTCTAACAAGTGCCCTGTACTCATTTTTGTAAAGAACGCTTCATATTTGAGACCTGCACTTTCTTTACAAGAATACAGGGACAGCCAGATGGACAAAGCTAAATCAACTGAAAAGGTAATTCTATGTCAATCAGTATAATAAAGTATGGGTCAATATATATCTTCTTTTTTAGACGTTACAAACAAATGTACAAGTCATAATAACCTGTGCCACAATGTGGTGTCGTTATTATCACGTTATTAGCAAAATACTAGACCAGGGAGAGGAAATTTAAGAAATATTATAAATATTTGTAAATGCTTATATGGGCAAATATCAAAATTTTTTAATTTTGAAGTAAATTTTTTTTCAAGATTTTTTTGGCGAACACATCGACGGCTTTTACAACAGACGAAGATAAAAATATAAACATGCAAAAACTGTTGTTGTGAATAAATTTCATCAAAGGCCGCGAAAGTTATGGCGGTTCCAAATTGAAATTAAAAAAAAAAATTATAAAATGCAATTTTCAGCGGAATTCGGAAAACTAAAATTACAATTATAGAACATTAGCATTTCTATCAGCCTATGACAAAATATTCGCCGTAGCTTCATTATTCGGATAAATATAGCGAATCTAACAAATCCAAAAATCGACCAGGTACAATTTTCATACGAACATTATTTTTGTGGAAATATAATTTTTGCAATGTGCATAATTTGCACAATCATCAAAATAAAATGACGGCCCTCCGATTTCGGAATAGAGCGTTAAAAATCCTTTTACTTCATATACACTTCTGCCATATCTATACCCCGGGTGTGCCTTGACGATCATTGCTGAGACAAAAGTGTCACGTTCTTCGCGTACAAGACTTGAATCTTCAAATAAGTATCCATGATTGTTAAGTGCACCACAGCAGTACGCCCGAAGAACATAGAAATGAATTTCAGACGTTTATACTATTAAAAATGCCAAGGACAAAATTTGCAATTTTTGCAAAAATTTAAGAAAGTGAATAAAATTTCAACGATTCATTGTTTTGTTACGGCCCCCAGATTTTTGGATTCAACGGGTCAAAAGTCATCTGGGATAATTAATTCAGCTCAACCTATACGTAACTGTCGATGTGCTCCGTGAAATATACTATCAAAAAAAAAGGTTTGGGAAGCTATAGCGGTGGTTCCATTAAGAGCACATCCACGACACCTATATATATTTATAGGTATTTCAAGCCGCTATAACCGCTTCTTTAGTGTTATTTCATAACATCGCGGGCCGCGCTGACCGCGGTCAAAAAAAAACAAAAAACACTTGAAATCGCACTTCAAAAAGTTATGAGCTATAATTTTTTGCGGAAAGATCTCACATGAACAGTGCTCACGAAAAATTCTTCCTCCATGTGTCCCTCGTGTTTTTTGTAACTGACCAGTAACTTCAGAATAAATAGTTTTGCCGCAACTTATAAAAGAATGGATACATATATGAACATTTCTAGGACTTTTTTCACAAATTTGAAATGTATGTGCTAATAACTTCTAAAGTTTTTTAGATAATAACAAACTTTTTTGGGAAAAAGCTTTTATGTTTGTGGTGTATCTAATTCCATCAACTTATGCACCGAAATCTGTACACAAAGCGAGAAAAGGGTAAAACAACATACATTACCCCTGTGTTAAAAAATTTTGATATTTGCCCATATATACGAGTATGTATAACGTACTCATATAACCCATTGATGTAAAAATTAGCTTAGTAAACAAGTTAGCTTAAACTCCCCATTACCCCTTCAATGCAATCTCATTAAGATAATTGGTTAAGAAACGGCTGATTTATGCAATTCCCATTTTTTTCTAATTCGTCCACCGTGCAACATTATTCAATTCTATTCATTATTATATCAAAGTCTTAATTTACGCAAACATTCAAGTTTTCCCCATGCATAGTTCGATGAAATTTATCCACTATTCGTAATGTTATAATTATTCAATATATCATATCATGTTAATTCAAGCTAATTTTAATTCAATTCATATTTTAAACTCAATGTCACCCGCTTCATTTGCATTTGTGCATAAACATATTTTTGTAATATTCCAGCATCTCTCTAATTTATACGAGTATTTGTCATCTAAGTAAACAGCCCGAACTACAAAATGTAAACATCACAAACTACGAAGGAATATAAATCAAAAGGTCATCTTTACACGTGTAGTAAGGTAAAGCTTATATATATTTACACTGTGGATAATTTGCAAATGATGAAAATAACATAAAAAGTTTAAAATTTTATGTCGGTCTGCCTTTCAGTACACGTTATAGTCCCCCAAAATACGGCTAGAATATCCAAATTTAACGAACATATTTATAATCGCGTTTGCGTTTAAAATGAGCCTTTAGTTACTCGTACATCTTCTATATAGAGGAAATGGATATCTCATTAAGCTATAACTACTAATTTATCCAAGCGATTTGGATAACATTTTGAGTTTTATTTGTACAATAATTTTGCACATCGAAAGCTAACAATTTTGGAAGCTATAGGTCAGAAATTTTATAATATTCCGTTGAATAGTTTTAGATATAGTCCAGCATTTATAAACATTTTGTATCACATATTCTTAGCAGATGTCTTTTCCATACAATATTTATGAAATTTGGGTTTCGATTGGAGCTAAAAACGGCTTACGAGGTTATTTTTGATAATCATCCTCTCCGTTCAACTCTATTTTAAAAACCAGTAAGGAAAAACAGAAAGTCGGGTGCCACCGGCTATATAATACCCTACACATCCCTAACAATGCGAAAAAGGGCACTAAGGTCCACCTCCTCATCAAGGCTTATTCCAAGGAGGAGGAGCTGTAGATGTTGATCATAACGAACGTGGTGTGAAACGATACCCGAAAATGCGCAGTGTTTTTTAGATCTAAAATCGGAAGGAACAAATATATGAGAATGTACTAAATCTAAACAGATTTTCATTAACTTGGATCAAACAACTCATTTCGGCCAAATTTTAAATTTATAAAACGTTAAATACAGCTTAAATAGCGCTTAAACCTGTTGTTAGATTAGGCCCATTTGATCCAATTTGTGCATCGTTTCCTTTATAATCATTGAACGGTAATCTATGTTGTCTTATAATTTCTGATCACGCGGTTTCTTTACAAGACAGCGCTATTCTTAAAAATGCAATTGTCTGACATAAAGTGTGATTGATAAAAATTAAAAGTTACATATCTTGGTTTAGGGACCATTTGGTCGAAGGGACCAAATCAAAATAATAAGCCCTCCTTGCTCAAAAATAATTTGCAAATAAGTTGCTTCCTTTTATGAAGTATTGAATAAAAATAAGTATGAAATACCCAGCAAAATCTTGGTAAGTACCTGTAATTATTCCCTGCATTACCAGTCGCTGCATTACTTTCGGCTTATTAATAATGACTTACCAATAATAACAGAAATAAGTGATTTTTTGTTATCAAAATCATTTTGGTAAATTTTAATATAATGCAATTTTGGTTATATTTGGGTTATTGTACAAGATTTATTTATATTTCAACAAGCTTTGAAACAATACGTGCAGATTTCAATGAAAATACCAGCAATTCGAATCTGGCATGAGGAAATTGTTTGTTTCGAGAAATATGCGCGACAATATGCAAAAAATCGTTTTAAATGGTCATTTCTACATATCTACTATGTACTTATTTTATAAGTTATTGGTAATGCATTATTCAAGTACATAAAATCGAGCTACAAATAAGTGCTTATTATGCTACTTTATTGTATGCTTTTGGGAAGTACTTTTCTCCAATGACATCCCCATGTTAAAATAATGAGAAAAGTGGCAAAATAATAAGTACTTACCATTATCGAACTTTGCTTACTCGTCGGATTATTTGGTAATGAGAAATTTTGCTGGGTATTGGGTTAAATATTTATTTTGTATGAAAAATTTAATAGGGTCCAAATGGTCTTATAATCTAGGATTCGTAATTTTTTTGAAAGTTACATATCTTGGATTAGGAACCATTTGGTCCAAGGGAAATTTTTTTTTTAAATCAAAATATTAAGCCTTTTTGCTCAAAAATAATTTGTGCTGTCATATTACATTTGTCTTCTATGAAAAATGTAATATGGACCAAATAGTCGCTTAATCTAGGATTCGTACATACATATTTCTAATCTAAAAGCAGGGTCAAATAACAAAAAACGCAGGAAAATATATTTACATATGGGTAGTTCTTTCTCAAGTGGTCAGGTCAAAAATTTGATATTTTGATATTTTATTTACATCTGACCTTCCACGATCACATGATGCTATGATTGGGACCTACGCTGACGACACAGCTGTATTAGCCGTAAACAAAACTGCTGACAGAGCGAGTAATACCCTCCAAAAATACTTAAATGCACTAGCATTGTGGCTCAATGAATGGCGTATAAAAGCCAACGAATCTAAATCCACACAAGTAACGTTTACACTGAAACAAACCACATGTCCAACCGTGCATTTAAATCAAATTCAAATACCACAAAGTAATGAAGTTCTGTATCTAGGAATCTACCTGGACAGTAAACTACACTGGAAGAAGCACATCCAAACTAAAAGAACTCATCCAGAACACATCCAGACATTCAACTCAGTAAAATGAAATATCTAATTGGACACCGCTCAAAGCTTTCCCTAGAAAACAAAATACTCATCTACAAATGTATTCTGAAACCAATCTGGACATATGGTATACAATTATGGGGCACCGCCTCAAATACTAATATTAAACTGCTGCAACAATTTCAATCCAAAGCATTAAGGTTAGTCACAAATGCTCCAACATATATTACCAAAAAACGGTAAAGGAAGAAATCTCCGCCAAATTAACATCATACAAATTAAGAATTGACAACCACCCAAATCCACTTGCCTCAAACTTAATGTCAAATCAAGAAACTTTTAAAAGGCTAAAACGAAAAGCTCCACAAGATTTATTACATTAAATCATTTGTATTACCTTATTATCATGTATAATCATTGTAAAGTTAAAACTATTTGACAAAAAAAATCAACAAACAAAATAAAGTTGAAAACATATACAAATATTTGTGTACCCTCCAAAATAGAATGGGGTATACTTACTTTGTCATTCCGTTTGCAACACCTTGAAATATTGATCTGCGACCCCATAATGTATATATATTTTCTTGATGGTCGTGAAATTCTAAGACGATTTAGCCACGTCCGTATGTCTGTTGAAATCACGCTACAGTCCGTACTAATAGAGCTAGGTTGATCAAATTTGGTAGAAATACTTCTTATAGTTGCAGGTCGTTGGGGAATGAAAATGGGCCATATCGGTCTATATTTTGATATAGCTATCCCCTATAGAGGTCGCTCCAAAACATTTTTAAAGCAATTTTGCTGAAAATTTGCAGTTTGTATTCTATTTTGACAAGAATTCATCACAGTAAAAATTTCAGAAATCGGTTGATATTTGTTATATTCACCCTATAGAGGTCGCTCCAGAATAAGCTTATTTAAGCCATAAATACCACATTTTCTAAGCATTTTAAGCGAATCTTTGCAGTTTGTATTTTATTTAGACAACAATTCATCACAGTAATTATACCCTACACCACACTGTGGTACAGGGTATTATAAGTTTGTTTCACGGCAGATGTTTGTAACTCGTTAAAATAACACAGCTAGACCCACCTTAAAGTATACCGATCGACTCAGAATCACTAGCTGAGTCGATTTAACGATGTCCGTCCGTCCGTCTGTCCATGTAAAGTTGTTCGTCGCCTACAGGTCGCAATTTCACTCCGATCGTTCTGAAATTTTGCAGTTTAGAGTATTTCGCAACTGTTAAGATCGTTATTGAATTTGGTTGAAATCGGTTCAGATTTAGATATAGCTCCCATATATATCTTTCGTGCGATTTGGCCCTTTAGTCCTATAGAAGCTGTATTTTACAGCCAATCGTTTTGAAATTTAGAATGGTAGAGTTTCTTGATCCATGAACCAACATTGCCGAATTTGAAGAAAATTGGTTAAGATTTAGCTATAGCTCCCATATATATGTTTCGTCCGATTTGGCCATTTAGTCCTATAAAAGCTGTATTTTACATCCAATCGTTTTGAAATTTAGAATGGTAGAGTTTCTTGATCCATGAACCAACATTTCCGAATTTGAAGAAAATCGGTTAAGATTTAGCTATAGCGCCCATATATATATTTCGTCCGATTTTGCTCTTTAGATCCAATCGTTTTTATACCCTACACCACACTGTGGTGTAACGGACAAAATGTTGTTTTATCCGCACATAGTCATTTATTACCACTGTGCATTGGCATTCTCTCTAAGTTAGCCACTACGATCCCCCATTGACGTCATCAAACGCAAAAGCAAGAGCATCCACCATCACCACTGTGCTAAGCAATCACAGCGAACACAGCGAACACACGCACGCACCCACATACAACCATTGACAGCCACAGCCACTCAGAATGAATATATGGCAATGCTTATACTTTCTTGTTTCGGGTGTAACATGAAAGTAAATTAAAATACACGCTGTGCATATAATTCTCGTTGACTCTGTATAGCCAGTGGTATAAGGTGTTGACGTTTTTCAGTCAATGGTGTGGATCAACGGAGCTACCAACCGAGTTGAAAGACAAGTGGCATAGTCCGCAGTCCGAATACTTAACCCGAAGCAACAGAGATCCGCCCCAATAGTCCTCTTCAGGGCTAGTAGTAGTAGAACAGTCCTCTTCAGGACTAGTAGTTGTAGAACGGTCCTTTTCAGGGCTTTAACGCGGTTCGCCCGCTTACGCGATTCGCTCGCTTACGAGGTCCGCCCTCTTACGCGGTAAGACTGCACACGTGGTCAGCCCGCTTACGCGGTTCGCCCGCTTACGCGATTAGCTCGCTTACGAGGTTCGCCCTCTTACGCGGTTCGCCCGCTTACGCGATTCGCTCGCTTACGAGGTCCGCCCTCTTACGCGGTAAGACTGCACACGTGGTCAGCCCGCTTACGCGGTTCGCCCGCTTACGCGATTAGCTCGCTTACGAGGTTCGCCCTCTTACGCGGTTCGCCCGCTTACGCGATTAGCTCGCTTACGAGGTTCGCCCTCTTACGCGGTTCGCCCGCTTACGCGATTAGCTCGCTTACGAGGTTCGCCCTCTTACGCGGTTCGCCCGCTTACGCGATTCGCTCGCTTACGCGATTAGCTCGCTTACGCGATTTGCCCGCTTACGCGATTCGCCCGCCTACGCGGTTCGCCCGCTTCTCAATTAACTGTCTTTATGCCACTTCTCACTAAATAAAATCGTCTGTTCCATTCGCAGGTTGCCGTCGAAGATCAATCCTACTCCACTATACCGAGGACCAAGTCCAGGCCGCATAATCCGCCAACCGCATGTGCGTCAGAACTGGGTCATTTACCGAAACCGAAGACAACACGCCGCATAATCCGCCAACCGCCTGTGCGTCATAAAACCAACACACCGCATAATCCGATAACAGCCAGTACGTCGGGTCATCTACCGCCACCGAAACCCGCCACGCGCCTTTGTGGGGCGTCCATCAAGCATCTGTATGAGGCGTCCGTCAAGCGCCACGATAGTTTACATACCACCGTCTTATTGAAGGATAGCCTTCTCTACAATCTTCATCGGCCATTATTCTGCAACTTACATCTGGAACAGGCAAAACCAACGCACTAGAGACGTGTACCCATACTCCTGCGTATAGAGCGAAACTCCGTTCATGCAACGAACAATCCTATATAGAGCGACTCATTATTTGAATAAAATAAAATATAATTGTTGTACAAAGAAACACGATAAATAAAACCTGAATTTCGTTGCCCTGAAAAAGGGAAAATAGTGTGTTCTTATTTAAGGTTTTTGTGGGTCCTTGAATTGATCCTGGAGGCGGCTGAACTACCTCAGCCTATGAATAAAACCCCGTTACAAATGGCGCCCGAGCAGGGACAGATTCCAAATCGCACTGCGGAAAAAACTGAAAAACCCGCCAACGAGGGAGAATCTAGTCCAACACACGATAAGACTACTACAACACATGAAAATACAAAAATGAGTCACTCCACGCATCTTGGTACTGAATGGCTGGGTTGGATTTACCTATTAAAGAAAGATCAATTGGTTTAGCAATGTCAAACCAGGTGTTTATCAGAAGGAAATACCATAGAATATCTCCGAAAAGAACTCGCCAAGCAAGTTCGCGCGAAGAAACTGAGGATTTCATGGGAGAACTTGCTGCGAGACTTAGAAGCAGAGATAAATGCAGAAGAACAAACGGTAATACAACCCCATAGCGATATCCAGACCACTACGTCAAGTACCCAGAAGCGACAGGAGATTTCGGACCATGAGATAATGAGTTTGGTTCAGAGATGGGATATACAATTTTCGGGAGATGTCGACCTGCTTGAGTTTCTTGAACGCTCGGAAGAGTTTGCTGAATGCTACAATATTCCAAAGGATCGTCTTCTTCCCACACTTCTTGGCATTCTGAAAGGAAATGCACTGAAGTGGTTCCGAATCAAGAGAACTGACATTAAAACCTGGGCCGAATTTCGCATGGAAGCTGAAAAATTCTTTATATCGAAAAGACATTTAACTCAAATGGAGCAGTCGTTCTATAACCGTCGGCAGTATAACAGGGAAAGTGCTAAAGATTACATCCTACAAATGCTCACCACTGCCCGTCAGCACCCTCAACTCCGGGAGATGAATCATTTGGATAGAATATATGAAGGTCTCAAGCCTGATTACAGACACTACATACGAAGACATGATTTTCACAATCTCGACGAACTAATTAGCCTAACTGATGACTTCGAACAGTTAAAAATGGATGAATCTAGACCGAGTCAGCCGCATACATCACATTTGGTCTCGGAGCAACCAGGGGAGTATAGGAGGCATAGCCACTGTTGGAGATGTAAAGGCCCAGGACATTTTCGATCACAATGCACAAATGTGGGTATGCTTTTCTGTTCATATTGTGGCAAAGATGGTATATTAACACGCCAGTGTTCCTGTCGATACACTTCCAATAGCCAACGTGAGGATGTGCCTCAGAGTCGCTATTTCATTACAGTTACCATCTGCAATCGTCAAATTGATGCACTCGTAGATACAGGCGCCACATCCAGTTATATATGTGGCGCGTTGAGGGATTTTTTGTGCAGGCGTGGGCTGCAGGCCATAGACATGGAACGACAAGTACAAATGGCGGATCAGCGACTCGCCTCATGCTCCGATATGTATGACATAAATGTGGATTTTAATGAGAAATCAACACCGCTGAGAGTAGCTGTAATTCCATCACTGGCGGAGACAATGATCCTTGGCATGGATTTCTTAAGTCAAAGAAACATCACACTGTACATCGACGACACAGCCCTAGCCACAAAAAGAGATCACAATACATTTGCACATCCTCTTAACACTATGACTTCGCGTGATTTCCTGGCTACCGAACAAAAGGGGAAATTGGAGTTACATCTACGTGAACACCATTCCCGATTTGAGAAATGCAGAGCCCTTAGACAAGCTGATAAACACCGCATTGCACCCCGCAATAACAGACGGTCCGAACAAAAGCATTTTCCACGCAAGACAACTACGATGACAGTAACTAACGTACAAAAAGATAAACTGCCGACTGAAAGACCCACTGAACGATCTTTCATACCATACAGTTTGTCAAAAGTCGTAACCGGACCAAAGGCACTGATGGTAGGCAACAAAGTCTATCGAAAGAACAAGATTAATCTATCAATCGCAGGAAAAATTGGAGAACCACGCACCGTATCTCAGGTCATAGATCCAAACATTGTCAAACTTGATAATAGTGCAGGAAAAATAATTGACCCAAACGCATACGACCGAAAACCGAAGCCTGATCAGAGAGAAATTCTTAAATTTAAGTATAAACAATAAAATGAATCTAAAGTAAGAGACAAATCTGTAGGACAGAAAAAAAAGAAATCACACATATTTTTTAAGCCTGCTTACTAATATATACATTAATATATACATTATATAGTAGTGAGGGCCTCTAGGTCAAAACTCGCCCAAATAGACAAAGAAAAACCAGCGGTTTTTCTTTTGTTAAGTAGGGAGGGAATGTAACGGACAATATGTTGTTTTATCCGCACATAGTCATTTATTACCACTGTGCATTGGCATTCTCTCTAAGTTAGCCACTACGATCCCCCATTGACGTCATCAAACGCAAAAGCAAGAGCATCCACCATCACCACTGTGCTAAGCAATCACAGCGAACACAGCGAACACACGCACGCACCCACATACAACCATTGACAGCCACAGCCACTCAGAATGAATATATGGCAATGCTTATACTTTCTTGTTTCGGGTGTAACATGAAAGTAAATTAAAATACACGCTGTGCATATAATTCTCGTTGACTCTGTATAGCCAGTGGTATAAGGTGTTGACGTTTTTCAGTCAATGGTGTGGATCAACGGAGCTACCAACCGAGTTGAAAGACAAGTGGCATAGTCCGCAGTCCGAATACTTAACCCGAAGCAACAGAGATCCGCCCCAATAGTCCTCTTCAGGGCTAGTAGTAGTAGAACAGTCCTCTTCAGGACTAGTAGTTGTAGAACGGTCCTTTTCAGGGCTTTAACGCGGTTCGCCCGCTTACGCGATTCGCTCGCTTACGAGGTCCGCCCTCTTACGCGGTAAGACTGCACACGTGGTCAGCCCGCTTACGCGGTTCGCCCGCTTACGCGATTAGCTCGCTTACGAGGTTCGCCCTCTTACGCGGTTCGCCCGCTTACGCGATTCGCTCGCTTACGAGGTCCGCCCTCTTACGCGGTAAGACTGCACACGTGGTCAGCCCGCTTACGCGGTTCGCCCGCTTACGCGATTAGCTCGCTTACGAGGTTCGCCCTCTTACGCGGTAAGACTGCACAAGTAGTCAGCCCGCTTACGCGGTTCGCCCGCTTACGCGATTAGCTCGCTTACGAGGTTCGCCCTCTTACGCGGTTCGCCCGCTTACGCGATTAGCTCGCTTACGAGGTTCGCCCTCTTACGCGGTTCGCCCGCTTACGCGATTAGCTCGCTTACGAGGTTCGCCCTCTTACGCGGTTCGCCCGCTTACGCGATTCGCTCGCTTACGCGATTAGCTCGCTTACGCGATTTGCCCGCTTACGCGATTCGCCCGCCTACGCGGTTCGCCCGCTTCTTAACTGTCTTTATGCCACTTCTCACTAAATAAAATCGTCTGTTCCATTCGCAGGTTGCCGTCGAAGATCAATCCTACTCCACTATACCGAGGACCAAGTCCAGGCCGCATAATCCGCCAACCGCATGTGCGTCAGAACTGGGTCATTTACCGAAACCGAAGACAACACGCCGCATAATCCGCCAACCGCCTGTGCGTCATAAAACCAACACACCGCATAATCCGATAACAGCCAGTACGTCGGGTCATCTACCGCCACCGAAACCCGCCACGCGCCTTTGTGGGGCGTCCATCAAGCATCTGTATGAGGCGTCCGTCAAGCGCCACGATAGTTTACATACCACCGTCTTATTGAAGGATAGCCTTCTCTACAATCTTCATCGGCCATTATTCTGCAACTTACATCTGGAACAGGCAAAACCAACGCACTAGAGACGTGTACCCATACTCCTGCGTATAGAGCGAAACTCCGTTCATGCAACGAACAATCCTATATAGAGCGACTCATTATTTGAATAAAATAAAATATTACTTGTTGTACAAAGAAACACGATAAATAAAACCTGAATTTCGTTGCCCTGAAAAAGGGAAAATAGTGTGTTCTTATTTAAGGTTTTTGTGGGTCCTTGAATTGATCCTGGAGGCGGCTGAACTACCTCAGCCTATGAATAAAACCCCGTTACAGTGGTACAGGGTATTATTTAAGTATAAAATGTTCCAAAAGTAAATTTATGTAAACAATTTGTGTGTGCTAATTTAAGCCTCAAATACCACATTTTTCAGATGAAGCGTTTTGTTTAAGAATTTGAGCCAATAATTTGGATTAAAAATTGCAGCGTTCGTTTTGTTTTAATAATTTGCTTAATTTGCTTAAACAAAAAACCATTCAAGATTGGTCCATATCCAAAGATTTTTCAAGTAATAGAATTTAATGCAATCCATGGTGGAGGGTATAAAGGATGTCCCAAGAAGAGCGCAATTTTTTAATTACTGATGCAGCAATTGAATTGTTTCTCTGGCTGTATGACATGTGGCGCCGTCTTGTTGGAACCACATGCCCTCCACATTCATTTCTTCAATTCTAGGCAAGAAAAAACTTGTTATCATTTCACGATTGACTGTTTGCGCTTGACCTGCCTAATTTTCATAAAAAAAAGGTCCAATGATTCCTCCAGCCCAAAAACCACACCACACAGTGACACGTTGAGGATGCATTTGCTTCTCGTGAATCACTCGAGGATTTTCCGCACCCCAAATGCGACAATTCTGCCTATTGACGAAGCCATCAAGATGAAAATGGACCTCGTCACTGAAGATGATTTTATCGGCAAAATCAGCATTTTCATGTTGTCTCTCCAATACCCAATTAACGAACTCCCTTCGCTGTCCTTCTCCATTTTTACTAACCTCGTACCTTCTACTAACAAACAATAACAATTATTCAAATGTCAAACAATGACACTTCGAATGTTGCGAGATTTAAAAATTGCGTTCTTCTTGGGACACCCTTTATAAGATTCGTCATGGCCGAACATAACGCTTTTACTTGTTATACCCTACACCACACTGTGGTACAGGGTATTATAAGTTTGTTTCACGGCAGATGTTTGTAACTGAAAATAACACAGCTAGACCCACCTTAAAGTATACCGATCGACTCAGAATCACTAGCTGAGTCGATTTAACGATGTCCGTCCGTCCGTCCGTCTGTCCATGTAAAGTTGTTCGTCGACTACAGCTCGCAATTTCACTCCGATCGTTCTGAAATTTTGCAGTTTAGAGTATTTCGCGGCTGTTAAGATCGCTATTGAATTTGGTTGAAATCGGTTAAGATTTAGCTATAGCTCCCATATATATGTTTCGTCCGATTTGGCCATTTAGTCCTATAAAAGCTGTATTTTACATCCAATCGTTTTGAAATTTAGAATGGTAGAGTTTCTTGATCCATGAACCAACACTACCGAATTTGAAGAAAATCGGTAAAGATTTAGCAATAGCTCCCATATATATGTTTCATCCGATTTGACTCTTTAGATCCAATCGTTTTTATACCCTACACCACACTGTGGTTTTTTTGTAATTTGGTGAAGATTTTATGTTATTATAATATAACTTCTGAACCAAAGTCGTCCCACTCCAAAATATATGGGCTTTTTTGGCGCAGATCTTTAATTTAAAGACAACATTTTTTTAGTGGGGTCATCTGGCGAAATTCGCACTGATCTGTTTTAAAAACAGTTAAATCGGGGGTAAAATATATATGGGGGCTATATCTAAATCTGAACCGATTTTCGTCAAATTTATTATTTGATACGAGTATATATAGCAGCTATATGTAAACTGAACCGATTTTAACCAAATTCAATAGGGATCAAATCCCGGGCCAAAGGAATGATATGTGCAATGTTTCGTTGAGATATGTACATAATTGCGACCTGAACTTTGATTACAAGAATCCATGCACAGACCGACACCCGGACGGAGGAATGATATTTTAATGTACTTATTATAATGCGTCATATATGAATTTCCAATTAGTATACGAACATGCATTGACAATAACTTCAGCTCAGCCCGACATTTATGTTTTCTTCACATGTTTTGTATAGTTTATCAGTTTAAATTAAAACATTGAAAATTATGCTATGAGTACAATAAAAATTCGTCCATACTCAGTTCGTCCTCAGTGTAAAGGCCTTCGTAGTTAAGAGTCAGGACAAAAGGGTTTTGTGGCTCCCACTAGTTCACAATATGTTGCCTTACGCGTGCTTAGTGAAAATGTTGTGTTTATTGTTTACGGGCATCTACTAATCTGAAATAATCTCTAATCTTCAGCGAGAGTCATTAATTGCAATACATATACAAAACTGCGTACAGCAGAGTGGGTGGCAGAGAAGAAGAATAACTTAAATAACAAATAAGGACTGATTAATGTAGGGCGGTGCAGAGGATATCATGTCCTCTCAATTGTTTATGAACCGGGATATATCAAAAATGCTCCATAAAAAGAGAAACAAGTAAAAGCGTTATGTTCGGTCATGTCGAATTTTATATACTTTCCACCATGGATCACATATGAATGGTTTCGGGTTGAAATTTGAGGTGTTTTTGGCGTTACGAAGTCAAATCTAGAGGGGCTACATCAATATATGAACCTATGACTACCGTTGTTAGTGTAAAGGATTCCGGGTATAAATAAACCCCTGTTACGAATTCTCATCCCGATCGGTTGAGATTTGTGGTCTCTATGGCATTAATAAGTCAAATCGGGTAGATGCTTTATATGGGGGCTATATCAGAAAATAAGAATTTTACGACAATTAAGAACTTATATATACTTTATGGGGTCTCAGATCAATATTTAGAGGTGTTACTAACGGAGTGATAAAATGAATATACTCCCCATCCTATGGTGGAGGGTATAAAGATAGATAGATAACGATTGAATGAAATCAGCAAATTTTTGTTAAGGTTAAGAAACCGAATCGAAAGAGTTCCTAAACAATTTAATGTTAATGATTATTGATTCAAACGGAAGCTATATCACAATTTGGACTTAAAGGGACCATTATCAGAATGGTTCATACTCGATTTAAAACAAGTCAACTTAGCTGGCGGAAAAAAGACAACTTACAACAATATACAACAATTTCGAACTTTTTCCAAAAGGATAACATCGGAACTTTATTTTAACCCTGCTGTTGGGTTAGACAAAACTTACGAATCATAGGTTAAGGGACCATTTGGTCCATACTGCAATTTTCATACAAAATACCAATTTAATCTTATTCGTTGTATCTATTTTGTTCCAATACTTCCTATATATTAGTTATTTATTCTTTATTCAACACAGCTAATGTAAAAATTAGTCGGGGGTTTCCCTTTTTGCAGTTTTTCCTTACTCAACATAGCTTATGTAAAAAACAATTGTGGGATTTCCCTTATTTGCTTTTTTTGTACACACTTAGCTGTGGGATTTCCCTTATTTGCTTTATTTTTTGTAAAAATTAGTTGTGGGATTTCCCCTTTTGCATTTTTTCCTTACTCAACATAGCTTATGTAAAAAACAATTGTGGGATTCCCCTTCTTACATTTTTGTTGCCAAGAAGCACGATCATTTGCAGTGCTTTGTTCAAGTTATGTGTCGGTTTCAATAGTGTTTTTCAATAGTGTTTTTCAATAGTGTTTTTCAATAGAGTTTTTCAATAGTGTTTTTTTACGAAATGGCTTATTTGAACGAAGATGAGATACGAAGATGATTATATTTTGGAAGATAACGAAACAAGTTTTTCTAAAACAGATAGTGAACAGGAACCCGACTTCTGCTAGCTGCAGCTAGCTCTGTTGATCCATTTTTTTATTGCTAAAAACAAGATGGTATGGAGTGCAACTCCATTACCTCAGCTTATTGGAACTGTGGCTGAGAATATTATCACAGCACAACCAGGACCTACTCGATTTGCAGTGTCTAGATACAGTGACATGCTGTCAGCTTTTTTGTTGTTTTTTTCGCCTCCAATAGAACAAATTGTCATTGAAAATACTAGTAAGTACGGCAGCACCAAGTTTGATGACAAATGGAGAGATATTGATGAAGACGCATTGCGCAATATATTGCTGTTCTTGTTTTTATTATTTTAGAAAAATAGTTATCTCATATAAAATTAATCATAACAGCGGAAAAAATGAAGATGTTCATGGTTTATTTGATGCAAAATTTGGTCGCCCCATTTTCCGATCAATTATGTCTGAAGAGACATTCCATATAATTACCAGTGCACTCCGTGTCGGTGATGTTTCGAGTTGGCGACAAATGCGTAGTAGCGATAAATTTGCTCCTATTCGTGAATTGTGGGATCGTTGGCAACAACTTTTTCCAATGTCTTACAACAGTCACGAAAATGTCACCGTTGTTGAGCAACTTGTTGCATTAAGGGGGCGATGTTCTTTTCGACAGTTTATGCCCTCAATACCAGCACGATATGGTTTGAAGTTTTGGTTATCGGTGGACTCAAAGTCAGGGTACGTGTGGAAAATACAACCATACCTTGGCAAACCTAGAAATGCACAGCCTGAAAGGAACCAAGGAGAACGCGTTGTATTGGACTTGACAGAAGGCTTGAAAGGGCAAAATATAACAGGCGACATTTTTTTCCACATTTGAGTTGGTAAAAAAAAACTTCATGAAAAAAACTTGCATATGTGGGAACAGTACGCAAAAATAAAACTTTCATTCCTCCGAAATTGCTGACTGTCATAAAACTCTCTTTGTACAAGTCTACATTTGCATTCAATGGCATTGCAACGTTAGTATCGTACATCAGCCACAAAAACAAAGCAGCGATATTGATTAGTACAATGCACAAAACAGTTGCAGTTGATGAGAGTGGATTGAAGAAAAAACCAGAGATTATTTCTTATTACAATTCAACAAAAGGTATGCTAGTATTTTTGTTTGCCTATAATTTCATATACTTTATCTCTTTTAGGTGGCGTAGATACTGCTGATCAAATGATTGGCTCCTATAGTACAAAACGCAAAACTAATTGATGGCCGAACATTGTATTTGCAAACATACTTGATATATCCGCTTTGAATGCGTACATACTTTTTTCTGAAATCGATGTTTCTAGGCATCCAGCTGATCGGAATACAGTATAAAATACAGTCTCTACAGCGCTTACATGTCAAATCGTGGGTTACATATATATGGGAGCTATATCTAAATCTGAACCGATTTTCTCCGAATTTAGCAGTATTCCTTCATGTAATAAGAAACCTCTTTCTGCCGAATTTCGTACTGATCGGATATAAAATAACATTTTTACAGCGCTTACATGTCAAATCGGGGGTAACGTATATATGGGGGCTATATCTAAATCTGAACCGATTTCTTCCAAATTTAACAGTATTCATTCATAAATAAGAAACCTCTTTCTGCCGAATTTCATACTGATCGGATATAAAATAAAGTTTTTACTGCGCTTACATGTCAAATCGGGGGTAACGTATAAATGGGGGCTATACCTAAATCTGAACCGATTTCTTCCAAATTTAACAGTATTCATTCATATAATAAGAAACCTCTTTCTGCCGAATTTCATACTGATTGGATTTAAAATAAAGTTTTTACTGCGCTTACATGTCAAATCAGGGGTAACATATATATGGGGGCTATACGTAAATCTGAACCGATTTTACCCAAATTCAATAGGGATCGTCCTTGGGCCAAAAAAAAGATATGTGTAAAGTTTCGTCCAGATCGGACCATAATTGCGACCTGTACTTTGATTATAATAATACATGCACAGACAGACGGACAGACGGACATAGCTAAATCAACTCAGAAAGTGATTCTAAGTCGATCGGTATAATAAACGATGGGTCTATTTCTTCTCCTTTTGGGTGTTACAAACAAATGCACAAAGTTATAATACCCTGTACCACAGTGTGGTGTAGGGTATAAACACTTTGCTCGTCATGTAACAAATATTGTCAAAGAAAGTGATAAATACTTATTTTTAGATAGTAAATGTAAAGAAAATAAAGGAAAATATACATGGACCAAATGCTCCCTTAACATGAGATTCGTAATTTTTAAATTTTCTCAGTCTTGTTTTAAGTCAGAAAGCTGAATTTTTGAAAATAGCATTGTTTCATAAAAAGACCACGTGAGCTAAGTAACTAAGTCAGTATATGTCAACGTTCAAAACTTACAAACTAAACAAGCCAAAAATTGGATATTTGGGCTTAACCTAACATCAGGGTTAAGGGGGTTAATTAAAACAATAGTTACAAAAACGGTCTCACTTTTTAATATAAGCCCTCGATATGTCGTATTTTGAAGTCATAGAAGAATTCCCCAATTTACTCTGATGTTTGCATTAATTTCAAAACATAGCCATATTTTCTCCAATCGCAAAGGTAGAATATCGCAACCTTCACAGTTCTTATACATGGTATGGTGTTGCAAGTTTAACTTTAAACGGAATTTTGAGCTCGGAGTTTAGTAAGTAGATATAGGGGAAGTCCAAAAAATCCCATTTTTGGGGATTTTTGAAAATATTTTGGGAATTTTGGGATTGACTTTTGCAAATATAATGATTCGTGAATTACTTTAGATGTGCGATGTTAAGACCTATAAACTACAAAATATATTAATATTTAAATATTTCAAAATATGTATTTTAAAAATGGCTTTTACAATTGATTTTTCAATTTTATTCCTGAACCTTTCTAAGCATTTTCTTAATATTAGTGTAGAATAAAAACCGATTTCTCTCACATCAACGTTTTAAAAATAACAACAAAATTTGCTATACGATGTTTAAAATTGCGGTCAGATGTGCCCACTGAGACCAAACTAATGGCTTTATCTAATTAAATATAGACAATTTTTATATTTTATTGAAAATATGCTATAACATATTTATATTCGTCTTAAAGAAAACTTCCTGTAGAATGTTTTAGAGAAAAGAAAGAGTCATTTTTTTAAATTATAAAATATTTACGAAAATTTAATCCTTTTAATCCTTTGCATCCTGGATGCAAAAATTTTGTCATTAGATATAGGCGCTGATAAAGAATGTATGGCCATTTGAAGTTATAGTTCCATGAAATTTTTAAAATTAATATATCTCTTTTTTATACCCTACACCAGAATTCAGAAGAGAAAACTTACCAGAGGACGGACGTGTATTGAGGAAGCTCCCTTTATTCGGCCTGAAAAGCAGCAATAAACAAAGATTTCCCATCGGTACTCATCCCAAACTGCAGCCAATCTAGCGAAGTTTAACATCCACATCAAGTAACCACTTCATGGGGCCCGGTGAGCAGGATATTTTTTATTTAACTTTTGCAATTTTAACTTAAAATATTGTCACTCAATACGGAGAAACATTGAGTAAAGAAATCAATCTAAATAAAATAAACACAACAGCTGACCTTATCCAACCAAGAATAGAGATGATACATTGTCGATAAATACAACGAAAGTTATCGAAAATCAACTACTTCGATTAATAGCATTGCCACTCATGGAAATTAGCAGGGTTCGGAACTATGTCATATAGCATTAACACACCCAAAAGAAAACACACAGAGATCACATCGCCAGAAAATCCAAACACAACAACAAATATGGAGCCGAATGAACTCATAAATCTCATAAAAGACACAATCAATACAA
Source organism: Eudasyphora cyanicolor (assembly GCA_963930755.1). Lineage (NCBI taxonomy): Eukaryota > Metazoa > Arthropoda > Insecta > Diptera > Muscidae > Eudasyphora > Eudasyphora cyanicolor. The sequence continues at coordinate 52,772,333 of OZ005736.1, read as the reverse complement.
GTCTAGATGAGAAGCTTAAAACGCTACCCACTAAATCCGATATTGATGACATAAAAGTCGAAATATCTACTTTTAGCACTGAAATAAGCGCATTGAAATCGGAAAATCAAATTTTAAACGAAAAGCTAAGTATAATGGAGAAAGAAAATACACAATTTAAAAAAGATATTACATGGCTTCAAAATCAAATCAAGGCCAACAAACTATTTATCAAAGGTCTACTAATAGCCAATAACCCAATGGAAGATGTTAAAACGCTCTTCAGGGATAAATTAAACATAACGCCAATTATAAAGAACGTACAAAAAGTGTTTGAGCGCAACGGAAAAATGGCAGTGATAGTGGAACTGGAAAATTAACATGCCTTACAAGATGTATTCCGAAATACAAAAAATATTGGCATGGTCAACAATCTCTATAGAACGAGACATGATTCCAAATAAGCAGCAACATAAAAGAACCTTTTTGGTTCTGAGGAAGAACATTTTGTCCGTGAGCAAACAACACAAAATCATTGTAAGAGATGATAAACTTAAAATAAAGGACCGTTGGTTTAAATGGAATGCCGAAAACAAACTAGTATCTGGCAATGCTGATGGAGAACAGGAGATTATTAAATTATATGGGGAAGTTATAAAATCAATTAATTTTAACTATGATGAGCTTAATAAAAATGTGTATCCAAAAAACTATTAAGCACTCCGCATGTAACAAAATTAGAAAATATCTCTATCATATCCTACAATATAAATGGTCTAGAAAATAAATACCTATATCCAACATTTTTTCAATATATAAGAGAATTTGAAATATTCATATTATTAGAAACGCATTTAGAATCGGAAAAAACAGAAAGAGCAAAATCATATTTCAACGGGTTTCATTTATATTTTGAACCTGCGATACGCATTCACAGATTCGGGAGAGCAATCGGAGGCAGATTAGTTGGAATAAACAAAAAGTTACACAATATTGGAATTACTTATGAAATATGTAATACAAATGAAAACTTTTTTATAAAACTGCACGGCAAAGACAATATTTGTTCTTTAATACCGCAATACTTAAGACCTGCGAATTGGGATAATGATTTTATAAAATTAAAACAGCAATTTCAATGCATAGAAGTACTTAATCCTATAGTTATGGGTGACTTAAATATTAGAATCGGAGAAATAAATCAACACATTGGAGAACTCTACAAAGAACAATTTTGTTCAGGATATGATATGAGAAAATCTAGAGATAAAACTGTAAATCCAAAAGGCACCCAGTTTATACAATTATGTGATGATTATAACATGCTTGTGTTAAATGGTATAACAAAGGGAGATCAAGAGGGAAATTTAACATATCTATAAAATTTGGGTGAGTCAGTAAACGACATATACGCGGTATCTAAAGACATTCTATGTAGTATTGAGGAATTCAAAGTTGATGACAAAGTATGGTCAGACCACTTTCCAATCCTGGTAAAAATAAATGTTAGATCTGATCTACAAACTGGAGAAAAGATGACGCTGTTGCCGAAATTAATATGGAAAGATGCCGAATATGATAAATATCAGAGAATGCTAAATGAAAATATTTGTAATGGAACTGACCCAAACCAATGGTACCTTAGTGACATTTATGAAATAATAAAGAAATCTTCTTCTAAGCCTGCAACCCGAAAACGACTATTCGAACCAAAATATAAATGGTATGATAGTCAATGCAATAAAGCAAGAATAAAAAGTTTTAAACTGTTGAGAGTATATAGGAGAACTAAAGATTTGGAAGACAAAAGACGATATACAGCCGCACAAAATCACTACAAAGCCACATGTAGCTCCCGTAAATGTGTGTATTACAACACAATCGCCAACAAACTAAACTGCATAAGACATTCTAAGGAATGGTGGAAAATGGCTAGGGAAATACGTAATCAACAAAACCTTGTAGGGACAAACCTCACACCAGATTTGTTTAAATGTTATTATGAAGAACTACTAAATGGGCCCGAAGAAACCACTTTAATCTATTATGCACCTTCATATAAAGAAGATACGGACTAAGATCGACCATTCACAATATCAGAACTAAAGACAATGCTAGCAAAAGTAAAGAGTAACAAAGCCCCCGGCGAGGACAGGATACCCTATGAGTTTTTCATAAATGGCTCCCATATACATATATGTTTCGTCCGATTTGGCCCTTTAGTTTATAGCAGCTATATTTTACATCTAATCGTTTTGAAATTTAGAATGGTAGAGTTTCTTGATTCATGAACCAACATTGCCGAATTTGAAGAAAATCGGTAAAGATTTAGCTATAGCTCCCATATATATGTTTCATCCGATTTGGCTCTTTAGATCCAATCGTTTTTATACCCTACACCACACTGTGGTACAGGGTATTATTTAAGTATAAAATGTCCCAAAAGTAAGTTTATGTAAACAATTTATACATGAATTACGAAATTTATATATCAGAGTTATTCAATATTACGAGAGTGGTGTAGGGTATTATATAGTCGGCACCGCCCGACTTTAGCCTTTCCTTACTGCTTTTGTAATTTGTACGTCTTGACACCAGAAATCGACGCTAATTCTAACATTATTATTGTATTTTAGTTTTTTTTATTTCTGTCTTAAAATCGTTATTGATTTGTGACTAGGATATTCTCCTGGCTCTAGACCAAAAGGTTTCTTGTAAACAAGAAACCCTTTCCCCATGTATTACAATAATCGCATAAGCCCGAATTGAAACGCAAAAAACTTTAATAAATTAATCACTTTAACAAAATAAATACTTAAAAGTAAAAAATTTTCATAACGTGGGTTATGCCACTATTGCACATAATGCTACATACTTAAACGTTGCAATAAATTGGTTGACAAAAGTTCAACTTGTCGCTTCGAGGATGTTAAAGTGAAATTATATAAATCTGTACGAATATGTGCATTCATTAATATATGACTATGACTACAAATTATAGTCAACGTACAATTTTGCTTTAGGGAAAATTTAAAAATAAACTTCCATTTTAACTACACTTAAATGAAATGGCTTTAATTATTTTTTAGTGGTTTGTTATGTTTACGAATAAATTCAGATCCACGCGTTGTAATTCTTTTTTGTGCTCGTACATGAAGTGATAATAGGCCAATTGAAAATAAGATTTACACTATTGTGCTGTGTGTTATATGATAGGTAGTAACAATTAGGGAGTTCACAAAGCGTACTAATGTTGTAAGTTGTAACAAAGTACAAGATCTACAATAGTACATATGTGAACACACTGTCTATATATTCATGCACTAAAATCGATTCAATGTCAATCGTAGAAGTAAATAATAAAAAATTGTTCAATGAAAATAATTTTCCAAACTGAAAAATCTAAAATAGCACAAGGTTTATGCGAAAATTATACTTTTGACATACTTATGGTTGAGTCAGTGATATTTATTTACAATGCAAAACAAAATATAACAATACCAACTATGAAGGCTGTTTAAAATGTAAACAAACAAACCATTTGCAGAACCTTGCAATATTGATCTGAAACTCTACACTGAAATACATCATTAAAATAATGAAAATTTAGATGTTTTTACAAGATATCTCAATTTCAAAAAGTGGCTTATATTGGCGGGGCAACGCCCATTTGTCCATTTTAGGACCAATCACGTGGACTTCCACCAGATACATATGCACAAAATTAAAGCACTCTCGCTAACAAATTGGGCAAAATATGTCAATTTATTTGGCTTATATGGGCGGGGCAACGCCCATTGGTCCAATCCCGGCCATTTTTGGGCGAATCACGACCACTACCACCAAATACATATGCACAAAATTACAGCCTTTTCGCTAACAAATTGTGCAAGATATCCCAATTTCAAAATTTGGCATATATGGGCGGGACCACGTAGAATCACGGAGACAAAATTACAGCACTCTCGCTAACAAATTGTGCAAGATATGTCAATTTCAATTTCGCCCATTGACTCATTCCCACCCATTTTTGGACCAATCACGAAGGCTACCACCAGATACATATGTACAACACTCTAGCTAAGAAAGTGTGCAAGATATATCAATTTATTAGCGAGAGTGCTTTAATTTTGTGCATATGTATCTGGTGGAAGTCCACTTGGTACATCGAAAATTCAAGTACCCTATTTTCACCTCCCCCCACACAAGTACATTCTGTGAAAATGTCAAGAAGATCAGTCTCGCCGTTTAGTCACCTATACTGTACAAAAAACAAATTAACAAACCAACTAAGAAACAAACACACATTATTCTTTATATATAGATGTACCATTGCTTTCAATCAAAAAATGTTAAACGTTTCGTCACAAAAAATTAATAAAATGTGCCTATTTTTGCACGAATTAATGTTACCCTGAACAACTACTATTCAGAATCTTTGACCATTCCACACATGGCATTTATAAATTGCTTTGGTCACTGCTACACTGACCACAGACTGAGAATTTATGACATAGACAACGTAAGATATGTTACCACAGTAAGTGATGAGCAATATATTTTTAAAAAGCTGAACATTGAATATTTGTTATATAATATATATATAATTTGGGAAATAATCACAATTGTTAGGGGTGAGCGGGGATGTCGGATGTTTTGGGAGAAATACTTGCTGAAGTGTCTCCTGTATTACCATCTGTAACATGGAACATTTACTCCGAAGCCTTCTATACTAAAATTGTTCCTGATGATATACTTACGCTGCACAGCAGGAAAAACTCGACGAGACAGAGTACGAAAAGATACTATACGAGCCGATCTAGCAACAGAGTCGCTAAACCATAAGATCGAGCGCAACAAACTAAGATGGTTTGGACATGGTGCCCAATTTTTTTGTGGGCCTCCAAAGTTTCTGAAAACTCTGGGCCCCTCGAAAAAGGTGTCATCAGATTTTGTCCAAAAACTAATTCGGACTCGGTGATACCGCTTAACTATATTCACACATAATGTAGCTGGGAATATGCTGAAAAATATTCAGAAACTTTGGAGGCCCATAAAAAAATATTGGTCACTAATTTCGCCAAACCGAGTATAGGGTTATACTACCCTTTGATAGTAGCATCGTACCTATACTGTCAAGACCGTGTATTTTTCAAAAAGTGTTCATTTGTTGCATAGTGTAATAAAAAGAAATGACCATAATTTCCTAAATAATTTGTATTTTATTCAAAATCAACATCGCCCCTTAAATTTTAACCACCCTTTACAAGCCCGATAGAGCCCGGATACGCATTTTACGGTACTTATGACGGCTACAAATATTATATACACGAGACAAAATTTGATATGTTTGAATCGACATATGCCTGGCCAGACCCCTATACAATTTGAATGAAATAAATTATTATTATATACATTTTGGGTTGTTTTTCTGTGAATTCAATGCAGATGTTTACTTCCAGGTAGTTTCCGTGATATTTTTTCTCTTATTTCTTTCTTTCGTTTGTGACTTTATTTTTGAGTTCAGTTAGTTTATTATGGAATGCTGAACATACAACATCGACAGTCCGAAATAGAAATTTTTTGTGCGGAAATTAAGTGAAATTATTACTATTATTACGGCAGAGGATTTAGAATTTGTGTACAATACGCGCTTGCGTACAGGCAGCCTTACTGATAATTTCCAACAACAACTATCATCAGTGTAACAGCGTGTTTTCCCACTTCACACAGAAGCAGACGAAAAACTAGATTTATTTGAAGACCAAAGCGGTGAATACAAAGATTTTGTGACCGAAGATGACGACTCGGACATTGAATATGAATTGGAAATTGAAGCAAATGAAATATTCGAGAGCGATGAAGAATCCGAAGAAGAAAGTGAGAATGCACCAACTCAAGCTGCAGACGGTTTTTTGCTTGGAAAAGACCAAGTGCAGTACAGCTCAACCCCCTACAGTGAGATTTCGCCAGAACAACATCATGCATTTCGGAGGTGGACCAAAAACAAACCTGACCACTCCGCTTGAGGTGTTCAAGCTTTTCTTTTCACCGAATACTGCGTTCGTCATCGTAACACAAACAAATCCATATGGAGAAAATGTTACAGGTAAATGGAACGCAGAACATGCAAACTGCACACCACGAGTATGGGTTGATATGACAAGTGTTGAGCTTGATGCTTTTATTGGGATATTATTGGCTTTTGGTGTCAGTCATAATACTATGCAGCTCTTAAGATTGATGTGGCAAACTGATGCACTTCCAATATTCCGGCCAGCCATGTCATATAGACGATTTGTTACTTTGATGCGCTGTATTCGATTTGACGATAGTCGTACGCGCGCATTTCGTCGACAAAGCTGCTCCCATTCGCGACATATGGAACTTCTTGAATAACAATTTTGCCAGTAATTTTGAACCGTACGAAAGTGTAACCAAGTGCAAAGTATGGTGGGCATGTGATTCGAAAACCAAATATCCGTTGCAAGGAAAACTGTACACCGGTAAGGAGGGAGAACATAGAGAGACAAGCCAAGGCGAAAATGTGCTCATGAGTTTGCTAATCGATACACCAACATTGGACTAGCATACGTTGGCACCTTTCGATCCAACAAAAGGTGTCTTCCCAAAGAAGTGAAAAAAAAACAGCAAACGGCCAGTGCTTTCATCTGTGTTCGGTTTCTATGATAACCTTATATCACTGTGCAGCTACGTTCCAAAGAAGAACAAATCAGTAAATCAACTATCCACTGTGTACTACACCAAGAAAGTTGAAGGCGTAGCATAAAAACTGGAAGCTATATTATTGTACAATTCAACAAAGGCCGGCGTTGATACGTTGGCCATTAGCATCTTTTTGCAACATGATAGCCGTCATGCGATTAGCCGCTTACATCATATGCAATGAAAATATAGAAGGAACCAGAAAAGAGAAGCGACGATTGTTCTTGAACACTCTGAGTAAACAATTGCTAATACTGAAAATCGCAAGAACAACAACCATATTTTGGGACAACATTTAACCCGTTTGGCCATTGAATCTTTGTTTGGAAGGCCGTTGAGTATTCCCAGCAACTTGCTGCCTATCCAACAAAGCGGCCCTAGTACACTGAGTTCCAGAAAAGTTTGCAGAATTTGTTTCACGCAAGACTAAAAGCTGCGTAGGAAGACACGTTTTTACTGCACCTAAATTCTAAAGTTGATTATACTTGTTTTTCATGCATTCCAAAATTAATAAAATATAATAATAAAAAATAATTTTTTTTTTACATTTAGTCTAAAGACCAAAATAATATACGAACATACTTACTTGGGTTTCTTTTTTGTTACTAATAAAGGGGAGAATTTTTTTTACCAAAGTTTGTTTTTGTAGAAGGTAGAGCTAATTTTCGAATCTCAAGAGAGGTGACTGGTTACCTCGATTTTTTAATTTTGTATCGATTTTCTTCGGAGTGGTCTTATTTTATTCATGGCCGATCAGACTTTACGATAAAATCATAAAAATATTACAATTGTGCATTTTTTAATATTTTTATGAGACTTTTATTTAAAAATTATTAAAATTTTCCCAAAAAATAGGATTTTGTCAATATCTTGTAGGATATAGTCTCCCATCATATATTCGTTGTACTGCCCTTGGTAACGTCCATTCCATCCTGACGAAAACGCTCTCCTTGTTCCTCTGAGTATTCACCCATACATAATATCCCTAAATTGCTTCAGATGAGAATGAAGCATATGCATTTTATGCGACATTCGACATCCCATAATTTAAAATATTTCAAGCATGATTTCAATTAAATTTGCATAATTATTAATCCCAGCCTTAAGACTATTCCATGATTTTTTTTCAATATTCGTAAGTGCTTTTGTGAATTTATCAATGTTCATTCATTTTTTTATTTGTGGTCCTACGAATATACTTGCTTTTATCTTCTCGTCGGATAATTTGGGAAAGAATTCTTTCAAATATGCGAAAGCTTTAGAATTTTGTACTAGATCCTTTACGAAGATCCTTTCTGAGATCCTTTCATGAGACCTATTTTTATATGCAACGGTGGCATTAATTTAGTAATATGGTCTACAAATGGATCCCATTTTACCTTATGTTTTCCTATTTAAACTAGACTCTCTTAGCCCATGTACGTTGCTGATAGTGCACGGAATCTGTTACTATCCCATAAGCAAAGGTGGCAAGGGATTTTGTGTATCCGCCTTGCATTCCCATTAGAAAAGCAACCATCTTAAAGTCTCCTATTAATGGCCAGATGTATTATTATACCCTACACCACACTGTGGTACAGGGTATTATAAGTTTGTTTCACGGCAGATGTTTGTAACACCTGAAAAAAACACAGCTAGACCCACCTTAAAGTATACCGATCGACTCAGAATCACTAGCTGAGTCGATTTAACGATGTCTGTCCGTCCGTCTGTCCATGTAAAGTTGTTCGTCGACTACAGGTCGCAATTTCACTCCGATCGTTCTGAAATTTTGCAGTTTAGAGTATTTCGCGGCTGTTAAGATCGCTATTGAATTTGGTTGAAATCGGTTCAGATTTAGATATAGCTCCCATATATGTATATCTTTCGTCCGATTTGGCCCTTTAGTCCTATAGAAGCTGTATTTTACATCCGATCGTTTTGAAATTTAGAATGGTAGAGTTTCTTAATCCATGAACCAACATTGCCGAATTTGAAGAAAATCGGTTAAGATTTAGATATAGCTCCCATATATATGTTTCGTCCGATTTTGTTCTTTAGTCCTGTAGAAGCTGTATTTTACATCCAATCATTTTGAAATTTAGAATGGTAGAGTTTCTAGATCCATGAACCAACACTACCGAATTTGAAGAAAATCGGTTAAGATTTAGCTATAGCTCCCATATATATGTTTCGTCCGATTTGTCCCTTTAGTCCTATAGAAGCTGTATTTTACATCCGATCGTTTTGAAATTTAGAATGGTAGAGTTTCTTGATCTATGAACCAACATTGCCGAATTTGAAGAAAATCGGTTAAGATTTAGCTATAGCTCCCATATATATGTTTCATCCGATTTTGCTCATTAGTCATGTAGAAGCTGTATTTTACATCCAATCATTTTGAAATTTATAATGGTAGAGTTTCTTGATCCATGAACCAACACTTCAGAATTTGAAGAAAATCGGTTAAGATTTAGCTATAGCTCCCATATATATGTTTCGTCCGATTTGGCCATTTAGTTCTATAGAAGCTGTATTTTACATCCGATCGTTTTGAAATTTAGAATGGTAGAGTTTATTGATCTATGAACCAACATTGCCGAATTTGAAGAAAATCGGTTAAGATTTAGCTATAGCTCCCATATATATGTTTCATCCGATTTTGCTCATTAGTCATGTAGAAGCTGTATTTTACATCCAATCATTTTGAAATTTAGAATGGTAGAGTTTCTAGATCCATGAACCAACACTACCGAATTTGAAGAAAATCGGTTAAGATTTAGCTATAGCTCCCATATATATGTTTCGTCCGATTTGTCCCTTTAGTCCTATAGAAGCTGTATTTTACATCCGATCGTTTTGAAATTTAGAATGGTAGAGTTTCTTGATCTATGAACCAACATTGCCGAATTTGAAGAAAATCGGTTAAGATTTAGCTATAGCTCCCATATATATGTTTCATCCGATTTTGCTCATTAGTCATGTAGAAGCTGTATTTTACATCCAATCATTTTGAAATTTAGAATGGTAGAGTTTCTAGATCCATGAACCAACACTACCGAATTTGAAGAAAATCGGTTAAGATTTAGCTATAGCTCCCATATATATGTTTCGTCCGATTTGTCCCTTTAGTCCTATAGAAGCTGTATTTTACATCCGATCGTTTTGAAATTTAGAATGGTAGAGTTTCTTGATCCATGAACCAACATTGCCGAATTTGAAGACAATCGGTTAAGATTTAGCTATAGCTCCCATATATATGTTTCGTCCGATTTTGCTCTTTAGTCCTGAAGAAGCTGTATTTTACATCCAATCATTTTGAAATTTAGAATGGTATAGTTTCTTGATCCATGAACCAACACTACCGAATTTGAAAAAAATCGGTTAAGATTTAGCTATAGCTCCCATATATATGTTTCGTCCGATTTGGCCCTTTAGTTCTATAGAAGCTGTATTTTACATCCAATCGTTTTGAAATTTAGAATGGTAGAGTTTCTTGATCCATGAACCAACACTACCGAATTTGAAGAAAATCGGTTAAGATTTAGGTATAGCTCCCATATATATGTTTCGTCCGATTTGGCCCTTTAGTCCTATAGAAGCTGTATTTTACATCCGATCGTTTTGAAATTTAGAATGGTAGAGTTTCTTGATCTATGAACCAACATTGCCGAATTTGAAGAAAATCGGTTAAGATTTAGCTATAGCTCCCATATATATGTTTTTCTTCCGATTTGGCCCTTTAGTTCTATAGAAGCTATATTTTACATCCAATCGTTTTGAAATTTAGAATGGTAGAGTTTCTTGATTCATGAACCAACATTGCCGAATTTGAAGAAAATCGGTAAAGATTTAGCTATAGCTCCCATATATATGTTTCATCCGATTTGGCTCTTTAGATCCAATCGTTTTTATACCCTACACCACACTGTGGTACAGGGTATTATTTAATTATAAAATGTCCCAAAAGTAAATTTATGTAAACAATTTATACATGAATTACAAAATTTATATATCAGAGTTATTCAATATTACGAGAGTGGTGTAGGGTATTATATAGTCGGCACCGCCCGACTTTAGCCTTTCCTTACTGGTGTATATTATAATTTTTCCAGTACCATTTTTTATACTCTACACCACACTGTGGTACAGGGTATTATGACTTTGTGCATTTGTTTGTAACGCCCAAAAAGAGAAGAAATAGAACCATAGTTTATTATACCGATCGTCATAGAATCAATTTTTGAGTCGATTTAGCCATGTCCGTCTGTCTGTCTGTCCGTCTGTCCATGTATTCTTGTAATCAAGTGCAGGTCGTATTTATGGTCCGATTGTGATGAAATTTAGCGCAGTGCTCTTTCTTGGCCCCAGGACGATCCCTATTGAAATTGGTCAAAATCGGTTCAGATTTAGATATAGCCCCCGTATATATGTTACCCCCGATTTGACATGTAAGCGCTGTAGAAACTGTATTTTATTTCAGATCAGTACGAAATTTGGCAGAGGGAGTTCCCTTATTACATGAATGAACACTGCTAAATTCGGTAAAATCGGTTCAGATTTAGATATAGTCCCCATATATATGTTTCAATCGATTTAAAATGTTAGCGCTATAGAAACCGTATTTTATATCCGATCTGTATGAAATTCGGCAGAGAGAGTTTTCTTGTTACTTGAATGACCACTACCAATTCGCAGAAAATCGGTTCAGATTTAGATATAGCCCCCATATATACGTTACCCCCGATTTGACATGTAAGCGCCGTAAAAACTGTATTTTATATCCGATCAGTACGAAAATCGGCAGAGAGAGGTTTCCTATTATATGAATGAACCATTTTAAATTTGGATGAAATCGGTTCAGATTTAGATATAGCCCCCAGGTGGTGTAGGGTATTATATAGTCGGCCCCGCCCGACTTTCTGCCTTTCCTTAATGGTTTTATACTGTCTTGATGCAGAATGCGCCACCGGAAGACTTGGATATTGTTTTCATTATGAAGAAGGACGGACTAGGTTGCCTCCACAGTCGAAGACGAACTTCATATTTCGTTTTTATCCCCTATACCAAGCTGAAATTAAAGATAGCTACTTGTGTAGTTGAGGCAATATGAATAAAAAATAGGTATACTTTTATCTTAAACTGTTGAAAATATTCCAATTACAAACATATTAATATGTTTGATATTTTTTAATTTCTCATAATCTAAGGATTTTTTTTGCAGTCAGTAGGTACCAAGTTTTTATACTGATTTCGCATCTGCTAGTTAAAATATGCTTTATAAGCTTTACAAAGCTCCACATTTGTAGCCAAAGCAATTTCAGACGTTGAACCACGTATTTTAGCATAACTCGAGAACCGTTCATCCAAATTGGTTCGGAAGAGTTTTCAAAAATCGAAAATAAAATATCTACTTACCTCATATAATAACTTTTTTCATCCGTTTTAGAGGTTTCGAAGATATCTTTTAAAATATTGCGGAAAATTCATATTTTTTTTGGAAAATTTTAATAATATAATATTTTTTCATATCTCACACTTAGTTTGAACAGAGGATAAAATATATATATCGATATATATAAGTATATTGATGTCAACATTTTTTGAAAGGTCAAGATTTTTTTGAAATTTGTTATTTATCTGGTTGAGAATTTGAAAAAAATAAAACAATTTAAACCGTTTTGCAAAATTTTGATTTTTTCGGAGATATGACATATTAAATTTTTCCGAGTGTGTTTAGAAAACTGCAATTTTCTCCGGAAATATTGAACGGATTCGACTGAAATTTTTGCAGGTCGGTGCGAAACATTTCCTAAAATATAAATATATCAGAAACTTTAATTACCAACTGACCATATGAAAAATATTGCAAAATATTTTTTGCATATGCGAATAATTTCACTTTCTGGAGCAGTAATTTGAAATATTTTATATTTAGAATGCATCCTATATTGACGTCCACCAGAATCAGAAAAAACATTTTGGTAGATCGCGCTTTGTAAAATTTTACAGCAATTCTACGGACACTACCTTTTTGAAAAAATGTTTGGTTCATTATTACAGGACCTCAAGGACCTTACCAATTTTGTCCAAATGTACACAATAGCTGAATCCATTAGTTCTGGGTCCAAAAACGCATTAATTTTTTTTCGGCGGATCAAGTTCTCAGCATCGCGAGCTTCCAAAATGTGGATACATAATTTGCAATATCTCCGCCAATTCCTAATCAATCTGTACAAAATCAACGACAAAAGAGACGTGTGAAAAGTCACTTTCATATCTTGTTTCCTAATATATGTTTTCTTAACCCATTAAGAGCCAATTTGTTACTTGTTGTGTTAAATGCAATGATTTTGGAAAATGCGTTATGGACTGGACTGTTCGTGCGGTGGAAGTATAAATTGACGATTCTATTAATGCAAACAACACCTTAAGCTTTATTTCAATGTATTATATGACCAATGTTTCCCATAAGAACATAAAATATTACTATTTTATTGTAACCCATACAACATTTTATTATTTGGTAATGAAATAATATAGTAAAATTAGTACAAACATTATATATTTTTATGGATAAATTGCAATTGAAATTACCCACGCCCCACCTCAAAAAAGTAGCTTTAATTAACACGTGCGGAAATATGCTACTTCTCACAGTGCAACACTCTCTTGCAACACCTCTTGACCTATTTAAAAAATCCCCATGCAAATAAACATTTGTGGGTGTTGATTGCATTTTGCGGAAAATGCTAATTTCAAATGAATTTCGGAATTACAATTTCCGAAGGTATCTGACCCACCACCAGACATGAAGATGAAGAGGGAAACAATGAAATAATTTTCATTTCATAACATTTAAATTGGTAAAGTCAGACATGAATGTAAAAGAATAATAAAAGAATTAATTTACTTATGAAAATTAGTTTTGAATGCAAATGGCTATTTATGGAAGTTCTGCGAAATCGGTGTAGGAGGAAAGGTTAAAAGGAATGCTAATGAGCATTTCAAAATACACAGTTATATAAATAGATCAGAGACCTTACTAGGTTTTACGAAATTGTTTGCTATTCTGGAAGGAATGAACTTACTTTTAAGAAATTTGAGTGATTTTAAAGTAATTTAATAAACCAGTAAGGATTAAAGACTAAACATGGAAATTCTTTAGTAATTGAATTAAGGCATGAAAAAGTGACATTTACGTTGGAATATTTTTAAAAATAGTATTTCAAAAAATCCTCCGATTTTGCGTATATGCCCTATATAAGCAACATTTGTTAACCCATCTGTATAAAAATTGAGAGACAAAAGTCTCTTGACACACTTAGAAGCAATACTAAATTTGAGGAATATCGGATCAGATTTTAATATAGCCCCCATATATATAACGGATTTTCCAATAGGGATGATATGATTTTGAAGTGACGTTTCGGCCATTTGTAACATGTCATGATCTGCCATTTGTTTTTCATTGTATTCAGTAGTGTTCACAATTTCATCATTTACAATTTCATCTTGCGTATACGCAAGAACAACGTTTACAAATTGTTCAGTTTTATTATCAAATAATCGTTATCCAATTGCAACTTTTCGTGCGCTAAGTCAATTTTTTTTAAATCCAAAAAAACACTTTCCAGTCGAACTACGACCTTGACACCCATGAGCAATATTTTAGCTCTCGTTAAGAGCTATCTCTGCCATTGACCGATTGTGGCAACGTGCCACACAGCAAATAAAACAATTGAATTGTTGCGAGAAAAGTTTGGAGATTCGATTATTTCAAGAAATTGTGATATTGAATGGCCTCCAAGAAGTTGTGATTTAACACCATTAGACTATTTCTTGTGGGGTTATTTGAAGTCATTGGTCTTTCGAAATAAAACAGACTATTTTCAAGCTTTACAAGTCAATATGGAACGTGCCATTCGTGACATACGACTTGATTTAGTGGAAAAAGTGCTCGAAAATTGGGTTAATCGAATTCGTTACTGCAGAAGAAGTCGCACAGTGCTCTGTCTTCATGTATCGATGTGACAAAAATAGAAGGAGTAATTGCAGAACTATGAAATTTGGTACCAAGCTGTATTTGGTTATAGTTAAGAAAAATTTTAAATTTGGACCCAATCGGACCGCGGGACTCATAACCTTTTTCAAATTATTCCCGGTCCTTCAAAATTCACCAGACTATAACACTAAATTGGTGCATTCTATATTTATGAAATTTAACATGTCGTAATATTTTATATATATCAGTTGCGGTGCAAAATTTCGACAGGATAAGCGAGTCCTTTTGGTACCTACCACACAAAGGGTTCAAAGGACTTAAAAATAAATATATAAAGAATGCTCAAGAGTGGCGCTGAATTTCGACCAAAGTTTGTAAAGCGTAATAGGCTTTGCTGTGAGTAAATGTGTGCACAAATTTTGGGAGGAATTGTTTCAAGATCCTTCAACATAGCCCCCTAGAAGATCTTGAAAAATGGGTTTTTGGTCCAAATATCGTGCGACACTTCAAATTAAAGGGAGTTTTGCGTAGATTACAAATATTGGAGAAAAACTAGAAGACTCAATATGGAAAATTTCTGTATGTCATACGTCGGGTACGTGGACCATAGTGTTTTTGCGTAGTATTGTACTGTATTGTTTCGTTTGTCATACGAGTTTCCTTCGTTGAGTTCTAAAATAATATTATCATCTTCGTCAAAAATTTCATCAAAAATACCGCATAGATATATCTTCGTTTAAATGATACTTGATATATTACTCTGACAAATATTAGCAATGTTAAGATTTTTAAACCGTATTGAACTTATAATAGGATCAGAATTTATTGTAAGGTACGTCATTAAACCTTTGTTTGAGTTTTTTTTCCTGGTATGAAACACGCGAGCTTCTCGAATAATTTTGTGACTGGCTTCTTCAGATAAACAACCTTAAATTAAATAAATGTTTCTGGAAATAGAATTGTCAATATTTATATACCTACTGGGAAATTAAATTAATTAATAACATCGTAACCATGAATTAGTACTTTACGTACACTACTGACATATAATATCATCGGAAGCGCGCCAAATTATTATCCTTGTTGCTATTAGGAACTCCTTAAATGCATTACAGTTATTTTTTGTCGCAAGAAAATTTTAGACCTAAAGCAGAAGTACTTTTTCGTAATTTTGTGCGCGAATAATTGAAACTTTTATATTTTATTTTTAAAAAGGATATGGCATTAATAATTTTTGCGAAAAAAATTTACATCTTTACGATTTTTTTTCGGATGACGTAAATATTTTTTTTTGGATTTTTCGACATAAAAACAACATATTAAATAGATGTTTTTAGTAATTTTCTCAAATATATTTTATAAATATGATTTTTTTTGGTATTTTTAAGAATTATGTCAACTATTAGGCTCCAAAAAAGTTGTTCTACAAGTTAAAGGAGATGGTTTTTGGAAAACTACCTAAAAACATTTCTAGACTTAAAGCAAAATTATTTATATTTTATGTTTAAAGAGGGCATATCAATAATAGTATCTGGCAAAAAAATTAGGGATCTTTACGAATTTTTTTTTCCGATGCCATACAATATTTAATATTTTTCGGCATTAAAGCACCAAAAGCAGCGATTTTTTTATGTTTTTCTCAACAATAATTATGTTAGTATGAATTTTTATATTTTTAAGAATTCTGTCAGCTTTCTAGCGCAAAAAAAAATTATGGGGTTGGTCAACACGTTAAGCGTGGGCGTCTGTTTTAGTAACACCCCTAAACATTATATTCGAAAATAACGTTTTTAGACATAAAAAATATATATTTTTTTAAGTTTCTGCACTTTTATTTTACCTTTTTATATTTTTTATTTAATAGTAACAGAACATACATTGTTTTTAAAGAAAAAAATTTTAGGGATCTGTTCCAACTTATTTTTCTCATTCCAATTCAAATTGTAATTTTTTTTATTTAACAAAAAATACGAATTTTCCAAAGCAATTTTGAATAGCACTATTGCTATTTTATGCCGACTTGGCATTTTTGTATTATTAGGAATTCGATTTACTATCATATACAAAAAGTTTGGCTTAATATCCCTAATAAACGAATTGTATACAGCTATTTTACAACATACATTTATCGTAGTTTATTTTTTGGTCGATTTTCGTATACAACAATTGACTTTGGCGCCCTCTCGCGGTGTCAAAAACAGGTAAATTAAAACATATTGTTATTATTTATCTTAATTGGTTTATTAAGATATGATGAGTACCAATTTTACCATTATTTGAGCCAGTACATTATTATCGATTTTTGTCAATGGGATAGAGCACTGTGAGTCGTGGATGCCATTTGAATTACGTTTTATTTAGAACTTAATTGTATCAATTGTACTTCACATTAAATAAAAATCTTTTGAATTTCCTTAACAATAATTGTGTTTTTTTTTTCAAAGAAATCACATCACTCTTATTGGAAAACCCAATATTACCGCTGATTTGATATGTAAGCGGTGTAGAAACGGTATTTCATATCCGATCAGTACGAAATTCGGCAGAAAAAGGTTTATTATTACACGAAGGAACACTACCAAATTTGGGGAAAATCGGTTCAGATTTAGATAAAGCTCCCATATATAGCGTGATCCATTTCGAGGTTCCCTACTTTTTTAAAGAAAAAAACACAGAAAATTCAAATTGAATGGGGAATGTTTATTATCATTTGAAAGAACATTCATTGGCATTTGTTTTTTAAAGATTAAGTCTATCAAATGTTGGCCGCGGCTACGTCTCAGATGGCCCATCCGTTGAGTCCAATTTTCGATGACTCGTTCGAGCATTTCGACTGGTAACTGGCGAATGACACGCGTGATGTTTTGCTCCAAGGCATGAATCAAAGCGGGTTTGTCCGCATAAACTTTAGACTTTAAATATCCCCACAGGAAAAAGTCTAACGGTGTGATATCACACGATCTTGGTGGCCAATCGACCGGCCCAAAACGTGAAATTATCTGCTCAGTGTTCTCACAATAAATCCATTGATTGATGCGATGTGTGGGAAGTGGCGCCGTCTTGTTGAAACCAAATGTCGACACGATCACGAGCTTCAATTTCAGGCATAAATTAGTCGGTTATCATGGCACGCTGTTTAACTCCGCGCCAGAGTGGCGGAATTAAAAAAAGAAAAACAATATATTTATATTATTTTTTATTTTATTTATTTGTGCCATATGTGGGTGCACTAAAAAAAAAAGCGTACTGAAAATCAATGAATTTGTCGTAAAGTTTAAGATTTCGGCAATGATTTCGAGCCAAAGACAATCGCAATAAAAATAAGAATGTTTTATAGTTAATTTAAAGACATGAATAGTACTTGTTTTGAGGAGGCATTTCATAGAATCAAGAACTTTGTGTAATAAAACTAATTATGTTTGGTCTTAAAAAAAGGACGTTTTGGCGTAAATTTAAGTATGACACGTGCTTATTTGTAGTAAAATATCATAAAATTTAAAACATTATCGTAATAAAATTAAAAATGTCTGTCCTTGATGTTAGAATGTACTAGTCATTAATTTAAGGCATACATGGATTTAAATATAGTTTTTTAAAATATATATGGAAAATTCTTTAAATTGTATTTATTATAATTTTACTCTTATTAATGAATCATTTTCTTTGAACCATTGAAATCATTTTATTTAAAATGTGCATAATGCTATTTATAGTGTTAACACAACGTTTTATCTTTCTAAAAATTGGAATTGTTATATTTTTATTGGAAATACAAACAATTTATAATATATATTACGGAAAACTTTGAACAGTTTATAAATTAAAACAGTATTTTAGTTGTCTAAAGACAAGCCCCCTAACGCACTACCGAAATATTTGATGTTTGACCTTGTTCAAATATTTGGTATGGATTTGTAAATCTGTAGTGGGTTTAATTTCTCTATTTATTGTCCAAGAACAATTTGCATTGGAACCGACATCAATGATTTGAACAAGGAATTTGCCTGGAATTTAAATAGAAGTTGTATAAAATAAATATTATATAATTAGTTTTACATATTATAAAATGTGTAGTTTTCAATTATTTGCTTCACTTTGTAAATTTAAATCCCCACTACATTTTTCATATTTTCAAGCAAAGTTTATTGCGCGATCTAAAATAAATTAATCTGAAAAGAAATCGAACAGAATGATTTACGTACAAAAAGGTATCAAATAAATTTCATCATATCACAGTTAGAAGATTTTAGAAAATAAGAGATATATTTCAATCTTTCTCATATAATACTTACGTTGAAATATTTGGTACAGTTGTTCACTCTTCAACGACACAAATACTCATAATAGACCCATTCAAAAATTGTTTTACTAAAACATTTAAAAAATATATTTATATAACAAATTATTAATTACACAGCTCAACAAAAAAAAATAGTTTTGCTGCTGAACAGGATTTCGCAGCCGATTTGGATATATGAGATAACAAAGATCTTACCCTTAAATGTAGTTTCTTTGAATTTTTAAATGATCCAAAATTAAATAGCCTTCAACTTCTTCAAACACAAATTTTTCATCCGTTCAGCTGTTTCGACGATATATTACAAGATAGTGCTAAAAATTCATATTTTTTTTTTTAGAAAATTTTAATAATTGTGAAATAAACGCGTAATAAAAACAACGACAAATGCTCTATTATAAAATGTTTATTAACTTTTCATAAAGTCTGATCGGTCATGATTAAGATTAGATCATTACGAAAAAAACCAATGCATAACTTAAAAAGTTGTATTGAATTTATTAAATCTACCCCGAAATTTATTTCACCTTAAGACAATGTCCCGATCAAAAATTTCACAGAAAATCTCATAAAAACTCTTCTCTTTTCTTTTTAATTTAGCTATAACTTTTGATGTTGTGCATCGATTTCCTTCGGAATAGTTTCATTTTGTCGTGCATTACGATACAATAATAAAAATTTAATAATTGAATACTTTTCGACATTTATATTACGCGTTTTTTACAAATTATTAGAATTTGCTAAAAAAATAGGGTTTAACACTATCAAGTAAGATATCGCCGAACGGATAAAAAATTGGTATTAGAAGAAGTTTACTTAATTTTGCATTATTTAAAACTTTCCCGAAATAATTCGTATAAAAGATTCTCGAGTTATGCTATAATATGTGTCGCAACCTCTCTATTTTTGTAAATAGCGATTAATCACGAGAACTAGAGGAAGTTCAAAGAAACTACCTTTTAGGGTAAGAACGTTATTACATCTATATCCTAATCGGCTGTGAACCCCGTGTCTCAAAAAAAGTTGACCAGCGTATTTATAATACATTTCCATATTTCGAGAAATAATGTTACATTTTGCCTAATTTATGCGCTGTTAGCAGTTATTTTTAATAAATATTTACTATTAACAGAAGTGTTTTCCTAATTCCATAATTTGCCAATAATTTTTGCTTCAGTTTTATAATATAACATTTTAACATTTCTATAAATTTAGCTTATTGTCACTTTCAGTATTACAAAACCTGTTATTCTTATTTTGTTTGCCCAATTCGTTCTGTAGTGTTCGCGCATAATTCTCTTCACATAACGTACTAACCATATCTCTTTCATAATTGTGTGTAAATCACCATAAATGACATACATCCAAAATAGCTAAGACGCACAACATATATCCCTTTTCCTTATCGTCAAGCCACAACCACATACACACATGTATACATTTACGTATCCCTTTTTTTGTTTCTTTTATTGCTGCTATGCGATTTGCCAATCTATTTATGTCCACACTTTATTTTTTATTTGTTTCAGATATGTTTTCATTAAGCAAAAATAACCGTTACTGCCCATAATAAAATTATTTTCGGAATAATATGGAAAAGTAAAAAATATTTAAATAAAATTGCACTTTTGTATGTACACGTACGTCTACTTACATATTTTCAGCAATTTCGTTTTCTTACAATCCGCGACGAAAAAAACCTCAAGCGTTTGCTTTTATCATTTCTCAATAACTGACGACGTAAAAGAAAACAAACGACGAGTTGCTTCAAATTTTCAGAGAGCTCTTCAACATTCCATAACAATTATTGACTCGCACATTAACAAACATTTCTGATTCTCCGAGATATAGAATAATTCTCCGAAAGAGAGAAAGAATAATTCTCGGAGAAAGAGAGTTAATTTAAAAGTATGTATTCTTAAAAATAATGGCAAGAGTCATAAAATTTATTACCAAGACAACCTTTCCTTTATGGGTAGCTCAGCCTTAAATTTATTACTCAAATATCTTATACTGTCAATTAAGTCCGATTTGGCATTAAAACTATGACGTGGCTACGTCATATTGTAAGGTACGCCATTAAATCTTTTTGTGTTGTTTGGATTATTTTTTCTTGTATGGAACTGCATAGCGAGCTTCTCAGATAATCTACCTTAAATTTAATAAATATTTTCGGAAATAAAATCTTCAATATTTCTATACTTAGTGACACATTAAGGTAACTAATAACATCGTAACCATTAATTAGTACTTTATGTACACTATTGACATATAATATCGTTGGAGGCGCATCAAATTATTATACTTGTTGCTATTAGGAACTCTTTAAATGCATTAATAATGTTTTTGCAAAGGTTCTTTTTCGTAATTTTGGCACGAATAATTGGAACTTTTATTCTATATTTAAAGGGGACATTGAACTATTAATTTCTGACGAAAAGAAATGGAGATCTTTACGATTTTTTCCCGATGACATAAAATTTTTATTTATCGATATACAAGCACCACATTAAAAATATTTTGTTTGAATTATGTCAGCTATCAGACTCAAAAATTATGTGTTTGTTTTACAAGTTAAGCTTCGGAGACGGTTTTTGGAATATCACCTAAAACAACATTATACATTAATGCAACATTACTTTTTCGAAATTTTGTGCGCTAATAATTTTAACTTTTATATTTTATGTAGATATTATTAATGTCTTCTACATTAATAATATCTGGTGAATAAAAATTAAGCATATTTATGTTTTTTTATTTTCGACATAAAAATTACCATATTAAAGCAATTTTTTATATTTCTCTAAAAATGTATGAATTATGATTTTTTGTCTTTTTAAGAACCTTGTCAGCTATGAGGAGCAACAAAAACATATGGGTTTGGTCTCCAAGTTACGCGTTGTCGGCTGTTTTTGGAATACCCCTAAAAATTATATTGGAAAATAAGGGTCTTAGACATAAAATATATATATTTTTTTAAGTTTGTGCGCAAATATTTTATGTTTTTATATTTTTTATGTAATAGTAACACCACATATATTGTTTTTGAAAAAACCAAAATTTAAGGAATCATTTCCACCCTTTTTTCTCATTTCAATTAAACTTACGAATTTTCCAAAGCAATTTTTAATAGTATAAAGGCAATTTTCTGCTGACTAGGCATTTTTGTATTATTAAGAATTCGATTAAGTGTTATGTACAAAAAGTTTTGATTAATTTCCCTAATAAACGAATTGTATACTGCTATTTTATAACGTACATTTAAGGTAGTTTACTTTTTGGTCGATTCTCTCGTGATGTCAAAAAGAGCGAAGTCAAAATAATAATATTTTTATTATTTATCTTAATTGGATTGTTAAGATATTATGGCTACCAATTTGAGCATTATTTGAGCCAATACATTATTATCGATTTTTGTTAATGGGACAGAGCACTGTGATCCGCGGCGATCATTTGGCTTATATTTTGTTTCACAAATAATTGTCATCGATTATTCTATCATAATAAAAAATATAATGAAACTTTTCGAAATTATGTTTTCTATTTTCTATGGCTTACTCGTATACTTTGTAGCATTAAAATTGACTTAAAAAACAGAGGGAAAAAATCAATTTTTTTGAACTGTGACCCCGCACCTAGCCTCCAATTTCCATTTATTTTTTTTAATATTGTGGGCCATTACTCCCTCATACTAGGGTAACATTTTCTGAGAATTTGAGAAAGATCTATTTGTGACCTGTGGCACTTGAGGAATAACTACCCAAACATACATTGTTCGCCAAAAAATTACCATTAAATTTTGATGACTGTTTCTAAACCAAAGATTCTACGTGAAAGCAATATTTGCAGCATATGTAGCCCTTCCCTTTAATTTGAGGCATAATACGACACAATCAGGCTTATACTTGAAAAATGGTCTAAATACTGAATGTACTTTCCATGAAAGCTGGAATTTAAAAAAAAATTAACCATAAAAATATTTTTTAATATGTTTTTCGTGTTTGTGACACCTAATTGCACAAGAAACTGTTATCCACATCCCTTTTGTTGCATAGTGTAATTGGAACTTTTATTTTGTATTTAAAGAGGACATTAAACTAATAAGTTCTGGCGAAAAAGTGTAGATTTTTACGATTTTTTTCCCGATGACATAAAATATTATTTTTTTATTTTTCGACATACAAACGCCACATTAATTATCCCCTCACCTTAGAGAGGAAGGTATATATCATTTGCTACGAGCCAAAAGTGTAACATATCGAAGGAGTGGCCATTTTAAGTCGAATGAACAATGTCCGTCCGTCTGTCTGTCTGCTGGCTGTTGCGCACGATAACTCTCGAAAGGAGTAACCGATTGACTTCAAATTTGGTATGTGGTAACATTTTCTTCTATCTCCGGCTATGTTCGAAGATGGGCCATATTGGTCCAATCCTTCTAGTACCTCCCGCACAAAGGGTTCAAATTTAGTGAAATATTGATTATTTAATAATTTCTATACTACTTATTTGAATCCTCTGAAATTCTACACATAGTATTAGTTTATTAGTCACTATTACCTCGAGAAAAATGGCCTAAGTTGCCACGCCCCTTTTGGTACCCCCCACACAAATGGACAATTTTGAACCAAAAGTTAATAGCTTATAACTTTATTACCAGTGCATACGAAGACATGAAATTTTGTACAGTGTACCTACAATACAGTCAATGGGCATAATTGGCCCGTCCCTTGTGGTACCTACTTTTTTACTTTTTTTTTAACTTTAATACCAGTGCATACAAATACTTGAAATTTCGTACAGTGCAATGCTTTTTACTACCTAGAGTCTAGAAAAATGTGGCCGTAATTGGCACGCCCCTTTTGGTACCTCCCACACAAATGGACTATTTTACACCAAAGGTTAAGAGCTTATTATAACATTAATAGCAGTGCATATAAATACTTGAAATTGTGTACAGTGTAATGCTTTTATAGTACATTGAGTCTAGAGAAAAGTGACCGTTATTGGCACACCCCTTTTGTTACCTCTTACACAAATAGACCATTTGGTACCAAAAGTAAACAGCTTTAAAACCAGTACATAATTTTAAAAGTTATTAAATGCAATTTAAATTGATAATAATTTAAATAAAAAATAAAAATAAATTAATTTAATAATATTTTTTTGAGTCTCATGGTGAGGGGATTCATTAGTCGGTTTACCCGACTGAACTTTCATATTTGTTTTTTTATTTTTCTCAAAAATATTTTTTAAACATACATTTTTGTACTTTTGAGAACTATGTCAGCTATCAGACACAAAAAGAATAATAGGTTTGTTCTACGAGTAAAGCAATATGATACGTCGTTAGTCCAAATATCGCAAAATAAATTAGTTAGAAAAACGTAAAAAACGCATTTAAATTAAAAAAGGACCTCAAACCGAACAAAATCAAAAAACATAATATTTTTAAATAATTTTAATAATTTTTAATTAAATAAAAAATTTCTAAAAAATTATTTTATTTTAATTTAAAAAAATATTTTATTTGAGAAAATTAGCTTGCTAGTATTTATATTTTGTTGTAATATATAATTATATGCGTTAAATAAATGCATTTGCTCAGAAATATATAATATTTAAATTTGTGTTCCTAATATACATTTCCCGTAACAGAGTAGTGGTTTCGTTGCTTGTGTGGCACGAAGCGCCGTCTTTTTGAAAGTAAACGTTGTCAAGATCAATACCATCCAACTCCGACCATAAAAAATCATTAATCATCTCTCCATAGCGCAATCCATTCACCGTAACTGTTGATACAACCTCATTTTCGAAAACGTAAGGTCCAATGACACATTGACACATTGAGGATGGAGAGGCTTCTCAACAATAACTCTTGGGTTTCCCGAGCCCCAGATGCGACAATTTTGCTTGTTGACGTAGCCACCGTGGTGGAAATGGGCCTCATGAGTCAAGATGATTTGGTATCGATCGTATCGTTTTTTGGTCGTTTTGTATCATTCGATGATCGTGTATCGTTCCATTTTTATACCCTACACCACACTGTGGTACAGGGTATTATAAGTTTGTTTCACGGCAGATGTTAAGTATACCGATCGACTCAGAATCACTAGCTGAGTCGATTTAACGATGTCTGTCCGTCCGTCCGTCCGTCCGTCCGTCTGTCCATGTAAAGTTGTTCGTCGACTACAGGTCGCAATTTCACTCCGATCGTTCTGAAATTTTGCAGTTTAGAGTATTACGCGGCTGTTAAGATCGCTATTGAATTTGGTTGAAATCGGTTCAGATTTAGATATAGCTCCCATATATATGTTTCGTCCGATTTGGCCCTTTAGTCCTATAGAAGCTGTATTTTACATCCAATGGTTTTGAAATTTAGAATGGTAGAGTTTCTTGATTCATGAACCAACACTACCGAATTTGAAGAAAATCGGTTAAGATTTAGCTATAGCTCCCATATATATGTTTCGTCCGATTTGGCCCTTTAGTCGTTTTGAAATTTAGAATGGTAGAGTTTCTTGATCCACGAACCAACATTGCCGAATTTGAGGAAAATCGGTTCAGATTTCGATATAGCTCCCATATATATCTTTCGTCCGATTTGACCCTTTAGTCCTATAGAAGCTGTATTTTACATCCAATGGTTTTGAAATTTAGAATGGTAGAGTTTCTTGATCCATGAACCAACACTACCGAATTTGAAGAAAATCGGTTAAGATTTAGCTATAGCTCCCATATATATGTTTCGTCCGATTTGGCCCTTTAGTCCTATAGAAGCCGTATTTTACATCCGATCGTTTTGAAATTTAGAATGGTAGAGTTTCTTGATCCATGAACCAACATTGCCGAATTTGAAGAAAATCGGTTCAGATTTAGATATAGCTCCCATATATATCTTTCGTCCGATTTGGCCCTTTAGTGCTATAGAAGCTGTATTTTACATCAAATCCTTTTGAAATTTAGAATGGAGTTTCTTGATCCATGAACCAACATTGCCGAATTTGAAGAAAATCGGCTAAGATTTAGCTATAGCTCCCATATATATGTTTCGTCCGATTTGGCCCTTTAGTCCTATAGAAGCTGTATTTTACAACCGATCGTTTTGAAATTTAGAATGGTAGAGTTTTTTGATCCATGAACCAACATTGCCGAATTTGAAGAAAATCGGTCCAGATTTAGATATAGCTCCCATATATATCTTTCGTCCGATTTGGCCCTTTAGTGCTATAGAAGCTGTATTTTACATCCAATCCTTTTGAAATTTAGAATGGTAGAGTTTCTTGATCAATGAACCAACATTGCCGAATTTGAAGAAAATCGGTTAAGATTTAGTTATAGCTCCCATATATATGTTTCGTCCGATTTGGCCCTTTAGTCCTATAGAAGCTGTATTTTACAACCGATCGTTTTGAAATTTAGAATGGTAGAGTTTCTTGATCCATGAACCAACATTGCCGAATTTGAAGAAAATCGGTTAAGATTTAGTTATAGCTCCTATATATATCTGTCGTCCGATTTGGCCCTTTAGTCGTATAGAAGCTGTATTTTACATCCAATCATTTTGAAATTTAGACTGGTAGAGTTTATTGATCCATGAACCAACACTACCGAATTTGAAGAAAATCGGTTAAGATTTAGCTATAGCTCCCATATACATGTTTCGGCCGATTTGGCCGTTTAGTCCTGTAGAAGCTGTATTTGAAATCCAATCATTTTGAAATTTAAAATGGTAGAGTTTCGTGATCCATGAACCAACACTGCCGAATTTGAAGAAAATCGGTTAAGATTTAGCTATAGCTCCCATATATATGTTTCGTCCGATTTGGCCCTTTAGTCCTATAAAAGCTGTATTTTACATCCAATCGTTTTGAAATTTAGAATGGTAGAGTTTCTTGATCCATGAACCAACACTACCGAATTTGAAGAAAATCGGTTAAGATTTAGTTATAGCTCCCATATATATGTTTCGTCCGATTTGGCCCTTTAGTTTTATAGAAGCTATATTTTACATCCAATCGTTTTGAAATGTAGAATGGTAGAGTTTCTTGATTCATGAACCAACATTGCGGAATTTGAAGAAAATCGGTAATGATTTAGCTATAGCTCCCATATATATGTTTCATCCGATTTGGCTCTTTAGATCCAATCGTTTTTATACCCTACACCACACTGTGGTATTATTTAAGTATAAAATGTCCCAAAAGTAAATTTATGTAAACAATTTATACATAAATTACAAAATTTATATATCAGAGTTATTCAATATTACGAGAGTGGTGTAGGGTATTATATAGTCGGCACCGCCCGACTTTACTGGTTAGTAATGGCGTAGTTTCTACTTGTCAAATGTCAAAGAGTAAAAGCTTCAAAAGTGACAGCTACCAAAATACCGGGTGATTCAAAATAACACCTCTTATTGGAAAACCCTGTACTATAAAAGCATTATACTGAACAACATTTCAAGTATTTGTATTCACTGGTATTATAGTTATAAGCTATTAACTTGTGGTACAATGTGGTCCATTTGTGTGGGAGGTACACAAAGGGCCCATTTTATCTTGGATGTTAGGGAGTGTTAAACTGATTCTACGTTGGGAATTTAAGAAGATGCGAGTTAGTAGTATATATAAGTTATTAAAGAATCAATATTTCAAATGATATATCAGGTGAGGGGATAAAAATAGTTTAAGTGGGGTTGGTAATGCAACAATGTTAGTAACAATTTTTTAATAGTTTTTTTTTAAAAACTTTCCCTAGGAAATTTTATTTTAGATGAATATGAATATGTTAGACGTTCTTACTATAAATCCAAAATAATATATATGGGTATTTCCAGCGTTGCGGACGCACGTTTTTTATTTTTATTTTTGAGTTTTCTTAAAAAGTTGAAACATTTTGAAGACTATGTCCATATTAAAAAATTTAGATTTTGGAGAGTACTATAATGTTCTTTTAATGAAAGTTTGCATAAAATGTTGTATTGAAAATTATGACTAACACAACAGTGCGTTACAATTTTCCAGAGGTATTTAAGTGTCTATGAACATTTTTAAAATTTAGCGAAATTTCTTATGTGACCAAATTATTATTTATATATAATAAAGGTTCTTTAAAGGTTTTAATTTATAATAAAATTTTTTTTTGGTGTTTTGTAAACAACTTATTTCACATTTAATATACTTATACATTTTATGCTATTTGCGGACACACGCATTTATCTATGAATAATCTTTGTGTTATAAATAACAAAAATATTAAACGATCGTTGAAATATTAATTCATTTGTTAATTAAAATTAAAAATAACATAAAATCAACATGTCAGAAAGGAAGAAAAAAACATAAAGTATTAATAGTTTGTTTATAATTCCACATTTTTTACCGGATTTTTTGGTAAACTATTTTCAACTTTTTTTAATGCTTTTGCAATACGTCTGTTTACAACTATAAGGTTTTGGACTGTACATTCTTTCTTATTTTTCCGCAAGTTCCTCATTCGTAAACGATTTTTTCTTTTCTCTTAACTGTCCCAAAATTGGATTCCGACTTACGATACATTCGCTTTCTTTCTGAATCCTTGTCGCAAAATTCTTTAATTTTTCTTCATCTGTTCTATCCCTCCATTTTTACCAACGAGATGTAGATTTAGTAATATTATTGATTTCCATCTTACATACGATAAAAACATAGTTTAAAATGACAGGTAAACTAAATACTTTAATATATTAAATTTTCACCCGTGTAAAGAACTTACGAAAAAACACAACCGCCGTTTCTAATACTTTTATTTGCACTGACATCAATAACAAATACAGATTTTGCGTTGCGGACACACGAAAAACTTTATCTAAAAGCAATCATGAATTTTACCGTTATGAAAAATCTGTGAATCATTTCTTCACACTTAAAACAACAACTACAACTCATTATCCATTATAAATGCAATATTGTCATATTTCATTTGAAATATCTGGTAAAGAAGACAAGTCAAATTAACTAACAAAGGCTGTTAAACGCACCAGAAGAAAATGCTAAATTTTCAAGCACTATAAGTAGAGTTGTCGTTATTTTAAATAATTGATCCTTTGTTTTGTTAAAGTTCAACAAATTCACTATATGATAAAAAAAATGAAAAATACAGCAATTTTAAACAATGAAATTGTCCGTCCGCCCTCTGGAAACACCCATATACATTTATCACCAAAAAATTAAAATTCATTTCATTTGTCAATTTTTTTCATCATATCGATACCTCCATTCTAAAACATGCTAAGTCGACTTAGCATGTTTTTAGGGAGATTACATTTTTAATTTCTAAATATTCTAAATTATATTCAGTCAAAATTTGGTGTTAAACCGTCAACCCAATCAACAATTATTCACAAAACAGTACAGTTCATTCGATTTTCATTATAAAGGAATTCCACACAAATTAAAAAAATGCAACAAACTTTGATCGCCTCTCTGGAAAAACAACCTTTTTGTATTTATCATAGTTTAGAATTGAGGTATCGATATATCAATTGTTTTTGTTAACAGACAAATGTTTAAATACAAGAAATCGGAATATATTCTTCCCTGATGTTAACAAAATACTAGGGTTGAGTCGGGAAAAAATAAAACAATCAATTTTCAATTACAGATATCTCGGAAACTAAACGAGATAACTATTAGGTGTATTTTGTACTTTGGAAAAAAAATCCATCATATCACATTACTCACAGGGTGTGTTAGAATCGCTTTCTGAATTGATTTATCCATTTCCAACTGTACATGTATTCTTGTAATCAAAGCACGGATCGCAATTATGAAGCGATCACAACGAAACTTTTTTTTACATATATATGCACTGTCTAAGCACAATTTTTTAATCGATCTGTATAAATATTGACAGAGAAAAGTTTCTTGATAACTTTAGAGAAATCGGGAGAAATGAGCGACTTAGCATGTTTTTAGGGAGATTGCATTTTTAATTTCTAACTATTCCAAATTATATTCAGTCAAAATTTGATTTTTATCCGTCAACCCAACCAAAGTTATTCAAAAAACAGTTCAGGTCATTCGATTTGCATTATAAAGAAATTCCACACAAACTAAAAAAATCATCAAACTTTGATCGCCTCTGCTGAAAATCGACTTTTTTCACTAAGCATTGTTTAGAATGGATGTATCGATATGTTACCCCCGATTTGACATGTGAGCGCTGTATAAACTGTATTTTATATCCGAACAGTACGAAATTAGGCAGTAAGAAGTTTCTTATTTTGGGAAAGAATACTGCTTAATTTTTGGTATAATCGGTCGTGATTTAGACGTGGACACGCCAATTTAGAATTAAACAGCTATTGAAATGTATTTACGTCCGATCTTTATATAATTTGGCAGAAGTTAGGTTTTTGATACAAGTTGATGAGAATCTGTTTAGATTATGTAAAGTCCCATCTATTTGTTCCATCCAATTCTTGTTCTATGATAGGACACCTGCGCATTTTAGGGTTATCGTTTCAAATCTAGTTTATTATGATAAACATCTTTAACGCCTCCTAAGTACTTTGTTAAGTGAACCGAAACCAATTATTCCAAAATATTATCGCAATGCCCCCTTTCGCATGGTTAGGATGGTTTAGGGTATTATACAGTCGGTCCTGCCCGACTTTCTGTCATTCCTTACTGGTTATGAATTACCCATTGAATTCCGCCCCAAAATGTAGCTCCACTTAACACGTGCGTGTATTGAACTGTGAGTTCAATACACCTCATGACCCATTTAAAACATCACCCTCCCTGGAAATAAAATGCAATGAACACTCACATTTGTGGGTGTTGATTGCATTTTGTGGCAAATGCTAATTTCAATTGAATTTCTAATGAATTTCGAAATTACAATTTCCGAAGGTATCTGACCGATAACAGGCAACCAGACATGAAGATGGAGAGGGAAACATTGACATAATTAGCTTTTCATAACATTTCAATTGGTAAAGAGAGACATGGATGCAAGTAAAAGAATATAATTATTTATTTAAATGAGTTTTGAATCCAAATGGATATTTATGAAAGTTCTGCGGAATCGGTGTGGGATGAAAGGTTAAAATGAATGAATGAATATAAAAATAAATCACAGAGTTTAATCATAGCACTTGATAAGCAAAAAAATGCAACATATTGTGTTAAAATCGGCCTAAGATTTTTTTTACTAAATAAATTATGGAGATATAATATTTATAAAATTAAATTAAATAAAATAAAATTAACAAAAAACCAGTAAGGAAAGGCTAAAGTCGGGCGGTGCCGACTTTATAATACCCTACACCACTCTCGTAATATTGAATAACTCTGATATATAAATTTTGTAATTCATGTATAAATTGTTTACATAAATTTACTTTTGGGACATTTTATACTTAAATAATACCCTGTACCACAGTGTGGTGTAGGGTATAAAAACGATTGGATCTAAAGAGCCAAATCGGATGAAACATATATATGGGAGCTATAACTAAATCTTTATCTAAATCTTTTCTTCAAATTCGGCAATGTTGGTTCATGAATCAAGAAACTCTACAATTCTAAATTTCAAAACGATTGGATGTAAAATACAGCTTTTATAGGACTAAAGAGCCAAATCGGACGAAACATATATATAGGAGCTATAGCTAAATCTTAACGGATTTTCTTCAAATTCGGCAGTGTTGGTTCATGGATCAAGAAACTCTACCATTCTAAATTTCAAAATGATTGGATGTAAAATACAGCTTCTACAGGACTAAAGGGCCAAATCGGACGAAACATGTACATGGGAGCTATAGCTAAATCTTAACGGATTTTCTTCAAATTCGGCAGTGTTGGTTCATGGATCAATAAACTCTACCATTCTAAATTTCAAAACGATCGGATGTAAAATACAGCTTCTATAGAACTAAAGGGCCAAATCGGACGAAACATATATATGGGAGCTATAGCTAAATCTTAACCGATTTCAACCAAATTCAATAGCGATCTTAACAGCCGCGAAATACTCTAAACTGCAAAAGTTCAGAACGAGAAATTGCGACCTATAGTCGACGAACAACTTGACATGGACAGACGGACGGACGGACGGACATCGACTCAGCTAGTGATTCTGAGTCGATCGGTATACTTTAAGGTGGGTCTAGCTGTGTTATTTTCAGGTGTTACAAACATCTGCCGTGAAACAAACTTATAATACCCTGTACCACAGTGTGGTGTAGGGTATAAAAATGGTTTGGTTAACATTTTTTTTTTATCCTGGAAGGAATTAACAGACTTAAAAAATTTCTGTGATTTTAAGGAAACATAATAAACCAATAAGGAAATTTTAAAGACTAGCCATGCGATATTTTAAAAAAATTATAAAAAAATGAATTTATACGTGAAAAAGTGACATTCACAGTGGAATATATTAATTTTGTCACTCCGTTTTTAACACATCTAAATATTGATCTGAGATCCCCGTACAATTTTCTTAATTGTCGAAAAATTCTAAGACGATATAGCCATGTCCGTCCGTCTGTAGTATCGAAATGTGTTATTGAAAATGTCAATTTTTACATATTCACACCAAACCAAATGCTAAAGCGTTATGAGCAGCAAAATCCCATCTTCTCCCATGCACCCCAACCTACACCAAAATTTTATACAGTAACAACATTACTATTTTGGTGTAGTGTAAGGTGCATGGGAAGTAGTGTAAGGTGCTTATACCCTACACCACACTGTTGTACAGGGTTAAAAGTTTGTTTCAGAAATACCATAGCTAGACCCACCTTAAAGTAGACTGATCGAAAGTTGTCCGTAGAGTACAGGTCGCAATATCACTCCGAACTTGCTGATATTTTGCAGTCTTTCGTACCTGCAAAGAAGCCTATAAAAGTTAAAGAAAATCATTTCAGATTTAGATATAGCTCCCACATATATGTTTCGTCCGATTTAACCCTTTAGTCCTACAGAAGCTGTATTTTACATCCAACCGCTGTGAAATTCAGCATGGTTGAGTTTCTTGATCCATGGACCAGCATTGCTCAATTTGAAGAAAATCAGATTAGATTTAGATATAGCTCCCATATATAAGTATCGTCCGATTTGGCCCACTAGAACTATAGACGCTGTAGTTTACATCCAATCGTTCTGAAATTTAGCATGGTGGAATTTCTTAACACATGGACAACATACATAGGCCCCATATTTTGTCCAATTTGACCCTTTAGCCCTATAGAAGCTGTAGTTTACATCTAATCCTTCTGAAATTTAACATCGTAGAGTTTTTTTTTATCTATGGATCAACATTGCTCCATTTGAAGAAAATCGGTTCAAATTTAGATATAGGTCCCAGATATATGTTTTGTCCGATTTGGCCCTATAGCCCTATAGAAGCTGTAGTTTACATCTAATCGTTCTGAAATTTAACAAGGTGGTGTTTCTTGATGCATGGACTAGCATTGCCAAGTTTGAAGAACAAATGTTCAGAATTAGATTTTTCGTCCGATTTGACTACAGAGGAAGGTTTGGTATGTCAAAAGTAATTGTGTAAACAAATTTTAGTTGAAGTACGAGGTATGTTCAAAGAATATCGCTAATTTTTAATTTCCGCGGGCTACATGTATTTGATTTTTGATATTTTTGTAGCGTTATGTTGGTACTCATGTCCCTTACTTATGCTGACAAGGTCGGTAATTTTGAATGTTCAGTTAATTTCTTCGATTTTTATCTATTTCAGAAAATGGATCAAAGAATCGGCATCAAATTTTATGTGAAAAACAAAATAAAGAGCGCTGACGCATTCCGAATGTTGACTGTGGCATATGGTGAAGCTACCTTGGACCAAAGCAATGTTTATCGGTGGTACAAAATGTTCTTAGAGGGCCGAGAAGATGCGAAGGACGAACAGCGTGCCGGACACCCGAGCTCACAGTTTTCTTTGATTGCAGGGGCGTGGTGCATTACGAGTTCTTGCGCAAATTGCGCGAAGCAATCAAAAACCCCCGGATTTGTGGCAGAACAAAAACTAGCTTTTGCACCATGATAACGCCCCATGCAACCACATCGTTGCTTTGCGCGAATATTTGGCCAAAAACAACACAGTAATGGTGCCGCAGCCACCGTATTCCCCTGACCTAACCCCCTGTGACTATTTTTTGTTCCCAAAACTGAAAAGGCCCATGAAAGCATGACGCTACGCCACGATTGAGGAAATAAAGACGGCACCGAAGGAGGAGCTGAATAAGATCACAAAAAATGATTATTTTCAGTGCTTCGAGGATTGAAAAAAACATTTTGGCAGAATTTTGAAAAAATACAAAATTCGCAATTTTTTTTAACATACTATGTATACATTGGATATTTCATTGTTATTCAATCTTACTAGAGAGCACCGCCCGACTTTAGCCTTTGCTTTAACCTTTGGTGACGGATCTCGCAAATTTAGTTCGTTCGTACTGAAACGAACGGTTATAGTGGATGTGCATTTGTGAAAATGTGGTTTTTCTGTGAGTATGTGTATTAGAGAGAGGCAGAAAACGACGTCAAAAGTAGATAGATTTTTTTTGTTGCCCCGGAACTATTTCTAGATAATCTTCAGAACTAGGGTGTAATGAACACGAACACTATCGCTCAGATGCTATTTCTATTATTTCAAGGCATCCTAGATCTTGGGCAGGGGTAGGACTGCGGGAGCCTTTTATAGTCTAGCTACAGTCGGTTGGGGGGGGTTCTGTCCTTCCCTACACCAAGCCTTGTTCCCACTACAAGAATTACTATAGACTCCCTTTTTAGTTAAAAGTAGTAAAGAAAATCAAAAGATGGACCGTAAAGTTAAATAAAATAAAACGGAACAAAGTTATACTAAAGTACCCCATGAATCAAAACTTAATGAAAGAAGAATATTTGTCGATCGCCTAATCGTGGTTAATATCTCTCCGATGAAATTGAGAGAAAACACCTCAAAACCCTCACCATCCTATGTCCTTTCTTGGCAGTTAAGATTTTAAAAAGGACCCCTACTTCTATTCCCCCCAAAATTAGAAACCCATGCCTTTAGGAAAGAAAGCGCCTAAGGATTATTTAGAATTCCATTTCTTTGGTATTATACCAAAAAAAAAAGAGCAAATTATATATTTCAGAACATAGTGAACATTTATTTACTTAACTCTATTTTAAGTTAGAATCCATTAAGGGCCTGTTTCTGTAACTTATTTTCGTTCGTCTACGGCAAACGATCAAAATTCGCTCAGCTATTACTTGAATTCTATAAAACGCAGGTTAGAAATATTTTAGGAACAAGCTTTTTACATGATTTCCTACAGACACAACGAATTATAAACTTCTGCGATTTATAGATTTCTCGGAATAATTGAGTGATTTTTGATCGTTCGCAGTAGACGAACGAAAAAAAGTTACAGAAACAGGCCCTAAATTACAATTGAAACGATTTTGAAACTAATACCCTACTTACAAAAAAAGTATATCAGTCCCTCAATGGGTTAATATCTTTCTCAAACGAAAGTAAGAATTGAAAACAAATGTAAATGAAAAAAAACAAATCAGAAAAAACTTAGAAAGATAGAAACAAAACAATCGTAAAAAAAACTCGATTCTCGTAGTAAAGATCAATGAAGAAGAAGACCATCAAAACAAAAATAATGAATGAAGGTGTAAATATCATTCATAAAAATATGAGAGTATTTAGAGCCGTTATATTGCCGCTCTGATAATGGTTTCTCTCTTCATATTCTTTTGAAATTATCTCATTGCTAGAACTATTGGCAAAAATTTATGGTCGCTATTATCGACTTACCGCAAAATCCGCTCACGTTGAAGGCCTCCAGAATGAGTTGATGATGTTGCTGTTGCTGTTGTGAATAAAATATTTAGGGAGACATTCTTGCAGAGAGTTCTAACATGAAACAAAAATCGAGTGATTATGACTGATATAATTAATAATGATTTGATCTGCTATATACATATGTATTAAAGGTATCTTCCACAAACAGTTTTCTCTGTCATGCTACAGTTTATGTGAAAAATTGGTGTATTAAATTATACTGGAGTTTAATATTGAAAATTATTTTAAAAAGGTATAAAAAAACAATAGAAAACATATTTTAATACGGGTAGATAGCAAATCAAACCATTGTTGAATATAGGTTTGTATACCTAAATAATGCGATTAGACCAATCTAATCGAATCGAATAAACTTAATCGATACTAAAATTAAGTTGTCGTGAGTCCAGGTAGAATTTTGGCCAGATGGAGAAGAGGATTATTCTCCTATTAGATGGTGATTGTTGAATTATATGGTCCAAAAAGTTTATGAGCACTCGAGAGTCATCATTCCAATGTTGGGTTCATCTCATAGATGTAGTTTGTGGGCTATTGATAGATGTAACACGTCCCATCAATTGTGATGAACCATTACGTAAATAGGCATTATGCAACTATGGACGTGAGAGGTTATGCTTCACAATTTCCTGATTTCTGGTCTATCTTCGTGGTATGAGACTGTACAGTTGATGCCAGTTCGTTCCTTGGTTTGGATGAGAATCCGAAATAACCTCAATCGGATGTAGTTTCAGGCGGATTGGCGCAAGATTCTTGTCTACCCTGTGGGTAGAGATATATCTTAAAGCACTTTGGACGATCTACAGACGTTTTTGATGGCTGTGTAAAGTTACTGAAGCCGGCAATGAGGTAAAAGGTAGGTTCAGGTCTACCCAAGTTGCGTAACAAAATGTTGCGTAATGAAAAAAATGTAGAGGCCCACCCTTTATGCAGGATGGGCCAATAATCTGTCTATCCAATGGTAGTTTTCCGTTAGAAATAGGTTAGCTATCGCAGCGGGAGAGGCTCACTATCTCACCACAGATATATTCGGAACCGCGCACAGATTTTTCTTCTCCAATGACAAGGGAGTTGATGAGCCGGGATCCACAGTTGGATAGAATACCAAATATGGCTTTCGAATATTCACTATATCAGAACTTTTGCACTTCAAATGTTAAGATCTGTTCTTGCCGGATTCTGAATATGAAAAGAAGGTTTATAATTTGGTTGCAAATTATTTTACCTCCGATGTCTTAGACGAAACTTGTGGGTAGTAAAATGTCAGAGGATGGCGACTATATGCGTTGCCAATCAAATTATGCTCCCGATTGTGGGAAGAAAATAATCGATGAAAATTTATGTCGAAAAGTTAATGCTTAACATGAATGGAACTCACCATAAGATCTTTCTATAATTATTAAATATCAAGTAGATCAACATTTTTATCAAATTTTGATCTTATTGTAAACTTTAATGTGTGCGAAGTGAGATTTTCTAAAGTGGGCAGGTACAGTACATACTTTGATTGTGATTGATACTCTTGCAATCATTAGACAGCTGTTTTGGGTCTGTCTTTCCCTGTCCGCAGATTTGATCAAATGGTATCTCGATCTGGAGAAATATCAATCAAAACAGAAGAAACCTAGCAAGAACAACATGTAGTTAAACGGTACATAGCCATCATGTATAAATGAATAAAACCAAATAATCCCGATTTATTGCATTTTATTCGAATGGTAAGTATTTTTAAATATATTTATAAGATTATTAATTTTACTAATTAATCTATGTTTTATATAGATTTGAAATCATCATAAATAGTGAAGATTCCCTGTCCGCAGATTTGATCAAATGGTATCTCGATCTGGAGAAATATCAATCAAAACAGAAGAAACCTAGCAAGAACAACATGTAGTTAAACGGTACATAGCCATCATGTATAAATGAATAAAACCAAATAATCCCGATTTATTGCATTTTATTCGAATGGTAAGTATTTTTAAATATATTTATAAGATTATTAATTTTACTAATTAATCTATGTTTTATATAGATTTGAAATCATCATAAATAGTGAAGATTCCTATGGCATTAAAATACCAGAACTGGAGCGGATCGAAAAGGGGAGAAGCAGAAAAATCACAAAAAGTGTCATACGAATGAACAAAATAGAAGTGTAGAGTAAAGCTGAAATAATAAAGTGAAAAGGCCATATATACAGATATTGATGCCGGAATTTAATACTAATGGATTTTTTTTTTTTTATTTTCTGCTTAGTATAACGTCCACTACAAACCAGATAATTCAACCCATGATTTGGAGGAGAATTAGATGGAAATAGACGGTCAGGATCGTATGTCTTTTCCGTGATATGTGCCCATTAGCTTACCATCCATGTCCTCTAAGACATAGTAATGGTTACCTAACTTTTCCTTTACTTTGGCCTTTATGAAAACGGGTGACAATTTTGCATTGAAGGATTTCTCCATACTGCTCTGGGCGAAATTCCTTCGGAAAACAGTTTGACCAACATGGAATGTCTGTATCCTTGTACGGAGGTTATATGTTTTCTGATTTTTGTCTGCGGCTTCTTTTATGTGCTTCCGCAGATTTGTCCGAATCAGCTGAAGGCTGTCATCATTGGGTATCTTAGCTGTGGGCTCATTTAAAATTTTTAATTTCTTCAATAAATCATAGGACGACGCATGTGTAATCATATCAAATCCAAATAAAGCATGGTATGGAGAGCAGTTAATCGATTGATGAAGCGAGTTTCGAAGAGCACAACTGATGGAACTTAAATTTTGATCCCATTGTTTATGGTCGTTCTTTAAATAAGCTCTGATACCCGCTATCAACGATCGATTAATCCTCTCCGATGCATTGGATTGCGGGGAGTATAGGGCAGTGTAAATATGTTTTATTCCCAGAGTAGTGAGGAAAGCGTTTAGCTCATTTGCTCGGAATTGACTTCCGTTATCACTCACTATGTACTCTGAGACCCCGTAGACATGAAAAATATGAGTCTGCAAGAAGTCCTGTATTGCGGTGGCTGTAAATTTTCGCAATGGGCAGAGCCAATGAAATTTAGAGAGATGGTCCAGCACTATATACCCAGATTTGCTGCGGGGGTATGGACCAAGAATATCGACATAAAGGCGCTGGAATGGTCGGACAGTTTCTGGAAGGCTACCCATTGGCGGTTTCATAACCATATTCGGTGCCTTCGTGGTTTTGCAAACCTCGCAATCTCTGACATAGTCACGTACATCACGAACCATTCCAGGCCAGAAGAATGTTCGTCTTATTAAATCCAAAGTCTTGTGCCTTGCGTATTGTTTCTTTACGTAGATTTAAAGGTATCCATAATTTCCAACACTGATCT
This sequence comes from Eudasyphora cyanicolor, assembly GCA_963930755.1. NCBI lineage: Eukaryota > Metazoa > Arthropoda > Insecta > Diptera > Muscidae > Eudasyphora > Eudasyphora cyanicolor. The sequence goes on along the minus strand of OZ005736.1, from coordinate 52,733,123 downwards.
TCCTCGGATGCTTGTCCAGAGTAGTGTTCAGTGCGGTAGTAGACAAATCGATCTATAATTTTAATATCCGGATATTTGCTAGAATTCTTATTTATGGTTTCCTTTAAATTTTCATAATCTTTATCTTCAAAACATGCAGAGTTTAAGTCAACCCCTGGTTCAGCTAATTCTAAAGCCGAAACCTCTTCAGCAGGCATTCTGGAGAGGGCGTCAGGCACAACGTGGTCTTTGCCCTTCCTATGGCTGATTGTAAACTTGTAAGGTTGAAGCTTAAACACCCACCTTGCTAACCTCCCACTCAAATCGGGTTGCCTCATGAGCCATAACAAACTTGAGTGGTCGGTGACCACTTCGAAGTCCTGGAGTTCTAAATAACATCTAAATTTTTTAATGGCTTCTACTGCCGCCAAACATTCACGCTCCGTAACACTGTAGTTACGTTGAGCAGTATTTAATTTCTTGCTCATAAAAGCAATAGGCTTCTCGTTTCCCTCCTCATCGACTTGAACAAGAACGGCACCAATTCCGAAGTCACTTGCATCACAGTGAAGAAAGAACTTCTTGGAAAAGTCCGGATTTGTCAATACTGGAGCAGAGGTGAGCAACGTTTTTACCCTTTCAAATGCCCTTTGAGCGTCGTCCGTCCATTTAAATTTCTTTTTAGTGGATATCACTTCTGTTATCGGGAAGGTTTCAGTAGAAAAATTCTGAACGAAACGCCTATACCAACCAGCCAGGCCTAGGAAACCCCGAACTTGTTTCAAGTTTTTGGGTACTGGCCAGTTGGTGATTGCGATGACCTTTTCAGGATCAGTAGTTATACCACCGTCACCTATGATGTATCCAAGGTAATTTACCCTTGTGACACAAAATTTGCTCTTGGATACATTTAGAGTCAAGTTCGCTTTGCGGAACTGGGCCGATAACCGAGTTAAAATTTCGATATGAGAATTGAAATCTTCTGAAACAATCACCATGTCATCTAAATACCCAAAGACTGAATGCCGCAATTCTGGCGGGATTAGCTGATCCATGAGACGGCACATAGTCTGTGGGGCATTGCACAGTCCGAAAGGCATGACAACAAATTGATATAGAGGTCTGCCTGGGACTGTGAATGCCGTCAACTGCTTGGACCGCTCATCGAGGCTAATCTGCCAGAATGCGTCCTTTAGGTCCAATTTGGTGATAACATTGGCCTTCGGCAGCCTTGAGAATATTCCTTCTATATTTGGAAGTGGATAAGCATCCTTCTTCGTCACCGAATTCAACTTCCGAGCATCCAAATATAGTCTCACTTTATTTGGCTTGACTACCAATCGCATGGGTGAGCTCCATGGCGAAGCCGAAGGTTCAATGACACCCATCATTAACATTCTGTCGATTTCGCCAAACATTAAGTTTTCAACTGCGGGCGACACAGGATAAAAGCGCTGTTTAATGGCGACAGCGTCTCCGACATCGATAGAATGTTTAATTAGGTTCGTCCGACCCAAACCCTGGGTCTCATAATTGGGAAAAAGGGATATTACCGAATCTAATTGTTTCTGTTCCTGCGAGCACAGTTTGAAAAACGAATCATCTGACTTTTCCAATATTTCAGAGCCGATTCCTGGATCGACAGAAGAAATATTCTGAGGAAAGATACCATTATTGTTAAAGCCTACAATGTCAAGAGACCCTACAGTGGTAGGCAGGAGATGGAATGATTTCCAAAAATCAATCCCAAGAATTAAACGTTGGGATATTGTTGGTATGATAAATAATTTAATATATTTAGTTTTTTCTTTAAAAACTATGTCTACGTCAATCCATCCCAAAGTCTTTTGACATTGTCCATCGGCTGTTTTAACATAAGATTTACCCAATGAGAAATTAGGAAATTTTGAGAAATCAACCTTGGCCAAATCTCCCCCAATGCAACTTACGTTTGCCCCTGTGTCTAATAGGCCATATTCATTAAAATCCAAAAAAGACACCTTGGCGTAGTAGCGCATATCTTGTGGATTTGAAAAGATTGTAGAAATTTGAATTTTATTACAAATTTTCCGAATTTTGTGAAAATGTCTTACTCTAAGAGTAGATCTTTTTGGCTTTTTAACGGGGCTAATAGAATCAGTATTGAAAATTTCATCTCTTTTCTGGACGTATAGCTCCCATCGTTTGTGAAAAGGTAATTTTGGAAAAATAATTCGAGAAGCGTTTGTATCGGTACCATCTTCTGAAATATCTGGTCTTTTAATAATTTGTATTGGTTTAGTATTTAATTTTGACAAGTCTGTGTTAAAATTGTTTGATATATAGGGTACTATATCACACTTTGGACCAGCTTTAAGACTTGGTCTTATGGCGGGCCCATTGGTTTCAAGTTTTTTGAGTTACCTTGGTTACGATTGATACATTTTGGGCATTGTGGTTTATAGACATTTTTGCTACCGCAACCATAGCAAAAAATTGTCCTCTCTTCCAGACAATCATGCCAATGGTGACCGGTATTGTCACAATTCCAACATTTGAAATTTGAATCTGATCTTTGTACTGCCTCGACCATAAGTTCTGGGTCGTGTGATATAGCCATTTCTTGGTCAAGTTCCGAAATTTGACGACGTTGTACAAAGTTGGTATTTTGGCTTCTTTGGCCCAGGGTTTTGCGTACATATTCATCGCTAAGGAAGTTCTCGCGCATCTGCACAAGTTTCCTTAGGTGAGCTAATGATCGAATCGGAACATACAGTAAATCCTGCCGTATTTCCGGTCTTAAATTTCTTGCGATAATCTCTATGAACTCTTCTTCTATCATAGGTCTGGGTAACCTATCGGCAATCATAGATAAAGCGTCAAAGAAGGAGTCATAAGTTTCTCTGGGCTTTTGCTTCCGGTTCCGAATCTCTTCTCTTAGGTCAAATGAAGACTTCATATCTTTGTACTGGCCTCTTATGGCTTGACAAAAGTCCTCCCAATTAACATAGGGTACTTGCTTGTGATATCGCCAGTACCACTCGCGAGCTTTTCCGGTTAAAAGTGTATGTAAGTGCTTGCAGATAATAGTAAAGTCATCATTGAAAGTCTCCCTCGTAAGAGTTTTGACTCGATACAAAAATTCATCTATATTTAATCCCGTGGATGAACCATCAAACTGGAGGTTCCATTTATGAATTATAGATGCAATTTTGTCGGAGTGCAAGTTGTTCGAATTGAAACTAAAGAGAGTGTTAGGACTGATGTTAGAAGCCTGCAAATTTTGAGGATATTGACAAAATTGGTTATTGGCAACATTACTATTTGGATTATTATTGGGAAGTCTATTCATGTTACTAGCATTACTATTCATATGCATACTAGGAAATGAATTTGGATCATTATTCCGGGCAGTATTCTGGAATTGATGATTTATATTTGCATGATTTGGATTGCAATTGTTTGTATTATTGCCTGTGTAGGGCACAGGAAAATTCATATTTTGAAGTATTCTAACCAAATTAGTTTCGATCATACGATTAATTTCGTTATAATCGACATTGGCGGAGTTTGACGTATTATGGTTGTTTACATTATTGGTTTGAAAAGGAGGTATAACAAAATTATTATTCTCGAGAGTATTTGGGTTTCTGTTCGGGGTTAATATTTGATCTGGCTGTACAACAACACTACTATTGAGCTGAGAATTTGATGGTTCTTGGAAAAGGGTTCGGCTTGCGCTACGCGTATTGTAATGCCTTACCATAGCCCCTCTACCTTTTCCTCTAAGAGTAGTAGTTTTTGGATTTGGTGGTGGTGGAGGTTTTGGAGCAATTGTCCAGGACCGCAGTTCGCTGAGCTCACATGCCCTTTTGCAAACTGGGCACTCGGAAGAAGAAGATAAATAGGTTTCTATACAAGGCCTATGGAAGGAGTGTGAGCATTCACTAAGGATAAGACAGTCCTGACCTTCTGCCATGGCTTCATTACACACCTGACAAGTAAAAGCGATATTGCTAGCCGAAGGCAATGGTGCCTGAAGTGGCTGTTCAGGAGGAAGTTGTTGTTCCGAAGCCACTGTAAAATCGAAAAGAAAAAAAATACCAAAAAAAATAAACAAAGATTTCAACTCCTTTGGGTGAAAAACTTTTACCAAAAATAAGAAATTTTTCAAAAAAAATTTATAGCATTTTTAGAAAAATATATCGCAATAAATCTAAGGATTACTTTGCGACCCTTTTAATTTATAAAATCAAAGATCATAGAATTATCGGCGTTTCTTTCTAGGCTATGAATACTAAAGATTGGAGAAAAAAAAGGCTTTCGACAAATAAGAAAAAATAAAATGGATTCAAAAAATGGTTTATGGAGCAATCCATACACGCATTAAAACCATATAAATAAGGCAAACCAGCCAAAAAGATAAACGTTTTTGATTATAATCTTTTCTGATGTACAAGGGTCACCAAACTGCACCCAGCAAATTGATGAAATCCAACAAGTATATTAGGGGCTGATCCCTAAGCCTACTCTTATATAAATTTAAATGGGTATAAAAAGCTTTGAACAAAATTACAATGTCCCCCTAGTAATGAATAACTGGGTATGAAACATTTGTAGCTAGTTCAGCGGTCAGATGGTTCGAAGTAAACCTCAAATCTCTGAGAAATCCAGAAGAACCCTAACAAATTATTCAAACCCAAACCCTCCAAACCAAAAGAAAATTTAAAATTTGTTATTATAATGAAATCTACGAGTATATAGAAAAAATAGAGCCAAAAAGGACCAGGTCGTAATCTTTTTCGGCCCCACGTTGGGCGCCAAATTATGTAATGAACACGAACACTATCGCTCAGATGCTATTTCTATTATTTCAAGGCATCCTAGATCTTGGGCAGGGGTAGGACTGCGGGAGCCTTTTATAGTCTAGCTACAGTCGGTTGGGGGGGTTCTGTCCTTCCCTACACCAAGCCTTGTTTACACTACAAGAATTACTATAGACTCCCTTTTTAGTTAAAAGTAGTAAAGAAAATCAAAAGATGGACCGTAAAGTTAAATAAAATAAAACGGAACAAAGTTATACTAAAGTACCCCATGAATCAAAACTTAATGAAAGAAGAATATTTGTCGATCGCCTAATCGTGGTTAATATCTCTCCGATGAAATTGAGAGAAAACACCTCAAAACCCTCACCATCCTATGTCCTTTCTTGGCAGTTAAGATTTTAAAAAGGACCCCTACTTCTATTCCCCCCAAAATTAGAAACCCATGCCTTTAGGAAAGAAAGCGCCTAAGGATTATTTAGAATTCCATTTCTTTGGTATTATACCAAAAAAAAAAGAGCAAATTATATAATTCAGAACATAGTGAACATTTATTTACTTAACTCTATTTTAAGTTAGAATCCATTAAATTACAATTGAAACGATTTTGAAACTAATACCCTACTTACAAAAAAAGTATATCAGTCCCTCAATGGGTTAATATCTTTCTCAAACGAAAGTAAGAATTGAAAACAAATGTAAATGAAAAAAAACAAATCAGAAAAAACTTAGAAAGATAGAAACAAAACAATCGTAAAAAAAACTCGATTCTCGTAGTAAAGATCAATGAAGAAGAAGACCATCAAAACAAAAATAATGAATGAAGGTGTAAATATCATTCATAAAAATATGAGAGTATTTAGAGCCGTTATATTGCCGCTCTGATAATGGTTTCTCTCTTCATATTCTTTTGAAATTATCTCATTGCTAGAACTATTGGCAAAAATTTATGGTCGCTATTATCGACTTACCGCAAAATCCGCTCACGTTGAAGGCCTCCAGAATGAGTTGATGATGTTGCTGTTGCTGTTGTGAATAAAATATTTAGGGAGACATTCTTGCAGAGAGTTCTAACATGAAACAAAAATCGAGTGATTATGACTGATATAATTAATAATGATTTGATCTGCTATATACATATGTATTAAAGGTATCTTCCACAAACAGTTTTCTCTGTCATGCTACAGTTTATGTGAAAAATTGGTGTATTAAATTATACTGGAGTTTAATATTGAAAATTATTTTAAAAAGGTATAAAAAAACAATAGAAAACATATTTTAATACGGGTAGATAGCAAATCAAACCATTGTTGAATATAGGTTTGTATACCTAAATAATGCGATTAGACCAATCTAATCGAATCGAATAAACTTAATCGATACTAAAATTAAGTTGTCGTGAGTCCAGGTAGAATTTTGGCCAGATGGAGAAGAGGATTATTCTCCTATTAGATGGTGATTGTTGAATTATATGGTCCAAAAAGTTTATGAGCACTCGAGAGTCATCATTCCAATGTTGGGTTCATCTCATAGATGTAGTTTGTGGGCTATTGATAGATGTAACACGTCCCATCAATTGTGATGAACCATTACGTAAATAGGCATTATGCAACTATGGACGTGAGAGGTTATGCTTCACAATTTCCTGATTTCTGGTCTATCTTCGTGGTATGAGACTGTACAGTTGATGCCAGTTCGTTCCTTGGTTTGGATGAGAATCCGAAATAACCTCAATCGGATGTAGTTTCAGGCGGATTGGCGCAAGATTCTTGTCTACCCTGTGGGTAGAGATATATCTTAAAGCACTTTGGACGATCTACAGACGTTTTTGATGGCTGTGTAAAGTTACTGAAGCCGGCAATGAGGTAAAAGGTAGGTTCAGGTCTACCCAAGTTGCGTAACAAAATGTTGCGTAATGGAAAAAATGTAGAGGCCCACCCTTTATGCAGGATGGGCCAATAATCTGTCTATCCAATGGTAGTTTTCCGTCAGAAATAGGTTAGCTATCGCAGCGGGAGAGGCTCACTATCTCACCACAGATATGTTCGGAACCGCGCACAGATTTTTCTTCTCCAATGACAAGGGAGTTGATGAGCCGGGATCCACAGTTGGATAGAATACCAAATATGGCTTTCGAATATTCACTATATCAGAACTTTTGCACTTCAAATGTTAAGATCTGTTCTTGCCGGATTCTGAATATGAAAAGAAGGTTTATAATTTGGTTGCAAATTATTTTACCTCCGATGTCTTAGACGAAACTTGTGGGTAGCAAAATGTCAGAGGATGGCGACTATATGCGTTGCCAATCAAATTATGCTCCCGATTGTGGGAAGAAAATAATCGATGAAAATTTATGTCGAAAAGTTAATGCTTAACATGAATGGAACTCACCATAAGATCTTTCTATAATTATTAAATATCAAGTAGATCAACATTTTTATCAAATTTTGATCTTATTGTAAACTTTAATGTGTGCGAAGTGAGATTTTCTAAAGTGGGCAGGTACAGTACATACTTTGATTGTGATTGATACTCTTGCAATCATTAGACAGCTGTTTTGGGTCTGTCTTTCCCTGTCCGCAGATTTGATCAAATGGTATCTCGATCTGGAGAAATATCAATCAAAACAGAAGAAACCTAGCAAGAACAACATGTAGTTAAACGGTACATAGCCATCATGTATAAATGAATAAAACCAAATAATCCCGATTTATTTCATTTTATTCGAATGGTAAGTATTTTTAAATATATTTATAAGATTATTAATTTTACTAATTAATCTATGTTTTATATAGATTTGAAATCATCATAAATAGTGAAGATTCCCTGTCCGCAGATTTGATCAAATGGTATCTCGATCTGGAGAAATATCAATCAAAACAGAAGAAACCTAGCAAGAACAACATGTAGTTAAACGGTACATAGCCATCATGTATAAATGAATAAAACCAAATAATCCCGATTTATTGCATTTTATTCGAATGGTAAGTATTTTTAAATATATTTATAAGATTATTAATTTTACTAATTAATCTATGTTTTATATAGATTTGAAATCATCATAAATAGTGAAGATTCCTATGGCATTAAAATACCAGAACTGGAGCGGATCGAAAAGGGGAGAAGCAGAAAAATCACAAAAAGGTGTCATACGAATGAACAAAATAGAAGTGTAGAGTAAAGCTGAAATAATAAAGTGAAAAGGCCATATATACAGATATTGATGCCGGAATTTAATACTAATGGATTTTTTTTTTATTTTCTGCTTAGTATAACGTCCACTACAAGGGGTGACATTTTTTTATCCCCTCACTTTAGAGAGGGTATACATATATATTATTTGCTACGAGCCAAAAGTGTAACGCATCGAAGAAGTGACCTAAGACCCTAGGTATGTTCGGCGGAAATCCGTTTTAAGTCATTTGAGCAACGTCCGTCCGTCTGTCTGTGTGTCTTTATGTGTGTCTGTCTGCTGGCTGGTTCGCACGATAACTCTCCAAAGGAGTAGTCGATTGACATCAAATTTGGTATGGGTTAACATGTAGCTACAAATTGATTCTTTAATAATTTGTATGCTACTTATTCCAATCTTCTGAAATTTCACACATAGTATTAGTTTATTAGCAGCTATCACATCGAGAAAATTAGGTAAGGTTGCCACGCCCTTTTAGTACCTCTCACACAAAGGTACCATTTTGTACCAAAAGTTAACGGGTTATAACTTTAATAATAGTGCATACAAATACTTAAAATTTTGTACAATATAATGCTTTTATAGTACCTAGAGTCTAGTGAAAAGTGGGCTTTATTGACACACCCCCTTTGGTACCTCCCACACAAATGGGCTACTTTGTACCAAAAGTAAACAGCTTATAACTTTAATACCAGTTCATACATTTGCTTAAAGTTTTGGACATGTCCTTGTGGTACGTCCCACACAAAGGTAGCCTATTGTACCAAAAGTTAACAGCTTATAATTTTAATAATAGTACATACAAATACTTGAAATCTGTACAGTGTAATGCTTTTGTATCACCTAGAATCCAGCGAAAATTTGGCGTTATTGGCACGTCCCTTTTGGTACCTCCCACACAAATGGACCATTTTGCACCAAAAGTTAACAGCTTATAACTTAAATAATAGTGAATTTGGCCGATAGCCTTAGATGCTGGTGCCTTTTACATTAAGTTAATTATAATTTTTAATTGTAATAAATAAACACAAATAAATAATAAAAAATAATAGTGAATAAAAATATTTGAAAGTTTATACACTGTAATGCTTTTATAGTACCTACATTCCAGTAACTCCCCCTTTGGGTACCTCCCACACAAATGAACTATTTTGCACAAACGCTTATAACACTCTGCAAGAGCGACAAAAATACACGGATAGCTGCTAAAAAACTAATACTATGTGTGAAATTTCAGAAGATTGGAATAAGTAGCATACAAATTATTAAAGAATCAATTTGTCGCTACATGTTAACCCGCATACCAAATTTGATGTCAATCGATTACTCCTTTCGAGAGTTCTCGTGCGAACCATGTCACCCCCTAGTTCTGAAGATTATCTAGAAATAATTCCGGGGCAACAAAAAGAATCCATCTACTTTTGACGTCATTTTCTGCCTCTCTCTAATACACATACTCACAGAAAAACCACATTTTCACAAATGCACATCCACTATGACCGTTCGTTTCAGTACGAACGAACTAAATTTGCGAGATCCGTCACCAAAAGTTAAAGCAAAGGCTAAAGTCCGGCGGTGCTCTCTAGTAAGATTCGATAACAATGAAATATCCAATGTATACATAGTATGTTCAAAAAAATTTGAGAATTTTGTATTTTTTCAAAAAGTATTTATTTATTCATGAATATCTAATTTGTCCCCTTCAAAGTATCTCCCCTCGGATATAATACACTTCTGCCAACTTTTTTTCCAATCCTCGAAGCACTTCAAATAATAATTTTTTGTGATCTTGTTCAGCTCCTCCTTCGATGCCGTCTTTATCTCCTCAATCGTGGCGTAGCGTCGTCCTTTCATAGGCCTTTTCAGTTTCGGGAACAAAAAATAGTCACAGGGGGCTAGGTCAGGGGAATACGGTGGCTGCGGCACCATTACTGTGTTGTTTTTGGCCAAATATTCGCGCACAAGCAACGACGTGGTTGCATGGGGTGTTATCATGGTGCAAAAGCCAGTTTTTGTTCTTTCACAAATCCGGGCGTTTTTGGCGGTTCGTCCTTCGCATCTTCTTGGCCCTCTAAGAACATTCTGTACCACCGATAAACATTGCTTTGGTCCAAGGTAGCTTCACCATATGCCACAGTCAACATTCGGAATGCGTCAGCGCACTTTATTTTGTTTTTCACACAAAATTTAATGCAGATTCGTTGATCCATTTTCTGAAATAGATAAAAATCGAAGAAATTAACTAAACATTCAAAATGACCGACCTAGTCAGCATAAGTAAGGGACATGAGTACCAACATAACGCTACAAAAATATCAAAAATCAAATACACGTAGCCCGCGGAAATTAAAAATTAGCGACATTCTTTGAACATACCTCGTACTTCAACTAAAATTTCTTTACACAATTACTTTTGACGTACCCATCCTTCCTCTGTAGTCAAATCGGACGAAAAATCTAATTCTGACCGTTTTTTCTTCAAACTTGGCAATGTTAGACCATGGATCAAGAAACACCACCTTGTTAAATTTCAGAACGATTAGATGTAAACTACAGCTTCTATAGGGCTATAGGGCCAAATCGGACAAAACATATATCTGGGACCTATATCTAAATTTGAACCGATTTTCTTCAAATGGAGCAATGTTGATCCATAGATGAAAAACTCTACGATGTTAAATTTCAGAAGGATTGGATGTAAACTACGCGCTTCTATAGGGCTAAAGGGCCAAATTTGACAAAATATGGGGCCTATGTATGGGGTCCATGTGTTAAGAAATTCTACTATGCTAAATATCAGAACGATTGGATGTAAACTACAGCGTCTATAGATCTAGTGGGCCAATCGGACGAAACTTATATATGAGAGCTATATCTAAATCTAATCCGATTTTCCTCAAATTGAGCAATGCTGGTCCATGGATCAAGAAGCTCAACCATGCTGAATTTCACAACGGCTGGATGTAAAATACAGCTTCTGTAGGACTAAAGGGTCAAATCGGACGAAACATATATGTGGGAGCTATATCTAAATCTGAAATGATTTTCTTAAACTTTTATAGCCTTCTTTGTAGGTACGAAAGACTGCAAAATATCAGCACGTTCGGAGTGATATTGCGACCTGTACTCTACGGACAACTTTACATGGACATACGCACGGACGGACAGATATGGTTAACTCGACTCAGCTGGTGATTCTGAGTCGATCAGTCTACTTTAAGGTGGGTCTAGCTATGGTATTTCTAGATGTTACAAACATCTACCATGAAACAAACTTTTTACCCTGTACAACAGCGTGGTGTAGGGTATAAGCACCTTACACTACTTCCCATGCACCTCTGAACATACCCTATACCAAAAAATATATTTTTGTTACATAATAGTGAAATACTAACATTTTTGGGGTACAATGAGGTTTTTTTTAGCTATTTAGGGTGCCTAGACACGTTCAGATTGTATTGATATGTTCACAAAAGTTGTTCGGATTTACGTTGGCTACAATTTTGCCAAGCATTGTTACTAAAAAAATTACGAGTCCCTGGATGTTATGCTGAAAAAAGTGAAAAAAAAATAATTTTTTCCTTCACTTTTTCAAAAAAAATACGGGAAATTTTTTTTTTCGCAAAAAAATTTAAAAAGCTTTGTTCAGTATATTCTTAGCTACATTATTGCCAAATATACTTAAGCGGTATCACCAAGTCTGAACCAGTTGTTGGACAAAAGTTGATTACACCTTTTTCGAGAGTTTGGAGGCCCATAAAAAAATTGTTCACCAATTTCTCCAAACCTAGTATAGAGTTATACTACCCTTTGGTAGCAGGATCGAACCTATACTCTCAAGTCCATGTATTTTTCAAAAAGTGTTAATTTGTTGCAAAGTGTAACTTTAATACCAGTACATACATTAAAGTTATTAAATTAAATTTAAATTAACAATAATAAAAGTTTAATTTAATACAATTTGAAGTTTGTCAATACTTAGTTAATTTTTTCATATAAATGTTATCAAATACAATTTAATAAATTCTAACTGAATTGGATAATATGAATGCTTATCACACAATTTTAAAAGATTGAAGCCCAAAGGCTTAACGTCCAGAATGAAGAAATTGATTGAGGTCGTTAGGCTTGATTGTTGCACAAGTCTTTGTCAACAAAGACAAAGAAAAAAATAGAATGAGCCTATTTCTTTTTGTTATCAACTCCTTTGACTTGGTTATTTAGGAAATACTTGCAAATGTAGCCAAAGACCAACTTTTTCCCACTTTGCCACATAGAGAAAAAGAAGCCACAACAAAGTTCTAATAAAAAAAGTCGAAAAACAACGCTGGTCTTTTGGCAACAACATTTAAATGTTTTTGTTTTCATTTGAGTTTCGTGCGGCTTGGCCGTCTTAAAATGTTGCCAAATATTTAAATGAGTTCGTGTTCAGTAAATATTTACAAATCCTACGAATGGAAATATTTTTTGTGTGGTTGTCTTTTTTTACACAGTCCTAAAGCTAGACGCTAAAAATTGGCGAATGTTTATGAAATAAAAAAGGTTAAATTTTTAAAGCTTTTAATGCTGGAATTACGTAAATCCCAGGTTGTGAAAAACCACATTTCAAGAGAATTTAGGATTTATTATTACGCTTTGATGTGGGTGAGGCATTGGCAAAAAAGGACTAAAAACAAATGTGTAGGATTACTAACTTTTAAAAATATAGATCTACAGCAGATACATTTAAAACTGACGTCACACAGGACTTACCACAATTATTTTTTAACCTGCACAGCAAATTTTAAAAATGGTCCTTTTTTACATCAACAATGTAGTACCTTTCGTAAGTTAAAGAAATATAATTCAGAAATGCCAAGTTTCCGCACAAAATAATTCCATTCAAATGCTACGCCAATAAATTGAACAATAAATGTCTCATGTTATTTCCAATAAATTAAATTGAACTGCTACTGTAAGTACTATCATTGCTAGACATCCTGTATATGGAATTTTATGTGAGTCAGCAGTAATAAAAATATAACCACATGTGCCCACAATTGAATATCAAAGGCTATGATTGTAAAAAAACACCCTCGCAATGTGCGATTTAGAATGTGTGTGTTTGAGGAGAATAATCTCCGGCTATCTAATGGCAATAAATATCATTGCATAAATGTTTGAATAACGTGTTCAGCATATCGCATTTGTATGGACAGACATCGGTATTATTTATTGTCAGTTTTTGTGTTAAAAGTATGTCGATAAACAAATATTTACATTTACATATTGACAGTGACATAAAATCCTAAATTTACTGATAATGTTCGCAAATAAACGATTAATTATGTTCTGAGCAGGTTGGAATGTACAGATTGAAACGAAAATTCAATTTAATTAAGAAATTAGTGAAGACAATTTCGTAATTGATTTAAGGTACAAAATAGAAAAAAGAAGATTTTTACCCTGAAATGACGATTTTTAATAATATGAAAAACTAAAGAAAACTTAAGAAATTTCTTTCATATTAAGGCTTTTTATCCCCTCACATTAGAGAGGAGGGTATATATCATTTGCTACGAGCCAAAAGTGTAACACATCGAAGGAGTGAGCTAAGACCCCAAGTATGTTTGGCGGATATTCGATTTGGGTCATTTGAGCAATGTCCGTCCGTCCGTATGTCTGTCTGCTAGCTGGTGCGCACGATAACTCTGGAGAAGTTTAAACCGATTGACTTCAAATTTGGTATGTGGTAATATTTTTCTATATCTCCGGCTAAGGTCGAAGATGGGCCATATTGGTCCACTCCTTCTAGTACCTGAAATATTGATTATTTAATAACTTCTATTATACTCACTCAATTCTTCTGAAGTTCCACACATAGTATTAGTTTATTAATCGTTAAAGTTTCAAGAAAAATGGGCGAAGGGCTTACTTAAAATTTTGTACAGTATAACGCTTTTATAGTACCTAGATTCCAATGAAAAGTGGGTATTGTTGGCACGCCCGTTTTGGTACCTTCAAACCATTTTGCACCAAAAGTTAACAACTTATAACTTTAGTACCAGTGGATACAAACACTTAAATTTTTTAGAGTGTAAAGTGTAAGCTTTTATAGTACCGATAATCCAGAGAAACGTAGGCAAAGTTGCCACGCCCCTTTTGGTACCCCGCACACGAATGGACCATTTTGCACCAAAAGTTAGCAGCTTATAACTTTACTCGTAATAACAGTGCAAACAAATACTTAAAATGTTGTACAGAATAATGCTTTGATAGTACCTAGAGTTCCGAAAAAAGTGGGCATTATTGGTACGTTTTGGTACCTCCCACACAAATGGACCATTTTGCACCAAAAATTAACAGCATATAACTTTAATAGCAGTAATTACTTTAAAGTTTTTAAATGCAATTTAAAGTGATAATAATTTAATTAAAACAAAACCAGTAAGGAAAGGTAGAAAGTCGGGCGGGGCCGACCATATAATACCCTACACCTCCCTAACAATGCGATAAGGGTCATTGCCATAATAATTTGGAATAATTGGTAAATGGGTAGAAACGTATTATCTAATTCTGAAACGATAATCGCTAAATTAAGCAATATTCGTTCCTAAAGTGAGAAACATCTTTCTGGAAAATTTTAATGATCGGAAGTAAAATACAACTTCTATAGCGGTTTGATACCAAATCAGGAGGAACATATATATGGAGCTTTAATGTAAATCTGAACCGATCTTCCCTGAATACTTATTCATGTAAAAAGACCTCCTTCTGTCGAATTTCGTACTGATCGGATATAAAATACAGTCTCTACAGCGCTTACATGTCAAATCGGGGGTAACATATATATGGGAGCTATATCTAAATCTGAACCGATTTTCTCCAAATTTGGCAGTATTCCTTCATGTAATAAGAAACCTCTTTCTGCCGAATTTCGCACTGATCGGATATAAAATACAGTTTTTACAGCGCTTACAGGTCAAATCGGGGGTAACATATATATGGGGGCAATATCTAAATCTGAACCGATTTCTTCCAAATTTAATAGTGTTCATCCATATAATAAGAAACCTCTTTCTGCCGAATTTCATACTGATTGGATATAAAATAAAGTTTTTACAGCGCTTACATGTCAAATCGGGGGTAACGTATATATGGGGGCTATATCTAAATCTGAACCGATTTCTTCCAAATTTAATAGTGTTCATCCATATAATAAGAAACCTCTTTCTGCCGAATTTCATACTGATCGGATATCAAATAAAGTTTTTACAGCGCTTACATGTCAAATCGGGGGTAACGTATATATGGGGGCAATATCTAAATCTGAACCGATTTCTTCCAAATTTAATAGTGTTCATCCATATAATAAGAAACCTCTTTCTGCCGAATTTCATACTGATTGGATATAAAATAAAGTTTTTACAGCGCTTACATGTCAAATCGGGGGTAACGTATATATGGGGGCTATATCTAAATCTGAACCGATTTCTTCCAAATTTAATAGTGTTCATCCATATAATAAGAAACCTCTTTCTGCCGAATTTCATACTGATCGGATATAAAATAAAGTTTTTACAGCGCTTACATGTCAAATCGGGGCTAACATATATATGGGGGCTATATCTAAATCTGAACCGATTTTAACCAAATTCAATAGGGATCGTCCTTGGGCCAAAAAAAGATGTGTGTAAAGTTTCGTCGAGATCGGACCATAATTGCGACCTGTACTTTGATTACAAGAATACATGCACAGACGGACAGACAGACAGACAGACGGACAGACAGACAGACAGACGGACAGACGGACATAGCTAAATCAATTCAGAAAGTGATTCTAAGTCGATCGGTATAATAAACGATGGGTCTATTTCTTCTCCTTTTGGGTGTTACAAACAAATGCACAAAGTTATAATACCCTGTACCACAGTGTGGTGTAGGGTATAAAAATAAATAAATTTACCATAATTTTTTGACTCAAGGTGAGGGGATTCATAAGTCGGTTTACCCAACTGAACTCTCTTACTTGTTATATCCTCCAGTGCACAATGGGAAGAATTCCAAAAAACAGGAAAATAATTCTGCCGTTTCTTAACCAGACAACCAATTGCGACCAAACTTGGCATGTTTGTAGAAGAGGTATTAGAGAACTTAAGTTTTGAGTTTGGGCCCCCGTGGTATACAGGGCCGGAGCTGCAGGGCCTCAAAGTTGGCCACCTCGGTTGAACGAAATGTTTAAGCGCGAGTATCTTTCGTATTTTCCGGCCGATTCACAAAATCTTTTTTTGTGCGTATTCTAATAACCGAGTGCGTATTCTAATGCACCTAACAGTTATCTTGTATACTTACCGAGATATCTGCATTTGAAAATTTCATTTTTTCCCAGACCTTGTGCTAGTATTTTGTAAATATCGAAACAGAATATGCACCAATTTTATCCACATAAGCATGTCTGGATTGGCAATACAATTTCCTATATGATGAAAAAAAATTGGTTCCATATAGCCAACAGGACAAAAGTTATGGCCCCTTGAATTCATATTAAAAAAAATCGATTTTTTGTCATTTTTTTTAGGAAAAAAGTTTATGTCGCATTTTTGAGTTTTAGAAGAAGTTAGTTAAAAAATGTAAACATATTCATCATCTTAAAGGAAACTTTCCAGAGTATGCTCTCAAAGAAAGAACGGGTCAAAAATATTTACTGGTCTTGTTACCAAGCTTCTTCAATTTACACAATTTTTAGACAAATTTCAAAAGTAAGCCACATTTTCTCCAATCGCAAATCCAAAATGTTATAACTTTCGGCATATTTATGTATGGTAAGGTGTTGTTAGTTGAACTGCAAAGGGAATCTGAAACCTCGCTTTTAGTATAGTAGATATAGGGGAAAATCCAAAAAATTACATTTTTGGGATTTTCAAAATTATTTTGGGAATTGTGTGACCGACTTTTGGAAATATAATGATTTGCGAATTACATTCGATTTGTTATGTCAGAACCTACAAACTACAAAATATTTCATTGAAAAATTTTCATTTTTAAAAATTTTATGTCGTTTTTACATTTCTGTCTGCATTTGAAAAGTGATTTTTACACTTTTTTCCTGACCCTGTCGTGGCATTTGCTTAATATCAGTGCAGAATATGAACCGATTTCTCTCACATCAACTTCTCTAAATTAACAACAAAATTTTCTGTGTGATGCAAAAAATTTCGGTAAAATGTGCCCACAAATACAAAAGTTATGGCCACATCAATTTACACTTTCAAAATATAGAAAATTTTTGTATTTTATTGCGAAAAGGTATATGTAGTATTTTGGAGATACAGAGGAATTTATAAACAGAAAGTATAACATATTTATATTTGTCTTAAAGGAAACTTCCTGGAGAATATTTTCGAGAAAAGAACGAGACAAAAATTTGTATTAATAGTGTTGCCACGCTTCTCCAAATTACACCATTTTTTACGAAAATTTCAAAGCTAGGCCACATTTTCGAAAATCGCAAAGCTTGGATATGAAAACCTTTACCATTTTTATATGTAGTAATCTGTTATACGATAAACAGCAAAAGGATTTTTGAGCCCGGCTTTTAGTATAACAGATTTTTTATATATAGTGTCTAACTCGGATGATGATGGGGACTCAGAACATGAATATGAATATGAACAACCTACGAAGAAAGCAAGATCATCAGAACCACAAGCGTCAACTTCAGCGAGGTGACAATCATTAAAAATGTTCTAAATTTTGTTTCCATGCATAGATAACATATAAAAATCGCATATTTTCTGTGTAAGAATATATGATATATGAATCGGAATTTTCATTTTCATGCAAAAGAAATGTTTATAAAGAAAAACAAATAAAAACGTTAAGTTCGGCCATGCCGAATTTTATATATACCCTCCATCATGGATTGCATTCAGTTTTATTACTGGAAAGATCTTTGGATATGAAGCAAATCACCTGCAAAATTGTATTTAAATGTTTGTGTTTATGGCTTAAATAAGCCTCTTTGGCAGCGACATCTATAGGCAAACTGTAAAAAATATGAACTGATTTTAACAACTTTAAGTGCGATGAATTCATGTCTTAATTAAATACCAACTGCAAAGATTCAGTCAAAATGCTTAGAAAATATGGTATTTATGGCTTAAATACGTATATTTTTGGAGCGACCTCTATAGCGTGACAATAACAAAATATTTACCTCTATAGGGGAACTATATCAAAACATTGACCGATATAGCCCATTTGCAATGCCAAACAACCTGGAACTATAAGAAATATTTCTACCAAATTTGGTCAATTATTACAGACTGATCTATTATTACGGACTGAAGCGTGATTACAACAGACGGACGGACAGACAGACGGACATGGCTATAGCGTCTTAGAATTTTACGACGATTAAGAATATATAAGGCGCAAAATGGGAAAAATCTGAAACTTTGCTTCACCAACAAAAGAGATATTCCGTACGGTATATCGAGATATAACCGTGTTAAAATATAGAAAAGGTGCTAAAAATCCAGCTTGAGCAAGAAAATCGTATGACCATTAAATTATTAATATTTGAGCCAACATGACCAATCGAATGATGCAGAAGTTATTATTTTTTAGGCTACTTTCGCGTACTTTTCTCAGAATTGAGTCTCAAAATCGGCGGAATGAAATTGGGCCCCAGGAAAATACACCCCAATATTGTTATGAATATAGGCCCCAAAAAATAACATATCAAACAACAACAATTTTATTTGGGGCTTAATTTCATTTTTTGTCTGCTTTTTGGGGTTTACTTTCATTTCTTGTCTCCTTTTTGGGGCTTATTTTCATCTTTTAATTTAGAAACAGGAGAGGCTACGCATAAAAGATTTGTTCCACGTTGCCTACTTTGGATCCTGTCCATAGGAGAAAGTCCTAAACAGAGGCCGCAGGCCCTAGGCCGACCGCACAGGAAAAGATTTATAATAGAAAATAGGTTTGTATACGTGTATTATCGCGTCCTCCCCAGATTTACGAAGAGAAAATTTCTTATTTTTTTGGGGGTCTATTTTCATTTCATGCTATTTTCTTGATTGGGGTGTAATTTCCTAAATCAGTTTTTGTAACGAAAATAAGCCCCAAATTTATGGCGCACTTTCATTTTCAATTTGGGTGCATTTTCTTGGGTTCCAACTTCCGGCCGCCCCCAAAATCAGGTGTTGTACTATGTAATGTTAATATCAGTGCACAAAAACACTTACCATTAGGTACAGCGAAATGTCGTTGAAGAATCTACTGTTCGACGACGATGTTAAGCCAATTCTTGTAACGCTCACACAAATTGACATATTCATTCGAAAACAACATATCTATAATCATCTAAATGTTTTCATATTTTGTATTGTGGACAACATTTCCAATGACTATAGAGTGACAAAGAGTGTACATTTTCTTCAACCTTCTGCCAGTCGGTCGGTTCTGCCAATGTTTCTTACTGGTTTCCTTGAAATTTTAAATATTTTTACGATAAACTGTATTTATACACTACACCACACTGTGGTACAGGGCATTTGTTTGTAATACCCATAAGGAGAAGAAAAAGACCCATCGTTTATTATACCGATGGACTTAGAATACCTTTCTGAGTTGATCTAGCTATGTCCGTCTGTCTGTCGGTGCATGTATTCTTGTAATTAAAGTACAGGTCGCAATTATGGTCCGATCTCGAAGAAAACTTTACACATGTCTTTTTTTGGCCCAAGGACGATCCCTATAGAATTTGGTTAAAATCGGTTCAGATATATATATATAGCCCCATATATATGTTATCCCCATTTGACATGTAAGCGCTGTAAAAACTTTACTTTATATCCGATCAGTATGAAATTCGGCAGAAAGAGGTTTCCTTTTATATAAACGAACACTTTTAAATTTGGAAGAAATCGGTTCAGATTTAGATATAGCCCACATATATACGTTATTTTATATCCGATCAGTGCGGAATTCGGCAAAAAGAAGTTTCTTTCTACATGAAGGAATACTGCCAAATTCGGAGAAAATCGGTTCAGATTTAGATTTAGGTTAGGTTTCCTATTAAATGAATGAACACTTTAAAATTTGGAAGAAATCGGTTCAGATGTAGATATAGCCCCAATATATATGCAACCCCGATTTGATATGTAAGCGCTGTAGAAATTGTATTGTCTATCTGGTGAGTACGAAATTCGGCAAAAAGAGTTTTCTTATTACATGAAGGAATACTGCCAATTTCGGAGAAAATCCGTTCAGATTTAGATATAGCCCACATATACATATACTCGTATGTTACCCCCGATATGACATTTAAGCGCTGCAAAAACGGTATTTTATATCCGTTCAGTGCGAAATTCGGCGGTTCAGAGTTAGATATAGCATATGCATTATGCTATATGCATTGTAAAATTCCTTACGGAATCAAACCTTTTGTTTGTGAGAAACCGCTTACAGATAAGCGTGTGTATTTTCCAGATTTAAGGTGGCTTTGTGGGTTATTTTTTCATTTATTGGAGCTATTAGTGTGGGTGGTGGTGGTTGTAAGCATATATGTGTGTTGGGAATAATATATATAAGTAATATAAGTGAATTTGCAAAAAGTAAAGACGCAATCTACAAGTGAAGAATTGTTGTCATTTCATCTTCGTGATAATTTGTTTTTAATGCCACCCACCTGCTGCTGGGGATTATTTGTCGTCCTTGACGAGAATGATATAAATTGTTGTTTTCAATGAAACAAAAGGTAAATACTACAAGCATTGTCTCGTATTCTGGTATTATTAATAAACACACAAATAAATAACACGTTTCTTAGAGGTGATGATTGAAGACAGTGTGGAACTAAAATTAGAATTAGAAAATAATTTATCTCACAGTGGGAGAATATAAATAACTCTGTCATGTTTACAGTCAACCGATTGCTACAGATGTTCTCACAGTTATAGAAGAGGTAGTGATGAGAATTTATTTAATGTCGATTTTGATTATAACATATACTTTGTTTTCTTTTTAAAGGAGTACTTAAAACAACATGCAAACTCCTTTGTTTATTTTGCACCACACTGTAAAAGTGTTATCTTGGAATCCATTTAGAACGTCGGTTGACGTGGTCGCATCGCATTGTGATAATAATTTGAAGTCATTGGTTTCGTTTCAGTTAACAAAGTACATAGCTTCACCTCCTGACCAAAGCTTATTCCAAGCAGGAGTTGATGATGTTGATCCTAATAAATTAGATCTGAAACGATAATCCTAAATGCGCAGTACTTTTGCATAGATCAAGAATCGGAAGAAACAAATTGATGGGGCAATACATAATCTAAACAGATTTTCATCAACTTGAATCAAAAACCTCACTTCTGATAAACAGTATAAATATCGGTCGTAAAATACAGTTTCAATAACACTTAGCTACTAAGTAGGCAGGAACATAGTATGTATGTGACTATATATGAATCTGAACCCATTATCCCCAAATTAGCTCCACCTCCTGACCAAGTCTTATTCCAAGCAGGAGTTGATGATGTTGATCATAATAAATTAGATCTGAAACGATAATCCTAAATGCGCATTACTTTTGCATAGATCGAGAATCGGAAGAAATAAATTGATGGGGCAATACATAATCTAAACAGATTTTCATCAACTTGGATCAAAAACCTCACTTCTGACAAACAGTATAAATATCGATCGTAAAATACAGTTTCAATAACACTTAGCTACTAAGTAGGCAGGAACATAGTATATATGTGACTATATATGAATCTGAACCCATTATCCCCAAATTAGGCGGTATTAGTTCCTACATTGAGAAACTTCTTTCTGCCAAATTTGATACCAAATCGGGGGAACATATACATATATGGGGGCTATATCTAAATCTGAAGCGATTAACCAAATTTAGCAGTGTTAAATCATGTAATAAGAAACCTCTTTCTGCCGAGTATAGAACTGATCGGATAAAAAATATAGTTTCTACAGAGCTTACTTGTCAAATCGGGTGTAACTATTTGTGGAATTTCAAAAGATTCGAATAAGTAGCATAGAAGTATATATAAAATCAATATTTCACTAAATGTTAACCCGTTGTGGGGGAGGTACTAGAAGGAATGGACTAATATGGCTCATCTTCGAACTTAGTCGGAGATAGAAAAATATATTATGGCATACTAAATTTGAGGTTACTCCTTTCGAGAGTTTTATTCAATAACGCAAATTTTCGCCGAGTTGATATGCGTGCAGTTACCGGAGATTCAAATGAGAAGTATAGAGGTTATAATAAATACAATACAAACACATCCCGTGTTCCTAGAAACGTTAATGTTAAACTACGTTATGGAGAAAATATTATCACAAAGTCAAAATCAATATTTCACAACTTTCGAGAATAGAACAGAAATTTAGAATTACTATAAAGGATTTCCGTAAGTAAGTGTCTTAGGACACTCATTAGACGTGTTACACTTTTGGTCTGAAGCAAATGAAGTGTACTCCCCCTCTTGTAGGGTGAAGGTATAAAAACATTGAACACTCAACGTTTTGTACATTACAACATAACATAGCAATTTCATAGACTGAGATCCTTAAGGACTTCCATTAGATTGGTGCCATTGAAGGCAATGTTTTCTCACTCCTTTAACTCAAGAGCATTTTAATGTTGAAATGTGAATTGTTTTGGTTAACTTTTGTACTGATGGCAGGATTATAACAAACATTTTGAAATTTAAAGCTAATAACTTTTGCTCATTTCCAAAAATCACTTCAAGTTTTTAATTTTTTTCGTATGAATCTGAGAATTACTGTTTTTTAAATGAAACGTAGCATTTTTCCTCAATGGAGTTTAAAAGACGCCCGTCCAAAAGGAAATGCAAGAAAATAATAATATAGTTTATTAAATTTGATGACGATTGAGAACGCTTTTGGTTTAAATGACTATAAAAGAGGTATCAACAAAATAAATCAATGAATTATTATTTAAATTCATTTCTTGGCGAATATTTTATATTCAATATTTCAATAAATGTTAAGCCTGATGGGCGTAGCTCAAATATTCTTAAATCACATGAAACAGATTTTCGACATCCACTTACGTTTCTGGGTCTGGCCCGTAGCAAATAATATATATACCCTCGTTTCACTAAAGTGGGGGTATACAAATAATCACATACAAAGCTGTTTTTCCCTTCCTAATTTACATTTCAGTCGCTCGAGTTTTGCAAACAAATCTCTACAAATGGTTTGTAAAATATGAATGTCATTTGAATTCGAAATTTCAAAAACTTTTCTCAATGATATTTGTGTTAGAGCAAATTAAAGCAGATTAACGCATAATATATATATTTTTTAGGAAAAGTTTTGCTTTTATGTTAGTTTTAGTTTTTTCTTTGAAAGGAAAAGTTTTTGTCCGTCATTTAGTATGTGCCGTATAACAAACAATTCGCACTTTACAAATATTTCTGTGGTCATAAGGCAGAGCAGCATATGTCTGTTGTGCAACTTTTCAGGAGACAATTTTAAAGATTTGAATCGATATAATAAACCATTGTAGTGACACAGCGAGATATGCTAATAAATGTTGCTTTAAACCTAGATAATTAAACGAGGAATCATCAACAACATTTGTCACAATGTATACTGGAATATGGGGAACACTATGCCATTAATAACTCGAGTTATGCTGTTATGCCTTGTGACCGCAGATTTGTGTTTGCTGCTGGTACACTACTACTTCTGTCGCTTTTCGTGTCGTAAATAGAGCAACTTTTTATGGAGGTACTAATGGTGAATAATAAACAGTTCATGGTTGAGTGGATATTAGGAGAGAATAGAATAGCCAAAGGATACATTTTTTTGGTTAAATCACACACATACCGTTCTGTTTATTTGAGGATGATGTGATACGTAATGCTGATATATAATCCTTTTTTCATTAGAACTCATGCTCCAAAACAAGTTTCGTTGACATTGGACAGGGTTAATTTTTTCTATTATATTTAATGAGCACATATGTATACTTGCAATACATTTGTGTGGTTGGTATATGGAAGATTCCATGACAAGTGAGTGCATTTTTATAACCGATATCTTCTGATCGGTATGAAACTTTCACCCAATTTATTCCTATCGAAATTATTAGCCAAATTTTAGGCCCCAAATTCTTTAGCCAAATTCTTCGTCTGAAAAATGTGGAATTTATTTCTTAAATTAGCATATTTCAGTGGTACCTCTACACGGGGACTACAGCAAAATATAAACTGACTTGTATAAATTTTATTGCGGTGAAATCTTACCAAAATAGAATACAAACTGCGTAGTTTTGAGCTAAATTGCTTAGAAAATGTGGTGTTCAAAAAATGTTACTGTGTTGAATTCTTGTCTAAATAAAATACTATCTGCAAAAATTCACTTAAAATGCTTAGAAATGTGGTATTTATGGCTTAAATGAGCCGATTTTGGAGCGACCGCTATAGAGTGACTATAACAAAATATGAACCGATTTGTAAAAATTTTACTGTGATGAATTCTTGTCAAAATAGAATACAAACTGCAATGTTTCAGCAAAATTGCTTTAAAAATTTGGTATTTATGCCTCAAAAACCGTATTTTAGAGCGACCTCTATAGGGGAGCTATATCAAAACATTGACCGATATTACCCATTTGCAATCCCACATGACCTGCTAATATAAGAAGTATTTGTACCAAATTTGATCAACCTAGCTCTGTTAATACGAACTGTAGCGTTATTTCAACAGACAGACGGACATGGCTAAATCGTCTTAGAATTTCACGATGATCAAGAATATATATACTAGTGTGGTCCACCGATATATGGAAAATGAAAAATGTACTATGTTTCTATCTCCACAAGTTTGCTTTTGTTATGTGTACTAAAAGAAAAGTGTATAGCAAAAATTGGCTAATTTGAAGCATATTTAGAGGTCGCGACGATTTGCGACTTTTGTGTTCGAGGCTCCCATAATACAAAAAAATCCCTCTTGATTGTTGTTTTAACAGTTTACATACAATCAGTGTACTTACAAGTTTGTATACGTTTATCTCACTTGTACATATTGGAAAGTAGATATATCTATCCTTTTCTAGCATTGTATGCATGCAAGAAAGGGGAATCCCTAGATAAAAGAAAATAGAAGAGATCGGTAACAAAGAATGCGTTGAATAAGCAGGTGCTCACTTTCTGTTTCAGTCAAAAATTTCGATTATTTCGTTAACATCTAGAATAGCGTGAGTCATGTGAAATATTATTTTTGCAAATACTTATTTATCTGCTCACTTTATACGTTTAGTTGACACCTGTAAGTAATGGATTTCCCCAGTACATCGAAGTCTATGAGGAGTTCCCCAGGAGCATGGCTAATTGGGAAGCCAATAGAATTCTTGTCTACAGCAAGGCTTCCGTCGAAAATTGATATTCTTAAAATGATTAAGTTCCATCAGATTGAAAAGAAGAGAACCGAAAAAATAAGTATACGGAAAACTGCAAATTCAGTATTGAAGATTTGGGAAAAAGCAAGAATTCCAGTACAAAGGATCGATGCCATCGAAAGATAACTTCGCTGCCTCCTGGGTAAATATGTCCTTTTAAAGAAGAGTCGAAAGCGTAATCTGGAAAGTTGTCGAGCCAATGAAGATTTGTTCAAAACAGATCTGACTGATATATTTGATATAGCCATCCGAGATGCTTGTACTAAAATGAATAACGAGGAGGACAGAATGTTTCTTATAATGCAGAGAGAAGACAATATGAGTTGCAGTATGTCTGGCATAGACATGAATTTAAAACAGCAAGAAAGTAGAAAAAAACAACGCGAAGAAAAAGCCGCAGCATGGAAACTATGGAATGATGATCAACAGAAAGCGAATGACTCTGTTTGTGAACTAAATACCCAAACTCGAGGGCCAGAAGTTGAATTATTCAAGCGCTTTCAAATAAATGGGCGAAAATTGAAAAAGCTAGTTTCAAAGTGGGAGACGATACACTCTTCGGTACTAGTGGCTTACTAGAACAACGACAAAAAATGTATGATTATTAAACGGACGTCATAAAACTCCAACAACCAAGAGACGATTACCTTGAACTTCTACCGCTTTGTCGATACTTTTTGGTTGGTACAAATAAAAGAGAGATCGAATTTAAATTTCGTTTGTCAGGCGCGTTCCATCACGCTCGTTGGATCTCGAAGGCAATATACTGCATAAAAATATACATGTTTCAAAATCATTTGGATCTCACGGAAGCGGAAAAGAAATCAGTCACAGAAATCAGCTTATTTGTGTGTCTTGTGTATGGCCGCTATTGGAATGAAGCTCCACTGGCCATTAGGGCCCCTCTTAATGACTACAATCTTCTTGAACAACTCGAAAACTATCACAACAAAAATATTTCTGCTGCTGGAGTGAAAACATTTCATCGTCATCTTTGGTATTTTTCCGAATATCTAATTGGACTTGCCTTTTTTGATGAGCGGACGATAAAGCAAGTCATTTGAAAGTAGTGAACGATTGTGCAGAACGTGGAATTGCACTAATTAACAAGTTCAACAGTTCAATTACAAAAAAAGAAGAACAAAAACAATACTTGCTTCGTGCAGTTGACCTACACAGAAAGAAGTAGCCCGTGGCTTCCAAAGCCAATATTGCAGAAATGGAACTCGGAAAGTATTGGAATAATAATAAAATAATATAAAATATATGTGTACATACTTATATAAACTTTTTATATATGAATAAAATTAATATGCATAGATTAAAATCAAATTTATGTTTAATAGTAACTGTTTACATTGATCATAAAAAATCGTCAAATCGTCGCGACCCCTAAATATTAACTGATTTGGCTCAAACTTGGCATAGATAGTACCTACCAATATGGTAACAGGGACAGCCTTGTGGAGCTTTCGATTTTCAAACTTTGTCATTTTGGCCCTCCCTAATGCATATAACACTTTACAACCAATTTTTTGTCAAGGGACTGTGCGTAACATTTTCTGGTGTAATACGGTACACTAAAAAGGAGAAAAAACAAGTAAGAAAGTTCAGTCGGGTAAACCGACTTATGAATCCCCTCACCTTGAGTCCCCAAAAATATTCGTATAATTATTTTTTTTTGTTTTGGGAGGTACCAAAAGGGGCGTGCCAGTACCGCCCACTTTTCTGTGGACTCTAAGCACTATAAAAGCATTACACTGTACAAAATTCCAAGTATTTGTATGAACTGATATTAAAGCCATAAGCAGTTAACTTTTGGTTAAAAATGGTCCATTTGTGTGGGAGGTACCAAAAAGGGAGTGGCCACTTCGCCCATTTTGACGTGTTAGCAACTAAGAAATTAATACTATGTGTGAAATTTCAGAAGATTCCAGTAAGTGGTATATAAGGTATTAAAGAATAAATATTTCACTAAAAGTTAACCCTAGAAGGAGAGGACCAATATGGTCCATCTTCGAACTTAGCCGGAGATAGAGAAAAATATTACTGCATATCAAATTTGAAGTCAATTGATTACTTCTTTTGAGAGTTATCATGCGCACCAGCCAGCAGACACACACACACAGACAGACGGACG
Source organism: Eudasyphora cyanicolor (assembly GCA_963930755.1). Taxonomy (NCBI): domain Eukaryota; kingdom Metazoa; phylum Arthropoda; class Insecta; order Diptera; family Muscidae; genus Eudasyphora; species Eudasyphora cyanicolor. The sequence continues at coordinate 52,705,560 of OZ005736.1, read as the reverse complement.
GACGGACATTGCTCAAATGACTTAAAATGTCCCAAAACGGATTTCCACCGAATATACTTAGGGTCTCAGGTCACTCCTTTGATGTGTTACACTTTTAGCTCGTAGCAAATTATATATACCCTCCTCTCTAAGGTGAGGGGATAAACATTAAAAAAATTTACTAAACATTTTTTATTTAAAATTCCCATTTTGTTGGAAGGTGCCTTTATTATTAGGACAATATTTGAAGTACATATATACTCGATAAAGCCGGGATACACTTTAAATTAAAGAAAATTCTGAGGACTGAAAATGTTAGTAATGACTCTTTCCCTTGGAAACAGAAGCTTCATTAAACTTTGTTAAAATATTTAGAAAAAAAAGATTTTTTCCAAAACAATGTTTTTTGCTGGCACGAAAAAAATATAAGAAATAGAAAAACATAGCAAAAAATTATTAGTTCCATCCATTCCACTCCATCAGCATCCTAACGAAGAAACCAATGCCTACTTAAATAAAATCTATCTATAAATGTAGAAATTATAGCAGTAGGAGAATTTCAACATAATCCGGTTTTTATTCCCCCACTACTGTGAGCGTATATATATCAGATGCTGTGGGCCAAAGTGTAACACATCTAAGTCGTGACCTAACAGACCCCAAAAATATTTGACGGAAATCCGTTTTGGGCCATTTCAAGACATTTTAGCAATGTCCGTTAGCATATTCGTCCGTCTGTCTGATTGGTGCGCACGCTGACTTTCAACAGGATTAACTGATTGACTTCAAATTTAGTATGCATCAATATTTCATTCTGCCTCAGGCTAAGGTCGAAGATGGAGTATGTTGGTCCACTCCTTCGAGTATCTCCCCCACGAAGGGTCAAAACTTAGTGAAATATTGATAATCTCGTAACTTCTATACTACTACTCAGAATCTTTCACAATTCCACATATAACAGGTTTTCCAACAAGAGGTGTTATTGTTATTTTGGTATTCAAAGAATGCCATATATCTCAAATAAATGATCGGATATTTATTTATTTATTTATTTATTTATATGAATTACAATACAAAGTAAATTTATATTCTAATTATAAGGTCCAGGGAAAAACCGGGTTACAAAGATCATATGGCTAAATTTTTGCAGCGACAGACCAGAGCCTCTGGTGGGAATCGAACCCACGACCCCAAACACATAGGCGAGTACGCTACCAACTCACCTACTGGAAGGTATGCCGTTAATAATGAAAAACAACATCAGCCAAAAAAAGCCACCACGACCACGCTTACAGAACCACATCCTTTTCATGAAATTTTCCATAACCAAATCGCAAAGTGGCTGCCCTATGTCCTCGATAGCCTCACGAATTCTATCTTTGAGGTCTTGACTCAACGCTGGGCTGTTGGCGTAGGCCTTATCTTTCACGTGGCCCCAAAGGAAGAAGTCGCAAGGTGTTAAATCACAAGATCGCGATGGCCAATTGTGATCACCTCTTCTAGAGATAACACGGTCCGGAAACTTTTCCCGTAACAGACCAATGGTTTCGTTGCGTAGCGACGTCTTGTTGAAAGTAAACGTTGTCCAGATCAATACCATCCAACTCCGACCATAAAAAATCGTTAATCATCTTTCGATAGCGCAATCCATTCAGGCTTCTCAACAATAACTCTTGGGTTTTCCGATCCCAGATGCGACAATTTTGCTTGTTGACGTAGCCACCGAAGTGGAAATGGGCCTCATCAGTAAAGATGATTTTTCGATGATTTTCGAATTTTAATAATTTCAATGCGTTATTGAGTCGTGTACCATTTGTAATAATGGCGTAGTTTCTAAATGCCAAATGTCAAAGAATAAAAGCTTCAACTGTGACAGCTACCGAAATTCCGGGTTATTCAAAATAACACCTCTTGTTGGAAGACCCTGTAGTATAAGTTTCTTGGTCGCTATACCATGAGAAAAATGGGCGTTATTACCACGCCCATTTTGCTACCTCCCATACGAATGGACCATTTTGCACAACAAGTTAAAGGCATTGGTTCCAGTCTATTCAAATAATTGACATTTTGTGAAGTGTAATGCTTTTATAGTGCCTACAATAATGTAAAAATGGGCGTTATTGCCACAACCCTTTTTGTACCTCCCACACAAATGGACCATTTTGCACAAAAAGTTAACTGCTTATATCATTAATTCCAGTCCTTACAAATACTTAAAATTTTTGTGGAGTGTAATGCCTTAACAGTACCTAATGGGCGTTATTACCGCCCCCATTTTCGTACCTCCCATACAAATGGATCATTTTGCACAACAAGTTAAGGGATTATAACTTCGATTCCTGCACATACAAACACTCTTAGTCTTGTACAGTGTAATGTTTTAATAGTACCCGTAGTATATTAAAAAAAATTGTTGTAGTTGCCACGCCCCTTTTGGTAAATCCCAAACAAAATTGCCAAAAAAAACAAAATGAAAGCATTATTTATATTATGTTCCCTATTGTTACAATTTGTGTCATAATTTATACATTTATCCATAGAATTTTTGCATTGTTTTCTTCGTTAGGATGCAACCTTTCCAAAATTGGGACAACAAATTTTTTTGTGATCTTCTTTCTATTTTTTATGGTATTTTCGTACCAGCCAAACACGATTTGTTTTGAAAAAAATAAAATTGTTTTTAATTGATTTTACGACAGCTACTAAACTTTCTTTTCTACGTGGAAGTGATGAATTTATCATTTCTACTCCTAATAACTACCTTTAATTTCAATGGTATCCCGGCTTTATCGGGATACCATTTATAGTTTATTGTAACAGTAAGCGGTGTCAAACAGGGTTGTCTTTTATCCCATTTGCTATTTGTAACGACGCTTGATGAAATTCTATCGGCTTCAGCCGGTACGTCTAGATGCATACAATGGAAGGTGAATCGGCAATTGGAAGATCTCGACTATGCAGACGACATCGTATTAATATCAACCACAGTAAATGACAAGCAGATTAAAATCGTTAACCTTGCAGCAAATGCGTCTGAATATGGCCTACGAATCAACGCAAAGAAAACCAAATGTATGAGCGTTAAAAGCAACAATATACCTGTTTTAAAATAAACAGCGAAGACATCTTCGCTGGTACCAGCGATTCTCGAATACAGAATACTGAAGGCTCGAATAGCTTTTTATAACCTACGTAACATTTGGAAATCTAGTGCCATTTCACCTAAAACAAAAATTCCTATGTACAACGCATGTGTCAAATCTATTCTCCTTTATGGTTGTGAAACCTGTCTCGTAAATAACAACATCGAACGTAAAATGAGAACATTCACGAACAGATGCCTGAGCAAAATCTTAAAAATATGGTGGCCCGAGTAATTACCAACCCCCAACTTCTTGAACTAGCTGATCAGAAAGACATTAACAAACAAATTAAAAAGAAAAAATACATGTGGTTGGGTCATACCCTTCGAAAATCAACAAATGAAATCTGTCACGAGACGCTTGAGTGGAACCCTCAGGGCTTCAGGAGGCGTGGCAGACCTAAAACAACATGGAGACAAACCTTCTTCAAGAAAACAAATAAACAAATTACTGAACTGAAACGTTTAGCAGCAGACAGAGAACAATGGAGATTCTATGTAGACGGCTTATGTTCCTGAAGGAATTTCACGAATAAATAAGTAATTTATAGTTTAAGATTTCAAATAATTACTAATATTTTGCAATAATTCCCATATTGAAAATATCCGTATTTCGTATTGGCATGCCCATTTTGGGAATGCCAATACCGCCAAATGAAGCATTTTGCACCAAAACTTAACGGCTAATAGCTTTAATAATAGTACATACTTTAAAGCTATTAACTGCAATTTAGATTGATAATAATTTAATTAAAACCAAAAAACAAATTAATCTACGAATATTTTTTGGGACTCAAAACGAGGGTTACCCGACTAAACTTCGTTACTTTTTTATTTTTTTTTTAAAGATAAATTGCATGGTTTGTTGGCTACACTTAGTATAACCATTATACCAAGTTTCACGAAAATCGGTGACTTGAGCCAAAAATACTGTGATCACTTAAGATGGAAATGCTCATTTGTTTCATTTTTTTTGCTCAAACGAAAGTTTCGGTCATTTCATTTATTTTTAAATATTTCACAAATTTTAAGTCGGACTTTCGCGCGCACTTGCCAAATCGAATTTTTACCAAACAAACTTGGGGTCTTAGAACTCTCCTTCGTTGTGTTACACTCTTGGCTCGGAACAAATGATATATAACCTCCTCTGTAAGGTGAGCAGAAAAAAACACCAAATGTAGCATTAAATAACATAACATCACACTACTTAACAAAATATTGTATGTTTATAGACTTACTTAATTAGCTGCAACTCTTAAAGTTACTCATCGATTGTCCGCGGAATGGTCTAATTTTATTCAGGCTTTAATTTTTTCGATGCTTTTATAACGTTTTATTAAAAAAAAATATTAAAATTTTCTCAAAAAATTGGATTTTTCGCAATATCTTTTAAGATATCTTTGAAAGCCCTGATGGGATAAAGATGTTACATTAGAAGAGGATGAAGGCTACTTCAAATAGAATTATTTAAAGCTTTTCTGAATCAATTACGATAAATGGTTCTCCAGTAATGCTAACATATATGGTTGAACGTTAACTTTTTTTATAGGTTTATCTTTATTTTGATAGATAAACAGATCCCATCTCACTACTAGACCACAAAGCTTTTAAAGAAAATTTCTAAGCATCAACAAGTTTCATAATATTATAGGTTTTTTCATTTAGTTAGTTAAATTTTTGGACTTTGGACTAATTTCTGTTACATTTTTGGTCTAGCACAGTGAATCTTATCCTTAAGGCAATTTCCCTCACATGGTTTAAATTTAGAGAAATTTTGGAATTCTTTTATATTGTACCAGTTACAGAGTTTGGTTATCGAATTATCAATCAATGATGAAGCATTTTATCTTTAAAATAAGTATGGTTTGTACTTAAAATTAAGAAAATGTAATTAATATAAATGAAATTATCTATATATTAAATACAAAATGTACTTGTTTTAAATATTAAGGGCATCTTTGGCGCCATTCTTTGATTTTAATACAAAATTGTTTTTCAGTCTATGCTAACCAACCGAATGTTTTGCAATTCGCCTCTTCTATGGTCATCTTAAATCTCAAGCAATTAATCATCATCAAATCTAATTGACTGTATTCTTATATTATTGTTTGTTCGCACCTTTTTTAGTCTCCATTGAGGAGAAGTGCTATGTTTATACCCTAAACCACACTGTGGTACAGGATATTATGACTTTGTACATTTGTTTGTAACACCTTAAAGCAGAAGAGATAGACCCATTGTTTATTATACCGATCGACTCAGAATCACTTTCTGAGTCGATTTAGCCATGTCCGTCTGTCTGTCCATGTATTCTTGTAATCAAAGTGCAGGTCGTATTTATGGTCCGATTGTGATGAAATTTAGCATAGTGCTCTTTTTTGGCCCAAGGACGATCCCTATTGAAATTGGTTAAAATCGGTTCAGATTTGGATATAGTCCCCATATATATGTTTCACCCGATTTGACATGTAAGCGCTGTAGAAACCACATTTTACATCCGATCTTTATGAAATTCGGCAGAGAGAGTTTTATTATTACGTGAATGAACACTACCAAATTCGGAGAAAATCCGTTTAGATTTAGATATAGCCCCCATACATATGTTTCACCCGATTTGACATGTAAGCGCTGTAGGAACTGTATTTTAAATCAGATCAGTACGAAATTTGGCAGAGAGAGGTCTTTTATTACATGAATAAACACTGCCAAATTCGGGGAAAATCGGTTCAGATTTAGATATAGTCCCCATATATATGTTTCACCCGATTTGACATGAAAGCGCTGTAGAAACCGTATTTACATCCGACCTGTTCGAAATTCGGCAGAGAAAGTTCTCTTATTACATGAAAAAACACTGCGCAATTCGGGGAAAATCGGTTCAGATTTAGATATAGCCCCCATATATATGTTCCACCCGATTTAACATTTAAGCGCTGTAGAAATCGTGTTTTATATCCGATCAGTACGAAATTTAACAGAGAGAGTTTTCTTATTACATGTATGAACACTGCCAAATTCGGGGAAAATCGGTTCAGATTTAAACATAGTCCCAATATATATGTTACACCCGATTTGACATGTAAGCACTGTAGAAACCGTGTTTTATATCCGATCAGTACGAAAATCGGCAGAGAGAGTTTGCTTATTACATGTATGAACACTGCCAAATTCTTATCGCAATGCCCATTTTCGCATTGGTAGGTAGGTGTAGGGTATTATATAGTCGGCCCCGCCCGACTTTCTGTCTTTCCTTACTGGTTTACTCATAAAACTGTGCAACTTAGATATTCACATGAACAAGTTTAAATCATTTCAATCAATTTTTGAAACTGAGCAAATGCCAGTATCTTTAAATTTAAAAATGTCAGCAATAAAGTGCTCTATGTATGAAAGTGAAAAAAAATAGTTAACATTTCAACATTAAGTACTCTTGGGTTGAAGGGGATTTCAATGGCACGAATCGAATTGGAACCCTTAAGGATAATAGTTTGTGAAAGAAAAGTATATCGTTATCTGAAATCAAAAATTAAATTTATGACTGACTAGCTGGGCCCGGTCCACTTCGTTGCCTCAGATATCAGATTTCGGATCCCGTCCATTTTTGGACCAATCACGTAGACTGCAGTCAACTACAATATACTCAAAATTACACCACTCTCACTAAGACATTGTGCAAGTTATCTCAATTTCAAAATTTGGCTTATGTAGGCGGTGCCACGCCCTCGCCGCGAATGATACAACTTTCTGCTGAGAATGATAGATTAGTGTTTTTGAGCTCACAGCCAACATAACGCCAATGCGATGAAAATAAAAGAAATGTGGTACAAAAATGCACACATTATGCAATATTGTTTGAGGTTATGTTTAATGACCGAAATTTCTTTCTTCTACGCTCAATAGTTTCAGAGATAATACATGCTTAACTAATGCTACGACTACTTTTGCCACACCCACTAATCCTATCCCGCCAATTTCTGCTGAAGATTTAAATAATTACTACACTAAAGTGTGTCCCAAATTTCGTTCTCCTAACATCAACACATTCTGAGTTATTCGAATTTTATATAATGCCACACCCACTTATTGTCTCCCGCCCACTTTTGGTAATATTGACTCCAACAACATACAATGCAAATCTCGTTTTTCAAGGGTCAATAGTTTCCGAGATAATAAACGTTTAACTAATCCTGCCAATTTTTGTTAAAGTTTTAGATAATAACTCTTCTACGAACTACATATTCAGAGATATTCGCTTTTTATATAATGCCACACCCACTTATTGTATTCCGCCCACTTTTGTTGAAGTTAATACTATTGACTCCAATAACTTCCGAATTTTGTTCACCTACGGTCAATAGTATCTGAGATAACAAATGTTTAACTAATGCTATGTCTACTTTTAATCCAGATTAGTGGGTGTGGCAAAACGACCTGCAAATGAGCAATATCGGTCAATGGTTTGATATAGCTCCCCTATAGAAGTCGCTCCAAAATATGGTTTTTGAGTCAAAGATACCACATTTTTAAAGCAATTTAGCTGGAACTAATAAGTATTTCTACCAAATCTGAGCAACCTAGCTCTATTCTTACGGACTGTAGCGTGATTTCAACAGACAGACAGACGGACATGGCTAAATCGTCTTAGAATTTCACGACGATCAAGAATATATATACATATGTATTTATATATATATATATGTATTTTATATCTGATCAGTACGACATTTGACAGAAATATGTATCTTATTAGATTAAGGAAATTTGGGGACAATCGGTTCAGATCTATATACAGCCCCCATATACTGCATATATGTTACACCCTTAAGGCAATTGGCAGTTGCTGGAACAGCATCTACACTAAACACATTTTTGTCATCAAATTAATGAATAACCCCAAAGACGTTATTAATCCTTGAATATGTATATTTTCACTTAAAGTTTACAACATTTAATTAATACTCGTATTAATTAAATTATCTAAATTTTAAGTACAAAATATACTTATTTTAAAGACTACGGACGTTTTTGGAAAATTCAATCCAATTTTATAACAAAGATTTTTTCAGTGTATGCGCCATAGAAACTTTATTTTACATTTGATCATTCTGAAAAATTACACGGGAGAGTCTTACAATTTTTTATCTATCTAATATACCCTACCAAGTTTGAAGGAAATCGGTTCAGATTTACATATAGCTCCCATGTATATACACACTTTATCCCTTCCTTACTGGTTTATATATGTGTTTACGTACAATAAACCCTTGAAATTCCATAAACTGTAATGATTTCTTCAGGGTCAAAAGTAGAGAACAACAGTTATTTAGTGACAACACCCCTTTTGATATCTTCCATGCAAAGGTATCGTATCGTGTAAAATATTAATTTCAAATCATAGTTAGGCCAAAAAACACTGTATACATTCTTCTATAGTTTAATATTGTTTAAGTGAAGTGCATAATATTAGTTCAATTTATTTTGAGCAGATTTTTTCTCATAATTAATTAATTACTTAATGTTTTCTATTTAAATTGTTTAAAAAATGTGCCCTCCTAAAGAGCATATTTGTGAAAAAATGGTTTCTTATTTAACTTACTAAACTAACTTTTTTATAATAACCTTCCATCACGATAAACTGTTTTCGTGCCAAATTTTTTATTGCTTTCGTATTCGCCGTTTTAACAAGTTTTTATGTGCAAATTCCATTACCGGAATCATTTTTCTTGTAAAGTTTTTTTATTGCTATCATGCCGGCCAAGTTCAAAATGAATTCGCGCAAAACAAAGTGTAATTAACGCTAAATGCAATTAATTATGCAAATATCCCAAATAAAACGCTCAGTTCATTTAAAGACATTGAAAGCAAAAAAAATATGCATCCCGAGAACTCGAGCCAATTTAAATATCAAGATGATAAAGTTAACAAGTACTAATGTTTCAATCGGGTTAGAAATATAATGTGGAATTAGGTACTTTTAGTACATTTTACTTGTCCGACCAAAATCATTGGATATTTTCCCTTTTGGTATGAGTTGGCCCTTTTGTGTTATACTGCACAAAACTTCAAGTGTTTGTATGTACTGGTTCTAACGTTATATTTGTTGACTTTTCTAAAAATGTTGGCTTTGTGTGGGAGTGACCGAAAAGGTACTTAGAAGTTTGACAATTTTGCTCAAGGTGATAGCGGCAAATAAATTAAATTATACTAAATTACTATCTGTGGAATTACAGTAGATTCGGAAAAGTAGTATAGAAGATATAGGAACATCAGTATATCAATTAATTTTAAATCTTTGTGGGGAAGTTACTAAAAATACCCTCCTACACTTAAGTGAGGGTATACCACATACAAAAATTTCAGTCAGATAGCTCGACTAAGGTATACCCCCACTTGGTGAGTAACATAATATGGAACATCGCACGTTGGGAGGAAATAAAGAGAACGGAAAATAATTCGGCCGTTTTTTAACCAGTCCACCGATTGCAACAAAAGTTGGTACACTGGAAAAAGTGTCTTAGAATTAAAGATTTGCGCCACAAAACGCCCTTAATCATTAACACAAGTACATTTTGTGCTTAAAAAATTCCGTAATATTAAGTAAATTTTCTTAGTTTTAAGTACAAAACGTACTTATTTCAAAGATTAAGGACGTCTTTGGCGCAAATCTTTAATTTTAAGACAAAATTTTGTTTCAGTGCCTTATTGTACAAGAGTTATTAGAGGAATTTAGTTTTGAATTCTGTCCCCCTATGGTATACAGTAGCCGAGCTAAAGGACATCAAAGTTGGCCAGGTAGGGTGAACAAAATGTTTAAACGCGTGTAACTTTTGTTTTTTCTTTTTTATTACATTTTGTATGTTTCACTTTTGAATTGTTTAGCTTTTTCGATCAACTCTTCCTTTGAAAGAGAGGTTTTTTATAGTGTATTGGAAAATATAAGACACTGCGCTCTGGAAGCCATGTAAACACATGACACAGACTTATACATGACACAGTGTGAGCTTATAGATATGGCGATCATTACTTGTATATATACCCATAGATGGCATGGATTCTGAGATTAGTTGGACTATTAGAAAGACTTACTACATTTCAGTAAGCACAGTATATTTGTTGAATACCAAACTTTGTATGCTATTATTTAGAATTCATTAACGCTACTTGCTGAAGATGAGCTTCTTTCTTATTAGGAGGGCTGATCCTATTAATTTAATGTTTTTAGAATTTTTTTTTAACTATAGATTTAATTTTAATATTATTACATTTTGAATATTTATACCCTACACCACACTGTGGTACAGGGTATTATAAGTTTGTTTCACGGCAGATGTTTGTAACACCTGAAAATAACACAGCTAGACCCACCTTAAAGTATACCGATCGACTCAGAATCACTAGCTGAGTCGATTTAACGATGTCCGTCCGTCCGTCCGTCCGTCCGTCCGTCCGTCTGTCCATGTAAAGTTGTTCGTCGACTACAGGTCGCAATTTCACTCCGATCGTTCTGAAATTTTGCAGTTTACAGTATTTCGCGGCTGTTAAGATCGCTATTGAATTTGGTGGAAATCGGTTAAGATTTAGATATAGCTCCCATATATATATTTTTCGTCCGATTTTTCTCTTTAGTCCTGTAGAAGCTGTATTTTACATCCAATCATTTTGAAATTTAGAATGGTAGAGTTTCTTGATCCATGAACCAACACTGCCGAATTTGAAGAAAATCGGTTAAGATTTATCTATAGCTCCCATATATATGTTGCGTCCGATTTGGCCCTTTAGTCCTATAGAAGCTGTATTTTACATCCGATCGTTTTGAAATTTAGAATGGTAGAGTTTCTTGATCAATGAACCAACATTGCCGAAGTTAAAGAAAATCGGTTAAGATTTAGCTATAGCTCCCATTATTTGTTTGTTTTGTATATTTTTCGACCTATATTTTTAATTTAAGAAATTAATAATTGATTGAGCTCAAGGTCTTGTTTTGTTGTTATTTATTTTTTCATATTTTATTTATTATTGCCGATATTTCGCAATTCTTTGAATTGCATCTTCAGGGCTGATCTACAATTAAATAAGGTATAAATAACACTTATATTAATATCACATTTACTTTAAAATTTTTTTTTGTTAATATTTTCTTTTAAAAAACACATCTAAACACAAAGTAAAAAGATCGCTTACATGTAAATATACTTAGTCAAACTTAAAAACTAGCGTAGATTCACCACCATCGTCAGTTGTTATTATTGCACTGAGTAGTTATTTCCATATTGCACGATCTCCCCTTTTCGTGTCAGATGTCTGTAGCAGCATGCAGTGTTCTCCGTATCTGTTTTGTGGTTTATTCTCTTGTTACTTGGTAGGCTGTTGATGTGGAGCATTTCTAGCGTCAGTCGTCTATTGTAGTTTCTCTCTGTTTGTAGCACACGAGTATTGTCAAAGTTTGGAAGGTGGTTGTTGTTCTTACAGTGTTCTGCTAACGCTGTTTTTTGTGTAATATTTTGGTGTCTCAATTTTATATCAGATTTGTGGGCAGATAATCTTGTTTTTAATTTGTTTTTGGTTGTACCCACATATAATTTTCCACATTTTTCATCCTTGTTGCCATCACATTCTATTTGGTATATTACGTTTTGTCGTTCAATTGTTGGTATTTTACTTTTTGTATTTGTAAATAGATTTTTTAGAGTGTTATTCGTTTTATGTGCTATTGTGTATTTTTCTTTGTCGTAGATGTTAGATTTTTCAAATCGTTCTGATATATTAGGCAAATATATCAGTGATTTATATATTTTTTCGTTAATTATTGTTTTTTCCCTTGCCGTTTCTTGTCGTTTGTAGTTATTTATTAAATTATTTATTATGTTTTTTGGAAAATTATTCTTATATAGTATTTCTCTTATTTTTGTTTTATTTTTATTGTGAAATTGTTCATCGCTAATGTTCAAAACTCTATTAATTAAGTTCATTGCGGTATTAATAATCATCCGTTTTGGGTGTTTTGAATTAAAATTTATTATTCTGCCAGATGCCGTTTTCTTCTGGTACCAATCTATTTTTATTATTCCATTTTCTTTCATTACCAGTGTATCCAGATATGGGATGGAGTTATGATTTTCTTCCTCTATTGTGAATTTTATATTCTGATTGAAGCTATTAAATTTTGTCAGCGTATCGGATATTGCATCTTCCCTTATTATAACGAACAGGTCGTCCACATATTTCGTCAAGATTTTTGGTTTTGTTGTCAGTGATGCTATGCATGTGTCAAGTAATTTTTCATAACTAAATCTGCAACTATATGTTTCGTCCGATTTGGCCATTTAGTCCTATAAAAGCTGTATTTTACATCTAATCGTTTTGGAATTTAGAATGGTAGAGTTTCTTGATTCATGAACCAACACTACCGAATTTGAAGAAAATCGGTTAAGATTTAGCTATAGCTCCCATATATATGTTTCGTCCGATTCGGCCCTTTAGTTCTATAGAAGCTATATTTTACATCCAATCGTTTTGAAATTTAGAATGGTAGAGTTTCTTGATTCATGAACCAACATTGCCGAATTTGAAGAAAATCGGTAAAGATTTAGCTATAGCTCCCATATATCCCATATATATCCGATTTGGCTCTTTAGATCCAATCGTTTTTATACCCTACACCACACTGTGGTACAGGGTATTATTTAAGTATAAAATGTCCCAAAAGTAAATTTATGTAAACAATTTTTACATGAATTACAAAATTTATACATCAGAGTTATTCAATATTACGAGAGTGGTATAGGGTATTATATAGTCGGCCCCGCCCGACTTTAGCCTTTCCTTACTGGTTTTACATTCGAATTGTTCAGCTTTTTCGATCAACACTTCCTTTCGAAAGAGATATTGTTGTAATATATTAACACATGCGTTCCAAATACATTTTATTGATTTTCAAATAAAATTTAATGTTCCGAAATATATAATATTTAAAAAGTTGTGTTTCTTTCGATTCAAACATATTAAAAGAGGCGATTTTGTCTCGTGTAGTATTTTGGATATATAGCAGGAAGTTAAAAAAGGAAAGATATTATATTAGTCTTAAAGGAAACTTCCTGGAAAATGTTAAAAAAAAAGAATGGGTCAAATATGTTTTTTAATATCTTTGCCACCGTTCTTCAAATTACACCATTTTCTACAGAAATCTCGAAACTTGTCCACATTTTGACAGTCGCAAAGCTAAAATATGACAACCTTTACCATTTTTATATGTCGTAGTGTGTTGCAAGGTAAATTGAAAAAGTAATTTTGATTCCGGCTTTTAGGATAATAAATTTTGGGGAAAAAGTAAAATATTCCGTTCTTGGGAATTTTCGAATTTACCAAAGTAATTTAATTTACCAAAGTAAATTCGAAAATTTCTGCTATCAAGACGTACTCATTCCAGACAAATAATTTAAATGTATTAATTTTTATATATTTTGTTGAACATTCTAATGCTTGAATAACCGTTCTAGTCTGTTCTACTGATGTTGCAGATTTAGATAAGCCCCCATGTATACATTTCTTTCGATTTGTTACGAACATTCTTTTTTTACATCTTATCATAATGAAATATGACAGAGTGGAGTTTCTTGTTCCATAGTCAATAGTATTATTAGTTTGTGCACTTTTTTTCAAAATCAAAAAGAAAAGCTAGTGTTTATTATCGTATTTATTGTCAGATCGTCACGCAATTTGTTACAGCGCTTTTGTTTTATTGTTTTGTTTGATATATAAGCACTGTAGAATCTACACTTTCTAACCAATCGGTATAAAGGAAGTCCCTTGATAACTTTGTCATGTCAATGAGATAAAAATAATGTTATTGCAATCAGGGTCTAACTTCCTTTGGAATAGGTTGGTCTAAGAATATTTCTAATAATATTTCCTTACTTGTTAGTAATATTAATCAATTTGGCCTAATTTTTGGCTTAAAGATTATGAATAAATTGAAATTGAATATTAAGAAGATCGAAAGACAATCCAGTAAAGCACCTGACAACTACATCAAAACTTAGGTTACGATACTAGCATTAAATGCGTGCCAAAAAATTTTGTTTATTAGCAAGGCATATATATATATATAATATTTTCTAATAGTTTTTTCCTTATAATTTTTTAATTATTTCACAGTAATCCTGAGACACTTCTGATAATTACTTAAAGGTTAAACAACCTTTTGGTATTCAAGTTTCTCTTAAGTGACCTGCGTGAGCACACAGAATTGGCAAGTGTTCTCGATACTGATTTGCACAGACTTTAATTTAAAAATATTTAACACCTTTTATAACTACTATCTACTCGTATTACGATAATCTATTTTCTTGGAATTTTTTATTGCTCTCATATTCGCCGTTCTAAATATAAACTTTGTATATATAAAATCTTTTACGAGAATCGTTTTCTCCATTAAGTGTTGTTATATCTCTCATGCCGACCATGTGAATAATGAATTTAATTGTTAACGTTAAATAAAATGCAATTAACGCTAAATGGCTATAATTATGCAAATATATATCATATAAAAAACGTCCAATTGTTTGAAGGACAATAGATGTAAAAAGTAAGGTTTCCGATAAAAATACTCCGGATATTTTTAGATGTAGTTAATTGATATAATTAATTAAAGCATTTAAAATAACTTATTTGCCAATTTTGTGTTCTCCATTCTGTTCTGCGATATTCGGTTTAAACGTTGCAAAAAACGTCATTACATATTCCGCATATTGAGGTCGGTTGCAAAATACATCAGTAGAAGAGGAGTTTAGCTAGTTACATAGTGTCAAAGTACACCGATTTTTTGTAATGTTAAACATTTTATGTACTTTTTATCATTCAATGTAGCACTATGGAATGTATTGGATATGACACGCTCCAGTGGAATATGACACCTACACCACTTTGATATACTCGTATATAGACTTGTGGCTCGCTTGTGAATGGTTTCGGGTACAAATAAACTCATACAGTCGATTTCGTTCATTCAAGATTTTAACATCCTCTCTATGAATTATTAATGAAGCGATAAATTAGTGTGTATTAAGAATCTAAAATGACGAAAATGTCCTTAATTACCCTGAAAAACACATCATCAACTTTTTTCGTTTTATTTTTAAAAACTACACACATATTTTCGCACAAAATGTAAAAAATTGAACATGGGTTAAAGAAATATGAATTAATTAAATTAATTAAAACTAGTAAGGAAAGGCAGAAAGTCGGCCGAGCGGACTATATAATACCCTACACCTCCCTGACAATGCGATAAGGGTCATTGCGATTATAATTTGGAATAATTGGTAAATAGGTAGGATCATATATACATCTAAATCTGAACTGATTATCGCTTAATTAAGCAACATTAGTTCCTAAATTGAGAAACTTCTTTTTGCCAAATTTTGTAATGGTCGGACTTCTACATATAGCGCTTTGATACCAAATCTTGAGGGACATATCGATACTTCCATTCTAAAATAAGCTAAGTCGACTTAGCTTAGTTTTAGGGAGATTGCATTTTTAATTTCTAAATATTCTAAATTTTATTCAGTCAAAATTTTATCCCGTCAACCCAATCAAAAGATTGATTTAAAAATGAAGTCCACACAAATTTAAAAAATTATTAAACTTTGATCGCCTCTCCTGAAAAATTACCTTTTTGCACTTAACATAGTTCAGAATGGAGGTATCGATATATATGTAGGTTATACCTAAATCTGAACCAATTTTCCCAGAATGCTCATTCATATTATAAGAAACCTCTTTCTGTAGAATTTTGCACTGATCGGATATAAAATAAAGTTTCTACAGCGCTTACATTTCAAATCGGGAGTAACATATATGGGGGCTATATCTAAATCTGATTTCCCTCAAATTTTAAAGTGAAAATTCGTGTAATAAGAAATCTCTTTCTGCAAAATTGTACCGTACTGGTCGGATATAAAATACAGTTTCTAGAGCGCTTACATGTCAAACCGGGGCAACATATGTATATATGGGGGCTATTTCTAAATATGAACCGACTCCCTCCAAATTTAAAAGTATTCATTCAAATAATAGGAAACCTCTTTCTGTCGAATTTCGTAATGATGGATATAAAATACAGTTTTTACAGCGCTTACATGTCAAATCGTGGGTAACATATATATGGGGGCTATATCTAAATCAGAACCGATTTTTCCCAAAAATGGGTTCAAAAATTTTGCCTATACAGTGAATATATGCAAAATCGGAGGTACATGTAAATCTGAACCGATTTTAATCAAATACAATGGGGATCGTCCTTGGGTCAAAAAAAAGATATGTGTAAAGTTTTGTCGAGATCGGACCATAATTGCGACCTGTACTTTGATTACAAGAATACATGCGCAGACGGACGGACATAAGGACATGGCTAAATCAACTCAGAAAGTGATTCTAAGTCGATCGGTATAATAAACTCATTTTGGGTGTTACAAGCAAATGCACAAAGTTATAATACCCTGTACCACAGTGTGGTGTAGGGTATAATTAAAAATTAATTAATGTCCGTCCATCCGTCAGTTCGACTGAATTGGACGATCGATAACTCTTAAAAAGTGTGACAGAATGACTTAAAATTTCCTACGTGGTTATATTTTATTCAAACCTTGTTAATGTTTGATGAGCAACCATATCATATCTTTGTGGTACCTCCCCCAGAAATAGGTAACATTTTGTTACATGTTAAAACTGTAAACTTTTGTGCAGAGTAATGTTTTTATAGTAACTGCATTCCACTTCAAAGTGATCGTTATTGCCTCGCCGCTTCGAGTACCAAATGGTAACATTTTTGTTAAACTGCAAAGGGAATTTTTTGCGCTGATTAAGATATAATAAATTTTGGGGAAAACATAAAAAAATCCACTTTTGGGGATTTCGATTTTATTTTGAGAATTGAGGGATTTTCTGTTAAAAATATAATAATGTTATATTAGTTTCGATTTCTGGTGTCAAGACGTACACAATTAAAAAAAAAACAAGTATGAAAGTTCAGTCGGGAAATCGACTTACTAATCCCCTCACCTTTAATTATAATTAATTTTCTTTTGTAATTAAATTGTTATCAGTTTAAATTGAATATAATAACTTAAAAGTATGCACTGATATTAAAGTAATAAACTGTTAAATTGTGGTGCAAAATAGTCCATATGTTTGGAAGGTACCAAAACGGGCGTGTCAATAACGCCCATTTTTTACTGGACTCTAGGTAATATAAAAGCATTACACTGTACAAACTTTCAAGTATTTGTGTGCACTGGTATTGAAGTTATGAGCAGTTAACGTTTGGTGCAAAATGGTCCATTTGTGTGGGAGGTACCAAAATGGGCGTGTTAATAACTCCCTCTTTGCAGTGGAACCTAGGTACTATAAAAGCATTACCCTGTACAAAATTTCAAGTATTTTCATGCGCTGGTATTAAATATATGAGCAGTTAAATTTTTGTACAAAAATGGTCCCGTGTGGGAGGTATCAAAAGGCAATTTTTCTCAAGGTGATTGCGACGGATAAACTATTACAATAGAGGAATTACAGATGATTCGGATAAGTAGTACAGAATAGTAATATAGTATAGAAAATCAATATTTCACTAAATGTTAACCCTTTGTGAGGGAGGTACTAGAAGTAGTGGACCAATAAAAATATTATCATATACCAAATTTGAAGTCAATACGTTACTCCTTTCGAAAGTTATAGTGCGCTACAGCCAGACAGACAGACGGATGGACATTGCTCAAATGACTTAAAATGGATTTCCGCCAATCATACTTTGGGTCTTAGGTCAAACTTCGGGTCTGAAGTCAATACGTTACTCATTTCGAGAGTTATCGTGCGCTACAGCCAGACAGACAGACGGATGGACATTGCTCAAATGACTTAAAATGGATTTTCGCCGATCATACTTGGGGTCTTAGGTCAATCCTTTGATGTGTTACACTTTGGCAAATGATATACTTCTACCCTCCTCCCTGTAAGGTGGTGGATAATGATTGAAATATATTATTTTTTAAATATTTTGTGGATTTATAAAGTGTCTGTCTGCGTTTGACAATTTTTTTGAAATTTGTTCCATCTTAGGTTTATGTTGGCAGTCGTTTTTGTG
The DNA here is from genome assembly GCA_963930755.1 of Eudasyphora cyanicolor. Lineage (NCBI taxonomy): Eukaryota > Metazoa > Arthropoda > Insecta > Diptera > Muscidae > Eudasyphora > Eudasyphora cyanicolor. The sequence continues at coordinate 52,687,300 of OZ005736.1, read as the reverse complement.
TCAGCTCGCATAGACCAGTTTATGTCTCTACTGTTACCACGGGCTAAAATGCCCCACATCGAAACCAACCTGTTTGATATACAAATTTATCGATAGTTCGAATATCGGTACCGGAAAAATCTGTTAGACTGCCTAGAAAGGCCGACCCCAGTATGTCCAGTCGTCGTTTACTCAAAGCGGTACAGTCGCATATCAAGTGTTCAATGCTCTCCACTTCTTCCTCATCTCCTCATCTCCACAGCTTACACAGAAGTCATTGGAGTCAATACCCAATCAATCGATTCCACTGCCCAATTCGTCCAGATGCCCAATTCGTTCAGGAATTGGTCACCTTTCAAACCACACTGTGGCGTATTTTGCGAAAAGAGATTGGCCTTCATCCTATAAGATCAAACTAACTCAAGAACTAAAGCCTGGCGAAACGCCGAAACTTCTCCGATTGGACTCTGGCAAAGTTAATGGAAAACCATATATTAGAGCCGGATGCATACCGATTGTTTTCTCGTTATCTTCTCTGTATAGACAACAAAATTAGCTTTTGACAAAAAATATTGCCATCGAGGTAAAAGTTTTGGCCTTTGAAGTTATATTTTCCAAAAAATATTCTTTGTCAAAAATGTGAGATTAATCGTTGTATATTCTGCTCAGATATTCACAAAATACAAGGATAGGTTCGGGAAAAATTAAAAATTAAATTTTCATTTGCAAATATCTCGGTAACTATACGAGGCAACTTTTAAGTTTAAACAGTCCGTTGTGGACTTTCGTTAGAAAATGCGTACAAAAAACTGTTATGAATCAGAAGAAAAAGACCAACGTTACACACGATTAAACATTTTGTCCAACCGAGGTGGTCAATGTTAAGTCCCTGTAGCTTCGTCCATGTATAACATAGGTAGTCCAAATTCCTAATATCTCTTCTACGCACATGACAATTTTTGTTGCAATCGGTTGTCTGTTGTCTAATTCCTCCCACTGTCCGATGTTTCCACAATTTGGCAGTGTTTCCTCCTGAATGAAGAAATCTTTTGCTGATGCTAAGTGATTTCTTACTAAAACCCCAAAATTATAAATAGCAAATCTTAGAATTAATATAACTCTTTAAATAATATAACTGATAAATTCTATTTATTTTTGCTCAATATTCTCAATTTCCTACGCACAAAATTAATTAATTATTTTGGTATCACTTATATTTTGTCATGAATATACATTTCGGTAGGAAAATTTAAAATAGTTAAATAATAAAAAGCTTTTATTATATAATTTTGGTAAAAATTTCGAATTTCGCTAGGGATTCTTAGAAGAAAAACAACAACAAAGCTTTATAATTTTTTGTAAAAAAATTTCAAACTCCTTAGCATAACTTAAAACAGCTCTAACTCCCCAATCAAATGCCCCAGAGCAAAGGGGTCAACGTTTTGCAAAATTTTGAGTTTTTTGGACACATTTGTTTGACAATAAACCATGTATGATATAAAAATCGGGGGACAAAGGTAACAAAACCTGTGATATTACTGTGGATATTTCTTACTAAGCAGATGGAGATATAATTTTATGAATTCCAATCGAGCAGTTTGACAGTTATAAAACTTTGAATATTCTACCTTGTCTGACATATTCTAAAACGATACGCCCATTAGCTTAGAAGTTAAGATATGTGTAAATGCCGATTTTATTACTATCAACCGCACTGTGCTTTGGTGGCCTTATATAGCTATTTGTGGCAATTAAATTATATTTAATTTAATTGTAGCCATTTTTAAATGAAAAGCAATGCAACTTTGTACAGTTTTTTCTTCCTTGGTAGGACTACCTCAATATGACCCACGTATATGCTAAGAATTCACATTATAGTATTTATGACTAAACGTTATTGAAAAAATAACACGAAAGTATAAAATGTATTATCTCATAGTAGAGTGGGAGCATTTTGTACCTCCAGTTGACAGCTGTCGCCTACAGAACGAACATGTTCGTTTATAAAAAGCCATCAAATTTCCGTTTCCTATTCCGTTTGCTTATATCCCGTTGTGCCTTGTTGCTCAATTTTTCTTGTCCTTGTGTGTGTGTGTGGTGCATATCAGAGTTGATTACCAGGGAAATACCTGGGAGTTCACTCGTGTCGTCGTTGTGGCAGTTGTAATGTGAATTGACGTAATAAATATGGGTTTAGAGAATTGCTTTATCACAATATGTACTAGTGGGTTCAACTTTTCATCTAATAAATATTGTAGTTTCTAAGATGGAACACTTTTACATGTTAGTGAAATGATTTATGAAGACCTTTTAACTTTTTCTCATAGAGAAAGTGTAGAAATAATGTTGTGAGTTGATAGCTATACTATATAAGTATTAAATTATACACCCTGAAAAAATCGGTTCTTTAGTAAATTGCCCAAAACATATTCTGCTTGAATAATATGAATTATTAGCGTACAATCAAAATATATTATATTTCGCATATACCATTATATATTTGGGAAGACGTTGTTCTAAACAAAACTTTGTTTCCGACCTAATATTTTTTATTTGAGACTATTGATTACAAATATTTATTTGGATTTAAGTATTCAGAAAATATATCAATACCTTATTTGAATGTTTCATGTTTTTCAGTAATTCAACGTTAATATAATTGAAATGATACATTGCTTGATGGGTTGACAACAACTGACGCCTTGGAATAATATTTATAAATTAAAAATTAGTGATTTAAAATAAAATTCGAAAAATCTGCAACGCCTTAAAAACTGTTTTAAACACAATGTATTTGGAGAAATTCCTAAAAAATAATTGTATTTGTATATAAACACACATTTTATTGAAGAAAATTAGTTTGCAAATATATTTTGTTGAAATATATTGATATATGCTTTTGAAAGAAATATTTTTGATTTTCAAATACAATTTATTTGCTCAAAAATATGTAATATTTAAAAATTTTAATTGAAATATATTTTCCTTTGACCATATCAAAAGGGGCGATTTTGCCCCGTGTAGTCAACATAAAGGTTTACACACAGGTTATTCCTTAAGGAATCAAACAATAAACTAAGATTTCATGCAAGGATTTTTTGTTTTATATCCTTTAAATCTTTTTTTTACAATTTGATGTAGAACAAAATAAGGTAAGAAGATGGACCTATACAGAAACATAACTGTAACAGAAATAGAAACTAAACATGTAAAAACAACAATAAGTTTTTAACATATTCGAAACGAATATTAGAAGTTATGAAAGATTGACATAATGAATGAATATACCCTACACCACACTATGGTTCAGAATATTATAATCTTGTGCACTTGTTTGTAACACCCAAAAGGAGAAGAGATAACACATTGTTTATTATACCGATCGATTTGGAATCACTTTCTGAGTTGATTTAACCATGTCCGTTGGCCCGACCGTCTGTAGATGTATCCTTAAATCAAAGTGAATTTCGTAATTTTGGTTCAATTGTGATTAAATTTAGGGCAGCGCACTTTTTAGCCCATGCCTATTGAAATTGTTGGAAATAGGTTCAGATTTATATATAGCGCCAATATACGAGTACATTGTGCATTTTGTATGAATCTTGACGGAGGAAAGTCTCTTCATCCAGTAATAAAGTCTACTAAATTTAGTTGAAATCGGTTCAGATTTATATGTTGCTCTCATAAACAAGTTTCTTTCGATTTCGCATCTAAGTGCTAAAGAAGCTGTGTTTTACACCGGACCGTGGAAAAAATTGGCAGAGGGAATTCTCTTCAGTCTAAGACTACTAAATTTAGTTGAGATCGGTTCAGATTTAAATATAGCGCCAATATATATGTTTCTTCTGATTAGGCTGCTAAGGGCTATATTTATATCCTACTCCACACTATGGTACAAGGTATTATAACTTTGTGTATTTGTTTGTAACACCCAAAAGGAGAATAAATAGCCCCATCGTTCATTATACCGAGCGATTTACAATCACTTTCTGAATTGATTTAGCTATTTCCGTCTGTCCGCCCTCTGTTCGTCCGTCTGTACATGTATTCTTGTAATCAAAGTACTGGTCCTCATTACGGTTCGATCTCAACGAAACTTTAAACATATCTTTTTTTGGCCCAAGCTTCCATATATATATATCACTGATTTGGCAAAAGCTAAATTTTTGAACCGATTTGTACAAAAAGTGACAGAGAGCGGTCTCGTGATACACTTAGAGACAATACAAAATTTGGGGAAAATCGGTTCAGATTTATATATATCCCCCATATATATGTTACCCCCGATTTGACATATAAGCGCTGTAAAAACGATCAGTACGAAATTGGCAGAATAAGATTTCTTAATACATAAATTAACACTCTCAAATTTGGAGGAAATCGGTTCATATTTAGATAAGCGCCGTAGAAACTGTATTTTATATCCGATCAGTGCGAAATTCGGCAGAAAGAGGTTTCTTATTACATGAATGAGCATTCAGAGAAAATCGGTTCGAATATATGATCCTGATTTGGTATCAACGCGTTATAGAAGTTGTACTTTACTTCCGATCATTACAAAATTTGGCAGGAAGATGTTTCTAAATTTAGGAACGAATATTGCTTAATTTAGCGATAATCAACTCAGATTTAGATATAGCAACATATAAATGTTCCTACCTATTTACCAATTATTCCTAATTATTATCGCAATGACCCTTACCGCATTGTTAGGGAGGTGTAGGGTATTATATAGTCCGACCCACCCGACTTTGTGCCTTTCCTTACTGGTTTTATTTAGAGTTGAAATCGAAATGGAACTTTGCTAAAGGGCTGTATCTAAATACGCCCAAAATATTTTTTGTTAGAAAAAATTATAAGCCGATGTCTTCTGATCGGGATGAAACTTGCAGAAGATTAGTCCTATTAAATTGTAGTTACGAGTTGGAGGGTTTTGAATATTGCCTTTTTGCTCAAACGGTCCTATTTTCCCATCCATATAAATAATGTCCAAACTGCTTTCGATATCCTTTTCTTCAAACTTTTTTTTTGAAAAATAAGAAAGTTCATGAAATATTGTTTTTAAATTAAAAGCGTTTTTGAAATTTTTTTTATAAAAAAATTCAAATGACGTCCATCTGGAAGAAAATACAAAAAAGGAATTGATGGACACGCGCCATTTTGGAGCGATTTTTTCGTCTACAAAGTCATTGTTGCAATGTTGATGCAACAAATATTGAAGAATATTACAAGATTTCGACCTATCGACATCTCGAAGATCGCTTTTTGAAACACCGTGGAATTTTGACAAATTTCCAATGACTTTTTCCATCTAAAAATGCAATACTAAATGAAAAAAATTGTAAACAATTATTTGAAAAAAATTAATCAATTTTGTCTGATAGTTCGTTTGAAGTGTGGATTAGTGAAGTGAAGCTTTGGAGAAGAAGAATTAAAGCGGATAATATCAGAATTCGCTGAAAGCTCATGATTTACAGGGTGGCTGATATGTAATGCAACAAAGTAAAGCGCTATATTTTTTAAATTTTTTTTTTTAAATTTTATTGTTCAAAAGCAAAAAATGTCGGAAATAACATAAAATTTTGGAAACAGTTTAGATTTGTTCGAATTGGCCACCTTTGGCACGAATTATGGCCTTCAAACGGCCGACAAAGCCATCACACGCTGCACGAAAGTGGCTCTGCGGTATTTTGGCCCATTCCCGGCGAAGCGCCATCTTGAGATGATCGATACTTTGGTATTTTTTAGTGCGAACTTTACTCTCTACAATGCCCCAGGCGCAAAAGTCGAACGGATTGAGATCCGAAGATCTTGGTGGCCATTGTGCGGTAGAAATGAAGCGAGAAACGAAGCGATGAAGGAGGTTTTCCTTTTTAAGCCATTCTTGGTTGACGCGTGGTGAGTGCGATGGTGCTGAGTCCTGTTGGAATCTCCATGGTCTGCGGCCGAAATGTTTGTCTGCCCAGGGCTTCAATACTGTCTTTAGGACATTTTCCCGATAATATTCGGCATTTATTTTGACCCTATGGTCGATGAATACGAGCGGGGAGCGACCATCGGTCGTTACGGCGGCCCACACCATTACCATCGGCGGCGCTTGAGTTCTGGTGGCCAATCGAAGGTGTACATTTTCAGCTGACCTCTTTGGCAAGTAAACCCGATCATTTTGTTTGTTCACAAACTGCTCAATTTGGAATGGCTTCTCATCGGAGAAAACCAAATTCGGTAACTGGCCACTTTCGTGCAAGCGAAGCAACTCCTTGGCTCTTTCCAGTCTAACTTTTTTTGTGCATCGGTGAGCTCTTGCACTTTTTGGAACTTTAATGGCTTTAGTCCAAGCTCATTTTTTAATATGTGTTGTATCCGTTCTCGCGATATGTTCAGCTCACGAGCAATTTTTCTACCACTGCGGCGTGGATTTCCATCAAATCTGGCGTTCACTTTTCGGATCATTTCTGGTGTTGTTACCGTTTTTTTTCGTCCACTTTTTGGACGCGATGCAACACTGCTAGTATCACGGTAACGAGCAATGGTACGAGAAACAAAAGATTTATTCACATTTAAATGCTGGAGGGCTCTAACGATAGCCACTTGTGTTTTTCCACCCAAATATAAAGCAATCACACTATCACGCTTGAATTCCGTCACGAATAACTTTTTTCTGAATGCAATAGATCAAAATGCTTTTGTAAGCTTGTAAACAATAAAATGAACTGTCACTGAAATAAATCTGTCAGCTATCAGACTAGCGGTTTAGAAATGATAGCAACCTGAAATTGGTTGCAATATAAGAAATTGGTCAAAATAAGAAACTTTGCCGAAGGAACCATACCTCTAAAACGAATTCTGATGTCCCGGAAAAAATCCCACTTTGACCCATTTAGAGTGCTCCAATCGAGTCCAAATGTATGGAATCCCCATGGGGTTCCACGGGGTGTGCCACTGGCACCCCCACCTCCAAAGTTAGTGGGGGTCGGTCATACATTTGGACTCGATTGAAGCACTCTAAATGGGTCAAAGTGGGATTTTTGCCGGGACATCAGAATTCGTTTTAGAGGTATAGTTCCTTCGGCAAAGTTTCTTATTTTGATCCCTAGAATACGATTTTCACTGAGCACTTCACTGAGTGGGGGTCGGTCATACATTTGGACTCGATTGGAGCACTCTAAATGGGTCAAAGTGGGATTTTTCAAAATTTGCCCCTACCCAAAAGTTCGACCCAAATTCTGGGACATCAGAATTCGTTTTAGAGGTATGGTTCCTTCGGCAAAGTTTCTTATTTTAATCCCTAGAATACGATTTTCACTGAGCAATGGAGACTTTTTTTGCCTCCCCACAAATCGACCCGGCCTAATGTATATGCATTAAAAATGCCAACCATTGATTTTTAATAAAAATAAATTGGGTACCATATTCGAAAAACCCAACCCACTCTCCCAAAACAATATCCGGAACACGGTCCTGATGCGTTTAGACAAAAACAAATTGCAAAAAAACCTTCTTCTCTAAATTTTTTTGATTGGTGTTTACGTCGCACACTGGGGTATTTGGTATCAAAAGTGTGTATTAATTCCGACAAGCATTCCACTTATTAATTTTTAATTTATTTTAATACTTTACAATGTATTAGATAAAAAACTATTTCATTAAAAATTTGAGTTACAAAATTTTAATATATGCGTGATTTCATGTCAAGTGGGTGAACTTTTGAAACTGATGTCTTCTGATCGGGATGAAAATTGCATCAAGTTTTGTCCTATTGGATAGTAGTTACGAAACAAAATTTCAACGAGATCTGTTAAGGACTCTCCGAGTTAGAGGCTGTCCAATTTTGACATATAGGTCAAACGGCTCTTTTTTGCCATCCACATAACTAATTAATTTAAATATAATTTTTTTTCAAAAACTATATTTTTTATTTGTTATATTATTATATATTTTTTGCTTAAATTAATGCTTAGGTCTTTTCCTTTAAGAGCTTTTTGGTCTATCAGTGGGATTGGACTTGTTTATTTATCAAAATAAAAATACACATCTAAGCAAGTAAGAAAGCTTCAGTCGGGTAAACCGACTAAGGTATACACTCAATTTGTGAGTAATGTAATATGGAATATTACTCGAATTATTCAATTTGTGTGCGAGGTACCAGAAGGCGTTCATCAAATACGCTTATTTTTCGCTGAACAGTAGATACTTTAAATACATTGCACTATGCCGAATTATAAGCGTTTTTCGTATTATATGATCATTTTCTGTAAGAGGTACAAAAATAATCGTGGTGACGTCGCCCATTTTTCTCAAGGTGTTAATTACTAATAAACTAATACTATGTGTGGAATTTCAGAAGATTCGAAGAAGAAGTATATCAATTATTAGCGGATCAATATTTCACTAAATTGTAACCCTTTGTGAGGGAGGAAAGAGAAGTAGTGGACCAATATGGCACATCTTCGAACTTAGCCGGAGATAGATACAAATATTACCGCATACCAAATTTAAAGTCAATCGGTTACTCCTTTCGAGAGTTATCGTGCGCCCCAGCTGGCAGACAGACAGACAAACAGGCAGACATACAGACAGACGGACGAACATTGCTCATTCGACTTAAAACTACCCAAAACGAATATCCGTCGAACATACTTAGGGTCTTAGGTCATACCTTCGATGCGTTACACTTGTGGCTCGTAGCAAATAATATATAACCTCCTATCTAAGGTGAGGGGATACAAATTTACTATATGTCTATCTGTATATTCGAAATAGCCAAATTTGGTGGACTTAGAAAAATTGATATTTTTGAAAATAGTAAATAACTAAATTTACCTAAAATTAACTAATTATGATGTTAAAGACCCCTTACTCAACTTTTAATTTCACTTAAAGTTTTTTCACGAAAAACGCTTTAAAAATGTTGTAAATATAAATTTTACACTGAGCATAGCGAACAGAGAACGAAATCTTAACTTCGAAGATACAATGCAGCTACACTATATAACCTAGAACGGCTATCTTTTCGGTTAACGGCGCAGAATTTTATCTGCTTTTAATCGGTACCAAAGTCTCCTATGTTACTTGCAAAAAAAAAATTGAGTTAATTCACAGTTTTGGTACCAAATACCCCTGTCCTGTCATTTTTGCGGTTAGGGGTCGATATATTTTTAATCGTCTTAAAATTCTGAAATTTGGTACAGATACTTCTTATAAGTAGCTGCAGTTAACTTGGGCTGTACATACGATTTTTTGGTGTAATACGGTGTCGTTAATACGAAAAAACTATTAACAATTTTGTTTATTGTAATTTTTTTTAAAAATTTTTCTTTAAAATTCCAATTATCTTGGAGGGTGCCAGTAGTATTAGGACCATTTTAATTTGTACACTTTTGATAAAGCCGGGATACACTTTAAACTAAAGAAATGTATGAGGACTACAGATGTTAATAATGACACATTCACATGAAAACAGAAGATTAGTAACTGTCGCTAAGATAGTAGAAAAAAATTTCAACAAAATCAAATTCTTATACCGCTACTATTGTGTGATTCCAAAAATAAGCAGTCCCATACAATCAGTGGGTGGAAAAACTGACAAGGCGAGAAAATGCCGCTTTAAATATGCATTTAACAATACATAACCCATGTTGCGTCTGGGACAGAATGGGTAACTGCTTACAGAAGTTGGCTAAGAAACTTTGAGAAGGCGACCCATCCACCAATATTGGGAACTGTGAGCTAATCACTGGTATTCCTGAAGTCAACATGATTAAAAGAAAATCGAAGCAAAGGATAACGTTCCAATTAGATCAAAGCCCTGAACGATATCTGCAACGATTTACGGAACATGGAATAAACGTAGTCTGAACGGAAATGAAGTAGAACTAACAAAAGAGACGAATGGAACAAATGTGAGATATCTAGCCTTAACAAAAATAAAGGAAATGGGGCAAGGAATACAGATCGTATAGAATGGAACGGTGCATCTTGATTCTGCGGTACCAAACGATTCAAGAGCCAGAGCTGGAGTAGGTTTCTGGATACACGCAATGATATACTAGACATAAATTTTGCTATTAAAAAATACTTGCTTTCTACAGTTGTATAGAAACAATGATAGAAAGTCTTGAACCGAGAGACTCTCTCAGTTCAAATCAAAAACAATTACCATAATCATTTTTTAAATATTTTTTGTGTTCATGACCAGAAAATGTTATGTACATAAATTCGACGAACTTTGTGTATACTAGTGTAATTTAGCTATTTCAGATTCAACGAAATATTACTAGATGAATACCCAGTCAGCTGCAGTAGTAAACAGAAATTAATAAAGACAAAATGAAAATTCGGGAGTGGCTGAGGTATTTTTTAGGTGTTATAATCATCTGTTCTAAATCCTGTTTATAAATACCCTTTAGCAGTGTGTGGCGTTGACTACAGTAGATCGGGAAACTTTAAGGCTGTATAACTAAGAAGGCCCATGTAGCAAACAATTAGTTATACATATGTATTTCCCAAATTCGCTCAAATTTACCGACTGGTATGTATACAATATATTTTTTCATTTCCACTGAAGCCAAATCGGAAAACTCGAGAAAACGAGAAATCGTTTGCTCTCCTGCCATATTATAATTTCTTGAACTATCGAACCAACACTATGATTTTACAATTTCAGCCAAGATTACATACTTGTAATTGTAATCCACAGTTATGGGGGCAACATGTGCATATTATTATTTTTATTACAATCTCTTCATTAATTTTGTCTCGCACACCCCCCAGGAACTGTTCGTATTAACTTCTATTTTCCCCATTTACCATGCATAATTAGAGTTTATTAAAATGTATTTGAAAGGTAAAATTTATTTAAGTAAAATCAACTACTTTCCCCTCAACTTCCTGTACAAGTTTATTTAGAAACACGACAGACAATTACAGTTGTCAAGGTTAGGGTGGCAGCCGTTTTCTTTTTTTTTTTTCTTCAGCTCACATAGACCAGTTTAGGTCCCTAGTGGTACCACGGGCTAAAATGCACTTCATCGAAACCAACCTGTTTGATATACTAATGTATCGATAGCACGAATATTGGTACTGGAAAGATCTGTTAGGATGCCTAGAAAGGCCGACCCTAGTAGGTCCAGTCGTCGTTTACTCAAAGCGGGACAGTCGCATATCAATGCTCTCCACTTCTTCCTCATCCCCACAGCTTCTGCAGAAGTCATTGGAGTTAATACCTAATCTTCTGGCGTGTACGCCCATCAGGCAGTGTGTCGTCAGAACTGATACTAACGTAGACAATCTTTTCCTTTCTAGTGCGAGGAAATATTTTGACCTTCTCAAGTCATACCTTGGCCAGATTTGTCTAGCTACCCTACAGGTACAGATTTGTGTCCATCTTTCGTTGGACTGCCTGATTGCCTCTTGCCTAAGCCAAAGCTTGTACGTGGATAGTGGCGCACCAATATATGTCGTCCCTTTCCAATATAAGTCGTCCCTTTCCTAGCAAGTTCATCGGCTTTGCAGTTCCCCGGGATATCCCTATGTCCAGGTACCCATATGAGGAGTATATTAAACTGCTCAGCCATCTCGTTAAGTGTCGAGGGCTATTTGTGAATTTAGGGATGTGGCCTCCAGAGAATTGATGGCAGCCTGGCTGTCCGAGTAAATGACAACGCCAGTGTTGGTTACTATGTTCCGACTCAGCCACTTGGCGACTTCCCATATTGCCTGCATGGTATCTGGTAGTCTGTGAGCTATATCCAAATTAAGTTCTTCACAGTGTACTCCGAAGCCAACCTTTTCATCAAGCTTCGAACCATCCGTATAGAAGTGGAGATGGATTCATCCCAGGCTGGTATCATAGTGATGTTGTTCCTCTCAAAGTTGCGCACCGTTGATATATAGTCCACTCGGTCGGTTACCATAGCACTACACTTTGATATCCTCATGTGACCGTAGTTCTTGTACCTCCACATTGATAGGCAGTTTAATCTTAGTGCCGCTTTGGTTGCAACTTCTCTCGCCACAACATTAATCGGCAGTGTATGGAAAAGGGCTTGTAGAGACTTCGTCGCTGTAGTCCTTAACGCCATCATGGTGAATTCTTTGAAATGAAGGGACGATTCGATAGTGCTCACAAGTTCGTGCAGGGCTGATTCTGTAGACTTTCCCTTATTGTAAGCATGTTGGTTCCCCGACAGGAGTTTTGTATCCAGGTTTTGTCTAATGAAATAATCTAAAAGTCTTTCCAGACTTTTCAATAGGAAAGAGGATAGGCTAATTGGTCTGAAGTCTTTTGGCCTAGTGTGCGATACCTTCCCCGCTTTGGGTATGAATACCACTTTGGTATCCCTCCATCGATTCGGGATGTATGAAAGCCTAATACGGCCTACATAAATTTTGGGATAATGTACTTTAACATTTTCTGCATTTCTGCTGGAGTGATGCCGTCTGGTCCAGGTGTCTTGAAGGGTTTAAAGCTGTTTATAGCCCAGCTTATTCTATTCTCTCAGTCAACAAGCTAGCGACGCTCGCAGTCCACTCACTCTCTTGTTGACCCTGTTGATCCTCGGGCTCTGTTGATGAGTTCCCCGGGAAATGTGTGTCGAGCAGTACACTTAGCGATTGCTCGCTGTCACAGAAGGAATACCAAGAGCGTCTTTGCGCCTTCCTAAGCTCCTTCTTATATATCTTGAGTTGCCCTTTATATGCATCCCAATCATTAAAGGCTCCAGTAGATTTCGCCTTGTTGAATAGCTTGTAGCAGGTCTTTTTCCTTGCCGTTAGCTCGCAAGTCCACCATTGAGGTTTAGTTTTACCCTTGCACGTTGTTTTTGGACAGGCTTCTTCAAGGGAACTATTTAATGATGTGGTGATATGCTCGACCAGATTATCCAGGACCTTTTTAAAATTCTTCTCTTCCTCACTTTGTCTTCCTCACATTTCTGTGGACAGCAGGTTTAGGGGCTTTTTCGGCGAGTTTGAACTCTATATAATGGTTATCTGAGAATGAGTGGTCGTCCAGTACATTCCAATCAATAATTTTGTCTGACAACCGGTCAGTAGCAAACGTTACGTCTAGTACTTCTTGTCTGTCTTTAATTGTAAAGGTCGGTTTATTTCCAATGTTACAAATAGTCAGTTTGGTAGTTAGAATAAAGTCAAGAAGCGAATCACCCCGTACTACCCCAGATAGTATGATGAGCGTTCGTGTCTGCGCCAATAATCAGCTCGTGTTCGTCAGACGTTGCTTCTTCTACTACTTCCCTGAAGAGAGTATATGTTTCAAGCCGAATATGTTTGTGACAATATACAAATACAAATACAGCCTTTTATAGGGCCAAATCGGACGAAACATGTATAAGGGGCTATAGCTAAATCTGAAATTATTTTCTTCAAATTCGACAATGTTTGTCCTTGGATCAAGAAACTCTACCATGCTAAATTTAATACGATTGGATCTAAACTACAGCTTCTATAGGGATATAGGGCCAAATCTGAACTGACTTCAACCAAAATCAATAGGGGTTTTTACAGGTACGAAAGACTCCCAACTACAAAATTGCTGCACGATATCAGTAAACGAGACATATATGGTTATATCGATTCAGCTAGTGATTCTTAGTCGATCGGTATACTTATTTCCCACATTCGCTCAAGTTTTCCGCCTGGTTAAGATATATACAAATGTCATATCGTCGTTCCGAAGTTATCTTCACGTATATCCAAATGAAAAAAAATGAGATAGAGCTGTTTCCTGGGATAATTTTGTAAGATCTTTCGATCTATTCAATCCCCAGATCTCTATCTCTTATGATTTCTGAGATAGTATGGAGCCATTTTCTTGTATATTAAGTTATCTACACGTATGTGAAAAAAAATATTTGATGGATTTAAAAAAGAGATTAAATTAGAAATTAATCTTAATGTATGCAAATCTTTTTGGTCGTATATATTTAAAATACTTTATCTATAACGGTTATTGTTCATATATATGTAATGTAGAAGACAAAAAGATTATTTATTGGTTTGTTTAAATTAATTTTATTGTAAATAACTAAAGCTACATTATAATAATAGTAAACTAAAACTTGTTTCTTGCAATGAGACAATTTATAACACATACAAAACTTTCAATTATACTTATATATCACTCGAGCATAAATTTAGTTTAGAAAATTTTGCTGAATGTATACACAAATTTCCATTAATAATTTCGAAAAGAATCGCACATCATTTTCTGGAAGGGAAACATATAGGCTTTCAATATCATTCTTTTTGTCTGGATTAATATTTATCTTTGTACTCGTATTAAGTTATTTTTCAAAAATGATTTCTGCATTTGCAAAAACTCCCTTCCTAGCTTGTTTTCTCAGACTTGATGACTGAAATTCGCTTTCACTTGCAGACGTTTTATATTGCAAACAAAATAAATTGAATTTATTACATTTTATTGCTTTAATTTTACTGAATGGAACATTTTGAAAATTTAATTGATTTGCCAATGACGAATAAACTTTGAAATCTGTTGGAAGCATTTCTATAATTTTAAGTGCAAACTTATTGGATGGATAGTTTTTTAATTTAGTAATCAAATCTATGGGACTGTGAATTTCTTTTAATATTAGGAACCGGTCTATTGCACTGTGGACAGCGTCAACTTCCTGAATTTGCGAATGACCTGGTTCTTTTAAACTATTGTTTTAAGATTATGTCTTTTGTATAAAACTTCAAGGAAAGCAGACGATAATATTTTATTTTTATTTTGCGGCACACAGGAGTCGCTCCAAAAAATGGTATGCTCAATATTATTAAAATCATGCAAAATGTTATCCAAAAGTTTAATGACTGAACTGGTAATATCACTTCCAGAGCGACCACTATGTGCTTCGCTCCAAATAGCACAGTAAGTGACATTCTTTTCATTTGCGTTTTGAGCACATACCGTCGCTGTCATGTTGAAAACTGAAAGTTTTCTTTTATAGTAAAATATGGATGAAAATCCCTTCGGCAGATTGAAGGTACTTTGCAAGTCGAAGCACAGCACAATTGTGTCATTTGATACCAACTGTCTATCTCTATCGCGATCAATTTTGCAACTGCGATTCTCTTCTATGCGCTTATTGTGCACCTTATTTTCATTTTCGCTAAGTCTATCGGCATTTCTTAGATTTATATACAAATAACATTACGAGTATCGCATTGATCCTTTTTTGGTCTATAAAACCCTAAATTGAATTTAGTGTTGAAAATAGTTGCAAATGTTGACAAAGACACTTTATCCGTAGGACATTTTTCTTAGAACATTCGGTACATTTTACTGACACTTATGCCCTCTTTCAGGTAATGTTTTGAAGTAGTTGTTCTGCAATAATGAGAATCAACGCTAGGAAACCTATCAAAGAATTCTTGAATATTTTTAAATACATTTTCTGCTATTCAGTGCTTCGTATGTTTTCCATGACGCGAATTTTTCGGTATCCCAGTTATTTCGTCAGAATGATAATGGTAATAAACACGGCAATCGGATACAGCAATAGTATTAAAAAAATGTCTTACATATCTTAACTTTTAAATCTTCTTTTTCAAAATAGTATGAAAAGCCGTATGTTCTCTTTTTACTTTCAGCCCTTCGTCTGTCAACTAATTTTCTTGTAATAAATTTAGCATAAAACCAGTAAGGAAAGGCTAAAGTCGGGCGGTGCCGACTATATAATACCCTACACCACTCTCGTAATATTGAATAACTCTGATATATAAATTTTGTAATTCATGTATAAATTGTTTACATAAATTTACTTTTGGGACATTTTATACTTAAATAATACCCTGTACCACAGTGTGGTGTAGGGTATAAAAACGATTGGATCTAAAGAGCCAAATCGGATGAAACATATATATGGGAGCTATAGCTAAATCTTAACCGATTTTCTTCAAATTCGGCAATGTTGGTTCATGGATCAAGAAACTCTACCATTCTAAATTTCAAAACGATCGGATGTAAAATACAGCTTCTATAGGACTAAAGGGCCAAATCGGACGAAACATATATATCAATATAACAAATTTGGCAATGTTGGTTCATGGATCAAGAAACTCTACCATTCTAAATTTCAAATCGATCGGATGTAAAATACAGCTTCTATAGGACTAAAGGATCAAATCGGACGAAAGATATATATGGGAGCTATATCTAAATCTGCACCGATTTTCTTTAAATTCGGCAATGTTGGTCCATGGATCAAGAAACTCTATCATTCTAAATTTCAAAACGATCGGATGTAAAATACAGCTTCTATAGGACTAAAGGGCCAAATCGGACGAAAGATATATATGGGAGCTATATCTAAATCTGAACCGATTTCAACCAAATTCAATAGCGATCTTAACAGCCGCGAAATACTCTAAACTGCAAAATTTCAGAACGATCGGAGTGAAATTGCGACCTGTAGTCGACGAACAACTTTACATGGACAGACGGACGGACGGACAGACATCGTTAAATCGACTCAGCTAGTGATTCTGAGTCGATCGGTGGGTCTAGCTGTGTTATTTTAAGGTGTTACAAACATCTGCCGTGAAACAAACTTATAATACCCTGTACCACAGTGTGGTGTAGGTATAATGAACTTTTCTGATTATCGTCTAGTGACCAAAAAGTCTCAAACATTTTTTTTCTTTGATTTTCTGTAAAATTGTTTGCACAATCCAAGATACACTTTGACTCACAAGGGGGTTTCAGGGTTTTAGCCTCATTTAGTGTATGGTTTGTTGTAATATATTCTTCGCCGCGCTTTTTTTTGTTATACCCTACACCACACTGTGGTACAGGGTATTACGACTTTGTGCATTTGTTTGTAACACCCTAAAGTAGAAGAGATAGACCCATTGTTTATTATACCGATCGACTTGTAATCACTTTCTGAGTCGATTTAGCTATGTCCGTCTGTCTGTCCGTCTGTCTGTCTGTACATAGATGTATTCTTGTAATCAAAGTACAGGTCGCAATTATGGTCCGATCTCAACGAAACTTGGCACATATCTTTCTTTAGGCCCAAGGACGATCCCTATTGCTTTTGGTTAAAATCGGTTCAGATTTACATATAGCTCCCATATATATGTACCTCCGATTTGGCATATATGCACTATATTAGCAACATTTTTGAACTGATTTGTACACAAATTGACAGAGAGTAGTCTCGTGATGCACTTAGAGACAATACAAAATTTGGGGGAAATCGGTTAAGATTTAGATATAGCCCCCATATATATGTTACCCCCGATTTGACATGTAAGCGCTGTAGAAACTGTACTTTATATCCGATCAGTACGAAATTCGGCAGAAAGAGGTTTCTTATTACATGAAGGAATACTGCCAAATTCGAAGAAAATCGGTTCAGATTTAGATATAGCCCCCATATACATGTTACCCCCGATTTGAAATTCAAGCGCTGTAGAAACTGTATTTGATATCCGATCACAGCGAAATTCGGCAGAACGAGGTTTCTTATTACATGAAGGAATACTGCCAAATTCGGAGAAAATCTGCTCAGATTTGGTTATAACCTTTATATATATGTTCCTCCTGATTTGGTTACAAAGCGCTATAGAAGTTTTACTTTACTTCCGATCATTACAAAATTCTCCAGAAAGATGTTTCTAAATTTAGGAACGAATATTGCTTAATTTAGCGATTATCGGTTCAGAATAGGTATATCCACATATATATGTTCTTACCCATTTACCAATTATTCCAAATTATTATCGCAATGACCCTTATCGCATTGTTAAGGAGGTGTAGGGTATTATATAGTCGGCCCCGCCCGACTTTCTGCCTTTCCTTACTGGTTTTTACGTTTATTTTGTTTCCTTTGGTCGAGATTATTTTTCCTTTTACGAGTAGTTTTAGGTTTGCCTGAGTTAAATGCTGAAGAAAATTCTGCTGGCAAATCGTTTTGATTTGACAAGGTAGATTCTGTAAAACAAATTATCATTTATTAATATATTATCGTTTATTAATATAATATAATTATAATATAAATTTAACATAAACGTACCATTAGGAAGATGATCTATAATCGGATGAGTATCATTGTTTGAATGGCTGTCTATTAATGAATAGTTGTTAGAATTAGAATCTTTAGTATTCTCTGGATCAATTTAACATATACTTCTTTTTGAAAGATTCAAATCATTTACTAGTTCTCTCTTTCTTTTATAAACAAGTCTATCTCTATTGACTTGTGTAGCTTCTAGTGGAGTGGAAATGTCAATACCGCACAAAGACGAAGAATATTCACTATCAGATTATAGAAATAAGAAAGATTTCTAAACAAATTTCTTTTAAATTTATTTAAAAATAAAATACCATTATTTTCCATCTGCTTTGACTTTTTGTGAGGGATATAGTCTGAATCACATATAGAGTCATCAGAGCCAAACGGATCAGATTCTATTAAAAATACTGATTAATTCCATTGTATAATTTATACACTGTGTATAATTTTTTTTAATCCACTGTGTATAATTTTAAATATGTATTTAATACCCATTGAACTGGAGTCCTCGATTTGCACTTGTTTAGTTGATCGTTTTTTAGACATTTTATTAATTTTTTTTTTAATTTTCTTTAATATTAAAAAACAAAGCAACGAAAATTGTAAAGTACCAAACACGTGCGAATTACAATTTCATTAAAAACAGCTGATCATATGTCATGTGATCTATTTTGTTTTGATTGTTTTTAGTGCATATGATATTAAAAGGCGTAGTTGTCAAGGGAGAGGCGATTGCATTAAATCTAAATTTCAGTCAAAACTTGTTCGTCTTCGTAAGAAACAACAGTAGCTCATCAACAATGTTAGCTACGCCATTGTACGCTATGTGATGAAGAGAGAATAAAAGCTAATAGTACCAATATACCTCTCTCTTAGTTCCGATTGGTTGATTATCGGCGTTTTGTATGAGGGACGCAGTCGGCAAGATGGGGGAATAACTCTCCCTGAACGTTTTGAGTTCTTCGTGCAAGTTCAAAAGAGAATTTGATGATAATCTGCTGAAAAACTGGCCTAGTATAAATGTGAAATTATTCTTATTGTTCAGATTGTATTTGGTATTTCGTTATTTTGTCAAAAAATATATTGATTACGTTTGAATTTAACATACTAGTGGAAATGTTTTAAAAAAAATGTGTAATGTTATATTTAGGTTATGAAATCAGGTACAGTTTGGTACCAATTCGTAAAGAAAATGCAAAATTTGCACGTCTTTATTGAAAGTTTAGATGCTGCCTATTGTACCATACTGCATTGTATACTGGATAGACGTGAAGATAATCTCGGAAAAAAACATAAGTGCGAGGTTTTTCAGCTTACATTCACGTATGTGCCATAAAAAAAAACAAATATTTCCCAAAAGGTGGCGTATACAATAAAATGTACATTTTTTTTGCGATAAAAATAGCTATAGCTCTGAAAATTTTTTCCATCACTATCCATATTTTTACACAAATCGGTAAAGAATTATCTGCACTACGTCTGATAAAAAAATTGGATAACTTTTTTCGTACCACTTTTTTTATATGAAGTGTTGAAAAATAAAAATCAATTACACAAAAAAAAAAAATTGGAGATACGTGATGATAACTTCGGAACGGCGATATGTATACCATTTTTTAATTCCTCCTACTAAAACCAAATTCGAGTACCAAACTCCGAGAAATCGTTTGCACTCCTTCCATATTGTAATTTCTTGAATTATCGAACGAACACTACGATATTATAAATACAATTGAGAAGCCTACCTTATTGCATACTTTTAATTGTTATTCACATTTGTGCGGGCAACACGTGTATATTATTATTTTTAGTAGATCCCCTACATTAATTTTGTCTCACCCCCCAGGAACTGTTACTATTAACTTCTATTTTCCCCATTTGCCATGCATAATTTGAGTTTATTAAAATGTATTTCAAAGGTAAAGTCTATTTAAGTAAAACCAAGTACTTTCCCCTCAACTTCCTGCACGAAAATATGTGGAAACATATCAGACAATTACAGTTGTTAATGTTACCGTTTGGTTTGAAAAGTTCATCAAATCTAATGAGATATAATGTCTTATATTAGGGAAGAGTAGAGTAGAGAATGTCAGAATGTCACAAAATTATTCTTAAATGTAAATAAGGATTCGTTGTAGAAATATTAAAATTGAAATGGCACGAAGAAAATTTTATAATAATATAAATATGAGTTCAGTTAGCTTCAATCATTTTAATGAAATCCTAATTTATGCAATACGTGTTATGCAATACAATGTTTAGATATTTAATAGATTTCATTAAAAAATGAAAAGTTGAACTTTATATTGGAATTTTTAGAAAATTTTTGATATAAATTGTTCAGATATCGGAAAAAAATTAGCATTGTCAATTTTATCAATGGAATACAGATTTTAAGAGGTTATTTCGTACGCGAATCGCTCTTAATTGGACAATCGCAGAAAGGAAATATTTTGGGAATATGAAGAGAACAAACCAAACTTTCATATAAACTGTAAACATCGGCAAATTTGTTTGAAGCCGATCTAATATTCAGTATACAATTATAACAAATGTTAATTTGTATACCCTAAACCAGACTGGGGAACAGGGTGTTATATTTCTAAATTTGGTGTTAAATTCGAATCTTCAAAATCGGGTATTATTTTAAAATTTAATTTTCGCAATCGGTAGCTTTTTATATCACCACTTCACTGGAGGAGGTATAACAAATTGAAGGAGTTACCGAAACCCCTAAGTATGTTCTTCGAAATCTTTTTTAGAACATTTTAAGTCATTTGAGCAATGTCCGTCCGTCTGACTGACTGGTACGCACGATAACTCTCGAATTTCATTTAGTAATACTCGTATTTTGTATAGGCTAAGTTTGAAGATCGTTTGCCATCAGTGCGTATGTGTTATTTATGTAAACTGCATGTTGATCATACGCATGGGGCACAGTGTCGTGAGTGTGGCCAAAAATACCAGCAGTCGAAGTAGGAAATTTTAAATTTATTTGTACGAATCGATGAAAAACAGTTAGATTAGAAAGAACATAAAATAGTTTTAGATGCATTGAGCCGTTTCAGAAATATGGTCTTCAAAGGTGAAGTTGTGTTCTTAAGTATATTTATCACACCAAATAATTTACAATTTTTATGATCGTTTAAGGTTTAAAATTAATATTTATTTAGTTTTAGTTTCTGCAATACGAAATAATTATTTTTTGGTCCAAATATAACTCATATAGAAAGTACCGTTAGCATAAATTGTGTGTACAGAAAAACACGCGTGATTTTTAAGTGGGCCTTTTCTGAGTTGACAGAAAAAATATTTATAACGATATATCATCAACTACATTTTTTTGGTTTTTAGCTACAGGGCAGTAGTTTTAAAATAAATACATTTAAGCTGCGAATATTTACGAATTTGGCTACAATAAATATGTTAATTTGATATTTTTTGGGGACACTTTTGTTATATCTGAACAAAATATTTTTTTATAAATCAATATTTTTCATTTCGAATTGAATGAAAATCGAAAGAAATTATGATTCTGACAATAGTTCTAAGAACTGAAATCATTTTTGCATTATTTGCATATTTTACTAGCAACTCCTCAAAAAGTATTTTTAAAGATAATTTAATCCTTGTGGTGATTTCAGCGATTACATACATTAATTTAAAACACGTTAAAATGATATTGATCAACAGTTTATTGCATTCGGGGTACAATTTTGTGTGTCGGTTCTACAACGTTTGTTATGACATTCTCACTACAACCTGTGGTAATTATTATGACTAAGGTTTATATAAAAAGGGAGATTTAATTTTTTTTTTAATTTGCGAAAGCCGTTTTGAAGAAAATGTTAACCGATTGTGACTTAATTCGATTTACTTTCAAGTGATCATAAAGGGCTATTTTATAAAATGATTTAAAATGACATGGTTAAGACTTTTTAATAAAAGGTGGGCCATTAAAAATTAAAAAAAAAAGTACTGATCATTTTTTCAAATTTCTGGTTTTATTGGAAAGGTAGAACTCTGTCTTGTAATAATGGAACACAATATCATTCATATGACTACCACGACTGGCTCGGCAGTACCTCATCCGATCAACCGATTTTTCAGCACATTTTCGATTGTTTCGGGTCGAATCTCTTCAATGGCAACTTCGATTTCCTGTTCCAACGCTTCAATTGTCTCTGGATGCTTTGCGTAACATTTATACTTAATGGCTCCCAACAGAAAATAATCCAAAGGGCTCAAATCACAATTCAAAGTAATCGGTAGTTCAAATTTAAAATTTTAAATGGCCCACCCTTTATTAACTCATGAAATTTATTTTTGCCTACAAACACTAAATAAAAGTTGTTAAACGGAAAAAGATAATAGTCATAATTTATTTTTAAAAAAATAATTTACATAATATAATGGGATTTTTTAAAAAATGAGAAAAATGTTTTTGGTTTTACGAAATTTGCAATTGATCTTAACTAGCTGAACCGATTTTTACAAAGTTAAGGTCAAGTCAATTTTAATGGAATAATTTTTAAAAATTTAATTTCTTTCATTTATGCTCTTAGAAATATTTACAAGCTTTTAAAAAGTCTAGTGGGAAAATATTTCCTGCTTACCTGTTTCGTGTGTTCCATAAAAATATATGATTCCATATAAGCTTTGCACCTACACAAATGATGTCGGTAAATCCTATTACAGTTGAACATTATTACTTATTGTTCTTAATATACAATTTCCTATTTAATTGAAATATAGAACTACAGAAATATAGTACAGTATAACCTCTCTAATCCGGACACTCGATAGTCCGAACTATCCAGTAATCCGGACAGCTCAATGATTCGGACAATTTCGAAATTTTACCTCTGTAGTCCGGACATCAATATGTTTTTGTGTTTGTTTTTAAGTTTTTTATCGTTATTATACCTTTAGCCAAAAACAATAATTATGCACTCGTAGTGGTTCTGGGAAATGATTATCTTTTTCAAAATAACCGGTGGTTGCTAAAGTTCAAAATTTGTAATGAAATTAGTGCTTGGAAATATGAGCGAAAATTTATATAGTGATATTGGCTCTGGGAAATGATAATCTTTTTCAAAATAACCGGTGGTTGCTAAAGTTCAAAATTTGTAATGAAATTGGTGCTTGGAAATATGAGCGAAAATTTATATAGTGATATTTCTGCTGTATTATTTTTGAAACCCGTCGAAGAAGTGGAACTTGGCTCTGCTCTCTTTTTGAGGTATCTTCCAACAACAACTTTTTTTATTCAGCTCCAGGCAGAAAAATGTCGGCAGATAGATTTTCCTTCATGGCAACGAGGCTAGATCTCATAAGTTGCCTTTTCTTTTAATAGGTAAGCCTGAAAATCCATGAGCGTTTAAACAATTTTAACTTTCTTTTGTATATAAGTCTACCAAAAAAGGTTGGATATCGACTTCCGTTTTTGAAGATTGAAGAAATTTCTGATAAATGCTAAGAAGCCGCTGATAGCACTTCAGTTATTGGGTAAGGCTCCATCACAAGAAAATGAAATCAATACGGAGGATTACACAGAAAGAAAATGGGACCATACAAATCTTTCATTTCTTGTTCACCACTGATGATGTTATAGCTCCGTCAGTTATGTCAAACGAAAATATTGAAAAGGACATAGACTCCATTGTTGTCTTGAAGAAATTCACTATTTTTTGTAGACAAATAAGAAAGCAGCCGAACCCTTTCAAGTGCTATTTTATAGGCTTAGAAAGTAATAATATTTCTAAAAGAATTTAGAAACAGATCTAAAAAACTGCAAATAAATAAGTGTAAAAGAGTCGATTGTATTTATTATTTATCTTTTTCTTTTTAAGAAACGCGTTTCTTAATAAAATATGAAAATATGACCCACTTTCGAGTTTTGTACCGTAGTCCGGACAATTCAGTAATCCGGACAAAGGTCGAAACTATATCTGTCCGGATTAGAGAGGTTATACTGTAATTGCAATGTGTATTTGAACAATACTCATACGCACTGGTACGAGTATACAGTAGAACATTCAACATTGAAGTTGACTTTTGAATGTTATTTAAAAGAATTAAGGAATTAAATACTGCACACTTCCCGTTAGATATATATAGGAGCGATGAGTCGTGCCAGAATTTAGAATCATCTCACAAAATTACCTAATTTGATTGTGGCATACGTGTATACTGAAAGCTCTAATACAACTATCAAGTAAAGCAAAATAAATTACTCTATGGCAAACACATTTAGTATTTTATGAAATGTTTTTATGGTAAAGTTTTTTTTTTGGAAAAATTTAGTATTTGGACCATATTTGAAGTGTAAGCCCGATAGAGCCGTGAAACCCTCGAATGTAGTATATTGTCCCAAACATATTCTGCTTAAAATATACAAATGTTTAGGGTACACTCGAAATATATTACATTTAACACACACAAATATTATATTTTTGGTAAGCTGCAGTTCTAAACAAATCTTAGTTTATGTTCTCGTATGTTTAGGGTACACTAAAAATATATAATATTTGACATACACAAAGATTATAAGTTTGGGAAGATGTTGATCTAAATAAACGTATGTTTTTAACATGATATTTTTTTACATTTATTATATTTCCAAACCAAAGATTAATTTGTACTTAAGTATTTTGCAAATGTATCAGTGCATAATTTAAAGTTTTATGTTTTTCAGAAGTTCAAAGAGCAATTTTTTACAAATTTTTTATTTTTGTAAAATTAGATTAAAATTTAAATCGTATAATCTTTCGTAACTATAAACTGCAGTGATGGCTTGACAAACAGTGAGGAATGGGAATATTTACAAATTAAAACAAAAGCTAATGCTGTTTATGACATTTTAAACATAATGTATAACACGGAATCTAGGAAAAATGTTAACTAAAATTCAAAAAAGTCAGCAAAGTTTTTAAATTCTCTTTTAAATAAAATATATTTGAAAAACTTCTTAAACAATAATTTTGTTGGTGTGTAAACACATATTTTATTTGTGAATTGCGATTTTCTTCCGTGTAAGCAAATCAGTAATTGAAATGTGTATTTGAAGAATACTCATGCGCACTTGTGGACTACTTATGCAGGATTGGAGTTGAATCGTGGAATATTATTTGCAAGAGTCATACAAATAATAGATCCCGAAGAAATTGGATGCAGGCCACTTTCAATTCTATTCGGTATATACGGTAATGTCTATGTGTAAGTGTGATGGGTTGTGACAGAATTTAAAATCATCTCACAAATTTCCTTCATTCGATTTATTTTAACTGACAATACAGCTCTGTAGTTAAGCAAAATAACCAATAAGCTACGTAAATGTATGCCAACAAAAGTAAAAGTGGATGATGTTCGCACAGTTGGAACAGTTCTCGCTCTTGTCTTCAAGTCAGTTACACAATGCAGCAAATTAACACTTTTCAAAAAATACACGGACTTGACAGTATAGGTTCGATTCTACTACCAAAGGGTAGTATAACCCTACACTCGGTTTGGCGAAATTGGCGACCAATTTTTTATAGGCCTCCAAAGTTTCTGAAAATTAGTGTGTCCCTCGAAAAAGGTATCGTCAGCTTTTGTCCAACAACTAATTCAGACTTGGTGATACCGCTTAACTATATTTGGCAATAATGTAGCTAAGAATATGCTGAACAAAGTTTCTTAACTTTAACACGAAGGAATACAAATATTTTTTTCACTTTTTTTCAGCATAACTTTCAGGGACTCGTAATTATACCCTACACCACTCTGTGGTACAGGGTATTATAAGTTTGTTTCGCGGCAGATGTTTGTAACACCTAAAAATAACACAGCTAGACCCACCTTAAAGTATACCGATCGACTCAGAATCACTAGCTGAGTCGATTTAAGCATGTCCGTCCGTCCGTCCGTCCGTCCGTCCGTCCGTCGGTCCGTCTGTGGATGTAAAGTTGTTCGTCGACTACAGGTCGCAATTTCACTCCGATCGTTCTGAAATTTTGCAGTTTAGAGTATTTCGCAGCTGTTAAGATCGCTATTGAATTTGGTTGAAATCGGTTAAGATTTAGCTATAGCTCCCATATATATGTTTCGTCCGATTTTCCTCTTTAGTCCTGTAGAAGCTGTATTTTACATCCAATCATTTTGAAATTTAGAATGGTAGAGTTTCTTGATCCATGAACCAACACTACCGAATTTGAAGAAAATCGGTTAAGATTTAGCTATAGCTCCCATATATATGTTTCGTCCGATTTGGACCTTTAGTCCAATAAAAGCTGTATTTTACATCCAATCGTTTTGAAATTTGGAATGGTAGAGTTTCTTGATCCATGAACCAACATTGCCGAATTTGAAGAAAATCGGTTAAGATTTAGCTATAGCTCCCATATATATGTTTCGTCCGATTTGGCCCTTTAGTTCTATAGAAGCTGTATTTTACATCCAATCGTTTTGAAATTTAGAATAAATAAATAAATTTATACATGAACTAAAAAATTTATATTTCAGAGTTATTCAATATTACGAGAGTGGTGTAGGGTATTATATAGTCGGCCCCGCCCGACTTTAGCCTTTCCTTACTGGTTTTTTACTAACAATGTGTGGCGAAATTGTTAGTATTTCACTATTATTTAAAAAAATAATTTTTTGGTGTGGGGTATGTTAAGCAACTTTATAGAAAATATTAGGGCCAATATTTTTGTAGAACATATTAACCCACTAGCTCACCCACATAACTGTAATTTTTGGCCATATTTTATAAATCGTTAAAAACAGCCCTTAAAACGGCGAGGACGGGTATCTAATGTTCTACAAAAATGTTGGCCATAAAATTTTACTATATTTATCAAATTATTATAAATTAATATCGAATTTATGTACTGGTATTATAGTTACTTGTATTGTACTGGTATTAAAGTTATTAGCTGTTACTTTTGGTGCAAAATGGTCCATTTGTGTGGGAATAACCATAAGGGGCCTGCTAATAAGGCCCACTTTTCTCTGGACTCTAGGTACTATAAAATCATTAGACTGTACATTTCAAGTATTTGTATGCACTGGTATTAAAGTTATAAGCTGTTAATTTCTGGTGCAAAATGGTCCATTTGTGTGGGAGGTACCAAAAGGGGCGTGGCAACTTCTCTAATTTTTGTTGACGTGTTAGCGACTACTAAACTAATATAATGTGTGGAATTTCAGAAGATTCGAATAAGTAGTATAGATTGCATCAAATAATCGATATTTCAATAATACGGACCATCTTTGAACTTACCGCATACCAAATTTTGAATCAATCGTGTAATCCTTTCGACAGTTATCAATACAGACGGACGGACGGACGTTGTTGAAATAACTTAAAATGAACCAAATCGAATTTCCGCCAAACATACTTGGGGTCTTAGGTCACTCCTTCGATGAGTTACACTTTTGGCTCGTAGCAAATGATATATACCCTCCCCTTTAAGGTGAGGGGATAAAAAACGGACCGAAATTATGCGACGTTTATTTCGTCAAGGATACATTTTTTAAGACAAAAGGACTAGGAATTCAATAACTGAAAATGCCAATTAACTCCATTTTGCCTATAGTTTCACATGTATATCCTCCGGTTCAAGTGTAACGATTTTTTTGAAATATTGTCGAATGGTGTAATAACAAAATATCAACCAAATATGTTGAAACAGTTAAATCATAGAGGATTTTATTGAAACGCTGGTCAATATGTTAAATTGTAGGTAAAATTAAATATAAATTTCTAAATATCAGAGAGATAAGTTGAAAAATGTGTTATCTTAGGTTCAAAATATCAAATCAGAGGGGATGGTTATGTGGAAACTACTCGCACGCCAACTGTAGACCACTTTTGTACATTTTCAATACAGATTCTCCGTAAGCCAAAGAAAGCTTATGTGCAAATAAATGTAAATATACCTTTCCAGTTGCGGACGTTCTTGTTTGAAATCGGCTAACTTTGTCACAAAAAGAGAATTTTACAAATTTGAAACCCCCAAAAACTAAAAATAAATATATGTACCAGCAGCATTTACAAATATTTTAAACGGTATACAAATATTGTATGCTTACCTCTTCGTTGTCTACCATAAATACATGTGATTTTATTTCTACCTATAAATTAATGTTAGTAATTTTAAATCTACAATACCATTTTCTATTTGAGGCTTGCATTTAGGCAAAGGATGTCGTAACTCCTACTACAGTTAAACATTATTATCCCCTCACCTTAGAGAGGAGGGTATATATTATTTGCTACGAACCAAAAGTGCAACACATCGAAGGAGTGACCTAAGACCCTAAGTGTGTTCGGCGGATATCCGTTTTGGGTCATTTTAAGTCGAATGAGCAATGTCCGTCCGTCTGTCTGCTGGCTGGTGCGCACGATAACTCTCGAAAGGAATATCCGATTGACTTCAAATTTGGTATGTGGTAATATTTTTTCTATCTCCGGCTAAGTTCGAAGATGGGCCATATTGGTCTACTCCTTCTAGTACCTCCCCCACAAAGGGTTAACATTTAGTGAATATTGTATATTTAATAACTTCTATACTACTTATTTAAATCCTCTGAAATTCTACACATAGTATTAGTTTATTATTTATTTATATGAATTACAATACAAAGTAAATTTATACTCTAATTTTACGGTCCAGGGAAAAGCCGGGTTAGAAAGACCATGTGGCTAGATTTTGCAGACCAGAGCCTCTGGTGGGAATCGAACCCACGACCCCCAAACACATAGGCGAGTACGCTACCAACTCACCTACTGGGGCGCTCAGTATTAGTTTATTAATCACTATTACATCGAGAAAAATATGCGAAACCAAAAGTTAATAGCTTATAACATTTTTACTAGTACATACAAATACTTGAAATGTTGTACGGTGTAATAGTTTAATAGTACCTACAATACAGTGAAAAATTTGCTTTATTGCCACGCTCCTTTTGGTTCCTCCCACACAAATGGTCCATTTTGTACCAAAAGTTACCAGCTTGTAACATTATTACCAGTGCATACAAAGACTTGAAATTTTGTACAGTGTAATGCTTTTATAGTACCTAGAGTCCAGAGAAAAATGGGCGTTATGGGCCCGCCCTTTTTGGTACCTCCCACACAAATGGAGCTTTTTGTACAAAAAGTTAACAGCGTTTAAATTTAATACCAGTGCATACAAACACTTGAAATTTCGTGCAGTGCAATGCATTCATAATACCTAGAGTCTAGAGAAAAGTGGTCGTAATTGGCACGCTCCTTTTGGTACCTCCCACAAAAAGTAAACAACTTTGAACTTTAATACCAGCACGCACTTTAAAGTTATTAAGTGCAATTTAAATTGAAAATAAGTTAAATAAAACAAAAAGATAAATAAATTTACTAATATTTTTTCAGACTCAAGGTGAGGGGATTCATTAGTCGGTTTATCCGACTGAAACTTTCTTACTTGTTTCTTATTGTTCTTAATATAAAGAGTTTTATATATGAGGGCGCAGTGAAATAACCCCCAAGTGAAATAACCCCAAGCCGAAAATGAAATAACACCCACAATAAAGATTCAAAATTGGGTTTGGGTAAAATTTCATTAAATTTTGGTTTTATTTTATTTTTTCAAGTTTTTTTAAATTTTTGTTACTAAGACCAAAATGAAATAAAACCCAAAATAAAATGAATTTGGGTTTTATTTCGTTCATTTTGGGTTTTGGAGATTTTTTCATTGTTTGGGATTTATTTCATTTTCGTCGAAATCTAATTTTTCTTGGGTCGTATTTCATTTTATTTGGGGATTCAAAATGAAATTTAGGAATGTTTTTAATAATAAAATTGTTAGATATCGCTTCCTTGTCGGTAGACGGTTAGAATCGAATCGAACATATTGAACGGGGTAATTTTAGGGTGGCCCTTGAGAGTAGTAATCATTTCTTAATAGTGCTTCAGAGAAGAAAATTTACATATTTTGAATTATAACAAATAGGTACATTTAGGTTGTAGGGTCATGGATAGCACATTTCAGAAAACATACCAGATGGTACGATTGCATTATATCATGAAATTAATAAACTTTAAATGTTTGGAAATGGTAAGTAAAATAAGATTTGCGATTATTTTGCTAGAGAGCCGATCAGAAACTGAACTGATTGAGTTTGTTCTCTTTTAACAATTTACGAATGAATACTGCTGTAAGAGAAAAATTGAAGAACAGATAAATCAAGCGAAACAGAGAGACAAAAATCGCGGCGATTTTTTTTAACCTATTTTTCGTCTGCATTACTATTTCTTCAAGTTTTCTCTTCCGCCGATGTGACGGGGGTATTTTACAACGCTGTTGAAACGTTGTGAAAAAAATTTATAACTCTTTTTCGATTGTTTGAAGGTAATAATTCCCAAAAAATCGTATTTAGGAATCATTGAATCAAATGAAATATATTATTTTTAAGGTATTCATTTAAATGCGATTTTGAATTCATAATATTGAATTTTTCCTGCAAAATGCCAGCTTGTTCAATTTTTAGATGCTGTAAAGGTAGCACTGGGTTTTCGCATGTCAAAGAGACACGCAGAAAAGACAATTCCCACTTTAACAAAAAGAATAGTTCCATATAGAAATTTTGATAAATCGTAATTTTTGACAAAATGGATATGTGCGGAATTACTTCACATGTTAATATAAAAAAATCGTTTTCGTTTATTTTGCAATTATGCCTAACTTTTTGCAGGAAATGATGTCATTAATTTCATAGAAAATTCATACAAGCGTTTCTGTAAATACTAAAAACAGTTTTTGGGAAAAATTATGTATATTGCACAAAAATATATTTTTCTAGACGAATAAATTTAATTTGGAGTTTCTTTCATTTGTTTGGGTTTTTTTTCATTACCAAACAAATTTTTTTTTAATTTAACTAATATTTTTTGAGGGTTGTTTCATTTATTATTTGGCTATTTTTTAATTTATTTGGACTTTATTTCACATTTAATCTTTGGGCGTTATTTCATTTCACTTGGAGCGTATTTCATTGGGTGTTATTTCGTTTTCGGCTTGAGGGTTATTTCACTTGGGGTTATTTCGTGGCGCCAGATATGAGCCCTAACATAGCCCCAACATGTTACATGAAAACAGCTGAACTGCCAAAAACAGTGTTGCAAAAAATAAAGTTGCCCAAAAATCACCCATTACAATTTCGATTTTAATTAAAATATATAGAGGATCTGAATTCAATGCACATAGGCACATAAGTAATTGCAATATGTGTTTTTTGAATACTCAGAGGCACTGCTGTATTAAGCAGCATTATATTTTTATTGGGGTATATTTGTAAAGAGTGCTTGCGAACGATAAGATCCTTTTCATGTTGTAAGACTAATCTTTTCGTCGAATATTTCGTTTCACACATCATCGCCCTCTGTGTTTGGAATCTATGCAACTAAAATTTGTTAGTTATCATAGTTGACGTTCGCAATTTCTTATTTGTTAACGCTTTCGTCAGAAAGCTGGAATTATTGCGTTATCTTTATGCGTCTGTGAGGTTTCTTGTACAGAATACCATTTAAACTCAGCCTTTTTCCGTTTGTGTTTCTGTGGAACAGGCCCAACTCTTCGTATAAAGTTCAAAGTTCTAGTAACACCAACTTGTGCAAAGTATTTTTTTTTCTAATAACACTGTGTTTCACAGTAGTTGGTGGGTTGTTCAGTGCGATTTATTTGTACACATATAACTACTAACTTAATCGTTTAGATACATTTGTTCAAAAGGAACTTTCTCGTTTTATCCCAAAAAAAATTGTTTTGATTTCTTCTCAATTTTCCACAAATCACAACATTACTTTATTTTGTTCTTATTGTTATTTGTAATTTGACACCTAATTCTAGCACCAAACTAGTAAGGAAGAAAAGGAAACCAGATTGAAGGTGTGGCGGGCCGACTGCAATACCCTACGACTCCCTAACAATGCAAAGAGGGTCATCGCGATAATAATTTGGAACAATTGCTTTGTTTCCGTTTACAAAGTATTTTGCTCCAAATCATCATCAAGGCTTATTCCAAGGGGGAGTTGAAGACGTTGATCATAATAAACTAGATCTGAAGAGATTGGATAAAAATACAGTTTATGCAGAGGTTACATGTCAAATCGGGGGAACATATATATGGGGGCTATATCTAAATCTGAACGATAGTGTTCCTTCATGTAATAAGAAACCTCTTTCTGCCGGGGGGCTATGTCTAAATCTAAACCGATTTTTCTCAAATTTAGCAGTATTCATTAATGTAAAAACAAACCTCTTTCTGCCGAATTTCGTACTGACCGGATATAAAATAAGGTTACTACAGCGCTTCCATATCAAATCAGGGGCAACATACATATATATGAGAGCTATATGTACATCTGAGCCGATTTTTCTCAAATTTTGTATTATCTCTAAGTGTATTAGGAGACATCTCTGTCAATTTTTAAACAGATCGGTTAAAAATTTTGGTTTACGGTGCATATATGTCACATATATGCTTGGACCAAAAGGAAGATATGTACAAAGTTTCGGTGAGATCGGATCATAATTGTGACCTGCACTTTAATTACAAGAAAAGATGCACAGGCAGACGGACAGGGTAGACGGACATAGCTGGTTTAACTCAGGTGTGATTCTAAGTCGATAGGTATAATAAACGAGATAGACGATGGGTCTATCTCTACTCCTTTTGGATGTTGCGAACAAATGCACATAGTTATAATACCATGTACCACAGCGTGTGTAGGTTATAAAAATACTAGAAATTGTCAAAATTCTCATCTTTAATATGACAGGTACCGTGAAATAAGTCCCAAAAAATGAAATAAGTCCCAAAAAATAAGAGGAAAAAATCCTTAATCCCGAATGCCGGCCACGCAATGAAACATTCGTCCACGTTACCCTCTTTGGTCATACCCCAGATAAGAAAATCTTTAATCTCGGCCGAAAACCGGACAAGCACGAGGATTGGTGGTCAATCCATCGTTGTTGGGACTTATTTCACTTTTTTCAGTTCAGTATGAAATAACTTCCAAATATTGGGACTTATTTAATTTTCCCTTTGGCGGTTATTTCACTTTTTAAAATTGTGAATTATTTCATTTTTGTTGGGACTTATTTCATTTGGGATTTATTTCATTGGGAATTACTTCATGTGGGAGTTATTTCACGGTACCAATTTGACACCTATATCAACATCGTAGGGTGCGAATAAGTATTTCAAATATTTTATTTATTTATTTATTTATATGAATTACAATACAAAGTAAATTTATATTCTAATTTTAAGGTCCAAGGGGAGGCCGGGTTACAAAGACCATATGGCTAAATTTTGCAGCGACAGACCAGAGCCTCTGGTGGGAATCGAACCCACGACCCTCAAACTCATAGGCGAGTACGCTACTAACTCGCCTACTGGGGCGCTCTCAAATATTTTATTTTTGAAAAAATTTATCCTTTGAAACTTTAAAGTTCCTTTAGTGCAACAGGACAAGGAAGTGAAAAACTGAAAATGTCAATTAACTCCATTTTACCTATAGTTGCTTAAATATATCATCCGGTTTAAGTGTAACGACTTTTTTTTTAAATATTGTCGGACGATGGAAGAACTAAATGTTAAGCAAATATGTTGAAATTATAAAGGGTGGTTAAATTGTAAGGGTCGATGTTGAATGTGAACACACCTAAACGTCAAGTTTTTTTCTGCATTTCATATGAAATTTCTCAATTTCAGACTAGTTCAATTTGAACCATGGAAAGATACACAATCGAGCAACGCGTTAAAGTTTTTTAAGAATTTTACGAAAATGGGCGTTCAAATAAAAATGCATTTCGTGCGCTTCGTGATTTTTTGTTGATCAGCATAATCGACCAAATGTGTCCACAATCGGGAGAATTGTGCGCAAATTTCAGCAAACCAGGTCTGTAGGAGATATAAAAACACCTGTTCATGCTCGCCCAATTCGTTTGGTGCGACTTATGGGCTGGCGACGTCATCGGGCCATACTTCTTCGTAATGAGGCCAGCCAGGCAGTTACTTCGAATGGTGTTCGCTATCGTGAGATGATAACGAACTTTTTATGGCCCCAATTGGAAGATAAGGATGTGGACAATATGTGGTTTCAACAGGGCGGTGCCACTTGCCACACAGCTAAGGAAACATTGATTCTTTGGCGCAACAAATTCAATGGCCGTGTCATCTCACGTCGTGGCGATGTCAATTTGCCGCCAAGATCATGTGATTTGACACCGTTGGACTTCTTTATTTGGGGTTATTTGAAAGAAAAGGTGTACGTCGATAAGCCAGTAACAATTCAAAAGCTAAAGGATGAGATAATTCGGCACATTAACGGCATAGAACCTCAATTATGCCTCAGCGTCATCGAAAATGTGGACCATCGGATGGAGGTGTGTGGCCGAGGTCGCGGAGGCCATTTGGCCGATATTTTGTTCCATACATAATTGAACCATACAATATTATCATAATAAAAAGAAATGACAATAATTTGTGTTTTATTCAAAATCAACATAGGCCCTTAAAATTTAACCATCCTTTATTTGCAAAAGCGCCGAGAAGTTTAATCATAGAGGACTTTATTAAAACGTTGGCCAATATGGTAAATTTTAGGTGAAATTAATAGAAATTCCTAAATATCAGAGAGATAAGTTGAAAAATGTGTTCTCTTAGCTTCAAAATGTCAAATCAGAGGGGACGGTTATGTGAAAACTATATCAACTGTAGGCCAATATTGCACATTTTCATTAGATATTCTCCGTAACCCAAAGAAAGCCTCTGTGCAAATAAATGTTTGTTTGAAATCGGCTCATAAAAAAATTTTACAAATCTTAAACCCCTCAAAAACTAAAAACCAGTAAGGAATGGCAGAAAGTCGGGCTGTGCCGACTATATAATACCCTACACCTCCCTAACAATGCGATAACGGTCATTGTGATAATAGTTTGGAATAATTGGTAAATGGGTAGGAACATATTATCTAATTCAAAACCGATAATCGCTAAATTAAGCAATATTCCTTCCTAAATTGAGAAACATCTTTCTGGAAAATTTTAATGATCAGAAGTATAGTACAACTTCTATAGTGCTTTGATACCAAATCAGGAGGAACATATATATGGTGGTTATTTATAAATCTGAACCGATTTTCCCTGAATACTCATTCATGTAAAAATACCTCTTTCTGTTGAATTTCGTACTGATCGGATATATATACAGTCTACAGCGCTTAAATGTCAAATCGGGGGTAACATATATATGGGGGCTATATCTAAATTTGAACCGTTTTCTTCCAAATTTAAAAGTGTTCATTCATATACTAGGAAACCTCTACAGTTTTTACAGCGCTTACATATCAAATCGGAGGTAACGTATATATGGGGGCTATATCTAAATCTGAACCCATTTATTCCAAATTTACCAGTGTTTATTCATATAATAAGAAACCTCTTTCTGCCGAATTTCATACTGATCGGATATAAAATACAGTTTTTACAACGGATACATGTCAAATCGAGGTAACATATATATGGGGGATATATCTAACTCTGAACTGATTTTAACCAAATTCAATAGGGATCGTCCTTGGGCCAAAAAAAATATGTGTAAAGTTTCGTCAAAATCGGACCATATGTAATTGCGACTTGTACTTTGATTACAAGAATACATGCACAGACAGACGGACATAGCTAAATCAACTCAGAAAGTGATTCTGAGTCGATCAGTATAATAAACGATGGGTCTATTTCTTCTCGTTTTGGGTGTTACAAACAAATGTTATAATGCACTGTACCACAGTGTGGTGGAGGGTATAATTAATATATATGTATATACGGAAAAGCAAGCACAGAGATCTTGGAACCATTTACAAATATTTTAATAAGTATTGTGCACAAATATTGTATGCTGTCCTCTTTGTTGTCTACTATAAATACATCTGATGCATTTCATTTGTACCCATACATTAATGTAAGTAGTTTTAAATCTACAGTACTACTTTCCATCGGAGGGTTGCACCTAGGCAAACGATGTCGGTAAATACTATTAAAGTTGAACATTATTTCTCATTGTTCTTAATGTACAATTTCGATTTTAATTAAAATATACTATTGCAGAGTATGTGAATTCATTACACATAGGCATATAAGTAATTGCAATGTGTGCTTGTTGAATACTCGTAGGCTATGGCATATTAAGCAGTATTGGATTTTAATTGTGGTATATTGTTTGGAAGAGTCTTTCAAATAATTGACCCGAAGAAATTTAATACTGCGCACTTGATTCGATATATATAGTGATGTAGTTGTGTAGGAGTTAGGTAGTTCAATTGATTGTGGCATAGATTGAGAGCTCTACTACATATAAGTATAACACTACCTTCGTCAGAAAAAAAGTTGTTTTGAGATATTTAGCTTTTACGTTTGTAACTTTCGCGTCTTTTATTTTAGGTTTAGGTCAGGGACCTAATTTGTCTAATTTTGTTCACCCTAACCTAATCCTAGACCTAAAGCCGAGAAAGTTAAAAAAACGTTAAAGCTATTCACATATTTCTGTCACATGATTTTTTCTGGATAGGCAGTAAAACAACTAAACAATTCAATTAATTAAATACAATTTGCCATTTGATAAAAAAATATTGCCATTAGATACGAGGTATGTTCAAAACATATTGCGAATTTTTAATTTCCGCGGGTTACGTGTATTTGATTTTTGATAGTTTTGTAGCGATATGTTGGTACTCATGTCCCTTACTTATGCTGACAAGGTCGGCCATTTTGAATGTTTAGTTAATTTTTGACAGCTGTTGTGCTTGGATGTGTTTTAACTTGTCTTCGATTTTTACCAATTTCAGAAAATGGATCAAAGAATCTGCATCAAATGCGAGCAATGTAAATATGCACTGGTATAAGTACTAATATTATGAGCTATTTAATTTCGATATGCCTAGGCTCTTTTTACATGGGAGGCACTAAAACGGGTGTGGGGAAAATTCCAATTTTTAACAGGGCTGACTTTAACTAAGATTATGTGTGGAATTCCAGAAGATCCGAAGTTATTAAAGAATCAATATTTCACTAAAAGTTGACCCTTTGTGGGGAGGTACTAGAAGGAGTGGACTAATATGGCCCATCTTCGAACTTAGCCGGAGATAGAAAACATATTACCGCATAACAAATTGAAGTCAATCGGTTACTCCTTTCGAGAGTTATCGTGCGCACCAGCCACCACACTGACAGACAGACATACGGACGGACAGACTGACATTGCTCATTCGACTTAAAATGACCCAAAATGAATATGCGCCAAACATGCTTAGGGTCTCAGATCACTCCTTCGATGTCTTACACTTTTGGCCAGTAGCAAATGATATTTACCCTCGTTATTCCTTGTTCGAATTTGGCAGTATTCCTTCATGTAATAAGAAACCTCTTTCTGTCGAATTTCACACTGATCAGATAAAGATAAAGTCTACGGCGCACATAGGGTTCGATACCATCAATAAGAAGGATTAATTAAAAAAATCAAAATTATACCATCGTGTTAATTTTGGTACCCATTCAAAGAGCACAAAATTCTGCTTCATTCGATGAAAAACTATCTTTCTGCCGTCGTAGGTTTAGCTGTCATTGCCTGTCAAATGCAATAAATTTTGTATATTTTCCGCGATTTTCTCTATCAAGCTCTTAAAAATTACAACATATTACAATTGATCCACCAACTACAGATATTTCCCGATACACAGTCATACGAAATTAATTAAATTATATTAGGAAAATGTTTCTTAAAAAGAATTTAAAATTATTCTAAAATATGCCATTTTTCAACGAACATTTAGAGATTTTGTACATTATTAAGCAATATTAAGCGAAAATGATCACACATTTTAATGTGGCGTATCACACGCTTCAAATTCCAGAAGAAAACGGTTGCTTCTTTTTGCTCCTTTTTAAAATAATGACTATTTTTTAATTACTATCGATAAATCTATTTTTGTGCCGCTTAATTATTTCATTTATCGATTTTTTCAATAATTTTTAATGAGTTGTAAAAAATCTTCAACAAAACAAACACATGAATAACCTCTTTCGCTACTTTTATCCGTTTTATCCCACGAGGTATTGTTGAATATGCCAAGTTTTATGTTGCTAATTATTATTTTGCCAAAAATTAAAGATTTACAATGAATTTAAGTGGTATCTTAATTAATAATCCTCAAACTTATTTTTTAAACCAATGTACGGCGTTTACATATCAAATCGGGTGTAACATATATATGGGGGCCATATCTAAATCTAATCCAATTTTCCCCAAATTTTGTATTGTCTCTAAGTGTATCATGAGACTGCTCTTTGTAATTTTTTGTACAAATCGGTTCAAAAATGTTGCTTAAACAGTGCATATGTGCAAAATCGGAGGTATGTATAAGTATATATGGAAGCTATAGACAAATCTGAACTGATTTTAACTACATTAAATAGGGATCGTCCTTGGGCCAAAAAAAAGATATGTTTAAAGCTTCGTTGAGACCGGGCCATAATTGCGACCTGTAATTTGATTACAAGAATACATGCATAGACGGACGTACAGACGGATGGCGGAAGGATAGACGGACGGACGGACGGAAGGACATAGCTAAATCAACTCAGGAAGTGATTCTAAGTGTATCGGTATAATAAACAATAGATCTATTTCTTCCCCTTTTGGGTGTTACAAACAAATACAAAAAATTATAATACCCTGTACCACAGTGTGATGTAGGGTAAAATTAAAGAAATCGCCAGAAGTAGATGGTATAAAATGATAAAAGAGCTCAATCAATCTGGTTTTCGAAAAGTCATAATACTATAGAACAGAAACACCGTATCGTAACCTACATCAGAATAGGAGGACTTTTGTACAAAATATGCGACCTTCTTCCAATAAACAAATTGTTCAAAACTTATTTGAAAACCGGTCTTTCCAAGTTAAATCAAATGGCATTTTTTCTAGCCTTAAGAAAATAAATGCCTGTGTCCCATAGGGGAGCATTCTTGGCCCATTACTGTACGTTTTTTTTACGGCAGATATGCCCACAACCAACTTTCCGCACACGTCTACCTTTGCTGACGATACTGGTTTCGTCAGTACTCACAAAAGCACTTCAGTTGCGTCCGATTAACTGTAGTCTCATAACCGAATCCTAGAAGGATGTTTAAAAAAATTTTACCCTACGAAAGGATACATGTCCTCCAATTTATATTTTCTGTTCACTCATTCTCAAAAAGGATCATGTAAAATATCTTGGAATTCATTTAGATCGTCGTTTGACGTGGTCGCATCACATAGGTTCTAAAGTAACCGAAACAAAACTCAAAACTAATCAACTTCAGTGGCTTATCAGCCTCAGATCTGCCCTAGATCCAGATTATAAAGTTATTTTATACAAAACGGTAATAAAACCCACTTGGACATATGGTATCCAGCTCTGGGGTACTGCGTGCGCTTCCAATGTTTGCAAATAACAAAGAAGACAATCGAATATTCTTAGTTTAAATACATGTGGACCTCAGGACCTCAACATGCCAACAGTAAAAGAGGAAATTGAAAAATATTGTCGGTGTTACGTGTTACTAAATTTTGTAGGTGATGCACTAAAAAACAAAATTAAATTATGATTACTTAAATTTGAAATGCTAACCTTTTGTTAACGTAAAAAATCGTTTAAATTATCAATGGTATATTAGCATTGGCAATAACCCATTGAATCATTTTCATTGTTTAATAATGAAAGATTCAATAATAAATGTAATGCATTGGAAAAAAAGTGTAATACACTAAAAATGGTAACGATTTTTATTTCATTTATATTATATCTTTGTAATTGTCAAAAATGAGGTCAAGTTTTGAAATTTTTGTAAGACCGTGTAATTTGAAAAGCCGTGTAACGCTATATATAAAAATGTTTGACCCATTCTTTTTCTGCAACATCCTTCAGGAAGTTTCCTCTAAGACGAATATAAATAATTTATACCTTGTTTTTGTAATTTCCTCTATATCCAAAATAGTAGATAGACCTTTTCGCAATAAAATACAAAAATTACCTACTTTTTAAAAATATAAAATTTTGTTCAGTTCAATTCAGAAAAGTTGATGCTAGAGAATTTTTTTATATTCTGCACTGAAATTAAGAAAATGCTTGACAGAGTCAGTAAAAAATAAAAAAAATCAATTTCCAATTGCATATAACTCTTGAAAATAGTTAAAAATTACTATTTTTTAATGAAATATTTTGCGTTTTTATATGTCTTGTCAGATTTTCCCATATACTATACTAAGAGCCCCACTCCAAAATTCCTTTTGCAGTTCATCCTGCAATACCTTACCACATATAAAACAAGTAAAAAGTTCAGTCGGGTAAACAGACTTATGAATCCCCTCACCTTAAGTACCAAAAAAATATTAGTAAATATATTATTTTTTTTTGTTTTAATTAAATTATTATCAATTTAAATTGCATTTAATAACTTTAAAGTATGTACTGGCATTAAAGTTAAAACTGTTTACTTTTGGTATAAAATGGTCAATTTGTGCGGGAGATACCAAAAGGGACGTGCCAATTATGGCCACTATTCTTTAGACTCTAGGTACTATAAAAGCATTTTACTGTACGAAATTTCAAGTATTTGTATGCACTAGTATTAAATTTAAAAGCTGTTAAATTTTGGTACAAAAAGTGCATTTGTGTGGGAATTACGCCTATTTGTCTCTGGACTCTAGGTACTATAAAAGCATTACACTGTGCAAAATTTCAAATATTTGTATACACTGGTATTAAAGTTATATGCTGGTAAATTTTTGTACAAAATGGTCCATTTGTATGGGAGGTACTAAAAGGAGCGTGTCAATAATGACCATTTTTCACTGTATTTTAGGTACTATTAAACCATTGCACTGTACAAAATTTCAAGTCTTTGTATGCACTGGTAATAAAGTAACAGGCTTTTATATTTTGGTTCAAAATTGTCAATTTGTGTGGGAGGTACGAAAAGTAGTATAGCTACTTCGCCCATTTTTTTCGAGGTAATAGTGATTAATAAACTAATACGATGTATAGAATTTCAGAGGATTCAA
The DNA here is from genome assembly GCA_963930755.1 of Eudasyphora cyanicolor. Taxonomy (NCBI): domain Eukaryota; kingdom Metazoa; phylum Arthropoda; class Insecta; order Diptera; family Muscidae; genus Eudasyphora; species Eudasyphora cyanicolor. The sequence continues at coordinate 52,646,138 of OZ005736.1, read as the reverse complement.
ATAAGTAGTTAGAAGTTATTAAATAATCAATATTTCACTAAATGTTAACTCTTTGTGGGGGAGGTACTGGAAGGAGCAGACCAATATAGCCCATCTTCGAACTTAGCCGGAGATTGAAGAAAATATTACTACATAGCAAATTTGAAGTCAATCGGTTACTCCTTACGAGAGTTATCGTGCGCACCAGCCAGCAGACAGGCAGACAGACTAACTAACCGTCGAACTAACTTAGGGCCTTGTGTCACTCCTACGATGTGTTACAGTTTGGGCCCGTAGCAAATGATACAGGGTTGCCCATATTCGACGGACCCATGTTTTTTTAAAAAAAATCAAAGAAAAAAATAAAAATTTGGCGGTTGGCAATCTTAATCATTTAATTTGTTCCAAGTAGATTTGTTTACATCAATTTTTGAATATGATATCTCTCAAATGGCCGCCTCTGGCGTTGATGGCGTATTGTGCCCTTTTTGCAGCATTTCCCATCGTTTTCGCCAACATTTCGGCCGGAATAGCGGCTATTTCTTCACGAATGTTGTCCTTGAGCTCTTCTACGGTCCTTGGCTTGTTAACGTAAACCTTTGACTTCAAATATCCCCACAAGAAGAAGTCAGGCGGCGTCAAATCGGGCGAACGCGGTGGCCAGTCCAAATCACCACTTTTCGACATCAAACGGCCCGGAAACAAATTCTTCAGAAAATCGATTGTTATGCGACTTGTGTGCGGTGGAGCGCCGTCTTGTTGAAACCAGAACTGCCTCATACGCTTTCGACGAATAATTGGCATCACAAAATTGGTCATCATGTCGCGATAACGCTCCTGGTTGATGGTAACAGCATGGCCATTTTCGTTTTGGAAGAAAAACGGCCCAATGACCGTTTTCGCACTAACGCCGCACCAAACTGTGACTTTTTCGTCATGAAGAGGCAATTCTTGAATCTCCTGAGGATTTTCAGTGGCGTAAATACGGCAATTTTGCTTATTTACGGTCCCATTCAATGTGAAATGGGCTTCATCGGACATGATAATTTTGTTCCAAAATTGCTCGTCATCATCGGCCTTTTCGATGACTCGTTGAGCCCATTCCAATCGACGAGGCTTGACCGCAGGCAACAATCTTTGCGTCAATTGAATTTTGTACGGGAAAAAATGCAAATCAACGCGAATAATCCGTTGTAAAGTGGACCGAGCCATGCCCAACTGCTGAGAACGGCGTTTTTGGGATGTTCTTGGGGACCTCTCAACACTGGCTCGTACGGCAGCGATATTCTCGGCCGATCGCCTTGGTCGACTTTTATTTGGCCTCTTCGGATTAGAAAGAGCCTCACCAGTCGAAAATTTTTCGTATAAACGCTTAATGGTGTTCTTAGAAGGCGCACTTCTCACATTTTTTAATATTTTAAAAGCACGTTGAGTTTTCACAATTGACTTCTTCTGTTGAATGTAAATTTCAACTATTTCAGAGCGCTCGCGTGGCGTGTATTGTTCCATGGTAAAAATCTGCTTGGACTGACGCTTCAAACGCGGTATGTCATTAAGCGATCTGACATCTCTGTCAAAAGTTATGGCGTTGCCAGATGGGTCCGTCGAATATATACCCTCCTCTCTAAAGTGAGGGGATAAATAGTAACTGTTTTAATATTTTAGTTTCGCGATTGAAGAAATGTTGCTTACTTTAAAAATTTGTGTAAAAAAAGGTACAAATACGACAAGCTTGGCAACAATACCGGTGAATATTTTGACCCGTTGACCAGAACATTCTCTAGGAAGTTTCCTTTAAGGTAAATATAAATATGGTGACCTTTGTGTAATTATCTTCAATAACTCCAAAATACGACAAATATCTCAAAAAAAAAATTTTGAAAATTCAATCGAATTATATAGAAATGATGCTAATTCACAAAAGTTTATGTGAAAAAAATCGGTGCATTCTCTGCTCCGATTTTCACAAAATACTAAGGCAGGATAGCTGAAAAGGAAAAATTCAATTTTCAAATGTAACTATACAATATAACTTGTCATGGACCCGTTTTGGGTCCACTGCCATTTGGAGAAAAAGGCGAACCACTGACGGGCGCTGGTTGTTCCGGCTAAGCTCAACGGATGCTTCCATTGACAGTTGACAAAAAACTCAATATCAACCAGCTGTTGGGTGGACAAACTAGAAGCACCAGGTAAGTAAGACGCAGGTACTTTTTTTGTTTTGATCCTCATTGTAGTTATATGCATTAGCTTCGTATTAAAAAAAAATAAATATATTTAATTGGTTTAAATTTAGTTTCCACGTCCAGACAGTTTTTTTTTTACAGCATCTAGGCATTTTCACCAGTTAATAAATTGTATTTCCATAATTTGTTTCACTGCACAGTTAAATGGTTTTCACTTTCACTTAATTTATCAATCAGTTTTTACCTAAATTGCTGTGGCACTTAATTTCGGTTACCTTTGGTTTTCTTTTTCTGAGGTCCAGGTTTTATTTTTCGCCGATATTTTGCTTTTGGTCCGAGTTAAATTTTTTTTGTGTTGAAAGTCGCAAAATTGGCGGTTTTATTAGTGCACTCACCCACAAACATTTTTAAAGAATTTGATTCGCCTTTTCTTAAAAAAAAAAGTCGATCAGGAAAACTAATAATAAAATATTCGTTTTATCGGTTTTTAATTTAAATCCAATATTGTTTCGGTCCGTCTTTGCAACTAATTCACACATTCAATTACGCCATTAAACCATACGATTTAATTTCACCATTAATTTTCCTCTTAAATAAAAAAAAATTACACTTTCGGTTAATTTAATATTTTTGCTTCAATGTGTGAATGAATGAATGAACTTCCCGTCCGTCCGTTTTTGTTTTGACTTTAATTTCTTTCACTTTTGATTATTTTTCTTTCTTGGCGCCTTCGATTTTTGCGTACCGCCGAAATTTTTTAGAAGTCATTAATGTGGAATTCATACAAATACAAGGACAGTGAAATGAGTACACACACATACAAAAACGCCGTTTGAAAACCAAGTTGATCCCAATTAGGGTCACCTTGGCTTTTTAGTCACAATTATTGTCTTTTTCCAAGTTATTTTCCACGCACTAAATTACTTTTGGCTTTTGAATTTTAATGTCTGATGTTTTGTTGTTCATTGGAGTTTTTTTGTATCACATCGGCTGCAACACAGTCGCGCACACACACAATGCATCACAAATTTAAATTTTTGGGGTAGTTTGGATTTATTTTGATTATAACATCGCGCGCACTTTGATTTTATTTGTAGTTACACTTTCGTTTTTCTTCACACCTAATTATTATTTATTAATATTATCATTCTACTTACCATTTTGCTCAGCATCTTTTTCACCGTCCCTCCATCCACCAGCGCCAATTAGTTTAGATGTTTTGACATTTCATTCAGGTGCTACTTCATTGATAACCGTTGTCAGCCGTGATGTCAAGTTCCGCCGAGTTAGTGGCCTTCGTATAGTAGAATAAATTAGAATAGGGATTTTAGTATACGATGCAGGTAGGGATGTTCAGTCAGATTTAGGCGGCCTGAATATTGAATACACTGAAAAATAGGAGTGACACAAGGAAGCTTTTGTTTTCCCTCCCATCCTTTAACAAGGAAGTTGGCAGGATGGTTGTGTTTGTCGTGTGCGTTTTTTATATTTAATTTAAATTGAGGGAAATCTTAACGGTTAAGCGATTAGGGAAATTTCAAACAGCTGTTTCGACCGGGATGTTGACAGCTGCCAGCTGGCGGACGAGAGTTGACAGGGAGATTGGTGAAAAGAAGAAAAGGGGAAGGAGAAACAAATTCGAGGTTTAGAGACAGCAAATGTATGAAAGATTCTTTCTTTTTCGATTGGAATAAATTTGGGCACAAACAGTTTTATTTTTTTGAAAACATATATTTTTTGCTACCACACAAAAATCAAAAAGTTGTGTAAACAAATAGGACAAAATTGTTTAGAAATTAAAAGAAAAGAGAAAAAAACATTATTTTAAAAAAGGACAATTTGAAACAAACAAATAGTCCTCAAATTAAAATCAAAGTTAAAGCTAAATCTATTACATTGAGACAAGAACATTATTTAAAAGAAACAACAAAACTTACAAGTTAAACAAAGCCTACGAATTAAATCAAACCAAGCCATATCACTGCGAGGATATCAGTCACATCACAAAACGTCCGGTCCAGCGATGGACAAGCAGAAACGCATAGCCAAGCCTGGCATGCGTGGGTAACCAGAAGCTGACTTACGATATCCACATTTTACTCCGGACAGACAGACGAACGAAACGCCATATATATATATATATATATTTGTATTTGTTTGCCAGAAATAGAAAGAAAAGAAAGGAATTAGTGGTTTTTAGGTACCAACAATTAGTTTTTTTCTTACCTTTATGGTTAATCTCGCGTCTAGACACAGGGTTGAGCTCAGGCCTAGCTTAGGACAATTACCTGTCCAGGGCTCAAGGTTGGCCCAAATAACCTGATTGTGCGTCCCTCCTGAAAGATACAGACAAACAAAGACAGAATAAAACAATTTATTGATACAGAAAAAATAGAATCATTGAATGAGCTAAAATTATTGCAAATTTTTAGAGATAAAAATTATGTAAATTTTAGTAATTTAAAATTTGAATTAGAGTTCAGGAAGACATAAATTTAAAAATTTAAATTACTTTTGAATTACTTTGAAGTGTAAGAAGTAAGTAAATATAATTTTGGTAAACGAAACATGTAAATTTTTGAAATGTGGTTATAAACCACCAAAATAAAACACAAAATTTTTGTATAAGTTACTTTGAAATGGAAGTCTTTTAGAATTATTTTGAGATAATGGAAGGCTAATTTAAGGTAAGGAAAAGGTCGGTGCAGATCCTCTAAGCGAGGTACATGTGATGAACTCAGGTGTATTTGATAGGAAGGACAGCAAATACCATGGATGGGGAGGGTCATGTCCTGGCACAGAAATCCATCGACTGTGCCCACAAACCAAATAGATTCGGGTGTATGAAAAATTGGGATTTCGGTTACTTACCTGGTGCTTCTAGTTTGTCCACCCAAAAGCTGGTTGATATTGAGTTGTTTGTCAACTGTCAAAGGAAGCCACTGACCAGATCCGCGCCCATCAGCTGAGCTTAGCCGGAACAACCAGCGCCCGTCAGTGGTTCGCCTTTTTCTCCAAATGGCAGTGGACCCAAAACGGGTCCATGACAAACTCTAAGGTGAAAAAAGTCTTTCGTAGGCTTGGTTTAGTAGAAAACGAAAGAACAAATATTTTATGGTTTTTCTCACTGAAGATCAAAGAATTCCTTCAAAGTGATGGAAGGTATTTTCAAGTAGTCAAGTGAAAAAGAAAACGACCTGGAAATCCAACATAAACCAATGCATGACGTTTCGTTGGTGGTTAGTCAACTCTTCGGATGTAGCAATGTTGTTTTTGGCCTGTGGTCCACATGTCATTACTTCTACTTATACGAAAGTTATACCAAATTTACATATAGGAATTGTTTTTCAAGTAAGAGTAATTTCAAGTCAATCGCCTGCCGCCGTGTTCTTTTTCCCTCGACAATTCAAAGTTGTTTTTGTTGTTGGTACATGCTTTGTTTACACGAACAACAGCTTTCGTTCTATTCCACTATATTAGTGGTAGATTTGAAAGTAATGTAGAGTACTGCACTAAAGCAACAATGCGGTGAGTATTCTTTAACGATGCCCTGGCTCGTGGCGACGTTCTATTTTGATGTTTCCCTATGCGGGATTGATCTGTTATTGATGTTATTTTATGGATTTTCTCACTGTGGAGATGAGCTGAAGATCAAAGAATTCCTTCAAAGTGATGGAAGGTATTTTTGAGTAGTCAAGTGAAAAAGAGAACGACCTGGAAATCCAACATCCAACATGGTTAGTCAACTCTTCGGATGCAGTAATGTTGTTTTTGGGCTGCGGTCCACGTGTCATTACTTTTAAGTTATACCAAATTTGCATATAGGAATTGTTTTTCAAGTAAGAGTAATTTCAAGTCAATCGCCTGCCGCCGTGTTCTTTTTCCCTCGACAATTCAAAGTTGTTTTTGTTGTTGGTAAATGTATCAGACGAAAAATACGAAGTTACACTCGCTTAAACATTTTGGTCATCCGAGTTGGCCAACTTTGAGACCCAATAGCTTCCCCCTGAAATCAACAGAGGGCCCAAATCACACCTAACTTCTCTATTACCTCTTCTAAAAAAATACAATGTTTTGTGGCAATCGGTTGTATGATTAAGAAATGGCTGAAATATTCCCCGTTTTTAATTCCAGATTCGGAAAAAAAAACAAGTAAGGACGGAAGTAGGTTCGTCGAGGCCGAATCTTACATACCCTCCGTCATGGATTGCATTCAATTCTATAACTGGAAACAAAATCTTTGAAAAAGATCATATATATTTAAGAGCGACCTCTACAGAATACCTACACTGAAGCATGTACTGGCATGGTAAATTTTCGGTGCGCAGAATTTAAAAATCTTACAGTCTGTGTTTTTTAGGAAAATTGGGTATACTCGTATATGGCGTAAATAATCACATTAGAGAGCGGTCCCTATGTGAGACCTATAACAAAATATGAACCGATTTGTAAAGTGTTTGCTGTGTTGAATTCTTGTCAAAGTAGAATAAAAACTGCTAAGTTTCTGCTATATTTCTTGATACATTTGATTTGTATGGCTTAAAAACGTATTTAAGAGTGACTTCTATAGTGCAGCTATATAAAAACATTAAACGTATGATCTGTTTGCAATCTCAAACGGCATGCTAATATAAGAAGTGTTTAAACCAAATTTGATCACCCTAGCTGTATTATTATGACGTGATGGACATGCAATTATTACCTTCTTAGAATTTTACGACTTTAACAAATATGTACATTTTATAGGGTAGCAAATCAATATTTCAAGGTGTTGCAAAACAAAGTTTGCATACCCCTATTCTATGATGGAGGTGATAAACAAAACCATTAAGGAAAGGCTAAAGTCGGGCGGTGCCGACTATATCATACCCTACACCATTCAAGTTTTTTTCCAAATTCGGCATTGTTGGTCTTAGATCAATAAACTAAATGGCCTAATCGAACGAAACACATATATTGGGGCTATAGCTAAATCTGAACCGATTTTCTTCAATCTCGGCAATGTTGGTTAGTTGATCAAAAACTCTACCATTCTAATTTTCAAAACAATTGGACGTAAAATACGATTTCTATACGGTTTCAGAGCTATATCTAAATCTGAACCGATTTCAACTAATTTCAATAGGGTTGAAAGACTCAGCCAAAAGTTACATGTGCTTAAACATTTTGTACACCCGAGGTGGCAAACTTTAAGGCTGTAGCATCGCCCATGAATACTTTTTTTAGACTAGGTTGTGCTAGTTTGTATAAGTAAGTATGATCTGTAAACTTACTTAAGTATAATCTGTAAACTGGTTTAGGATCCAATTTTTTTCGAGATTGTCTGATTGTATGTAAGCGGACAAAACTACATTCACATTGCTGTCCGCTATATAAAATGTATTACTACTTATAACATATTTATGAAAACCTATTGGCAACTCAAAGAGTGCTCTTTAAAATGTTATAAAAATTGCCAAGTTCTTGGAAGACTTTTTCAAACATTTTTTTTAAGTACCGAAAATAATTACTCTCATTTCTTTTTCTATACAGATACCAATATTTTGTAAATCATTCCATCCATTTTCTGACAAATGCAATGTTTTGGGAAAACTAACAAATATTTGTTACAAATTCAAACAAGAATTTTGCTCATTTCTTGTTTTATATCCCAAATATATACAAATTTGTTTTAAGCCATTTATTTCAAATATTTCCATATATTCTGTTTGTTAAGAAAATTTCTTCCTTTTAATTCTGCGTACTATGACCACACAAAAAATGTAAATACAATTGTCAAATAACATAAATTCTTAAAAAATTCTAAATGGCTTTATGTTTTGCAATTGCCAAAGATTAATGGATCTGCATCGAAGTTGAATGCTTGCTCTACAATCTAAATGCTTCAATATAAATTCATGTGAAATAAATGTGAAATGTTTTTGAATTTATAGGTTTCTCAAATAAATTGCACCAGAAAAGCAGACCCTGAGTGTTGTTTGGCTGTAATAACATAAATCCTCATGCAAAATATCATAAAAATGTTGTGTTGACTTTTTGCTCTTATGTACAAACAAACTTTTTAAAAACTGGTCAGAGTTTGAGCAGCAAATAAGCAGAAGCAAAAAAGGGTTAAATTGTCTACATTAAACGGCTAATCTTTATAAAGGGTAATTTTCTGGCAACTTTCTTTTTGGCTATTTAAGTGTTTTCTTCTTTAAACATCGTTTTTCATCTTTAAACATTGAATTATATAGACCGTTCTATCGAATCAAATAAATATGTCATACATTTCTCTAAATTTTATGTGTTTTTTTAATCAAATACGAAATCACAAATCACTCTACATGAAATTCGAAGTAATAAGTAAGAAGTAATATTTTGTAATTCGTATTTTCAGAGGGTAAAATGGAAGAAAAAAAGTCTAACCCTGGAACAAGTAAGAATGTTCAGTCGGGTAAACCGACTTATGAATCCCACCTTGAGTCATATTCGTAAATTTATTTATTTTTTTATTTTAATTAAATTATTATCAATTCAAATTGCATTTAATAACTTTAATGCACTGGTATTAGAGTTATAAAAAAATATCAAGTATTTTCTGGTATTAAATTTAAAAGCTGTTAACTTTTGGTGCAAAATGGCCCATTTGTGTGGGAGGTATCAAAAGGGGCTTGGCAATAACGCCTACTTTTCTTTGGACCCTAGGTACTATGAAAGCATTACACTGTACACAATTTCATGCATTTGTATGAACTGATATCAAAGCTTGAAGGAGGTACCAAAAGGGGCGTAGCACCTTTGACCATTTTTATTGACGTGTTATCGACTAATAAACTTATACTATGTGTGGAATTTCAGAAGATTCGAGTAAGTAGAATAGAAGGTGTTAAATAATCAATATTTCACTAAATCTTAGCCCTTTGTGGGAGAGGTACTAGAAGGAGTGGACCAATATGACCCAACTTCGAACTTTGCCGGAGATAGAAAAAAATATTACCGCATACCAAATTTGAAGTCAATCGATTAATCTTTTTGAGAGTTTTCGAGCGCACCAGCCAACAGACGGACGGAGTGCATACAAATACTTGAAATGGTGTACAGTGTAATGAGCAATTGCATTATTGCCATGCCCCTTTTTGGTACCTCCCACAAAATGGTACCATTTTTTACGAAAAATGGTACCAGCTTATATCGTGAATACAAATACATTTTTTGCACAGTATAAAGTTTTTATGATTCCTACAGTCCTGTTAGAAATGGGAGTTACCAGGAAAAGGCGTACGCAAGGCCTTCTTAAATGCCTTCTTAGGGAGGCGCAAGGCATGCTTGCTGTATTCTATACTCATTTAAAATTAACACAGGGTGATCTTGGAGGTCAAGGCCTTACGCTCTCACTTCTATTAGCAGGCCTTCTAGAAGGACTCTGACGAATTGCCGTCTAGAATACCTTAAACCAAAGCCCTTTTAGCAGGCCTCCTGTTATTGCCCTTGTGTAGGCCTCTTGCCAAAGACCTTATGAAAGGCCTGCAATTTTTGCCATTCAAGAAGGCCAGAAAAAGATGCCGTTCTGAAAGGTCCACAAAGAAGGCCTTCTAGAAGGCCAAAAATAAAAGGCTTTTTAGAAGGTTTTAAAAATATGACGAGCCAATGACTAATATTTTTTGAATATTTTGGACCTTGTTATTGTCATTTTATTAATTTCCACTTTAAATTCTTCAACTTTGCTGTTTCTTTGAATATTTCGGGGTTTGTTGTTGTTCTATTAATTTCCACTTTAAATTTTTCAACTTTGAACTCATGATCTTCGCATTTCTAATCGGACGTGCTACCAACTAAGCCAAACAGTGTACAGAAACACCCGACTATTCGTTAAAGTAAACACCTTCGGCTCTGCCTTCATCTGACAGGCCTTATACAATGCCTCGGGAAAGAAGGGAGTCAGGAATGTACCACAGAAATTTGTTTTGTGTTTACAACAAAAAGTGTATAGAACACACCTACCGTTGAAGTGAACACCTTCCACACAGCCTTCTTTAGCCAGGCCTTCTTAAATGCCTATCTGAAGAAGGCAAGCAGGAATGAGTAACGGATTTTGTAGCATCGAATGGGAAGGCCTTCGAAAATGCATTTTCATAGAACGTCTTCAGGAATGGGTATCGGTCGTCAAAAATTATTTTAGTATCAATTATTAAAAAAATATGAAGGGATGTGATACATAGTTTACACCACCCTATTAGAGCAGAATAAAAACAATATTATCAAGTTTTATCAGTATTGTTTGTCTAATGATGCTGATCTGTCCAAAAAAAATATTTGATATCGCTTAGATTCAAAATCGGACATACGTATACTCTTTTTTTTGTATCCTTGACCTAAAAATAATTTTTTTTATAGATTGTGGCATACTGTTATATAAAATCAAAACCAAAATTTTTTTTATGAATAAAAAATTATTATATTTATTAAATATACTATTAGTATTTGCACTATAATTTTAGAAGTATATGCCCGATCAGGTCGACTTGTACGGAAGCTATTAATGTGGGCTACAAATGTTGAAAATATCCTTATCACTTAGAAACAGTGGTTTAGTAACAGTCTTTAAACAAATTGGGAAAAGTAGATTTTTTCAAAAAAAAAAAAATCCTTGGACAAAATAACATAAAAAATAGAAAAAAAAATCGAAAAAAAAATATTTTATTTTATTTGTTAATTAATATAGCTCTTTCGGTAGAAATAAGAGAATTTCAAAAAAAAATTTTTTTAATTTCTGTTTAGATAGTGAATTTATTTATAACTTAACTTATTTATTTACATTGAGTTTATTTACATGAACAAGTTTCATTAGACGTAATTGTGAGTTCTTTGTTGAGTTTTTAGATTTCTGAATCGGTTTCTCTAATGAGGAACCAAATATAATCTCCCATTCTTGGTGAAACCTTTCGCCATGTTCGTCAATTACGTCCCCAAGATTTTTGGGGAAAAAGTTTAAATGAGAATGCAAGAAATGAATTTTAAGGGAAATATTTACACCTGTTGGAATACATAAAGCGAAAAATATGTTGGAAGAATACATATGTGTTATATACATACATATAAAAAAATATATTTCTAACCAAATTTTTCATAATTTTTTAACAAATCATTAATCATTGTTTCATGTTGCGGGCTTTATTGAATCCAAAGAAATTTGAAACTACAATCTTAAACGACCTCCATGCAGCAATTTCATCCCACGTCAAATATGATTCGCAATTCACATCTTTCATCAGTTTCCTTATTTTAGGCCCAGCAAAAACGCCTTCTCGATTTTTTAAAAAGAAAGACTTTTAAATAAACTGTTTAAATATGAGAATGAGTTGCCATCTATCCTTAAGGCTTTTACAAAATTTTAAAGAGCCCCAGCTTAATGTGCTATGGTGGCAAAATATCGGCTATCCCAGAGGCATAACATACCAACTACTTTTAAATCGCAACAAATTTTCCAGTCATGTTCACATTTTATGTTTTTTTTATCAATTTAGCCATTGTTTCGTATGATTCCCTAGTGTTGACAGCATGAGCAATGGGAATCGACGGTTTCTGATTTCCGTTGTGTAAAAGTACTGCTTTCAAACGTTCTTTACTGCTGTCAACAAGTAACCGCCATTTCTTTGAATTGTATGTTTGATTACGTTCCTCGAACAATCCGGGAATGTATTTGCAAAAGCATCTGTTATCCACAGTTGTATAAAATTGTTTGTAAGGTATATCGCGGACACTATAATATGATATGTTAACATCTGGGGCCAAAATATTGTACTGTTTCATCCCAGATGTAAGTAGTTCTGGCTTATCTTTGGTCAGTTTCAAATCTCTCACTAGATCAATGAGTTGAAAGCGATGACTTCTGACTCAAACTTGAATCGCTCACAGTTGAGTACTCAGTTGAACTTGATGATGTTTCCGTTATTAGGCTGTTAGCTATACTTGGGCACTTCTCACTCCAATCTATTAACTTAGACAAAACCAGTAAGGAAAGACAGAAAGTCGGGCAGGGCCGACTATATAATACCCTACACCTACCTACCAATGCGAAAATGGGCATTGCGATAAGAATTTGGCAGTGTTCATACATGTAATAAGCAAACTCTCTCTGCCGATTTTCGTACTGATCGGATATAAAACACGGTTTCTACAGCGCTTACATGTCAAATCGGGTGTAACATATATATTGGGACTATGTTAAAATCTGAACCGATTTTTCCCGAATTTGGCAGTGTTCATACATGTAATAAGAAAACTCTCTCTGTTAAATGTCGTACTGATCGGATATAAAACATGATTTCTACAGCGCTTAAATGTTAAATCGGGTGAAACATATATATGGGGGCTATATATAAATCTGAACCGATTTTTCTCGAATTTGGCAGTGTTCATACATGTAATAAGAAAACTCTCTCTGTTAAATTTCGTACGGATCGGATATAAAACACGATTTCTACAGCGCTTAAATGTTAAATCGGGTGAAACATATATATGGTGGCTATATCTAAATATTAACGATTTTCCCCGAATTTGGCAGTGTTTATTCATGTAATAAGAGAACTCTCTCTGCCGAATTTCATAAAGATCGGATGTAAAATGCGGTTTCTACGGCGCTTGCATGTCAAATCGGGTGAAACATATATATGGGGACTATATCCAAATCTGAACCGATTTTAACCAATTTCAATAGGGATCGTCCTTGGGCCAAAAAAGAGCACTATGCTAAATTTCATCACAATCGGACCATAAATACGACCTGCACTTTGATTACAAGAATACATGGACAGACGGACAGACAGACAGATAGACGGACAGACAGACGGACATGGCTAAATCGACTCAGAAAGTGATTCTGAGTCGATCGGTATAATAAACAATGGGTCTATCTCTTCTCCTTTTAGGTGTTACAAACAAATGCACAAAGTCATAATACCCTGTACCACAGTGTGGTGTAGGGTATAAATTGCAGTCCGTATCGTGAATGAATGGTTGTCTCCAAATCATTGGCATTCCAAATTGCACATGAAGTCTAAAATGAAAACGTTTTATTCCTCAAAACATTGTAGTACATTAATTTTAAAGTACTTACCGCTTTCTTCCACTAGTCTATCGAGTAAGATTCACATGGCACGAATTACACAAAACACTAGGTGTCCACGTTTCGTTCATTTTTTTAACTCGTATACAAAAATATTACACTTATATTTCTTCTATTATTTTACTAAACGCACATCGACTTTTGTAATTACACATTTTCCGCAGATGTAGCAGAAATTGTCGGGATCATTTACACATAAAAAAGTTCTTTGCCTTTTACTCATACTTCGAAATATAACATTGTAATATTTTCCAGAAAATCGACTTATCTCTTTAAGGCGCTGAATAATGCTAATTTATTAATTTGCAGAACCTGTAGCTGACATATAGTTTGCTTCGACAGTAGACACCCAATATTTCCAAGACTGCCGCGTACAACTTTGTATTGCGTACATATAATTTTACTACCTGTATCCACGACTGGGATGTCCATGCCCCTAAAAGGCGTAACTGAATGGAAACCTCATAAATAAAAAACCACAAATATTGTTGAATGACCCTCTATCTGAGCGGATCTCAACCAATATATGTAGCTCTCACATTGCATATCATGTTTTATGGAGGGTTAATGTTATCTTAAAACAAGTAAGAAAGTTTCAGTCGGGTAAACCGACTAAGGTATACCCTCACTTTGTGAGTAATGTAATATTGAATATTACTCGAATTATTCTGTCAATTTGTGTGGGAGGTACCAGAAGGGGTTTATCAAATACACCTTTTTTTTGCTGAACATTAGATACTTTAAATTCATTGCACTGTGCCGACTTATAAGCATTTATGTTCACTGGTATAAACGTTATGAGACATTAAATTGTGGTATGATTTGGGAATTTTGTGTGGGAGGTACAAAGAGACACTATAAAAACATTACACTGTACAAAATTTCAAGTATTTTTATACACTGGTTTTAATGTTATAAGCTGTTAACTTTTGTTGCAAAAAGGTACCTTTGTGTGGGAGGTACCAAAAGGGGCGTGACAACAACACCCATTTTTTCCCTGGACTGTAGGCAATATAAAAGCATAATACTGTACAAAATTTCAAGTATTTCTAAACACTGTTATTAACGTTATAAGCTGTTAACTTTTGGTGCAAAATGGTGCATTTGTGTGGGAGGTACCAAATGGGACGTGGCGACTTCGCCCATTTTTCTCGAGTTGATAACGACTAATAAGCTAATACTATGTGTGGAATTTTAAAAGATTCGAATAAGTAGTATAGCAGTTATTAAAGAATCAATATTTCACAACATTTTAACCCTTTGTGGGGGAGGTACTAGAAGGAGTGGGCAAATATGGCCCATCTTCGAACTTAGCCGGAGATAGAAAAAAATATTACCACATACCAAATTTGAGGTCAATCGGTTACTCCTTTCGAGAGTTAGCGTGCGCACCAGACAGACAGACAGACAGACAGACAGACAGACAGACAGACAGACAGACGGACGGACATTGCTCATTCGACTTAAAATGACCCAAAACGGATTTCCTCCGAACATACTTGGGGTCTTAGGTCACTCCTTCGACGTGTTACACTTTTTTCCGTAGCAAATGATATATACCCTCGTCACACTAAAGTGAGGGTATAATTACACAGTCGTAGTTTTTCTTTCAACAAACAATTATTTATCTGCTAAATTGTATAAGTAACTATTGAGAAATGAGGATTTATGGTGCATATGTCAAACCGTACTTTCAACTTTGCTCATTATTACCCCCTGTTTTTGTAAAACGTTTTCGTTCGTTTACGACAAAACGTCAAATTTCAATTAATAATAACTCGAAATCTATAAAACACAGGCATGATATATTTTCGGTGCGAACTATTTCCCAGCTTTCCTGTAGTTCATGACGAATTGAAGACTACTATCTATATATATAAAGAAGAATGTGTGTTTGTTTGTTTGTTTGTTGGTTTGTTTGTTTGTTGGTTTGTTTGTTTGTTGGTTTGTTTGTACCGTATAGACGTCTAAACGGCTGAACCGATCTTCTTAAAATTTTCACAGAATGTACATGTGTGGGGCGTGGTGAAAATAGGGTACTTGAATTTTCGATATATGAAGTGGGCGTGGCCCCGCCCACATAAGACAAATTTTAAAATTGAGATATCTTGCACAATTTGTTAGTGAGAGTGCTGCAATTTTGTACATATGTATCTGGTGGCAGTCTACGTGATTGGTCCAAAAATGGGCGGGATCGGACCAATGGGCGTGGCCCCGCCCCGTTAAGCTAAATTTTGAAATCGAGATATCTTGCACAATTTGTTAGCAAGAGAGCTGTAATTTTGTGTATATATATCTGCTGGCGACTTACGTGATTGGTAATAAAAATGGGCGTGATCGGACCAATGGGCGTGGCCCCGCCCATATAAGCCAAATTTTGAATTTGAGATATCTTGCACAATTTTTTAGCGAGAGAGCTGTAATTATGGGTAAATATATCTGTTGGCGACCTACGTGATTGGTCCAAAAATGGACGGAATCAGACGAATGGGCGTGGCCCCGCCCATATAAGCCAAATTTTGAAATTGAGATATCTTGCACAATTTTTTAACTAGAGTGCTGTAATGTTGTACATATGTATCTGGTGGCAGTCTACGTGATTCGTCCAAAAATGGGCGGGATAGGACCAATGGGCGTGGCCCCGCCTTATAAACCAAATTTTTAAATTGACATATATTGCACAATTTGTTAGCGAGGGTGCTGTAATATTGTGCATACGTATTAGGTGGTAGTCTACTTAATTGGTCCAAAAATGGGCGGGATCGGACCAATGGGCGTGGCCCCGCCCATATAAGCCAAATTTTGAATTTGAGATATCTTGCACAATTTGTTAGCGAGAGAGCTGTAATTTTGTTTATATATATCTGTTGGCGACTTACGTGATTGGTCCAAAAATAGGCGGGGTCGGACTACTGGGCGTTGCTCCGCCACTTTAAGCCAAATTTTGAAATCGAGATATCTTGCACAATTTGTTAGCGCGAGAGCTGTAATGTTGTGCATATGTATCTGGTGGCAGTCTTCGTGATTGGTCCAAAAATGGGCGGGATTAGACCAATGGGCGTGCCCCGCCCATATAAGCCAAATTTTGAATTTGAGATATTTTTCCCATTTTGTTAGCGAGAGAGCTGTAATTATGGGTAAATATATCTGTTGGCGACCTACGTGATTGGTCCAAAAATGGGCGGAATCAGACGAATGGGCGTGGCCCCGCCCATATAACCCAAATTTTGAAATTGAGATATCTTGCACAATTTTTTAACTAGAGTGCTGTAATGTTGTACATATGTATCTGGTGGCAGTCTATGTGATTCGTCCAAAAATGGGCGGGATAGGACCAATGGGCGTGGCCCCGCCCTTATAAACCAAATTTTTAAATTGACATATCGTCGGCTTAATGCTATTTTGTTCCATACGCCATTTTTTATGAACGGAGAAAAACGCAATTTATTGTTTGAGTAAAAACGGGACTGAAGAGTTACACACTTTTTATTTCATAGGGTTCCCAACAGTGTTTGTATGATTCTCATGCATTTCTATGCCATTACATCCAAAAATATGCAAGGTATAACAATTTTTGTACTTGGCATTTTGGTCCATATCCACTTTTATTTTAATATTTTTTCGTATTTGTATTACATGGACCACAAAAAGGGTCGGTATGGAAGGACACTAATTTTCATATTGTGATCGAAAGAACGTAAAATACTGAGTTAAAAATATAGGGGGATAGAAAAATTGAGACATAGAACAAAAATATCGAAATTATTTCCCGTTATTCAGAGTAAAACAAATTTACCCTACCAATATCTCGAAAACTAGGCGAGATAGGAAAAAAATGATTGCAGATTCTGAAAGAGCATGCTTGGAACCCATATTATCAACTCCTAACTCAAAAAACACAAAAATGGCGTATGGACCAAAATAGCATTAAGCCGACGATATATTGCACAATTTGTTAGCGAGGGTGCTGTAATATTGTGCATACGTATTAGGTGGTAGTCTACTTAATTGGTCCAGAAATGGGCGGGATCGGACCAATGGGCGTGGCCCCGCCCATATAAGCCAAATTTTGAATTTGAGATATCTTGCACAATTTGTTAGCGAGAGAGCTGTCATTTTGTTTATATATATCTGTTGGCGACTTACGTGATTGGTCCAAAAATAGGCGGGGTCGGACTACTGGGCGTTGCTCCGCCCCTTTAAGCCAAATTTTGAAATCGAGATATCTTGCACAATTTGTTAGCGCGAGAGCTGTAATTTTGTGCATATGTATCTGGTGGCAGTCTTCGTGATTGGTCCAAAAATGGTTGGGATTAGACCAATGGGCGTGGCCCGCCCTTATAAACCAAATTTTTAAATTGATATATATTGCACAATTTGTTAGCGAGAGTGCTGTAATGTTGTGCATATGTATTAGGTGGTGGTCTACTCAATTGGTCCAAAAATGGGCGGGATCGGCCAATGGTCGTGGCCCCGCCCCTATAAGCCAAATTTTGAAATTGAGATATCTTACGCAATTTTTTAGCGAGAGTGCTGTAATTTTGTGCCATGTATCTGGTGGTAGTCTTCGTGATTTGTCCAAATATAAGCGGAATTGGATATATGGGCGTGCCCCCGCCCATATAAACAAAGAGTTTAAATTGACATATCTTGCACAATTTGTTAGCCAGAGTGCTGTAATTTTTGCATATGTATTAGGTGGTAGTCTAATTGGTTGGTGCAAAAATGGGCGGGATTGGACCAATCGGCGTGGCCCCGCCAGTATAAACCCAATTTTGAAATTGACATAACTCGCACAAATTATTAGCGAGATTACTCTAATTTTGTGCATATATATTAGGTGGCAGTCTACGTGCTTGGTCCAAAAATGGGCGGGGTCGGACAAATGGGAGTGGCCCCGCCCATATAAGCCAATTAAATTTTGTGTTTGATATATCTTGAGCAATTTGTTAGAGAGATCAATGTAATTATGTGCATATATATTTGGTGTCAGTCTACGTAATTAGTCCAAAAATTAACGGGATCGGAAATCTGAAGTCTGGGGCAACGAAGTGGACCGGGTCCAGCTAGTGGCTTATATATTTCGCGTATCAATTGACTGATTTTGAATGATTCGTCGTAGACGAACGAAAACGTTTTACAAAAACTGAGGGTTTCACTAAGCTATTTTTGTAATGTACACAATCTTCCTCATATTATAAAATAAATAAGTTTTTTGGAAATTTTATGGTTTCTATTTTTTTTTGTTATTTATTCACATTCGGTTTTATATTACAATCTAGTCGGACATTCTATTGAAAAAGCAATAAGACGGTTTAAAAGTTTTATGTATTTATATATATATATCAATATGTGTGTATATTTATATATATGGGTAAAAATTAAAAAAAAAAGCCTAAAAAAACATCTGTCGAATTTTGTGATGAAAATTGGTACGAATAAAAAAACAATTTGAGTAGTTTTGCAGAATTTTCATTTTCGCGGAAAATATGACCTAAAATGTCCGCTCATACCACATTTTAGTTTTTTAATTTTCTTGAGATCTACTGTACGGATTACGCTGAATTTTTGCATGTACATAAAGCGTAGATCCTACATATAACTAGTTATTTATATTTTGCAAAACGATTTCGAATGCTGAAAAAATTTGAAATTTGCACAGAGATTTGAATTTTTTGCAACTTTCTCTAGATGCGTTTTGAAATATTTTTTATCTTAAATATTGCACATTTTGTTGTTATATATATTCAAGAATAAAAAGTTTGTACTCCTGATACGGACATTTAGATTTCCGCGTTTTTCTAATATCACTTCATACCACATTTTACTTTATCGCCAGTATTATACGTAGTAAACGTATATTATGATTGAATACATTTGTTAGATTTCATGTAAAAAAGCACCCAAATTATAAGGACCAGCTTTATAAAAAAAACGGCATTTAAAATTTGTAAAGAATATTCTTAAATGTATTTATTTGTTTTTTTTTTAAGTAAATTAAATGTTGTTATTAATGTAATACATATTATAGAATGTATGGTTAAACTAAGAATAATAACTAAAAACCAAAAAATTCATTTTATGAATACTGGGTAATTAATTAAGTTTTCTAAATTATGTTATTCTCTTCTTTCAATAATTTTTCCATATAAAGCTTTTTTTTATACTCGACACCACACTGTGGTACAGGGTATTATGACTTTGTGCGTTTTTTATAAGAGAAGAGATAGTCCCATGGTTTTTTATACCGATCGGCATAGAATCATTTTCTGAGTCCATTTAGCCATTTCCGTCTGTCTGTCTATGTATTCGGAACAAAGTGCAGGTCGCAAATATGAAGCGATCTTTACGAAATTGGTTAAGAGATATTTCATATTGAAAACAAAACACATCGGTCCATGTTTTGATATAGACCCCACATAACGATCTCCATCTCCGATATTACTTCTTGATGTTTAAGAGAACACATTTTTCAATTTATCTGGCTGAAATTTAAAAAATAATTCGTCTCTAGTGCAAATGGAGTATATCAGAAATGTACTCCATTTAACCTGCAACAATTCCACAACAAGTAATATTGCTTTGATATAGCCCATACAAATTTCCCGTGCATTGGTTGGCAAAGAATAATTGTAACTCCGTAGTTACTATTCCCATAAATTTTATTAATTTCCAAGACTGGTTTTTCAGATTTGCTATAATTTCAAAACACAAATATAGTTGTGAGTAATCAAAGTAAACAAATAACTAGAAATACGCTAAAAATAATGCCAAAAAGAAATTTGATCTGAGTTTTATAACCACTTTTAATTTCACTTTAAGAAGTATGTATATACGAAACAACGACCCATCACTTTAACCGACACCTTCCGGGCCGGATTCATTCTTAGGGCACGTTAGCAGGCCTTCCATACGAAGGCAAAAAATAATGTGTATTGGATTAATCTAAAATAAAATGAGAAGGCCTTTCTGCATGCCTTCTCAAAGAAGGCAGTTTGAAAATAGTATAGTATTTCTAAATGGTGATAAATAGGCCGTCAATTAGGCCTTCTTGGAGAAGCGAATTGAGAATGTGCGCCGAATCATTTTGAATGTGCGAAGAAAGCCTTCTGGAATGCCTATGTTCAGAAAGCATACCGGAATGTGTTTCGGATCCGAAGAGAAGGCATTCTAAAAGGCCTTCTAATGGGAGCCCTTGCCAATTTTACCGCTGGGTCCCTTAAAAAAAAACCAAGACATATCAAAATTAAATAATAATATTAGTACATATACCAGTGCATATTTACATTGCTCACAAATTGAGGGTATACCTTAGTCGGTCTCTGTGGCTTTAAGATGTCACATCTGGGATATGTTTTATATAGGAGCTATATAGAAAAATTTTTATATATTGGCTATTCTTGCAGCAGCCAAGTTACCTCTAGATATAAGAAGTAAGTAATTGTACGTAATTGTTCTAGCTCAACTATTTAGATTGACGCATAAATATAAAAAGCTGACAGAGGCACGAGGCTACATCAAAGGGGATTTGAAAAAAACCATTCAATGTCCAGCCTGAGTTCAAACTGCAGTGACCAAAGCATTTGTCACTATTTCAGTACTTAAATAGTATTTTAAGAAATATGAGCATACACACTGCTGTTCATATTTACCATTCTCCAAAGGATTTGCTTTTATGCCAAGTGATTTTTGACCACTTGGCCGCTGAGTCTCCTGTAAGAGCTAGGAAGCTGAACTTTAGCATATGGATACCCTCGAGAGTTTTATAATCCCTGGACTTTTGAAAGAATTTCTTCCTCTTATAAGGAAGAATCCTTATTATTTGTAAGTATGTAATATGCAGAAATGTGTATGCAGTATCGCGGCCAACAAAACCTCATAATTCGATTAAAGATTGTTCGATTCTCCTGATTTTCCTGATTTTAGGGATTAATGGATTCGTTTTAGACGCAGAAATGACACTGTGGAGAATTGGTAATAGGGGCAGCACACACCTCATAACTCGCGAACGGATAATGTGAATTTTCCAACATTAAACTTGATGTATGAAAATTGGAAACCATGGTGGATAATTTAGGATTGTTCAAAGCGACGCGACACGACCATCACAACTTCATATCTCGAAAACGAAACTTTCGATTTTATGATTTCGGGCCTCATAGGTTCGTATTGGTCCAAGGAAGGAAGCTATGGAGGAATCTTTAGGATTGGTAAAATGGACTTTGTCATAGCAAACACAATGTCGTAACTCAAGAACAGACCTTTTCAATTTTCAAGATTTTGGGCTTGAGGAATTCGTACTGATCCAAAAATATAAATATAGGGCAAAGGGGCGTGGTACTGCCAACAACACGAGAACAGATCGTTCGATTGGCAGAAGATTTTCACACAAAATATAATATTTCGAGGTACATCGAATTAGCAAGCGCGTAACCCATTGCACCAATAATCTTGAAGTTTGTAGTTTATACTTTTGATAGCTTTCTAAAAAACTGATCAATACGACGTGAGAGTGCCGGTAGTTGTACATAAACATTGCTATACTCTACGTATTCATATTGTTTTTCATACAATACAAACAATTTTAATTGGCCGAATTACAAGAATCATAATCATCATGTTCGTATTATTATTTTCATTACCTTAACGAATTTGAGGCCCTATGCTCTTTACAGGATTTCGGCGGCACGAAGTTCGCCGGGTCAGCTAGTTTAAAAATATATATCCGTC
This sequence comes from Eudasyphora cyanicolor, assembly GCA_963930755.1. NCBI lineage: Eukaryota > Metazoa > Arthropoda > Insecta > Diptera > Muscidae > Eudasyphora > Eudasyphora cyanicolor. The sequence goes on along the minus strand of OZ005736.1, from coordinate 52,624,136 downwards.
TGGTTGAAATTCCGTACAAAACTTTTCTGGAAAAAGTAAAATTGGCCAATTTTCGGATTCAGATACATATATCCCTCATATACATACATATGTATATACATCCCGATTTGGCATTTTAGCGATGCCACATTTTTCAGCATATCTTTATAAAATTCATTAGTCCTTTCTAAAGTTATCGTCCGCTTAAGCCAGACGACAGACAGATGGACGTAAAATGTCCGTAAACTGATTTCCGCCGAACATTCTTAGGGTCTTAGTTCCCTCCTTCGCTGTGTTACCCTTTTGACCAGAAGGGGTTTAACAAATACACCTATTTTCGGTAAACTGTAGATTCTTTAAATATTCCACTGTGCCGAACTATAAGCGTTTATGTGAACCGGAACATTAATGTTACGAGCTATTAAATTTTGGTATGAGTTGGTCATATTTTGTGGGAGGTACAAAAAGGGGCGTGGTGATAAAGCCCACTTTTCACAGGACTGTAGGCACTATAACAGTATTTGTATGCAGTAGTATTAAAATTATAATCCGTTATATTTTGTTGTAAAACGGTCCATTTGTGTGGGAGGTACCAAAAGGGGCTGTACAATAATGCCATTTTTTACCGGACAATAGGCGCTACAAAGACATTATACTGTAAAAAATTGCAAGTATTTTTATGCACTTGTATTAAATATACATACTTGTATTAAAGTTATAAGCAGTTGAATTTTTATGCAAAATAGTCCATTTGTGTGGAAGGTACCAAAAGGGCGCGGCAACTTCGTCCATTTTTCTCGAGGTGACTAATAAAATAATATTATGTGTAGAATTTAATATGATTCAAATAAGTAGTATAGAAGTTATTAAATAATCACTAAATATTAACCCTTTGTGTGGAACGTACTAGAAGTAGAGGGCCAGTATGGCCCATCTTCGAACTTAGGCGGAGATAGAGAAGAATATTACCACATACCTAATTTGAAGTCAATCGGTTACTCCTTTCGAGCAGACAGATAAACAAACATACTGACGGACGGACGTTTCTCATTCGACTTACAATGACCCAAAACTATCCGCCGAACATACTTAGGGTCTTCGATCACACCTTCGATGTGTTACACTTTTGGCCCGTAGCAAATTATATATACCCTCGTATCACTAAAGTGAGGGTATAATAAAGTTATTATTACTTGTGAAATCTTCTAAACATTGGCACATGATATCGGTATCAAAGAAAACGTATTGCTTTAATTAGGATTTTATTAAACTAATTAGAGCAAATTGGATTTATATATATATTATGTTATTAAATTTTTTTGTGAAATTTCATTTTAATATTTCCATAACTAATTCGATTTTACATTTAATATAATTTTGTGACATTTTGACATTCTCTGGAATATCTGCCTTAATACGAGATATCCTATCTCATTAGATGTAATGAACATTTCGAAACAAAAAGTGACATTGACAACTGTAGTTGTCTGACATGTTTCCAAATATATTTGAACAGGAAGTCGAGGGGAAAGTACCCTGTCTTATATAAATAGACTTTACCTTTGAAATACTATTTAATAAACTCAAATTATGCATGGTAAATGGGGAAAATAGAAGTTACTAGTAACAATTCCTGGAAAAGCGGTGGGCGTGCAGGAGAAAATTAATGTAGGGAATTTAATGATAATAATATGCACGTGTGGCCCGCACAAATGTGGATTACAATTCAAAGCATGCAATTATGTAGGCTTCTTAATTGGAATTTTAGTACAGCAGTGTTGGTTCGATAATTCAAGAGAGCAAACGATTTCTCAGAAGGAGAGCAAACGATTTCTCGGAATTTGATGGGGGGGATTAAAAAAATACATGGTTTACAAATCTGTCATATCATGACCAGTTGGCAAATTTGAGCGAATTCGGGTAATTCATATAAAAATAATTAGTTTTCTATAAAGGGGTTCTTATTCATGCTGCCTCAAAAAGTTTCCAACTACGAAAGTTTTAATTTTTGCTTGTTATACCCTACACCACACTGTGGTACAGGGTATTATATGCTGGATTTGAGTAAGATGTTTGTAACACCTGAAAATAATGGGTGATTTTTTTGGCAACTTTCTGTTTGGCAACACTGTTTTTGGCAGCATGTTCGTGCAACATGTTATTGTTAAGCATGTTCTGTTTGGTCTATAATTTAGCCTTGAATCGACTTACAAAACGAACTTGCAGATAATTGGATTTGATTAATTTTTATTGAATTATGAGTTAGCCGAACAGTTTATTTCACATTTGAAGCCGATCAATTGACCACCCAGATCGAGAGATCTAACGCCTTTAGATTATTTTTTGTGGGGCTATGTTACGGCTCATGTCTATGTGGAAAAGCCCGCAACGGGTTAACGTACTTGAAGCCAACATTGAAGAATTTATTCGTGAATATCGGCCGATATGGCGGAGAGACTATGCCAAATTGGACGCAGCGTATGAACTATCTGAGGCGCAGCCGCGGTCCACATTTATATGAAATCAGTTTTAAAAATTGAATTATATAGACCATTCTATCGACTCAAAATATTTTTCTTTAAATTGTAAGTGCTTTATTTTAAATCAAATCCGCAAGCTCTTAAAAAATCACTCGTTGCCTCAGCTAGACCTAAATGATCTTTTTATTCCCTCCACCATAGGATGGGGGTATACTAACATTATCATTACGTTTGCAACACCTTGAAATGTTGAGCTACAACTCTATAAAATATATATAATCTCGATCGTCGTGAAATTCTAACATGATTTAGACATGTCCGTCTGTCTGTCCGACTGTCTGTTGAAATCACGCTACAGTCCGTAATAATAGAGCTAGGTTGATCAAATATGGTAGAAATACTTCTTATAGTTGCAGGTCGTTAGGGATTGCAAATGGGCCATATCGGTCAATGTTTTGATATAGTTCCCCTATAGAGTTCGCTCTAAAATATGGTTTTTGAGCCATAGATACCACATTTTTAAAGCAATTTATCTCAAAATTTGCAGTTTGTATACTATTTTGACAAAAAATTGATCACAGCCAAAATTTTACAAATCGGTCATATTTTGTTATATTCAGCCTATAGAGGTCGCTCCAAATTATATGTATTTAAGCCATAAATACCACATTTTCCAAGCATTTTAATTGAATCTTTGCAATTTGTATTTTACTTAGACAAGAATTCATCACAGTAAAAGTTTTTTAAATCAGTTCATATTTTGTTATAGTCAACCTATAGATGTCGCTCCCAAAAATGCTTATTTTAGCCATAAACACCAAATTTTCTAAGCAATTTTGCTGAAACTTTGCAGTTTGTATTCTATTTTGGCAAGAATTCACGCCAATAAAATTTGTATAAATCAGTTTATTTTCTGCTGTAGTCCCCGTGTAGATGAAGCTCTCAAATATGCAAATTTAATCCATAAATACCACATTTTTACCCGCCACCATAGGATGGGGGTGTACTAACTTTGTCATTCCGTTTGCAACACCTTGAAATATTGATCTGCTCCAAAATATGCTTTTTTAAATCATAAATACCACATCAGTTCATATTTTGTTGTAGTCCACCTATAGATGTCGCTTCCAAAAACGTTTGTTTAAGCCATAAACACCACATTTTCTAAGCAATTTTGCTGAAACTTTGCATTTTGTATTCTATTTTGGCAAGAATTCATCTTAAAAAAATTACTCAGTTTGTATTTTGTTGTAGTCCCCGTAAGCCATATATACCACATTTTTCATATGAAGAGTTTGGTTAAAGAATTTGGGGCCTAAAATTTGGCTAAAAATTGCAGCGTTAATTTTTTTTTAGTATTTGCTTCAAAAAAAGGGTGGTTTGAAGATTATGGAGTACCATATCCAAAGATTTTTCAGTAATAGAATTGAATGCAATCCATAGTGGAGGGTATATAAAATTCGGCATGGCCGAACTTAACGTTGTTTACTTGCTTAGATTAAGATTTTGGCTAAAGAGGCCTTAAATTTGGCTAAATACTGTAGCGTTGGGTTTTTCAATAAATTTCTAAAACAAAAAGCATCGTTCCATGACCTGCTTCATGATTAACGCTTTTACTTTTTATAATTATTATTATCTCTTTTTTTACTACAACTAAGTGAGTACTCACTTAGGAATATTTTGTTGAAACATAAAGTACACTAGTTTAAAAAAAAATTATCGAAGGACTGTCTGTGTTGGGTAGATCGTTTTTGTGGAATAAACTTATGGTGCAGCAGTCTGGGTTTTTTTAAAGTGAAAGTTTTAATTTTTTGGTTGAAGGGAGCTACATGAGAAAAAATTTTGTAAGTTAATGTCTGAGAGATTTCTTATTGTAAGAGTTATATAGTGGAATTTTATGAGGTTCATTTTTGTGGATATTCTTAGCCCTCTAGCTCTTCTCTTTATGGGTTAATTTGGCATTTTTTCGAGAAAATGAAAAAAGTCCTTTCAAAATGGACATTTAAGGATTGTAATATTCTATGAACATTTTTGGCGGAAAATTTCAGTGGAGGTCATTAATGACACCAAAGTTGTAAATAAAGCTGTTTCCCTTAATTAGCATCACACGCCAACTTATACAAAAAATACTATAATGTAAATTTAAAGTCGTGATATCTATTGAATGATTGGAACGGAATAGCGACACTATAATTCTGAAAGGGCATGTTGAGTAGTCTATTTTTGTAGAATAAAATTATGGTCCACCTAGTCGGAGTTTTTTTTTTACATTGGGACAAACTTTTCTTTTTGTTCGAAGGGAACATTATACTAAATAATAAAAATATTGTTGGTTAAAGTCTGAGAGATTTCTTGTTGTCAGAGTTATATAGTGGAATTTTATGAGGGTAATTCTGTTCCAATATTATTTCTCCTGGTATTAGACGCAGTCATGGCCAAAACAAATACAGATGCTAGAGATGGAATCCAATGACAACTTAACATTCGACTTCACGATCTTGACTACGCCGATGATTTACGCGTCATGTCTCACACTTTATTCGGGATACAAGAAAATATCAGCAGTCTGGAAAGAAATGGAGCTGCGGTTGGTTTAACAATCAACATCAAGAAAACAAAGATCATGCGCCTAGCAACCAATGTAACCCCACCGGTATTGCTAAATAATAACATAATTGAAGACGTAGACGAGTTTTGCTACCTCGGAAGTATACTAAGCAATAATGGCGGAGCGGATGTGTTCGTACGCAGTAGAATAAACAAAGCCCGTCATGCCTACGCTTCACTCGGCAGGATATGGCAGTCGTCACACATATCGAAGAAACACAAACTACGAACACCAGTGTGAAATCAGTCCTACTGTACGGGAGTGAAACATGGTAAGTTAGCAACAGGATATCAAAAAAACTTCAGGTCTTCCTAAATAAATGTTTGAGACTCATAGCGAAGATTTTCTGACCGCTGCGTATAAGCAATAATAGCCTACTTTCAACGTGTAACATGGAACCAATCGAAGTTGATGTACGCAGAAGGAAATGGCGATGGATTGGACACACGTAGAGGAAAGAAACCTCAGACATCGCTAAAGTTGCTCTACAATGGAACCCGCAGGATACGAGAAATATAGATCGTCCAAAGGTAACATGGCGAAGATCAACAGAGGTGGAATTGCACTCCAAAGGCATGATCTGGTCACAAGCAAGACACCTGGCTCGATATCGAAACAGTTGGAGCAATTTAGTAAATTCCATTTAAATTCTAAAAAGCATCCTTTGTGTTTGCTAGAAGCTCCTATGGAGTAACGATCTTTTTTTATGTAAAATAAAAAAAAAGTTGACTAAACAAAAAAAAACTAAAAATTCTGTGAAAGATCTTAACCCTCTAGCTCTTCTCTTTATGGGTCAATCCTTTCCAAAAAGACATTTAAGGATTAAATTATTTCACGGAATAATTTATTCCAAGAAATATTCCATTTTTGCCAGAAAATTTCAGGTGGGTCATTTTCTATTAATTTCCCATACTTTAACAGTATAGGCCATAATTTATAACTTGTTTGGACATTTTGCTTTCCTCGATAGAATGCTTGCGTTCAAAATTATGAGAAAAAAATTTTCAATTTTTATCGAAATCTTAGTGCCAGGCAAAAACGATTTTCTTTTAAAAATAATAAAATAATTTCTAATTTTTTTAACATCAGTTACTATATCTCTGTTTCTACGTAAAATTTAATGTTTTCAGCATTAGCATACGACTATACTTCGAAAAATATGGTCCCTTGAACAAATTTACCTTCCCTAAAAATTGGAATTTTAGACAAAAAAAAATTAAAAAAAAAACTTCAAAAAAAATTATGATGATTGGGCACAGGGCTATTTTCTATCCCAGGCACGATCCCTATTGAAAATAGTGAAGATCAGTTTAGATTTATATAAAAATTGGCTGCATTTAACAGCGATCTATATGACCCAAAAGAAAATGGGGGATGTAGGACAAGTTGTTGGGGTCACTGACCTTCAGGGCCATCAGGTCAGCGATCTTTAATTCGGAGCCAATGACCTTTAATCCGAAATCAATTACCTATAGCTGGGCTCAGTGACTTTTAATACGGGTTCAATGACCGCAAATCATGATCAGTGACTTTTTATCGGTGTTCATAAGGGGTCAATGACCTTTAATCGAGACCAATTTCCTCTATTCTGAGGTCAACGACCTTTAATCGGAGTCAATGACTTTTAATCCGGAGTCATTACATTTAATCGGGGTAAACGACCTTTAATCGGCGTCAACCCGATTGAAGGACGAAACCAATGACTTTTAGCCGGACTCAGTGAGCTTTAATCCGGGGTCAGTGACCTTTCATCCGAGGTCAATGACCTCAAATCATTGTCAGTGACCTTTTATCTGGGTCAACGACTTTTTATAATAGTCGGTGATTTTTAAAAGTCATTAAAAGTCATAAACCCCAGTAGTGACCTTTAATCAGGGGTCAATGACCTTTAATCGGGGTCAATGCGTTGTTGACCTTAGTTCGGGGTCATTCAGCCTGATTTGTTGGTTGACCTTATACCAAATGACTTCCATTTGAATTTGGACCATATTGGATATGGATCAGGCATGGATATTTATGTCCAGAGTGTATTTTCACCACGGGCCTTAACATTTGTTGGTACTTCGTACACGATTCCTTTATTAAAACCCTACATGTGGGGAACTATTGAATCAATCGCGGAATTTGGTTTGAAAGGATTTGACCAACGAATATATCAAGGAAACATATTTGTATGCTTCCTTTAGGAATTTTGTTAAAGCAAAGACCTCTGCACTGTGAGAATCATCTTTCATCTTTTATATTTTTTGACAATATTTCACTTAAATGTAATTTGAGGGCAGCGAAGCGCACAGAGTACAGCTAGTATGGATATATTTCCCTATTGAGTTTCTAACCTTTTGAGGAACATTGTTTTCTGAAGTTCTCCCACCTTAGTGCATATTTTTAATACTTGACAAACTTAATCGTTGTTTGCACTCTATTAATTTTTACTGTCGCCACTCGTAACGACGTAATTAATACTTTTGGGTCATGGTTCGATGTAACTAACACATTAGTGACAATTTCACTGAAATTCGTTGTTATGACCGTGCGGTAATTTTTAATTAATTATGTTGTTTAAACTGGGCTATTTGGTCAGATATTTTTATGAAGTAAATAAAACTAATTTATTTCATGTTTCACTCAACGTTTCGTTGGCTTTATTCCAACTTCATCAGGAGTAATTGTTGAAAATCCTAGCGACAAAATTATATATTTATTGTTTTTAATTTAATTTTGATAAAAGTATTGCAGAATTACTCACAATTAGTTTTAAATTTTGTCATCATTAAAAAATTCATTATGAAATTCATTGAGCAGAAAATTAATTAAATTTTAAGCTTACCATCACCGAATGCCAGCAGCGGTCAACCACGATCCACATGAAAAATAGTTTTTGGAGTGATAAGAGCTTGTTCACTAGGTGGACAATTAACAAGGCAATTAAATTTGGATTAATGAAACCCATTCAATGGAAGAGAGAGAAAGACAGACATACTTAATAAAAACCAATAAGGAAACTTCAAAATCAGGTCGGACCGATTATATAGTCTATATATATAAAAATGGAAAAATATTTGTATGTATGTATGTGTTTTATAGAAGTTTAAACCACTGGACCGATTTTAAAATTTTTTCTTTTGTTTGAAAGCTATTTGGACTGAGATGGATTTGGAAAAAAAAATTGCAAATAGTGGGCGGGGAAAATGTGGGCGTGGCAAATCAATTGTTTGTGTGTTTGTTCCACTGCAGTTCTGCTGGCAGTCTACGTCAGTGGTCCAAAAATGGACGGGATCGGAAACATGGGGCAACGAAGTGGACCGGGTCCAGCTAGTACCCTATATAACCAATTTTCTGCAAATGATTCATATCAATAACACTATGTAACCAAAAAAATTGTTTTTGTGTCCGAGACATAAACACCAAAAAAAAAAAGGATTTTTTGTGGTATTTTTTTATAAAACTCCATTTAAAGTGTACAAGCCGAGTTGACATACAGATGGCGGTAGTTGTTTGAAAAAAAATATTTCTTGAAAAGTGGCACTCTTGTTTACTTTTTTTTGAGCACTCAAAAGGAAACGATATTAGTGCATTTGTAAACAAGGAAAAAATTGGTCACCAATATGTAATATTTGAAAGGTCTCAGCCCAACTAATATTAAAACCGAGCTAAATTCTACTTTGGGAGGTGTCTGTTCCTTCGTTTACAACTATAAAATATTCGGTGGCAGAGTCTAAACAGGGAAAGAGGCCTCGACCATTGAGGTGTCCACAGCAGAAATGATATTGGATGACAGTCGGTAGAATGTTCGTGAGCTGGCTGTATTTGTAGACATTTCCAAAAGTGACCAAACATTTTTTTATGATAAAGTAGTGCACCCATCTTGCCGTGTTTGCTCACAATCAAGACAATGTACCAGCTCACACATCCTCTATTGCGATGGCCAAAAGCAATGAATGAAAATTCGAATTGCTACAGCACGCACCCTATTTGCCAGATTTAGCTCCCTCGGATTTTTTGTTTCCAAACTCAAAAATGTGGCTCGGCGGACAAAGATTTGTCAGTAATGAAGAGGTGGATGTTGCGGTTGATGACTATTTTCAGAAGCTATGCAGTTCTTACTATAAACAGGATATCGAAGCGATTCAAAATCGCTGGAAGAAGTGTATCAAGCTAAAAGGAGATTATGTTGAGAAATAAAGAAAATTGTTCCCAAATTTGTTGTGTTTTCTTTGTTAGGTCGGCTAATTTTGGAACCGCCTTCGTAGGGTCGATATTGACGCATTACCATTTAAATTGAAGGATAGCATAAGGTTATTTTTTTAATTTTTTGAAAACTAGCATCCTAACGATGAAAACAATGACTATTCTATGGATAAGTATATAAATGATATATGTGACGGAGGAAAAATAAAAAAATATTTTTTCATATTTTTTTTTTTGGTAATTTTGTTTAGGAGGTAACAAATGGGGTATGGCAATAACGCCCACATTTTAATATACTACGGGTACTACAAAAACATTACACTTTACATAATGTTTGTATGTACAGGAATCCAAGTTATACGCATTTATTAAATGGTTCATTTGTAGGATAAGAAGTTATGAGATAATCAATATTTCACTAAATTTTAACCCTTCGTGGGGGAGGTGCTCTAAGGAGTGGACCAACTTAGTCCATCTTTGACCTTAGTCCGAGATAGGAATAAATACTTATATTGACACATTCAAAGTCAAGTCAATCGGTTAATCCTGTCAAAAGTTATCGTGCACCAACCAGGCGGACAGGCTGTCGGACATTGCTCAAATGACTTAAAATGGTCCAAAACGGTTTTCCGCAAATATTCTTGGGGTCTCTTAGGTCACTCCATCGATGTGTTATAAAAACCGGATTATGATGAAATTCTATTATTTCTACAAAGTGTGCTATTCTACAAATATCCATATATATTGTTATCCAAATGTGCATTGTTTTTTTCGTTAGGATGCTAGCTTTCAAAAATTGGAAAACATTGTTTTCGATTTGTCCTATTTTTTATGGTTTTTCTTGGGCCAGCAAAGAACGATTTTTTGGGAAAAAAATCAATTTTTTTCAATTGTTTTAACGAAAGTTACTAAACTTTTGTCTATTTTTACGTATTTAGGACTCCATATTACACCAGAAAATGTTATGCGCAGCCCTTCGTCAAAAAATCTGTTGCATAGTGTAATTAGAAAATTGGTTCGTACTCGTATACTCGTACGTGTATCATTACGTACACCCCAAATTTACGAAGAGAACATTTCTTTGTTTTTTAGGTGTATTTTAATTTCAAGTTGTTTTCTTGATCATGTAACGAAAATAGGCACCAAATTCGGGGCACACTTTCATTTTAAATTTGGGGTGCATTTTCTTGGGGTTTAACTTCCGGCAGCCGAAAGTAATATTATTAAATTTATTTTCAACAACTATAGCCATCATAATTTGCTTTAATTTAAAGGTTTGTCCTGATTTATCGAGCTTACGCTTAACAAAATATGGCAACTCCAAAGGAAATCAGAATATAATAAAAAAATTACCTTAAACATTTCTTCATATTCGGGACACCATATAAGACAAAAAATGAACATGAATAAATGCTATTAGATTTGAAGAAAATCGGTTCAGATTTAGTTTAGCCTCATATTCAGGTTCCTTCCCTTTTTCATAAATGTACAGTAGAAGCTTTTCTTTCATTCGACTGCTATAAAATATGCTTTTTGCGGTAGCGAACCGTACAGATGATAATTTTTTTTTTATCAAAATGGATGTTCTGTTCAGGAAAAGTTAAATTTTTTCCGATGAATGGCTACTGCAAAAAAAAATCGAATCTACAAGAGATGCAAGAGCGCCCTATGCACCCCAAAACAATTCATTGTTTTACATCGATCGTTATGAAATTTGATCCACATATGTTTTCTGATGCTAATTTTGTGCAGCATATTGTATTTATTCCATATATAAATAGTTTATTACTACAAACATTTTTTTATAATCGTCTCCGAACGACTTTGGGCTTAGCCCGCCTGTATGTAAAAATTTTATTATTATCTCTTTTTAAACTAACTCGATATTTAACTAGTTTTGTATGTTTAAGGTTGCTATTATATTTTTCAAAATGTTTCCAAATTTAACTACTTTTACTTGTCTTTATCGCAAAATCTTGATTTATACGGTTAATATACGTTGCCTTGTTTACTAATGTACTATAAATGAAACTGAACTTTAATAGCAACACTTTATTCATCTGTTTTGCTTTAGGCATTTATTTGTATTTTCCACTTTTCTTTGTACATTCATAAACATTCTTTATCTTTGTAGGTTAGTGGGAAACAATTTTCAACAACTAGGAAACTATTTAAGCCCCTCAAAACGAATTTCACTGGAACCTGGGCAAAGCAAGACAAGTGCAGAACATAGTAGAGACCGAGGGTGGTAGCGGAAGTCCTGGAAAGAAGGTAGTTTTAGAAGTGGGCACAAGATGAATTACGTGATAATTTTGTTTGATCACAGCGACGAAAGTTTTTACGAGTTTTTACATAACATAAAACGAAGAATATTGCAATTGTGGCAAACTGAATTTTCCAATCGAGCCACGTGAAGTTAGTCAAATAGAAGATTTTTGGAACACTGAGCAATTTTGTTAATTTAAAAGAAATAGATTCAGATTTTTAACAGCTAGATACTATGTACGTCCCGCAAAAGGTATTTCATTGGAAAGAACACAGCAACACAATTGAAGACCACAGTTAAGAACCAGATAAATGGTATATTTTTAAGATTTTACAGGTTTTTTCAGTTTAAAAATAGTACTTTTTGAAAACATCAATTGTCATTGCTATTTTAAATATAACAACATGGATTGCATTTAATTTTACTACTGGAAAAATCTTTGGATATGGAGCAAATCATGGAACGATTCTTTTTGCTTAAGCAAATAATTAAAAACAAAACGATCGCTGAATTTGTAGCCAATTTTCGGGCTTTAAATTCTTTATCCAAACTCTTCACATGAAAACTGTTGTATTTATGGCTTTAAATAGTACACTTGAGATCTACCTCTACACGTGGACTACAACAAAATAAATTAAAATAAATAATTATTTGTATAAATTTTATTGAGATAATTTCTTGCCATCTTAGAATACAAATTGCAAAGTTTCAGCTACATTTCTTTGAAAATGCGGAATGTCTTAAGTAGGCTTTTTGGAAGCGACATCTATAGGTGGACTATAAAAAAATATGAGCTGATTTAATTAAATACAAACAGCATAGATTCAGTCAAAATGCTTACAAAATATTGTATTTATGGCTAAAATACGTTTATTTTGGAGCGTTTATTTTGCTGTCATTAATTCTTGTCAAAATAGAATATAAACTGCAAAGTTTCTGCTTAATTGATTTAAAAATGTGGTATCTATGGCTCAAAAACCGTATTTTGGAGCGATCTCTATAGGGGAGCTATATCGAAACATTGACTGATATGGCCTATTTGCAATCCCAAACAACCTGCACGTACGAGTATAAGAAATATTTCTACCAAATTTGATCAACCTAGCTCTATTATTACGGACTGCAGCGTGATTACAACAGACTGACAGACGGGCGGACAGATGGACAGACCGACAGACGGACATGGCTAAATCGTTTTAGAATTTAACGACGACGAATAATATATATACTTTATGTAGTCTCAGATCAATATTTAGTGGTGTTACAAACGGGGTGACAAAATAAATATACCCCCATCCTATTGTGGAGGGTATAAAAACATATTAAATTTATTGAAATGTATGAAATCTTTATTTGAGTCGATAGAACGGTCTATATAGTTCAATGTTCAAATATGAAAAAACAATGTTTAGAGATGTAAACTAAAGATTTATTAAGACTTTTTTCCAAAATGTATTTTCTTTAAAAAAGATTTTTAAAACTTTGCAGATTTTTCCGAATTTTAGTTTTAATTTTTCCTAGAGTGTCATAAAATTATGGGTCAAAAAAACGATGAGGCGGACACCCCATACGATTAAAGATTATTCAAAGACAAACTCAAAACAACAAAAATTTTTTGTTGATCCCTAGGTTTCATTTTTATTTATTACGGTTATTTGGTATAGTACCAGTGCTGTTATTTGGCATCCTACACTGATAGAAAAAGCTTCGTCATGACGACGAATTTGTACATCATCACGATTATTTATCCTTCAAAAGTCAGCTAAAGTACGAAATAATACTCTTGATGAATTTGTTCGTCACCATGACGAATCTCCGTTTCCAAAATCTTTCGTCTTTAGGATGATCACATTTCATCACCACGATGAATCTTATTTCCTCACCACGATGAATCTCATTAATCACCACGATAAATCTCATTCAGCATCACGGTGAATCCCATTCATCCCCATGATGAATCCCATTCAGTCCTACGATGAATTTGGCTCACCTTCATGTTTATACCCTGCACCACACAAAAGACGAAGAAATACCCCCATCGTTTATTATAAAGATCGATTTAGAATCAATTTCTGAGTTGATTTAGCTATGTCCGTTTGTCCGTCCGTCTGTGCATGTATTCTTGAAATCAAAGTATGGTCCGATCTCAACGAAACTTACCTCATATCTTTATTTTGGCCCAAGGACGATCGCTACTGAATTTAATTAAAATCGGTTCAGATTTACATATAACTCCCATAAATATGTACCTCCGATTAGGCATATATAAGCAACATTTTTAAGCGACCGTTAAAAAATAGACAGTCTGTTGATTCATAAGACAATACTAAATTTGAGGGAAATCCGTTCAGATTAAATATAGCCCCCATTTATATGTTACCACCGATTTCACATGTAAGCGCTATAGAGACTATATTTTATATCCGATAAGTACAAAATTCATGATCGTGACGGGTGGCAGGTGTACGTATCCTATTTTCACCACTAGCTACACATCGGCCCAATGGTTGTGACGTCGATAGGGAACAGACAAACGAACAAACACACACACAAACCTACAAACACAAATTAATTTCATTTTTATCTAAGTGCGGAATTTAATCTTAAAAAAAAAACAGTAAGGAAAGGCAGAAAGTCGGGCGGGGACGACCATATAATACCCTACTCCTCCCTAACAATGCGATAAGGGTCATTGCCATAATAATTTGGAATAATTGGTAAATGGGTAGAAACATATTATCTTATTCTGAAACGATAATCGCTAAATTAAGCAATATTCGTTCCTAAATTGAGAAACATCTTTCTGGAAAATTTTAATGATCGGAAGTAAAAAACAACTTCTATAGCGGTTTGATACCAAATCAGGAGGAACATAAATATGGAGCTTCAATATAAATCTGAACCGATCTTCCCTGAATACTCATTCATGTGAAAAGACCTCCTTCTGTCGAATTTCGTACTGATCGGATATAAAATACAGTCTCTACAGCGCTTACATGTCAAATCGGGGGTAATATATATATGGGAGCTATATCTATATTTGAACCGATTTTCTCCGAATTTGGCAGTATTCCATCATGTAGAAAGAAACCTCTTTATGCCGACTTTCGCACTGATCGGATATAAAATAACATTTTTACAGCGCTCACATGTCAAATCGGGGGTAACGTATGTATGGGGGCTATATCTAAATCTGAACCGATTTCTTCCAAATTTAAAAGTGTTCATTCATATAATAGGAAACCTCTTTCTTCCGAGTTTCGTACTGATCGGATTAAAAATACACTTTTTACAGCGCTTACATGTAAAATCGGGGGTAACATATATATGGGGGCTATATCCAAATCTGAACCGATTTTCTCCGAATTTGGCAGTATTCCTGTAATAAGAAACCTCTTTCTGCCGAAATTCACACTGGTCGGTTATAAAATAAATTTTTTACGGCGCTTACATATGAAATCGGGGGTAACGTATATATGGGGGCTATATCTAAATCTGAACCGATTTCTTTCAAATTTAACAGTGTTCATTCATATAACAAGAGACCTCTTTCTGCTGAATTTCATACTGATCGGTTATAAAATAAAGTTTTCACAGCGCTTACATGTCAAATCGGGGCTAACATATATATGGGGGCTATATCTAAACCAAATTCAATAGGGATCGTCCTTGGGCCAAAAAAAATATATGTGTAAAGTTTCGTCGAGATCGGACCATAATTTGAATCAGAAAGTGATTCTAAGTCGATCGGTATAATAAACGATGGGTCTATTTTTTCTCCTTTTGGGTGTTACAAACAAATGCACAAAGTCATAATACCCTGTACCACAGTGTGGTGTAGGGTATAAAAACAAACTAAATTCAGAGAAAATTTTGCTTGAAAAAAATAAAACTTGCTTTAACATTTTTGTCAAAAACCATATATTTATTTTTGATATTTGTTTGCTCAAAAGACAGCTTAAGTCATTTCCTTGGCTCTATGAAATATACGCCAATAAAATAATAATCAAAAAAATTTAGAAACATATTTCTGGAAAATTTTAATGATCGGAAGTAAAGTACAACTTCTATAGAGCTTTGATACCAAATCAGGAGGAACATATATACGGATGTTATATATAAATCTGAACCGATTTTCCCTGAATACTCATTCAAGTAAAAAGACATCTTTCTGTCGAATTTCGTACTGATCGGATATAAAATACAATCTCTACAGCGCTTACATGTCGAATCGGGGGTAACATATACATTTGGCTATATCTAAATCTGAACCGATTTTCTCCGAATTTGGCAGTATTTCTTCATGTAGAAGGAAACCTCTTTTTGCCGAAGTTCGGATATAAAATAACATTTTTACAGCGCTTACATGTGAAATCGGGGGTAACGTTTATATGGGGGTTATATCTAAATCTGAAACGATTTCTTCCAAATTTAACAGTGTTCATTCAAATAATAGGAAACCTCTTTCTGCCGAATTTCATACTGATCGGATATAAAATAAAATTTTTACAGCGCTTACACTTCAAATCGGGGGTAACGTATATATGGGGGCTATATCTAAATCTGAACCGATTTCTTCCAAATTTAACAGTGTTCATTCATATTATAAACAATCTCTTCCTGCCGAATTTCATACTGATCGGATATAAAATAACATTTTTACAGCGCTTACACTTCAAATCGGGGGTAACGTATATATTGGGGCTATAACAAATCGGGGGTAACGTATATATTGGGGCTATATCCATATTTAACAGTGTTCATTCATATGATAAGAAACCTCTTTCTGCCGAATTTCAGACTGATCGGATATAAAATAAAGTTTTGACAGCGCTTACATGTCAAATCTGGGGTAATATATATATGGGGGCTATATCTAAATCTGAACCGATTTAATAGGGATCGTCCTTGGGCCAAATAAAACATATGTGTAAAGTTTCGTCGAGATCGGACCATAATTGCGACCTGTACTTTGATTACAAGAATACATGCACAGACAGACGGACAGACAGACGAACAGACGGACATAGCTAAATCAACTCAGAAAGTAATTCTAAGTCGATCGGTATAATAAACGATGGGTCTATTTCTTCTCCTTTTGGGTGTTACAAACAAATGCACAAAGTTATAATACCCTGTACCACAGTGTGGTGTAGGGTATAACCAGTAAGGAAAGGCAGAAAGTCGGGCGGGGCCGACTATATAATACCCTACACCTCCCTAACAATGCGATAAGGGTCATTGCCATAATAATTTGGAATAATTGGTAAATGGGTAGAAACATATTATCTAATTCTGAAACGATAATCGCTAAATTAAGCAATATTCGTTCCTAAATTGAGAAACATCTTTCTGGAAAATTTTAATGATCGGAAGTAAAATACAACTTCTATAGCGGTTTGATACCAAATCAGGAGGAACAATCAATATAAATCTGAACCAATCTACCCTGAATACTCATACATGTAAAAAGACCTCCTTCTGTCGAATTTCGTACTGCTCGCATATAAAATACAGTCTCTACAGCGCCTACATGTCAAATCGGGGGTAACGTATATATGGGGGCTATATCTAAATCTGAACCGATTTCTTCCAAATTTAACAGTGTTCATTCATATAATAAGAAACCTCTTTCTGCCGAATTTCATACTGATCGGATATAAAATAACATTTTTACAGCGCTTACAAATCAAGTCGGGGGTAACGTATATATGGGGCTATATCTAAATCTGAACCGATTTTCTCCGAATTTAGCAGTATTCCTTCATGTAATGAGAAACCTCTTTCTGCCAAATTTTGCACTGATCGGATATAAAATACAGTTTTTACAGAGCTTACATGTCAAATCGGGGGTAACATATATATTGGGGCTATATCTAAATCTGAACCGATTTTCTCTGAATTCAGCAGTATTCCTTCATGTAATAAGAAACCTCTCTTTGCCGAATTTCGCACTGATCGGATATAAAATAACATTTTTACAGCGCTTATATGTCAAATCGGGGGTAATGTATATATGGGGGCTATATCTAAATCTGAACCGATTTCTTCCAAATTTAACAGAGTTCATTTAAGTAATAAGAAACCTTTTCCTGCCGAATTTCATACTGATCGTATATAAAATAAAGTTTTTACAGCGCTTACATGTCAAATCGGGGCTAACATATATATGGGGGCTATATCTAAATCTGAACCGATTTTAACCAAATTCAATAGGGATCGTCCTTGGGCCAAAAGAAAGATATGTGTAAAGTTTCGTCGAGATCGGATCATAATTGCGACCTGTACTTTGATTACAAAAATGCATGCACAGACGGACAGACAGACAGACAGACGGAATGAAATTCAGATTCAGATTTAGATATAGCCCCCATACATAGGTTACCCCCGATTTGACATGTAAAAGCGCTGTAAAAATGTTATTTTATATCCGATCAGTGCGAAATATGGGAAAACGAGGTTTCTTTCTACATAAAGGAATACTACCAAATTCGGAGAAAATGGATTCAGATTTAGATATAGCCCCATATATATGTTACCCCGATTTGACATGTAAGCGTTGTAGACTGTATTTTATATCCGATAAGTACGAAATTCGACAGAAAGAGGTCTTTTTACAGGAATGAGTATTCAGGGAAAATCGGTTCCGATTTATAAATAACCTCCATATATATGTTCCTCCTGATTTTGTATCAAAGCACTAAAGAAGTTGTACTTTAGTTCCGATTATTAAAATTTTCCAGAAAGACGTTTCTCAATTTAGGAACGAATATTGCTTAATTTAGCGATTATCGGTTTAGAATTAGATAATATGTTCCTACCCATTTACAAATTATTCCAAATTATCATCACAATGACCCTTATCGCATTGTTAGGGAGGTGTAGGGTATTATATAGTCGGCCCCGCCCGACTTTCTGCCTTTCCTTACTGGTTTTAAACCAAATTGTGAACATTGCACCCGTTTAAAATTTACGTACATACAACTATTGGATTTTGGCATTTTAAAATTAAACTTGGTTATTAAAATTTAAATCGTGAAGTTTGATGTGGGGATGTGTCCAGTACTGGTTAAATATGGGACCATGTTACAAAAAGGGATAAATATGATGCCACCGCCATTTCCAAATGGCTAATGACATTTGGTGTCAAGAGGTAACCCTTGCGCTGTAGTACTATTAGGGTGTTAAATAAGACACGATAATCGTAAAATTTATTGTTAGTTTAATTCTAGATGTTATACATTTAGTGTGTGTTAAACACTGCAAATCGGGACAGAAGTGATAAATATGGAATATCCCACAACATCTTGTGTGAGAGTAGTAGTATGGATGTATTGGTTTTATGGGCTACAACTTGTATAGTCAAATCCTAATGGTTATAACGTGAAACATCAAACCTGGTGCGACGCCAACTCTGTGTGCATAATTTTCAATATGCAAACTTCGAACTTAAGTAGGTAACATGCGGTAAAAGGGTCAAATATTGTGCAACTAACTGGAAGAAATGGTATCAGTTAATACACTAAAAATGAGCTTATTTCAATGACTTTGAAATTCGAGCCATTTCCATTAAAGGAGAAAAAAGAGTCGTTTGGGGCTAAATAACAAATTTTCTCATTTTTGGTAAATGGATTTGGGAAAATAATTGTGTGAAATTGGTGGTTTTTAAGGCATCAAGAAGATATTCTGCAAAAATGTTTTTACCGTTGGAAATAGCACAGTTTTTTCACTAAAACGGGACCATGTATTCGTCATTTGAAGCTAAAGGCAGTATCGGATTGGTTTTTACTAATAGAAGCAAAAAATTGGTATTATTAGGTGTAAACTTAGGATGACCTCACTACGTTAAATGGATCAAATTACTATTTTTTTGGAAATTAAAAATGGAAAACGTCTCTTTTTATACCCGACACTACACTGTGGTATAGGGTATTATGATTTTGTGTATTTGTTTGTAACGCCTAAAAAACAAAGAGATAGACCAATTGTTTATTATACCGAACGCCATATAATCACTTTGTCTGTCTGTATATCTGATGAAGCGATCTTTACGAAAATTGGTACAGAGGCATTCTTGGACTAGGGACGATCCCTATTGAAAATGGTACACACCGGTCCATGTTTTAGTATAGCCCCCATATAAAGGTCCCCGCCGATGTCTTCTCTTAACGCTCTAGAGAACATTTTCAACTGATCTGGCTGAAATTTAAGAATTTATACTTATATTGGACTTAATCGTCCCTAGTAAAAATGGGGCACATCGGTCCCAACCGCTGTCACTTCAAGACACTCTAGAGAACACATTTTACAATTGATCTGGAGGAAACTAAGGAATTTATACTTTGTATTGGACATAATCTTTCCTAGTAAGAATGGATGCATCGGTTGCGAATACACTTCTTTACACTATGGAAAACGGATTCTTTAATTCTGTAAGGATTCATATATTATATTGGACCTAATCGTCCCGATCAAAAATGGGGTACATTGGACCATGTTTGTCAGTAGATCTGGCTGAAATTTAAAAATAACCCAGAACACATGTCTAAATTTCCGAATTATTGAAGGCAATATATAGCATCCGAAATCGAGAAAGTCAAATGGAACGGTATGTACGAGTATATTTTATTTGCGACCACTTAGACTTTACGATAAAATAATATTAAATAGTTGTGAATTTTCGAGTTTTTAATTTAAAAAGAGGTAACTTTTTCTCCAAAATTTGTATTTCTTCACTATTAGCGGTTTCGACGGTATCTTACAAATTATTGCACAACTGTCATATTTTTATGTTTTATGATTGTAGCTAGATTATTAATGTTTACCTTCAAAACGCTCTTATCGATATAAAATTTACAAAAACAAACTTTAAAAGCCAAGAATGGGTATTTTGGTGTTTTTTGGTCAATGCATTAAAACAGAAACCCATGAAAAAAGTATCCTTTAACAATGTGTTTGTTGTAATTAGTTCGCCCACACAAATTTATAAAATCCATCAAACTTTGACCGCCCTTCCTTAAAAACTAAATTTTTGCTCTTAGCATTGTTTAGAATGGAGGTATCGCTATGTACGGGAAGTCCATATTAAACAAACGATGTTAATTGTAAACAAAAAAAGTTTTCTGAGAATTATTTTAATATTTATCCCCTCACCTTATAGAGGAGGATATATATCATTTGCTTTGATCAAAAAGTGTAACGCATCGAAGGAGAGACCTAAGACCTAAGTATTTTCGGCAGATATTCGTTTTGGGTCAGTTTAAGTCGAATGAGCAATGTCCGTCCGTCTGTCTGTCTGTGTATCTGCCTGCTGGCTGGTGCGCACGATAACTCTCGAAAGGAGCAACCGATTGACTTCAAATTTGGTATACGTTAATATTTTTTTCTATCTCCGGCTAAGTTCGAAGATGGGCTATATTGGTCCACTCCTTCTGGTACCTCCCACACAAAGGATTAACAATTAATGAAATATTGATTCTTTAATAACATCTACACTACTGCTACTAGAATCTTCTGAAATTCCACACATTGTATTATTTTATTAGTCGCTATCACCTCAAGAAAATGGGCGTGGCCCTTTTGGGACCATTTTGATGACCATTTTTCATCAAAATTTAATAACTTTATTAGAAGTGCATAAAAATGCTTGAAATTTTGTACAGTATAATGATTTTATAGCGCCTATAGTCCGGCAAAAAATGGGCATTATTTTACAGCCACTTTTGGTACCTCACACACAAATGGACCGTGTTATACTAAAAGTTAATGGCTTATAACTTTAATACCAGTTCATACAAATACTTGATATTTTGTACAGTGTAATGGTGTTATAGTGCCTACAGTTCTGTGAAAAGTGGGCGTTATCACCGCGCCACTTTTTGTACCTCCCACAGAAAGTGACAAAATCATACCAATATTGAATAGCTCGTAACGTTAATATACCTGTGCACGTAAACGCTTATAGATCGGCACAGTGTAATGTGTTTAAAGAAACTACAGTTTACCGAAAAATAGGTGTATTTGTTAAAACCCTTCTGGTACCTCCCACATAAATTGACATATTAATTAGTGTAATTTTATATATTACGTTACTCACAAAGTGAGGATATACCTTAGTCGGTTTCCCCGACTGAAACATTCTTACTTGTTTTTTTGTACAATACAATAGTAAAATATCACAATAAGGGTCAACAAGACTATTTGAATATAATAATTTTAAAGGGAATGTAAATGATTTTATATGAAATTTTCTCTGTTTGAGCTCTGACAAACCGCGAAGACATAGGGTAATCAAAATGCTTTTATTATAAATTTTCGCATACTTCACAAAGTTGATATGCCCCTTTGGTACCTCTGATACAAATGGACAATTTGCACAAAAAGTTAGCGGCTTATAACTTTGATTCCAGTCCATACAAATACTTGATATTTTGTGAAGTGTAATGCTTTTATAGTACCTAAAGTCCCGTAACAAATGGGCGTTATTTCCACGCCCATTTTGGCTTATAACTTTGATTCCTGCACAAACAAACATTTGAAATTTTGTTCAGTGACGTTTTTTTTTAAATAAAATTTTTTCTAATAGTTTTAACGACATTTACTAAACTTCTGCTTCCACGTGGAAGTGCCGTTATTAAAATTGTAATTCTTGTTCTTTTCCCCTCACCCCCTCGGCGGATATCTGTTTTGGGTCATTTAAAGTCTAATGAGCAATGTCCGTCCGTCTGTCTGTCTGCTGGCTGGTGCGAACGATAACTCTCGAAAGGTGTAACCGATTGACTTCAAATTTGGTATGTGTTAATATTTTCTTCTATCTCCGGTAAAGTTCGAAGATGGGCCATATAGGTCCACTCCTTCTAGTACCTCCCCCACAAAGGGTTATCATTTAGTGAAATACTGATTATTTAATAACTTCTATATTACTTATTTGAATCCTCTGAAATTCTACACATAGTATTAGTTTATTAGTCACTATTAACTCGAGAAAAATATGCGAACCAAAAGTTAATACCTTATAACATTATTACAAGTGCATACAAAGACTTGAAATTTTGTACAGTATAAGGGTTTAATAGTACTAACAATACAGAAAAAAATTGGCATTGTTGTCGCGCACTTTTTGGTACCTCCCTCACAAATTGATCATTTTGTACCAAAAGTTACCAGCTTATAAATTTAATATCAGTGCAAACAAATACTTAAAATTTCCTACAGTGCAATGCTTTTATAGTACCTGGAGTCTAGACTGTAATTGGCACGCCCCTTTTGGTACCTCCCACACAAACACTTTGAACATTAATACCAGTAAATACTTTAAAGTTATTAAATGCAATTTAAATTGATAATAATTTAAATAAAACAAAAAAATATTATTTATTTTGACTAATATTTTTTGAGACTCAAGGTGAGGGGATTCATTAGTCGGTTAACCCAACTAAACTTTCTTACTTGTTTTATTATGATAGATGGATCTGTGACAATTATGTGTGAATCGAAATATCGTCCAAATGCGCCCTAAACAATGTATACAATGAATGTATTGATGTATGTTTGTATGTAATTACATACTCGTACATGCATATGTACGTACGTACACGCGGTGAGAGAATACTCTCAACTAGTCGCTCTACGTACGTACATATGTATGTCAACATGTCAACATGTTCTGTCGATTGGTCTTTCTGACTTTTGGTACAAATGAAACAGTTTCGTTTTAGAATTTAAATCCACTGCAGCGCATTTTATACCCTCCACCATAGGATGGGGGGTATATTCATTTTGTCACTCCGTTTGTAACACCTCTAAATATTGGTCTGAGACCGTCAGTCTGTCTGTTGTAATCACGCTACAGTCCGTAATAATAAAGCTATGTTGATCAAATTTGGTATAAAATTTCTAATAGTTGTTTGGTTGTTTGGGATTGCAAATGGGCCATATCGGTCAATGTTTTGATATAGCCCCCCTATAGAGGTCACTACAAAATACGGGTTTTGACCCACAGATACCACATTTTTAAAGCAATTTGGCAGAAATTTTGCAGTTTGTATTCTATTTTGACAAGAATTCATCACAGAAAAATTTTAGAAATCGGTTTATATTTTGTTATAGTCATCCTATAGAGGTCGCTCCAAAATATACGTATTTAAGCCATAAATACCATATTTATAAGCATTTTAACTGAAATTTTGCAGCTTCTATTTAATTAACACAAAAATTCATCCAGTAAACATTTTTCATATCGTCGGTGCGCCGACGAAAACTCCTATGTGTTTTTTTACTAGTTTTCAGGAGAGACAAAAAAAGTTGCTATTTCGCCAAATCGCGACATTTTTAGTATCTCAGATTTTTGAATTTTTCTTTTAATTATTTACCACCAATATATCATAACAAAAATCGTATATGTGAAAAGCCCATGACGTGGTAAATGGTTTTCATGAAAATCGACACATAGGATGTTTTGTTCGGAGCATTTTAAATATTTATAAAACAAAAAAATTACACATAGGAGTTTTGATATTTGACTGTTCACAGCGTACCTCAAGCAAACGAAAGTTGGACTGGATTGTGGCTAAAAACGGCTAATGAGGTTTTGTACAGAATCATCCCTTCTACTCAGATAAGAAGAAATCAAAATCTGATCTGCTCTCTTTCGCGAGTTATCGCGATAAAAACAATTTTTAACCAAAAAACCGAATTTAATTACATTGAATCGCGGAAATTTAAAACTATAACATAATTTCCCATAAATATGAACATTTGTAAGCTGCTTTGTAATGTCCGCGATATTTGCTATATTATTCTATAGCGAAATTATTGTAATCCAAAAATTCGACTTACACCGCTAATTTTTTACAAAAATATTATTGCGAATTTAATAAAATTTATATATTAACTTTCCATGATTTCTGAGTGATAGATTGGCACCAGCATATCCGCCATCAACATCCCGCGACGAATAAATTTCGAACAAAAAACATGTAAGTTCAGAATTATTTTACTATATAATGCTATTATTACGCGAACGGTCAGTCTTAGGAAAAAGTGGTCAAAGAAAGTTTGGGAGATATTAAAAACGACTACAAGTCTTTCTTTAACAAAAAAATTATAATAATTTGGTAGGGATTTACAATCAAAATATGCCTCATATAAAGGAAAAAGCATACAAAAGTTTTAACACACTGTAAATCCTTACCCAATTACTATAAGTTTTGTTTGTTAAAGAAAGAGATGTAGGCCTTTCGCTTATCTCCCAAACTTCCTTTGACCACTTTTCCCTAGAACTGGTCATACGCGAGATAATAGCATTATGTAGTAAAATTATTCCGAACTAAATTTTTTTTGTACAACATTTATTCGTCGAGGGATAGTTTTCGCGAAAATGCTGATATTAATGTATTCCTCAGAGATCATAGAATGTAAATATATAAATCTTATTAAATTCGGTATAATATTTTTGGAAAAATTTGGCGGTGTAAGTCGATTTTATGGATTACACAAAATTCGCAATATAAAAATATGGCAAATGTCGCGGACGTTACAAAGCGTCTTACAAATAATCATAATTAAAGGAAATTGTGTTACGGTTCTAAATTTCCGCGTTTTTCTTTACAAATCAAAGCAATTAAGTTTGTTTTGAGTAAAACTACTGTTTTCGCGATAACTCGCGAATGGATGCAGATCCAATTTTGATCTATTCATTGTCGAATAGAGGGGATGATTCTGAACAAAACCTCATTAGCCGTTTTTTGGGGAGAATCTAAGCCAACTTTCTATCCCTTGGGACAGGCTGTGCCTACAACACATAGGAGTTTTTGTCGGAGCATTGCTATAGAGGGATACACATAGGAGTTTTTGGTAACTTCGGAACCGTTAAAGATAGCGTAAAATGCTTTGGTGGGTAGTCGTTTGACCGCTAGGACGTTCGAATTCGACAATAAAAAAAAATTCGAAAAATTACACATAGGAGTATTTGTCGGCGCACCGACGATATATTTTTATAGTCCACCTATAGATGTCTCTCAAAAAAGGCTTATTTAAGCCATACACATCACATTTTCTAAGAAATTTAGCTGAAACTTTGAGTTTGTATTTTATTTTGGCAAGAATTTATCCCAATAAAATTTAAAATAAATAAAATTGTATTTTGTTGTAGTCCCGTGTAGACGTAGCTCTCAAAAAAGCTATTTCAAACCACAAACATCACATTTTTCATGTAAAGTTTGGCTTTGTGGTCTCAAAATTGCAGCCTTCGTTTTTTTTTAATAATTTACTTAAACAAAAAGAATAATTTCATGATATGCTCCATACCCAAAATTTTTCCAATAATAAAATTTAATGCATGGTGGAGGACATATAAAATTCGGCATAGCCGAACTTAACGCTTTTACTTGTTCGGTTTCTCGTTTTTTTAGTTTTACTCTGATAAAGAACTTTTCAGCAGTCTCTTATAATTTATTAATGTAATTCACTGCCGGTCAAGAAAACTCTCTTGATCGTACAGTGTTTATAATAAATATTAGAAATAACTAAAATGCTCCTCTTTAATTTGAAACCTATATCAATATCGTAGGGCGCGAATAATTATTTAAAATATGTTTTTAAAAATTCTATCCTTTAAAAACATTGAAGTGCTTTTAAATTGAAACAGGACCAGGAAATGAGAAAACTTAAAATGCCAATATACTTGATTTTGCCTACAGTTTCAGACGTATATCATGCTGTGTGAGTGTAATATGGTCTGTCGGACTGTGTAATAGTTTCCTAAATTGTAAAATCTCATATGTATCTCACTATACTGCGCTGTACAAAATTTTAAATCTGTTATTTAAGCCTACCACCTGGGAGGACCCACGCAAGATTCACGTGAACATTTGGATTTGCTTTTCGTCTCTCGAACACATATTCATTTCGAACGCTGCGTTTCATCGAATTGTCTTTCATTTCCAGATTACACAGATGAAATTGATGAAAACAAGAGTGGTTGCGCCAATGTTTCATGGATACGCGATGAACGACGTTTCAATTCGATATTTCTGGGAGTTTTTCATCAACAACTTTTAACGTAGTAGCGAAATTTGTTTAATGAAATTAGAAGAGGTATTGATTTTATATGAAGAAAGTTCTTTTAGGAATTTGTGTATATGAGCGACAAAAACATGAAGTTGTTTTTAGAATTACGTGTACACACTGAAAAAAAATCACTTCTGTAAAATATTTTCCCAAACATTCGGCTTGAAACATATAGTATTTGGTATACACAAAAATTATATATTTGAATTACATGTACACGAAAAAAAATTATATATTTTAAGACTATCGCGATGGACAGCTGATTCGTTTTACAACCATTATATCTGGTAAAAGAAAAAATAACACGACAATATCGCAACTAAAATCCCTCTCTATCCATGTGGTAATGTAAACCAGTAAGGAAAGGCAGAAAGTCTGGCGGGGCCGACTATATAATACCCTACACCTCCCTAACAATGCGATAAGGGTCATTGCCATAATAATTTGGAATAATTGGTAAATGGGTAGAAACGTATTATCTAATTCAGAAACGATAATCGCTAAATTAAGCAATATTCGTTCCTAAAGTGAGAAACATCTTTCTGGAAAATTTTAATGATCGGAAGTAAAATACAACTTCTGTAGCGGTTTGATACCAAATCAGGAGGAACATATATATGGAGCTTTAATATAAATCTGAACCGATCTTCCCTGAATACTTATTCATGTACAGTCTCTACAGCGCTTACATTTCAAATCGGGTGTAACATATATATGGGAACATAAATCTGAACCGATTTTCTTCGAATTTAATAGTGTTCATCCATATAATAAGAAACCTCTTTCTGCCGAATTTCATACTGATCGGATATAAAATAAAGTTTTTAGAGCGCTTACGTGTCAAATCGGGGGTAACGTATATATGGGGGCTATATCTAAATCTGAACCGATTTCTTTCAAATTTAATAGTGTTCATCCATATAATAAGAAAACTCTTTCTGCCGAATTTCATACTGATCGGATATAAAATAAAGTTTTTACAGCGCTTACATGTCAAATCGGGGTAACATATATATGGGGGCTATATCTAAATCTGAACCGATTTTAACCAAATTCAATAGGGATCGTCCTTGGGCCAAAAAAAAGATATGTGTAAAGTTTCGTCGAGATCGGACCATAATTGCGACCTGTACTTTGATTACAAGAATACATGCACAGACGGACAGACGGACGGACAGACGGACATAGCTAAATAGCTAAATCAACTCAGAAAGTGATTCAAAGTCGATCGGTATAATAAACGATGGGTCTATTTATTCTCCTTTTGGGTGTTACAAGCAAATGCACAAAGTTATAATACCCTGTACCACAGTGTGGTGTAGGGATAAATATAAAGTGAAGTTTGATAAAGAATATACTAACATTATGGTCACTGCTACGCTGACCACTGTTAGTCATTTTTTTTCCGCATATAATTTACGTTTATGGTACTAGATATTTAGAAAGATCTAACTTTGTGTCGTATAAAAGGTTTCCGAAAGGACAAAAATAATATTTAAGTTTTTGATAGCGCGAGAACTGACCAAGGTCCAAAAACGGATATTTTAAAAGTCCGTGGTTTATACAACACTGCTGTCTCTGCGTATGTACAATTTCAGCTTTCTAGAACTAAGAGGAACTTCAGGGGTCAGGTCAACTGGTCGAAAATCACATGACGGAATATCGAAAATCAAAGTAACTTACGAAACTTCCCAGGTATTGGTCTATCTATCCACCAAGATTCGATGAAATCGGTCCAGCCGATTGGGCGTGACGAAGGTACCAGCAAACAAATAAACAATTGATTTTAAAATATTAGAAGGATTGTTGTGCTCGTATGTTGAATTGTATAAAAATTCGCAAAATTTCATTAAAAAACGTTAACGAGTTTACAATAAATCTTATTTATATTTGTGTGCAATAATGTCTGCTAATTTGAAC
This sequence comes from Eudasyphora cyanicolor, assembly GCA_963930755.1. NCBI lineage: Eukaryota > Metazoa > Arthropoda > Insecta > Diptera > Muscidae > Eudasyphora > Eudasyphora cyanicolor. The sequence goes on along the minus strand of OZ005736.1, from coordinate 52,595,626 downwards.
TTTCATAGTGCTCATTTTTAACATGTACAGTGTGGCTGTACATGCATTCAAAAAAAAGTTATTCGTGATGGAATTCAAGCGTGATAGTGTGATTGCTTTATATTTGGGTGGAAAAACACAAGTGGCTATCGTTTGGTTTTCTCCGATGAGAAGCCATTCCAAATAGAGCAGTTTATGAACAAACAAAATGATTCGGCGGATATTCGTTTTGGGTAATTTTAAGTCGAATGAGCAATGTCCGTCCGTCCGTCTGTCTGTCTGCTGGCTGGTGCGCACGATAACTCTCAAAAGGAGTAACCGATTGACTTCAAATTTGGTGTGTGGTAATACTATTTTCTATCTACGGCTAAGTTCGAAAAACGGCCATATTGGCCCACTGCTTCTAGTACCTCCCCCACAAAGGGTTAAAATGTTGTGAAATATTGAATCTTTAAAAACTGATTACTACTTATTCCAATCTTCTGAAATTCCACACGTAGTATTAGTTTATTAGTCGCTACCAACCCGAGAAAAATGGGCTAAGTTGTTACGCCCCTTTTGGTACCTCCCACACAAATGCACCATTTTGCACAAAAAATACTTGAAATTTTGTACAGTATAATGCTTTTATAGTGTCTATAGCCCTGTGAGAAATGGACGTTATTGCCACGCCCCTTTTTGTACCTCCCACACAAAGGTACCATTTTGCACAAAAAGTTAAGAGCTTACAGCGTGAGTACCAATACACGCAAATGCAAAACATTTTACACAGTGTAACGCTTTTGAAGTGCCTATAGCCCTGTAAAAAATGGGCGTTATCACCACGCCCATTTTTGTACCTACAACACAAAATGGCCAAATCATACCAAAATTTAATATCTCATAACGTTAATATACCAGTGCACGTAAACGCTTATAATTCGGCACAGTGCAGTGTATTTAGAGTGTCTACTATTCAGCGAAAAATAGGTGTATTTGTTAAAAATCTTTTGGTACCTCTTACACAAATTGACAGAATAATTCGTTTAATATTCCATATTACATTACTCACAATGTGAGGGTATACCTTAGTCGGTTTACCCGACTGAAACTTTCTTACTTGTTTCTTTGTAATTTGGTGAAAATTTTCAGTTATTGTAATGTATCTTCTGAACTTATGTCATCCCCACTCCAAAATTTACACCATCGGTAGAGTACATATGGACAATTTTTTATAAAAAAATTTAAGGGAAAAAAAATAGATCGATTGTGAGATATCGCGATCTATATTTTTGTTTCCGCGAAAAATGACCGAAAAAAAAATTCAAATAAAATTAGTATTTTTTATGAAAATACGCAGAAAATGTTTTAAGAAACGATATTTTCTATTTTCAATGTCTTATGCCTTGTAGCATTAAAATTAACTTGAAAATCCCATTACAGAGGCAAAAAATCAATTTTTCTGAACTTTGACCTCGCCCGCTGCCTCCAATTTTCATTTAATTTTTTAATATTGTGGGTCATTACTCCCACATACTAGGGCAAAATTATCTGAGAATTTGAGAAAGATGTAATTTTTGCCCTGCGACACTTGAGAAAAAAACCATACATATATATTAGGGCGGGTTGATTTTTTATCTTTTAAATCGTGTAGCAAAAACGGAAACTACATAAAATTCTAAGAAAATTCTCCGAAGAAACCATGTACCAAAAATAAAATCCTAATCAGCGCTTCTCGACTTGAAAATTTATATGCCCGCCTTTGCCACAAAAAAATAAGTGTTAGAAAAAAAGCTTTTTCCTAAAAAAATCGAATTTTCTGAATAAAATTGTTCAGTAAGGTAGTTCTTTTGCACTTTATATTTTTTCTACACCCAAAATTTTTTTTCATTAAAAAATATTCACCGAAGTAAAAAAGTTTGTATATAATTTTATATTTAATATTTTTATAAGAAACTGAGATAACAAAATTTTCTTTCATAGTTTAATAAAAAAAGTTTGGAAATACAAAAAAAAATATTGCACTCAAAATTGTTTTCAGTATTTATAAAATAACCTTCTTTTGTTTCGATAAACAATTCTTATTTTATAATGCAAATAAAAATGTGAAACGTGTTCTAACTATTTGTTATATAGAACGCAAATCAGAGGAGATGCAAATTGGGGTTTAACTGCTTTTTTGATAATTGAATATTCTGATTAGTCTCAAGACAAACCCTGTATTGCATAAACTATAATATAACAAGTAAGAAAATTGCAGTCGGGTAAACCGACTAAGGAATACCTCACTTTGTGAGTACTGTAATATGAAATACACGAATTAATCTGTCAATTTGTACAGGAGATACCAGAGCGGTATTAACAAATACTTCTATTTTTCGCTAAACAGTAAAGTTATAATATATATTGCACTGTATCGAATTGTAAGCGTTTATATACACTGGTTAAATTGAATAGATCATAACTTTAATATTATGATCTATTCAATTTTGGTATGATTTGTCCATTTATTGTGAGAGGTACCAAAAGGGGCGTGGCAACTTCGCCCATTTTTCACTGGATTGTAGGTACTATGAAACCATTACACTGTACAAAATGTCAAGTCTTTTTGTGCATAGGTATTCAAGTTATAAGCTGTTAAATTTTGCACCAAAATGGTCCATTTGTGTGAAAGGTACCAAAAGGTGCGCGGTACCTTCGCCCATTTTTCTTGAGGTGATAGTGACTAATAAAATAATTTTGTGTGTAGAATTTCAGAGGACTCAAATAAGTATCGTGCGCACCAGCTAGCAGAAAGACAGACAGACGGACGGACATTGCTCATTTGACTAAAAACGACCTAAAACGGATATCCGCCAAACATACTTAGGGTCTTATGTCACTCCTTCGATGTGTTACACTTTTGGCCCGTAGCAAATGATATATACCCTCGTATCACTAAAGTGAGGGTATAAGAAAACATAATATATTTCAAAAAAAAAAAAAAATAATTTTACCGAAAGAAAAGGAAACTAATTTTCAAGTCGAGAGGCGCGGATTAGGTTTTGTTTTTAGACCCATGGTTTCTTCGGAGAATGTTCTTAGAATTTAATGTAGATCACGTTTTTGCTATACGATTTTTAATTTTTTTTTTGTTCATCCATACAAATCAACCCGCCCTAATATATATATAATAGGGAATTTTGAAACTTTTTAATTGAATCAATTACTAATCATCTTTCGATTACACTGTCGTAAGAAGAAGAATAAATACTAATTACTATTAAACCTAAGGAAAAAAAAACGTTTTTTCGTTTTTTGTGTTTTTGTTCATAGCCATTTTGGAATATAAGCCCTCGATATACAAATCAGTACGAAGAACTCTGCCAAATTTAAAGTAAAGTGCATGATTTTAGCCTTTTCTTACCTGTTTTAATTGATGTTTTGGCCCCATTTATGTTTAGAACGTGAATATAGTAATAATAAATTAATAATGAATAAATTAAGCTGGGAACTTTTACTAAAAATTTATTCGGTTTCAACGACCTTATGTTCGTTCCGTTAGGTTCCGAGTCCGTTGTTTCTGCTGAATTTTTTACGTGCCCAAGATACTTACCTTGAAATTTAAATCTTCAGTTATTCATAGCTTCTTCATACTAATCATAGTTCGTACGAATTGCTCTCTGTGCCTATTTCCACTGAAATAAACATATTCTGTTTTTCATTGTAATATCTCTTGTTTTTGAAAAACGTTTACAGAAATATCAGCCTGAATTGTGACTCGCTGCAAGCTGTTTATTTCCCAAATATGTACATACGAAGTTTTCAGTACTACTAGTTTAATTTGGAGATGATAGGCAGTCATGTTGAGACACACTTATCGAAAAGGATGTGTTTCAGACGAAAGCTCAACATACTCGTAAATGGTTTTGTTTACACAACTATTGAGCAGATATGTTTTACGTAATACATATTACGATTTAAGATTTAAAAAACAAATCAGTCCATCCTCAAGTGTATTTGCAATAAGTCTGCAGACAAGTAAAAATTTATATTTTGCTACGGAAGAAAAGTAAAAGACATCAAATAAATGCCATTAGACCGTCGGTATGTACGTGTGTTTAAATCACTCTACAGTCCTTACTAATACAACTAAGTTCACAAAATATTGCATAAATACATTTTTATAGTTTCAGGTTGTTTGTTTGCAAATGAGCCGTAATGGGTAATGTTGTAATATAGCTCTCCTATGGAGGCGATACAAAAGAAACTTCTTTCTACCAAATTTTGTAAATATGGGAAGTAAAGTACAACTTCTGTAGCGCATTAATTCCACAAGGGGGGGGGGACATATATAGGGGGCTATATCTAAATATGAATAGATTTTCTCCGAATTTGGCAATGTTCATTCATGTTATAAGAAACCTCTTTTAGCCCAATTTCTTTGGGCAATTTGAGCATTGCTAGGAAGGGGTAGTGTATTATGTAGTCGGCCCCGCCCGCCTTTCTCTTTTTCCTAAAAGTTTTTTTTTGTTACAGAACTTTAAATTAAAATAAAGCACTGAAAAATATGTTTAATATTAATTAAACTGGCATAATTGGATATACTCCTATATTTGTATGTCATTAATGTATAAATATTTGATTAGGGTCATGTGGCCGCCTCACATTAGATTAAAACATAGGTATGCGGAGGATTAAAACAGATACCATTAAAATGAATCGCAAAACTTTTAAGATTCTAACTAGGATATTCTCCCAGCTTCAAGAGCATTTCGTTGTTATATTATTATAGAAAAAATATTTTACGGTAAATAAATAACGGATCATCCAAGTAAAGATACTTTTTTCAATAGCCTGTTTTTGACAGATCACGTGTGAGTCGTGTCATGCAATCATGTTATTTTTGTTAAGTATTGCTTGGCATTTCATCATGGAAAGACTTACGCCTGAACAACGTTTACAAATCGTTCAACTTTATTACGAAAATTCTCCTTCTGTGAGGAATGTGTTTCGTGCACTTCGCTCAACTTATGGTCAACATAATCGGCCTACTGAGCGTACTATTCGCAACACCATCACCCGTCTTGAGACCTAGCATTCATTATTGGATAATATTCGACCGAATAGACCACGTCCAGCACGCAGTGAAGAAAATGTAGCGGCCGTAGCTGAGAGAGTACACGAAGACCGCGGAGAGTCGATTCGGCGCCGTGGAATCGTTTCGGCGTATGGAAGTCGATTCGGCGTATGGAACGACTTGGCTTATTTTACGTCGAGATCTTAAATTGAAAGCATACAAAATACAGCTTGTGCAATAACTGAAGCCGCCCGACCTTCCCATGCGACATCGCTTCGCTCTATGGGCTCTTGAAAAGTTCCAAGAAGATCCGACGTTTTCTAGCCAAACTTTGTTCAGCGATGAGGCCCATTTCTGGCTCAATGGGTATGTAAGCAAGAAAAATTGCTGCATTTGGGACAAAGAGCAACCTGAATAGATTCAAGAGCTGCCACTTCATCCAGAAAAAACAACGGTTTGGTGTGGTTTGTGGACCGGTGGAATCATCGGCCCATATTTCTTCAAAAATGATGCCGGTGAGAACGTAACCGTCAATGGCGACCGTTATCGTGCCATGATAACCGACTATTTAATGCCTGGAATTGAAGCTCGTGTTCTCAACGACATTTGGTTTCAACAATACAGCGCAGCGCCACTTCCCACACATCGCATCAATCAATGGATTTATTGAGAGAACACTTCGGTTAGCAGATAATTTCACGTTTTGGCCGGTCGATTAGTCACCAAGATCATGTGATATCACACCGTTAGACTTTTCCCTGTGGGGATATGTAAAGTCTAAAGTTTATGCGGACAAACTCGCTTCAATTCAGGCATTGGAGCAAAACATCACGCGTGTCGCCAGTTACCAGTCGAAATGCTCGAACGAGTCATCGAAAATAGGACTCAACGGATGGACCATCTGAGAAGTAGCCGCGGCCAACATTTGGTAGACATAATCGTCAAAAAATAAATACCAAAGAATGTTCTTTCAAATGATAATAAACTTTCCCCATTTAATTATAATTTTCTGTGTTTTTATACCCTCCACCATAGGATGGGGATATATTCATTTTGTCACTCCGTTTGTAACACCTCTAAATATTGATCTGAGGCCCCATAAAGTATATATATTTTTAATTGTCGTAAAATTCTAAGACAATTTAGCCATGTCCGCCCGTCCGTCCGTCTACAATCTATAATACTTGAGCTAGGTGGCTGAAATTTGGAATAGATACTTCTTATAGCTGCAGGTAACTTGGGATTGAAAATGGGCGATATCGATCCATATTTAGATATAGCTCCCATTGTGTTTTTCGGTGTTATTTTCTTTAGGTTTGAGTTATTTTGTGAGGTCACATGATATCCATGGTGGAGGGTATATAAGAGGGTATATAAGATTATAAGAACTTAACGCTTTTACCCTCCACCATAGGATGGGGGGTGTATTCATTATACCCTACACCACACTGTGGTACAGGGTATTATAAGTTTGTTTCACGGCAGATGTTTGTAACACCTGAAAATAACACAGCTACACCCACCTTAAAGTATACCGATCGACTCAGAATCACTAGCTGAGTCGATTTAACGATGTCCGTCCGTCCGTCCGTCCGTCCATATAAAGTTGTTCGTCGACTACAGGTCGCAATTTCGCTCCGATCGTTCTGAAATTTTGCAGTTTAGAGTATTTCGCGGCTGTTAAGATCGCTATTGAATTTGGTTGAAATCGGTTCAGATTTAGATATAGCTCCCATATATATCTTTCGTCCGATTTGGCCCTTTAGTCCTATAGAAGCTGTATTTTACATCCAATCGTTTTGAAATTTAGAATGGTAGAGTTTCTTTATCCATGAACCAACATTGCCGAATTTGAAGAAAATCGGTTAAGATTTAGCTATAGCTCCCATATATATGTTTCCTCCGATTTGGCCCTTTAGTCCTATAGAAGCTGTATTTTACATCCGATCGTTTTGAAATTTAGAATGGTAGAGTTTCTTGATCCATGAACCAACATTGCCGAATTTGAAAATCGGTTAAGATTTAGCTATAGCTCCCATATATATGTTTCGTCCGATTTTGCTCTTTAGTCCTGTAAAAGCTATATTTTACATCCAATCATTTTGAAATTTAGAATGGTAGAGTTTCTTGATCCATGAACCAACACTGCCGAATTTGAAGAAAATCGGTTAAGATTTAGCTATAGCTCCCATATATATGTTTCGTCCGATTTGGCCAATTTAGTCCTATAAAAGCTGTATTTTACATCCAATCGCTTTGAAATTTAGAATGATAGAGTTTCTTGATCCATGAACCAACATTGCCGAATTTGAAGAAAATCGGTTAAGATTTAGCTATAGCTCCCATATATATGTTTCGTCCGATTTTGCTCTTTAGTCCTGAAGAAGTTGTATTTTACATCCAATCATTTTAAAATTTAGAATGGTAGAGTTTCTTGATCCATGAACCAACACCACCGAATGTGAAGAAAATCGGTTAAGATTTATCTATAGCTCCCATATATATGTTTCGTCCGATTTGGCCCTTTAGTTCTATAGAAGCTATATTTTACATCCAATCGTTTTGAAATTTAGAATGGTAGAGTTTCTTGATTCATGAACCAACATTGCCGAATTTGAAAAAAATCGGTAAAGATTTAGCTATAGCTCCCATATATATGTTTCATCCGATTTGGCTCTTTATATCCAATCGTTTTTATACCCTACACCACACTGTGGTACAGGGTATTATTTAAGTATAAAATGTCCCAAAAGTAAATTTATGTAAACAATTTATACATGAAGTACAAAATTTATATATCAGAGTTATTCAATATTTCGAGAGTGGTGTAGGGTATTATACAGTCGGCACCGCCCGACTTTAGCCTTTCCTTACTGGTTTTGTCACTCCATTTGTTCTGAGACCCCATACAAAATATATATTCTTAATCTTTAGAAAATTTTAAGACGATTTAGCCATGTCCACCTGTCCGTGCGTCCGTCTGTCTATTGTAATCACGCTACAGTCCGTAATAATAGACCTAGGTTGATCAAATTTGGTAGAAATATTTATTATAGTTGCAAGTTGTTTGGAATTGCAAATGGGCCATATCGGTCAATGTTTTAATATAGCTCTCCTAAAGATGTTTATCCAAAATACGGGTTTTGAGCAATTTAACAGAAACTTTGCAGTTTGTATTCTATTTTGACAAGAATTCATCACAGCAAAAAGTTTACAAATCGGTTCATATTTTGTTATAGTCACCCTGTAGAGGTCGCTCCAACATATACGTATTTAAGCCATTAATACCATATTTTCTAAGAATTTTAACTGAATATTTGCAGTTTGTAATGAATTTAGACGAGAATTCATCGCAGTAAAGTTATTTTAAATCAGTTCATATTTTGTTATAGTCCAGCTATATAGTCCATCCATAAACACCACATTTGCTAAGAAATTTAGCTGGAACTTTGCAGTTTGGATTCTATTTTGGCAAGAATTCATCTCCATAAAATGTATACCAATAAAATTTTATTTTTTTGTAGTCCCCGTGTAGATGTATCGTAGCTCTCAAAAAAGCTATTTTAAGCCATAAATACAACACTTTTCAAGTGAAGAGTTTGGCTAAAGAATTTGGAGCCTAAAAATTGCAGCGTTCGTTTTTAATAATTTACTTAAACAAAAAGAATAAAATTCATATATAATATACATCCAGTAATAAAATTTAATGCAATCCATGGTGGAGGGTATATAAAATTCGGCATGGCCAAACTTAACGCTTTTACTTGTTTTTTCCTCATTTTCACCTTTTTTAAAAGCCTCCTCTATCCAACTCAACCTAGTATGTGTATTAATATACTTATAAGTTCTTGTTGGAGAAGATGTAATTTCTTTAAATATCTGCGATGCACGAAATTGTCCGGAAGACCTTAACCATAACTGAGTTGAATGAGATAAAACAGGCAACGGGATATTATCCCTTTATGTTTGCATTTTTTTGTTTTTTTTTATTATTTCTGCACTCTGCAAAATCTGTTTCCTTTCGACTTCGCTTTAACTAATAGTGTGGAATTTTCAAATAAGATTTATTTAGTCAACCAACTTTTATTATTATTTGTAGAGAAATCTCTTCTCGTTCCTATGTGCTTTATCCCAGCGGATCTTATACTGTAGGTATAAGCTGCAGGTTTGAAAAATCAATTCTCTTGAAATTTGATTTTCGCATGATATCAAATAGTTCTTGGCGAGACATTGCAAATACATTTGGGCACATTCCTAATGTGAAGATTTTTTATAACTTATTGAATTTTTTTTAAAAAATTTATTGGAAAATTAGTCAATAGATAGAAAAAATAGATTTCTCAAATGTGATTTTTTAAGAAAATAACCATTATTTTAAAAAGGAGCAAATACGAGCAACCGTTTTCTTTTAGAATTTGAAGCGTATAATTCTCCACGTTATAATCATTTTTGTCATTTTCACTTAATAATGCTTGATAATATACTAAGGGTCCACATTTTTTTTGGAAAATGTCCTATTTTAAGCTCATTTTAAAATGCGTATTTAAGAAACATTTAGCTAAAATAATTTAACTAAATTCATATGGGTAAATATGTGTTGTTAGTGGATACATTGTAATATGTTGCAATTTTAAAGAGTTTTATAGAGAAAAAATATTTCAGTTTTAACTTTTTCAACTTCAATAAAAATGTACAAAATACTAGCAGGAACCCGATGCTTCGCTTGCGAACATTTATAATAAAAGCATTTTGATTACCCTTTGTCTTCGCGGTTTGTCAGAGCTCAAACAGAGAAAATTTCATATAAAATCATTTACATTCCTTTTAAAATTATTTTATTCAAATAGTCTTGTTGACCCTTATTGTGATATTTTACTATTGTATTGTACAAAAAAACAAGTAAGAAAGTTTCAGTAGGTTAAACCGACTAAGGTATACCCTCACTTTGTGAGTAATGTAATATAAAAAATTACACAAATTAATATTTCAATTTATGTGGGAGGTACCAGAAGGGTTTTAACAAATACACCTATTTTTCGGTAAACTGTAGTTTCTTTAAATACATTACACTGTGCCGATCTATAAGCGTTTACGTGCACAAGTATATTAACGTTACGAGCTATTCAATATTGGTATGATTTGGTCACTTTGTGTGGGAGGTACAAAAAGGGGCGCGGTGATAACGCCCACTTTTCACAGGACTGTAGGCACTATAATAGCATTACACTGTACAAAATATCAAGTATTTGTATGAACTGGTATTAAAGTTATAAGCCATTAACTTTTAGTGTAACACGGTCCATTTGTGTGGGAGGTACCAAAAGGGGCTGTAAAATAAGGCCCATTTTTTCCGGACTATAGGCGCTATAAAATCATTATACTGTACAAAATTGCAGCATTTTTATACATTTCTAATAAAGTTATTAGCTGTTAAATTTTGATGAAAAATGGTCATCAAATGGCCCCAAAAGGGGTGTGGCAACTTCGCCCATTTTCTCGAGGTGATAGCGACAAATTTTTTTTTTTCAATTTTTTCAATTTATAATTTCAACTTTATTAACTTTCTTTTATATTATTGTTTGCATGGTTTGAGATATTATTCTAAATATTACAACAAGTGAAATCTTAAATGTATTGTGAATGTTTTATTTTGTATCTATGATTATTTTAAAGGAAAAAATAGGAAAAACCTTTTTATGAGTTTAAAGTTTAAAAATTCAAATATCGTTAGAAAAGCGGTAATGTATAAGGAAAAGTTTACGAAGTAAACAATCATATACATATGGTTTTCAATTTGATAAATTTTAGTTTATATATACATTTATAATGATAAATTTGTACATGTCCTTATCAGTGGATAAATGGAGTGTATATTTGAAGTAAAGTAGTTTTGGCTAAGTCTACATATAAAATCTTGAATTTTTTCGTATCCACTTCTACTATGCAGAAGATCTGTGGGGTACCTCCATCGCAGGTTATGGATTATTTTAAGGCATTTGTTTTGGATTATTTGCAATTTCTTGATGTGCGTTCTGGCAGCTTTGAACCATATGGGGCTAGCATAGGTTAATATAGGCCTTATTACCGTTTTGAAGATAAGATTTTTATTTTTTATATTGAGTGAAGACCGGTAGCTAATTAGGCGCCAAAGAGCTTTTAAAACATTTGAACCTTTCTTGGCTGCTGCGTCGATGTGTTTGCCGAAAGTCAGTTTTTTATCTAACTGAACACCAAGGTATTTTACATCATTTGCAATGGGTATTTCATCATTTCCCAGCTTCAAATTACGATTTGGTAATCGTTTAGGGGACTTGTTAAACGGAAAGATTATAGCTTGAGTTTTGGCAGGATTTATCTTCACTTTCCACTTGTGGAAGTATTTACTACAGCTCTCTAGTCCCTTTTCCATTTTCTTTAGAAGAGCCGAGGTTACTTTGCCAGAAGTAATAAGAGCTGTGTCATCTGCATAGCACGCTGTGTCAACATAAGGAGGCGGTGAAAAGTCCGATGTGTATACGGAGTAAAGCAATGGAGAAAGTACCGATCCTTGCGGTAGTCCTGCTTTTGTTATTGTTGGCGAAGAAAATGATCCATTTACACTTACTACATACATTCTTTCATTTAGAAATTCCGCTATAATTCTGACCATATATTTTGGCATATTTGCAAGAAGCATTTTGTAGATAAGTCCGTTGTGCCACACGGTCTCAAAAGCCTTTTCGATATCTAGGAGAATTAGGCCAGTTGAATGTTTTTTGCGTTTATTTTCTAGTATGATATTCATAATTCTGTTTATTTGGTGAACACTACTATGTTGTTTCTTAAAACCAAATTGTTTTTCAGAAATTATGTCATTTACTGTTGCAAAATCATTTATTCTAGTATAAATAATCCTCTCGAATAATTTACCTAAGTTACTTAAAAGGCTAATTGGCCTGTATGAATTTGGGTCCGTTTTAGATTTATTTGGCTTGGCGACGGCAATAATTTTGGCAGATTTGAAATGAGTAGGGAAATAAGTTAATTTAATGCAACTATTAAACAGCGCTACTAAAAGCTCTAAAGCCTTAAGTGGCAATTTTTTAAGTAGCAAATTGGGAATATCATCTAATCCTGGTGACTTCGTAGTTTTTAGATTTTTAATAATACCACATAATTCATCCAGGGAGGTGAAACTTGATTCGTCAGTGTCAATTCTTTCCTTATTGAAACGATTCACTTTGCTATTTACTATTTTTTCAATTGAATGTTTAAGATTAGATGTTAGGTAATTTGCTTTTAAAAATGTGTCGGCTAACAACTGTGCTTTCTCAGCATCAGCACATATTTTTCGATTGTCTTTTTGCAAAGAGGGAATTGTTTTGTTATGTTTACCTCTCAGCCCACGACTTATTTTCCAGAACAACTTATCGCCAGGTCGTAAGTTCGATAATAGCTTAGTCCATTTATCATTTCGTTCCATGTTTATTCTGTTGTCAATAATTATACTTATGAGTTTTATGTTTTGCTTGTACAAATTTGAGACGGTTTGAGTCGGTGCCCTCTTCATCTTCCTATACAGGAATCGTCTTGTCTTTAGAAGCTTAATTGTAGCTTTTGACAGTACATAATTATTGTTGGAACTCACCATAGGCGTAGAAATGTTTCGTGCTTCCAATATAAGTTTAATAAGTTTGTCCAATTCTCTGTCAATCAGATCTTTATTGGTGTGCAATACGTTACGAATGCTTATTCAGCTTTCAACATAATTTTGGAAGAGTTGCCAGTTGGACAATTTGTAGTTATAGTGGCTTGTGTCTATAATATTCACTATAGATTGATTTAGTGTACAGAGCAGTGGTCGGTGATCAGAAGGTACGTCGTAATCAAGAACATTTATGTACATGTTTAAAGTTGAGTTTGTAAGGATAATATCAAGAACTGACGGATTTCTATTTTGTTGGAACGGATAATACGTGGGTTCAGCTGTATGTTGCACGAAGAAATTACGGGTTTGTTGTAGATTAAACAGAGCATTACCAGCAGTATTATTGGATAAACAATTCCATGACGTATGTTTAGCATTTAGGTCACCTAGTATGACAAAATCCTTTTCGTGCATAGTAAGTTTTACGATATCATAAACGAAAAATGAGGTGTACTTTGGTGAATAAGCAGTTGTGATTATGAGTGGTCGATTATTTATCGTTACTTCTATTGAAAGATTTTCTATCGATGACGTATTTACAATATTAAGAAGTTTGTGTTGTAAGTTTTTTCGAACAATGAGAGCGACGCCGCCACCTCTGAGTCCCACTCTATCATTCCTGTATGAACCCCTTCCGACTCAAGTAAATACTCTAATTGTTTAAGGTGAGAAAAATTAGAAATGCCATGAGCATTCCAATGAAACAGTTTAAATACATTGGAGTTATGGCAATCCATAAGCATACTTGACCATTGATATAACTATCTGTATTTGCTGGATTTTAGTTGTGCATTTCTGTAGATCATTTAATGCCGACATAAATATTTGAAAGAGTTCATCTATGCTGAAGAGATCGTTTCTATCTCTTAAGCACGATGCATAAGAGTTTCCAGTTACGTAGCTCTGCATGTTTCGGTTAATTTGTTGTGAGTTTGACACAAGCTGTGGTGAATTTGTATGTACTGCTCTCCTTACGTTACCGTTTCTGCGAGAGTTGTTTGACGTCGCCTTTGCTCTGTTCTCCAAGTATGTTGCTCTTGACGGACAGTTAATATCATTTGCGGAGTGATCGGTGCGTTCTTTTCCTTCTTTCTTGCAGTTAAAGCAAGTGAATGCTGCTGGTTTTCTGTCTCTTTTGTTCAAAGGGCAGTCAGTGGTGTGGTGATTATTCGCACATATCATACATGCTGGTTTTCGATGACAGTGTTCTCCTCCATGACCATACATGAGACAATTCCAACATTGAGTTGGATTTTCTCTCTTTCTCTGTTTATATTTTTTCCAACTGATTATAACATTGCATACACTTTTGACGTTTTTAAGTGATTCTGGATTAAACGACTTTCTGACAAACTGGACTTTGTACACAGCATTGTCGGGAGAGCTGTATTGAGTTGCAATTTCTGTTACAGAAGCTGGGTTTAAGTTATAACCTCTCAAATCAGTGATAATCTCACTAATGCTTAACTTAGGCAAACCATAGAGAAATATCGTGTATAAACGATTTTCTTTGGAATTAAATGTACGGAAAGCAATCTTCTTTTCCAGTAGCAATTTCTTGCAGGCCTCTAATTTTTCACTGGTTGGCGAAAAGACTTTGGTACCTATGGATGTACTTTTGTAAGTATAGTCTTTTCCAAACATATGTTGTACTTCGGTGAGAGTTGAGTCCACTACCACTGGAGGTGGTTTAGCTACCTTTGTTTCAACAATATTGGATTCTGCCTCTAGATCCATTTCAGAGTTGTCAGCCAGCGCACTAAATCGGTTTCGTGATGATGAAGGAATATTCGCGAAAAGGTTCATGGCAGTGGGCTGCAACCTTTTTTGCCTCTTGAAATTCGATGACCTTTTTGAGGTCGTCGGTGGCGGTTTTGCCCCGGGGGGCATCTTGTTAGTTTTCTTTTAGGTTATGTTGTGTTACTTGTTACTTTAGAGGGAGTTCAATAAGAACGACAAAGCAACAATAACACGAAAGTTTACTGTTTTTATATTGATGTTTATAGCAAAAGTTGGTACAACTATTTTAGAGCGCAGTCAAACACAACCGTTCTCAAAGAGAGTTAGTATCGAACTGATAGCGACAAATTAAATAATACAATGTGTGGAATTTCAGAAGATTCTAGTAGTAGTAGTGTAGATGTATTTAAGGAATAAATATTTCATTTAATGTTAACCCTTTGTGTGGGAGGTACCAGAAGGAGTGGACGAATATATCCCATCTTCGAACTTAGCCGGAGAGAAAAAATATTACTGTATACCAAATTTGAAGTCAATCGGTTGCTCCTTTCGAGAGTTATCGTGCGCACCAGCCAGCAGGCAGATACACAGACAGACGGACGGACGGACGGACATTGCTCAAATGACTTAAAATGACCCAAAACGGATTTACGCCAAACATACTTAGGGTCTTACGTCACTTCTTCGATGTGTTACACTTTTGGCTCGTAGCAAATGATAAATATATACCTTCCTCTCTAAGGTGAGGGGATACATATTAGAAAACTTGCTGCCATCCAGCCAAATGTTTGCCAATAAAACTGTTCCAATAATTGTTAAAGGCTCGCGACATCGTAATACATGGTTTTAATACTCCGATTTAGTAATGTCACTCACACTGTTTTAAATAAAGTCTATGACCCAGTAATAATACAAAAATAATAAATAGTTGTTTTAATAATTCACCTAAAAAATACGTATATCGTACAAATTTGTATACATATAACCTCATCTCACTTTGTTTACATAACAACGTACACCAAATTTACAGATTGTCAGTATCATATACATCTGGGTATTCGTTAATTGTTATTTACATACTATGTATGAACTACGAATTCTTGTCCCATTCCTAACACTACTGGTGAATTGACCACTAATTCTACCACGACCACTTTTGGTGAAATTACTAATGTTGACTCCAATAACTTACAATCAAAATATCATTTCTTTACGGTCAATAGTTTCCGAGATATTGAATTTTAAATATTGCTACGCCCAATTTTGCCACACCCACCAATCCTATCCCACCTATTTTTGTGTCAAGTTTTCAGTAATAATTCGGCTACAGTATGTACAAAATAGTGTTATTCTACGATCAATACTTTCTGAGGTATTCCAATTTTAAATAATGCCTCTTCTACTTTTGACCGCTCCCACTTTTTTATTTTTCATTAACCACATGAGGCAAATTTAATATTTATCCGATAACTTTCAAAACTACTTTCGTTCTTCTACGATAAATGGTTTCTGAGATACTCAAGATTAAAATATTGCCAAGCCCTCTTCTTCAATCCAGCCCACTTCCAAATTTAGCTCTTCTATGGCCAATAGTTTTCGAGATTTAATGATTGCAAACATTGTTGGGCCCACTTTTGCCACACCCTCATTTTTGTTGAAGTTTTACATAATAGCTCGAGTAACATATGTACCAAAATTCGTTCTTCTACGATCAATACTTTCTGTGATATTTAAATTTTTAATAATGCCACGCCTAAATTTGACCCCGCCCACTCTTTTTATATTTCATGAACCATATGAGGCTAATTTAATATTGACACCAATAACTTACAAAACAAATGTCTGTCTTCTCCGATGAATAGTTTCCGACATATTTAAAATTTAAATATTGCCACGCCCTCTTAATTAAATGATGCAGGATTTTGCGTTCTTTAAGTGGGTATCAAAAATTTCACGATGAGATAATTTTGATTTTTTTAATTAATCCTCCGTATTGGGGGTATCGAACAATATGTGTGCCGATGGCGCGTGCGTGGTGAAAACCGGAACTAAAATTTATTCACACTTGTGACAGTATGTATTTCGCGAATAACTCGTCGATTGGTGCATTCAATTGTCCCTGGTTTACCGGGGTACGCGAGTGACTTTACATAACCGCAAAGAAAATAATTATTCGTTCATTAAAAGTTTCTTTGAGGTCATTAATTGTAGCGCGCCCTGTGTTGCGTATGCTTCCGTTCTGTTGGAACCACATCTCAGCAAGACTAATGTTAGATAATTGTGGTACGGAAAAGCGTATAATAATTTCTCTATACCATTTACCATTGATAGAACCATTCTGCACATCATCATTAGGGATATATGTACCAGTTTTGGACAAAATCGTATGGATTATCTTTACTACGAATGCGACAATTTTTCTTATTTTAGTATCCATTAAACGAAAATGAGCTGCATCGCTGAACAAAGTATGATGTTTGATGAACAGAGCTATTATTTTGATGGACAATTTCTACAATTTTAAAGCGTTGCTCTCGTAAAAGCCTATCACAATCCAAACTAAACAAAAAAATATGTTGGTTGTGATACAAGTTCTATGTTGTGCATCTGTAAAAAAACACCCTGATTTTAGGGTCTTAGGTCACTTCTTTTAGGATGTTACACTTTTGGTCCGCAGCATATGATTTGTACGAATGGATGCAATTGCTACGCCCCTTTTGGACCAGATCTCTCTAAAATTGAGTTGCACATAACATTAATAACGGTAGACAATTAAAATCTGCATTTTATCACATTAAAAAATCAATCCATACTTATCGATGACAAGCTCTTGGGTTTTTAAATTTTCCAAATTTATTTCGGGTCAATCTAATATGTTTCTATACATCATCCATTGTCGACAATGACTGTTTAATGTACATCGCCTTTTATGTATACACATATTTATAATTGTTTCTGTGAATTCAATTTAATTTGAATAATTGATAATGTTTGACTTCAATAATAATAAAGTAAACAGAGACTCGTTTTCCGCTAGGAAATGAATAATTTACTAGTTAACTAATTAAATGCCGATGCGTTTATGGCGCGTGTACGTTTTCCTGTAAACCGCATATAAATCATACGTTTAGGAGGACAATTTTCATTAGAAATGGTCTTTATAATCAAATACATATCTTTAGCTTTAATTATCTATTTTTTAACCTTGTGTGAACGCCAAAAAACCTTCGCCAATGCGGCAAGGTATAATTTAAAGTTTATGGATTTCTTAAGAAGTTTCAAGAGCGTAGGTTATCAACTTCAATCAACTTAAAAAACTAAGTTGTGTACATAAGTGTTAATGTAACCAGTAAGTGGACCGACTATATAATACCCTACACCTTCCTATTAATGCGAAAAGGGCCATTGCAATAATAATTTCCAATAATTGGTTTCGTTTCAGTTAACAAATCCTCCTTATCAAGGCTTATTCCAAGGAGGAGCTGAATGTGTTGATCATAATAAACTACATTTAAAACGATAACTTTAAAATGCGCAGTATCTAAGGAACAACTACATGGGAATATACATAATCTAAACAGATTTTCATCAATTTTTTCACAAACCTAACTTCTGCCAAATTATATAAAGATCGGAAGTAAAATAAAACTTCTATAGCGCTCTGATACCAAATCGAGAGAATTTTTGATTTTTCTTCTACTTTACAGAGGAGGGTATATAACATTTGCTACATGCCAAGTAAGTTTGGTGGAAATTCGATTTGAGTAATTTCAAGTAATTTGAGCAACGTCCGTCTATTCGTCTGTCTGCCTTCTGGCTAATGCGCACGATAACTCTCAAAAGCAGTAACCGATTGACTTAGAATTTGGTATGCGTTAATATATTAATCTATCTCAGTCTTAGTTTGAAGATGGGCCATATTGGTCCACTCCTTCTAGTACCTCACACAAAGTGTTAACATTTAAAAACATCATTTAGTGAAATATTCATCCACTAATAACTTCTACAATACATATTCGAATCTTCTTAAATTCCACCCATAGTATAAGTTTATTAACCCCTATCTTCTAGTAAAACGTAATGCTTTTATAGTACCTATAGTCCCGTAAAGAAAGTGTAAGAAGGTTCAGTCGGGCAAACCGAATAATGAATCCCTCACCATGAGTCTAAAAAAAATATTAATCAATTTATTTAGTTTTTTGTTTTATTTAAATTATTATCAATTTAAATTGCATTTAATAACTTTAAAGTATGTACTGGTATTAAAGTTAAAAGCTATTTACTTTTGGTACAAAATGGTCCATTTGTGTGAAAGGTACCAAAAGGGGCATCCCGCTAACGGTCACTTTTCTCTGGACTCTAGGTACTATAAAAGCATTACACTGTACAAAATTTCTTCTTTTTATATGCATAAAAGTATTAAAGTTATAAGCTGTTAATTACAGGTGTAAAATGGTCCATCTGTGTGGAAGGTACCAAAAGAGCATACCAATTACGACACTTTTATCTAGCTTCTATGTACTATAAAAGCATTGCACTGTACGAAATTTCAAGTCTTTGTATGCACTGGTATTAAAGTTAAAAGCTGTTAACTTTTGGTACAAAATGGTCCATTTGTGTGGGAGGTACCAAAAAGGGCGGGCCAATAACGCCCATTTTTCTTCGGACTCTAGGTACTATAAAGGCATTACACTGTACAAAATTTCAAGTATTTGTATGCACTGGTATTAAAGTTATAAGCTGTTAACTTTTTGTACAAAATGGTCCATTTGTGTGGGAGGCACAAAAGGAGCGTGGCAATAATGCCCATTTTACACTGTATTGTAGGTACTATTAAACCATTACACTATACAAAATTTCAAGTCTTTGTATACACTGGTAATAAAGTTATAAGCTATTAACAGTTGGTTTAAAACTGTCCATTTGTGTGGGAGGTACCAAAAGTGGTGTGGCTACTTCGGCCATTTTTCTCGATGTTTAGTGGCTAATAAACTAAAACTATGTGTAGCATTTCAGAGGATTCAAATGAGTAGTATAGAAGTTTTTAAATAATCAATATTTCACTAAATGTTAACCCTGGTACTGGAAGGAGTGTACCAATATGTCCGTTTTGAACTTTGCCGGAGATAGAAGAAAATATTACAACATACCAAATTTGGAGTCAATCGGTTACTCCTTTCGAGAGTTATCGTGCGCACCAGCCAGCAGACGGACGGACATTGCTCATTCGACTTAAAAAGACCCAAATCGGATTTCCGCCGAACATACTTAGGGTCTTAGGTCACTCCTTCTATGTGTTACACTTTTGGTTCGTAGCAAATGATATATACTCTCGTCTCTAAGGTGAGGGGATACAAATGAACGTTATTGACATGCCCCTTTTGGTACCACGAACACAAAGGTACCATTTTGTACAAAATGTTGTACAGTGTAATGTTTTAATAGTATAGTCTGTCAAAAAATGGGCGTTATTATCACGCCCTTTTCACATCTCTCACACAAAGGTACAATGCTGTTCATCAAGTTTACAACTTATATCTGGAATACCAATTTATATAAATATAAATATTTGTACACTGTGTAAATATGGGATTTATAACCACAACGTTTTAGTACGTCCAATAATGACAAATTTAAATAGCTCATAAAATTAGTATGTATGACCAAATTCTGGGTTACGGACGTCACTTTCGTAAACATTTTGTTTTACTAATGTTCATACCTTTGACGTTCTGAATGCAATATTTTCAAATAACCTTCAGCAGCAACAATTATGTCAGAGTTATTTGAAATGATATTTAAATACTGATACCTCCACTCTAAACTATGCTAAGTGCAAAGTAGTAGTTTTTCAGGAGAGGCGATCAAGGTTTGATGCATTTTTTAAATTTGTGTGGAATTCCTTTGTGAATAACTTTTAATTGAGTTCACGCATAAACACAAAATGTTGACTGAATATACATATGTAATTTCGAATATTTAGAAATTAATAATGCAATCTCCTTAAAACTATGCTAAATCGACTTAGCATGTTTTAGAATGGAGGTATCGATTTTTACCTTAATACTTTTGATGAGTGTTATATTCTGGGCGAAAGTTCAGTTGCGGACGTTACAAAAGTGGAAGTAGGTTTTCAGATTAATGTGAATTTGCATGTTTTTTAGGTAAGTTTCGTTACACACTTTTATACCCTCACTTTAGTGATACGAAAGATACACAAAAGTGTAACTCAGAGAAGAAGTTACCTAAGAACATAAGTATGTTCGGCGGATTTGGGCCATTTTAAGTCGAGTGAACAATGTCCGTCGGTCCGTCTGACTGTCTACCTGTCTGCTGGCTGGTGCGCACGATTACGATTACAGAAGATGGGCCGTATTGGTCCACTCCTTCTAGAACCTGTTCCACAAGGGTTACAATGTGATGAAATATTGATTCTTTAATAACATCTATACAACTTATTCGAATCTTCTAAAATTCCACACATAGTATACGTTTATTAGTCGCTATCAACTCGAGGAAAATGGATGAAGTTTCCACGCCCCTTTTGGTACCTCCCACACAAATTCACAATTTTGCACCAACATTTAACAGCTTATAACATATATACGAGTTCATAAAAACACTTAAAATGTTGTCCAGTGTAATGCTTTTATAGTACCTACAGTATGTACATTTTACATCCCACACACAATAGCCAAATCATAACAAAATTTAATATCCCATAACGTTAATATTCCAATGCACCTAAACGCTTATAACTCGAAACCGTGCAATGTATTTAAAGTATATACTGTTCAGAGAAAAATAGGTGTATTTGTTAAACCCCTTTCTGGTACCTCTCACGCAAATTGACAGAATAATTCGTGTAATATTCAATATTACATTACTCACAAAGTGAGGGGTTACCTTAGTAGGTTTACCCAACTGAAACTTTCTTACTTGTTTTTTACATTTTTGGTATACAGTTTGTAGAATTTGCCTATATACAGTATTTCTTCTTGTTTACATTTCAACCAGTTGGTATACTTATTGGGCAAATTGTCACACCCATTTCATGATTGTTATAAAGCAGTGTCAAAAGCGTAGGCGAATGCTACGATGATAGATCAAGTGATGTACCTAGAGATATTCGTGCACGTCTTAAATTTGTTATTATAGCGTTTTATTCAGGTCTGAGGGCCAATATGTTGGGTGACCGCTTAAAGCTACATCTAATTTAGCAGATGTTATGGCCTTTAGTAGTTGTCTACCATTTGGAGTAGTGAGGCGAGAGAAATATGAGCTTTGTGCCGATATCGATAGAATATGCTCAGTCCTATATTCGGGCATTAGAAAATGTTTGATTTTATTTTGGACAGTAAGAACTGTACCACGTGTTATGTGGAATAACCACGTATCCTAAAACAATTTCTTGTGGAAAACTGTCTCTGAGATACTCTCAGATAAAATATATATATATATAAGTACAGTGGTTAAGGAGAAAACATTATACCATATTTCTGTTTTGGCTCAGGCCGTTTGCATTTTTTAGAAAATAGCCTTTATTTTAAAAAGTAGCAAAAACGAATACTTTTAGATTAAAATATGTATTTAGATTAAATATGTATATGTACAAGGGGTCTACATGTTCTTTACAGTAGATTAATTATGCATATTAACAAACATTTACCTAAAATAATTTAACTAAATTCGTATGACTTTGTATGTGTAAATATCTGTAATTGGTGGATCCATTGTCATATGTTGCAGTTTTAAAGAGCTTGGTAGAGAAATTCGCAATACAAATATTTCAGATTTAATTTTTAACAATTTCTATAAAAATAGTATATAAAAATTTATTGAACTTTGACAGTTAATTACAGCTAAACCAAATTCTACAGAAATATAGTTTTTTCATCAAATGATGCTGTATTTTGTGCTCTTTATGTGGGTACCAAAAATAAAACGATGCGATAATTTCGATTTTTTTAATCCTCCGTATTGGAGGTATCGAACACTATGTGCGCCGGCTGGCACGTACAGGGTGCAAATCAAAACGGAGTAAACGAGTGACTTTGCATAACCGCAAAGAAAACCAGTAAGGAAAGGCTAAAGTCGGGCGGTGCCGACTATATAATACCCTACACCACTCTCGTCATATTGAATAACTCTGAAACATAAATTTTGTAATTCATGTATAAATTGTTTAAATTGGATGTAAAATACAGCTTCTACAGAACTAAAGGGCCATATCGGACGAAACATATATATGGGAGCTATAGCTAAATCTAAACCGATTTTCTTCAAATTCGGTGGTGTTGGTTCATGGATCAAGAAACTCTACCATTCAAAATTTCAAAATGATTGGATGTAAAATACAGCTTCTACAGGACTAATGAGCAAAATCGGACGAAACATATATATGGGAGCTATAGCTAAATCTTAACCGATTTTCTTCAAATTCGGCAATGTTGGTTCATGGACCATTCTAAATTTCAAAGCGATTGGATGTGAAATACAGCATCTATAGTACTAAATGGCCAAATCGGACGAAAGATATATATGGGAGCTATATCTAAATCTGAACCGATTTCAATTAAATTCAATAGGGATCTTTACAGCTGCGAAATACTCTAAACTGCAAAATTTCAGAACGATCGGAGTGAAATTGCGTCCTGTAGTCGACGAACAACTTTACATGGACAGACGGACGGACGGACAGACATGGTTAAATCGACTCAGCTAGTGATTCTGAGTCGATCGGTATACTTTAAGGTGGGTCTAGCTGTGTTCTTGTCAGGTGTTACAAACATCTGCCGTGAAACAAACGTATAATACCCTGTACCACAGTGTGGTGTAGGGTATAATAATGGTCTAATTACTTGAGATTATTCGTTTATCAAAAGTTTCTTTTTGGACGTTAATTGTAGCGTGCGCTATGTGTCGTTTGGTCCTGTTCTGTTGGAACCTCATGTCAGCAAGACTAATGTCAAATAATTGCGGTATGGAAAAAAGTGTATTCATTTCTCTATACCGTTCACCATTGATAGAACCATTCAACACATGACTGTTTTTGAGGTCATATGTACCAATGTCTCCGCTCCTATAAAGCATCCGAAACAGTGTTTGGACAAAAGCTTGTTGATTATCTTTACTCCGAATGCCACAATTTTGCTTATTTTATATCCGTTCAAACAAAGATGAGCTGCATCACTGAACAAAGTATGAAGTTTGTTGAAAAAATCTATTATTTTGATGGAAAATGTCGACAATTTGCATGCGTTGCTCTCGTTAAAGCCTATCCATAATGAAATGACTATCCAAACTATACAAAAACCAGTAAGGAAAGGCAAAAAGTCGGGCGGGGCCGACTATATAATACCCTACACCTTCCTAACAATGCGACAAGGGTCATTGCGATAATAATTTGGAATAATTGGTAAATGGGTTGGAACATATTATCTAATTCTGAACCGATAATCGTTAACTTTAGCAATATTCGTTCCTAAATTGAGAAACATCTTTCTGGAAAATGTTAATGATCGGAAGTAACAGTAACAACTTCTATAGCGCTTTGAAACCAAATCATGAGGAACATATATATGGAGGTTATATAAAAATCTGAACCTATTTTCCCTGAATACTCATTCATGTAAATAGACCTCTTTCTGTCCAAATTCGTACTGATCGGAAATACAGTCACTACTGCGCTTACATGTCAAATAGGGGGTAACATATATATGGGTGCTATATCTACATCTGAACCGATTCTCTCCGAATTTGGCAGTATTCCTTCGGGTAATAAGAAACCTCTTTCTGCCGAATTTCGCACTGATCGGATATAAAATACAGTCTCTACAGCGCTTACATGTCAAATCGGGGGTAACTTATATATGGCAGCTATATCTAAATCTGAACCGATTTCTTCCAAATTTAAAAGTGTTCATTCATATAATAGGAATTCTGGGTCTATTTCTTCTCCTTTTGGGTGTTACAAACAAATGCACAAAGTTACAATACCCTGTACCACAGTGTGGTGTAGGTTATAAAAATGTTGGTTCTCAAATAAAGCAGTGTTACATGTTCTAAGTTGTAAACCTTTAAAAATACACCCTGCGTTTAGGGTCTTAGGTCAGTTATTTTGGGATTCTACACTTTTGGTCTGCAGCATATGATTTGTACCCTCCTACACTAAAGTGAGGGTATTAGAATGGATGCAATTGCTACGCACGTTTTGGAACCTGCATACAAATGGACCAGATCATTCCAAAATTGAGTTCCGCATAACATTAATAAGGGTAGACAATTGAAATTTGCATTCTAGCGCATGAAAAATTCAAGCCATACCTATCGATGACAAGCTCTTGGGTTTGGAAATTCTCCAATATTTATTTCGAAACAAACTAATATTTTTCTATTCATCACTCGCTATCAACAATGACTGTTCAATGTACTTCACTTTTTATGTATGCACATATTTATAATTGTTTCTGTGAATGCAATTTAATTTGGATAATTGATTAGCATATAATTGTAATGTTTGACATTAATAATAATAAAGTAAACGTGTATAGAGCTTCGTTTTCCGCCAGGAAATGAATAATTTACTAGTTAACTAATTAAATGGCGATGCGTCTATGGTGCGTATACGTTTTGCTATAAACCGCATATAAATCATACGTTCAGGAGGACAATTTTCATTTGAAATGCTCTTTATAACCAAATACATATCTTAAGATTTAATAATCTGTTTTGTACCCTTATGTGAACGCCAAAAAACCTTCGCCAGTGCGGCAAGGTATAATTGAAAGTTTATGGAGTTCTTAAGAAGTTTCAAGAGCGTAGGTTATCAACTTCGAAAAAAACGAGTTGTAAACGCCAAAGGTATGTGCATTGTTAATGTAACCATTGCAATAATAATTTGGAATAATTCGTTTCGTTTCAGTTAACAAAGTACTTAGCTCCACCTCCTCATCAAGGCTTATTCCAAGGATGAGCTGAAGATGTTGGTCATAATAAACTATATATAAAACGATAACTTTAAAATATGCAGTTTCTTTCATAGTCAAGAATCTAAGGAACAACTCGATGTGACCATACATAATCTAAACAGATTTTCATCAATTTGGATCAAAAACCTCATTTCTGCCAATTTATATAAAGATCGGACATCAAATACAGTTTCAATAGCTATTAATACTAAATAATGATCGGAAGTAAAATAAAACCACTATAGCGGAATGACTCATATCCGAATTTTATTCTGATCGGATATGAGTCAAAAATCGTAACAAATAGTTCCCATCAATTCACCACTTCCAAATTCATACAGTAGCTAAGAACACGACATTAAAATTTCAAAAGAATCGAAGGGTGTAATCATTTTGATAATCGAAATAGAAATTTTATAATGGCAAAAACATTAAAAATTAGTATATTTGTAGCAGTGCTGACTCCAGTTAACTGTAGTAGTTGTCATTCAGGAGATACAAGCTAAAGAATGAACACACCTTTTAGAACGTAACGTAATTTCGTCAACTTTAAATTGCTCATAATTCTTAAATAATTTTTTTAAAATTTTTCTTGAACTACGTATAAGATATTTGTAGGTAAATAATACATACCAGAAATTTCGCAGCAAACAAAAATAGTGATGTCAAAAATCGTCCGTTTGGCATGGAATGTCTCATATGCGACTTATTTTGCAATTATTATCAACTGATCTGAATATTTGTCTATTTACATTACTTACAAAGTTAGGGTATACGTAAGTTGGTTTACACGACTGAAGTTTTCTTACTTGTGATTCTAACTAGGATACTCTCCCGGCTTCAAGACCATTTTGTTTCTATATTATTATAGAAACAAGTATTTTATACATGGCGGTGTATAAATATGTATTAAAAATTGGCTGCACACATACTGAATCATGATTTCTGAGGCGTGACACTCGTTATCAACAGTTCTGCTGTAATTGTATGGGAGATACGGAGCTCTATATGGTTGACTTCAACAAGCAAGCGAATGAGAAATCTTTGTGAAACCACACTTCTCCAAAATCTTCCAAAAAACAATTGTTAACCAAAGTTAATACAAAACACCAGCCATGTCCAATGAGAAGCAAATTTTGCTCCATCAAATGGAAAATTACCACACTATGCAGAAAAGCTTTTATGGTTTTTGACTGCACTAAGTGTAGTTTGTGGTGAGTCAGAAGACTCACCATGTTTTGCCGAGCCATGCATTTGTCATGTTGCTTGCTTGCTTTTATTCGGTTTGCAAATCTATGTGATTCTAACTATGTATGTATTTTATACATGGCGGTGTATAAATATGTATTAAAAATTGGCAGCACACATACTGGATCATGATTTCTGAGCCGTGACACTCGTTATTTGCTTCTCATTGGACATGGCTGGTGTTTTGTATTAACTTTGGTTAACAATTGTTTTTTGGAAGATTTTGGAGAAGTGTGGTTTCACAAAGATTTCTCATTCGCTTGCGTATTGAAGTCAACCATATAGAGCTCCGTATCTCCCATACAATTGCAGCAGAAGTGTTGGTAACGAGTGTCACGGCTCAGAAATCATGATCCAGTATGTGTGCTGCCAATTTTTAATACATATTTAAAATTTTCAAATTTACCACTAAAAATAACGGGACTACATTTTTGTAGCAAACTTTCAATTTGAGATCTCTTTTGTATACAACTTGCTGACCCGGCGAACTTCGTTCCGCACAAATTCGTTAACGTAATGGAAACAAAGAATACGAACATGCTCATGCCGCTTCCTGTAATTCGGTCAATTAAATTTCTTTGTATTGTCTTAAACACAATGAGATTAACTGAAGTTTACAACAATGTCGATGTATATCTAACTGATCGTACTTATCAGTTTTTTACAATGCTGTCAAAAGTATAAACTAAAAACTTCAAGACGATTGGTGCAATGGTTTTCCACATTTAGTTTTCAGTATTGGATTCATTTGGGTTATGCGCTTGCTAATACGATATACCTCAAAATATTATATTTTTTATGTGAAAGGCACTTCAATCGTGAAAGTCGAAAGTTATGTGGTAGTGTTGGCCACACCATGCACATTTGTTCAATCAAAATTTTTTCTAAATAGTGTCCTCCTTCCCTGGGCCAATACGAATTCGTCAAGTCCAAAATTGTGAAAAGCGAAAGAGCCGTTCTCGAGTTATGAGATTGTGTTCGCTGTGACAAGCGACATTTGACCAATCATAAAGTTTCCTTTCTTGGAAATATTCGTTCTCGAGTTATGAGGTTGTGTGTCGCGTCGCTTTGATCCATTCTTGAGCTGTCGTGTTGACCGCGCCACGACCCTTTGACCAGTTCAAAATATTCCTACATAGAGTCATTCCTCGGGCCAATACAAATACACCAACCCCAATTTGTGAAAATTCTAACGATCTATACTTGAGCTATGTGTTATGGTGGCCGCACAACGCCCATTTGACCATTCCTAAATTTTTCTCCACAGAGTCCTTCCTTGGGCCAATTCAAATACATCAAATTTAATATCGTAACATTTGCTAGATCCTTTCTCGAGCTATGAGGTTTTTTGGGCCTGTCGCGCCCCTTTGACCAATCCTCTACAGTGTCACTGTCCAATACGAATCCATCAATCACAAATGTTATGTTGGCCGCGACATACCGGTTTAACCAATCCAAACATATTTACAAAGATTTAGGTTTGTTTCTTATAAAAGTCTTCTGAAATAATAAAAATAACGCTCACGTTTTTGATAAAGCGAGAACTGACCACTGGCCAAAAGCCGATTCTGTGAAAAGTCCGGCGTTTATACAATACTCGACCCTATCCATATGCAAAATTTCAGCTTTGTAGCTCTTACAGGATACTCAGCGGCCAAGTAGTCAAAAACCGCTTGGTGTAAAAGCACATCCATTGGAGATCTGTATATATGTATGCACATCAGTTTGTAAGATCATAGTTCTAAAAAGACTGCCAATTGTTTAGCAATGCTCAACTCTGGGCACAAACAAGGCAGACACCAATTGAAATCGAAATTCGAAGACGGAAATGGAGGTGGATCGGGCATGATTTGCGCAGACCACAATCTGACATAACCAGGACTGCAATCGACTGGAACCCCCAAGGCAGCCGAAGGAGGGGACCCCCAAGCCACATTTGGATATAGAAAATGCAAAAAAAATAAATCGTGGAACGAGGTGAAGCCGTTTGCAGCAGACAAAAAAGAATGGAATGCAATCGTTGAGGCCCTATGCTCCTTATAGGAACAAAAGGAATTTATATATATATAATTGCTTTGGTCACTGCAGTTTGACCTCAGGCTGCACATTGAATAGCCCTTTTCAAATACCCTTTGAGATATCTAACTTTTTTTAGATTGTTAGCTCTTAAATACCTTTTAAAAGCACTTAAATAATGAAAAAATTTGGTTACTGCTACACTGACCACATATAGAGAATTCAAAATAATTTTTCGCGTTTATATTTGTCGTGTATAGTACTCCATATGTACAAAATTTTATCTTTTGATCTTATAAGGTTTTTCTGAAAGAACAAACACAATACTCAATTTATTGATAGCGCTAGAACTGACCACAGGGCAAAAAATGGATATGTGAAAAGTCAGTTGTTTATACAACAATCTGATCTATGGTTGTGCAAAATTTTAGCTTTCTAACTCTTACAGGAGGCTCAGCGGTCCAGTGGTCAGCGCCACCTGTTGAGAATTTTGCGACTTTTATTTTTCGGAGCAATTACTAACAATTTCTCAGAAGGAAGTATCCAATTTGGTCCAGTAGTTTTCATGTTTTAAGCAGTCGAACAAACCACGATTCATTTTTATATATATATAAAAATGAATCGTGGTTTGCAAATAGTTTTTTTTATAAAAAATAGTTCCCATCAATTCACCACATCCAAATTCATACAGTAGCTAACAAAGACATCTAAGAACACGACATTAAAATTTCAAAAAAATCGAAGGGTGTAATCATTTTCAAAATCGCAATAGAAAGTATAAAAATGCAAAAACATTAAAAATTAGTATATTTGTTGTAGTACTTAATCCAGTTAGTTGTAGTAGTTGAAATTACCTTCAAAACAAGGTATAGCACATTAAAATCGGTCACGTATTTCAGAAGATACAAGTAAAAGAATGAACACAACTTTTAGAAAAAAACGCAATTTCGTCAACTTTAAATTGCTCATAACTCTTTAAGAAATTTTTTTAAAATTTTTTCTTGAGCTACGTATAAGATATTTTTAGGTAAATCATGCATACACAAAATTTCGAAGCAATCAAAAATAGCGATGTCAAAAACCGTCCCGTTTGACATGGAATGACTCATATATAGATTAAAACTTTTCCTGAAAAACGTACAACTTCAGTGAATATGGTTGTGTCCTGATTTTCTAACAAGAACGCACACTGTGATTTTTTGCCTTTTTATTGTATCAGTCATGATAGAAAAATAACAAATTCATGTAATCATAATGGTATAGTTCAACCTCACATCATTCACCTCAGACTACCATTACACATTCACATTGCTATAGAACCTCTTTTAAGTATTTTCGTACAAATGGAAACCCTTTATCCAATTATAGTAGTTTTTAATACCAATTTTGGTGAATTGTACTCTGAAGTTCACGATAACAATTCAATCGTTCTGTAAAACAAATAGAACTTTTGCGTGGAACAAATGTACGTATACAAATATAACTTTTACGTGGAACTATAGCCTTAATAAATTCCTAATAAACCGAAATTTAACTCTTACGTACAATGGGGAAGTTCTTCGGAACTTAATCTACAGCCCAGTTGCAGATCACTTCTCCGAATTGTACAATACAACTGAGGAAAAACTTTTTGCTATACGTAAATAAAAGTGATTATTTTTCAATTTGAGTTCTTATTCAACATTTAATTTATTTCTGCAAATTTCTGATCGCTTCTCTGAATTGTATGCAACACCAGAGGATACAATTTTCCACAATAGGCAATATTGCAATTTATGTTATTATTAAACATCCAATTTTTTTTCTATTAAATCTAAATACAAACCAGTAAGGAAAGGCTAAAGTCGGGCGATGCCGACTATATAATACCCTACACCACTCTCGTAATATTGAATAACTCTGATATATAAATTTTGTAATTCATGTATAAATTGTTTACATAAATTTACTTTTGGGACCTTTTATACTTAAATAATACCCTGTACCACAGTGTTGTGTAGGGTATACAAACGATTGGATGTAAAGAGCCAAATCGAATGAAACATATATATGAGAGCTGTAGCTAAATCTTTACCGATTTTCTTCAAATTCGGCAATGTTGGTTCATGAATCAGGAAACTCTACCATTCTAAATTTCAAAATGATTGGATGTAAAATACAGCATCTACAGGACTAAAGTGCCATATCGGACGAAACATATATATGGGAGCTATAGCTAAATCTTAACCGATTTTCTTCAAATTCGGTAGTGTTGGTTCATGGATCAAGAAACTCTACCATTCTAAATTTCAAAATGATTGGATGTAAAATACAGCTTCTTCAGGACTAAAGAGCAAAATCGGACGAAACATATATATGGAAGCTATACCTAAATCTTAACCGATTTTCTTCAAATTCGACAATGTTGGTTCATGGATCAAGAAACTGTACCATTCTAAATTTCAAAACGATTGGATGTAAAATACAGCTTTTATAGGACTAAATGGCCAAATCGGACGAAACATATATATGGGAGCTATAGCTAAATCTTAACCGATTTTCTTCAAATTCAGTAGTGTTGGTTCATGGATCAAGAAACTCTACCATTCTAAATTTCAAAATGATTGGATGTAAAATACAGTTTCTACAGGACTAAAGAGCAAAATCGGACGAAACATATATATGGGAGCTATAGCTAAATCTTAACCGATTTTCTTCAAATTCGGCAATGTTGGTTCATGGATCAAGAAACTCTACCATTCTAAATTTAAAAACGATCGGATGTAAAATACAGCTTCTACAGGACTAAAGAGCAAAATCGGACGAAACATATATATGGGAGCTATAGCTAAATCTTAACCGATTTTCTTCAAATTCGGCAATGATGGTTTATGGATCAAGAAACTCTACCATTCTAAATTTCAAAACGATCGGATGTAAAATACAGCATCTATAGGACTAAAGGGCCAAATCGGACGAAACATATATATGGGAGCTATAGCTAAATCTTAACCGATTTTCTTCAAATTCGGCAATGTTGGTTCATGGATCAAGAAACTCTACCATTCTAAATTTCAAAACGATCGGATGTAAAATACAGCTTCTATAGGACTAAAGGGCCAAATCGGACGAAACATATATATATGGGAGCTATATCTAAATCTCAACCGATTTCAACCAAATTCAATGTCGATCTTAACAGCCGCGAAATACTCTAAACTGCAAAATTTCAGAACGATCGGAGTGAAATTGCTAAATAAATTGTTAAATCGACTCAGCTAGTGATTCTGAGTCGATCGGTATACTTTAAGGTGGGTCTAGCTGTGTTATTTACAGGTGTTACAAACATCTGCCGTGAAACAAACTTATAATACCCTGTACCACAGTGTGGTGTAGGGTATAAAAAATAAAAAAGTTTTTAGGTAATGGACATAATCAATTTTTATGTTGGTTTAATTACAATAATTATTCTAAAACTTTCTTAAAGACCTTAAGTTAATTAGTACATAAGACATGGGCCAATGAATTATCGAATGAAATTAAATTATTCTCTGAACTGCATTTATAGTTATAGCTCCCATATATATGTTTCGTCCGATTTGGCCATTTAGTCCTATAAAAGCTGTATTTTACATCCAATCGTTTTGAAATTGAGAATGGTAGAGTTTCTTGATCCATGAACCAACATTGCCGAATTTGAAGAAAATCGGTTAAGATTTAGCTATAGCTCCCATATATAAGTTTCGTCCGATTTGGCCCTTTAGTCCTATAAAAGCTGTATTTTACACCCAATCGTTTTGAAATTTAGAATGGTAGAGTTTCTTGATCCATGAACCAACACTACCGAATTTGAAGAAAATCGGTTAAGATTTAGCTATAGCTCCCATATATATGTTTCGTCCGATTTGGCCCTTTAGTTCTATAGAATCTATATTTTACATCCAATCGTTTTGAAATTTAGAATGGTAGAGTTTCTTGATTCATGAACCAACACTGCCGAATTTGAAGAAAATCGGTAAAGATTTAGCTATAGGTCCCATATATATGTTTCATCCGATTTGGCTCTTTAGAACCAATCGTTTTTATACCCTACGCCACGCTGTTGTACAGGGTATTATTAAAGTATAAAACGTCCCAAAAGGAAATTTATGTAAACAATTTATACATGAATTACAAAATTTATATATCAGAGTTATTCAATATTACGAGAGTGGTGTAGGGTATTATATAGTCGGCACCGCCCGACTTTAGCCTTTCCTTACTGGTTTGTGTATAGATTGAGCAAACTATTCCATAAAATCACAACCAAATTTTTCATGGAATGTACGTACCTTAGTATTTAGTATTCGACTACACATTTTTTTAGTACAGGGTGTTTTTTTAGACGTGTGGTTTTAAATCTGGCAATACTTATTATGCTCAGTTTGGTTTTCCATTTCATAATGAATAGACTTACTCGGGAAAAACGTTTGCAAATTATGCAAAACCGTTAGCGCAATAAAACAAGAAAATTTTGTTCAGCAATGAAGCTCACTTTTGGATGAATGAGTACCTTAATAAACAAAATTGTCGCATTTGGAGTAATAATAATCCACAAGCCATTGTTCAGACGCCTTTACATCCACAAAAAATGACTGTTTGGTGTGCTCTATGGGCAGAAATGAAAATGAAGCCTGCAAGAATGGGGTCAATGGGGAACGCTATAGAGCCGTGCTTAATGACTTGTTCGTGCCTGAATTGGAGGATGTTGATGTGGACGACCTTTTGTTCTAACAAGACGGCGCTACATGCCATACAGCCAACGAAACAATCGATTTATTTAAGGAAACTTTTGGTGAGCGCATTATCTCGCGTCGTGGGCATATGGCGTGACCTCCAAGATGGTACGATTTAACACCGCTGGACTATTTTTTGTATCGTTATGTGAAGTCGCTTGTCTATGCAGATAAGCACAACACGATTGACGCCTGGGAAGAGAATATTCGACGGGCTGACATACAGTC
Organism: Eudasyphora cyanicolor; assembly: GCA_963930755.1. Classification (NCBI taxonomy): domain Eukaryota; kingdom Metazoa; phylum Arthropoda; class Insecta; order Diptera; family Muscidae; genus Eudasyphora; species Eudasyphora cyanicolor. The sequence continues at coordinate 52,561,966 of OZ005736.1, read as the reverse complement.
CCAAATGCTGCAACAAGTGGTCGAAAATTGGGCCTGTCTGCTGGAATTTATTCGAGCCAGCGGCTACGGCCACTTGCCCCAAATCATTTTTAGAACATAACAGCAAACTCTTATCTTCATAATAAAGCTAAATTGGCCATAATATCAAATTATATGCGTTTTATTTCTTCATGAAAACCACACGTCTAAAAAAACACCACGTATAAGACCGATAGAGCCGGAATACGAGTTATGTTTATGTTTAATTTATGATGGCTACAAATGCTGGAATTATCTCTATCACGAAAAAACCGTGGTTTAGTATAAGTCTTTAAAAAGTTAGACACAAAACAACGCTTGTTACTGGCACGAAAAAAAAACAAAAAAAAAAGCGGAAAAATTATTTTATTTCGTTTTTTAAAAGCTAACACTCTAAAGAAGAAAACAATGCGAACATGAAAAAAATTCAAAATGAAATTCGAAAAATCTGCAACGTTTTGAAAAGCTTTTTTCAACAAAATATAGTTGGAAAAATGCATAAACAATTTCTTATTAGGTATGTTGTTTAGACTGTGCTGTTTTGTCAGATTATTTGTATTGAAGTAAGTAAAATTATTTTATTTCATGTTTCACTTAACGTTTCGTTAGCTTTATTCCAACATCATCAGGAGTATTTGTTGAAAAGTCTAGCGACAAAATTATATAATAATTCTTTTTAATTAGGTTGATTGGTAAAAGTATTGCAGAATTACTTACAATTAGTTTTACATCATTTCATTATTAAATATTATAAAAAAACTGGACATCACGACACAAAATTCATAATAATAATAAATAAATAAAAAGGTAAATATTGCAGCAAAACATAATACTAATATCACAGGAAACGATCACTTTAAAGTATTGCAACTGAATATTGCAGTTTAGTGTTGTCTTTATCCTCTTTGGTGTTTATGGATTTGTATATTCGCTCTTGTATTCTTAGACCCTCTAGAGCAGTGTTCGGCGGCTGGTTAGGCCGAGCCCCGAACGCAATCGGGTTTTCACACGTACACAACACGAACAGCATAACAAAGAGCACAAAAGTAAGAAAAAAATGTGTCAGTCGCTCATCAGCGTTCAACAAAGCAGGTTCATGTCGCTTTTTATCGGAAAGTTGGTACACTGAGAAATTATACATATTTCCAAAGCGGAGCAAATACTGAGCAATCGGCATATGACAAAATGTAACAATTACATAACACTATGCAATGAGAAATGCAGACAAATAATGAACGCATATTTTAGTGTTACATTTGGGAAAATATGGATCTCTATTGTAAATGTAAAATGTATTATGACCAAAAACACCTATAAAAATTTAATTTTGTAGATAGACATACATATATCAGCAAAAATATTTAGTATATGAAGATCAAAATAAAATGAGTATATGACCAACGAAATTTACATACGACTGATTTGCCGTAATCTAAAAAAGTTGGACACTTTAGAATACATGATGGTAATAACACTAGTTTATTTTTTTGTCGAAGGGAGGTATATAACTAGTTCTAGTTTAATTTGGTATTCTAAGTTTTTTAAAAAAAAGGTTTGTTGTACATTTATTTCCACTTATCATGGAAATCACATTTATTGTTTGTACCTTATTTTTTGATGTACCCAATGAAAAAATTGTAGCATATTTTCTGGAAATAAAGGGTCCGCAAATTTTTTTTTTTTTTTTGAAAATGCTATAAAAAAGAAAGTACGGAATATTTTCTCAAATTTCTTTTTTTATTTGAAAGTACAATCTTTTCGATTAATAATGGAAAATAATTTCATTCAAATGGCTGCCTCGGCTGGCCATGCAGTAGCCTACACGATCGGTCCAATTTTTAAGCACATTATCGATTGTGTGCAGCTGTATTTCACCAATGGCTTCTCGAATATTGTCCTTTAAAGCGTCAATTGTCTCTGGCTTGTCGGCGTAACACTTATCTTTGAGGGCACCCCACAAATTATAGTCCAACGGTGTCAAATCGCAGCTCTGAGGTGGCCAAACGACATCAGCTCTGCGGCTGATAATGCGATCTTCAAAAACAGGGCGCAAAACATCGAGTGTAGCTTCGGCTGTGTGTCACGTAGCGCCGTCCTGTTGAAACCAAATGTTGCCAATATCCTCCTCTTCAATTTTTGTGAACAAAAATTCGTTCAACATGGCCCGATAACGATCGCCATGTAACGGCCACTCCTTGCTCATTTTCGAAGAAAAATGGCTCAATTATGCCTCTGGACCAAAATCCGCACCAAACAATGACTGGTTTTGGGTGTATCGGCTTTTCAATATATGCGTGCGGATTTTCAGTGCCTCAAATGCGACAATTTTGCTTGTTTACATACCCGCCAAGATCAAAATGAGCTTCATCATTTGATATTACCCTTTATTAAATGAAGTAAATGTGAAAATGGTATTACGTTAAATAAATTTAATGTTCTACTTCTATTTTAAAACTAAGGACTAATTAATGAATTTTTAACATTTACTTTATTAAAACATTCGTATTTTTATTAAAACATTCACATTATTTCTAATTTTTATCAACGGAATTTTTAACATTTTTCATCTTAATCAATAAAATTTAGTTTGTCGAAATCATTGGTAGTAATCAACTGGAATGAAAATTATTTTTATTTAATTAAAATATATTTTTCAATTCTTTTAAAATAAAAACTTTGATTCGAATTTGCAACATTTGCGTTATTAAAACGTTCACACCAATTCACATTATACTTAGTCAGTAAAAAAATAATTTTCCACTCTGTATAACACAACACATAATAACAAAACCAACAATTTTGTTCAGTGCAAACACACCAATACAGACACAATGTTGGCTCGTTCTCTTTACGCCGAACACTGCTCTAGAGTGCACCTCGTGTTTTCTAATGCCTCTCTGACATTTTTCAAGTCTTTCACATGTTGTGGCAAAGCTGTGCTTTCTTTGGCTTTATTTATGTCAACTTCGTGTTCGCTCAGCCTGACACTCAACATTCTCTTCGTGGTCCCCACATACACTCTATTGCACTTTTCCCCGTACAAGTGATTTCGTACACCACATTGTTTTCTTTCAGTTTATCTGTTTTTAGTGTTGATCTTCTTGTGAATATTCTCTTTAGTGTTGCGTTTGACTTATATGCTATTGCTGTTGTGTTGTCGTTGATTATGGTTTTCAGTATTCGGCTGTCGGTTAAGTTTGGAACGTACGGTACACTGTGAAAATTTGTATTTTCCTTATGTGTCGTTTCTCTTATTTCCCGGCAGATTGTTATCATGTTGTTAATCAGGTACTTGGGGTAGCTGTTTTCTATTGATTTTTTTGTTATTTGTCTTATGTTGTCGTCACTTAGGTATAACACTTTTTTGATTAAATTTGTTTCTGTGTTAATTTTCATATTTTGGGTTGTGTAGAGTAATAGTTAATCATTCGTCCTGATGCTGTGGCTTTTGTGTACCAATTTGTTATTATTTTGTTGTCTTCTCTAATAATTTCAAGGAACGGTATCTCTTTCTTTTCTTCGATTTTAACTGTAAATTGTAGTTTGTTATAGTAGGAATTGAGTAGTTTGAGTATTTTATTCAAATGTTCTTTGTCAATGATTGCAAATATGTCGTCAACATATTTAGATAGTAATTCTATATTGTTTTGTTTTAATTCTCCAAGTACGTCGTCTAGTAGTGTGCCTAAAACAATGTCTGCAATTGCGGGCGATAGTGGATTTCCCATTGGCATACCATATGTCTGATGGTAAATGTTGTCGTCAAATTTTAAATAATTTTTGTCTGTTAAACAGAATTGCAGAACACATATTTTATTAGAGAAAATTTGTTTGCATATATATTGTGTTGTAATATATTAATACTAGCTGAACCCGATCCACTTTGTTTCCCCAGACTTCAAGATATATAAATTTCAAAACAAGGCTCATATGGGCGGAGTCACTACCATTGGTCCAATACCGTCAATTTTTGGATCAATCAAGTAGACTGCCACCAGATACATATACACAAAATTACAGCACTCTCGCTAACAAATAATGCAAGATATCTCAATTTAAAAATTTGGATTATATAGACGGGGCCACGCTCACTGGTCCGGGAATGCTATAATTTCCACAAAATTATAGCATTCCCGCTAACAATTTTTTCTAGATATCTCAATTTAAAACCAGTAAGGAAAGGCAGAAAGTCGGGCCATAAGGGTCATTGGTAAGAACATATATATGTGGATATATCTAATTCTGAACCGATACTAATCGCTAAATTAAGCAATATTCGTTCCTAAATTGAGAAACATTTTTCTGGAGAATTTTGTAATGATCGGAAGTAAAGTACAACTTCTATAGCGCTTTGTAACTAAATTAGGAGGAACATATATATGGAGGTTATATATAAATCTGAATCGATTTTACCTGAATACACATACATGTTAAATAGAAACGTCTTTCTGTCGAATTTCGTACTGATCGGATATAAAATTTGACATCTAAGCGCTATAGGGCTTAGATGTCAAATCGGGGCTAACATATATATGGGGGCTATATCTAAATCTGAACCGATTTTCTCCGGATTTGGCAGTATTCCTTCATGTAATAAGAAACCTCTTCCTGTCGAATTTCGCTGTGATCGGATATAAAATACATTTTTTACAGCGCTTACATGTCAAATCGGGGGTAACATATATATGGGGGCTATATCTAAATCTGAACCGATTTCCCCCAAATTTTGTAGTTTCTCTAGGTGTATCACGAGACTACTCTCTGTCAATTTTTCTATAAATCGGTTCAAAAATGTGGCTTATATAGTGCATATATGCCAAATCGGCGGTACATATATATGGGAGCTAAATGTAAATCTGAACCAATTTTAACCAAATTCAAAATGGATTGTCCTTGGGCCTACAGAAAGATATGTGCAAAGTTTCGTTGAGATCGGATAATTGCGACCTGTACTTTGATTACAAGAATACATCTACAGACAGGCAGACGGACATAGCTAAATCGACTCAGAAAGTAATTACAAGTCGATCGGTATAATAAACAATGGGTCTATCTCTTCTCCTTTTGGGTGTTACAAACAAATGCACAAAGTCATAATACCCTGTACCACAGTTTGGTGTAGGGTATAAAAACATGGGTATAAAAACATGGCCACGGCCATTGGTCCGATCCCGCCCATTTTTTACCAATCACTTAGGCTACAACCAGATACATGTACACAAAATTACAGCACTATCGCTAGCAATTGGGGCATTGGTTGGATCCCAAAATTTTGGGACCAATCACGTAGATTGCCACAAAATACATATGCACAAAATTGCAGCACTCTCCCTAACAAATTGTGCAAGATATCTGAATTTAAAAATGTTTTTAAATTCCACTTCGCCCATTTTTATCAAGGTATAGCGACAGATAAACTGTTACTATGTGTGGAATTACAGAAGACTCGGATAAATGGTGTACAAGTTATTAATGAATCAATATTTCACTAAATTTTAACCCTTTATGAGGGAGGTATTAGAAGGAGTGAAATTAGCCTGATATAGACAAATTGCTATATAAAACAAGTAAGAAAATTCAGTCGGGTAAACCCACTGAAGAATCCCCTCACCTTGAGTCCCAAAAAATAGTCGTAAATTTATTTATTTTTTTGTTGTTTTAATTAAACAATTGTCAAGCAGTTTAATAACATTTAATTATGTACTTGTATTAAAGTTGTAAGCAGTTAACTTCTGGTGCAAAATAGTCAATTTCTGTAGGAGGTACCAAAAGGGGTGCTCCAATAACGCCCACTTTTCTATCGGATCTAGGTACTATAAAGTATTTACACTGAACAAAATTTCAAGCATTCGTATGCACATATATTAATGTTATAAGCTGTTAACTTTTGGTGGAAAATGGTCCATTTGTGTGAGAAGTACCAACGACTAATAAACTAACACTATGGGTGCAATTTCAGAAGATTCGAGTAAGTAGTCTAGAAGTTATTAAATAATCAATCAAATAATCCACTAAATGTTAACCCTTTGAGGGGGAGGTACTAGAAGGAGTGGACCAATATGGCCCATCTTCGAACTTAGCCGAAGATAGAGCAAACTATTACCGCATTCCAAATTTGAAGTCAATCGGTTACTCCTTTCGAGAGTTATCGTGTGCACCAGGCAGCAGACCGACAGAGGGAGCCTACAGATTTTAGCGACGTTAGTGCCCGATAAAAGGTTTTAATCTCTGCTTATCGCTAAGTAAAAATGTCCTACTTTTTCCAAAGATAGTCCCTGCTCAAAAGTTGTGTGCTACTCAAAAGTGATTATTGGTAAGTTTTTGCATTTCAAAGTTTTTGCCTATTGAGCATTTTAGAAAATCCTAGGACAAACCTGCCATATAGATTTCAATATTTCACGTGAAATACAAAACAGGTCAGTTATTATACAAATAATAACTAACATTTTGTGAAAAGTCTCATGCCTACACAAGCTTATCGTACTCATCGTTTTGTGTTTTTCATTCGCAGTGAATTTTATTTTGATATTTCGTTTTATGTCATATTCGTTGTTTTGTGTTCGGTTCGGTTGTACTAGCAAAGAAAAAAAAACAAGTAAGAAAGTTCCAATCGGGTAAACCGACTAAGGTACACCCTCACATTGGGTGTAATGTAATATGGAATATTACACTACTTAATCTGTCAATTTGTGTGGGAGGCACCAGAAGGGGTTTATCAAATACACTTATTTTTCGTTGAACAGTAAATACTTTAAATATATTACACTGTGCCGAATACTCTTATAAAAAGGGGCGTGGCGTTAACGCCCAGTTTTCATAGGACTATAGGTACTTTAAAAGCGTTACACAGTGCTCAATTTTGCAGTATTTTTGTGCATTATTATTCATGCTAAAAGCTATTAGCTTTTTGTACAAAATGGTACATTTGTGTGGGAGGCACCAAAAGAGGCGTGGAAATAACGCTAATTTTTCACTGGACTGTAGGCACTATAAAAGCATTACACTGTAAAAAATTTCAAGTATTTTTATACGCTGTCATTAATGTTATAAGCTGTTAAGTTTTTGTGCAAAATGGTCGCTTTGTGTGGGAGATACAGAATAGGGCCGGTCCAATTCACCCATTTTTGTCAAGTTGATAGCGACAAATAAACTATTACTATGTGTGGAATAAGTAGTATAGAATTTATTGGATTATCAACAATTCACTAAATTGTGATCGTTTGTGATGAAGGGAGGAGGGAGGATGGGCCATACGGGAACCGTAAATTGCAGGGACACACAAAAAACCAAACAAGAAGTGTGGGGATGTATTAAGGTTGAGAAATACTGTCTGCAATGTTTTGGAGATATGGGACTTAGAAGCCAGTTCTCAATTATTTCATATTGAGCTGCTCTCATATTGTGCCAATTATTGACAGGGTATTTTGTCCAAGGTGCCGATGAGGTTGCTTGGTAGCTTCCGAAACGATATCGTCCACCAACCAGTGACCACCCTTAATACATTTCACACATTTCTTATTCTTCTTATTTAAAGAAGGTTTGTTTTTCTGTTTAACAGAAAACAAAAACAACGATCTCGAACTCAATAGTCAAAAAAAAAAAACAAAACTATGAAAAGTCACAACAGATCGAATAACAAAAAACAAAAACAATGAAAAATATTTTAATATTAATTAAATATTTATTAATAAAATAAAAACAATAATAATTTCACAACTAAATAGAAAATATCAAGCTAAAAGCCATAGGATTTTTTTGTTATTTTTTGTCTTTATTTGTTTAGTTTTATATTTCTAAATCAAAATTTCGTTCTTCATCTGAGAACATCATCAGGAGGTACTGAAATACAAACACATAACTTTGTATTCATAAACAATACATTATTGAACATTGGTATAGTTGTTGACTTCAGACTTTTAACAATAAGTGCTTAATTTGTATGGGGAGCTAAGCACTTTTAAGCACTATTAGTTCCCGATGAAGTTTGGTGCTTGTGTTCCTGTCTTAAACGAGTATGATGTTGCCAGATTGGGTACCCTATTTTTAGCAATATGACATCCCATTTTTGCAGAGATTTTATCAATTATTGTGAATTAACGGGAAGAAGAAGAACAAAAATGGGAAATTATTTTAATATTTGCAAAAAGGGTGTAAACAATTGAACATAGAATAGTAAATATATGTTTTATAAATACTTTTCACGAATTTTTTGTCTGTTTCGCACTCTTCTTTCTTTGCAACTCATGACACCATTGCTACCAGATAGTGAAAATCCGCAACTTATTGCTTATGTGTCAGTTAGTGGAAGTCAGTTGTTTTCGTTGCAAAGTGCTAAACTAAAATTGATAGCTTGTAACGAAAACATGCCTAATATAAATAGGCAAAAAGTTACAAAAAATAAGTGAAAATAATCAACTACAAAAGCTACACAGACAACATCGGACAAAGCTACAAATTTCTCATAAGAAAAGTAAACAAAATAAAATGATAATTATGCGCAATGAAAGCAGTATACAAATGATGATGACGACAAAGGGCTGTTCCGCGCTTGAAATTATTTTCATTTTAAAATAACAAAAATCCTATGGCATTTAGCTTGATTTTTAAACCAACGAAATTATAGATAATACTACATTTGAGGAAAATAGGTTCAGATTTAGATATAGCCCCCATATATATGAAAGACCCGATTTGATATGTACACGATGTAGAAACTGTATTTTATATCCGATCAATACGAAATTCGGCAGAAAGAGGTTTCTTATTGCATCAATGAACACTGCCAAATTCGGCGAAAATCGGAAATTTAGAAAACTTAGATATAGCCCCATAAAGGGTTTTCCAATAAGAGTGATATGATTTCTTTGAAAAAAAAACATACTTATTGTTAAGGAAATTAAAAAGTTTTTTTAATTAATGTGAAGTACAATCGATACAATCAAGTTCTAAATAAAACGTCATTGAAATGGCCTCCACGACTTCTTCTGCAGGAACGAATTCGAGCACTTTTTCCACTAAATCAACTTTGCTGTGTGGCACGTAGCCACAATCGGTCAATGGCAAGAGCTCTTAACGAGAGCTAAAATATGAGTGTCAATGTCGTAGTTCGACTGGAAAGCGTTTTTTTTTTTTTTGGATTTTAAAAAAATGGACTTAGCGCATGAAAAGTTGCAATTGGAGAACGATTGTTTTGATAAGAAAACTCAATAATTTAAATGTTGTTCTTGTTATGTTTGTGGCTAAAACCAGGCATTTTGATATAAAAATCACCACAAAAAAGAACTACATCTATCCATGCTTAATTAGTCATCATTTAGAGCTCGATGTAAAATGTGCTTCATTATGGCATTATTCCAGTCGATTGGTTTAAATTTTGTGCAATTAACATTTTATTTATACCAACGTTATTCACAACGGAAATTTACATTACCGGTCCACCTTTATATAGTTTCCATAAACAATTTGGCTAGAACAACTCAGCTTTCGTTTTTCTTTATCAAGAAATTGCTACTGCAAACATATCGATAAAAATGTAGATCCATGACTTGCTTCTTTAAAAAATGTTCATCCAATTTTCATATACGATTCGGCTCTACCGAACCTACTACCGTTCTCACTCGTTTTAGCTGCTTTCACAAAGATGATTTTGCAATTCATTGGCAAATGGATATCATTTTCATATATCTGGGTTTCAAATCCAAGGTATACAGGGTTGCCCATATTCGACGGACCCATCTGGCAACGCCATAACTTTTGACAGAGATGTCAGATCGCTTAATGACATACCGCGTTTGAAGCGACAGTCCAAGCAGATTTTTACCATGGAACAATACACGCCACGCGAGCGCTCTGAAATAGTTGAAATTTACATTCAACAGAAGAAGTCAATTGTGAAAACTCAACGTGCTTTTAAAATATTGAATATGAAGCCCATTTCACATTGAATGGGACCGTAAATAAGCAAAATTGTCGTATTTACGCCACTGAAAATCCTCAGGAGATTCAAGAATTGCCTCTTCATGACGAAAAAGTCACAGTTTGGTGCGGCGTTAGTGCGAAAACGGTCATTGGGCCGTTTTTCTTCCAAAACGAAAATGGCCATGCTGTTACCATCAACCAGGAGCGTTATCGCGACATGATGACCAGTTTTGTGATGCCAATTATTCGTCGAAAGCGTATGAGGCAGTTCTGGTTTCAACAAGACGGCGCTCCACCGCACACAAGTCGCATAACAATCGATTTTCTGAAGAATTTGTTTCCGGGCCGTTTGATGTCGAAAAGTGGTGATTTGGACTGGCCACCGCGTTCGCCCGATTTGACGCCGCCTGACTTCTTCTTGTGGGGATATTTGAAGTCAAAGGTTTACGTTAACAAGCCAAGGACCGTAGAAGAGCTCAAGGACAACATTCGTGAAGAAATAGCCGCTATTCCGGCCGAAATGTTGGCGAAAACGATGGAAAATGCTGCAAAAAGGGCATAATACGCCATCAACGCCAGAGGCGGCCATTTGAGAGATATCATATTCAAAAATTGATGTAAACAAATCTACTTGGAACAAATTAAATGACTAAGATTGCCAACCGCCAAATTTTTATTTTTTTCTTTGATTTTTTTTAAAAAAACATGGGTCCGTCGAATATGGGCAACCCTGTACGCATAAAACAAGAATTTCAGTGAATATACAATTTCTCAACACGTTTGTTTTTCATCATCCGTTTTAAAGCAGTTTTTAACACTTTACACATTTTCTTACGTGTTCATCCTTATGCCGTTTTTTTTTGTTACATGTGGTTGCATATCCATATCAGGCGGAAACATCAGTCAGTGTCCGGCAGACTTTTCATTTTAGTCAGCAAAAAGTGTTATCCCATTCTATTAGAAGAAAGAAAGAAAGTTGGCAAACATTTTCAAGGTAAAAACTTTTTCTTGTTGATGCCTTTGAATACATTTCTGCGGAATTTGATTTCACAGACTATATTTTTTCTCTTTTGTGATTGAAAACAGAATATATTTTTTCTCTTTTTGTGATTGAAAACATGGTTGTTGAAATACTTCATGCAACCAGTGTGTTCGTGTACAGTAGGTCTTAGCTTTGAATACTCATACATAGTCTTTACTGTATATTTCAGGGATCTCCGTCTTTACAACTAATAACAATAATAAAAATAACTTGGTTTAATTAAAAATAATAAAAACAAAAAAAAAAAACCTTTCAGTCGACTTATCCAACAAAGTTATAAATCTACTTTGTTAATAGTGCGGTATGGTACCTTGTGGGGATCCAGAGCGGTGAAACACTTTGTCAGTCTCCTCGAATTGCCAATGTTATCTAAAATACAGAACACTAACACATTTACATGTTTGAAGTTGCAAGGAAGAAGCGACAAAAAGCCTCTCTCCATTCAAGGCTGCGGGACCAGATGGAATATTTCCAGCACTTCTGCAGAATGAGGTGGATGTGGTTTCAACTAATATATCTGGAGTATTCACTGCATGTCTAACTCATGCATATATGCAAGGGTGGTCTTCATACCCCAAAGGCCTATCGACCCATTAGCCTAACTTCTTTCCTGTTAAAAAATGGAGCGAATAATGGAAGATATGGTCAAATGTGAAATAGAGTCTGAATTCAAACAACACGCATATTTCAACGGAATATCAGTGGAAAGAGCTCTGCATGAGGTAGTGCACTACATAGAAGAGTCCTTCAGAAAATAAATGTTTACACTTGCTGTTTGCTTAGACATTGAAGGCGCATTTAACAATGTGCAGACCGATACACTTATCCATTCATTAGACAAGTTTCAGGTTAAAATATTCTAAAGAATATGTAGATTATTTGTGGGTCATGTGACGTAAAACTTATAGACAAGGTAAATCGTGGTATACCACAGGGGGCATTTTTATTGCATTATAAGAATATACGTAATCCATTTTATACCTGGTAAAGATTTGGTGGAATTCCACTTCCACAAAAGTGGATCAAATGGTAAATAATAACCAGTAAGGAAAGACAGAAAGTCGGGCGGGGCCGACTATATAATACACGACAACTCACTAACAACCCGAAAATGGACATTGCGATAAGAATTTGGCAGTGTTCATACATGTAATAAGAAAACTCTCTCTGCCGATTTTCGTACAGATCGGATGTAAAATACAGTTTCTACAGCCTTTCTCTCAAATTTGGCAATTTTAATTCATGTAATAAGAAACCTCTTTCTGTCGAATTTCGTACTGATCGGATTAAAACTACACTTTTTACAGCGCTTACATGTAAAATCGGGGGTAACATATAAAGGGTCCACCAAATATTTTTTTTTTTTTTTTGAAAATGCTATAAAAAAAACTACTGAATATTTTTTCAAATTTCTTTTTTTATCTGAAAGTACAATCCATCCGGTTAATAATGGAAATTAATTTCATTCAAATGGCTGCCTCGGCTGGCCATGCAGTAGCCTACACGTTCAAATTTTTAAGCACATTATCGATTTTGTGCAGCTGTATTTCACCAATGGCTTCACGAATATTGTCCTTTAAATAATAGTCCGACGGTCTCAAATCGCAGCTCCGATAATGCGATCTTCAAAAACAGGGCGCAAAACATCGAATGTAGCTTCGGCTGTGTGGCACGTAGCGCCGTCCTGTTGAAACCAAATGTTGCCAATATCCTCCTCTTCAATTTTTGTTAACAAAAATTCGTTCAACATGGCGCGATAATGATCGCCATTGACTGTAACGGCCACTCCTTGCTCATTTTCGAAGAAAAATAGCCCAATTATGCCTCTGGACCAAAATCCGCACCAAACAGTGACTCGTTTTGGGTGTATCGGCTTTTCAATGAATGCGTGCGGGTTTTCTGTGCCCCAGATGCGACAATTTTGCTTGTTTACATACCCGCCACGATCAAAATGAGCTTCATCTGAAAAGATGATTTTTTTTTGGCAAAATCGGCATATTCTGTATGTCGATCGCAGGACCACTTAGCGAAGCGAAAACGCATTGGATGGTCAGTTGGCTTCAACTCCTGAACCAATTGGACTTTGTATGGTGTCATACCAAGGTCTTTATGCAAAATTCATCACAATGATGTCTCCGAAATATTCAATTGTTGATAACGACGGTGAATTGATGTTGATGGCGCACACTTTCTGCCACAGCAGCAATATTCTCGGGTGTACGCACTGTTTTTGGCTTTTCACGCTTTGGTTTATCGATGAGGATGCCAGTTTCTTTCACTTTTTTCACAAGATAACGAACATATGGAGCTGACGGTGCTTTTCTTCTTCCAAAATCCGTACGCAATTTTCGCACACATTCTGCAACATTACCATGATTTTTAAAGTAATGTCGCAATATTTCCCAGCGTTGTTCAAGCGTATACACAACCATATTCGTTCAGCGGAAGGATAAAATTAATTATCAGTCAAATCAGACATGAGCTAAGTGTTACCATTCACGAAATAAGCACTAGTTGAAAAAAAAACGTTAGGTATGGGGGCTATATCTAAATCTGAACCGGTTTTCCCCAAATTTTGTATTGTCTCTAAGTGTATCATAAGACTACTCTTTGTCAATTTTTGTACAAATCGGTTCAAAAATGTTGCTTATACAGTGCATATATGCCAAATCGGAGGTACATATGGGAGCTATATGTAAATCTGAACCGATTTTAACCAAATTCAATAGGGATCGTCCTTGGGCCTAAAACTGCAAAGTTTCGTTGAGATCGGACCATAATTGCGACCTGTACTTTGATTACAAGAATACATCCACAGACAGACGGACAGACAGGCGGACAGACAGACGGACGGACGGACGGACAGACAGACAGACAGACGGACAGACAGACGGACATAGCTAAATCGACTCAGAAAGTGATTACAAGTCGATCGGTATAATAAACAATGGGTCTATGTCTAATTTTTTGGGTGTTACAAACAAATGCACAAAGTCATAATACCCTGTACCACAGTGTGGTGTAGGGTATACAAATAGTGTATGTATATAGTATGGTAATTTTAATCCCATTTATTTGCAATTAACGCACTTTTAGACCAATATAATATCATCCGGTTGTAGCCTGATTATTTTCCCAAATAATACAATGACAAGAAATTGAAAACTTCGATTCGCTTCTAAAGTATACATACATGTATGGGCAAATATGAAAATTTTTAAATTTTGGAGTAAATTTTTTTTCAACATTTTTTTGGCGAGCACACCGACGGCTTTTACAACAGACGAAGATAAAAATATAAACATGCAAAAACAGTTGTTGTGAATAAATTTCATCAAAGGCCGCGGTTTCAAATTGAAATTAAAAAAAAAATTGTATAAAATGCAAATTTCAGCGGAATTCGGAAAACTAAAATTACAATCATAGAACGCATTTCTGTCAGCCTAAAATTCGCTGTAAAATAATTTTTAATTGAAAAATGATGTAATATATCGAATACCGCGGAATATAAAAATCGGAAAAATATAAGTCTAATTTTCACGATTATATGAGTCAATTTTCTGTGGCCTACAAAAGGAATGAGGATAATATCGCTATTAGTTCAAAAGTTATGTTTGTTTTTTTGTTTGTAAAATAGCAGACTGTTGTCTTCCGATTCTTGTAGACGTTTTTTTCCTTTCTATTTTTCCTGTCGCGCGTTTTTCACGCAAAGTTTTTGCTTTCACAGAAAACATTAAGATTCTAAAAATTCGCAGAAACATTTACTGCGCTTGATTTAAATATTTTTGGAAAACAAACAGTAACAAACTTTTTTGATTGTCTTTCTAGAGAGTTCTAGAGAATATTCATTATAAAGTACTTCTCTCATGATTGTTAGGTCGTTCTCGAACTATTTTTACGCAACTAATAGCGCAGCGAAAGCTTAGGCAGTTTTTCTTGTTTAAATAAAAATAATAAAATGTTTTGAAAACCTTTTGCTCAATTCCATATAACAACTTATTTTTCTGCTAACATCCTGTTTCAGATTTACTTATACTACATAGAAAAGTTTTTAAAAATCCAAAAATCGACCAGGTAAAATTTTCATACGAACATTATTTTTGTGGAAATATAATTTTTGCAATGTGCATAATTTGCACAATCATCAAAATAAAATGACGGCCTTCCGATTTCGGAATATAGCGTTAAAAATCCTTTTATTTCATATACATTTGTACCCCGCACTGGGTGTGCCTTGACGATCATTGCTGAGACAAAAGTGTCACGCGTACAAGACTTCAATCTTCAAATAAGTATCCGTGATTGTTAAGTGCACCACAGCAGTACGCCCGAAGAACATAGAAATGAATTTCAGACGTTTATACTATTAAAAATGCCAAGGACAAAATCTGCAATTTTTGCAAAAATTGAAAAACGTGAATAAAATTTCAGCGATTCATTATTTTGTTACGGCCCCCTGCTTTTGGATTCACCAGGTCAAAAGCCATCTGGCATAATTAATTCAGCTCAACCTATACATAACTGTCGATGTGCTCCGCGAAATACACTATCAAAAAAAAATGCACGTAAGTTTATCAAACGTTTGGGAAGCTATAGCGGTGGTTCCATTAAGAGCCCATCAACGACACCTATATAGATTTATAGGTATTTCAAGCCGCTATAACCGCTTCTTTAGTGTTATTTCATTACATTGCGGGCCGCGCTGACCGCGGTCAAAAAACTAAAAACACTTGAAATCGCATTTCAAAAAGTTATGAGCTATGCTCACGAAAAATTCTTCCTCCAAGTGTCCCTAGTGTTTTTTGTAACTGAACAGTAACTTTAGAATAAATAGTTTGGCCACAACTTATAAAATAATGGATACAGATATGAACATTTCTAGGACTTTTTTCACAATTTTGAAATGTATGTGCTTATAACTTCTAAAGTTTTTTTGTATAATAACAAACTCTTTTTGGGAAAATGCTATTATGTTTGTGGTTTATATAATTCCATCAACTTATGCACCGAAATCTGTACACAAAGCGAGAAAAGGGTAAAACAACATACATTACCCCTGTGTTAAAAAATTTTGATATTTGCCCATATATTTTTCCAGAAGTTTAATTTCACAAAAACTTCAAATATGATTTTTCTCGAAACTACAAAAAAATTATGCACTATTCTTTTATTAATGGACGACTTATTCCTGCTTTTTGCGAATGTTTCCACTTAAGTTTTCAGTGAAAAATAAATTTCATTTGCCACCCATTTCACACAGTCTGAAGTTGTACAATTTAATCGGCTATTGATTGATATGCGGAAAAATATTTTTCTATTGTTGAAAGAGGCCACGTGCCTACAGATATTGATTGTCATTACTCTATTTTTATTTTTAGTTTTGCAAAAGCAAAGAATTAAACTGTGAAAAAATATAAGATGAAACCAGTAGCAGAAAAAAAATCAAATATATGTACATGAAATACATATAAAAGAGCTTTTAAAATTAAAAAAATAATATTTATGGCATACTGTTATTTATTAAGGTAATTGCACCAATTGAAGCACCTGCATTTCAATTCACGAACATTGGAAAAAACAAACGTGAACGGAAACATAACAAAGGAACCCAGAGTGAACACCGAGTCAACAACGCCTGATTGAACATCATGCGGTCGTAACAGAGTACCCCGAATGTAAATCTCTTACTTTAAAATGTTTATGATTTTTCGCAATATAGGTGTAAGAGATAGTTATGCCGGTTATTTCGACTTACCATATAAAGAAGGTTAATAAGTTATACATTACCAGAGGTAAATTAAGTCACGTTCTATACCAAGAACTGCATTTTGAAAATGTCTCAACTTTTCAGATGAACCGAAGAATAAAGCAATGCAATGTGCATGGACTGTTTCTGGGAAAACAGCAGACAAATACCTGCAATGGCAACACAAAACATTTTTCGTTATCGATTTAAAATCGTTGTTGAGTCCACTGCACATCAAACTTAAGAACAATCAGTATGGAAAGACAAAAGTTATGAGGAATCAACTGTTCAATATCTTTACCTCTTATTTGGTTATCAAACCTATAAAGGAGGAGTATGTTCATTATGGCTATAACCAAATTTTGGCTTAGCACCAAGCGATAGCGAATGTCGTGTTGTTTGCGAAAAAAAAATCGGCTCATTTTGGAATAACAGCCTCAACAACAAAACGATTTTTTAAAATCTTCAAAAAAAATGTACAAACATTTTAAATATTTTATAAATAAATGTTAAGTTATTGTATGTTAAATAATGTTGTTAATATTAAATAATAATAATGTAATGTTAAATAAAATTTTGTGTAATAAATGTATAATACAATGTTATTTAGTAAAGTTTAATCAATAAAAGATATATAAACTTCAAATTCAACGTGCGCGTTGTTTTTGATAAATCTAAATATTCCACATATTTATCCCCTCACCTTAGAGAGGAGGGTATATTATTAGCTTCGAGCCAAAAGTGTAACACTTCAAAGCAGTGACCTAAGTGACCCTAAGTATGTTCGGCGGAAATCCGTTTTGGGTAATTTTTAATCATTTGAACAATGTTCGTCCGTCCGTCTGTCTGTATGCTGGCTGGTGCGCACGATCACTCTCGAAAGGAGTAACAGATTGACTTCAAATTTGGTATGCGGCAAAATTTTTCTCTATCTCCGGCTAAGTTCGAAGATGGCCCATATCGGTCCACTCCTTCTAGTACCTCCCCCACAAAGGTTTAACATTTAGTAAAATTTTGATTCTTTAATACCTTCTATACTACTTACTCGAATTTTCTGAAATTTCACTCATTGTATTAGTTTGCTAGTCGCTAACACGTCAAAAAAAAAATTGGGCGAAGTGGCCACTCTATTTTTGGTACCTCCAACACGAATGGACCATTTTGCACCAAAAGTTTACTGCGTTTCGCTTTAATATCAGTTCATACAAATACTTGAAATTTTGTACAGTGTAATGCTTTTATAGTGCCTAGACTCCAGAGAAAAGTGGGCGTTATTGTCACGTCCCTTTTGGTACCTCCCACACAAATGGACCATTTCTTACCAAAAGTTACCTGCTTATAACTTTAATAACAATGCTTTTATAGTGCCTAGACTTCAGAGTCCCTTTTGGTACCTCCTACAAAAATGGACCAGTTTGTACCAGAAGTAAACATATTTTAACTTTAATACCAGTACATACTTTAAAGTTATAAAGTGCAATTTAGATTGAGAATAATTTAAGTAAAACAAAAAATATATATTTACGAATATTTTTTTGGGACTCAAGGTGAGGGGATTCATAAGTCGGTTCACCCGACTGAACTTTCTTACTTGTTTTTCCTATTTTTTTGCAAAAAGTTTGAGTAATTGAGCTCGATTATTCAAACTTTTTAAAAAACTTAATAAAGTACAAAGGTCGAATACCAAAAAAACAATAACAACTAAGAACATATTTTTCTTTTCTCTTTAAGTTTTAATATATTATAAATTATTTAAAAGTCAACAGATAAAAAAAAGACGAGCCAGGTTTATATATTGATATAAAAAATATGTGATTTCCAAACTTTTTTGACAATAACTAAATTTCTGTAAATAATTTCAGTGGCCTATTCGAGTATGAATGTCAGTTTGATATTTTCAAAACATTTAAAAAGTTATATCCCTAATATTTATTTATATAAAACCATTATTACTAGGAATTCTTGCAGGTTAAATGGAGTACCCATATCTAAATTTCAGGCAGATCGGTTGAAAAAGTAGCATATATATGCCGCCAATTGAACAAGTGAAATTCATTCGAGACTTTCATATGGGGAGTTATATCAATGCATGAATCGATCGGGGATATATCTACAAGGAGTCGAACAGGTCAAAACAATTTAAGTAATTAAATTCAACCAGTTCGAATAAACGATTTATTATCGATAGCAAGGATCCTTTATAAATATTGGGGTTTAAAATAATAACTGTATTTGATTTGTCACTAGGATATTCTCCCGGCTCTAGACCATCTTTGCTTCTTCTATTTATTATAGCATGCAAAGTTATTTAAAAACAATTAGTTGTTAGCTCAGCTTCTCGTATAGCTATTTCACGGATATTACTCCAATCATTTAGCGAGGATAAATCTGTATAAAAAAATGAGAGCCTCAATTTCAGCCTTATTGTTTAAAAAATCGTTGAGATCGTTATTGTGCACCTACTTTGCTTCGCTTGAGGTTAAAGGCTACCAAATTGAACGTTACATTGTATTCAGTAAATTTTAATACAATAAGTAAGAAAGTTAAGTCGGGTAAACCGACTTAAAAATCAACTTTACCTTCAGTCCCAAAAAATATAAGTAAATTTATTTTTGTTTTAATTAAATGTAGGTGTTTCCAATAAGAGTGATATGATTTCTTTAAAAAAAACACTATTGTTAAGGAAAATCAAAAGATTTGTATTTAATGTGAAGTACAATCGATGCAATTAAGTTCTAAATAAAACATCATTCAAATGGCCTCCAAGACTTCTTCTGCAGGAACGAACTCGATGAACCCAATTTTCGAACACTTTTTCCACTAAATCAAGTCGTATGTCATGAATGGCACGTTCAATATTGACTTGTAAAGCTTGAAGAGAGTCAGGCTTATTTCGAAAGAGCAATGACTTCAAATAACCTTACAAGAAATAGTCTAATGGTGTTAAATTGATTAAATAATCGAATAATTGAAATAATCGAATCTCCAAACTTTTCTCGCAACAATTCAATTGTTTCATTTGCTGTGTGGCACATATCCACAATCGGTCAATGACAAAAAGATAGCTAAAATATTGCTCATAGCTGTCAAGGTCGTAGGTCGACTGGAAAGTATTTTTTTTCATTTTTAACAAAAATGGACTTAGCGCACGAAAACTTGCAATTGGAGAACGATTATTTTGATAATAAAACTAAATAATTTAAACGTTGTTCTTGCGTATATCTCTCCATGGGGACCTTTTTAGCACTACTGAATGCAATGAAAAACAAATGACAGCTCATGACATATTACAAGGTCGATGTTTTTTGGCTGTAATTTAAAAAAAAAAAATGAAAAACTTTGCTTCTTCTTGTGGATTATTTTTTTTGGTCTTTTAATTTTTTGTACATCAAGTCGAGAATATGATGTCATGGAAATGGCCGCCGGCACAGTTGATTGTCATTTGAGCCCTTTTTATGGCATTTTCCATCACTTTGGCCAAAACTTCCGGCGATAGGTCCTCACATTCTTGACGGATATTGTCTTTAAGAGCTGCAAGAGTCTGAGGCTTGTTGACATAAACCCGCGACTTCAAAAAGCCCCACAAAAAGAAGTATGGAGCGGTCAAATCTTGCTGGCCAGTGCAAATCGCCAAAACGGGAGATTAGGCGTCCGGGAAATGCATCCTTCAGCATATCGGTTGTGGCACGTGCAGTGTGTGCCGTTGCACCGTCCTGTTGGAACCACATGTTTTCCAATCCCAATTCATCAAGTTGCGGCAAAAAGAACTCGTTGATCATTGCTCTGTAGCGCTCACCATTCACAGTAACCGTTTGGCCCGCGACGTCTTCGAAGGAAAAAGGTCCGATGACTCCTCCAGCGAAAACAGCACACCATACAGTGACTTTGAGCGGGTGTAATGGCTCTTCGTGGGTTACACGCGGATTTTCAGTGCCCCAGAAGCGTAACGTCTTCGAAGGAAAAAGGTCCGATGACTCCTCCAGCGAAAACAGCACACCATACAGTGACTTTGAGCGGGTGTAATGGCTCTTCGTGGGTTACACGCGGATTTTCAGTGCCCCAGAAGCGTAAATTTTGCTTATTTACGTACCCGCTAAGATGGAAATGGGCCTCATCACTCACGATTATTTTTGATGAAAAATCATCTTCCTCTTGGTGGTGATTAAGGATGGCTTGAGCGTATGTTAGACGCGATTGGCGGTCAGCAGCTAACAGCTGATGCACCGTCTGGACTTTGTACGGAAACATCTCCAAATCTTGTACCAAAATTCGCTGTAGAGACCGTCGACTGATACCCATTTGCGTGGCACGTCGTTTGGTCGATGTCGACGGTGCTTCCATGACATCCTCGGCTACAGCAGCAATATTCTCTGCAGAACGGCTACTCCGGGGTCAGCCACGCCTGGCAGCAACTCGTGTTGTGTCAGTCTCTTCGAGGCGAGCGGCTAAACGTCGCAGTGTTTCACCAGTAGGCGTTGGACGGCCAGGAAATCTACGACGAAATTCACGTTGTGCCAAAGTCACCGACCGATTATTGGTCAAATAAATAGTCAGCAATATTCCGCGTTCTGGAACAGTGTAGCGTAACATTGTTTATTAACGTGTATTTCGCATGTGTTTACTACACAAATGTCAAAACAGAACTGACATTAGGGGCCAATCGCAAAATTTATAGCATTTTCTGATAGGAGGATTACTTTTACGCCACCTTGTACAAATGGCCGAAACGT
This sequence comes from Eudasyphora cyanicolor, assembly GCA_963930755.1. NCBI lineage: Eukaryota > Metazoa > Arthropoda > Insecta > Diptera > Muscidae > Eudasyphora > Eudasyphora cyanicolor. The sequence continues at coordinate 52,540,512 of OZ005736.1, read as the reverse complement.
CACTTCAAAATCATATCGTCCCTATTGGAAACCCAGATACTTATCAATTTTAATTGAATTAAAAAGTATATATTGTATATATTGGTATAGTATATATTGGTATTAAAGTGCTGTTCATTTCTGGTGCAAAATGGTCAATTTGTGTCGGAGGTACAAAAAGGGGCGTGTCAATAACGCCCACTTTTCTCTGGACTCTAGATACTTTAGAAGCTGTATACATATATACTGCTTATTCCAATCTTCTAAAATTCCACACATAGTATTAGTTTATTAGCAGCTATCACCTCGAGAAAAATGGGTAAGGTTGCCATGCCCCTTTTAATATGGACCATTTTGTACTAAAACTTAACGGGTTGTAACTTCAATAATAGTGCATACAAATACTTTTTCTGTACAGTGTAATGCTTTAATAGCACCAAGAGTCCAGAGAAAATTTGGCGTTATTTTCCCGCCCCTTTCGGTTATCCGACACAAATCGACCATTTTGCGCCAAAAATGAACAGTAGACCATTTATTATTTTTTCGGTACTGATTTCCGGGCCGAAAAAGTTTCCATTTGACCTACAAACCTCCAATAAAAAATGTGGTGCCGATTGGATAATGCTAAGGTCTGCCCAAAGTTGTTTGAAAACACAAAACTCACTTTACATGAACAAAATTTGGGTTTTTATCAAATGCCACATGTTCAAGTAATTAAAAAATATTTTATTAGCATGAAAAGTTTTTAAATGATCTTTGAATAAAATGTTCTTTCTTACAAGTCGTAAACAATCAAAATCAACCGAGAAACGAAAAAGTTACAGCAGTTTTCATTTGAACTTTACGTCATGACAGGGCATACATACATGCACACCGACATGGCCTCTATGCAATCACATTAAAAAATAGATCATGCTTGTGCATGCATGAAAAAAAAACAACGGATTTGCATGATAGTTGATTTTTCGCATCAGTCCGACATTTTTCTACTGGTCAAATAAGAAAACATAAGCAGAATTTTGCAGCGCGCTATACGGCCATGCAACAGGGTCTTTTACAGAACGCGCTCTGCCTCCAGCCTAAGTGAATTGAGAATCCTAGTAACCAAAATGGTTACTAGGTCCAGTGATAAATTTCGCACCGTAGAATCAGTTGGGCATGTATCACATACAATATCTGTAAATGAAGATTATCAAGATGCTCTCGATGTTTGTCGTAATCTGTTTGTTGTTAACGACACTGCTGAACGCGGTGTACAATTTATGAATGATTACAACAGAATACTTACGAAAGACGAAGAGCAAAATCAATTTATATTACAGTGCATTGAAGAATATCGTAGAAAATGTCCCTCACATAACAAGTCAGATCTAATATAATATTGAAATAATTGTATTTTTTGTTTTTTTTTCACCGATCTCAATATTTAAAAACTATTTATTAATTAATAATACAAAGAAATGTAATTTTACTTAGAGACCCTAGGGTTATCCGATCGGCACAAAATTTTTTATGGAAGTCTTGTAGGCCAAATGGAAACTTTTTTGGGCCGGAAATCAAGGATCGCAGCAACTTTCACTTTTTGCATCAAGTGCTATAAACGGTCTAATAACTTTAATACCAGTACGTACTTTAAAGTTATTTAATGCAATTTCAGTTTTTGCCAAACATAGTTGGGGTCTTAGGTCACTGCTTCGATGTGTTACACTTTCGGCTCGTAGCAAATGATATACATATACCCTCCTCTCTAAGGGGAGGGGATAAATATAGTCATTCTAAACCGACCCCAAAAATTGATTGTGGTGCTTTTTGTTCGCCTGTGATTGTTGAGAGTCTTTAAAAAAAAAAACTTCACATAATCACCAAAACATTTCTCCACAAAACATATAAAAGTTGTTCACTGCGTCAAATGGCAGTCATTTCTTATGAATGCGCCAGGAATTCTTTGTGAAATTAGGAACTCTTTCCTAACTAACATTGAAGTGTTGGCGGTTGTTTGAGTGGTTGACTGGTTAAAGCTGTGTATCTAATACGTCTTTTTACAATCTTCCTAATGAGAGTGCAAGAGGTGGGGAAACCATTCATTTTTCTGTCATTTGTATTACTGCAATGGGGTACATGGGATTGGTTGCATGACAAATAAAATCCAAATAGTTCAAAAACCAAGCGTACAGTAAATTGGGGTTTAATCAAGTTATAAGTAATTTAAAATAGTGTTTACAATTTAAATTATCATCAAGTAAATTTCGCCGAAATCGGCCTCTATAATAGATACGAAATTAGATCGAATCTAATATAAGGAAGAATCACAGAGATCGGATCTAGTTAGTATTGATGAATGACTCTTAGGTCGATTCTGGCACATAATAAGACCTCATAGATCGATATATAGCGTTTCTCGTGTAGAGGGAAATCCCAAATGCCAGCTCTAGTAAATAGGATAATCTCAAATGTCGACTCTAGTATAAAGGAATACCTCAGAGGTTGTCTTTAGTATAGACCAAGACCTCATTAGTCGACTGTAGTATTGAGGAAAATCTCAGAGGTCGACTCAAGTATAAGGAAAGCTCTCAGAGGTCGAAAAGGTCTCAGAGTTGGTCTCTAGTATAAAATAATACTTTAAAAGACGACTCAAGTTTTGAAGAAGATTTCTTAGGTCGATTCGGGTATAGAATATGACCTCATAGGCCGATTCTCACATATAGGAAGACATAATAGGTCGAATCTTGTATAGAAGAAGATTTAGAGGTCGACTGTGGTATGGACGACTTTAGAGGTTGACAACAGGTAACATTAAAGGTCGACTCTGTTATATAGAACAACTATATCCGACAAATGGCCCCAATGGATCTGATGACAGGCCATTACTCTTGTCATTAAATTTTCTATGAAGACCTCATAGGAGGACTCTAGTATTGAGGATGTCCTGAGGTCCTCCTCTATACAAGACCTCAGAGGTCTACGCTAGTATAGTGGAGGGCCTATGAGGTCAATTCTACTATGGAGGGTTACCTCTGAGGTCAAATCTAGTATAGAGAAGAACCTCTTAGGTCGATTCTAGTATAGAGGAAAACTTTAGATATCGGCTAATGGATAGCTGAAGACTTCAGAGAGCGACTCTTGTACAGAGGAAGACCTATGAGGTCGACTCCACTACAGAGGAGAACTTCTATTTATCATTTATATTCATCTTTTGTTTTAATTTTCTTTCGTTTCTAATTTGTCAATTAGACATATAAATTTCAAATATTGGTAGAACAAATTATATTAGCGATATCACAAACAAAAATTAGTATCAAATTTATTTGTTTACATACTTATATAATACTTATATAATATTTAATAAAAAATTGTTCCAAATTTATTTTCTTTCAGTTGAAACATATTAAGAATTTCACATTTCCACCGTGTAGAACAAATTATATTAGCGAGTTCGCAATCATAAACTAATTTATACCGTTAAACAAAATATGTAGTGAAGTACCTACTTATTTAAAACATTTATTTTATACATTTGTGACGAATTCGTATACAATTGCCTTATTTGAAAACTCATTACAACAAAATACATTAAATTAATGTTTACACGTCCATCAGGAAAATGGGAAAAGCCAATTTATTTATTTGATTTACAGGAAAGATTAAAAAGCACACATTGATGAATTAGCCAGATGTCGACTCTTGCATAGAGGAAGACCTCTAAATTGCATTATTGCTTAATGTGTAATGTGTAATAGCTACGTACTCTGAAAGCCAAATTATTTATTACGAAATAGTTATTATGTATTACTTATGTATATAGTAATAGTAATTATGAATAATGGAAAAATGGCTTATGGTATGTTTACTAAACAAAAAATTCGGTTGCTCACAATAAATAATACAGGAGGACCACTGAGTTCGATTCTGATTATGGTGGACTAGAGGTCGACTCTAGTACAGAGGAAAACCTCAGAGGTCGAATCTCTGTTGTTGTCTATTAATTGCTAATGAACGTAATTCATTGAACGATTTTCTGGTGTCGCTTTGACTCAATTGCTGGATAACAGATTTCGTCGTAAGGTTTTCTTGACAAGCCATGTCTCTGAATCTGCAAGTTCGATTTAACGCATGCATTATATACGTGTACTTTGGTCATCGGAGGGAGTTCGTTCGATTTCCAAACGTTGTATGGCTGGTGAAAGATACTTCTGGCCTTAGTTACTCGTCTTTCCATATCTGCTAAGGCACCTCCGTCAGGAGTTTTGATGTTACCCATATAACAAAATTGTTCGGCGTTATCGTTGGGTGTACTTTTGATGTTGAAAAGGGGGTGGCGTTGTGAGTACGGCACATGTCTTTGTTTTGTTTATATTTTCGCGCAGGCACACTCTTGCAGCTGTTCAACTAAATCATCCGTTAAGGATGAGGCTTTAAACAAAAAGACTCTACAGATACTGAAACATCAATTGGCCATAAAGAAGGGTAAGAAGCCACCATCTTATTCTAATATAGCTAAACAACATTTTCGAGACGATCTATGCTATGCCATAATTGATAGCAGTAGTGCATCTGGCAGAATCCCCGAAGACCAAAAGAGTAACTTCGAAGATTTGGTCTATACGAGGGTAGCGGAGTACGTCCTCGAATCTAAGGATAAACCACAAATCGAAGTAATGAGTTGCAAGTTTGAGAGGGGTGTTTTGATGCTAAGGCTGGCATCACAACGCTGCGCTTGTGTCCTCGTAAAACTTGTGAATAGCTTCCACTCACCTTGGGACGGCGCAAAGTTAAAATTGGTAAGGAAAAGTGACATTCCTGAACTCATAAAAGTTCTCACCAGAGTACACACTTGACATCATTGGCAAACAGAATGCAAAACTATCCGTGAGAAAGTGGGAAGTATTTTATAGGAAGGATGATACCGAGGGTACTCTCCTCGTGTTGGGCATAGACCCAGAATCCAAGAACAATCTTGTCATGGCGAAGAGCATGGAGTACTTATTGATCTGGACAGCCTTTTTCAAAATTGGAAAGGTCCTAGCAGGACAGATGAATCGAATCCAAATATACTGTCTGAAGAGGCAAACACTGGTGGTGGACGGATGGAGACAAGTAAGACACTGTCAAAAACTGATGTGGAAGTAATCAACACCAGTTTACAAAAAGTACCGCCATTATTGCAGGAAGTACCCAGCAAAGGTGGTGATCAAAATAAAAAGAGCCACAAAACGATTCAAAACAATGAGGGAGCGCAAAAAATAACACCGCCTCCCAAAGTTGTCTACTGGAAGATGGTGTAATAGGTAGTGAACGAATGGAGGAGAATGATGACTATCAAATAATGAGGAAGTGCCACCAGATAGGATAGACTTCCAAAGGAAACTTTTACTGGAAAGACAATGATTGAGGTCATCCAGATAAACCTCCACCGGAGCAAGACAACATCCAACGATCTGATGGACATCATAAAGATAAGCAGGGTTCATATTGCTTTGATACAGGAACCATTGACAACTAGCAGCAAGGTTACTGGATTAAACCATGTGAAGTATAACCTTTTCGACAGATGTTGTAATTCCGACGTAGGTGGCAATGTCGGCGCATCGAATTGCAGATATATTGACGCCAGGTACCTACATATTTCCATTACCTTTCCTCAGCACCGTTGCGTCCGATGTTGACAACTCTGGAGAGAAAAGAAAACATACATTTTTATGGCACAAAATACAAGTCAATGTGCCATAAAAAGGAAAATACAAGTCAATGTGCCATAAAAACTTATATTTTCTTTTCTCTCCAGAGTTGTCAACATCGGACGCAACGGTGCTGAGGAAAGGTAATGGAAATATGTACCTGGCGTCAATATATCTGCCATTCGATGCGCCGACATTGCCGCCTACGTCGGAATTACAACGTCTGGTGAGGGAATCCAAACACACAAGTAATGAGTTATTAGCTGGTTGTGACGCCAACTCCCATCATATCCCTTGGGGTAGTATTAACACCAATAAAAGGGGACACGACCTTATAGAATTTTTAATACAAATGACCTCATAGGGAAGAAGTATTAGGTATAATGATGTGTTTCGAAAATCTTATTGAAGTGATCAATGAGTGGAGGGTTTCGGATGAACACTCCTATTCGGATCACCGTTATATAAGGTTTAAAATTGCACGACCACCGCCAAACCCAATAAGTTTATTTCGGAAATCTACTTAGAAATCGATTGGGCCAGCCTACATGCGATTATCTATCTACAGAAGACATTGATATCAATGTGAAGAAGATTACCGAGGCTCTCGTAAAATCATTCGAAGATAGTTGCCCACTTCGAAAAGGAAATCTGTCTATGAGAAACCCTGTATGACAGGGCTAATTCGCTCAATTGGGAAGGATGTCCGCAGACTTTACAACAGAGCTTGACGTTAAATAAAATCAGTATATTGGGACGACTACCACAGGAAACGTAACTCCTGGAGGCTTTTTTGTGAGCAGGTAGACAGCGTTAACAGCATGTCTTCTTATACCCCAAAAAGCTGGCAGGAATCAAAGTTGGTCTTCATGCCTGGCAAAGTGAGTTATATGATCCCAAAGGCTTATCGACCCATTAGCCTAACTTCTTTCCTGTTAAAAACAATGGGGCGAATAATTGACATGGTCAAAAGTAAAATAGCTAAAATTCACAGGCTAAAATTCAAACAACACGCCTATGTCAAAGGAAGATCAGTGGAAACAGCTCTGCGTAAGGTAGTGCACCACATAGAAGAGTCCTTCAGTAAAGAAATGTACATATACACTTGCTGTTTGCATAGAAATTGAGGGCGCATTTAATAATGTACAAACCGATACACTTATCCAGTCCTTATACGAGTTTCAGGTTGACCGGGCGCTGAAAAACTGGATCAACAAAATGCTAAGGAATAGGTGGACTATTTGTGGGTCATATGACATAAAAATTAGAGACAAGGTAAATCGTGGTATACCTCAGGGGGCATTTTATCACCTCTTCTATGGGTTATGACGATACACAGTCTCTTAAAAGCCCTCACCAATGAAGGACTTAAACCAGTCTGTTATGCAGACGACATTGTAATACTTCTAAGGGGATTTCATCCAAATCTATTATGCAGAAGAACATAGCATAAAACTGGGCACATCCAAGGGGATTAAATGTTAACCCAGACAAAACAGAAATATGTCTATTTACAAGGAAAGCGAAGATCCCAAGTTTTTCCCGGCCTCGATTCCTTACTTGGGAGTAATCTTGGATCAGAAACTGTACTGGAAAGATCATCTTGAAGAAAGAGTTACAAAGGCCCACAGATGTTTGTCGCTGTGCAGAAGAGCTATAGGTTCAAAATGGGGACAATGTCCCAATTTGACTCACTGGCTTTACATGAGCGTGATTAGACCAATAATCAGCTACGCCTGTGTAGTGTGGTGGACATCAATCGACAAGAAGTAACGTAATACCTTTGCAAAACATTCAACGTATGTTCTGTATACTGCACATCAAACCAGTATACATCCGTATAAAGTATGAGGCTTCCCTCACAGTAAGACGTCTACAAGTGAATGGATAAATCGAGACCACAAGTCGTACCATCAGAAGATTTTAGAATCTCTAGTTGGTTACATTCAAACGCCAGATATCTCCGACTGCATTCCTGAAGTGCGGCTAACAGCTATCTGTGATTCGTTTGTGCCAGACAGACGCTCTTATGGAAAATGGAACTTTAGCCCATATGCCAGTGGGAACCAGCTGCTACACGGATGGGTCCAAGCGAGGGGGATGGACGGGTCTGGGACTTTTTATTGATGAACCAGAAGTCGAACTTCACTTCCGCCACCCTGACCATAACAAGGTATTTCAAGCAGCGGTTCGAGCAATCGCGGAATGTGTGAACTGGCTTAGTAACACCACAAAGCCTAATATGCAAATGCAAACATTTTCACAGATTTTAATATTACACATTTTTTTAATAATACACCGTGCGACACACCGTGTATACTCAGTTTTTTATTTTCTGAACGAGTTCGTGTTTAAATGACCATGACATTTTTTAAGGATATCATTTTTTAAAATGTTGTTGTCATTTTTCTGAATGTCATACACGGGGCAAAATCGTCTTTTTTGATATGTTTGAATCGAAAGAAAATATATTTGGAACACAAATTTTTAAATATTATATATTTCTGAGCAAATAAATTTTATTTGAAAATCAATAAAATATATTTGGAACGCATATATTAATATATTACAACAAAATATATTTCCAAACTAAATTTCTCAAATATAGTTTTCAAATAGCATGTGTTTAAGTACAAATAAAATTATTGTTTAGGAATTTCTCCAAATATATATTATTTAAAAAAGATTTTCAAAACTTTGGCTGACTTTTTAGAATTTCAGTTTAAATTTCTCCTAAGTTTCGAATTTTACCTCCAAGTTACAATACCATAAGTAGCATTAACTTACTTTTAAATCAATAATTTCAAATTTCTGAGTTAGTATACCAATTCATCATGTTTTGTCAACCCTTCAAGTAATTTATATTGATCCATGATTATACGATTTCATTTATTTAACAGTAAGATTCGCAAAATATATTTTTTTAAAAATTTTCTACCGTGGTTTTTAAAGGATGACGACGGACTAAAATTGGCTAGGCCATTTTTGCAACCTCTTACTTCCAGTTTCTTTAAAAAAAATGCATTTAAATAGCCAAAAATCCGTACTTAAATTTGATACCAATGTCGTCTTACTAGGACTTTCAGACAAAATATATTTGCGAACTGCCTTTCACAAATAAAATGTTTTTCAAAACAAACAAAGTCATTATCTAAGAAGATTTCCAAATATTTATTTTTATTAAAAAAAAAAGATTTTAGAAACTTTGCTGACTTTTTCGAATTAAAGCTTAACATTTTCCCACATATCATGTTATATTTTTTATTTAAAAATGTCATAAGCATTAGCTTTTGTTTTACAGCACTAATTTTTAATTTATAAATATTCCAATTCATCACTTTTTGTCCATCCATGAATGCATTTAATCGAATTTTACAAACATATAAAATTTCTTAAGAATTACACTCTGAAATTCTGAAAAACAAAAGACTTACCTTTAATTAAAGGCTTTGATACATTGCAAAAATACTTGATTACAATTTAATTATTTTTTCGGAAATATTAGTTCAAACTATAATAATTGGATGAAAACATACTTTTGTCTAGAACAACATCCTCCAAACATATAATATTTGTGTGTGTCAAATATTATATATTTGGAGTGTAACATAAGTATGTTTCAAACAGATTTTTTTTGGGACAATATTCTACAGAAGCAAGTTTTTTCAGCGTGTAGCAAATTTGTGAAATATGAATGTCAAATTGGCACGACGAAAATTAAACCGAAAACCATTAAACAAAATATGGATATAAAAGACCAACAGACAGTATACGTATATGAAAAGCCACACTGTTTCAATATAAATTTGCATATATTCCTCTGAATATAATTTAAACTAACAACAATCAACAAATCAAACTGCAATTTGAAACTATTATATCACCCACAAATACATCTGCCTAATCGCATATCATTGTTAATTATTTCATTGTTTTATCACTAATATGATTTGTTTTAGAAAATTAAACTAAACATGGATATAAATGATAAATGACCAACAAAAAATATATCGTCATCAGAAACGGAAAAGGGCCTATCATCATGTTTGAAAATTTTACAGGAGAAGCAAAAATCGAAATAAAATGAAAAGTTATGTCGTTAGAAAAACGGGGTTTTCAGGATAATATATAAACATAATGGTGCATATATAAAATCACACAAGCATGATTTATAACTTGTTTGTGAAAAGTTGAGTGAAATAGGATTTTTTAACTATGAAAAAAGAAATTTTTTGTTGTTAGGCCCTTTTGAATTTCGTTAATAAATTCGCCATTTTTAATATTACGCCGCTAAAACTTTGTCAGGATGTGTATTTTCATGAAGTTTACCGAAATCCATCAAAAACTGAATTTCCATTTTTCTTGTTGTTACGCCCTTTTTCGTTTCTGATGACGATATGTAAAACTAATATCAACGTAATTATGCATTCATGCCCAACGTTATAAGGACGGATCGCTCTAGAAGTGGAGGATTAGCTTTCCTATTGCACCAACCTGTTCAATACAGTCCTATCTCGTCTGAGCTAGACTGTACATAGTAGGCCGGGTCGATTTGTGGGGAGGCAAAAAAAGTCGCCATTGCTCAGTGAAAATCGTATTCTAGGGATCAAAATAAGAAACTTTGCCGAAGGAACCATACCTCTAAAACGAATTCTGATGTCCCGGAATTTGGGTCGAACTTTTGGGTAGGGGAAAATTTTGAAAAATCCCACTTTGACCCATTTAGAGTGCTCCAATCGAGTCCAAATGTATGACCGACCCCCACTAACTTTGGAGGCCCGACCCACCCATGCCAGTGGCACACCCCCTGGAACCCCCTGGGGTTCCATACATTTGGACTCGATTGGAGCACTCTAAATGGGTCAAAGTGGGATTTTTTCCGGGACATCAGAATTCGTTTTAGAGGTATGGTTCCTTCGGCAAAGTTTCTTATTTTGATCCCTAGAATACGATTTTCACTGAGCACTTCACTGAGTGGGGGTCGGTCATACATTTGGACTCGATTGGAGCTCTCTAAATGGGCCAAAGTGGGATTTTTTCCTTTGGTTCCTTCGGCAAAGTTTCTTATTTTGATCCCTAGAATACGATTTTCACTGAGCAATGGGCGATTTTTAAATCGACCCGCCCTAGTACATAGTGACCCATACATCGAATGTATGGGTCACTACAGTGTGGAACTGCCGAGGTAGTGGTGCTCAACGTGTAGAAGGGGAGAACAGTGATGACCATTGGGGTGAGGTATATAAAATATGCCGTAAGAGAAAACAAATGTCTGAAAAATCAAACGTCCAGTTTGATAGTTGATGGTGAGGTTTGCACGACGTGGAATGAATGTGTGAATGTCTTGTTAAATTCATTCTTCCCGAGAGAGAGCGAAGCGATTTCTTTGTCCATGGTACAGGTTCCAAGAGCGACAGTCTTAGAACGTAGTGAATTGGATTCATCCATAGTCAAGTGAATTGGATTCATCCATAGTCAAGGAAATCTCCTGGAATAGACGAGATGTCTGGGGAGATGTGGAAACATATCTTCAAAGTCATCCCTGAATTCCTCGGGAAAGTACTTGATGATTGCATTCGCCGAGGATATTTCCCTGCAGCCTGGAAAGTAGCTAGAGTGTTAGTACTTCTGAGAGAGTATGTACAACTGTGTCAAAAGACGCCTTACAGGTTTTAATGGTGGCAACCCTCTTGACCTTAAAGTGTTGCGACAGGGTACTTTGTTCATGTTTCGAAGAGGTTTTAACCCGCCGCGTGATGAGTGGCAAGAATGGTTGGTTTGCTCCCCTAGAGGCAAGGTCACGTACCGTTTTATACCCGATGTTCTTTTTGTTGAGTCCCAAATATATTTTGATTTTGGGAGTAGATTTCATAAATTGAGAGTAACGTTTTACGGGTCTTGTCTCTTCAGCGGAGACTTTGACATGTGTTGAACGTTTAGCTCGTCGTTTGTTCTCCTCCAGGCATTTGCTGTTAAGATGATGATCCATTGGGACATTGAGTTATGGACTTGGTCTATGTTTCAATGGCGTTTATAGGGGTTACCAGTCCCCGTGCGGCGTAGAGCAGAAACTGCGAGTATCATTTCCTACGAAACCTGTACAGAGGTTCTGGTACCACAGTCACATAGTTGTGAGTCTCTGGCTCCACATTTGTTATAAGACTTAGGTCCGACGGGGGAATCGACCGGGCGAAGCCCGAATATTGCTTGTCGTTCAACGATTCCGAACGGAAGAGTTTGGGATGGTGACACGGTGAGGGACACACACCTACGCAGTGTGTGTCTAGACCGTTCCATCTGCGTTAAACGCAAACCATCCCAAGGTCGCAGCTTTTTACACACTGGTAGGGTGACCAGTCCCGGCATCGTATGGGGTGCAACTGGTAGTAGTATAATCTACGAAGTGTGACCAGAGGCTTTTTCTTTTAACAAGGGAGTCAGGAGCACCTGGAACTTGTTTCCAGCCTGACTGTTTGTGTGGCCCCTGTTGAGAGCTTCGTGGTGGCTGTGGTTTAAACCAAAATCGCGGGGAGAGTTCTTGAACTCGGTGTGGAGTTGCAATTATTTATTCGGGTGCCATGGCCCATACAATAACAGAGATATTAGACCCCCTACCAAGAGGGAAGTTCATACCCATATGCCTTCGAATTGGTACCTATGCATTAGTGACGTCCCTGTGGAGGATTACCACCCTTTAAGGGTGTGGTCATTAATACAAAGGGGCGCTGGGCGTCGCATTATAGCCTACCGTCGAGAGCGTTTGTTCACCGTGAGTGAAGAAGAAATATAACGATCAATAGCGATCGTCCTTGGGCCAAAAAAACCACTTGTTTTACTCGACAAGACTTACAGGAACAATAACATCGCGTCATTTGCTATTCAACTACAGTTTATTTTGTCGCACTGTGTAATTGTTTGCAAATATTTAATTTTGATAGTTTTTCTCACGGATGGGATTCTATATATTTAACCCTCAAACAGCTGACAGTTTACATATGTAAACTTCCCAACATTGGAACGATTTCTTTTTTTTATAAAAATGGTGGGAGTTTCTTGAAACTTTATTAGAGAACCACATATTCAGTTCCTAATCGAATACAAGAAGATGAAAATGTAGAAACGTTTATGTATACCTCATATTACTTGTCGCATCTTTCCACGCATATTCGTATTGGTTTACAAATGTTAACCAGTCCGCCGGAATTGGCGGAGCAGAAAAGTCAGCTGTTTGAGGGTTAAACTACGAAATAAAGCCTATTATGTTTACTATACGAGTATCAAGTCGAATGTTCGTAATACAGCAAAAGCTGTGAAAATTGTAAATGTCAACCTACTTTTTTTTATGATTTCTTTCGTATTATATAGTGCGTTTTCTTTAAGATATGGACGTGAAACATGATTAAAAAAAGCTAATGGATATACAGATATACAAGGTGGCGCAAAAGTAATCCTCCTATCAGAAAATGCTATAAATTTTGCGATTGGCCCCTAATGTCAGTTCTGTTTTGACATTTGTGTAGTAAACACATGCGAAATACACATTAATAAACAATGTTACGCTACACTGCTCCAGATAAACAGAATATTGTTGACTATTTATTTGACCAATAATCCTGGCCGTCCAACGCCTACTGGTGAAACACTGCGACGTTTAGCCGCTCGCCTCGAAGAGACTGGCACAACACGAGATGCTGCCAGGCGTGGCAGACCCCGGAGTAGCCGTTCTGCAGAGAATATTGCTGCTGGAGGAGTCATCGGACCTTTTTTCTTCGCGGGCCAAACGGTTACTGTGAATGGTGAGCGCTACAGAGCAATGATCAACGAGTTCTTTTTGCCGCAACTTGATGAATTGGGATTGGTAAACATGTGGTTCCAACAGGACGGTGCAACGGCACACACTGCACGTGCCACAACCGATATGCTGAAGGATGCATTTCCCGGGCGCCTAATCTCACGTTTTGGCGATTTGCACTGGCCAGCAATATCGCCTGATTTGACCGCTCCAGACTTCTTTTTGTGGGGCTTTTTGAAGTCGCGGGTTTATGTCAACAAGCCTCAGACTCTTGCAGCTCTTAAAGACAATATCCGTCAAGAATGTGAGGACCTATCGCCGGAAGTTTTGGCAAAAGTGATGGAAAATTTCATAAAAAGGGCTCAAATGACAATCAACTGCGGCGGCGGCCAATTACATGACATCATATTCTCGACTTGATGTAAAAAAATTAAAAGACCAAATAAAAATAATCCACAAGAAGAATCAAAGTTTTTCATTTTTTTTTTTAATTACAGCCAAAAAACATCGAAAGGTTACTTTTTCGCCACCCTGTACTAGAACAACAAAAAAACTTATTTCGAAAAAAACGACGTCAGGGTTATTATACTGCCCTATATTATTGCACTGGTCAAATCGAGTCCTAGCTAGCAGATAGCGTACCCGATCTAGAAGTATTTTGATGTTTTAAATCTGAATATAAAATCAATCTTACAAAAAAATTTCTTAAGATATCTCTGAAATAGCTGATGTGATAAAAAAATAATTAGAATGCCGCGGCTGGCCTTGCACTAACCCATTCTATGTCGACCAATTTTCAACAGATTTTTTGATTGTGTGACCCATTATGGCTGTAATTTCGTGTTTCAAGTCATGATCGTCTCTGGATGGTTGAAGTAGCACTCAACCTTATGGGCTCCCTACAAAAAATAGTCCAGAAGAGTCAAAGCGCATCTGCGAGGCGGCTGTAATTCAAAAAGCAACCGCCACCTTTTATATTTTTATTTAAATATATAAATAAGTCACATACCACTAATAGACCATAAAGCTCTTAAAGGAAATTAACTAATCATTCTTTTGAGCAGAAAAACAAATACAAAATGAAAATATGTTTTCTTGACAAAAATGCAATCGAAAGTATATATCGAAAATACGCAAAAACAAGTAAGAAAGTTCAGTCGGGTAAACCGACTTATGAATCCCCTCACCTTAAGTCCCAAAAAAATATTCGTAATTTTATTTATTTTAATTAAATTATCGATGTAAATTGCATTTAATAACTTGAAAGAATGTACTGGTATTAAACTTAATAGCTGTTTACTTTTGGTACAAAATGGTCCATTTGTGTGAGAGGTACCAAAAGGGCCGTCCCAATAACGGTCACATTTCTCTGAACTCTAGGTACTATAAAATCATTACACTGTACACAATTTCAAGTATTTATAAGCACTGGTATTAAAGTTAAAAGCTGTTAACTTTTGGTACAAACAGGTCCATTTGTGTGGGAGGTACCAAAAGGAGCGTGGCAATCTCGCCCATTTTGCTCGAGGTAATAGTAACTAATAAACTAATACTATGTGCAGAATTTCAGAGGATTCAAATAAGTAGTATAGAAGTTATTAAATAATCAATATTTCACTAAATGTTAACCCTTTGTGACCCTAGAAGGAGTGGACCAATATGGCCTATCTTCGAACATAGCCGGAGATAGAAGAAAATATTACCACATACCAAATTAGAAGTCAAGCGGTTACTCCTTTCGAGAGTTATCGTGCGCCCCAGCCAGCAGACAAACAGACAGACAGACGGACGGACATTGCTCATTCGACTTAAAATGACCCAAAACGGATATCCGCCAAACATACATGGGGACTTAGGTCGCTCCTTCGATGTGTTTCACTTTTAGTTCGTAGCAAATGATATATACCCCCTCTCTATGGTGATGGGATAAAAATGTTTGAACGATAAAATGTTTATACAAAAAGTTTGGTTCCAATCGGATGAAAAACTAAAAATATGCAAAAATTCGAGGTTATATGGATATGAAAAAGGGCCGTTTGACAAACATTTTAAAATTCAAGCAAGCTATATCCTGATAAGAAGACTTCGCTTTTACAAATGTACACGCTTGACATGAAATCGCCCATATAAATCTTAACATCTTGTTTCAATATTCGTCACTGTTCATACTTGAAACAAGGCACTTCATTCTTCTAAATTTCACAACGTTGTTATTCACTTTCTCAACATTTTCATCGGGTTTGATGTGTATCTTCCAGGAAGACAGTCGTCATTCTAGACCTTCTTTGAAAAGCTTGTACCACTTGTAAACATTTTTTTGACTCAGAGTGCATTTTAGCACTTATTTTCATTTTATTCACAACATTTGATCTATTATTTTCCACACCACAAAATTGCCGAAAAAGCAAAACACTTCTAACTGTAATGTCTCTCACAAACGAACTGAACAAAAACAAGCTCAACTAAGAATATATGTTCGAGACAAGTGTGCCAACATAAACAAACCAAGGAGCCCGAAAAATTTCAAAATTAGGTTAATTTTCTATTGAATGGGCTCGGTATATATGGGAGCTATACATACATGGTGGCTGATATGTATTGCAACCAACTTCAGGTTGCTATCATTTCTAAACCGCTAGTCTGATAGCTGACAGATTTATTTCAGTGTCAGTTCATTTTATTGTTTACAAGCTTACAAAAGCATTTTGATCTTCAGATTCAGAAAAAAAGTTATTCGTGATGGAATTCAAGCGTGATAGTGTGATTGCTTTATATTTGGGTGGAAAAACACAAGTGGCTATCGTTAGAGCCCTCCAGCATTTAAATGTGAATAAATCTTTTGTTTCTCGTACCATTGCTCGTTACCGTGATACTGGCAGTGTTGCATCGCGTCCAAAAAGTGGACGAAAAAAACGGTAACAACACCAGACATGATCCGAAAAGTGAAGGCCAGATTTGGTAGAAATTCACGCCGCAGTGGTAGAAAAATTGCTCGTGAGCTGAACATATGGCGAGAACGGATACAACACATATTAAACAAGTAAGAAAGTTTCAGTCGGGTAAACCGACTAAGGTATACCCTCACGTTGTGAGCAATGTAATATTGAATATTACACAAATTATTCTGTCAATTTTTGTGGGAGGTACCAGAAGGGGTTTAAGAAATACACCTATATTTCTGAAGAGTAGATACTTTAAATACATTGCACTGTGCCGAATTTTAACCGTTTATATGGACTGGTATATTAACGTTGAGATATTAAATTGTGGTATAATTTGGCCATTTTGTATGGGAGGTACAAAAGGGGCGTGGTGATAACGCCCATTTTTCACCGAACTATAGGCACTATAAAAACATTACGCTGTACAAAATTTCAAGTATTTTTATACACTGGTATTAATGTTATAAGCTGTTAACTTTTGGTGCAAAATTGTGCATTTGTGTGGGAGGTACCAAAAGGGGAGCGGCAATTTCGCCCATTTTCCTCGAGTTGATAGCGACCAACAAACTAATACTATGTGTGGAATTTCAGAAGATTCGAATACGTATAATAGCAGTTGTTAAAGAATCAATATTTCACAACATTTTAACCCTTTGTGGGGGAGGTACCAGAAGGAGTGGACCAATATGGCCCATCTTCGAACTTAGCCGGAGATAGAAAAAAATATTACCACATGCGAAATTTGAAGTCAATCGGTTACTCCTTTCGAGAGTTATCGTGCGCACCAGCCAGCAGACAGACAGACAGACGGACGGACATTGCTCATTCGACTTGATATGACCCAAAACGGATTTCCGCCGAACATTCTTGGGGTCTTAGATCACTCCTTCGATGTGTTACACTTTTTTCCGTAGCAAATGATATATACCCTCGTCACACTAAAGTGAGGGTATAAAAATGAGCTTGGACTAAAGCCATTGAAGTTCCAAAAAGTGCAAGAGCTCACCGATGCACAAAAAAAAGTTAGACTGGAAAGAGCCAAGGAGTTGCTTCGCTTGCACGAAAGTGGCCAGTTACCGAATTTGGATTTCTCCGATGAGAAGCTATTCCAAATTGAGCAGTTTGTGAACAAACAAAATGATCGGGTTTACTTGCCAAAGAGGTCAGCTGAAAATTTACACCTTCGATTGGCCACCAGAACTCAAGCGCCGCCGATGGTAATGGTGTGGGCCGCCGTAACGGCCGATGGTCGCTCCCCGCTCGTATTCATCGACCATGGGGTCAAACTAAATGCCGAATATTATCGGGAAAATGTCCTACAGACAGTATTGAAGCCCTGGGCAGACAAACATTTCGGCCGCAGACCATGGACATTTCAACAGGACTCAGCACCATCGCACTCAGCACGCGTCAACAAAGAATGGCTTATAAAGGAGGTTCCCCGCTTCATTTCTACCGCACAATGGCCACCAAGATCTCCGGATCTCAATACGTTGGACTTTTGCGCCTGAGGCATTTTAGAGAGTAAGGTTCGCACTAAAAAATACCAAAGTATCTCAAGACGGCGCTTCACCGGGAATGGGCCAAAATACCGCAGAGCCACTTTCGTGCAGCGTGTGATGGCTTTGTCGGCCGAGTGAAGGCAATAATTCGTGCCAAAGGTGGCCAATTCGAACAAATCTAAATTGTTTCTAAAATGTTATGTTATTTCCGACATTTTTTGCTTTTGAACAATAAAATTTAAAAAAAAAAAATAAAAAAATATAGCGATTTACTTTGTTGCATTACATATCAGCCACCCTGTACATCTGAACCGATTTACTTCAAGTTTGACAATGTTCTTTCATGGGTCAAGAAACTTATCTGTGCCAAATAAATTTATTCAGAAAGTGACTCTAAGCCTATCGATATAAGTATACAGTAGCGGTATCTCTTCTTCATCTTCTTCTTCGTATTATACAAAACAAACCCTGTAACACTGTGTGGTGTAGGGTATAAAACGGGGAATTGGTTTTTAGTCTAAGCATTGGAATTCTTCAAAAAAGTTGAAATTGAAAACGGAGTCTAGGCTTTTTCAAACATTGGAATTATTTCTTTTTGAGAATTTCTTGTATTTTTTCTGTAGTGTTCTTAACGTTGCACGGTGGGAGAAACATCTAATCTAGCGCGAAATAATCGAAATATTAACTTACAACAAATCCTAAAATATAAACAATTTCACCGAGTTGTTAATTGTTGAAGTAAAACAAAATTGCGGAATCAATTGAAATATTTTAATATATTATTTTTTCGGTGAGGGTTTAGTTAGGAATGCAGGTCAATTTGATCCTTAACGCTGAATCCACCTCCCATATACAACGTGCAAGTGCAACCCTACAGTATGGCTTCGAGACTATAGTCTTGAAGGTATACAATCAGGATATAGTTCCCACTGCGGAAGGTGAATCGTCCACCGCGGTTGATACACAGCTTTCTGGAAGTGCGGAGGTATCCACGCCCATTATTTCGGGTGACTCCAACTCTAACAGAAGATCTGTAACGTCCTACTCTGAGGACGAAAGCTCTACTTCTGACGCAGAGGGGCTGAGGGGAGTCTCCGGACTCTTTGACGCATCTGGCGGGGACACGCTTCTCGATGATACGGACGAAGAGTTCGATAACACCCTTGTAGGGGTGGAAGTTAATCTTTCAATTTCCAATGATGGTACGAATTTTACAGATTAACCTCCATCTCGCTAAAGCAGCCTCAGTGGCTCTATTGCTGCGCCTGTCCACAGGTGCAGTAGACATCGTCCTGATACAGGAGCCCTACGCAGTGGGAGAAAGGGTGTGCGGTATCAGGACACCCAACTTTAAACTGCTTGTGGCCAACTGTGAAGGCACTCCAAGAATCTGCATTTTGGCCAGGAAAGATCTAAGTATCTTTCTCCTGGATAATTTAAGTGGTAAAGACCAAACATCTGCTAGTCTGGAGATCGGTAATCGCCTACATTGGGTGGTCTCCAGTTACTTGCCTTATGAAGCTGTAGCACCGACTGCTCTATTCAGGGAAGTAGTAGAAGAAGCAACATCAGACGAGGTCGAGCTGATTGTTGGCGCAGACACGAACGCTCATCATACTATCTGGGGTAGTACGGATATAAACAATAGGGGTGATTCGCTTCTTGACTTTATTCTAACTACCAACCTAAGTATTTGTAACATAGGTAATAAACCGACCTTTACAATTAAAGACAGACAAGAAGTAGTCGACGTAACCTTTGCTACTGACCGGCTGTCAGACAAAATTATTGGGTGGAATGAACTGGACGACCACTCATTCTCAGATCACCATTATATTGAGTTCAAACTCGCTGAAAAAGCGCCTGAACCTGCCGTCCACAGAAATGTGAGAAAGACAAAGTGGCACCTGTATGAAAAGAATTTCAAGAAAGTCCCCAATGGTGGTCTTCTGAGCTAACGGCTTTGAAAAAGACCTGCAACAAGCTATTCAACAAGGCTAAATCTACAGGGGTCGCTAATGTTTGGGATGCCTATAAAGAGCAACTCAAGATCTATAAGAAGGAGCTTAGAAAGGCGCAAAGACGCTCTTGGTATACCTTCTGTGGCGAAGTGGAAAAGGTCTCCGACGCCGCAAGGCTGAGGAAAATATTATCAGCTTCACCCTGTACAGTGGGTTACTTGCAGGATGAGGCAAATAATTGGACCAAAAACAGCGAGCAGTCGCTCAATGTACTGCTCGACACACATTTCCCGGGGAACTCTCTAACAGAACCAGAGGATCAGCAGGACCAACAAGAGTGCGAGTGGACTGCGAGCGTTGCTAGCTTGTTGACTGAGAGATGCAGAATAAGCTGGGCTATTAATAGCTTTGAGCCCTTCAAGTCACCTGGACCAGACGGCATCACTCCAGCAGAAATGCAGAAAATGTTGAAATACATTATCCCCTGGCTGGAGAAAATGTATGTAGGCTGTATTAGGCTTTCATACATCCCGAATCGATGGAGGGATACCAAAGTGGTATTCATACCAAAAGCGGGGAAGATATCACACACTAGGCCAAAAGACTTCAGATTTGCCTATCCTCCTTCCTATTGAAAGGTCGGGAAAGACTTTTAGATTATTTCATCAGGGAAAACCTGGATACAAAACTCCTGTCAGCGAACCAACATGCTTACAATAAGGGGAAGTCTACAGAATCAGCCCTGCACGAACTTGTGAGCACTATCGAATCGTCCCTGCATTTCAAGGAATTCACCATGGTGGCATTTCTTGACATAGAAGGGGATTTTAACAACATTCACTCAGATGCAGTAATTGCGGCACTGTCACATCTTAATGTTAACTCTAGTTTGATTAGACTAATTCAAAGTCTGCTCAACAGAAGACGCATAACAGCATGTCTTGGGTCCACAACTCTAAAAAGGTTTGTAAACAGAGGGACCCCACAAGGAGGAGTACTGTCTCCACTAATTTGGAACCTAGCGGTGAATGAAATCCTGCTAGATCTAGAACGTTGTAGCTGCAAGGTCGTGGCATATGCGGACGACGTTGCAATCGCAGTGAGTGGCAAATTCGAAAACGTCCTCCGAAACATTCTACAGGTGGCTCTGAACAAATTGGCTAGATGGGCCAGAAGCAGCGGTTTGGGCATAAACCCAAACAAGACAGAATTGGTTCTCTTTACTAGGATGAATAAAGTCCCACATGTGCACCCTCCACCTCGGATAAATGGAACAGATCTAGTCTTTTCTGAAAGTGCAACATTTTTAGGAATAATTCTAAATAGAAAACTGTTATTTAGACTTAATGTATTGGAACGTGTAAGGAAGGCTAACGTCGCCTTATATTCCTGCAAAAAGGCTATAGGGTCGCGGTGGGGCCTCTCTCCTAAAATCGTCCACTGGATATATATAGCAGTAGTTCGTCCTATACTGCTATACGGCATTGTGGTATGGTGGACGGCAACTGACAAACTAACCATCACCAACCTACTAACAAAGGTTCAGAGAACTGCCTGTCTGAGCATAAGCGGAGCCTTAAGGACTACAGCGACCGAGTCTCTACAAGCTCTACTCCATATACTGCCGATTAATATTGTGGCGAGAGAAGTTGCAACCAAAGCGGCAATAAGATTAAACTGCCTATCAATGTGGAGGTACAAAAACTATGGCTGAACAGTTTAACATACACCTCATATGGGTGCCTGGGCATATGGATATCCCGGGGAACTGCAAAGCCGATGAACTTGCTAGGAAAGGGACGACATTACAAATTCTCGAAGAATTTGCATATATTGGTGCGCCACTATCCACGTGCAAGCTTTGGCTTAGGCAAGAGGCAATCAGGCAGTCCAACGAAAGATGGACAGAAATCGGCACCTGCAGAGTAGCTAGGCCAATCTTGCCAAGGTATGACCTGAGAAGATCAAAATATCTCCTCGCACTAGAGAGGCAAAGATTGTCTACGTTAGTATCAGTTCTGACGGGACGCTGCTTGATCGGCGAACACGCCAAAAGATTTGGTATTGACTCTAATGACTTCTGCAGAAGCTGTGGGGATGAGGAAGAAGTGGAGAGCATTGAGCACTTGCTATGCGACTGTCCCGCTCTGAGTAAACGACGACTGGACATACTGGGGTCGGCTTTTCTAGGCAGCCTAACAGATCTTTCCAGTACCGATATTCGTAATATCGACAAATTTGTATATCAAACAGGTTGGTTTCGATGATAGGGCATTTCAGCCCGTGGTAACACTAGGGACCTAAACTGGTCTATGTGAGCTTGTAAAAAAAATACGGCTGCCACACATTTTTACTTTATTTTTTGCTCAACTTATAAAGTATAACTTCCGAAAATTTTGGCTGCCAAGATTTGCCTATTAATTTTCTACAATTATTTTTAGGAAATATGCACATTAGTCGATGGGAAATTTTGATATTTGGTACAAAGCCAAACAGATTTGGAAACAGTTATTCGCAAGCGCGTTATGTTTTAGGGAAATTTGGACTAAGTATAAGTAACAAAAAATAATAAATTTGTTTAAGCCACATGCATTAAATTGGAAGATAATTTCCATTTTAAATAAATATTTTTCAAAAAAAAATTAAACTGAACTTACAAAAAAATTTGTAAATGACACATTTTTCAACTAAAACTATCAAAAACATTTTTTTCGCGCTAAATTGGAGCTTTCTCCCACTGTGCTATAGCAACGCAGGTTAACAAGGTTGTGGCTAACAATTGCAATGTTAAAATAATTACGCAATCAACAAGTGAGTGAAAAAATACATTGGAAAATTCAAATTGGGCAGTGTTTTACAAAACCACCCTGTATCTTATTCCTCCTTTAGAACAACATTGTTCCGCCTTGCTCCTCAGCACTTGTGAGAATTAGCTGCCTAGCCATTTCCACGCCTTCCATTCAGAGCAATGGTTATTTGTCTTACCACCCCTTACAACAACTTTTGACTAAAATTGATTAATTGGAAAATTCATAAAAAAAAATTAAGGTTATTTGTTTAGCCGAAGGCAGGGAAAAGTTCAAATTCAAGAAGCTCTTCTCCAAACCCAAGATATTGTATTTAATATTTTAAATGAACTCACAAATTCCTTGAACTTATTATTATCATTTGTTGAGACGGAATGTTTAAAACAACTTCATGTGACCCTTGGGTGAATGTGCCCCCATAAAACTTCGTATTATACAAATACATATCTTCCCTCATTGGCATGGTTTTTTAGGTTTATAAATATTTATAGGGGGAAATTTCTGATTTATTGTTGGTTTAAGCAGCTTTATAAAAAATGTTATTTAATACGATTAAATTTAATAGCAACCAATTTCTTTAATACTTTTTACTGTTTGCTGAGATTTTTTAAAAGGGTTATTAATATGAAAATGATAACTTTTTCTACAGGATTAAATGTCATTTCTTATTTTAATTTGATTTAATTTACTCACAAACAAATTGTTTTATATCCCTTACTGTTGCAAAGATTTTAAAAATGATTTGCAATTGAGCTTTCCTACAGGATTAATTTACTAAGCTATCGTAGAAAGATGATTTATACAATGTTGAAAAAATAATTCTTCTGAGAGTGATACAAAGTTTAAAAATGAGCTCAAATTTTAGAATAAAGCAATATGGGCGTTATTGGTACCTCTCACACAAATGGACCTTTTTTGCACCAAAGGTTAACAGCTTTTAACTTGAATACCAGTGCATACAAACAAATGAAATTTTGTACAGTGTAATGCTTCAATAGAACCTAGAGTTTAGAGAAAAGTGGCCGTTATTGGCACCCCTTTTTGTACCTTCCACACAAATGCAACATTTTGTACCAAAAGTTAACAGATTTGTTCAAAAGTTAACAGATTTTAAGTTTAATACAAGTGAATATAAATACTTGAAATTGTGTACGGTGTAATGCTTTTATAGTATCTAGAGTCCAGAGAAAAGTGGCCGTTATTAGCAAGCCCCTTTTAGTACCTATCACACAAATGGACCATTTTGTACCAAATGTAAATTACCCTATACGGGTACATATTTATTCCATTCGTTTCGGCATTTAATGTCAATTGAGTGCATTTTTAAAATCTATGTCTTCTAATCAGGATAAGACTTGCATCAAGTTTAGTCCGGTTGGAAAGTAGCAATGACTCAAAATTTTAATAAGATCGGTTAAGGACTGTCCGAGCTGGAGGTTGTGGAATTTTGACGTTGTGGTCAAACGGCCATTTTTTCACATCCATTAACTAATTACATATTGTATTAAGAAAATATTACCCAACGTGCTTTCGATAGCTTTTTCTTCAATAATTAAAAAATTTTACGTGTTTTTCGAGTTGAAATAACATAATAAGTGAGGAATAATTATTATTAGTTTGGAAGAAGCTATTCCTCTTAGAGCTGGAATTTTGACCGAATTATCGCAACTAAACCTCGCTGAATGATCAGAGTAGAATCCGTGAAATAGCAATACGAAGAACTGAGCTGTCAAGTAAATGTGCTTGTTTCACGGTTTTATAAAAAAAAAATATTCTATAAAACATAATAGAAGCAAAGAAAGTCTAAATCCAGGTCAATATCCTAGTTAAAAATTAATAACGATTTAAAGACCAAAATAAAACAAACGAAACTACAACAAGTAAGGAAAGACAGAAGGTCCGGCGGGGCCGACTACTATATATCCTACACCTCCGTACCAATGAACAAAGGGGCATTGCGAAATTCTAATAATTGGTTTCATTTCAGTTAACAAAGTCCTTATTTCCACCTCAAGGCATATTCCAAGAAGGAGGAGAAGATGTCGATCAGGAGAAGATGTCGATCATAATAAACTAGATCTGAAACGATAACCTTAAAATGAGCAGTATTCTTTCATAAATCAAGAATCGGAAGGAACAAATAGATAATCTAATCAGATTTTCATCAGCTTGGATCAGAAACCAAATTTCTGTCAAATAATATAAAGATCGGACGTAAAATACAGTTAAATACCGCTTAAATACTAAATACGCAGGAATACAGTATATATGTGGCTATAACTAAAACCAAACAGATTATCCCCAAATTAAGCAGTATTCGTTCCTAAATTAAGAAACTTCTTTTTGCGAAAATGATCGGAAGAATATTACAACTTTTATAGCGTTCGACACCAAATCGGGAAATACATATATAGGGGCTATATCTAAATCTGAACAGATTTTCCCTGAATTATCTGAACCGATAATTCCCAAACTTGGCAGTGTTCATTCCTATAATAAGAAACCACTTTCTGCCGAATTTCGTACCAATCGGATATAAAATACGGTTTCTACAGCGCTGACATGTCAAATCGTTTGTAACATATATGTGGGGACTATTTCTAAATCTGAACCGATTTGCCTCAAATTAAGTATTATCTCTAAGTGTATCAAAAGACTTCTTTGTGTCAATTTTTATTCAGATCGGTTAAAAATGTTACTTATACGGTGTATATATGTCAATGTAAATATATATGAACCCATTTTTGACCAATTTCAATAGGGATCGTCCTTAAGCCAAAACCAGTAAGGAAAGGCTAAAGTCGGGCGGGACCGACTATATAATACCCTACACCACTCTCGTAATATTGAATAACTCTGAAATATAAATTTTGTAATTCATGTATAAATTGTTTACATAAATTTACTTTTGGAACATTTTATACTTAAATAATACCCTGTACCACAGTGTGGTATAGGGTATAATAAAAGTGTCGTATTAAGTTGAAATTTGTTTCTGTACCATAGTGTGGTGTATGGTATAAAAACGATTGATGAAAAATACAGCTTCTACAAGACTAAAGAGCCAAATCGGATAAAATATATATATGGGAGCTATAGCTTAATCTTAACCGATTTTCTTCAAATTCGGCAATGTTAGGCAAGAAACTCTACCATTCTAAATATAAAAACGATTGGATGTAAACTACAGCATCTATTAGACTAAAGGGTCAAATCGGACGAAATATATGTATGGGAGCTATATCTAAATATTAACCGATTTTCTTCACATTCGGCAATGTTGGTTCATGGATCAATAAACTCTACCATTCTAAATTTCAAAACGATTGGATGTAAAATACAGCTTCTATAGAACTAAAGGGCCAAATCGGACGAAACATATATATGGGAGCTATAGCTAAATCTTAACCGATTTTCTTCAAATTCGGTAGTGTTGGTTCATGGATCAAGAAGCTCTACCACTCTAAATTTCAAAATGATTGGATGTAAAATACAGCTTCTACAGGACTAAAGAGCAAAATCGGACGAAACATATATATGGGAGCTATAGCTAAATCTTAACCGATTTTCTTCAAATTCGGCAATGTTGGTTCATGGATCAAGAAGCTCCACAATTCTCAATTTCAAAACGATTGGATGTAAAATACAGCTTCTATAGGACTAAAGGGCCAAATCGGACGAAAGATATATATGGGAGCTATATCTAAATCTGAACCGATTCCAACCAAATTCAATAGGAATCTTAACAGCTGCGAAATACTCTAAACTGCAAAATTTCAGAACGATCGGATTGAAATTGCGACCTGTAGTCGACGAACAACTTTACATGGACGGACGGACGGACGGACAGACATGGTTAAATAGACTCAGCTAGTGATTCTGAGTCGATCGGTATACTTTAAGGTGGGTCTAGCTGTGTTATTTTCAGGTGTTACAAACATCTGCCGTGAAACAAACTTATAATACCCTGTACCACAGTGTGGTGTAGGGTATAAAAAGAGCACTGTGTTAAATTTCATCATAATCGGATCATCAATGCGACCTGCACTTTGATTACAGCGGTATACGAGTATCTACAGACTGACGGACGGACAGACGGACATTGTTAAATCGACTAAGGAAATGATTCAGAGTTGATCGGAATAACAAACGATGTGCCTATTTCTTCTCCTTTTATGTGTTACAAAAAAAATGCACAAACTCATAATACCCTGGACCACAGTGTGATGTTGGGTATAAAAAATGCACAACATTTTTTTGGTTTTATTAATTTTTGTGAAATTAAAACTTATTTCGACATTTTTGTCCAAAACAATGTTTTAGATTTTTTTTGCTTTGTAGAATTACTTAATTAGCTGCAACTTTTTATATTAATCTTTGAAAAGTTGTCATTTTTGTCATAATTGATCAGACTTTACGATAAGATAATAAATAAAATAATAATTGTGAATTGTTTAATGTGTTTAAGAGCAAAGACAAATAGAATATAAGAAGACATTCCTTCCTGTAGCGAGTAATTGTCAGTTACGAACGAATAGGAATTTGATTCCAACGAGTGAGGTTTTTCGCGGATTTTCAGACCGTTTTCCCCGAATTTTTTGTAAGTGTCACAATTAAAAAATTAATATTAATCGATAAGTGCAAAACAAGTTCAATCAATGTTCGCGGAATACTGTTTTTTCGCGTGTGACAGTTCATTCCTATTCGTTCGTAACTGATAGATTTTGACGTTTCGGCCTGAAGGAATGTCTTCTTATATTCTATTTGTCTTTGTTTAAGAGGTTTTAATAAAAAAAGTATTAAAATTTTTCAAAACAAACGGAATTTTTCGCATCTTGTAAGGTTTCTTTGAAACCGCTTATGGGAAGTAAAAATCGTATTAGAGGAATATGTTGGGATTATTTAAATCTTTTTATAGTTTTATCTTTATCACAAAGCTTTTAAAGGAAATGTCGTAAGCTTTCTTTTGAGCAAAAAAAATTAAACAAAAATATTTTTTTGGCGAAAATGTCAAAACAAGTTTCCATTAAAAAAAATTTAACAGAAAATATTTTTGCGATTTTTTATATTTTCTTTGGACAACATTTTCCAAATACAATAGGTAATTAGTAGACAGCGGAATATGTATATGCAATTGTATATTTTTATTGAATGCTTGTACGGCAAAACCGATAATACACAATCGTTTTTCGTCCAAAATTAATTAAATATATACCTATTTATTTTTGCATGTTTTTCATATTTTATGCAAACTGCATATTTGCACACATCGTGCATATGCAAAAAATGTATATTTATGTTTAAAATTCACCACAAATTCAATTATTTGTTGTTGTTCCATTTTGTACCGGCTATTATTTTTCTAAAAAAAAAAGGTTTTCAGCATTTTTCTTTAATTTTAATATGTTAATGTGTTTCGCCTAAAATCTATGCAGGGTTGCCTTAATTCCGAAAGGGCGTAACAGACAAACGGCTGAAGCTTTTATCTTGAAATTTGGTGCGAGGATAGTTTTTTATTTGCATATGCATTTTGCATGCAACATATGCACATGCATAATTTTTGCATATATAATATACATATGGAATATACAGATTGCATCGAATTTAGAATCCAAAAATATACCTACAAAGAATATATACAAATCCTGAATTATGAACTTCTTCGGATGACAAATTGAGATTGCATAAAATTCTGCTGTCTAGTAACACTATGCAACAAAAATTTTGTCCAAAGAATGTGGTTTGCAATTTGGAGTCACAAACACGAAAAAATATTAAAAACCAGTAACGAAAGGGGCGGTGCCGACTATAAATACCCTACGCCACTCTCGTAATATTGAATAACTCTGATATATAAATTTTGTAATTCATGTATAAATTGTTTACATAAATTTACTTTTGGGACATTTTATACTTAAATAAAACTCTGTACCACAGTGTGGTGTAGGGTATAAAAACGATTGGATCTAAAGAGCCAAATCGGATGAAACATATATATGGGAGTTATAGCTAAATCTTTACCGATTTTCTTCAAATTCGGCAATGTTGGTTCATGAATCAAGAAATTCTACCATTCTAAATTTGAAAACGATTGGATGTAAAATACAGCTTTTATAGGACTAAAGGGCCAAATCGGACGAAACATATATATGGGAGCTATAGCTAAATCTTAACCGATTTTCTTCAAATTCGGCAGTGTTGGTTCATGGATCAAGAAACTCTACGATTCTAAATTTCAAAATGATTGGATGTAAAATACAGCTTCTACAGGACTAAAGGGCCAAATCGGACGAAACATGTATATAGCTAAATCTTAACCGATTTTCTTCAAATTCGGTAGTGTTGGTTCATAGATCAATAAACTCTACCATTCTAAATTTGAAAACGATTGGATGTAAAATACAGCTTCTTCAGGACTAAAGAGCAAAATCGGACGAAACATATATATGGGACCTCTAGCTAAATCTTAACAGATTTTCTTCAAATTTGGCAATGTTGGTTCATGGATCAAGAAACTCTACCATTCTAAATTTCAAAACGATCGGATGTAAAATACAGCTTCTATAGGACTAAAGGGCCAAATCGGACGAAACATATATATGGGAGCTATAGCTAAAACTTAACCCATTTTCTTCAAATTCGGCAATGTTGGTTCATGGATCAAGAAACTCTACCATTCTAAATTTCAAAACGATTGGATGTAAAATACAGCTTCTATAGGACTAAAGGGCCAAATCGGACGAAAGATATATATGGGAGCTATATCTAAATCTGAACCGATTTCAACCAAATTCAATAGCGATCTTAACAGCCGCGAAATACTCTAAACTGCAAAATTTCAGAACGATCGGAGTGAAATTGCGACCTGTAGTCGACGAACAACTTTACATGGACAGACGGACGGAGGGACGGACGGACATCGTTAAATCGACTCAGCTAGTGATTCTGAGTCGATTGGTATACTTTAAGGTGGGTCTAGCTGTGTTATTTTCAGGTGTTACAAACATCTGCCGTGAAACAAACTTATAATACCCTGTACCACAGTGTGGTGTAGGGTATAAAAATGTTATGATCAACTTTTTTTTTCAAATTCCAGCTTTCATGGAAAGTACATTTAGAATTTGGACCATGATATTTCAAGTATAAGCCGGATTGAGTCGTGTTATGTGTTAAATTAAAGGGAATTATGAGGGCTACATATGCTGCAAATATCGCTTTCACGTAGAATCTTTGGTTTAGTAACAGTCGTCAAAAATATGAGAAAAAAAATATTTTTTTTTTGTTTTAAAAACCATAAAAAATAGAATTCGAAAAAATTATTTCATCACATTTTCAACAGGCCAGCATGCTAACGAAGAAAAATATTACAAAGTTATATTTCGCAGTATGAATGTGTAAATGATCCCGACAATTTATTCTACATCTGCGGAAAAAATGTAATTAAAAAATCGACGTGCGTTTAGTAAAATAATAGCAGAAAAATATGTGTAATATTTTGGTATACGAGTTAAAAATATGAACAATCCGTGGACACCTAGTATTTTGTGTAATTCGTGCCATGTAAAGCTTACTAGATTAACTAGGGGAAGCATGCGGTAAGTACTTTACAAAATACTTTAAAATTTTCGACATCACGTGCAATTTGGAATGCCAATGATTTGGAGACAACCATTCATTAAGGATACGGACTGCTATTTTTGTATAAGTAAACAGATTGGAGTAGGAAGGAGCAGTCGCTAGAATTGCGCTGAAGTAAAATCTTTCACTTTGCCAGTTGCACATTCCGAAACAATACCAATTCCCAAGTGTCCAAGTATAGCTAACAGCCTAATTACGGAAACATCATCAAGTTCAACTGCGTACTCAACTCTGGTCGATTCAAGTTTGGGTCAGAAGTCATCGCTTTTAACTCAGTTTAAACTCATTGATCCGTGGTATACCTTACAAACAATTTTATACAACTGTGGATAACAGATGCTTTTGCAAGGACATTCCCGGATTGTTCGAGGAACCTAATTTTTTATGTTTTTTTCGCCCCGGGATTTTTTTTAAATATACTTTATCCAATTTGTTTAAAGACTGTTACTAAACCACTGTTTGTTCTGGGACACAAAAAAAAATTGTTTGTTGCATAGAGTAATTAGTTATGTATATGGAAGTGAAAAACGACCGTTTGAACAAAATTCCAAAATTCAACACTCTCCAGCTCGGACATTCCCTAACCGATGTCTTTGAAATTTTGTGTTATAACTACTACACAAGAGAACTAAACATCGCTTTTAAAAATTGACTCTCTGAGCGCCCCAGTAGGTAAGTGAGTTGGTAACGTGCTCGCCTATGAGTTTGGTGATTGTGGGTTCGATTGCCAAAAGAGCACGGTGGGAAAAAAATCTTATTTAGCGCGAAAAAAAATGTAAATGTGAACTTGCGCCAATTCCTAAAATATTGATACACTAATAATTTAAGGGCTTGGCTACACTTACCGGCATTACACATTTCTCAATTATTTCACTCATGACGATATAACGGTTCATTAAATTTTGGAAATCTACAGGCCGTACGTAATAGTTAAATTTACCCTCAATTTCACAACCTCCGGTTAGAGCTAACTCAAAAATACAATTTCATAAAATTTGACAGCTTTAACTGTAGGTTACCTCTAACTGTAGGATAGCCGGAGATTGTGGAATTGGTCGTTAGTTGTATAGTTTATATTCCCTTGAACAGAAAAGTTATTGTTTTAGGTAAAATTTATGATTTTTTCTTATATTTTGCAACTAAAGGTAAATAATTTTATTGAGTTGTTAATAGTTTTGGAAAAAAAATGCGGAAACAAGTGAAATATTCCAATATATTTTTTTCTTTTGTTTTACTTTTGGTAAGGGTTTAGTAATGAATGTTGTGCGATGCACCCTAGTTTTTTATTTTATTTTTTGCTCACCTTATAAAGTGTAACTTGTGAAAATTTTGGCTGCCAAGACTTGCCTATTTATTTTCTATTTTCTGGAAATGTTGATATTTGATTCAAAGCAAAAAAAAAAATCGGAAAAGAGTTCTTCGGTTTGCGTTATGTTTTGTAGAGATTTGGACTAAGTATTAGTAACAAAATATAATAAATTTGTTTAAACCATATGCTTATGATTCGAAGACCATTTCTATTTTAAATAAATATTTTTTCAAAAAAAAAAAACAATTGACACAGTACTTAAAAAAAATTTAAATGCAGATTTTTCATCTAAAACTATCAAAAACATGCTAGTCAAAACACGGAAAAACTAATATATATTTTTTCGCGCTAAATTGGAGCCTTCTTCCAACGTCACATGTCTTCTCCCAGAGGTCATGTCTGTCTGCCGCTACAAAAACTAGACACATGGTCTTTATAACCCGGCTTTTCTCTGGACCGTAAAATTAAAATATAAATTTAATTTGCACTATAACACTACGCAACAAAAAAAATTTTTTTTGTGTCCTAGAACTAAACATTTTTTAACTAATAGCATACTGTTACATAAAATCTAAACCAAAAATCTGTTTATGGATAAATTATTTTTTAAAAAATTGTTTATTAAAAATACTATTATCGTCGAAGGTACCCTTAGTATTTGCACTATAATTGTTGGAGTATATGCCCGATAAGGTCGACTTATACGTTAAATCGAAGCTATTAATGTGGGCTACCAATGTTGGAAATACCTCTTTCACTTAGAGACAGTGGTTTAGTAACAGTCATTAAACAA
This sequence comes from Eudasyphora cyanicolor, assembly GCA_963930755.1. Classification (NCBI taxonomy): domain Eukaryota; kingdom Metazoa; phylum Arthropoda; class Insecta; order Diptera; family Muscidae; genus Eudasyphora; species Eudasyphora cyanicolor. The sequence goes on along the minus strand of OZ005736.1, from coordinate 52,508,114 downwards.
ATTGGAAAAAGTAGATTTTTAAAAAAACAAATCCTGGGGCGAAAAAAACATAAAAAATAAAAAAAAAATGAAAAAACTCAACGTTTCGTTGGCTTTATTCCAACTTCATCATAATTTTGTCGCTAGGATTTTCAACAATTACTCCTGATGAAGTTGGAATAAAGCCAACGAAACGTTGAGTGAAATATGAAATAAATTAGTTTTATTTACTTCATCAGGAGTATATATACAATATATCTGACTAAAAAGCCCAGTTTAAACAACATAATTATTTTTTGTTTTTGTTTTATTTTTTAAAAGTTTGCATCCTAGCGAAGAAAATAATGACTTTTTGAAAAAAATCTATGGATAAATGTAGAAATTATTGCCCTTTTGGTATTTATATGAATTATAATTCATATAAATAAATAAATAAAAATTGATTCACTTGTCATAACATCATCCATATATTTAAGCACTTACAAACGTTCAATTTGAAAATAACATTTCATATTTCGCTAAAATCTCTCACTCTCATTTCAATTTCACAATATGATTAATACTTCTTCTTTGTTATTTTGGGTATTTATTTAGGCATTTATTTGTATTTTTTGTTATAATTTATTTAAATATACACAAATACATAATAATATAAACATATAAATAAAAGTCAGTTGATTGAAATCCATATGTTATACATTTTTCGTTATTTCCTTTGAATTTTTTTATTTTATTGATTTTTTTTAATAGAATCTGCTAAAATCAGATCAGCAGAGTTTTCATTGGTTTTAGTTTATTGATTAAAATATTTATTTCATTTAAATTTAAGTAACTTGTAAAACACATATATACACACATACAAAGGGGGAGGAAAAGGTTCGAAATATTTAATATAATTGAAATTTCATTTAAATTGATTTAAATGCAATTTTATATAATTACATACTCGTATATACATATTTGTAAATATGTAAGTGTATATGAATATGAGTATATGAATATGTATTTTCTGTAGCTATCTGTATATGTGTATGTATGTATGATGATTATGTAACGCTGTTAGTGTTGTTGTTATTTATGGTCGTCATGACTTAATGAGTAATAAATAGTTAATCTTTTTCAAATCACAACTTTTATCTGCGTTTTTTTTTGTTTGTTTTATAAACCTCAATTATAATTTCGAAGTTTGACTTCACTCTATCGTTAGTCCTATCTTTGTAAATGGTATCTATGTACATGTGAAATCATAATAATTGTTAATAAACTTTTTATAGCTGTGAATATTAGGGTGTCACAATATGGAATATATACAGACATTCGGAACTAATATTAATTGTTGGATTAAAAAGCAGAAAAATGCGAAGTGTTTCTTTCAAATCATAGCATAACTGTAAATTATACATTTTAATTTGTTCTCCATAATTTTAAATAATAATAATGCCAATAATAATAAATACATTTTCACAAGAACATAAGAATAATTGTTATTCAAAAATATAGAATTAGGCACATCCTGTTAATGCGTATATTAAAAAAGTTTGTTTCGTGTATATGTGTGGTCATGGATTTTTTTTATTTCCTTTATTTATTCCTCGAAGGAACATAGGGCTTCAACAAGATATTTCCAACTTAATCTATTACTTGGAATAATTTTCGCTTCTTCCCATGATTGGAAAATTTTGTAGATAACAGTTTTGTGTTTTTTTTTTGGTGTAATAAAAATAACTATAGATGTTCCAGTTGATGTTTTTTTCCTAATCCATATAATTGTTATTTATTTACTTGTTCCCAGAAGCTTTCACATTTTTACTTAGAGTATTAGGATGCTTAGTTTAACGACAAGTCTGTTTAACTGAAGTATGAAGATTTCACAAAATTTGCTTAAATATCAAATAAAATAATTTAGAACATTTCAGTCGAGTAAAACGACTAAGGTATACCCTCACTTTGTTAATAATGTAATATGGTGTTTGTATGGCAGCCTGAATAGGGGAAACATTTTATTCAGGCTATAGTTATTACCTTAAAACAAGCGTGGCAAAATTTTTGGAAGGTCAAGATTTTTTTGGAAATTTTTAATAATCTGGTTGAGAATATTGAAAAAATAAAACAATTTGAAATATTTTGAAAAATTTTAATTTTTTCGCACACATCGTTCTCCTAACGATTGCCCCTATACCATCTCCTAATATTTTCAATTTATACCGAAATTTCTGCTTTCTATTATTTAATTTCACTCTTGAAATAAAATTAATAAATATACAATATTTTTAAATCGATTAAAAATTATTTACGGTCTTAGCGTAACGGGTGTGACAAATACTAGAATGCAAATTCTAGCGTAAATATTGTAATGATACTAAAACATTTTGATTTACTTTTTACTATATAATCTTGACATAATTTACCCAAAAGATGATATATGCACATATACATAAATGTATTAAATTTAACTATTTGTATATTTTCCGTATTTCCGTATCGGGTGTGACAAACAGAACACTCCATGATGCAAAACCGTTTGCAGGCACTGAATATTTTCCAAAAGTTACGAGTTTTACACTAAACTACACTTAAGGATGTGTACCTTTTTGTAGTCAAAAGACAAATTTCAGAAAATTAACAATCTGTAGAAAAGTAGCTCATGTAAGTTCAAGAGTAAAGGTAGTCATTGGTAGGAAAAATTATTCCTAAATTTCATCAACTCTTCATGAATTTCTAAAATTCAATTGTTGTTGTGATGGGGTAAGTTTACGTGGAATCACCCATACGTATTGTGCTTCTACATTTGTCATATATTGAAACTAAAACTATGTAAACAATTCTAAAGTGAATTCTGTATTACGAAGGTTGCTATTTATATTTCGGTCCTGGCAATGCTGGCGTTGTCAGATGAAAACTGGAACTTCCATTGCAAAGTATGACTTTTTTTGCATAACTTCACTAAGACCGTTTTGTCATTTGAGCGCGAATTGTTTTGGTTACAGTGTGTTGAAATTGCACCTCCAAAACATGGTTTTTGAACGCTTCGACAGCTGCTTCAGGCGTCGAATAACGTTGACCAAGCAGTTTTTTCTTGATGTGAGTGAATAATAATAAGTCATTGGGTGTCAAATCAGTGCTGTACGGCGGATGACGCATCAATTCGATGTTTTGGCCGGTCAAAAAGGCGCTGGTTTGAGCCGATGTGTGAGAGCTCACATTGCCATGGTGCACAATGATTCGTCTTCTTTTGTTCGTTTTTCGAATTACTCCGAAGACTTCAGGCAAATAAACTGTGGTGTACCACTCAGAATTGACAGTCCTATGTTGCTCAAGCAGTCAACATAGGACGCCACATGACCAGTTTTGCCGAAGAAACAGGCGACCATTTGCTTCGAAATGCTTCTTCCACGAACAACTTTCGTTGGATTTGGCTCGTCTTCGAAGACCCACACGGTCGAATGCAGTTTTGTTTCGGGCTCATACGCATAGATCCAAGATTCGTCACCTGTGACGATCTTATAAACGCATTTTGAAGCAAAATTTCTTTGCACCAAACGACACGAGCCGTTTTTTGAGCTATTGTCAAGTTGTGCGGGATCCAACGAGAACAAACCTTTTTTACGGCCATGTGTTCATGCAATATCGAATGTATGCTGGTGTAGAAATGCCCAAGGATGCCTCTATCTCACGGTATGTCACATGACGATCTTGCATTATCATTTCACGCACGGCATCAATCAAAGATTTAAGTTCATCGATGCACTCTTGTCGTGATAATCCAAGTCGAAGGTTGTGAAAAATGATCGCACGAAAATGTTGACGAGTTAATTCCATTTTTTTGCCAAATTGATTTTTTGAAGCCACTGTAAACAACACAAATGATGGTCGTACGTCAAAACGTTCTGAGTACGTTTATGCTAAAAAATGTCAAACTTTCCAATGGAAATGTCAGATGGCGCCAGGCAACACTTAGTGTTGCCTACGCCAGAAATATATATAGCAACCCTAGTACTTCATTACCAAATATTAAAATGTTATATGGTTTACAATGCTATAGTAATATTTTGTGTTCTTAAGGGAAACATTAGTCATATAATACTTTAACATTAAGCTTAAAATATTTTCTTTATTAATACAATTGTGAATTTAACGTACAGTCCAGTCAATAACGCATTTGCCAAAAACATTCTACTTAATACAAAAAATTGTACGCCATTTAGAATTCTTTAAAGCCTTCCTGTTAAGGCAATTAAGGCAAGCTATTCTCGAGCTATGCTACAATATGTTTTTCAACCTCCATTTTTTTAGATGGGTATCTTTATTTTTTTATCCAATCCCACTTTAAAGACCATAAAGTTCTTTAGGTTTTTACAAAAAATCCAAAACAAGTTGTAATTTTGTAAAATTAAGCTATCGAAAACACTTTGGGCAAAATTTTCCAACTACTAGTCAATCAGTTATAGGAATGTGCAAAATGGACCGTTTGAACAAAAAGTCAATATACAACACACTCTTTGAAACTTTGCATTATAACTAATATCTAATTATCTAGACTTGATGCAAGTTTCATGCCGATCAGAAGACATGGCTTTAAAAAATGCACTCACTTGACACGAAATCTTTCATATAACTAAATCGATGTCCTTAAAATTAGTATCGAACTTCGATTGTTGATTGCGGCCATATTGATGATGCTGCATCAGTTTGTTTTACAAAATCACTATGAACGGCTATACAGTTCTGTTCGGGCAACAAAAAGTCAACTTCTCTATCTTTAGACTTATTAAACAAATTAAGAAGTCGATTTCAAGACTTTTTTATAAAAAGTCCACCTTTCAACTTTATTAATGAAAATGCGAATATTTCAAGTTTTCTTCATTGATTTTGCAGTAAAATACAGGAAAAGATAAAAAAATTATAATGACACTATGCAACAAAAAAATTATTTGTGTCCTGGGGGTTTAAAAACTGAAATTTGTTGAAATTATCTTATTTCTACCAAAAGTGCTATAATTTCTACATTTATCCATAGATATTCTTCAAATAAGCATTGTTCTCTTCGTTAGGATGCTAGCTTTCAAAATGATTTTGTGGCGAATTTATATTTTTTATGTTTTTTTGCAACAATTCGTCATTACTAACCTTTGTTGTCCCTAGAATCGAGCATATATTTCGAAAATATGGTCTAAATACTAAATATGGTCTAAATATTAAAGGCACCTTCCAAGAAAATTGGAATTTGAAAGAAAAATGTTTAAAAAACAAAATTTGAATAACAAATTTTTTTTTAATATTTTTTTTTCGTGTTTAGGACTCCCTATTACACCAGAAAATGTTATGCGATGTCCTGCGACAAAAAATTTGTTGCATAGTGTAATTAAAAGATAAATACAACAAGTAAATGCGTTAAGTTCAGCTATGCCGAATCGTATATACCCTCCGCCATGGATTGCATTCAATCCCATTACTGTAAAAATCTTTGGATATGGAGCAAATCATGGAATGATCCTTTTTGATTAAGCAAATTATTAAAAAACCAAAGCTGCATTTTCAAGCCAAATTGAAGGTCTCAAATTGCTTAGCCAATTTTCAGCAAAATTGCTTTCAAAATGTGGTGTTTATGGCTTAAACAAGCCTTTTTGGGAGTGACATATATATATGTACTGTAACAAAATATGAACTGATTTAGAAAATTTGTCTGTGATGAATTCTTGCTTAAATAAAATACTAACTGCAAAGATTCAACTAAAATTATTAAATAAGAGTATTTTGGAGCGACCTTTTTAGGGTGACTATAACAAAATATGTACCGTAAATTCTTGTCAAGTAGAAGACAAACTGCAAAGTTTCAGCTAAATTGCTTTAAAAAGTTGGTATCTATGACTCAAAAACCATATTTTGGAGCGACCTATACAGAGGAGCTATTGATCGATCGAATGGGCCATTTGCAATCCCAAACCACCTGCAACTATAAGAGATATTTGTACCACAATTGATCAACGGACTGTAGCCTGATTTCAATAGATGGACATGGCTAAACCTTCCTGGAACTAAACATTTTTTTTTTAATTTTTGTTCACTGTATCCATAATTATTCTTATTTAAACGAATTTTGTGAAACCTTTCTCATAATTACATATGATATAAATAAGCTACGAAAAAACAATTGTTTCTAAAAGAAATCTTTGGCATAAAAACTATGTGCTTTTTTTAGTTTAAATCCTTCGATTCAGCCTGATTTAATTATATCCCTACATCAATCATTCCTTCCTTACTTTGGAGAAATCACTTTAGCTAAAGCACTCTAACACGCTGACGTTCTCTCCTCGTCAAATGCGCATAAAGCTCTGCCATTTGGTTTATTGGCATTAAACATGGACATCATTGGTTCTCAGAGTCTCGGACTGTCCAGCACTGTATTGGCAGTGACCACCGTACAGCTATTACCCATAGCAATTGAATTGCCTGCCATCGACAAATTCGTCGCTGTCTTTGAGTTTTTATGCCAAAATTTGCCACGGTTCCAATGAATGCCACGGAAAGTGTCGACAAAGGAACGCCGGAAACTGGCATTCATGAAGCAATATGTAATAGGATTACAGCAGCTCGACGAGTAGGCCAAGAGTTGAAAGAAACTTATCGTCGTATAGTCGACGTACTCATAAATGGCCGGTCCAATGAACATGGCCACTGTGTTGATGACATAGAGCGGGGTCCAACAGATGAAAAACTCCAGCACGAGCACAAATAGCATTTTAACTACACGTTTCTTGCTTTCCAAGTTCTTTTCAAGATTCGATCTGAAATGACAAAAAAAAAATAAATAGCTTTTATTTTTTTTTTAAATTCGTAAAATATTGGTTTCGTTAATGTCAATACTAAAATAAGATTTGTTTTGAAAAATTTGTCAAATATTTGTGTCAATAATTTAAATATGAAAATCAAAAAATTTTATTTTATTTTAAACTAGCGGACCCGGCGAACTTCGCCTCGCCCCAATTTAACGCCTTCAGATAAACTCCAGAGTGATAATAAAACACAGATAGTTAAAATTTTAATGCGATTTGTTTAAAAGGAATCGAAATCAGTAGAGAGCGATGTGATAAATAACAAACAACGAAGACAGAAGACAGGCAACGTACAGATGACCGTGCGAAAAACAGGGAAATTCGAGATCAATTCCACAGACTTCCTACGATTTGTCTTGAGATTTATTGATTGTCATCGTAAAAGCCAATCGTACAGGGAACTGAATCCGCTTGAATTGGAATGAAAGATCAGTTGGAATAATCGGAATTCGTGGGATAAGGACTTCCTCTCCTTTGAATTTTCCCTTGATGATCGTCGCCTGAATCACATTGTGCATCAGTTTCATAATGGACAACCGCGAACTATGCACAATTTCGGATGATTCAGATTCCGCAACATGATTATGATCGATTCCACCTTCAGCTGTAAATTATGCGGCGGAGCTCCTGGCACATCAAGCGAGTTCGATTTTACTTTGAATAATAAAATTCATGCTATCGACGTCCTTATTCTTCGCTGCTAATATTGCCCGTTCTCTAATCTAATCGAGATTTGGAAACACTTTGGTGATGAGTTCCTCGTTCGACGATGTGAACTCGCAAAAATTTGCCTGGAACAATATCAATGCAGTGGAAACATCAACAGTAATTTGGCCATTGCCAATCGCCAACAGTTGTTTCGAGAATTCAAGAGCCGATGAGTCGTTCTGCAACGCGACTCTCATGTTCGTGGTCAATTTCAACTTCTTGACATGCCGCCACAAAGACCACGATTTCAGGCGTGCATTAATTTCATCGGCAGTAGATTTCGGGATGACGGTAAGCGTTTGACGAAAATCTCCGGAGAGCAATATCATAGACTCACCAAATTGTCTCAAATCACGTCGTAAATCCTTCATCGTTCGGTCAACTGCCTCCAGAGCTCGTTTATGCGCCATCGTGCATTCATCCGAAATTATGATTTTGCAGTGCCCGCAATCCAATAAGATAACCTTACCTCTTATACTCAAACTTATTATCTGAAAAAATTTTCGAACTGATAAATATCGCGTTGAATTTTAATTGATCGTAATGCTTGTACCGTTTGTCGATGTGATACGCGAAATCAGTGTAACAATACGCAAAACTCGAATGAATTGCAGCAAGAAAAATAGCACATACTCGTACATATGTTTAATAGAAAACTTTTTTGTTTAATAGAAAATTAATAAAAAAAATTGGATTAAAAAAGAAAGTAGTAGATAGGAACAGTAGGAATCTCGCAAGAAATAGCAATTTTCGATTTTCCCAATTTTCCGACTTTTCCGGAGGGTTTTCCCAAAATTTTCTTTTAACAACCTTCTCCAGGCAAATACGAACAACTGAAAAAAAATTGAGCCAAATCGCTCCAGCCGTTCTGACGTGATGCCATTACACAGATGGACCGTTTCATTTTTATATATATAGATTAGGAATTTGGCATTTACTTATAAAAAAACATTTTAATTATAAAGTAAGTAAGTAAGTAAACTAACTAAAATCGGTCTGAGACGACTTTATGAAATTCTACACTATATTATTAGGGCAGAATAATCATACAGACAGTAGCTCTATTGCCGGAACGATTACCATAATCCCCAAAGAAAACCAGAGAAACCCCATTGACACAATGACGACAACGGTCCTTGAGTCGTCGAAGACTATTATAGTACAGCACATTTTGCAAAAACATTTAAAAATGCTGGTCCCCAAAGTGTTGAGGGGGCCTAAATAACGCAAGTGCTTCTAAAAGACGAATTTCGTTTATTATTTATTAATAAGCAATAAAAACCAGCAAAGATTTTTTTCTGATCTACAAACACCATATTCGACACTGCTGTACTTGTCAATTAGATCTCTGACTGAGGGCATCACTTGTCGTCTCGATCTTGTTATTGTTGCACGGTGAAGTCTGGTAACCAAACATGTAATAATACATTAGGGTATTTTAAATGCCTATGGAAAATGGGTCATATTGATACATCTATGGATATAGCCATCATATAAAAATCCGCTCCTGAATTATTATTGTCCAACAAGCACCATTTTTATACCCTACACCACACTGTGGTACAGGGTATTATGACTTTGTGCATTTGTTTGCAACACCCAAAAGGAGAAGAGATAGACCCATTGTTTTTTATACCGATCGACTTGTAATCACTTTCTGAGTCGATTTGTAATCAAAGTACAGGTCGTATTTATGGTCCGATCTCAACGAAACTCTGCACATATATTTTTTAGGCCCAAGGACGATCCCTATTGAATTTGGTTAAAATCGGTTCAGATTTACATATAGCTCCCATACATATGTACCTCCGATTTGGCATATATGCACTGTATAAGCAATATTTTTGAACAGATTTGTACAAAAATTGACAGAGAGTAGTCTCGTGATACACTTAGATACAATGCAAAATTTGGGGCAAATCGGTTCAGATTTAGATATAGCCCACATATACATATATGTAATGTAAGCGCATTTGACATGTAAGAGCTGTAGAAACTGTATTTTATATCCGATCAGTACGAAATTCGGCGGAAAGAGGTTTCTTATTACATGAAGGAATATTGCCAAATTCGGAGAAAATCGGTTCAGATTTAGGTATAGCCACTATATATATGTTACCCCCGATTTGACATCCAAGCGCTGTAGAGACTGTATTTTATATCGAATCAGTACGAAATTCAACAGAAAGAGGTTTCTATTTTACATGATTGAGTATTCAGGGAAAATCGATTCAGGTTTATATATAACATCCAAATATATGTTCCTCCTGATTTGGTTACAGAGCGCATACAAGGTGTACTTTACTTCCGATCATTACAAAATTCTCCAGAAAGATGTTTCTCAATTTAGGAACGAATATTGCTTAATTTAGCGATTATCGGTTCAGAATTAGGTATATCCATTTACCATTTCGGGGAGGGCCCGAAATGTTTTAAACAAAAAAACACGAAAAATATTTGGAAGGCCGTTAAAAAAAACAATACAGAATCGTAAAAAATGGTAACAGTAAAAGTAATAACAACTAAAAATAAGAAAAGTGCATGGTTTCCTTGCTAAAACTTTTTAAATTATGCATCGATTTTCTTCGGAATGGTTTCAATTTATTCATAACCTTTCAGAGTTTACGATAAAATCAAAAAAATATGACAATTACGCGTTTCTAGATGTTTCTAGATGTTTTTATGAGTATTTTATTTACAAATTGTTAAAATTTTCTCAAAAAAATGATTTTTTGCAATACTTTGTAAGATATCGTCGAAACCGCTGAACGGATCGAAAATTGTATTGTGCGAAGTTGAAGGCTACTTAATATTTAATTCTTTAAAACTTTCCTCAACCAAGTCGGATAAATGGTTCTCGAGTTATCGATGTAAAATTTACAAAACAAACTTTAAAAGCTAAGATTGGAGATTTTGACGTTTTTTGACGTCTAGAATCAGAATCTATGCATTAAAACAGAAACCCAAGAAAAAATGTTGTTTTTGTTGACCGGTGTAATTATTGGTTGGCTTTAAATTTATGATAACCAGATATGTCGAAAATTAAGTTAAAATTACATTTATGATTTCTTATCTACATATCTACCTTTTTGACATGTAGGTTGCAGTGACGGAATGAGTTTGCACAACCGTGTATGTAAATTTGACTTATATTGGGTGTGGTAATAAGTAGTACGGTTTTGGCCATTACACAGAACTTATCACTGTATTTGCAAACGATTAACCTAGATATAATAAAGGCTTACGAAATCAAAAAATTGGCAACGACTAAATTAAGTGACATGCGTAGAAATTCAGATGCGGAGTTTGATAAACTGTTTGAAGAATCCACACAACTTGCAAGAAGTTTTGGAATAGAAGCTGCACTACCTAGAAGAGTAGGCACTCAAAAGTATAGGGCTAATATTCCTGGTTCTGATGCCAAGGCGTATTTTAGGACAACATTGTTCATACCATATCTGGACGAAGTAATATCACATTCAAATAATAGATTTTCCGAACATGAAGCTATAATTACAAGTCTGTTTAATATCGTTCCGATACGAGTTGTAAATCTAATAAAGGAAGATTTCGAAGAAGTCACACTTTTTTACAAATACGATTTAAAAAATTCAGCAAAATCTGTTTTAGCTGAAATAAGTATATGGATCGATTATTGGAAGCAGAAGAATGATAAGCCATCGAATGCATTAGATGCTATTTCAGTTTGTGATGAGGACATGTTCCCAAGCGTTTTTACCCTTTTGCAGATACTGGCCACAATACCTGTGACAACGGCATCTGCTGAGCGAGGTTTCTCGACGTTAAGAAGAATAAAAACTTATCTCCGAAACAGAATGGAAGGAGAAAGGCTATCTTATCTGGGTTTGATGTCTATTTACAAAGATGAAGTCAAAATCGATGAAATCGTTGATATATTTCTTTCAAAAAATCGAAGATTAAATTTTTAACTCTTACATATTTTATTATAAAAAGTTTTATTGATCTAGTACTAAAGTACACATTTATATTTAGGAATAAAATTCGAATAAAAAAACTAAGGAACTTAACTTCCATTACCTAAATTCCACTACCATACATTGTAGTCTTTGTTCGGCGATACTATCGCGCACATTACTACTACTCGTTGTTTTTGCACATCTACTTGTCTTTGGCTCGACTACTGTGCACCTCTTGTAGTTTTTGCTATCGTAATATTCGCACCTGCCTTGTCGCCACCCTGATACACGGTAATATACGTTACTACAAATAAAGCTCTGCCTTTATTATAACCAAAATACTAAAGTCTTGTGTTTTATTTATTCTATTTCGCTCTTTGCATTAATGCATTGCCAACATCGGTCACTACATACGTGAGCACACACATCGTTTCCCCCACTACTGAGCTATCGTTGGTATTGTAATTGGTGTGGAGTTTGTCATAGAAGGGACTTCGTTGAATTGCTTACCCTCCCTCCCTTGCCAACAAACCACTCACCAAACTACTCTAAAAAGGTGGATTCGGACATCGCATCAACTGAGCTTTCGTCGCCCCACCTAAACATTTGTTCGCATCGAGCCGGATTGAAGCTGCTCTTCGCTTCGTTTTACCTGCTTTTCTACGGAAAACATCGGTGCTTCAGCCACTCATCACCAATAATACTAACAAAATCGCAGATAACGTACTCTCAGTTTTTCTAACTAGTGAGCACCGCGAGTGTTTTTTGTTCAAAAAATAAATTAGAAATACATACAGATATACCCTACGGTAAAATATTAGTCGACTTTCGAGTACTCTATCGCGATTTTCCTCAAAAAATACAGTCCACTTCGTGTTGTAATAGTGTCAAATCACTTTAAAATCTTTTGGGAATAATTATATTCCAATACAAAACATTAATATTTTATTTCGATTATTTTAGTTCGCTTTAATTTATTTAATATTTCATTTCGATTTGTTTTGTTAGCGTTAAATCTTAGAACAAATCTTGTTTACATATTTCGTTATTGCGATGTGTAGTGTGTTGCCCGTTTATTTGTACATTCGGCATTGTTGTATTTATTTCCAATCTCAGTACAGTTGTCCCTACTGCATGAGAGGCTATCTAGCTTAATTACAACAAAAACAGGAACACTCTCCAACGGTCTTGCATTAGAAAAGGCGCGAAAGTCGGCGTCATAAAATTAGCTTCTATTTCTTGCTGTCGTTGACTTCGTTAATCGAATCGGTCGATTGCATTTCCCCCTACCGACAGCTTGTGCGTCTCTCGCCAACAACTTCGCATTGCATTTGTTGTTGTTTGTTACTCGAAAAGAAACACACGTACGCACCCACATACTCGAATAGAGAGAGTCGTCGTCACCTGAGCTTGGTTTCATATCCCAGTAGGAAAAATAGTCGCAACAGACAAATATTACGTCTTTTGAAAAATAAATTAAATATTTTTTCTCGTGCTATTTTTGGGAATAGCGTTGGGTGGTACGCTACTCGTTAATTACATTCGGTCGTTTACGACCCCGTACACCCTACATTCGGTCAATTGGACATAAATTGGAAATTTCCATTACAAAATTTTATTGTATTATTTTTTTTCTTCGCGCCCTTCTATCTTTTCTTGCTGACTACTTCGTTGTTTAATCTTGTCGTTGCACTCTACAGTCAACTATAGTCACCCTACGGTCAGTCTTGTTGATCAAAATAAAAATTTAATTATTTTTATACCACCCAAGATACAATTGGGGACTGCCACCGTGAATGTCATTGGGTATGTCGACTGGGTATTTCGACGCGTTCTACGAACGCTGCAGTTTTAGGACTAAACTGTACTCTATTGGGCAATTCAAGAGAAATTTGTTCTCTTGAAATCGCTTCGCCCTTAGATTCATCGCACGCCTTAAAAACGGTAGCCCATGTTCTTCCGAACATTTCTGGAAATTTGCCATCGCCTTCGTTTGCTACCATCCTCCAATCTCGCCTCGCCAATCTGTGATTGGCCGATTCTTTGGATAATCGCCCAATAGACGTTCTACTTGGTGCTGATATGTATCCGAAAATTCTTTTGGCTGAACCCCTACGAATTGTGCTTGAGTAATTGGGCCAATTCCTTCCGACCTTTTTAACTATTTTACAAGCCCAGCCGCGGTCTTCACCTCTGGCAATAGAACATGTAATTCGGAAGCAAGAAATATTACGCCTTTCGGGAATTTCAATCGTTGGTCTGAGAACCGAACTTGAATTCCATCACACCTCGTGGGTTCGATATCATTACTTGCTAGATTCACCTTCGTTTTTATTTGTTGGTCACATTTTGACACCCGCCTCGTTTTTTCTAAATGGTCACATCGTGAATTTATAAATTATTTGAACTCGAATTTATAGTAATTTTCATTATCGTGATTTTACGATTCGAATCGTCTAAAATCAATTAGAAACTTGAAATTATTGTTCTCGAATTTATTTTACTAACTGATGTCGCACATTTATAATTTTCGCAGTAGTATATTTAAACTCAGACTTATTTCGAAATTGCAATAACTATTTTAGTATCCCCTCGAATATTAATTATTTTACAAATTCTTAATATAACATTGAAACTCGAATTGAATTTTTTGAATGCTCACTAGGAAACTGAATATACGTTCCTTCCTAATTTACTAACCTAATATTAGTTGTAGTTAATTTCTTTATATTGTAATATCGTCCGGCGATGTTCACGTACGCAACATTGTCTCAACTTCCCGAGCCTGATATCAATGGAATCTCCTCTACACCCATCTTCGGAGACTTTATTCGCTTAGTTCGGATGTGTTCAGATTGCCTTTTTAACTATTCTACAAGCCCAGCCGCGGTCTTCACCTCTGGCAATAGAACATGTAATTCGGAAGCAAGAAATATTCCGCCTTTCGGGAATTTCAATCGTTGGTCTGAGAACCGAACTTGAATTCCATCACACCTCGTGGGTTCGATATCATTACTTGCTAGATTCACCTTCGTTTTTATTTGTTGGTCACATTTTGACACCCGCCTCGTTTTTTCTAAATGGTCACATCGTGAATTTATAAATTATTTGAACTCGAATTTATAGTAATTTTCATTATCGTGATTTTACGATTCGAATCGTCTAAAATCAATTAGAAACTTGAAATTATTGTTCTCGAATTTATTTTACTAATTGATGTCGCACATTTATAATTTTCGCAGTAGTATATTTAAACTCAGACTTATTTCGAAATTGCAATAACTATTTTAGTATCCCCTCGAATATTAATTATTTTACAAATTCTTAATATAACATTGAAACTTGAATTGAATTTTTTGAATGCTCACTAGGAAACTGAATATACGTTCCTTCCTAATTTACTAACCTAATATTAGTTGTAGTTAATTTCTTTATATTGTAATATCGTCGGATGTTGCCAGCGACCGGCGATGTTCACGTACGCAACATTGTCTCAACTTCCCGAGCCTGATCAATACCGGTCGCATATTGATATCAATGGAATCTCCTCTACACCCATCTTCGGAGACTTTATTCGCTTAGTTCGGATGTGTTAAGATTGCCACTGGGCGGTGGTTGTTGTGTGGCTGACTTGCATTATCCTTACCTAATATTAGTTGTAGTTTATTTCCTATATATTGCAACATCGTCGGATGTTGCAAGGTGGCCGGCAATGTTCATGTACGCAGCATTGTCTCAACTTCCCTAGCCTGATCAATACCGGTCGCGTATTTACATCACTGGAATCTCCTCTACACCTCTCTTCGGAGACCTAATTCGCTTAGTACGGATGCGTTAGAGTGCAGATTGCCACTGGGCGGTGGTTGTTGTGTGGCTGCCTTGCATTATCCTCGGGTCTCTCTCTCTCTCTTTCCTCGCACTTTCTAAGGAGTCTGACACTTCTAACGAGCCCCTGCGTTTACTAGTCGTTGTCGAGCACTCTCCGTGTAAAGTAGTCAATTGTAGTCTTTGTTCGGCGATACTATCGCGCACATTACTACTAGTCGTTGTTTTTGCACATCTACTTGGCTTTGCTATCGTAATATTCGCACCGGCCTTGTCGCCACCCTGATACACGGTTATATACGTTACTACAAATAAAGCTCTGCCTTTATCATAACCAAAATACTTGTGTCTTGTGTTTTATTTATTCTATTTCGCTCTTTGCATTAATGCATTGCCAACATCGGTCACTACATACGTGAGCACACACATCGTTCCCCCACTACTGAGCTATCGTTGTTATTGTAATTGGTGCAGAGTTTGTCGTAGAAGGGACTTCGTTGATTTGTTTACCCCCCGGCCCTTGCCAGAAACCACGTACCAAATTAAAAGGTGGACTCGGACATCGCATCAACTGAGCTTTTGTCGCCCCACCTAAACAGTTGTAATATGTATTTTGCAACAAGTCAGCTGTGTCGCGCTATTGTCTATGTCGTTTGCCCGTTATTATTCGGTATGTAATCGTTATGATTTAAACTGAGATACTCTCTCGGCTCAGGACCAACCTGCTTCTATACTGTGGGTGCAATTCTCATTTGCTTGTGTGAGTCGCCCCGTGATAGGCTTTGAGAGTTTGGTTATCGAATCATCAATCAAAAGCTTTTTTGAAAAGCCGGCCATGTGGATTACTGATGAAGGGGGTCACGCCCCAGAAGTCATGATTTAATCTGTGGACACGCAATGAAATACTTGCAATATATTTTGCCATGTAAAATACTTGCTTCCTATCACTGTATAGAAGCAGGTTGGTCTTGAGCCGAGAGAGTACCTCAGTTTAAATCAATCTTAAAAAATTTTAAAAACTCAGTTTTTGGTTTTACCGTCCATTTTCTACTTGATTTTTTATTGTATAATTTTTTTTTCAAATTCACTATACTCTTACAAATTCAAAGCAGCGCCGATCTAGCAGATTTTTATTAATATTATTGTTGTCTATTAATTAAAAACAACAATAATACAGAATAAAGGTCGATATTCTGTATTATTCAGAAATTTCCTAAAATTCCATGTATACAATTGTCCAATTAGGAACGATTCGCAATCGAAACGATATAAACCAACCACTTTTTTTATTAGACGTCATGACAAATTTTGAAAATATTCCAATCCATGTTTTTAATGGAATTTTTACTAAATTCCTAGATTAAATGATTATGGGAAATGAACCGCTTCCAGGCCGTAAAATGTTAAATTGGTTATTGTTCCCAAATGGGTTAAGGCGAACTGATTGCCATAAAATTAATCCTAAACGTATTATTTCAACATCAAAATCTTAAATTATGCAGAAAATAGACATTTTGTATATTTTCGGCATTTTATTTGAAGTATGTGTGTATGTGCCCACGTTCAAAACAATTGTTAAATTTTTCGAATTTTAGTTTTAATTTTCACTTGAATTTCAACAATTTTGTAGAAAACCAGTAAGGAAAGGCAGAAAGTCGGGCGGGGCCGACTATATAATACCCTACACCTCCCTAAAAATGCGATAAGGGTCATTGCGATAATAATTTGGAATAATTGGTAAATGGGTCAGAACATATACATATGTGGAATATATATCCACATTGTGAATATATCTAATTCTGAACCGATAATTGCTATATTAAGCAATATTCGTTCCTAAATTGAGAAATATCTTTCTGGAGAATTTTGTAATGATCGGAAGTAAAATACAACTTCTATAGCGCTTTGTAACCAAATCAGGAGGAACATATATGTGGAGGTTATATATAAATCTGAATCGATTTTCCCTGAATAGAGACCTCTTTCTGTTGAATTTCGTACTGATCGGATATAAAATACAGTCTCTACAGCGCTTCGATGTCAAATCGGGGCTAACATATATATGGGGGCTATATCTAAATCTGAACCGATTTTCTCCGAATTTGGCAGTATTCATTCATGTAATAACAAACCTCTTTCTGCCGAAATTCGCTGTGATCGGATATAAAATACAGTTTCTTCAGCGCTTGAATTTCGAATTGGAAGTACATATATATGGGAGCTATATGTAAATCTTAACCAATTTTCTCCGAAATTAGCAGTATTCCTTCATGTAATAAGAAACCACTTTCTGCCGAATTTCGTAATGATCGGATATGAAATACAGTTTCTACAGCTATTACATGTCAAATCGGGGGTAACATATATGTGGGGGCTATATATAAATCTCAACCGATTTTAACCAAATTCGTCCTTGGGCCTTAAAAAAGATATGTGCAAAGTTTCGTTGAGATCGGACTATAATGCGACCTGAACTTTGATTACAAGAATACATCTACAGAAATACATCTACAGACAGACAGGCGGACATATACGAGGGCGGTTCGGAAACTTCTTATCAATGAAAGAGAATAGTTAGTTTTTCAGAAATATTTTATTTTTCAATATAATCTCCTGAAACTTCAATACACTTAGTCCAACGCTTATCTAGCAATTCTATCCCTTGATTAAAATAGTGGTTTAAAGGTCTTCAAAATAGTGGTTTACAACTGTAATTGCATCTTCATTTGATGCAATTCATTTTTTTAGATTTGGGAACAGGTAAAAGTCACTGGGAGCTAAATCAGGAGAATAAGGTGGCTGGTCAAGCAACTAGTACTTTAATTCGTTAAATTTAGTCATTGTTAAAACACTCTTGTGCGCTGGTGTGTTGTCTTGATGAAAAATTATTTTTTTGTGTTGTAAGCCAGGACGTTTTTCTCGAATTTGTACATTTAATTGATCCAAAAGGTTGCAATAGTACTCTGAATTTATTGTTTTACCCTTTTGCAGATAGTCAATCAATAAAATACCTTTGAAGTCCCAAAAAACCGTTGCCATAACCTTACCAGCCGATTGAATTGTTTTTGCCTTCTTTGTGGCACTTCCTCCAGCTTCTTCAGTTCATTGTTTGGATTGTTCTTTTGTCTCTGGAGTATAGTGGTGGATCCATGTCTCATCAACAGTTATGAAACGACGCTTAAAATCCATTTTATTTCGCTTAAAACGATCCAAACAAGCTTGAGAAATGCTCATTCTTATGCGTTTTTGGTCGACTGTTAACAAGTGCGGCACCCATCTTGCAGAAAGCTTTTTCATCTGTAGTTCTTCATGCAAAATTAAATGGACTCGATCATTTGAGATGCCCATGATATTAGCTATTTCACGCACTTTTATTTGTCGATCATTTAATACCATATCATGCACTTTGGCTACAATTTCTATTGTTGTTGCTGTTTTTGGACGTCCACTACGTGGTTCATCTTCAATGCTTGTACGACAACGTTTAAATTCAGCAACCCAAATTATGAATTTCTTGTCCCGATAAACCTTTTTGATGTAAATATTTAATGACACCGCGCATTTCTAATTTTTCCATTGTAAAAAAATCACGGATGCGTCTTTTGTAAACACCTGTTTCTATATGAAGGAGTTGCCAGATCGAAACAAAATTTAACATGTGTTCATAGCAGAGATGGAAGTTTCCAAAACACTTAACTTTTTTCTGTTTATACCGCGCTTTTTGTGCTAGGCTATGAAGTTTCCGAACCGCCCTCGTATACATCGACTCAGAAAGTGATTACAAGTCGATCGGTGTAATAAACAATGGGTCTATCTCTTCTCCTTTTGGGTGTTACAAACAAATGCACAAAGTCTTAATACCCTGTACCATAGCGTGGTGTAGGGTATACATATTCGGCTTTGCATTTATTATAACATTATCGATAATGTTCGATTTCGGAAAAAAAATATTTTGTCAATCCCATAATTCCTAAAATAATATCGAGAATTCCTAAAATTTGATATTTTGATTTTTGCCCTATATCTACTAGACTCAATGACAATTGAATACTATAGACGTCGCATGGTATTTACAGACTTCATCCGCCAGGTGGCGTCCGAGCAGCCTTTCTCTCATTCTCAAATTCCTCTCTCAATTATTTCTCTTTCAAAACATGCAGACTTTTTGTACTCTCAAATAATTTCTGAGAAGGGAGTGAGTTTTTCAGTTTGTTTTGTAATTGAATGTTTTGAAGTTCAGTTTGCTTTGTAGTTGAATGTTTTGAAGTTGGAATATAACAAAATTAATAATGAAAATCTTTTCTCTCTTTGCAGAGTAAATAAAAGTAAATCTCCTCTCTTTGCCGAACGCTCTCTTTACAGTTTAGCCAGACAAAGCGCCATCTTCAATATGCAGACAAACTAAACGAATTGTCAAACTCCATGCGACGTCTATAGTATTCAATTGTCATTGCTAGACTAATAGTCGGGTTTCATATTCTCTTTACAGTTCAACGTACAACATCATACCACATAAAAATATGTGAAAAGTTTTTACATTTTAGTTTTGCGATTGGAGAAAATGTGGCTTACTTGAGGAAATTGTGTAAAAAATGGTGTAAATTCAAAAACTCAAAACTACGACATATACGTTTTCCTAAAAAATTACAAAAAATCGAAATATAAATTCAAATGACCATTCTTATGCCCCGTTGGGCATATCGAACCAAACTTTTTTTCGTATAGGATATTTTTCGTAGTATAGGATATTTTATTGTCAATTTCGACGTGTTGACGTGGATGAAATTGGTGCATTTTCTGCTCCAATATTTACAAAATACTAGAACAGGGTCGTGGAAAAATGAAAAATTTCCATTTTCAATTGCTGATATCTCTCGTTTATACGAGATAATTCTTAGGTGTAAAAACTTGTTTGTATAACTCGGTTAGTAGAACGCACACACACAAGTTTATGAATAGGACTATAATGACGGATGATGCACGTGCTTGACTCATCTCAGATGATATGACTAGAAGATACTGAGAAAATTCGTGTATATGTCCACATGATACGTTTAAACGTCTCCTATTTTCAACCTAAACGAACCTATGTCATTCTTTCAAACACAAATATCAGTTTATACGATATTACACTTTTTATACCCTACACCACACTGTGGTACAGGGTATTATAACTTTGTGCATTTGTTTGTAACACCCAAAAGGAGAAGAAATATGTCCGTCTGTCTGTGCATGTATTCTTGTAATCAAAGTACAGGTCGCAATTATGGTCCGATCTCGACGAAATTTTACACATATCTTTTTTTGGCCCAAGGACGATTGCTATTACTTTGGTTAAAATCGGTTCAGATTTATATATAGCCCCCATATATATGTTAGCCCCGATTTGACATGTAAGCGCTGTAAAAACTTTATTTTATATCCGATCAGTATGAAAATCGGCAGAAAGAGGTTTCTTATTATAAGAATGAACACTGTTAAATTTGGAAGAAATCGGTTCAGATTTAGATATAGCCCCCATATATACGTTACCCTCGATTAGACATGTAGGCGCTGTAAAAACTGTATTTTATATCCGATCAGTATGAAATTCGGCAGAAAGAGGTTTCCTATTATATGAATGAATACTTTTAAATTTCGAAGAAATCAATTCGGATTTAGATATAGCCCCCATATATTCGTTACCCCCGATTTGACATGTAAGTGCTGTAAAAATGTTATTTTATATCCGATCAGTGCGAAATTCCGCAAAAAGAGGTTTCTTTTTACATAAAGGAATACTGCAAAATTCGAAGAAAATCGGTTCAGATTTAGATAAAGCACCCTATATTTGTTACCCTCGATTTGACATATAAGCGCTGTAGAAACTGTATTTTGTATCCGATCATTGCGAAATCCGGAAGAAAGATGTTTCTTATTACTCGAAGGAATACTGCCAAATTCGGAGAAAATCGGTTCAGATTTAGATATAGCCCCATATATGTTACCCCCGATTTGACATGTAAGCGCTGTGGAGACTGTATTTGATATCCGATCAGTACAAAATTCGACAGAAAGAGGTATTTTTACACGAATGAGTATTCAGGGCAAATCGGTTCAGACTTATATATAACCTCTATATATATGTTCCTCCTGATTTGGTATCAAAGCGCTATAGAAGTTGCACTTTACTTCCGATCATTAAAATTTTCCAAAAGATGGAACGAATATTGCTTAATTTAGCGATTATCGGTTCAGAATAAGATAATATGTTCCTACCCATTTACAAATTATTCCAAATAATTATCGTAAAGGCCCTTATCGCACTGTTAGGGAGGTGTAGGATATTATATAGTCGGCCCCGCCCGATTCTCTGCCTTTCCTTACTGGTTTTGTTAGTATCTGCACTAAAAGCACATAATTCCATTAGGGCAAATACTCCTACCAATAACTACACTTACCTCCTCAAAGCAGATTCGGTGATGCGTAAACTTGGTGACGCATTCAATTTACGTTTCTCTGGAACATCCGCTGACAATTGTGGCAACTGCTGATGATTTTGCATTTGTCGCTGAATCGCTGACGATGTTTGCTGGTGTTGTGGTTTCAATTGTCGCGAAAACTTTGTAGACAATGCGTTCAACGAATGACATGAGGACGAAGTTGTATCCTCACTATCGGCACTGGTTCTACTACTGCGATTGAAGGACTTAAAGGAGGCGGAACGCATACAGTAGAGTTGTTGGCGGCGACCATCTGTGGTTTTGGCCACAATAGCACGTTTACTATTCAAAGGATTAATTGTGGCTGTGCTTATGGTTGTCTCTGCAGTTACATTAGCGCCCAACTTTGTGATGTCGTCTGAAATACAAACGGAGAAAATGTGCGTCCTATTAGTGGAAAATTAAGGAATTGCTATGGTTTCAAAGTACTGCGTTTTATTAATAATTTGAAGATTAGTTTACTTTGTAGGATTAAGAGTTATTTCGGATATTTTTATAGAACTAAGATTTTTACCCAAAAAGTTAATAACACTGTGCTAGTCCAAAAATGTAACTAACTGAAAGGAGATCCTATGGATAGACCTATTTCGGCCATGCTGAATGCAGTGGCATTAGCCATTTTTCTATGCTAGCTATTGTTTTCGCGATATTCGACCACAAAGTTTGTTGGGAAATCAGAGAGGTTACTTATCTCTTTGGTGATTTTGAAGTGGAATACTTCGGAATATACGCCCCAATCCTAAGATCGAAATAAAGGGAGCATTTGTAGAATTATTTCTCTTAAAACAGTCGTCAACGCTTCTCACCTTCATACCCCTGAAAAAGTGCAATGAAATCTTATCATATGTTCAAAGTCGTACATATCGTCGACATTTGTAGTAGGCATCGTTGAGAAAAATATTCCTCGCTAAGAAATAATATAAGTCCTTTCTCAACTTTTTTATGAGAATTAAGCAGATTACGAGTTATTACATTATTTGTGTATTTTTCTGCTTATAGCAGAAAATATTTGAAATAAAATTTTTTGACTTAAATTTTTGTAAATTATTTTAGTTAGTGTCAATGGAAATTTCAAAGGTAACCAAAAAAGGTGCTAAATTATGAAACCTGTTAATTTTTCATAAATATGTTAAAAGGAGACTCATAGTAATTTTTCGCGAGGAATATTTTTCTCAAAGACACAAACTAAAAATGTCGACGATTTGTATGACGTTTTACATATGGTAAGATTTGATTGCGCTTTTTTAGGGGTAAATGGGAGAGAAGCGTGGTCGACTATTTTGAGAGAAATAATTCTCGAAAGGTTCCCTTAATTTCGTTCTTTGAAACCAAGCGTGTATTCCGAAGTCTTCCACTTCAAAATCAGCTCCGAGATAACTTACCTCAATGATTTTCTTGCAAACTTTGTGGTCGAATATCGCGAAAACAAGAGCTAACCTAGAAAAACGGCTTGCACCACTGGATTCACCAATGCCGAAATAGGTATATCCATAGGGTCTCATTTCTGTTACATTTTTAAAGTGTCCATTTCAAGGACAGTGTAAACAGTTTCTAAAAAGTAGGAAAAGTTGTTGGTTTATTTACTAAAATCTTTTCATTTCTGATTTGCAGTTAGAATGTTCTCAACATAAATTTTTCGTTTCTAAATATATTGCAAAGCATAACGGAAAAATATAAATCGTTGACAAAAACTTGCTTCTTATTGGGAGGTGACCAGAAAGCGAACGGTTCAAATGCCTGTCAAGCTTCATCAAATCCAAAAAATTTATGAATAATTACAAAAATTTAATGGTTGTCCATATTATTTTCGGTATAACATGGTATCCAAAAAACGAAAAAATATTTAAACATGTTTTGTGGTATTTCTTTTTGGTCCAATTTCTATGGAAGGCGCCTTTAGCATGTTGACGTTTAAGATCAATAGAGCCGAGATTCGCGTTAAATTTAAAGAAATTATAAGGGCTGCAAATGTTGGAGATCTCGATTTAACGTAGAAACAGAGTTTTCGTAACAGTCGTCAGAAAAATTAGAAAAAGGTTGATATTTAAAAAAAATGTTTTTTAAAAATGAAAAAATATTTATGGTTTTTATTTAAAAAAAATTTTTATTTTTTGAAAATTTTGCGAATTTTGTCTATTTTTTATGTGTTTTTTTGGTTCTTTTTCTACGAGAAAGTGTCATTATTAACATTTGAAGTCCTCATAATTTCCTTTAAGGTAACGTGTATCCTGGCATTATCGAGCATATGCCTCAAAATATGGTCCAAATACTTAAGGTAACTTTCTAGAAAATTTGAGTTTAAAAAAAAATTACCATACAAAAATGTTTTGATGCATAGTGTGCTCAAAGAATGCAACTTCGAAATATGGTATTACCTATCGATATTAATCGTTCGATGCAAAAATCTCCTCAATTTTTGTAAAAACATGAAATTTTTGAGCAGAAATGGAAAAATTTATATTTGTCATTTTTCATATTTTGCCAATCCATTATACTTGTCAAACGAAATCGTTTGAAGGAAATAATTCCTCAATTTTTGAAGCGAATGCAATTATTCCAACTCATCCTTTTTCGTTCTGTTAGGGAGGTGTAGGGTATTTTATAGTCCACCCCGTCCGACTTTCTGTCTTTCCTTACAGGTTTTCAAATGAAATCGTTTATAAATAGTACATGTTATCCTATTAATATTATAAAATCGTTTGTTTGTCTGTTTGTTTGTTTGTTCCAGCATCACACCTAAACGGCTGAACCGATTTTCTTGAAACTTTGTGGACAGATAGACCAATGCCTGGGAAGTGCCATAGGCTACTTTGATTTTCGATTTTCCGCCACTTGACAACAGAGGCTCCTGTTAAAGCTAGAGAGCTGAAATTTTGCACACACATAGACTGGAGTGTTGTATAAACTACGGACTACTCGCTTAATCATATTTCGGCCAGTGGTCAGCGCTATCAAAAACTTGCGTTTTGTTTTTGTAGTTACGGAATCCACTTATAAGATACAAAGTTAAAACTGTGTATATAAACCGCAAATATATGCGCGAAAAATTATTTTGAATTATCTGAATGTGGTCAGTTTAACTGTGACCCGAATAATTTTCAATATTTCTCTGATTTTAAAAGTTCCTTAAGAGCCAATGATTTACAAATTTATATGTACAGACTGATCTCAATGGAGATGCGAAAACAACAATTAGATGTCCAGTCTTAGGTCAAACCGGACATAAAACAGCGTCTTAAAATTGTTAAAGCCTTTTCAAAATATGTCGCTCACCACTTACTGTGGTAACCTATCTAATTGTCAATTCGGTCACTTCTCCGACTGTGGTCAGTTTAGCAGTGACCATATCAATTTCCACACTTTCTGTACTTTAATAGTCCTTTAAGAGCTATAATCCTAATAATTTATGTTTGTATACTGATCTCCAAGGGATGCGATTGTACACCAAGCGACTTTTGACCGCTTGACCATTACGGTACCTTTAAGAAGTAGGAAGCTTTAAATTTTGCTTTGGTATAGAGTTGAGTGTTGTATACCCTTCGGACTATTCACTCAGTCGTTTTTGACACGTAGTCAGTTGTCGCACTACCAAAATTTTAAATATTTTTTTATATTTCAGAAGCGCCTAAAATGATACACAGATAAAATAATATGTAGTACTATACCCGAGAAATGAAATTGTGAATTCTACGATTGTGGTCAGTTAAGCAATGACCAAAACCATTTTCAATCTTTACTGGCTTTCAAGATTCTTTAAGAGTTTTTCATTCTTTCAATACATTAAAAATCCCATAAATTGCACTCTCATAGACATGAGTGTTGTTTAAACCACCGGCTACTCACGTAGACATTTTTCGGACATATAGCCTACGAACTATTAACATAGTCGTTTTTTAGCCAGTGGTCAACTCTCGCGCTTTAATTATACAATGATAAAATAATATGTAGTATACACAGGAAAAAAACTATTTTGAATTC
This sequence comes from Eudasyphora cyanicolor, assembly GCA_963930755.1. NCBI lineage: Eukaryota > Metazoa > Arthropoda > Insecta > Diptera > Muscidae > Eudasyphora > Eudasyphora cyanicolor. The sequence continues at coordinate 52,482,371 of OZ005736.1, read as the reverse complement.
TAAGTGACCAAAGCAATTTTCATTCTTCCAATAAAAATCCCATAAAGATCTGTGGAGCTGCACATATATGTGCATAAAACGATCTTCAAGGAAATGCGTCGTCCGGCCTGAGGACAAGAGGTACACAAAAACGGAGACATAATGTTTAAAAGTCTTTTCGAAATATATGTATCGCTATATACACCGGTAATATTTAAACAATAATGTATACGAGTATATCAAAATTTGAAACATACATGGCATATTTTGCATTTGTTTCTCAGCGACCTCTTGACCACTGACCCCATAAAAGTATTAATTTTAAAGTTTGCACAGATATCGTACATTTGAGGTTGTGCTTTCATATTTACAGAATTTTTTACTGTTGTCAGTGAATTTGTTTGAGTTTTTGAGAGCATCTGGAGTTTGATAGACTTTCAAGTAGACTGATCCTGGATGTTACACAAATTTTTAATGATCGGCGTATGATCAAATATTCGAAGGTATTTGTAAACCAAAGATTTTAAATACGTATTTTTACATACAACATTTTTTTTTTAGTTTTTGGGTCCTTATTTTTTATTCAAAATCAAAAATAATACTAATGTTTGGATCACTGTTTTCAAAGACAACCCGGGCATCGCCGGGTATTTAAATGCTAGTCTTCTATATATAAAATTGTTGCCAAACGGCTGAAGATAGAACCATGACATTTTGTGGGAGGGTAGTCCTTAGGACGTAGACGAGCAATAAGGCGGGATTTTTCGAAATTCGTGCTATTAACCGCACAATGGGGCAAAAAGGAATAAATATGGTACCACCGCCAAATCTAAACGAAATGAGCTAGAATCTTGAAATTTGGTATGAGGGTAGCCCTTAGGAGGTAGACTCAGAAATTGGAAGGATTTTTCGAAATTCGAAAGGTGATAAATGTGGTACATCAGCCAAATCTAAATGACAAGAGCTAGAAACGTGAAATTTTGTGTGAGGGTAGCCCTAATGAGGCTGACTCTGAAATTTACAGGATTTTTCGAACATTTACGTACACAGTGGGGTAAAAAGGGAAAAAATGTTGTACAACAGCCAAGTCCAAATGGCAAGATATAGAATCGTGAAATTTGGTGTGAGAGTAGCTCTTGGGACGCAAAACAAGAACAAAGAGAGATTTTTTTTTAAAAATTTAGGGACACAGTGGGACAGAAAGGTATAAATATGGTACCACCACCAAATGACAACGAATCGGGGTATTAAGTTTTTTTTTGTATTGGTAGTTTTAGGGGCACAGTCGGGCAAAAAGTGTAAAATATAGTACAGTGGCTTAAAATTGTCAAACATGGATCAATGGTTCCAGGTAACTTTGGGAACATAAACTAGAGATTGGAAGTGATTTTTAGTAACTCTAACTTTAAGAGGCACAGAGGTACATGACGGGTTAATTATGGAGCATGGGGAAAAAAGGGAACAATCTGTCAAAATTGGAACTTAAACATGAGATATTAATAGTTTATATGGTTTTAGGAGCACTGTGGTCAAAAACGGTTAAATAGTGGAGTGGCGAAAATATGATTAAATGTGTTACAATCGGGGAAAAAGGTTTAAGTATGCTAGCATGGAGACACATTTAACTATGGTACAGTGGGGTAAACACTTTGTACAGTGAGATAAAGAGTTGAATGGGGCACAGTTGTGCAAAAAGGGTTAACTATGGTACAGTGGGGTAAAAAAGTTATATGTATATGGTAAAGTGGGACAAAATGGGTTAAAAATGGTACAGTGGGGCAAAAAGCGTTGACTATGGAACAGTGGGGCAAAACTGTATTTACTATGATACAGTGGGGCAAAAAGGGTTAAATATGGTAGAGTGGGGCATAACTGTGTTAAATATGGTACAGTGGGGCAAAAACTGTTAAAAGTGGTACAGTTAAACAAAGTGTGTAATACGACACAGTGGGGGAAAAAGGGTTAACTATAGTAGTGGTGCACAATTAGTTGAATATGGTAACGTGGGACAAAATGGGTTAAATATGGTACAGTGGGTCAAAAAGCTTTAACTATTGAACAGTGGGAAAAATGTGTTAGAATGGTACAGTGGGACACAAATGGTTAATTATGGTACAGTATGAAAAAAATTGTTACAGTGGGCACCAATAGTAAAGTATGGTAACGTGGAACAAAATGGGTTAAGTATGGTAAAGTGGTGCAAAAAATGTTTAAATATAGTGGACAAAACATAGTAGGACAAAAGGGTGTTCAATTTGATTCAGTGGATTCAAAAAAAGTGAAAAAGTATTTAATATGGAACAGTGGTGCAAAAGGTGTAGAATGTGGTCCCTGAGTGAAAAGGTAGCTCTTACAGCATAAACCAAAGCTAAGAAATTGTTTTTTCCAAATAGGTTCTTCTACTTAAACCGTGGGGAAAAACAAGTTAAATAAATGACACAGATAGTGGACAAAAATGTTGAAATACGGCCTAAGCTTGCGAATTTGGATCTTGTAATATCAATTATCATTTTAAAATATTGTACAATCGTGCAAGTGGTTAATTATGACACACTAAAGGTTAAATATGGTACAATGGACCGATTTACTTTAGATTTTTAAATTCGTACCTTTGTAGACACAGTGGGACAAACGTTGTTTTATATTGTACCAGAGTGTGAATGTAGCTATTGGAACATAAACAAGGGAAAAGTTGCTAACGTATGAACCAAAAAAAATAGTTTTTCAACGTCCAGAGGTACAGTGGGAAAAGGGATAAATATTGTACCATGATGTCAGGGTAACTCTTGGAACATAAACTAGAAATGAAACGAGGGTTCGTATTTTATATATAAAAGTAATCAAATCTTCGTCATTTTGCACCATATGTAATAATCATGTCATTTTGAAAGAAAGAGGTATAGCTATTTTACAGTACCCTAAACAGAAAATACATGAAAGATGGGGGCTGCGAAGCGCAACGGGTTAAAGCTAGTTTATTAATAAGTGAGCGCAATTTCTAACAAGCACCTGGCACTTCCCTGTCAAAAATCAGTTCTCCATAACATCTATAGAAATTATTTATATACCAATGTCTTTATTCTATGCACTTCTTGCGTATAAATCTATGTCTTTGATTTTATGCGTTATGAAATTCGCGCTTTTTAAAACACGAATAATACTTTAAATGAAGGAATTAACTATTCAAACGTTTATCCAATTGTGCTATTGTCCCCCCAAAAGCATATTTGGTCGGATAGGGATATTTATCCTCAATGCAATTTGTCATTGCAAAATACCATAAATAATCCCGTACAAAGCTTAACATACCATTCGTTGTCTCCATTGTCGCATTGCATTGCAGTGAAAGGAAGAACAAAAGCTTTTGAGCTATGTTTCGCAATTAAAATGGAATTTATGATTGTTTGTTTTGAAGAGAAAATATTTTCAGCAGCATAAATCCAATTTTCAAGATTATGACATTCACATTTCCATGCCACTTGCCCGATGATCTGGAGAGTGAACTGGTAACCCCAGTAGACGTTGCTTAGTTTCATGACAAATTTTCTGGTATGATCTTAGCTTATGAATATAAATGAAAACCGAGCATAAATAATGAAATCATTAGCAACATGAAATGAATAAACATTATTTATATAGTACATGACTTTTTGTAATTGGTCTTACGCTGCAGAAAGTTGCTATTAAATATAAGTTTCCATATGAAGAACCTATCCAAGATACAATAAGAACCAATTACTATACCCTGACTTTAGTGGAGGAGGGCATATGGGCAAAATTGTTTAATATAGCAGAAATTAGTGTTTGACATTGAATATAGATTTTGGTGCAGAAGTTAATAAAATTTGACAGAAATAATCAAAAAATACTCTACTTATCCAAGAAACTTTAGAAGATAGGAGCACATACATTTATAAAATGTTGAAAAAATTATTTTTGTCAATTTTTTTAGGTATAGGTGCTGACGAAGAAGAATTTCGTGTGGACATTGTTTGTGGTATTCTCTGCATAATTTAAAAAGTTGTATTTAGCAAATCTACCAACCCCACAAGTTATAAAAAAACAAATGTAACATAACATTATGTTAAATAACATCACACTACTAAACCGAATATTCTATTTTTGTAGACTTAAATACATTTTTTGGTTCAATGTGGATTTTTAGCACTTTTTTGATACTTTGTATCTTTTTATACCCTACACCACACTGTGGTACAGGGTATTATGACTTTGTGCATTTGTTTGTGACACCCAAAAGGAGAAGAGATAGACCCATTGTTTATTATACCGATCGACTTGTAATCACTTTCGATTTAGCTATGTCCGTCTGTCTGTCTGTAGATGTATTCTTGTAATCAAAGTACGAGTCGCAATTATGGTCCGATCGCGACGAAACTTTACACATATTTTTGGCCCAAGGACGATTTGACATGTAAGCGCTGTAAAAATGTTATTTTATATCCGATCAATTCGAAATTCGGCAAAAAGAGGGTTTTTATTACATGAAGGAATACTGCCAAATTCGGAGAAAAGCGGTTCAGATTTAGATATAGCCCCCATTTATATGTTACCCCCGATTTGACATGTAAGCGCTGTAGAAACCGTATTTTATATCCAATCAGTGCGAAATTCGGCAGAAAGAGGTTTCTTATTGCATGAAGGAATACTGCTAAATTCGGAGATAATCGGTTCAGATTTAGATATAGCCCCCATATATATGTTACAACCGATTTGACATGTAAGCGCTGTAGAAACTGCATTTTATATCCCATCGGTGCGAAATTCTGCAGCAAGAGGTTTCCTATTAAATGAAGGAATACTGCCAATTTCGGAGAATATCGGTTCAGATTTTGATATAGCTCCCATATATATGTTAACCCCGATTTGACATGTAAGCGCTGTAGAAACTGTATTTTACATCCTATCAGGGCAAAATTCCGCAGCAAGAGGTTTCCTATTACATGAAGGAATACTGCCAATTTCGGAGAATATCGGTTCAGATTTAGATATAGCCCCCATTTATATGTTACCCCCGAATTGGCATCGAAGCGCTGTAGAAACTGTATTTTATATCCGATCGGAAAGAAAATTTGGCAGAAAGAGGTTTCTTATTACATGAATTAACACTGCCAAATTTTAGGGAAATCGGTTCAGATTTAGATATAGCTCCCATATATATGTTACTCCCGATTTGACATGTATGCGCTGTAGAGACTGTATTTTATATCCGATCAGTACGAAATTCGACAGGAAGAAACCTTTTTACATGAATGAGTATTAAGGGAAAATCAGTTCAGATTTATATATAACCTCCACACGGAGGAAAATCGTCATTTTTTATATGTTTGAATTCAAAGAAAATATACTTGGAACCAAAATTTTTAAATATTATATATTTTTGAAAAAAAAATTTTATTTGAAAATCAAGAAATTTTGTTTGGAACGCATATATTAATATATTACAACAAAATATATTTGCGAACTTACTGTCACAAATAAAATATGTGGTTACAAACAAACAAAGATATTGTTTGAGAATTTATCCAAATTCATTATATTTAAAAAAATGTTAAAACTTTGTTGACTTGGGAAATTTTTAATATTATTTTTTCCTCGATTTTGTGTTATACTCGTACTTTTTGTTTTACAGCACTAATTTTGTTTATAAATAGTCCAATTGTTAATCCATCAATGCTATTCGTCGTAACCCAAAATTATACGATTTAAATTTTTCAAACATATAAAATTTATAAAACACTTAAAACTTTCCTTTAAATTAAGGCATCGATACATTGCCAAAATACTTAAATATAAATTAATCATTGTTTGGGAAATATTATTTCCAAATTAAAAAATATTAGGATGAAAACATAATTCTGTTTAGAACAACATCCTCACAAACATATAATATTTGTGAGTGTCAAATATTATATATTTGGGATGTACCCTAAACATATGTATGTTTCCAGCAAAATATGTTTGGAACAATATACTACAGAATCGATTTTTTTTCAGCGTGCATATACTTTTTAACAGCTTTGTTTTTCGAATAGAGATAAAACTGGCATTTTGTGGTCAAATCTGGCAACTCTAATGTCATTTATGTTCAGTTTGGTTTGCCATTTCATCATGAACAGGTTGACAAAAGAACAACGCTTGCAAATCGTGCAAATTTATTTCGAAAATAATGGTTCAGTTCGCGAAGTTTACCGCAAGCTCCGTCCATTTTATGGTCGACATAATCGTCCATCAGAGCAATTAATTCGGTTAACCATGGATCGTTTTCGCACTACGTTTACTCTATGTGATAATACGCATCCGCAGAGACGTCGAACAGTGCGCACCGAAGAAACAATTGCCGCTGTAGAGCAAAGTATTGAAGAGGACCCGAATGAATCGATTCGCCACCGTGCACAGCAATTGGAGCTTTGTCCATCAACTTTATGGAAGATTTTGCGCAAAGATCTTAGCTTGCGACCTTACAAGATCCAGCTTGTGCAAGAATTAAAGCCGCGAGACCATGCAATGCGTCGTGATTTTGGTGTATGGGTCGAAAATGAGATTGATCTCGAAGCTGATTTTCATCGCAAAATTCAATTGGCTGTCAATTGGCCACCAAGATCGTGTGATTTGACACCATTGGATTATTTTCTTTGGGGATATGTGAAGTCGCTCGTCTACGCCAACAAACCAGAAACGTTAGGGGAATTGGAAGCCAACATTCGTGGCGTTATTGCCGACATACGGTCCCATATGCTCGAAAAAGTGGTTGAAAATTGGACCTGTAGAATTGGCTGTATTCGAGCCAGCCGCGGCGGCCACATGCCCGAAATCATATTTAAACATTAATGGCATAAAATTATCCTTCCAATAAAGCCAAATTGATGGACCTTAAAACGATTTTCTTGTGTTCTATTTCAATTCGAAGTTCTATACCCCTAAAAAAAACACCCGATATATGTTCCTCCTGATTTGGTATCAAAGCGCTATAGAAGTTGTACAGGGTGGCGCAGAATGGGCTATATGGTTTGAATTCTTTATAACTTTTTTAATTATTATTCCTTCATTGTTTTTTGAGCATTTTGTGAAGGAAACTTGGGGAAATAATTGCATTTTTTTTCTCAAACCAACAGTCTATTGTGTTGATACAGCGTGCATATCGTCGTCATTTTAATGTGCGCATTGCACCCACAGCGTCAGCAATAAAACATTTGATTGGAAATTTTCGTCAACATGGGTCAAAAAAAAGCCGTCAAAAAAAGCAAAAAGCTAAAAAGAACACGTATGTGCGAAGCAGAAAATTGACATCACTTACAGGATAGCATTTTTCAAAGCTAATTGTAAAAAATTCCATAATAATATACTGTATATTTAAAAATAAAATTATAATAATCGCATAAATAAAAAAATTATAAACAATATAGCCCATTCTGCGTCCCCTGTACTTTACTTCCGATCATTTCAAAATTTTCCAGAAAGATGTTCCTCAATTTAGGTACGAATGTTTCTTAATTAAGCGACTATCGATTCAGAATCAGATATAGTCACATATACATATATGTTATTTCCCATTTACCAATTATTGCGAATTATTATCACAATGGCCCTTATCGCATTGTTAGGGAGGTGTAGGGTATTACATAGTCGGCCCCGCCCGACTTTCTGCCTTTCCTTACTGGTTTTTACTTTATTTTAAATCAAACAAATGTTTTTCGATTCTTTTTATAGTTATCATTACAGAGAAAATAAGTTATATATATTTTTGAGGTAAAATATGTTTGGGAATATATATTACAGAAGCGTTTTTTTTTTGCGTGTACAAAAAAAATAATTATATGATTATTGTTGAAATGCGTTGAATTTAACGCCTGTAGAAATCTCATTCCATTCGACGGCGGTTCAGTTTCTTCATCATCATCAGAACCAACGTTTGGCGCAGGATTAATTGGTATATCTGTTTCTGCGTGTCCTTCATAAGTTTCTACTGCAATCCAGGTCTTCGCTGTCTTCACCAACATTACTTGACCAATACACTTCTGCAAGCAATGGATCCAATTTTTTCCCTTGAATCAAGATTCCCTAAGCTTGGTGACCTGTTGGAAACGTTCACTTTGTTTGTCCGATTCTTGGGGCAATTGTCTCAAAAAGACATTAAGGTTAACATGTAAAAAGTACAATTTCAACGTCATGGATGCACAAATTCTCTCGGGTAATCGATTGGCAGCGTCTTCGAATGCTTAGCTTTTCATTAGTTTTTGTATATCTACACTGCAATTTTAATATGTTTGAATTGAAGGATAATATGTTTGGAACACAATTTTTTAAATTTTATATAATTCTGAGAAAAAAATATTATTTCAAAATCAATAAAATTTATTTGGGATGCATAATTATTATTTGGGATGCATAATTATTATATTACAACAAAAAATGTGTGCAAACTAATTTTCTCAAATAAAATATGTATTTATACACAAATGAAATTATTATTTACGAATTTCTAATACATTTTGTTTAAAAAAGCTTTTCAAATTTGTACAGATTTTTCGAATTTTATTTTTTCATTGATTTCGTTTACAATGACATACGTATCAATCACTTTTGCTTTGTTCATTCATTTTAAATTCCTATTTATTCCAAGTCATTTGTTGTAAACCCATCAAGCAATGTATCATATCAATTATAAAAATATTTAAGAATATTTCAACATTCTGAAAAAGAACGTAGAATTAATGAAAAGCAAAAAACTTGTCTTAAAATAAAGGTATTGACAATTTTCTGACTACTAAAAGGCAAATTAATATTGTTTCTATAATAATTATTAAAGAAACATGAAACTATTATAATAGTACCAAATAAAAACAATTAGAACTGAAACAAAGATTTGTTTAGAACAACATCTTCCCATATATATAATATTTATATGTGCCAAAAATAATATATTTCGTGTGTACCCTAAACATTTATATATTTCAAGCAGAATATGTTTGGGACAAAATACTACAGAAGCGATTTTTTTCAGCGTGTATATATAATGGGCATTTTAGTGATTTTGAGGTAGTAGATGCATTTTTTGGGGTGGGTTTGCTTTGCATTTTTTTCTTCCATAGCTACAACTTTTCTTAAGACACACGGCTCAATTATCAAAAAAGTGCTTAAAAGCCACTTTGAATCAAAAAAATGTACGATGCGATGACTCAAAAACTTGAGCCAAATTGGCAAAATTATTATGCCGAAAATCAAGTTTTTGGATGTACTTTCAACCGCCATTGACAAAACGTATGCCCGAAAAAGTGTGCTGCACTGTGGTATTATATATGGTAAGATATCTTTGAAACCGCTTATGGAATGTAATATGAAGGCTATTTAATTTGAGATTCTTTAAAGCTTTCCTGAACTAATTGGTATAAATGGTTCTTGAGTTGTGTTAATACTGGGTGGAAAATTTAACATTTTAAATTTGAATCAGCTATAAAAAAGTACTGATAATTTTTTCAAATTTGTTGGTATTATTGGGAATGTTGAACTTTGTCATTCAATAATGGAACACAATATCATTCATTTTGATGCAAAATGGTCCACTTGTGTGGGAGGTACCAAAACGGGTGTGACAACTTCGCCGAGGTGATAGCGACTTATACTCGTAAAATAATACAATGTGTGAAATTTCAGAAGATTCTAATAAGTAGTATATGTAGATGTTATTAAAGAATCAATATTTCACTTAATATTAACCATTTGTCTGGCAGGTACTAGAAGGAATGGACCAATATGCCCCATCTTCGAACTTAGCCGGAGATAGAAAAAATATTACCGTATACCAAATTTGAAGTCAATCGGTTACTCCTTTCGAGAGTTATCATGCGCACCAGGCAGCAGACAGACGGACGGACATTACTCATTAGACTTAAAATGACCCAAAACGAATATCCGCCAAACATACTTAGGGTCACTTACTGCGGGCCAAAAGTGTAACACATCAATTGAGTGAACAAAGAGACCCCAATAATATTAGTCGGAAACCGATTATGGACCACTTTATGCCATTTGAGCAATGTCTGTCCGTCTATCTGACTTGTGCTCTCGATAACATTCGAAGGGAGTAACTGATTGACAAATTTGGTATGTGTTTAAATTTTTTTATCTCAGGATAAGGTCAAAGCTGGACCCTGTTGGTCCATTCCTTCGAATACCTCCCATAAAAACGGTAAAAATTTAGTGAAATATTGAATCTAACTTCTATATTACTTATCGGAATCTTCCACAGTGTCACACTAAGTACGTATTAGTTTCTCAGTCGCTACACTCTGTGGGAAAAATGGTCGAATTTGCTACGCTCGCTTTGGTACCTCCAATACAAATGGACCATTTCCCGTGAAAAATGGGAGTTATTACAACACTCCTTTTATTACCTCCTATACAAAGAGACCATTTTACACCAACAGTTAACGGCTTACAACTTAGATTCCTGCACAAACAAACACTTGAAATTTTGTACAACATAAAATCGGTTCAGGTTTAGATATAGCTTCCATATATATGTTTCGTCCTAGTTGACCGTTTAGCCCTATAGAAGCTGTATTTTACATTCAATTGTTTTGTTTGTTTGTTTCCATTGACTAACATATGTTTCGTCCGATTTGGCTAAATTGTCTAAATAAATTTTAGTTGAAGTATACATTGCATATATCATTGCTATCCAATCTTCCTAAAATGGTAGGGTATCATATATAGTCGGCACCGCCCGTATTTAGGCTTTTCTACTGGTTTTTATATTTTAATCGTTTCTTTTGTGCCAGCATAAAATATTTTGTTAACATATTTTTTTCATGTTTTTGATGAATGCTACTAAAACAAAGGACCTACGTAAAATTGAATTATCTAACATTAGTACTCCACATAACTACCTTAAATGCCTATTTCGGCTCTATCGGGCTTATTACGGGTGATTCATCGTGAGGTTTGATTTATAACGTAAAATTTAACACATTAATTTTAAAGTGAAATTAAAATTGTTATTATCGGTTAAAAGAACAGTTTATTGCATTTATTGTTTAAAAATGATATCATGCAAATGTTTTTTTCAGTGTATGGAATTCAGTTTTCTTTTATTCGTGTTAAAGCTCATTAAATTTAATTAAATATAGCTTAATTAATTAAATAAACAATTTATGATAAAATAGCTTGATTGAATACAATAGTATGAACATATATTCAAATTTCGGCACGATCGGTTAAAAAATGCGCTCTCTAGAGCGTGAATATGTCTTATCGAAAGGGACCTTCATATGGGGGCTATATTAAAGTATGGACCGATATGTATAATTTTTACTAGGCACGATTGAATGTAATACACAGTACAAATATATAAATTTCAACATGATCGATTAAAAAATTCGCTCTCTAGAGGGTAAATATGTCTTATCGAAAGGGACCCTCGTATTGGGGCTATATCAAAGTATGTATCGATATGCCCCATTTTCACTAGACACGATTATATGCAATAAAAAACACACATATTTAAATTTCGGCATGATCGGATAAAAAATGCGTCCTCTATAACGTAAATATGTCTTGCCGAAAGGGAGCTTGGTATTGGGGCTGTATAAAAAATGGGCCGATATGCATCATTTTCACTAGGCATGATTGAATACACAGTACAAATATTTAAATTGCAGCATGGCCGGTTAAAAAATGCGCTCTCTAGTGCGTCAATATATCTTATCGAAAGGGACCTTCGTATGGTGGCTATATCAAAGTATGGGGCGATATGCCCCATTTTAAATAGGGATCGTCCCTGGGTTAAGAAATAACTCTGTACCAATTTTCATTAATATTGCTTCATATTTGCGACCTGTGGTGTCGAATATAAAAAATAACGGAACGCTAAACGTAGTGGTACTGTTAGCGTTCTGTTCAAAAGAACAGTATCACTACGACGTAGTGATACTGTTCTGTGAACCGTACGTTGTCGTAGTGATACCGTTCGTCGTGTTGTAAGAACGGTACGTTATCATAGTGAACCGTTCCTATAACGTACTGTTTTTTTCTGAACACTGATTATAAGTATCTATACGAAGTTGCGATGTGCACAATTTGGTACAGATCGGAGATCTATAATAATGCATTAGAGACCAAAAAAAGCACAACCTACGGGTATATTTTCTCACAATACTGATTTTTGTTGTAAAATGTTTATTTCTAAGGCATTGAGAAGTCAAATCGGGACGAACCTTTGTAAACTGCACTAAAAACAAAACATGTACATTAGACCGTTTATAGCTCATGATGCAAAATGTGCAAGTTTCTGCGATCTTTGATTTCCGGACAGAAAAAGTTTCCATTTGGCCTAGAAGACTTCCATAAAAATTTTTGTGCCGATCTGATAACCCTAGGGTCTGCCCAAAGTCCAAAATTTAGAACACACTTTATAGGGGAAATATTTTTTTTAATCAAAAGTCGTATGTTTAAATAAGTAAAATTACAATAGTTTTTAAATATTAAGATCGGTGAAAAAAACAAAAAATACAATTAATTCAATATTATATTAGATCTGACTTGTTATGTGAGGGACATTTTCTACGATAGTCTTCAATGCACTGTAAAATAAATTGATTTTGTTCTTCGTCTTTCGTAAGTATTCTGTTGTAATCATTCATAAATTGTACACCGCGTTCAGCAGTGTCGTTAACAACAAACTGATTACGACAAACATCGAGAGTATCTTGATAATCTTCCCAAATGGATGGGTCATGCTTTAAAAATTCAGTACTCAATCCAAAAGCACCGAAAAAATGTTTGGTTTTGTATGAGACGAAATCGCTCAAATTATTACACAGCAATAGTTTCGGGTCGGAGAATTTTCGATCGTTTTCCAGATTTACGACGGGCTCTGTTGATTGCAGATGCCTAACCATTTTTCGTTTCTCTTCGAGTGAAACATCCGAATCGAAAAATGCCAAAGCCAATGATTCTAGGGCCAAATACCACAAATGATTTTTCCATTTCTTCATAACCGCTTCAGACACATCTCGGTCGATTTCTGCGTATGCGATGGAGTCTTTCACCAAGTGTATATCTTGATTTGGTGCTCGTATGGCATTTTGCATATAAACCACGCTTTGACATACAGCCGCACGAGAAAAATACATATAGCCCGTAGCCCACTGGACTCTCGTGTTGTCAATGCAAACTGCTCTCGAAATAGGTATATTTTTAAGGCATAAATGCCTTTTCCCATGAACCTTGCGTGGGATGTTGGACCAAGTGTTCGGAAGTTATCGCCGACACCACCAATAAACATTATTGTTAATTGTAATAGTTCCTTGTAGTCAGCTCGGATTTGTGTTTCATTTAGCTGTTTAATGCAGAATTTCTTAATGACTTCGCAGTCAGCATTACTTATTTTTGAGCGTACAGTTGGATCTTCGAGTCCGTTTTTAAACGATTTGTGGTCGAGACGTACCCAAACGTCAGCAAAACGATTAAAAATAGGCACTTCAGCACCACAAGTCGCCGAAGTTTAACCTCAAACACATGTTTCAATACTGTCTCCATCATGTTATGAGAACATGGGAACTTGATTAATTTTCGATCTAATTTGTTCTGCAACAAAATGCACGATCCAGTGTTTTGACCTGTATTTGATGAGTGTATCATGAACGACTTTGGCCATATTTTCTCCAGTACCAGCCGAGATTTTGGGAGCGCCCAAAAATTTTGATGTGTAGAACGATTAATCACAAGCTCACCAACAGAGGTCAGAGGCGTCGCAGCATTAAACATTACAGTTATCACATGAAATATCTGTCTGTTTGACGGCAGTTTGGCTCCAGATATTGTATGTGATACATGCCCAACTGACCGTAGGTGCGAAATTTATCACTGGATCTAGTAACCATTTTGGATGTGGTCGGTCTGGAGACAAATAAGAATATGACTAAAATTAAATTGTGCGCGAAGCTGTCCCTTTCTCAATTCACTTAGGCTGGAGACAGAGCGCGTTCTGCGACCCTGTTGCATCGCCGTATAGCGCGCTGCAAAGTTATGCTTATGTTTTCTTAATTGACCAGTAGAAAAATGTCAGACTGATGCGAAAAATCAACTATCATGCAAATCCGTTGTTTTTTTTTTGTCATGCATGCACAATCATGATCTATTTTTTATTGTGATTGCTCTTACGTCTACATAGGTACATAGAGGCCATGTCGGTGTGCATGCATGCCCTGTCATGACGTAAAATTCAAATGAAAACTGCTGTAACTTTTTCGTTTTTCGGTCGATTTTGATTGTTTACGACTTGTAAGCAAGAAAATTTTATTCAAAGATCATTTAAAAACTTTTCATGCTAATAAAATATTTTTTAATTACTTGAACATGTGACATTTGATAAAAACCCAAATTTTGTTCATGTAAAGTGAGTTTTGTGTTTTCAAACAACTTTGGGCAGACCTTAGCGTTATCCAATCGGCACCAAATTTTTTATTGGAGGTTTGTAGGTCAAATGGAAACTTTTTCGGCCCGGAAATCAGTATCGAAAAAATAATAAATGGTCTAATGTACATAAGATGTTCGCTGTTAGTTAGTTTCGCGAATGAATGAACCCAAATTTTCAATCCGATTTGTCGAAATCTGTGGTTTCTGTGGCGTAAAGTAATTAAACTGGGGCGATGGTTTACAGGGGGGCTAAATACAAAATAAACAAAAATTATAAATGTATATAGAATACACTCCTCGTTCATTCGGTATGCATCTTGATGTTATTCACATTTTAATTGGTCTAACAAATAAATTATATAAAAATGTTTACCCTTGTCATTTTTAAAATCCTTTGAAATGGACAAACGATCGAGAAATAAGGAAGTAAGTACATTATTTTCCTACTAACACCGTGCATTTGTCACACTGTGTTGTCAGTCGACGACCCATTATGTAAAGAATTAGTGCAAACTTCAGCTTTTATAATTATTACAGCCCACAATTGTATCATATTTAAGTTGTTTTGGTTTCAATTTCAAAAACATTGGCCGGTTTCGTAGAATTTTATCGCATGTTGAGAAATATATTTTTGAAATTCAATGGTCTGCATAGTTAAAACGCAGTAACACACAATCAAGCAACTCAAATAGATTTTAAACTAAATTTTGTCAGCTTTAATTTAAAATCAAGATCACTGAAATTGGTACGATATTCAGGATTTTACAGTAATTTCCAAAAAACCGCTTTGTAGCCACATGGTGCGATACACGGTCAGAGTAAAAACCAGAAAATAAAGACAGAAAATTGGGCGGGGCATACTTTATAATACCCTACACCTCCCTAACAATGCGAAAAGGGGCATTGGGATAATAATTTGGATGCGAACCCAAACAAAAAAACAAAAATGTATTGGTATGAGAGTTTTAGTATGTTGACTTAGTTCGGCAAAATACGGGTTTGGTTAGCAGTTCTTGTTAAATTTAATTTACTGCTTCCATAAGTATTTCAGCTGATTTAAGTTAAAGACACACTATTGCTACTGAATTTTGAAGATGAAAGAGTGGTGTCTATCGAAACTGCAGTCAATTCTACCAAGCAATTAAAACTCTCTACCAATTTTTGTATTTGTTTCTATTACTTTTTTGACATAGACAGAAAGTAAATGGAACATATGGTCTCAAACCAAAAATAAATTCTGACTGAATTTTGGAATAATTTGTTTCGTTTTAATTAAGAAATTACTTAGCTCCATCAAGTCTCATCAAGGCTTATTCCAAGGAGGAGTTGAAGATGTTGTTCATAACTAGATCTGAAACGATAATGCGCAGTATTCTTTAATAGATCAATAGTCGGAATGAACAAATAGATGGGACTATACACCATCTACACAGATTTTCATCAATATGGTTCAAAAACATCATTTCTGCCAAATTAAATAAATATCGGACGTAAAACACAGTTTCGACAGCGCTTAAATGCTAAATATTGGTATATATATACGTAAATCTGAACTGATTTTCCCCAAATTAACCAGTATTATCTCCCAAGTTAAGAAACTTCTTTCTGCAAAATTTTGTAATGATCGAAAGTTAAGTACAACTTCTACAGCGAAATAATACCGAACCGGGAGGAATTCATGTAGTAAGTAAGCTCTTTCTGCCGAATATCGGACATATCGGATAAAACTACAGTTTCTACAGCGTTAACATGTCAAATCGCGGCAATATATAAATCTGAAACGATTTCCCCCAATTTTGGTAGTGGTTATTCAGGTAATAAGAAACCCCTTTCTGCCGAATTTCGTACTGATCGAATATAAAATAAAGTTTCTACAGCGCTTACATGTCAAATCGGGGGTAACATATATATGGGAGCTATATCTAAATCTGAACCAATTTTCCACAAATTTGGCAGTGTTCATTCCTGTAATAAAAACCTCTTTTTGCCAAATTTCGTACCGATTGGGTATAAAATACTGTTTCTACAGCGCTTACATATCAAATAGGGGGTAACATATATATGGGGCTATATCTAAATCTGAAACGGTTTCCTCCAAATTTGGCAGTGTTAATTTGTGTAATAAGAAACCTCTTTCAGTCGAATTTCATACTGATTAGGTATAAAATATAGTTTTTAAAACGCTTACATCTCAAATCGGGGGTAACATATATAGCGTGATCCATTTCGAGGTTGCCTATTTTTTTATAGAAATAAACACAGTAAAATCAAATTGAATGGGGAACGTTTATTATCATTTGAAAGAACATTCTTTGGAATTTGTTTTTTGAAGATTATGTCCAATTTTCGATGACTCGTTCGAGCATTTCGACTGGTAACTGGCGAATGACACGCGTGATGTTTTGCTCCAATGCCTGAATCGAAGCGGGTTTATCGGCATAAACTTTAGTCTTTACATATCCCCACAGGAAAAAGTCTAACGTCACACGATCTTGGTGGCCAATCGACCGGCCCAAAACGAGAAATTATCTGCTCGCCGAAGTGTTCTGTCAATAAATCCATTGATTGATGCGATGTGTGGGAAGTGGCGCAGTCTTGTTGAAACCAAATGTCGCCGAGATCACGAGCTTCAATTTCAGTCATCAAGTAGTCGGTTTTCATAGCACGATAACGGTCGCCATTGACGGTTACGTTCTCACCGGCATCATTTTTGAAAGAAATATGAACCGATGATTCCACCGGCCCACAAACCACACCAAACCGTTTTTTTTCTGGATAAAGCGGCAGCTCATGAATCTCTTCAGGTTGCTCTTCGTCCTAAATGCGGCACTTTTGCTTGTTGACATACCCAATGAGCCAGAAATGGGTCTCATCGCTGAACAAAATTTGGCTCGAAAACGTCGGATCTTCTTGGAACATTTCAAGAGCCCATAGAGCGAAGCGATGTCGCTTGGGAAATTCGGGCGGCTTCAGTTCTTGCACAAGCTGTATTTTGTATGCTTTCAATTTAAGATTTCCACGGTCTTCGTGTACACTCTCAGCTACGGCCGCTACATTTTCTTCACTGCGTGCTGGACGTGGTCTATTCGATCGAATATTATCCAATAATGAATGCTTGGTCTCAAGATCGGTGATGGTGTTGCGAATAGTACGCTCAGTAGGCCGATTATGTTGACCATAGAAAGTTGAACGAAGTGCACGAAACACATTCCTCACAGAACGTGAATTTTCGTAATAAAGTTGAACGATTTGTAAACGTTGTTCAGGCGTAAGTCTTTCCATGATGAAATGCCAAACAATACTTAACAAAAACCAGTAAGGAAAGGCTAAAGTCGGGAGTTGCCGACTATATAATACCCACTCTCGTAATATTAAATAACTCTGATATATAAATTTTGTAATTCATGTATAAATTGTTTACATAAATTTACTTTTTGGACATTTTATACTTAAATAATACCATGTACCACAGTGTGGTGTAGGGTATAAAAACGATTGGATCTAAAGAGCCAAATCGGATGAAACATATATATGGGAGCTATAGCTAAATCTTAACCGATTTTCTTCAAATTCGGCAATGTTGGTTCATGATCAAGAAACTCTACCATTCTAAATTTCACAACGATCGGATGTAAAATACAGATTCTATAGGACTAAAGGCCCAAATCGGACGAAACATATATATGGGAGCTATAGCTAAATCTTAACCGATTTTCTTCAAATTAGGCAATGTTGGTTCATGGATCAAGAAACTCTACCATTCTAAATTTTAAAACGATTGGATGTAAAATACAGCTTCTATAGGACTAAAGGGCCAAATCGGACGAAAGATATATATGGGAGCTATATCTAAATCTGAACCGATTTCAACCAAATTCAATAGCGATCTTAACAGCCGCGAAATACTCTAAACTGCAAAATTTCAGAACGATCGGAGTAAAATTGCGACCTGTAGTCGACGAACAACTTTACATGGACAGACGGACGGACGGACGGAGAGACATCGTTAAATCGACTCAGCTAGTGATTCTGAGTCGATCGGTATACTTTAAGGTGGGTCTAGCTGTGTTATTTTCAGGTGTTACAAACATCTGCCATGAAACAAACTTATAATACCCTGTACCACAGTGTGGTGTAGGGTATAATAACATGACAGCATGACACGACTCACACGCGATCTGCCAAAAAAGGGCTATTGAAAAATTATATATTTTTTGGATCACCCGTTATATGGGGGCTATATCCATATCTGAACCGATTTTCCACAAATTTGGCAGTGTTGATTTATGTAATAAAAAACCTCTTTCTGCAAAAATCGGCTATATCCAAATCTGCACCGATTTACCAGAAATTTGGCAGTATTCATTCTTTTTGCCAAACTTCGAACCGATTGGGTACAAAAATACTGTTTCTACAGCGCTTTTATATCTAATCTGGGGTAACGTATAAGTATATATGGTGGCTGTATATAAATCTGACCCGATATTCCTTAAATTCAGTATTGTCTCTAAGTGTATCAAGAGACTTCTCTCTGTAAATTGTTTTAAAGATCGGTTAAAAAAGTGTTGCTTATACAGTGCAACACTTTTTTAACCGATATACCAAATCGGAGGTACATATGTACATATCGTTTATTGCATGTCAAACCGAACACCTTTTTTGGGCCACCATTCCCGATTTTAAAATAAATTTGGATATCGATTCTCTGCTCATAATAAAACATCTTATAGTTGGTGATACAAATACAAACATTTTTTCCAGATGTTATTAGCGAAAGACGTACGTTTTGAGTTATGTATTTTCGGAACGCGTGGACGGATTTTTATAAATGAACGCTCAGTTTAAAGGCCGTAAGTTGATCTTTTAACAGTATTTATTCACTTTCGCGGCATTCACGTTTTTTAATGCATCCGATGCATATGACAATTTTATTTGCATTTGACTCATCAATGACACCAACTTAAAATTGTGTGAAAAATATAGTTATGTAGCCCCATATATTCTAAATGAACGCAGACAATTTTAAGATGGTGCTCAGTCCCGTTCCTTTTTTAAAAAAATATTTACTAAAAACATCTGAGATGTGAATATTGCATTTGTCATCCTAGATATATGCGAAAATTCGGCAATGTTCGCATATATCATTATGCACTTTTTCTCTTAAACTTTGATTTTCATACTGGACCACAAAAACACCAATATAGATATAGTCATGTAATCCAATTTAATCGGAGCTGATCCTGTAAATTTGTCTTCTGTTTCCATATAAGCGCATTTTAAGTTAAAAGTGTCAGAAATCAAAATAGTTTTTCATTGCTATGATTATTTCTATTTTTGTGATTTCAATATTTTTCATAGTTTATAAAGGAAAATCATTGGCATTTTTCAGTAAATATTGTTCTAAAAAAGAACAAGAGTGAACGCCATATTGAAATTTGCAGGGTCAGTTTAGGACAAATTGGGCTATCTGACTATATTTTTCTCAGAATTTTATGTGCATGATGCAAAATAAAGTTGCATATGCAACTAATGCATTTTGAAACATTAAATTTACCCGCATTAATACTCGTATATGTACTTGAAAGTACATGTCACGACCTTACAAATTCAGATTTTAGATGCGTATAACATTTGAAAAAAATATGTTTTTTTTTCTCGCCAACTAAAAGATGATTTTTTCCCATAGTAAAACGCATATACAAATTTTCAAGACAATCGGAAATGTCGACCAGATCTTTTTCGAAAAATCGTTCGGTTTTACACGGATTGAACGATATGCAAGCTATATGTAAATCTGAATCGATTTTATTCAAATTCAATAGGGATTGTCCTTAGGCCAAAAGAAAGACATGTGCTAAGTTTCGTTGAGATCGGACCATAATTGCGACCTGTACTTTGATTACAAGAATATATGCACAGACGGACAGACGGACGGGCGGACACACGGAAGCTAAATACTAAATCAACTCAGACAGTGATTCTAAGTCGATCGGTATAATAAACTATGGGTCTATTTCTTCTCCTGCTGTGTGTTACAAACAAATGCACAAAGTTATAATATCATGGACCACAGTGTGGTGTAGGGTATACAAATTTGGGTACACCGATTTATTCTCCAAAGAATTCTCTTGAAGCTGGTCCCAACCATTGCACTTTATCTCTAACGGTATAGTCATGAGATATAAAATATTTATACTGCTATGCGTGCGTTTTTACTCCTTTTTCCCATTATTTGTCGTTAAAACAATTAGAAAAAGTTGATGTTTTTCAAAAATATCGTTTTTTGCTGTCTTGAAAAATACTAAAAAAAATGTTTGTTTCATTTTTTGAAACCTAGCATCCTAACTAAGAAAACAATGCCTATGTGATAAAAATCTATGGATACATTTAGAAATTAAGACCCATATTGTAAAAGTAAGGGAAACAGAAATAATCATGTTTTATTATTATTCAGTCAGAATTTATTTCGGTTTGAGACCATATGTTTCAGTTACTTTCTGTCTATTGCAAAAAAGTAATAGAAACAAATACAAAAATTGGTAGAGAGTTTTAATTGCTTGGTAGAATTGAATGCAGTTTTTATAGCCACCACTCTACCATCTTCAGAATTCAGTAGCAATAGTGTAAGTCTTTAACTAAATCAGCTGAAATACTTATGGAAGCAGTCAATTGAATATAACAAGAACTACTAACCAAACCCGTAATTTTCCGAACTAAGTCAACATACTAAACCTCTCATACCAATAAATTTTTGTTTTTTGCTTGGGTTCGCATCGCGATTTATTTATTTTTTATTGTGGCCATTCTGTTTGGTAGGTATCAAAATTGTCCAAATACCAAAAAAATCGAAAATTAAAAAAAATACTACTAAAATTTTTTTCGTTTTTATGCACAGCCCCTCGAAAAATATGTTGGTGCATAGTGTAATTCGTTATTATTGACATTTCGATATTTTGTTATCATTTTTCGTATAATATTTATTTGTCGTATCATGTAAAAATGTAACTCTAAAAATCACCACAACATTTAAATTTAGCCAAAGAAAAAGTTACGCAAAAAATTTATAAAGCATCTCAAAAAAAATGTTTCTTCTTTTGAAACGTCCTAAAAAATTTCCAAACTTTCACGACATGTTCTCCCTCTCCTTGTGATATGATGTATTACAAAGTTTTCACTTCTTGTTGCGATGTCCTTCCTACAAGAATCCTTATGTCACCCATTAAAGGATAATTGGATTTCAACATCAGTAGAAGTGCTTTCAGCCGAAATATTGTCTTCTCGACAGAAATTGGTTTGTGTATCTGAAATAATGCCAAACACGTTTTCCGCATTAGGAGACAACAGCCAACAAAGCCAGAAAAGAAATCTTCAACACCATGTCCAACAATAATTTAATTAAAAGCATTATGTACCGAACTTGTGACCAAATAAATATTTTTATCTGTTGTTCTCAGTGCAGTGTCCGTCGCAGCCCATCCCATTGTGTGTCGTTCGGCCATTCATTTACAAAATTCGGCCATAATTCATTTATATTTGCCATTTATTTGGGCATTTTTCATGCCATAAAAATTGTCCATTTTATTGACCATAAATAATTTGTTGCTGTTTGACAGTCTTGTTTTGAACAACAAGAATTAATTTCGCTTTTACAACTTTTTGCGTAGTATCCGATGCAACGAAGCAAAACGTGTATATAATAATTGATGTCATAAAAGCAGTGGACAACAGTCTTTAGTTGTCCATTTTGGTAGATTTAATAAAATAAGTACTGAAATGTCGAGTGTTACTCAAATAATTATACCCTCACTTTAGTGTGACTAGGGTATATATCATTTGCTACGGAAAAAAGTGTAACACGTGGAAGGAGTGACCTAAGACCCCAAGTATGTTCGGAGGAAATCTGTTTTGGGTCATTTTAAGTCGAATGAGCAATGTCCGTCCGTCTGTCTGTCTGTCTGTCTGTCTGTCTGTCTGTCTGTCTGCTGGCTGGTGCGCACGATAACTCTCGAAAGGAGTAACCGATTGGCCTCAAATTTGGTATGTGGTAATATTTTTTTCTATCTCCGGCTAAGTTCGAAGATGAGCCATATTGGTCCACTCCTTCTAGTACCTCCCCCACAAAGGGTTAAAATGTTGTGAAATATTGATTCTTTAATAACTGCTATACTACTTATTCGAATCTTTTGAAATTCCACACATAGTATAAGCTCATTAGTCGCTATCAACTCAAGAAAAATGGGCGAAGTCGCCACGTCCCTTTTGGTACCTCCCACACAAATGCACCATTTTGAACCAAAAGTTAACAGCTTATAACATTAATAACAGTGTATAAAAATACTTGAAATTGTGTACAGTATTATGCTTTTATATTGCCTACAGTCCAGGGAAAAATGGGTGTTGTTGCCACGCCCCTTTTGGTACCTCCCACACAAAGGTACCTTTTTGCACCAAAAGTTAACAGCTTATAACATTAAAACCAGTGTATAAAAATACTTGAAATTTGGAACAGTGTAATGTTTTTATAGTGTATATAGCCCTGTGAAAAATTGGGCGTTATTGCCACGCCCCTTTTTGTACCTTCCACACAAAATGCCCAAATCATACCACAATTTAATGTCTCATAACGTTTATACTAGTGCACATAAATGCTTATATGTTCAGCGAAAAAAGGTGTATTTGAAAAACCCCTTCTGGTACCTCCCACTCAAATTGACAGAATAATTCGAGTAATATTCAATATTACATTACTCACAAAGTGAGGATATACCTTAGTCGGTTTACCCGACTGAAACTTTCTTACTTGTTTTTATTACACTAAAAATATTTACTAAAATGGACACAATCACAAGAAACGTAAATACACGCGTAGTCATTTAAATTGACTGTGAACCAGTCGCATTGATTTGTGTCATTAATATTATAACGACAACTTAAGTAAGAATGTATAAAATGATATATACCCTCGTCACACTAAAGTGAGGGTATAAAGACATGCCATGTCGTAGTTACCTCATAGTGTAAGAATAAATAATAAAAATAGTAAAAATGTACCTTAGATAATGGTAAAGATCTACATACTAAGTAATAATTGTTTTATAAGCTCAGAATTGTGAAATATAGGAAAGGTATAGAAAGGTATAATTAAGTCCCGAAGCCGACTAGCGAAACTGTGGAATTGAAGCCGCAACACCCAACCCGAACGAAGCCGAACCCGAAGTAACCAGAGCCACGACTGATTAAGTCTGCAGCACCCGACAACACCCAACCAGAACATACCCTAAGCCGACAACCGAGACTGCGGTATCCAGATCCACGAGGGATCGAGCCTGCAGCATATAATGCATAGACATACCCGAATACAACACCGAAGCCGACAACCGAGTTGACGATCTACAACAGATCGATCCTGCGGCATACCATACCGAGCCTAAACAACCCGACGGCCTAATATCCGAAGCCGACAACCGAGGCTGCAGTATCCGGATCTACGACAGATCGAGCCTGCAGCATACAACACCCAGACCGACTATATCCGACGGCCTAAAATCCGAAGCCGCCAACCGAAACTGCTGTATTAGAATCAACGACAGATCCCGCCTACAGCATACAACACCCAGCCTGACTATACCCGACGCCGCCCACAGAGACTGCTGTATCTCAATCTACGACAGATCGAGGCTGCAGCGTACAACACCCAGCCTGACTATACCCGACGGCCTAATATCCGAAGCCGCCAACCGAGACTGCTATATTTGAATCTACGAAAGGTTGATCCCGAAGAATACAAACATCCTGCATGTACAATGCCGAATTCATAGGTGAAACTTCATTCCGAATCAGACAACAAGTTCCCGATAATCTTAAAATCGATTACACTCAGCACTAATCTCGCCTCGCTACCAACACCACCCTAATCGGCCCCGAAGCACAATATTTTGTAGTTGTCAAACGTAACGAAAACACAAGTAGATTAGAATATAAATTATCAATCAATAAAACCTGAATTGTTAGCCCTAGTCAGGGAAAATCCTTGTGTTCTTATATCGTAAGGTTTGTGGGTCCTTAGGACGACCCTGGAGACGACTGGACTTACCTCAGCCTTCGACAAAACCACGTTACAGGGTCGTTGGTAAGAACATATATATGTGGATATATCTAATTCTGAACCTATACTAATCGCTAAATTAAGCAATATTCGTTCCTAAATTGAGAAACATCTTTCTGGAGAATTTTAAGTCGGAAGTAAAGTACAATTTCTATAGCGCTTTGTAACCAAATTAGGAGGAACATATAACAGGTGGCGCAAAAGTAATCCTCCTATCAGAAAATGCTATAAATTTTGCGATTGGCCCCTAATGTCAGTTCTGTTTTGACATTTGTGTAGTAAACACATGCGAAATACACGTTAATAAACAATGTTACGCTACACTGCTCCAGAACGCGGAATATTGCTGACTATTTATTTGACCAATAATCGGTCGGTGACTTTGGCACAGATTTCCTGGCCGTCCAACGCCTACTGGTGAAACACTGCAACTTTTAGCCGCTCGCCTCGAATAGACTGGCACAACACGAGATGCTGCCAGGCGTGGCAGACCCCGGAGTAGCCGTTCTGCAGAGAATATTGCAGCTGTAGCCGAGGATGTCATGGAAGCGCCGTCGACATCGACCAGACGACGTGCCACGCAAATGGGTATCAGTCGACGGTCTCTACAGCGAATTTTGGTACAAGATTTGAAGATGTTTCTGTACAAAGTCCAGACGGTGCATCAGCTGTTAACTGCTGACCGCCAATCGCGTCGAACATAACATCGAAAGGTTACTTTTGCGCCACCTGTTATATGGAGGTTATATATAAATCTGAATCGATTTTCCCTGAATACACATTCATGTAAAATAGAAACGTCTTTCTGTCGAATTTCTCTACAGCGCTTAGATGTCAAATCGGGGCTAACATATATATGGGCGCTATATCTAAATCTGAACCGATTTTCTCCAAATTTGGCAGTATTCCCTCATGTAATTAGAAACCTTTTTCTGCCGAATTTCGCTGTGATCGAATATCAAATATAATCGGGGGTAACATATATATGGGGGCTATATCTAAATCTGAACCGATTTTCTCCGAATTTAACAGTATTCCTTCATGTAATAAGAAACCTCTTCCTGCCGAATTTCGTACTAATCGGATATAAAATACAGTTTCTACAGCGCTTAGATGTCAAATCGGGGGTAACATATATATGGGGGCCATATCTAAATCTGAACCGATTTCCCCGCAAATTTTTTATTTTCTCTAAGTGTATCACGAGACTACTCTCTGTCAATTTTTGTACAAATCGGTTCAAAAATATGGCTTATACAGTGCAATATGCCAAATCGCGGGTACATATCCTTTTGGGTGTTACAAACAAATGCATAAAGTCATAATACCCTGTACCACAGTGCGGTGTAGGGTATAAAAAGACATACGTCCCGCCTTGTTGCCGTCTGTTTTCCTACTAGCTGATCATTTTTTTACTCGATTCTATGTAACTTCTTTGTTAGAAGTCTATAGTTGTTTGCACACCCTTCTATGTCTGCTTTGTAGCTTGTAGCTACCCTGTGGAAATTTTATCAACTGGTTTAAAAAAATGTCAGTTATAAAGAAATTATTCTACAACTATAAATTGGTTGAAAAATTATCTACAGCTCAACCAAATTGAACACAAAAAAATTTTCGTTCCACCAAAGTGCAAAAACAAAACACATGTAATTTCGTCATCCTTCTTTCCACTAAAACAAGAAACAGTTAGAATTGCATTCCATAAATAACAAAAACTTGGTTGAGCGACATAAAGAACGAAAAGAGTCATTCGCTATCCAAGTCCAAGGGATAAAGACGTGACTTTAGCATCGATGGCACTCATGGAAAGAAGCGGATTCAGGACTTCGGAAACGTTTTCAAATGTATAATGGAAGCTTTGCGATCGCTGTCAATAGATCCTGATAAGGAATATCGAAAAGCCATGCAAAAAATACGCTTTCATAACGTATAAAAATCAGTATTAAAAATTTTAATGTTTATGGTTTACTTTTTTAATAGCATTGAAATTTAAAAAAAAATTTAAATGATCTCAATTTCAATTTTCAATTCAAAATTATTTTAATGAAATAAGATGTAATCTAACTTCATTTCATCTAATAAAAAATGATATTTTTCTGGTCTAAATACACGTTTAGTCAAATTAAGTTAGTACTCGTAAATAATTACTTTAAAATATACCCATTTATAATCATATGAATAATTCTAAATACAAACTAACTTCATTCCGTCAGATAAATAATTGTATTTTTTAATCTCAATATAAATCAGTCAAAAATAATTAGTTTTTAACTAGTTGAAAAGTCATGCAGAAATGGATAATTGTCCACTGCCTAGCCCATGCCCATGTTAAAATAGTCAGTTGGACTTATGGAAAATAATCGTTAAATGACTAGTTGTGTTTATTAAAAAACTAGTTTTAAGTTACATTTAAAGCAATTCATTTCCCTGCATGGTAGAGACACTGCACATCATTAACACAACAACAACAAAACGCATTAACTACAAAGCAGACTTAGAAGGGTGTGCAAGCAACTATAGACATCTAATAAAGAAGTTAAAAAGAATCGAGTAAGAAAATGATCAGCTAGTAAGAAAACAGGCGGCAACAAGGCAGGACGTATGTCTTTTTATGTTTTGTGTTAGTTTTGTTTACATACTCGTAAGTGAACGAAGTTTATGATGTTTTCAATATATTTAGTGTTGTTTTTTGTTTTATTTTCAACAATTTTATAGATATTCCAGAAGATGTTCCTCAAAGAGGAACGAAATATCGAATAAATAAAAAAACATCAAAACTTGACCTCGAGCTTGTTCATTAGTTAAAAACAACCAAAAGTTAGTTAAAAATGTTAACCAGTAAGGAAAGGCAGAAAGTCGGACAGGGCCGACTATATAATACCCTACACCTCCCTAATAATGCGATAAAGGTCATTGCGATAATAATTTGGAATAATTGGTAAGTAGGCAGGAACATATTATCTAATTCTGAGCCGATAATCGCTAAATTAACCAATATTCGTTCCTAAATTGAGAAACATCTTTCCGGAAAATATTAATGATCGGAAGTAAAGTACAACTTCTATAGCGCTTTGATACCAAATCAGGAGGAACATATATATGGAGGTTATATATAAATCTGAACCGATTTTCCCTGAATACTCATTCATGTAAAAAGACCTCTTTCTGTAGAATTTCGTACTGATCGGATATAAAATACAGTTTCTACAACATTTACATGTCAAATAGGGGATAACATATATATGGGGGCTATATCTAAATCTGAAGCGATTTCTTCCAAATTTAAAAGTGTTCATTCATATAATAGGAAACCTCTTTCTGTCAAATTTCATACTGATCGGGTATAAAATATAGTTTTTACAGTTTTTACAGCGCTTACATGTCAAATCGGGAGTAACATATATATGGGGGATATATCTAAATCTGATCCGATTTACAGTCTACAGCGCTTACATGTCAAATCGGGGGTAACATATATATGGGGGCTATATTTAAATCTGAACCGATTTCTTCCAAATTTAAAAGTGTTTATTCATATAATAAGAAACCTCTTTCTGCCGAATTTCATACTGATCGGATATAAAATAACATTTTTACAGCGCTAACATGTCAAGTGGGGGTAACATATATATGGGGGCTATATCTAAATCTGAACCGATTTTAACAAAATTCAATAGGGATCGTCCTTGAGCAAAAAAAAAGATATGTGTAAAGTTTCGTCGAGATCGGACCATAATTGCGACCTGTACTTTGATCACACGAATACATGCACAGACAGACGAAAAGACGGACATAGCAGAAAGTGATTCTAAGTCGATCGGTATAATAAACGATGGGTCTATTTCTTCTCGTTTTGGGTGTTACAGACAAATGCACAAAGTTATGATACCCTGTACCACAGTGTGGTGTAGGGTATAAAAAGGCATTTGAATACAGATGTTAAATTTTATTATTTGCCTCGGAATTGAAATATAAATAAACGAAATCAATTAATTTTGTTGTTAATATTAAACGAATATGTATATTCGTACATATAAGTAAATAATTATAAATACCATCAGAATCTTCAACGAAACGAGATAATGAGTTCACAGTCCATCAAGAACTTACCATAGCAGTATTGTTGTATTGAAGATGAGCAGGAGGACGAGTTCTGCTGTTGTTTATCACTTGTCTGTGGCGGAATTTCATTATTGGACTCCTTCAGTTTCTTACACGTAATTTCTGTTTCCGGTCGAGTTCTGGTGTTATTGCTCGATATCCTTGTGTAGGTGACCGAATCCCCAACAGACGTTGAGTTTAAGAATTTTGAACGGTCAGTGTTGTTGGGCAACTTAATTTCTTTGCCATTGCCCGATGAGGTCTGTACAATTTGTAGCATTTCGTCGGTATTATTGCAACTGCCACCCAGAGAGCCAGTGGTGGGATTTGCTCCCTTACGTGTCTGATAACGAAATGAAAAGTTCAAATTAAAGACATTTGATGTTTTCATATCCGTCGTTGTCGACGATGCTACTTGTGTATAGATTTTGCCATCACCCACCGTCGACGAGTGGGCAGAGTGGGAACCGCCTCCACTGCTGACCACATTATTATTTTTGCTGCCGAATATGAGAGCCTTTTCATCTTTGATGCCCAAGTACAGAGTGCGTGTTATCAGTATATATGCAATGCATAGTATTCCCAGTGGCAGCACAAGCAAAATGAGATCCAGAAAAATGTTATAGGATCTCTCATAGCCCACCGCCTGCTGTGGCCATTGTTCACGACATTTGCGAAGGCCTGTGCAAAACGAAAATTAAAGAAAATATAAATGTTAGATGTTGTTACGTAATATATATAAAAAAATGTTGAAATTAAAAATTTTACAATGATGCTTTCATTTAACCCAAAATGACTTGGGGCAACATTGACTTATTGAGTCTTTTGTGGTTTGGTGTACTATGCATACTGACTATCCTAAGTGAGTGAGAGGCGATCAAAGTTTGAAGAATTTTTTGAATTTGTGTAGAATTCCTTTATAATGAAAATTGATTGGGTTGACGGATAAACACCAAATTTTGACTGAATATATTTAGAATATTTAGAAATTAAAAATGCAATTTCCCTAAAAACCTGCTAAGTCGACTTAGCATGTTTTAGAATGGAGGTATCGATATGTACCATTCATACATGTATTTATATTATTGGAGTGGCTTTTAAAAATATTGTTTTTTGTAAGAAGTTATTTCCCAGCGGCAGAGCACTTTATTGATGGTATATTGGGAAATTCAATAAAATTTTTTATAGAAGGAAAAGTTTTAAAATAGTTTTAAGCTATATTAACAATGAAATTCGTAAGCAAATAACTAACAAATACACCCTCACTTAGGTAGGAAAGTAATATGGAAAATGGCACTATGTGTAAAGATGCCAGATACAAGTTTCCGCATTTTTGTCACTTTATAGGCAATGTAATTTTTGTCTACAATACAGAATATGAAAATAATTAGATGATAAATACGAAAAATATTGGGAAATTCATTTCGACGGTATAAAACAATTTGTGCAGATGTGTATCAGAAGGAGCTTGACAAATACGCCTATCTGCCTGGACAGAGAATACTTTAAAAACATTATACTACACCGAATTGTAGGTGTTGTGTGTATTCGGCTAGCAGTTATGAGCAGTTAATCTTTTTTTAACATGTGTCAAAATATTGTACATACACATTTATTATTTGCAAAAATATTTTCAATTAAAATTTATATAAAACTACTGCTGCTGTATTACACTAGTTTACAAAATTTTTGTCGAAGGAAAGCGCATACAATTTGCTGGTGCAATATGGTGTCCTAATCACGAAAAATATACAAAACCAGTAAGGAAAGGCAGAAAGTCGGGCGGGGCCGACTATATAATACCCTACACCTTCCTAACAATGCGATAAGGGTCACTGCGATAATAATTTGCAATAACTGGTAAATTGATAGGAACAAATTATCTAATTCTGAACCGATAATCGCTAAATTAAGCAATATTCGTTCCTAAATTGGAAATCGTCTTTCTGGAAAATTTTATTGATCGGTGGTAAGGTACACCTTCTCTAGCGCTTTGATATCAAATCAGGAGGAACATATATACGGATGTTATATATAAATCTGAACCGATTTTCCCTGAATACTCATTCATGTAAAAAGACCTCTTTCTTTCGAATTTCGTACTTATCGGATATAAAATATAGTCTCTACAGGGCTATATCTAAATCTGAAACGATTTTCTCTGAATTTGGCAGTATATCTTCGAGTAATAAGAAACCTCTTTCTGGCGAATTCTGAACCGATTTTCTCCGAATTTAGCAGTATTCCTTCATGTAATAAGAAACCTCTTTTTGCCGAATTTCGCACTGATCGGATGTAAAATAACATTTTTACAGCGCTTACATGTCGAATCGGGGTTAACGTGCATATGGGGGCTATATCTAAATCTGAACCGATTTTTTCCAAATTTAACAGTGTTCATTTATATAATAATAAACCTCTTTCTGCCAAATTTCATACTGATCAGATATAAAATAAAGTTTTTACAGCGCTTACATGTCACATCGGGGCTAACATATAAAGGGTCCGCCAAATAACTTTTTTTTTGAAAATGGGCGCAAAACATCGAGTGTAGCTTCGGCTGTCTGCCACGTAGCGCCGTCCTGTTGAAACCAAATGTTGCCAATATCCTCCTATTCAATTTTTGTGAACAAAAATTCGTTCAACATGGCCCGATAACGATCGCCATTGACTGTAACGGCCACTCCTTGCTCATTTTCGGAAAATGGCCCAATTACGCCTCTGGACCAAAATCCGCACCAACCAGTGACTCGTTTTGGGTGTATCGGCTTTTCAATGTATGCGTGCGGGTTTTCTGTGCCCCAAATGCGACAATTTTGCATGTTTACATACCCGCCAAGATAAAAATCTTCATCTGAAAATATGATTTTTTTGGCAAAATCGGCATCTTCTGTAAGTCGATTGCATTCAAGCGTATTTTTCAAAGTTCAAGCGTATACACAACCATATTCGTTCAGCGGAAGGATAAAACTAATTATCTGTCAAACCAGACATGAGCTAAGTGTTACCATTCACTAGTTGAAAAAAAAACGTTAGATGGCGGACCCTTTATAAACCGATTCTAACCAAATCTGAACCGACTTTAACCAAATTCAATAGGGCCAAAACAAAGATATGTGTAAGGCTTCGTCGAGAGCGCGCCCTAATTGCGACCTGTACTTTGATTACAAGAATATATGCACAGACAGGCAGACGGACATAGCAGAAAGTGATTCTCAGTCGATCGGTATAATAAACAATGGATCTATTTCTTCTCCTTTTGGGTGTTACAAACAAATGCACATAGTTATAATACTCTGTACTACAGTGTGGTTTAGGGTATAAAAAGGTTTTGGTTCAGAAGTTACATTATAATAACTGAAAATCTTCACCAAATTTCAAAGAAAAAATATTTGAAAAAAAATATCATCAACTAAATATATTTGAAAACAAATACAAATATTTTTTCTTTGTAATTTGTAAAGATTTTCAGTTATTATAATGTAACTTCTGTCGTCCCCACCCCAAAAAGTATACCATCGGTAGAGTACATATGGACCATTTTTTATAAAAAAATGTAAGGAAAAAAATCAGATCGATTCTGAGATACTGAAATTTATATTTTCCGCGAAAAGTGACCGATATAAATTGTTTAAGATAAAATTACTATATATTTTAACAAAAGTGCACGGAAAATAGTTTAAGAAACAATATATTCAAGTTCTTATGATTTGTAGCATTAAAATTATCTTCAAAAAACCATTACAGAGGAAAAAAATCAATTTTTCTGAACTTTGACCTCGCCCCCTGCCTCCAATTTTCGATTAATTTTGTTAATATTGTGGGACATTACTCCCACAAACTAGGGCAACATTTTCTGAGAATTTGAGAAAGATCTAATTTTTGACTTGTGACACTTGAATAAGAACAACCCATATCCCTTTTGGTAGATGTTTATGGATAGAAAATTATGGTCTTATACCCCCAATATACATATATCAGTTGCTGCGGGCCAAAAGTGTAACATATCGAAGGAGTGACCCCAATCAGTTTTTGACCATTGTAAGCTATTTGAGCAATATCCGTCCGTACGTTACACACTGCTGCGTTTCATGGGCAATTCGAATTAAATTTGTGTGGTATAATTTTAAACTAACTAAAAAAATCGAAAAAGTGTTAAAAGTGTAGGTAAAATAAATGGATTTTTTAGTTTCGTTCCTGAGTAGTTGAAGGGAAATATTTTTGAAAAATACATTTGTAGACCGAATTGCATATTTTTATATATAACATATATATGGCGGCTATATCTAAATCTGAACCGATTTTGACCAATTGCAATAGGGATCGCCCTTGGGCCAAAAAAGAGCAATGTGCTTAATTTCTTTACAATCAGACCGTAAACACGACCTGCATTTTTCTTACAAGAATACATGGACAGACAGACGGACATGGCTAAATCGACTCAAAAAGTGATTATATGTCGATCGGTATAATAAACTATGATTATATTTCTTCTCTTTTTGGGCGTTACACACAAATGCACAAAGTCATACTGTACCACAGTGTGGTGTACGGTTTAAAAATATGATTGGAATTTTAGAAAAAAACAAGTAAAAAAGGTTAGGTTCGGCCATGCCATGAATCTTATATACCGTCCACCATGGATTGCTGCAATTGTATTACTGGAAAAATCTGTTGATATGGAGCAAATCATGAAACGAATCCTTTTTGTTTAAGTAAATTATTAAAAAAACGAACTCTGCAATTTTTAGGCCGCAAATTGAGCTACATCTACACGGGGACTACAATAAAAAAAATTGATTTGTATAAATTTTATTGAGATGAATTCCTTCCAAACAAGAATAAAAGCTGCAAAGTTTATGGCTATAACAGGCTTTTTTGGGAGCCACATATATGTATACACGGGGCAAAATCGCCTTTTTTGATATGTTTGAACCGAAAGAAAATATACTTGGAACACAAATTTTTAAATATTATATATTTCTTAGCAAATAAATTTTATTTGAAAATCAATAAAATATATTTGGAACGCATATATTAATATATTACAACAAATTGTATTTGCAAACTAAATTTCTCAAATAAAATATGTGTTTAAATACAATTAAAATTATTATTTAGGATATTTTCCAAATATATTTTATTTAAAAAAGATTTCCAAAACTTTTGCAGACTTTTTCGAATTTCAGTTTTAATTTTTCCTTAGTTTCGAATTGTACCTCCCAGTTATGATACCATATGCAGCATTAATTTCTGTTTTAAATCAATCATTTCAAATTTCTGAGTATTCCAGGCCATCATTAGTCAATCCTCTAAGTACTTTATTATACGATTTCAATTATTATTATTTATTATTTTTACGAACATTAAAAATTTCTAAAAATTTAACTTTGAATTACTGACAAATTTAACACAATTTATGTATTTTATTAATACTTAAATGCAAATAAATATTTGTTTCGAAATAACGGTCACATTGGGATGTTAACAAATATTTGTTTGGAAAAATATATTTCCAAATCCACAACTTTTGTGTGTACCAAATATTATATATTTCGAGTGTACCCTAAACATATATATCTTTCAAGCCGAATATGTTTGGGACAATATACTACAGGAGCGATTTTTTTTCAGTGTGTAGGTGGACTTTAACAAAATATGAACTTGTTATAGTCCTTGTCGTAATAAAATACAAACAGCTAAGATTCAGTTAAAATGCTTCGAAAATGTGGTATTTATGGCTTAAATACGCATATTTTGGAGCGACCTCTATAGGGTGAATATAATAAAATATGAACCGATATGTAAAACTTTTGCTGTGATGAATTCTTGTCAAAATGAAATAAACACTGCAAAGTTTCTACTAAATTGTTTTACAAATGTGGTATCTATGGCTCAAAGCTCGTATTTTGGAGAGACCTCTATAGGGGAGCTATATCAAAACATTGACCGATATGGCCCATTTACAATCCCAAACATCCTGCAACTATAAGAAATATTTCTACCAAATTTGATCAACCTAGCTCTATTATTACGGACTGTAGCGTGATTACAACAGACGTACAGGGCTTAATCGTCTTAGAATTTTACGACGATTAAGAATCTAAGATCAATATTTAGAGGTGTTACAAACTGAGTGACAAAATGAATGTACCCCATCCTATGGTGGATGGTATACAAATTAAAAAAACTTTATCGTAACAAAGTTTTTTATTTTCACAAAACAGAATGACTCAATCTACGCAAAAAAGGTGTTAGGTCTAGGTTGCAATACAAAATTGTTACATAGTGTTATCTTTAATACGAGAAAATAATAACAGCTATGCATGTAAAAAGAAAAATCACGTCTAAGTCCAATAATCTAACAAGTAAGAAGAGTTCCGTAGGGAGAACCGATTATGGAATAGTCTCACTTTCTGATTAAGGTAATATGGTACATCGGGTGGGAGATTTCAGAAAGTTGAAAAAATTTGCATTCTTTATTAGGTTACAGTCATTGGAAATATTGTCTAAAATACAAAATATGAAAACATATACATACATACATATGTATATTATCAGTCTATAT
Source organism: Eudasyphora cyanicolor (assembly GCA_963930755.1). Lineage (NCBI taxonomy): Eukaryota > Metazoa > Arthropoda > Insecta > Diptera > Muscidae > Eudasyphora > Eudasyphora cyanicolor. The sequence goes on along the minus strand of OZ005736.1, from coordinate 52,447,182 downwards.
GAAAACATATAGATTCTCAATATTTCACTAAATTTAAACCCATTGTGAGGAGGAACTAGAAGGCATGGACCAATACGACTCATGTTCGAACTTAGCCTGAGAAAAAGTATTATCACACTCCAAAATTTGAAGACAATCTATTATTACTGCTTTCGAGCGTTATCGTGCGCTACCGCTAGACGGACAGACAGACAAACAAATGAACCAACGGACATGCAGGCGGACAATCAGGATAGACAAACAGTCAGACATACTTACGGACAGACAAACAGATAGACCGACAGACGGACAGACATACACACATACATACAGACAGACAAACAGACAGACGGACAGACTGATTGACAGATTTTAAGTCATTGCTCAAATGTCGTAAAATGTTCTATAAATGACCACTGCCAAATATATGGAAAATCGGTTCAGATATAGATAATGCCCCTATATATATGTTACACGCGATTTCACGAATAAGCGCTGCAAAAAACTGTATTTTATATCCGGTCAGTATTTACTTCGGAAGAAAGAAGTTTCTTATTACATCAATGAAATCTGCCGAATTCGGAGAAAATCGGTTCAAATCTCTATGGAAGACGTTGTTTACTTCCGATCATTAAGAAATTTGGCAGAAATAAGTTTCTTAGTTTACAAACGAATACTGCTTAATTTGTGGTTAAGATGTATGTACATGTATCATCCTCAGTATTAATAATTTTGTATTTGTATTTTACGTCCGATCTTTAAATATTTTTTCAGAAATTATGTTTTTGATCCAAGTTTACAAAAATCTCTTTAGATTATGTATTGTCCCATCCATTTGTTCCTTCCGATTCTTGATCTATAAAAGAATATTGCATATTTATCGTTTCAGATCTACTTTATTGTGATCAACATCTTCAAGTCCTCCTTGGAATAATCCTTTATGAAGAGGTAGAGATAAGTACTTTCCTAATTGAACCGAAACAAATTATTTCAACTTATTATTTCAATGCCGCTTTGTACATTAGCAGGAAGTTGCCTTTCCTTACTGGCTTGACATATTTTTTTATAAATAATATTATCGAGAGCAGTTTTTCTGATACTAGTAATTTTTTTTAATTTTGAGTTGTTATCTTTTTGTTGAAAACGTTGTGCGATATATACCCTCCTCCACTAAAGTGAGTGTATAATGAGACTTGACGGACGTTAAAACAATATGACCCCCACTTACATACTGTCTACGACCGGTGATGTATTACACATTTTTCCATAGTAAGTTATTTATACCATCCCTTTACATTGACCATTGATCTAAGATACAAAGTTCTTTACAAATATTGATATTACTCACTTATATTTATAAATACTGATTTTACACGCTGAAAAAAAATCGCTTCTGTAGTATATTGCCCCAAACATACTCGGCTTGAATTATACATATGTTTAGGGTACACTCCAAATATATAATATTTGACATACCCAAATATTATATGTTTGGGAGGATATAGTTCTAAACAAAAATAAGTTCCCATTATAATATTTTTTTATTTGGAACTAGTATTTTGTATTTATGTATTTTGGCAATGTATCAATGCCTTAATTTAAAGACAAGTTTTCTGTTGTTCAGATGTTTAAAGAACATTTTTTAAAAATTTATATGTTTGTAAAATTTAATTAAAACTTAAATCGTATAATCTTTCGCAAATATAAATTGCATTGATGCATTTTAAATAGTGATGAATTGGAATACTTATAAATTAAAATTTATTGATTTGAAACAACAGCTAATGCTGTTAAAGACATTTTTAACTATAATCTGGGAAAAACTAACTCAAATTCGAAAAATTTAGCAAATTTAAAAAATCATTTTTAAATAAAATATATTTGGAAATCATCTTAAACAATAACTTTGTTTGTGGGTAAATACATATTTTATTTGTGAAAGTCAATGCGCAAGTATAGATTGTTCTAATATATTAATATATGCGTTCCAAACAAAGTTTCGTGATTTTCAAATAAAATTTGTTTGTTAACAAATATATAATATTTAAAAAATTCGTTTCCAAATATATTTTCTTTCAATTCAAACATATCAAAAATGCCGATTTTCTTCCGTGTAGGAAATAACTACTTCTGCAAATTAATTCTGAACAATTTTTTCTTATTTCAAGATAAAGTCTTAACGGAAAATATAGAACCATCACTGCCACCCAACATAAGTGTATCAGCATCCACTACCATCACTCAATCGCTTAAATGATTACGTGATTATTCTTCATTAAACTTGTGACAAAGTCATTGGCGAAACGAAAGCCTAACACGCAATTTTCACACTCTGACAGTTTAAGATATATTATGTCAATTAACTTGTAGACCATGAGAAAAGTTTTGAAGGTAAAAATCACCAAAGCAGCGATGAACTTTGTCCTTAGTTGGTATTCACTGAGCTAGTAATAATCCTGTGAGTTTATGATAAGGACAACAATACATATAAATATATATTTGTATGTAAAGTATTTATTTTTGTGACATTTGCACGACATAAATTGTATAGCAAACTTTGGTGGACAGAATGTTCGGTCGTTTAAAAATAAATAAAATTGTACTAATTTAATAGTCAAATTGTTTCCTCGGTATATTAGAAATTTGTAAATATAATTTATGATAAACCAGTAACGAAAGTCTAAAATCGGACGAAGCCTACTACATGATACCCTACATCATCATTTGTTACAGCAGAATAAGTACACATATAATTGTTTGTCCACCGTTCAACATGTTTTACGAAAATTCAGGAAAATACTTAGACTAATAATCATTTTACAAATGAAATCAAAACCCATTCATACGGCTGCACCATTTTTACAAACAAACCTAAAAATTCTGTTTCAGTGTAACATGTATAACAAATTTTACATTTTTTCCACAAACGAAATCACCATAACTAACTTTTAGTCGATATATCTCGATTCCTAGACGTGATCCAATGAAAAGCCGGGACACGATATAACTTTACCCGGTAGTCAGTACCCTCGCCGATCACTGACCCCTACCATTTGTCGCACTGTGTAAGTAGTTATATGGATGGGAAAAAGGCATTTTCGGACAGTCCATAAATTTAAAATATTTTATCATAACTACTATCCAATAGGAATAAACTTGGTGCATTTTTTATGCCGATTAGAAGACATTGGTTTTAAAATTCATTCATGGGATGACATGAAATCCCATATATATGTTACAATAATTCAAGTGATTGGAAGCATACTTTATTCCGGGAAAGAAGATGACTGGAAACAATTTCACTAGTTCAGATAAAATTCATGTGAAATCATTTTTATTGGGAATTTCGTAGTCTATACTTGTGTATTTGAAAATACCATAAGTGATTGGGAAGAATTTAATTCCCTAAAGCAATTCAGCTAATGCCTAATAATATTTTATTCGGGATTTCATGGAAATCCAAACGGATATGCAAACAAATGTAAAAAAACAAACGTCTAGACTTGCTTTAAACATTCATTTAATGACTTTTAAAATGTCATTACATACATATGTGGTTTTTCACACAGGAACGTAAATAAAATGTCAGCCTCATTAGTCAATTCAACTAGAAGTCGTAATGTGATGGGTACATCTCATATCCTCCTTAAGGTATGATTATTTATAAATTACTGGCACACGGTAAGGGAAACAATTAAAAATTAAATTTTTAATTGCAGATATCTCGGTAACTATACGAGATAATTTTTAGGTATAAACAGTTTTTTTGTTGACCTCAATTAGTAGAACACACACAAAAATTAATTTTATAAATCGGAAGAGAAACACGAGTTACACGCGCTTGAACATTTTATGCACCCGATGTGGCCAACTTTGAGGCCCTCTAGCTCCGCCCCTGCCTGACATGGTGGGCCCAAATATAAAACTTAACTGCACTAACACCTCTTCATCTACCATGCCAAGTTTGGTCGCATTCGGTTTTTTGGTTAAGAAACGGTCGAATTATTTCCCCTTTTTGAATTCGTACCACTGTGCAGTGTTTTGCAAAAACAGACGAGCCTCGGTATTTCGTCCATAAATTTTACAGATATTGAGTCTTCCAAAAAATTTTTTCTGTTCTGGATTTGTGAGAGTGCGACGAATATTCTTTGAAGAAAATCGAGCGGAAGCAATTTTTTCTACAAAGTTTTTTCCCAAAAAAACGTTTGTAAAATTTTTTTTTAAAAATTGAAAAAATAAATTTTACGAAAAATGGCGCATTGTGTCCTCTTTAAAACAAAGTAAACTTCGGTTCAGCCATTCGAGAGAATTTACAAATTTCGTAAAACACCAAAACTAATTTTTTTAAATTTTTCAAAAGTTAAAAAGTCCATAAAATTTATTTAAAATGTTTTTTTTTTTAAAGATAGCGAGATCTTATTCTAGCTATTTGTAACTGCTTATAAACATTTTAACCAAAAATAAATTACGTAGGTCGATTTTAAATATTCTGACCCATTTGCAAGTAACTAATAAAGGGTCCGCCAAATAACCTTTGAAAATGCTATAGAAATGCGATCTTCAAAAACAGGGCGCAAAACATCGAGCGTAGCAGTCCTGTTGAAACCAAATGTTGCCAATATCCTCCTCTTCAATTTTTGTGAACAAAAATTCGTTCAACATGGCCCGATAACGATCGCCATTGACTGTAACGGCCACTCCTTGCTAATTTTGGAACAAAAATGGCCCAATTATGCCTATGGACCAAAATCCGCACCAAACAGTGACTCGTTTGGGTGTATCGGCTTTTCAATGTATGCGTGCGGGTTTTCTGTACCCCAAATGCGACAATTTTGCTTGTTTACATACCCGCCAAGATCAAAATGAGCTTCATCTGAAAAGATGATTTTTTTTGGCAAAATCGGCATCTTTTGTATGTCGCTCGCAGGCCCAGTTAGCGAAGCGAAAACGCATTGGATGGTCAGTTGGCTTCAACTCCTGAACCAATTGGACTTTGTATGGCGTCATACCAAGATCTTTATGCAAAATTCGTCTCAATGATGTCTCCGAAATGTTCAATTGTTGAGAACGAAGGTGAATTGATGTTGATGGCGCTTCACGCACACTTTCTGCCACAGCAGCAATATTCTCGGGTGTACGCACTGTTTTTGGCTTTTCACGCTTTGGTTTATCGATGAAGATGCCAGTTTCTTTCACTTTTTTCACAATATAACGAACATACGGAGCTGACGGTGCTTCTCTTCTTCCAAAATCCGTACATAATTTTCGCACACATTCTGCAACATTACCATGATTTTCAAAGTAATGTCGCAATATTTCCCAGCGTTCTTCAAGCGTATACACAACCATATTCGTTCAGCGGAAGGATAAAACTAATTATCTGTCAAATCAGACATGAGCTAAGTGTTACCATTCACGAAATAAGCACTAGTTGAAAAAAAACGTTAGATGGAGGACCCTGTACATTTGGAATATTTATTCCCTCACATAAGGGAGAAGGGTACATATCGGATTAACTAATTGACTTAAAATTTGGTATGCGATAATATTTTTATCTATCTCTGGCTAAGTTCGAAGATGGGCAATGTTGATAATACCCCACACCTCCCTAACAATGCGAAAATGTGCATTGCGATGACAATTTGGAATAATTGGGTTCGTTTCGATTAAAAAGTAATAATATTCTAGATCTGAAACGATAATCATAGATCAAGAAGGAACAAATAGATAAGACTAGAATGGGCCATAATCTAAACAAATTTTCATCAACTTGGATCAAAAACCTCCTTTTTTCGAAATAATAAAACGATCGGTCGTAAAATACAGTTTTGATAGCGCCTAAATACTAAATTGGCAGGAACTAGTTTTACATGTTGCTATATCTAAACCGATTAACCACAATTTATGCAGTAGTAGTTCCTAAATTAAGAAATATGTTTCTGCCAAATGTTGCTATATCGAAAGTAAAGTACAACTTCTATATCGCTTTGATACTAAATCGGAGGAACGTATATATTGGGACTTTATCTAAATCTGAACCGATTGTCACCGAATTTCGTACTGATCGGATATAAAATACACTTTCCACAACTCTTACATGTTAAATCGGGGGTAACATATATATGTGCATCGATTTTCCTAAAATTTAGTATTATCCCTTAGTTTATCAAAAGACTTCTTTATGTCAATTTTTGTTCAGATCGGTTAAAAAATGTTGCTTATACAGTGCATATTCTCGCTTTGATGACCAACTGACGGAACTAACATTTTCAACATTGTTGAGGAGAGCAGATTTTCTGCTTTTGAGACAATGTTGCTTCTTCCCCATGGCGTAATATTTGTTATACAATTTCCAGTTTATTTTTCTTATTATGTACAATAATTCCTCTTTCCCAATATTCTTACAAAAAATTAAAGTTAATTCCTAAAAAAAATTCAATTTTAAGTGAGATATTGCCAGATACGTTGAAAATGTTGTACCGTTTTTGGAGAAAACAGTAATTGTTACATGCTCAAAATTTACACACGTTGTAACGGGTTTTCCAATACGGATTATATGAATTTGAAGTGACGTTTCGGCCAAATGTCATGATCTGTCATTTGTTTTTTATTGTATTCAGTAGTGTTTACAATTTCATCATGGAGAGAACAACGTTAACAAATTATTCACTTGTATTATCAAAATTATCGTTCTCCAATTGCAACTTTTAGTGCGCTAAGTCCATTTTTTTTTTAAATCCAAAAAAACACTTTCCAGTCGACCTACGACCTTGACACCCATGAACAATATTTTAGCTTTCTTTAAGAGCTATCTTTTTGGCATTGACCGACTGTGGCTACGTGCTACACAGCAAATGAAAAAATTGAATTGTTGCGAGAAAAGTCTGGAGATTCGATTATTTAAAGAAATTGTGATACTGAATGGCCTCCAAGAAGTTGTGAGTTAACAACATTAGACTATTTCTTGTGGGGTTATTTAAAGTCATTGGTCTTTTGAAATAAACCAGACTCTCTTCAAGCTTTACAAGTCAATATTGAACGTGCCATTCATGACATACGACTTGAATTGGTAGAAAAAGTGCTCGGAAATTGGGTTCATCGAATTCGTTCCTGCAGAAGAAGTCGTGGAGGCCATTTGAATGACGTTTTATTTTGTATCGATTGTACTTCACATTAAATAAACAACTTTTGAATTTCCTTAACAATAAGTGTGTTTTTTCAAAGAAATCATATCACTCTTATTGGAAAACCCTTTACGTATACATATATGTTGCTATATCTAAATCTGAACAAATCATCCACAAATTAAGCAGTATTCTTTGATACCAAATTGGGGAGAACATATATTCCTGCTTAGATAACGTTATTTGTATAGCCTTCACCATAGGATAGGGGTATACCAACTTTGTCATTCCGTTTGCAACACCTGAAATTCGAAGACGATTTAGCCATATCCGTATGTCAGTCCGTCTGTCTTTCGGTCTGTTGAAATCACGCTACAGTCCGTAATAATAGAGCTAGGTTGATCAAATTTGGTAAAAATACTTCTTATAGTTGCAGTTCGTTTGGGATTGTAAATGAGCCACATCGGTCAATGTTGTCATATAGCTCCTCTATAGATGTCGCTCCAAAATTCGGGTTTGAAGACATGGATACCACATTTTGCAGGCTGAAACTTTGCAGTTTATATTCTATTTTGACAAGAATTCACCACAACAAAAATTTTACAAACCGGTTCATATTTTGTTGGTGGCTGATATGTATTGCAACCAACTTCAGGTTGCTATCATTTCTAAGCCGCTAGATTGATAGCTGACAGATTTATTTCAGTGATAGTTCATTTTATTGTTTACAAGCTTACAAAAGCATTCTGATCTATTGCATTCAGAAGAAAAGTTATTCGTGAGGGAATTCAAGCGTGATAGTGTGATTGCTTTATATTTGGGTGGAAAAACACAAATGGCTATCGTTAGAACCCTCCAGCATTTAAATGTGAATAAATCTTTTGTTTCTCGTACCATTGCTCGTTACCGTGATACTGGCAGTGTTGCATCGCGTCCAAAAAGTGGACGAAAAAAACGGTAACAACACCAGAAATGATCCGAAAAGTGAAGGCCAGATTTGATCGAAATCCACGCCGCAGTGGTAGAACAATTGCTCGTGAGCTGAACATATCGCGAGAACGGATACAACACATATTAAAAAATGAGCTTGGACTAAAGCCATTGAAGTTCCAAAAAGTGCAAGAGCTCACCGATGCACAAAAAAAGTTAGACTGGAAAGAGTCAAGGAGTTGCTTCGCTTGCACGAAAGTGGCCAGTTACCGAATTTGGTTTTCTCCGATGAGAAGCCATTCCAAATTGAGCAGATTGTGAACAAACAAAATGATCGGGTTTACTTGCCAAAGAGGTCAGCTGAAAATTTACACCTTCGATTGGCCACAAGAACTCAAGCGCCGCCGATGGTAATTGTGTGGGCCGCCGTAACGGCCGATGGTCGCTCCCCGCTCGTATTCATCGACCATGGGGTCAAAATAAATGCCGAATATGGACATTCCAACAGGACTCAGTACCATCGCACTGAGCACGCGTCAACCAAGAATTGCTTAAAAAGGAGGTTCCTCGCTTCATTTCTTCCGCGCAATGGCCACAAAGATCTCCGGATCTCAATCCGTTGGACTTTTGCGCCTGGGGCAGTTTAGAGAGTAAGGTTCGCACTAAAAAATACCAAAGTATCGATCATCTCAAGACGGCGGTTCGCCCGGAATGGGCCAAAATACCGCAGAGCCACTTTCGTGCAGCGTGTGATGGCTTTGTCGGCCGTTTGAAGGCCATAATTCGTGCCAAAGGTGGCCAATTCGAACAAATCTAAACTGTTTCTAAAATTTTATGTTATTTCCGCCATTTTTTGCTTTTGAACAATAAAATTTAAAAAAAAAATTAAAAAAATATAGCGCTTTACTTTGTTGCATTATATATCAGCCACCCTGTAGAGGTAGCTCTCAAATATGCTAATATAAGCCATAAATACCACATTTTTAAGATGAAGACTTGGCTAAAGAAATTGAGGCCTCAAAAAAGGCTTTGCTCAAACAAAAAGGATTTTTCCCTGATTTGCTCCATATGCAAAGATTTTTCTAGTAATGTAATTAAATGCAATCCATGGTGGAGGGTATATAAAATTCGACATGACCGATTTTTCGGTAAGAAGTATTTTCTTTAAATACATACATTGCACTGTGCCGAACTATAAGCGTTTATGTGCACAGGTATATTGACGTTACATGCAATTAAATTTTCGTATAATTTGCTAATTTTGTGTGGGAGGTACAAAAAGTGGCGTGGTGATAACGCCCACTTTGCACAGGACTGTAGGTACTATAACAGCATTACACTGTACACAATTTCAAGTATTTGTATGCGCTTGTATTAAAGTTATAAGCTGTTGGAAGTACCAAAAGGGCCTGTACAATAATGCCCATTTTTTACCGGACTATAGGCGATACAAAAATATTATACTATACAAAATTTCAAATATTTTTATGCACTTGTATTAAAGTTATAAGCAGTTCAATTTTGATCAAAATGGTCCATTTGTGTGGGAGGTACCAAAAGGGGCGTGGCAACTTCGCCCATTTTTCTCGAGGTGATGGCGACTAATAAAATAATACAATGTGTGGAATTTCAGAAGATTCTAATAAGTGGTATATATGTTATTAAATATTCAATATTTCACTAAATGTTAATCCTTTGTGGGGGAGGTACCAGAAAGAGTGGACTAATATGGCCCATCTTCGAACTTAGCCGGAGATAGAAAAAAATAGTACCGTATACCTAATTTGAAGTCAATCGGTTATTCCTTTCGAGAGTTATCGTGCGCACCAGCCAGCAGACAGACAGACAGACGGACGGACGGACGTACATTTCTCATTCCACTTAAAATCGCCCAAAACGAATATCCGCCGAACATACTTAGGGTCTTAGATCACTCCTTCGATGTGTTAAACTTTTAGTCCGTAGAAAATGACAAAAATTAATTTCATAGGTAGATATTAAAAATTCTGGCCCAGATATATGTACTCGTAGAAAATACATACAAGCTTGAAGAATTATTGTACCAAATTTTATTAAAACCAAAATTCTCTCAATATATATATCTGCCACAACCTTTAAGGAGTTTGTTGTATAGGATTTTATTTTACCTATAAACATATATGGCTAATATGCCTATGCATACTAGGAATCTTACCATCATTACGAAAAGTTGGCATCCCTACCGGTCAAAACGTCAAAAAAAGTAAGCTCCGTCGATAGCTAAATAAAAAATCCGAAAACACTGTGTAAACAAAACAAACAAACATACAAACGTTCAAAACCTAATAAGCAAAGTACTCTCTCTTACAACAACATCAAATATGCCGAGTACCAGTCGCAGAAGCATTAAGAATGCGAAAACAATTTGTGGCCAGTGCGAATTAGAGGTCAAAGAAGAAAACATTCAATGCAACAAGTGCGCCAAAATATATCATGTTGTATGTACGAAATTGGACAAACGTCAATACGAACATTTATGTGAAAATGAAGAGGAAGAGTTTGTGTGCCATATGTGTAATAGTGATGATAACACAGTTAGAGGAGAACTGTTGGAAATTAAGAGTAAACTAACAAAACTAAATAAACTCGACCAACTTACAGAGTTGCAAGAATCAATGAATTTCATGGCATCGAAGTTTGATGAAATTTTGAAAGGAATGCTTGAAAATAAAGAAAAAATTAAAAGCATTGAAAGGGAAAACCGTAACTTGAAATCTGAAATAACTAATCTAAAAGAATCAGTAAAATTTCTGAACGATCATCGCGTAAAAAACGACTGTATCATAAATGGCGTTAAACCAATTATTAATTTGAGTGCCGCGGAAACGGTTATTGAGATTTCCAGAAAAGTGGGTGTTTCAATACAAGAATCAAATATTGAAGATGCGTATTTTTTAAAGAGAAAAGACTTAAATAAAGACAATCAAAGCCTCATTGTGAAATTTAATTCCAAGGTTTTCAAAGATAAGCTCATGACTGCCAAGCCGAAATTCAAAGAAGATGAATGCATGAAATCAATATATGTGAATGATTTTTAAGTAAAGAGTCGTTGGAGCTTTTAAAATATGCCAGAACGTTGAAGTCAGTTGGGTACCATGCTGTCTACTCTTTTGGAGGTACAATTTATGCTAAAAGGAGCGCTATTACTAAACCACGCTTAATTAAAAATGAGGAAGATGTAAACCAAATTATCTTAGAAGCTACAACATACCAGAATCGAAGACTGAGCAGAAAGGTAATAGCTGCAGATGACTCCAATGGTTCTGAAAATGGCGCTGAATCAAATTTTGTATCCCCTTAAATGTTTGTATGATATTTTTCTGCACATTCATATAATAAAACAATAATTTATGGATAACACTAATAACTATTTTCTATGTATCGAGTCTTTTAATGAGAAATTTAAAAACTTAGATCCTCAAATGTTAAATGTAATATCTGTAAACATTAGAAGCATTTCTTCTTTACGTAAATTTAATTTGTTCAAATCAATAATTACTGAGCTTGAGGTTTTACCAGATGTAATAGCCATCCAAGAGACATGGTTTCGATTAGATTTGAAACAGATTTATAACATTCCTGGCTACAGTGCTGTACACTGATGTAGAAATGACGGATATGGTGGAACATCACTATTTATAAAGGAAAATCTACAGTACATTGTTGAAGAATGCGAAAGCAAACAATTTATTGAAAATATTCGAATATCATTAGGGAATGTACACATCAATCGCAAACCAATTAAAATTTCAACATTTTACGGCTCACAGAAGTGTGACTCAAACTCATTCAGTGATTTTATTGAAAACCAGCTGCAAAAGAATTTTCGTTTTCCAAGTATATTAGTTGGAGATTCTAATATAGACTTTTTAAACTCAGCAACATCCGATGATGTTTCAAACCTACTAAGCCACTTCGATTTCAGAAATTGTCATTGTTTGATAACAAGGCCAGCAAGTGGGACGTCTATAGATAACGCGTATAGCAATATAGCAAATAAACTTGTTATTGATTCCATAGAATGTGAAATTACGGACCACAATATAGTTTCATCCAAACTGTTTTTAAATTTCCAAAGATCGGAAAATACGTCAAAATCCTACCGTGAATGCAATTATGATGCTTTAAAAGAAAATGTCCAAGCTCGTTTGAATGTAACTCATCTGTATGGGAATCCATCGGTTGACATGAGTAATTTCGTGAATTTGTTCTCTGATTCCCTCAAAAATGCTACTACTGTAAAGAAATGTAATGTATCCAATCAAATTTCACCCTGGGTAAATGAGAATTTACAATCCCTTATTCAATTGAAAAAGAAGTTGTTAGCAAAGAGAAGAAGGAATGGTACTAGTACCTGTATAGATAGGCGACTAAAGCTAATAAGTAATATTATAAAAAAAGCTAATCGGATATGTATGAATAGATTTTATCAAGATCAACTAGTATCTTTTGAGCATAATCCAAAGAAATGCTGGTCGTTTTTAAATAAACATTTGGGCAGATCGGTGAAATCGCAAATAAACTTGAGAGGTGATAATGGTGATTTCGTTATGGATACCCGGCAAAAATGCGATATTTTAAGCGAGTACTTCTTACATGTCCCAACATTGCTTAAGAGAAATATTGTTCAACTACCTGATGACAATAATAAAATGCTTCGAACAATGAGACAATGTCAACAACAATTTTCATTTAGTCTTGCAGCCGAAGAGATAATCGCTGAACACATCTCTGGTTTAAAAATGAATAAAAGTCCTGGTCATGATGGAATATCAGCCAAAGCCCTACAAAAATGCAGTGATGTAATTGTTTCAAGGCTTACAACATTATTTTGTGAGATAGTAAATAGCTCAATATATCCAGAAGTTCTCAAGATTTCCAAAATAATACCAATTCCAAAGGAAACAAATGCCCATACCGCTGATAGCTTTAGACCTATTGCGTTATTACCTCTGATCGATAAAATATTTGAGAAGATTTTGCACAAACAACTTGCAGACTTTTTGGAAGAAACCAACCAATTGTATGATTCGCAGTTTGGATTTAGGAAAGGTAGTGGAACACAGGAAGCTGTTGTAAATATAATTAATATTGTATGCGACGGTTTGGACAATGGTAGTGGAGGAGTAGCTGGATTATTTTATGATCTTTCAAAAGCTTTTGACCTTGTCGAACATGACATTTTGTTGCAAAAGCTCCCATTTTATGGCATTACGGAAAATTCAGTAAAACAAATAAGAAGTTACCTTGAGCAGAGAAAACAGTTCGTTGAATTGAAAGACTCTAGAAGCGATATTGGAGTTGTAAGACACGGTGTTCCTCAAGGAAGCGTGCTTGGACCCCTGCTATTTACACTCTATATAAATGATATAGCTAATCTTGACCTACATGGTAAATTGGTGATGTATGCCGATGATATTAGTCTGTTCTATCCTTACAATCATGATACAATACTAAAGGCTCAAATCGAGCATGATGCGGATATTATTCTTGAATATGTGAGAACAAACAAGTTGGTTCTGAACGTGAAAAAAACAAAGCTAATAAGATTTCGACCATATTCTACTGGAAGTAGTAGTGCCTTCAATGTACTGATTGGTGGGAATAATGTGTACGAGTGCAATTCACTGCAGTATTTAGGACTCCATATGCAGTCCAATTTGGCATGGAACACATACATCCAACATATTAAGCGTAAAGTAGCTCCTGCGGTTGGGATTCTTCAAAAATTTAGACATAAATTCGATGAGAAAACAAAACTTCTAATTTATAACAGCCTTATCAACAGTCACTTAAATTACTTGCCTGTAGCATACGGATATAAGAAAAGTAACGAGTTTCGAAGCTTACAAAGAATTCAGAACAGAGCGCTAAAAATTGTCTATAATCTTCCTGTGACATTCCCATCTGTTCAATTGTATGAAGACATATGTAAACATATTTTGCCACTACACGGACTTTCTAAAATGCAACTACTAGTCTTCATGTATAAAACACTGAATCATATTGGTCATCACGTGATTGCATTTTCGAGAAACCAGGTCGCATTCAATACACGGAATAATTCCAATCTTAGTGTAAAAAGGTGTAGGCTTGAAACAACAAAGCAGAGAGTTGAATATATTGGCTGCCTGGAATACAATCACTTACCTCAGGCTTTTAAAAATATTACAAGAATTTCAATATTTAAATCTTATTTGAAATCATATTTACATCAAAATATAGAAATGCTTCTATTGTAATATTAAATTAAATATAATTACTTTTTTTTTGTTAAATAATGTAGTATTATTGCCAACTCGCCCCAATAATGTCCAAGTGGCGCTGGGGCACATATGTACTTGCTAATTAATAATCAATTGAAATAAATGAATTATAAATCGGATCTGTCATTATCGATTTAGTTTTACTTTTATTAGTATTACTTAGTATTATTTAGTCAGCACGACTCTAGGATTTCTTTTACGGTATTCAATTTAAAAATATTTCTTTATGTATTCTAATTTTAGTCTGGGAAAGTAATCTTTTAAAAAATTTAGAATGTTTGTCCTATTTATTAGAAACAGAATTCTTCATCTACGGATTTTCTTCATCATTTCCTCTAGTCAAATGTTAATAGATTTGTCATAAATTCCTATAAATGTTGATAAAAATCCAAACACACAAAAAAATCTATTAAATAGTGCCATGTTGACTATGTGTGCAAATATTTAAAATTTCCACACTAAAATAAAAACAATTTACACCCTTTGGGAGAATCATTAATCAAACTATAGTGTTGTGTTCTAAACAAAACTAATGATGCTGACTTTGACTCAGCTTCCAGTCCTGGTACTTACCCTGCCGACTCGTCGGTATCAATTGGCTGAATATCGCTATGGGAGCCATGCAAACTATGCTGCCAAACCAAATACAACCAATTATTTTATAGGCATGATTTATGGTCTGCCATGTTCTCGAACGCAACGGATGACAAATGGCATAGTATCTTTCACAGGATATGGCCACCAGTGTCCAGGATGAAACGGCCACTGATGCAGCTGAAAGGATACAGACAAAAAAGAGAAACTATATAGAAAAAACAATAAAATAACACTACAAAAAGTTTTTAAATTTGCATATATAGTATAAAATTGCACTCAATCAATCACAATGGAAAAAATGCTAAAAAGCAAACACTTCAACCCGCTTATCGTACTCTGCAGAAACTAATACGCAATTCATGTCCTTTCAATATGTAGATCATGTATAAAAACTAATAAATGTCAAGAATCCACTTCAATTTCAACTAAAAGCTTCACTATAATTTTCAGAATAATATCCATTATTTCCAATTCAGTCAATAATACCGCAATTTTCCGATACATACTTGAAAAAAGATGTTGACAAACAAACTTGAAAGCAATTAGCAATTTCAATGTCATTGAAATTCGTATCTTTGTTTATTTACTTCCAAAGGGAAGTATATTTATACCCTACACCACACTGTGGTGCAGGGTATTATAACTTTGTGCACTTGTTTGTAACACCTAAAATGATAATAAATAGGCCCGTCGTTTATTATGCCGATCGATTTAGAATCACTTTCTGAGTTGATTTAGCTACGTCCGTCTGTCCATCCATCGTCTGGCCGTCTGTTCATGTATTTTTATAATGAAAGTACATGTCGCAATTTAATTCGATCTCAACAAATCTTTGCACATACCTTTCCCTTTTGAATTCGATTAAAATCGGTTCAGATTTACATATAGCTTCCATATACATATATGCACCTCGGATTTGGAGTATATAATCAAAAAATTTTAACCGATCTGTATAAAAGTTGACAGAGAGAAAACTCTTGATACACTTAGAGACAATACTAAATTTGAGAATAATCGGTTCAGATTTAGATATATCCCCCATATATATGTTACACCCGATTTCACATGTAAGCGCTGCAAAAACTGTATTTTATATCTTATTATTTGAATTAACACTGCCAATTTTGATGTAAATCGGTTCAGATTTAAATACAACAACCATATATTTGACATGTAAGCGCTGTGAAAACATTTTATACCCTCACTTTAGTGATACGAGGGTATATATCATTTGCTACGGGCCAATAGTGCAACACATCGAAGGAGTGACCTAAGACCCTAAGTATGTTCTGCGGATATCCGTTTTGGGTCATTTTAAGTCGAATGAGCAATGTCCGGCCGCCTGCGTGGTGGTTGGTGCACACGATAACTCTCGAAAGGAGTAACCGATTGCCTTCAAATTTGGTATGTGGTAATTTTTTTCTATCCACGGCTAAGTTCGACGGTGGACCATGTCCACTTTTTTTTGGTCCAAGGACGATCCCTATTTAATTTGGTTAAAATCGGTTCAGATTTGGATATAGCCCAATATATATGTTAGTCCCGATTTGACATGTAAGCGCTGTAAAAACTTTATTTTATATCCGATCAATATGAAATTCAGCAGAAAGAGGTCTCTTATTATATGCATGAACACTGTTAAATTTGGAAGAAATCGGTTCAGATTTAGATATAGCCCCCATATATACGCTACCCCCGATTTGACATGTAAGCGCTGTAAAAATGTTATTTTATATCCGATCAGTGCGAAATTCGGCAAAGAGAGGTTTCTTATTACATGAAGGAATACTGATAAATTCTGAGAAAATCGGTTCAGATTTAGATATAGCCCCCATATATATGTTACCCCCGATTTGACATGTAAGTGCTGTAAAAACTGTATTTTATATCCGATCGGTATGAAGTTTGGCTAAAAGAGGTTTCCTATTATATGAATAAACACTTTTAAATTTGGAAGAAATGGGTTCAGATTTTGATATATCCCCCATATACATGTTACCCCCGATTTGACATGTAAGCGCTGTAAAAATGTTATTTTATATCCGATCAGTGCGAAATGCTGCAGAAAGAGGTTTCTTATTACTCGAAGGAATACTGCCAAATTCGGAGAAAATCGGTTCAGATTTAGATATAGCCCCCATATATATATTACCACCGATTTGACATGTAAGCGCTGTAGAGACTGTATTTTATATCCGATCAGTACGAAATTCTACAGAAAGAGGTCTTTTTACATGAATGAGTATTCAGGGCAAATCGGTTCAGATTTATATATAACCTCCATATATATGTTCCTCCTGATTTGGTATCAACGCGCTATAGAAGTTGTACTTTACTTCCGATCATTAATATTTTCCGGAAAGATGTTTCTCAATTTAGAAACGAATATTGCTTAATTTAGCGATTATCGGCTCAGAATTAGATATTATGTTCCTGCCTACTTTCCAATTATTCCAAATTATTATCGCAGTGACCTTTATCGCATTGTTAGGGAGGTGTAGGGTATTATATAGTCGGCCCCGCCCGACTTTGTGCCTTTCCTTACTGGTAAAGATATAACAAATGCAATATTCACATCTCAGTAATTTTTATAATAAATATTTTTTTAAAAAAGAACGGGGCTGAATCTTAAAATTGTCAGCGTTCGTTTAGATTTTATGGGGCTACATAACTTTATTTTTCACAGAATTTTAAATTGGTGTTATTGATGTGTAAAATGCAAATTAAATTTGCAGATGCATCGGATGCATCTGTAAAACTGAATACCTGCTATATATAGAACAACTAACGACCTTTAATTCGAGCCTTCATTTGTAAAAATCCGACACACGCGTTCCGAAAATAAATATCTCGAAACGTAAGCATTTTGAGAATATTTTCCCATTTTCTCAAATTTAAGTTGCTAATAACATCTGGAAAAAAATTTTGTATTTTTTTGCGACAACTACAAAATGTTTTATTTTGAGCAGAGAATCGATATGCAAATATATTTTGAAAACGGGAATGGAGACCCAATAATGGTGTTCGGTGTGGTATGGAATGAACGATAATATGTATATGTTACACCCGATTTGACATGTTAGCGCTGTAGAAACTGACTGCTTAATTTTGATATAATCGGTTCCGATTTAGAGATAACCACATAATACTACTTTCCTGCCCTTTTTTGTATTTAAGCGCTATGAAAACTGTATTTCAGTTTGCCCTTTGCGCATTGCTACGGAGTTGTAGGGTACTATATAGTCGGCCCCGCTCGACTTTTTGTCTTCCCTCACTGTTTTTTTTATTACAGCTTAAAATCAGGTAATTCGATTGTATAGAGGTGTGCTTTTGTTAGCATCTTTCTTATGAAATCAGTCGCTAAGTAGTAGCTCGTCGTAGGCGACCCGATCGTTGTGCTAGCAAGAGTTTTACAGAGAGATTATGTCTGTTTGGGATGAACATAAACTTTTTATTTAACAGCGCAAATTTAAGAACCAGATTCTTCCTGCGTATACTTTATACAAACGTAACCGATTGACTTCAGATGTGGTATGTGGTAATATTATTTTCTATCTCTGGCTAAGTTCGAGGATGGTCCACTCTTTTTAGTACTTCCATCACAAAAGTTTAAAATGTAGTGAAATATTGATTCTCTAATTACTTATATACAACCCATCCTAATCCCATATTAATTGTTTAACTGTGTTTATCGCCTTGAGGAAAATGGGCGAAGTGGCCTCGCCCTATTTGGTACCACCCACACAAAGGGACCATTTTGTACAAAATGTTATCTGCTTATAACTTTAATACCAGTGCACATAAATGCTTGAAAATTTGTGTAAAGTGTAAAGCTTTTTAATATCTACATTCCAGTAAAAAATGTGAATTATAATCACGCCCCTTTTGCTACCTCCCACACAAAATGGACCAACATTGAAATGCTCATAATTGTAATGCTAGCAACACATAAATACTTATACAATGCAATGTCTTCGAAGTATCTATTGATCAGCGGAAATAGGTGCGTTTGCCAAGCCCTTTCAGGTTCCCCTAAACAAAATGGCAGAGTCATTGAACCCAACTTCCCCATAACATCTCGGACAATCATCTAAAATTTTTCATAGACCGTAATTTAGGAAACCTTTTCACTGACTACACGCTTACAAAGAATGAAAAAAATTCTCACCGTCTTGGCATTTCTTACAATGTTAGGGTATACTTAGACAATTTACCCGACATAAACATCTTACTTGTTGTAAAAGTAGGTTTATGCTGGCAAGATAAAAACCATAACCAAAACCGAAAAAAGCTAGCACCCCAACAAAGAGAACAATGCCAAATTGAGAAATTATAGCCCTCTTGGTAGAAGTATCTTTACTTTTTCAACAAAATCGTGTATTTATGCAGAACCCATTTTGGGCCATTTTAAATTATTTGAAGGCTGTTCGAATAATCAACCAAAGGAAAATCGCCCAAAAGTGAACAATCTCCCAAAAATTTTGGGAGACGATTTGGGCATTTGTTCATTCGTGTTTGGGCAATCGTTGACTTTTTGGTTTGTGAATGAATAATCGCCAAAATGTACAAAATGTCAGAAGACCAAAAAAGTTTTTGTGCGATTATTCAGTGTGATATCAATAAAGAAAATATTTTATTTTACTTGAATATTGATATTCATATTTTTAAAATGGCACAATTTTTTAATAAAGAAGTCTCAGTTGAAAATTAATTAATTATTTGGACATATTCTTCTCTCGGGTATGGGGTATGTCGGCTGAATTTCAAAATGTTCTCCTCTGAGTTATTTGCGTGACTGAAACATTTGGGCCGCGTTGCGACTTTGTACATACCCAAGGGGAGCACATCTGTAACGCCGACCATACAAAAAGACTTTTGTCCGCGTAGCCGGTTTTGGACTTACCCCAGAGGAAAAAAACTCCAATCCAATCGGGTCCAGCAAAAAAAGCTTTGATCCACGTAGCCGTCTATGGAAATATCCCAGAGGATAACATATTTATCCAGGGCTGCCGGCCTAAGTCCCCAATAACAAGTAAGAAAATTCTGTCGGGTAAACCGACTTATAAATCCCCTCACCTTGAGTCCCAAAAAATATTAGTAAATTCATTTTTTTGTTTTAATTAAATTATTATCAATTTAAATTGCATTTAATAACTTTAAAGTATGTACTGGTATGTGTGGGGGGTACCAAAAGCGATGTGCCAGTAACGGCCACTTTTCTCTAGACTTTAGGTACTATAAAAGCATTGCTCTGTCCATTTGTGTGGGAGGTACCAAAAGGAGCGTGGCAATAATGCCCATTTTTCACTGTATTGTAGGTAATATTAAACCATTACACTGTACAAAATATCAGGTCTTTGTATGCGCTGGTAATAAAGTTATAAGCTATCAACTTTTGGTTCAAAATTGCCCATTTGTGTGGGAGGTACCAACAGGGGCGTGTCATCTTCGGCCATTTTTCTCGAGGTAATAGTGACTAATAAACTAATACTATATGTAGAATTTCAGAGGATTCAAATAAGTAGTATAGAAGTTAATAAATAATCAATATTTCACTAAATGTTAACCCTTTGTGGGGGAGGTACTAGAAGGAGTGGACCAATATGGCCCATCTTCGAACTTAGCCGGAGATAGAAGAAAATATTACCACATACCAAATTTGAAGTCAATCGGTTACTTCTTTCAAGAGATATCGTGCGCACCAGCCAGCAGACAGACAGACAGACAGACGGACGGACGGACATTGCTCATTGGACTTAAAATGACCCAAAAAGGATATCCGCGAACATACTTAGGGTCTTAGGTCACTCCTTCGATGTGCTACACTTTGGCTCGTAGCAAATGATATATACCCTCCTCTCTAAGGTGAGGGGATAAAAATGGTTGATCTTTCATTTCAGATTTGGGCTAAAGATCATTTTTATACCATTCATCATAGGATGGGGGGTATATTAATTTTGTCGCTCCGTTTGTAACACCACTGAATACTGATCTGAAACTCTATAAAGTATATACGAGTATATGTAATAATATATTATTATTCGTCGTAAAATT
Organism: Eudasyphora cyanicolor; assembly: GCA_963930755.1. Classification (NCBI taxonomy): domain Eukaryota; kingdom Metazoa; phylum Arthropoda; class Insecta; order Diptera; family Muscidae; genus Eudasyphora; species Eudasyphora cyanicolor. The sequence continues at coordinate 52,426,193 of OZ005736.1, read as the reverse complement.
CTAAGACGATTCAGCAATGTCCGTCCGTCTGTTGTAATCACGCTACAATCTATAAGTATAATACTTGAGCAAGGAGGCTGAAATTTGCTGCATATAGGGTGATCCATTTTGAGGTTCCCTACTTTTTTAAAGAAAAAAAACGCAGAAAATTCAAATTGAATGGGGAATGTTTATTTTCATTTGAAGGAACATTCGTTGGCATTTATTTTTGAAGATTATGTCTATCAAATGTTGGGCGCGGCTACGTCTAAGATGGGCCATCCGTTGAGTCCAATTTTCGATGACTCGTGCGAGCATTTCGACTGGTAACTGGCGAATGACACGCGTGATGTTTTGCTCCACGGCCTGAATCGAAGCGGGTTTGTCCGCACAAACTTTAGACTTTACATATCCCCACAGGAAAAGGACTAACGGTGTGATATCACATGATCTTGGTGGCCAATCGACCGGCCCAAAACGTGAAATTATCTGCTCACCGAAGTGTTCTCTCAATAAATCCATTGATTGATGCGATGTGTGGGAAGTGGCGCCGCCGTGTTAAAACCAAATGTCGCCGAGATCACGAGTTTCAATTTCAGGCATCAACTAGTCGGTTATCATGGCACGACAACGGTCGCCATTGACGGTTACGTTCTCACCGGCATCATTTTTGAAGAAATATGGACCGATGATTCCGGTACGTCGGATCGGGAATTGGTCAATGGCAAAAAGATAGCTCTTAACGAGAGCTAAAGTATTGCTCATGGGTGTCAAGGTCGTGGGTCGACTTGAAAGTGTTTTTTTTTTGGTTTAAAAAAAAATGGTCTTAGCGCAATTGGTGAACAATAATTTTGATAATAAAACTGAATAATTTGTAAACGTTGTTGAGGCGTAAATCTTTCCATGATGAAATGCCAAACAATACTTAACAAAAATAACGTGACAGCATGACACGACTCACACGTGATCTGTCAAAAAAAGCTATTGAAAAAAGTATATCTACTTAGATCACCCATTATAATTCTTATATCTGCATGTATGTTGGGTTGAGAATGGGACATATCGGTCCAATTTGGATATTGTCCCCCTATATAGCATCTCTCTGATTTGACTTCTTAACGTCATAGAGACCACAAATGTCAACAGATCGGGCTGAACATTGGTAACTGGGATTTATTTAGACCCGGTATCCTTCACACTAACAACGGTAGTGATGATATAGCCCCCATTTAAAGGGACCTTTAATGTGACGATGTGACTTCTGAACGCCACAAAAACATCAAATTTCAACGAATTGAAATGGAATTTGGTATAATGAGTTTATTAGTACCCGTAAACATTGACATGCAATAAATGGTGGAGGGTATATAAGATTCGGCATGGCTGAACTTAATGCTTTTACTTGTTAATTTTTATACCCTCCACCATAAAATGGGGGTTTACTAACTTTGCAATTCCGTTTGATCTAACTAACTTTGCCATTCCATATATATATTCTTGACCGTCGTGAAATTCTAGGACGATTTAGCTATGTCGGTCTGTCCGTTGACATCACAATACAGTCCTTTATAATAGAGCTAGGTTGATCAAATTTGGGATTGCAAATAGGCCATATTGGTCAATGTTATTATATAGCTCTCCTATAGAGGTCGCTCCAAAATACGGGTTTTAAGTCATAGATACCACATTTTTAAAGCAATTAGCTGAAACTTTGCAGTTTGTATTATATTTTGATAAGAACTTATCAAAGCAAAACTTTTATGAATCGGTTCATATTTTGTTATAGTCAAAGTATAGAGGTCGCTTCAAAATACGATTATTTAAGCCATAAATACCACATTTTCCAAGCATTTTAACTGAATCCTAGCAATTTGGCTGAAACTTTGCAGCATTTGTTTTATTTTTAAAAGCATTCGCTACAAAAGGAATCATACCGCTTTACGATTTACTATTTTCCACTTCAGAATTATTTCTTATAAGGATTAAAAGGTATATAAGATTCGGCATGGCCGAACTTAACGTTTTTACTTGTTAATTCTTCCCACTGTCTGTTAAGTCAAAATCAAAGATTAACATTCTCGACTCCAAACCGGGTACCGCTTTTTCTTGGCAGAATACAGAGTTTCGCATTTCACTTTAGAGACTACTGATTTGACATTCGGTAAGAAACCCAACTTTTATAAATATTTAACATGTTACTTTACTCTGTCACTAGGAGGGTTGCATAGGATACAACACACTCTGTTCAGCTACACTTTAACCTTTCGTTGCTTTTTATACTTTTTTCATTTTGAATGTGGATGATTTTAGGTAGAATAATATACACATTTCGAAACTGTGAGTCATGTTGTTGGAATTGCTCCAATCATAGCTGTGTTCTGGGACTTGTGAATGTGACGCGAATCCTCCCATTTAATTTAGATATGAGCAGCGAAGCTCACCGAATAACATCTTGTATACATATGTTTCCGTCCCATATTGCTATATTCTCCTTATCTCTCCTTAAAAAGTGGTAAACAGTATCCACCGTACACTTCAGTCCTTTGACGATTCCATGATTTTCAACTTTGACATTTACAATGAAATCCTTTTGATGTTGCAGTGCGGTAATCAGTGCGAATGACTGTGAACAGCGATATAATATGATATATGTATTTGTTTCCATCTCAGATGATAAGGAATATAATCCTCTACTGAAGACTCTCCAACACTCTGATACAAAACATGAGTATGTATTGTATATATGTGTACTAAAAGAACTGAATGCTTAGGTTAAGGATACATTCCAACTATTTGAGTCATGTTGTGTTAGGAGAGCCACAAGCATTTTGTAGTGGAGCACAAAAGGCTTAATGTGCTTACAGTGACTTTAACTTGCGTCCTAACAACGTCAATGACAAAGGCACTCACACCAGCTCAATGCCATATAAACCACAAAGAAACAAAGAAATTATGTGGGCTTGTTTGTTTTGCTGGTTTGCCGTAAAATGTTGTTACCCGGAATGTAAATGTTAACTCAAACACCCATCCACATGAAGCCACTAAAGTGAAAACAGGAAACAAAATTACCACACACATAGTGGAACTAAACTGGGATAAGCAATGCGGCCAATTTGTTTTGCAAGGTTTACCACTGAGAGATGCCAGTCGTTGGCTTTTATAAGACAGCAGCACATTTGACCCCGCAAACATCGTTTGTCGGCAGCAGCAGCAGCAACGACAGGATCTCCTTCATGTCTCCTATTCTTGTCATTCTTTAATGGTGAAACACAAACACACTATTTTTGTGGGCTGCTCTTTACTCCAAGTCATAGAATATTATGTAAACAAATTTAAACAGTGAAAGGCAATTTTGCATAACTATAATGAAATAAGAAGACAGCGGAATTGTATGCTATATTTACTTGTCATCCGAGGAAGTAAATATTTTAATATTAGGTATATCTTTGGATTCTAAATTCAATGCAATCTGCATATGCATTTTATATGCAAAAATTATGCAAGGGAATATGAAAAATGAATATGCTAATAACAAAGTTGCATATGCAACTAACAAATTTGAATATGCAAAAACCAGTAAAGAAGGACAGAAAGTCGGGCGGGGCCCACTATATAATACCCTACGGGCATTACGATAATAATTTGGAACAATTGTTTTCTTTTTAGTAAAAAAAAGTACTTAGTTCCACCTCATCATTCGAAGGAGTGTAACGGACAAAATCCATTTTGTTCGCACATGATTATATTTACCAATGTGCATCGGAATTCTCTCTATGCTAGCTACTGTTATCTCCCATTGGCGTCATCAAACGCAATAACAACAACACCCACCATCGCCACTGTGCCACTCACATATGGTCATTGACAGCTACAGCCACTGATATGCTTATGTTCTGGGTGTAACATGAAATCACATAAGAACACATGCTGTGAACATAATTCTCGTTCACTTGGTGTTGCCAGTAAAATAAGGTGTCGGCGTTTTTCAGTCAAGGGTGTGTGGCTGACATACCCGAGCCCACGAGAGATGAGTTGCTTGTGATATATGCGGATGACATCTTGGTGGCAGCCACACACCCCCGGGCCAAGACTGACGAACGTAATCTCAACCTGTACTTGGAGCGACTTGCTCAGTATTTTATACAATGGAAACTGAACCTGAATATCGAAAAATGCCAAGCCATCATCTTCAAGGGAAAGAGGGGCAAGTTGTTCAAGAACGCCCGGTGTTTCATCCCTGTGATAAGGATTGGAGACAACATAGTGGCAAACTGCAGCACCATTAAATACCTTGGTGTTGCCCTCCACGAGAACATGACCTTTACACGGCAGGTCGACAATGCTCTTTCAAGAGGTAAGGCGTCCTTTATGAGAATCCGCGGCTTAATCACTAGAAGAAATGGTTTGAGCACGACCGGCGATGGCGTATGCATTCCCGATCATCATCAAACCAGAGAAGCTGAGGATTCTTGAGCGGAAAGTGCTTAGGCAGTGCCTGGATCTCCCAAGAAGAATAAACATCGATGGACGTTTTACATCCCCCTCATGTAGGGAGATCTATGATAAAAGTGGCGTCACCAGAATAGATCGCTACATGGCTGAGTTAGCCATCAGACATCTGGAGAAGTGCCTTACTCACCCGAATGGGATGGTGCAGGATTGCTGCACAAGCCGAGAGGATTTCGACCACCTGTGGACAACTGAGGGTTATCTCACTCCCATGTGTCTCCTGCATTTGCGAGATAGAGGAACGCTATTTGATTCGGAGGACAGGATTATGTTCTACCATAGGCGATTTGGCTCATACGATCTCGAAGACACAGTCTACAACACCGCGCAATAGGCCTCCGCCTTCACATGCTGTCAGTGGCTACTTCGTGTAGTCCTTTTGTAAATATTTTTTATGTAAATACCTTTTTATTTTCTTTTATTTTTATTATTTTAATTTTTATCTTTAGTTTGTAGTTTAGTCGAGGATATAATAAATAAAAGTCTAATTAATATATAAATATGGTCAAAATGGGCTGGCCTTACTAGTAAATTTAAGATATATAAATGTAAAATCTCCAGAAAAATCATTTGGATGTGTTGGAGAAAACTTAATATATTTAAGTAAGATAATAGTCTTAAGAAATACAATGTAATGAATGAATTTGGGATCAATAAACGCTGTCAGTCAATGGTGTGGATCAACGGAGCTACCAACCAAGTTGAACGACAAGTGGCATAGTCCGCAGTCCGAATACTTAACCCGAAGCAACAAGGATCCGCCCCAATAGTCCTTTCCAGCACTAGCAGTTGTAGAAAAGTCCTCTTCAGAATTAGTAGCTGTAGATTTGTCCTTTTCAGGACACTAACTCGGTTCGCCGCATACGCGATTCGCTCCCATACGCGGTTCGCCCGCATACCCTGTTCGCCCGCATACGTGATTCGCTCGCACACGCGGTTCGCCCGAATGAGCAGTTTTCTTCCATATATCAATAATCGGAAGGAAGAAATAGAAGGAACTCTACATAATCTAAAGCCTAATTTCAGCCAAATTATATAAATATCGGACGTAAAATATAGATTTAATAGCGTTTATATACTAAAAAGGCAGGAACTTACATATATATATATATACATATATACGAATATAAATATGTGGCTATATCTAAATCTGCACCAACTGTCCCCAAATTAAGCGAATTATTCGTTGCTAAATTAAGAAACTTCATGCTGCCAAATTTTGTAATGATCGGAAGTAAATTACAACTTCTATAGATTTTTGATACCAAATCGGGAGGAACATATATATGCGGGCTATATCTAAACCTAAACTAATTTTCCCCAAATTTGGTAGTGTTCCTTCAAGTACTAAGAAACCACTTTCTGTCGAATTTCATACTGATCGAATATAAAATACAGTTTCTATAGCGTTAAAGTGTCGAATCGGTTGTAACATATATATGGGGGCTATATCTAAATATGAACCGATTTTCCCCAAATTTAGTACCGCATCTTATTGATTAGAGAGACTTCACTCGGCCAATTTTTATATAGATCGGTTAAAAAATGTTGCTTATACATATATATGCACATGTCAAATCTGAGGTACATATATGGTGAGTAAATGGACTTGGCATTCACTTTCTCATTTAGAGAGCACGATCTGTTAGTTATCCATTTAGAATCAAAAATATTTTTTTCTTCTCAGTCCAATATTAGAGAATTTTTTAAAAAAAATTGCCAAAATTTCTATACGGCAATAACTTAATTTTTTTTTTAAATCCGGTTTCTTATTGTGCACTTCTCAAAGTACATATCCGGAAAATTACATAAAAATCGGAGGAAAGTTGTACAAATTTGTGTTATCACTTCATATGGAATTACTCATATGCTGCAACAATATTTGCCGGGGCTGTTTTGTTGACTTTTCAGATTAATATATTATTTTGTTGACAAAAGACAATTATTATAATTTACATTTATCTTTTTCTATCCTCTGTTTTTTATATTTAACTTATTAATTTTTTTTATATTCCAATGAAAATGCGTTTTCCTTCCACTCGAACACATTTGCCACGGCTGTTTTGTTGACTTTTAAGATGAAATTATTATATTGTTGACATAAGACAATTATTATAATTTAAATTTATCTATTTCTAGCCACTGTTTTTTATATTTAACTTATTAAATGTATTTATATTCCAATGAAAATGCGTTTTCCTTCCACTCGAACAACAAGTGACTGCTTTTCACGTTTCGTTCGTACCGATGACCGTTCATTCGATATAGAGGAACTGAATTTTGTACAATCTCTCTATATATGATGAAACGAAGTTTTTAATATAACGGTTTTTATACCCTACAACACACTGTGTAACAAGGTACTATAACTTTGTGCATTTGTTTGTAACACCCAAAAGGAGAAGAAATAGACCGATCGACTTAGAATCACTTTCTGAGTTGATTTTGCTGTGTCCGTCTGTCCGTCCGTACGTCTGTGCATGTATTCTTGTAATCAAAGTACAGGTCGCAATTGTGGTCCGATCTCGACGAAACTTTACACATATCTTTTTTTGGCCCAAGAACGATCCCCATTGAACTTTGTTAAAATCGGTTCAGATTTACATATAGCTCCCATATATAAGTACCTCCGATTTTTGTAGTGTTCATTCATGTAATAGGAAAATTCTCTCTGCCGAATTTCCTACTGATCGGATATAAAATACAGTTTATATAGCGCTTACATATCAAATAGGGTGAAACATATATATCTGGACTATATCTAAATCTGAATCGATTTTCCCCGAATTTGGCAGAGTTCATTCATGTAATAAGACAATTCTCACTGCCAAATTTCGTACTGATCGGATATAAAATGCGGTACCTACAGCGCTTACATGTCAAATCGGGTGTAACATATATGGGGACTATATCTAAATCTGAACCGATTTGGACCGATTTCGATAGGGATCGTCTTTGGGCCAAAATAGAGCACTGTGCTAAATTTCGACCTACACTTTGATTACAACGATACATCTACAGACGGACGGACGGAGAGACGGGCATGATTAAATCGCATCAGGAAGTGATTCCAAGTCGATCGGTATAATAAACGATGGGTCTATCTCTTCTCCTTGTGGGTGTTACAAACAAATGCACAAACCCATAATAACCAGGACTACAGTGTGGTGTAGGGTATAAAAATTAATGAGGAAAACTTTAATATGAAATATTCGCATTTCCATTAATAAGTCAAAAAGTCGTATTTTTATATTAAAAAGTTTAAAAGTCGTCTTTTTGTCGACTGACTGATCATGCCCCAGGCCAAACGGCTGACCAATAAGACAATAAGACCAGATTTTTAGAAATTCGTACTATTATCCGCACAATGGGGCAAAAAGCGATAAATATGGTACCACCGCCAAATCTAGACGGAATGAATCGCGAAATTTGGTGTGAGGGTAGCCCCTAAGAGGTAGACCCAGAAATTGACTGGATTTTTTTAAAATTCGAACATCTACGCGCACAGTTGGGTAAAAAGGGATAAATGTGGTACAACGACCAAATCCAAATGGTAAGAGCTAGAATCGTGAAATTTGCTGAAATTTGAACAAGCAGCGATTTTTTTTTTTTGAAAATTTTAGGGGCACTGTGGGGCAGAAAGTGGTAAATATGGTACCACCGCCAACTTTAACGCCTAGAATTAAAATGGTGAAAATTGAAGCGTAGCACCGATACGATGCCCTTAGGAAAACGTATCGGTGTAGTCAGTTTTTTTTGTAATCACACTTTTCGGGAAACAATGGGGCCAAACGTATAAAATAGGGTACAGTTTAAAAATGTTAAGTATGGTCCCATTGTTCTAGGGTAGATTTTGTAACATAAACTAGAGACCGGAAGTGATTTTTGGAAATTCGAACTTTAAGAGGCACAGTGGGCAGGCAAAACGGGTTAATTATGGTGCATTGGGGCAAAAATTAAGCAATCTGAAATAAAGTATAGTGGGCAAAAATGGTACAGTGGATAGAATCTGATTAAATGTGGTACAGTTAAGGTTTAAGGGTTAAGGGTTAAGGGTTAAGAATGGTAGAGTGGGGACAAATTTTAAATATGGTGCAGTGAGACAAAAAGGGTTATGGTGATTTCGTTTGTGCAAAAAAATGTAAAATTTGTTCTACATTTTACACTGAAACCGCATTTTTAGGTTTGTTTGTAAAAATGGTGCAGCCGTATGAACGGGTTTTGATTTCGTTTTTAAAATTATTACACTCTGCAAATGCGAAAGTATCACATTTTCCACACTTAGCCCAGTCCACGGTGTGGAGTGTTGCACCGTCAAAAAGCTAACTTCAAAACCAAACCTATTTGAAAGCGTACATTCTTAATGCACTATTAAATGGTTGCGCCAACAAGTATAAATCGGCTTAAATTTAAAAAATCAAGCGCTCAAAGGCTTACAATAAGTATATACTCGTAATGCTTGAAATCAAGTAAACATTTCTTGAAGAGGAAAATTAAGCCTAATATGGCTTAAAGTAAGAAGAAAAGGCTTACTTTAATCTCTGAGAGGCAGAACCATTATAGAGCACAATAAAATTAGCCTCTCAACCACTCTCATTTAAGTGGTTGATTTTGGCTGACGCAACATCAAACACACACGCATGTAAATCGACGAGATGTATATGTATAAACATTTTTGCGCAACCATATTCAATTCGTTTCTCGTTCAAGCAGTGTTTGCAAATACATTGCTTGGCGTGATATTTTTCGAGTTTAGTTTTTTGAAGTTGTTAATAATTCTTGTTCGTTTCGTTGATGCTATTCCTTATATGTTTCATATTTAAATCTAATAATTAGAGCAAAACTTTTACTGTTGCTGTCAAGAAATTGTATTTTTACATTTTAAAAAATTAAATTCTTTGCAAAACAGAGGCAAAAATGGTATAAATAATATAAATGGTATACATATAGGTATAAAACGAACGAAAGCGAAATAAATCTAGTATGATCAGGCTTAAATCAAGTATTGGTTAGGCTTAAATCAAGAACTGATCAGGCTTAAATCAAGTATTATCAGGCTTAAATCAAGTATTGGGCAGTCTTAATGTAATCAAAATTTTCTTCATTGAAGCCCGTTTCGCACTCAAATCAATCCCATAAAATTATTAAATCAATTGCTTTATGCTTGAAATAAGAATATTTCGGCTTAAAATCAAGCCTAATCAGGCTTAATGAGCGCTAAGATTAAGAATTCAGGGCTTAAAAATCCGTACTTGATTCAAGTATTTTGTACTTGGTTTAAGAAAACCCGTACTTACCGTACTTTTGACACCGCTACGGCTTGATTCAAGTACGGATTACTCAATGTTTTCTTTCTGTGTATGGGTTTTACTCACCGCACGATTTTTTTTGAGTGTTCGCATGCAAAATGCGAAATTAACAGTGGGTGCAGGGGGAATTTTTAAAATGTCGCAACATGATGTGATATTATTTTTCAGAAACGAAATCACCATTAGATACGGTAGTGTGGGGCAAAAATGTATTAACTATGATACAGTGGGGCAAAAATTTATTAACTATGATACAGTGGGGCAAAAAGGATTAAATATGGTAAAGTGTGACAAAAAATGGTTAGCTATGGTAAAGTGGGTCAAAAAGGGGCCAAAAGGGGGTTAAGTATGGTAGAGTGGTGAACATTTTTAAATATGGACAGTGAGATAAAAAGTGTTGAGTATGGTACAGTGAGACGAAAAGTGTTAAATATGGCGCAGTGGGGCAAAAAGGTTATGTATGGTACAGTGGGGCAAAACTAGTTATATATGGTAAAGCAGTACAAAATAGATTAAAGATGGTAGAGTGGGGCAAACATTTATTAACTATGATACAGTGGGGCAAAAAGGATTAAATATGGTACAGTGTGATAAAAATGGTTTACTATGGTACAGTGGTTAAAAAAAGGGGCATAATGGTGTTAAATATGATACAGTGGAGCAAATAGGATTTAATATGGTACAGTGGGGAAAAAGTGTTAAATATGTTACAGGGAGACATAGGGACAGGACAAAATGATTAAATATGGTACAATGTGTCTAGAGAGAGGCAACATCTGGAATATAAATATGAGATAAGAAAAAAATGATTAAATATGGTACAATGTGACAATGTGTCTAGAGAGAGGCAACATCTGGAACATAAATATGAGATAAGAAGTCTTTTTTTCAAATGTTATGATTTTAGTTAAATTTTAGTATTATGGTGCAGAGCAGGGATGTAACGAATATTCGCATTCGCATATGCGAACGCGAATTATTCGCATCGTTTTAACATTCGCATTCTCATTCGCAAAAACCATCTTTGGATTATTCGCATTCGCAAAAATATATTTCAGTATTCGCTTCCTTATTCCCTTCACACAATTTGAAGATATTAATACCAATGAAAACCTCTGTCACTTCTCTTCAAAACAGTTGAAGAAATATGTTTGTCCTTGTGATAACAGGAGGTGAAACTATGGAAAACATTCTTAATACTTCAATATCCTGGAAAAGTATCAATTCAGTTCCTTAAATTTGTTGGTACTAAAGGGTCAAACTATTATTCGCATTCGCTTTCGCAAAAATGCATATTTCACTATCCGCTTTCGCATTGGCAAGAAATATATGTATTTCAATATTCGCTTTCGCTGAAGTCACCTTCGTTACATTCCTAGTGTAGAGTGGCTAAAGGGTGTTAAATAGAGTTGAGTATAGTAAAAAGGTTAAATGTGGTACAGTGAAGCAAGAAGGATTAAATATGATACAGTGGGGTAAAAAATTGTTAAATACGGTAAAGTGTGGCAAAATGCTTAATGTGGTAAGTGGGGAAAAAGTGTTATATATAGTTCCAGATATGTATATAATTTCATACTTTAGAAGAACAGTGGAATAATAAAATATTGAATTAAGTTAAGTAGTGCAGTGAATCATAACCAGAGTGCGATGCTTCTCTGTAAACCGTGGGAAAAAAGTTAAATAAGGCATGGTATGGTAAAAAGTTAAACGTGTCACAGATAGGGGACATATAGGGCAATATACGGCCTAAGGTGCGAATATGGCTCTTGGAATTTAAACTATGATTTCTCTAAATGCAACCTTTTAGTGGCACTGTTGGGGCAAAAACGATTAAATGTTGTACAGTGGTGCAAAAATGGTAAATTATGACACATTGGGTTGAATGAATGGAGCCAAAATGAATAAATATGATTCCAATGGCAATTGTAAGTCTTGCAACTTAAACTAGGCATTCATTTGACCTTTTTTAATTACAACTTTTAAAGACACTGTGGGGCCAAAATTGTTTTATATTGTATCAGGGTCTGAATGTAGCTATTGGAACATGAAATAGGGGAAAAAGGTAAAATATGGTCCAAAAATTGTTTTTAACGTTTAGAGGCACAGAAGGGAAAAGGGATTAATATTGTACCTTGATGCCAGGAACATAAACAAGATAATTTTTCCACATATGGGACAGTCATTTGTTTTTGAAAGAAAGAGGTATAACTATCTACAGTACCCTAAAAAGAAAATAAATAAATGATGGGGCTGCGAAGCGCACCGGGTTAAAGCTTGTCTCTCTATATAATTTTAATAAGATTATTATTCTTAGGCCAATAGATGTGGATAAGAATGACATATAAAATGCAATTGGACTTGATGAAACGAAGTTTTTAGTATTACGGTTTTTATACCCTACATCACACTGGTATATAACTTTGTGCATTTGTTTGTAACACCCAAAAGGAGAAGAAAAAGACCCATCGTTTATTATACCGATCGACTTAGAATCACTTTCTGATTTGATTTAGCTATGTCCGTCCGTCCGCCCGTCTGTGCATGTATTCTTATAAGCAAAGTACAGGTCGCAATTATGGTCCGATCTCGACGAAACTTACACATATATTTTTTTTCGACAAGGACGATGGTCAAGTATGGATTGCCATAACTCCAATGTATTTAAACTGTTTCATTGGAATGCTCATGGAATTACTAATTTTTCTCACCTTAAACAATTTGAGTATTTACTTGAGTCGGAAGGGGTTCATATAGCATCATTAAATGAGACTCGCCTAAATGAAAGTCATAAACGATATCTGCAAAATTATTTTATATACAGGAATGATAGAGTGGGAGTCAGAGGTGGCGGCGTCGCTCTCATTGTTCGAAAAAACTTACAATACAAAGTTCTTAATATTGGAAATACGTCATCGATAGAAAATCTGTCAATAGAAGTTACGATAAATAATGGACCACTCATAATCACAACTGCTTATTCACCAAGGTACGAAAAGGATTTTGTCATAATAGGTGACCTAAATGCAAAACATACGTCATGGAATTGTTTATCCAATAATACTGCTGGTAGTGCTCTGTTTAATCTACAACAGAACCATAATTTCTTCGTGCAACATTCTCCTGAACCCACGTATTATCCGTTCCAACAAAATAGAAATCCGTCAGTTCTTTATATTATCCTTACAAACTCAACTTTGAACATGCACATAAATGTTCTTGATTACGACGACCACTGCTCTGTACACTAAATCAATCGATAGTGAATATTACAAACACAAGACAATATAACTACAAATTGTACAGCTGTCAACTCTTCCAAAATTATGTTGAAAGCAGAATAAGCATTCGTAACGTATTGTACACCAATAAAAATCTGAGTGACAGAGAATTGGACAAACTTATTAAACTTATATTAGAAGCACGAAGCATTTCTACGCCTATGGTGAGTCCCAACAATAATTATGTACTGTCGCAAGCTACAATTAAGCTTCTAAAGACAAGACGATTCCTGTATAGGAAGATGAAGAGGGCACCGACTCAAACCGTTTCAAATTTGTACAAGCAAAACATAAAAGTCATAAGTATAATTATTAACAACAGAATAAACATGGAACGAAATGATAAATGGACTAAGCTATTATCGAGCTTACGACCTGCCGATAAGTTGTTCTGGAAAATAAGTCGTGGACCAGGATTGGATGATATTAACAATTTGCTACTTAAACAATTTCCACTTAAGGCTTTAGAGTTTTTAGTAGCGCTGTTTAATAGTTGCATTAAAATAACTTATTTCCCTACGCATTTCAAATCTGCCAAAATTATTGCCGTCGCCAAGTCAAATAAATCTAAAACGGACCCATATTCATACAGGCCAATTAGCCTTTTAAGTAACTTAGGTAAATTATTCGAGAAGATTATTTATACTAAATGATTTTGCAACAGTAAATGGCATAATTTCTGAAAAACAATTTGGTTTTAAGAAACAACATACTAGTGTTCACCAAATAACAAGAATTACATATGAAATTCAACTGGCCTAATTCTCCTAGATATCGAAAAGGCTATTGATACCGTCCGGCACAACGGACTTATTTACAAAATGCTTCTTGCAAATATGCCAAAATATATGGACAGAATTATAGCGGAATTTCTAAATGAAAGAATGTATGTAGTAAGTGTAAATGGATCATTTTCTTCGCCAACAATAACAAAGGGAGGACTACCACAACCACAAGGTACTTTCTACATTGCTTTACTCCGTATACACATCGGACTTTTCACCGCCTCCTTATGTTGACACAGCGTACTATGCAGACGACACAGCTCTTATTACTTCCGGCAAAGTAACCTCGGATCTTCTAAAGAAAATGGAAAAGGGACTAGAATGCTGTAGTAAATACTTCCACAAGTGTCCAGTTGGAAAACAAATTACTTTCGGCAAACACATCGCAGCAGCAAAGAAAGGTTCAAATGTTTTAAAAGCTCTTTGGCCTCTAATTAGCTACCGGTCTTCACTCAATATAAAATAAAAATCTTATCTTCAAAACTGCAATAAGGCCTACACTGAACGGAAAAAGTTCATCAAACTGAGGAATTCCGACATCAACCTGAAGAAATATTTCTTCGATTTTGAACTTACAACACTTTTCATTGGCTTGAAGAAAAAGTTTACATCAATTTTTCTTCAATAATTTACATTGATTCGAAGAAAATTGTACATCGGCTCAATGTAAATTGTTCTTTGAGTTGAAGAAATTAATTCTTCCATTTGACCAAAAAAATACTTCAAATCAAGGTTTATTTGTCATCAATGAGAATACTTAATTCATTGAGAAGATGTCAAATATTCATAAATTTCTCGAAAAAAATACATCAAATTGAAGAATGATTTAAGTGATTCAATGAATCATTTTAATTGGATGGAAGTAAATTTGACATCAGTTCAATGTAAAATGTTCTTTCAGTTGAAGAATATCAATAATTCCATTCGATAAAAATTTACTTCAAATCAATGTTTATTTGTCATCAAGGTGAATATTGAATTCATTGGGTAGATGTCAAATATTCATTAATTTGATGAAAAAAATACATCAAACTGATGTACTATTGATGGATTCATAAATAATTTTCATTAATGTGAAGACAATTTTACATTAACCCGATGAACAAATTTATTAAAAAAGTAAATAAATATTTAATTTTATTGAAAAATTACATTGCGCATCAATTTTATCACCATTTTGTTGATAACATTGACACCAATTGGAAGTAATTGTTCATCAAATTTAATACTTATATGCTTCTTTTTTAATATAATTTTACATCGGGGTAATGTATAATTGTCTTCAAATTATTTAATTTTTATCAAACGGACATTTTTTTATCAGCTCTTGTATATCTACTAGGTTCGTATGTTAAATAGCAAAACTTTTTGTAAATTGCTTTAAGCGTTGTACGTTGAATTGCCACACTTCATATTATAAAAATACATTTAAATAAACATCCAAAATTGTGCAGATGCGCTTGGAAACTCTAAATTGAATAAATGGAAACTTTTAAAACAAGTATCGAATACTCTTTGGAAATCCGTGAATGGTAATAAATGTTGGTCCAAATAAAGAAAATAATTATATTCCGGTGTTTCGAATTTCACATCAGCAACAGCAACAATGAACGGTTTAACACGATCGCTTCTTCTTTGCAAAATAAGTAGTTGTCCAATTCTTGCATATTCTGAGCAAGAAACATGACCGATTCCTGCGAATCCTTTATAGTGTATTTTCTAAATGTTTTTTTTCCATCCTTGTAATTTCTAGTGAACTTTGAAGTAGGGTATAAATATCCATGAAGGCACCAGGTTAATTTCATTAGAAACAATGACATGTTTGAAACTATAGAGAAAGATACATTTTTTTAGTTTCATATGAACGTTTATATATTTACACATTATTGATTAATACCTGCTTCTGATAAATCCATATGTTTAAATATAGACCTTTCGAAAGCAAATTGTATACTTTTTGTACGGACTCTTTCCATTCAAAAACTTTAACGTATTCCTTATTCAAAACTTCAAAGTCAATGCTTATCTAAAATTAAAAATGATACACATTAAGACAACATTAAATCAAAATCGTAATCTATATATGTATATAAATGGGCTTTCTGAAAATATATGCTAATCTACGTGATTGGTAAATTCAGAACCAAATACTTTTTACCCCTGTGTTCCCTTTTATTGGGGCCAATAAATAATTGGCCACCAATAAATAAATGCAATATAATTTCAAATACTTCAAATCAAGGTTTATTTGTCATCAATGAGAATACTTAATTCATTGAGAAGATGTCAAATATTCATAAATTTCTCGAAAAAAATACATCAAATTGAAGAATAATTTAAGTGATTCAATGAATCATTTTAATTGGATGGAAGTAAATTTGACATCAGTTCAATGTAAAATGTTCTTTCAGTTGAAGAATATCAATAATTCCATTCGATAAAAATTTACTTCAAATCAATGTTTATTTGTCATCAAGGTGAATATTGAATTCATTGGGTAGATGTCAAATATTCATTAATTTGATGAAAAAAATACATCAAACTGATGTACTATTGATGGATTCATAAATAATTTTCATTAATGTGAAGACAATTTTACATTAACCCGATGTACAAATTTATTAAAAAAGTAAATAAATATTTAATTTTATTGAAAAATTACATTGCGCATCAATTTTATCACCATTTTGTTGATAACATTGACACCAATTGGAAGTAATTGTTCATCAAATTTAATACTTATATGCTTCTTTTTTAATATAATTTTACATCGGGGTAATGTATAATTGTCTTCAAATTATTTAATTTTTATCAAACGGACATTTTTTTATCAGCTCTTGTATATCTACTAGGTTCGTATGTTAAATAGCAAAACTTTTTGTAAATTGCTTTAAGCGTTGTACGTTGAATTGCCACACTTCATATTATAAAAATACATTTAAATAAACATCCAAAATTGTGCAGATGCGCTTGGAAACTCTAAATTGAATAAATGGAAACTTTTAAAACAAGTATCGAATACTCTTTGGAAATCCGTGAATGGTAATAAATGTTGGTCCAAATAAAGAAAATAATTATATTCCGGTGTTTCGAATTTCACATCAGCAACAGCAACAATGAACGGTTTAACACGATCGCTTCTTCTTTGCAAAATAAGTAGTTGTCCAATTCTTGCATATTCTGAGCAAGAAACATGACCGATTCCTGCGAATCCTTTAGAGTGTATTTTCTAAATGTTTTTTTTCCATCCTTGTAATTTCTAGTGAACTTTGAAGTAGGGTATAAATATCCATGAAGGCACCAGGTTAATTTCATTAGAAACAATGACATGTTTGAAACTATAGAGAAAGATACATTTTTTAGTTTCATATGAACGTTTATATATTTACACATTATTGATTAATAGCTGCTTCTGATAAATCCATATGTTTAAATATAGACCTTTCGAAAGCAAATTGTATACTTTTTGTACGGACTCTTTCCATTCAAAAACTTTAACGTATTCCTTATTCAAAACTTCAAAGTCAATGCTTATCTAAAATTAAAAATGATACACATTAAGACAACATTAAATCAAAATCGTAATCTATATATGTATATAAATGGGCTTTCTGAAAATATATGCTAATCTACGTGATTGGTAAATTCAGAACCAAATACTTTTTACAATAAATAATTGGCCACCAATAAATAAATGCAATATAATTTCAAATTTTTTCACTTTTCGCACTTTTCGCACTTTTCGCACTTTTCGCACTTTTATATTTGTCCGTATCGACGATCACTGATCACTTTCAGACTGAAACGACAGACAATTCTAATTTCTTATTGAGCAAGAAGAGGGTCGGCGTACACTCGGTGGTGTTTCTCATAACGGAGTTTGTTTTTTGCTGCCACACAAAACATTTTGTTTTACTCTGCTTTGCTTTCAGCAGGCTACAGGGATGGATATTCCGATTGTGATAAATTTTTTTGGCAGTTGTGTCGACGATTTAAAGACTGTATCTAGACTTATAAACACATACAATGTTTTGGTACACACATAAACACGTTGTTATACAACAGATAGACATTACATTAACAATTCTCGTTGCATACTACTGTGACATGCAAATGGAAATATGCAACAATAATAAAATAAATATAAAGGTCGTAGGTCCATCCCTGACCTGTGTTATAACAACGGTGCACAGTGATTCTTAATTACAAATTTTTAGAAATCAATGATAAAATTTTTCGAGTTAAACTAACCTATGCACATATTTAATTAGTATTATAAATACTATTTTAAAATATTTGGTTTATGATGTTAAAATATAAAGATTCATTAATATTTATATGAGACACTGTGCAAAAGTTCTCAAGAACTGTTACTAGGGTTGCCATTTTTTTTAATAAGTAGAAATGACGAAAGAAATACAAACTATTGTTTTGTTTAAATTGGAGTTTTTAGACATGTGTACCTAAATATTTTGATAAATATATATACAGATACATAGGTTTTTTAATTTTTTAGTCGTACCCAAGATGTAATGGAACTCCAATTATCAAATTACTTTATGCAGTAAAATTACAAAAATTTTGATTTTGGTGGTTATTGATTTTAGATCTAAATTTAAAGGGATACCAATTTATAAAAAACCCAATTTATAGATTCGAGAAATTTTAGCGCTTTTTTCTTTGTGTTCCACTTTTTCTTGCCGTCTGAAACTGGACATTTTTAAAATTCAGCATATTGGAAATAACTTTGTTAGTACATAACTATTAAAGAGATAATTATACAAATATCTGTTAAAAAAAACTATTTCAGGAATAGAGCGTATTTATAATTTGAAATATAAATTGGTATAAATATATTCCTTTACTTGGGTTTCAAGCGAAAAGGGTTCAATTTTATTAAAGCAAAGAAAATCTATGCAAAACACCCACACAGTCAAAAATTCGCTACAAATAGTGCGTTTTACTTATATGGCAATACTGCTCGTCAAGCGAAACTAGAGAGAGGTTCACAAAAAGAGCGTAATTTAACTCTGCTGCCTCACACATACATTACTACATATTAAAATAAAAAAAGGTCTCTCTGTTTCTGCACTCTTCTCTCACGTAATAGAGCATGCATTAATACACACATACATAACAACACCTACAATATCACATGAATGAATTCATTATGAATGAGTGTCATTATGTTAAAATTATTTAACATAATGATTTTTAGACACTAATTCATATTTCTGAAAGAAAAAAATTAAATTTGTCCATAACAAACGTTTTTTTTTTATAAATTTGGTTTCAAAATATTAAATCAGCGGCGATTAAATATATACAGTTTTGTACAAATAGTTGCTCTATTACACGTCTATAAACAATTATGAAACAAAAAATCTTTACTTTGATAAAATAAAATCTTCTGATTGATAACCACAATCATCAAATGAATGCATTTTTTACTTTAGACTGATGAACAAGAGCCAAAGAAAACCTTTCCTGCAAATTAAGAACACATTCATCAAATCAATGAAATATTTACATCAATTCAATGAATCAAGATTGATGAAACTTTTTACATTGACTTGATGTAACGTTTTTTCCTGTGAAAAACATAGTCTTCAAATTGAAGATCAAATTCATCAAATCCAGAGAGATTTTACATCAATTTGATGAAAAATGGCTGAAGAAACGCGTTCATTGATTTGATGTAGCACTTTTCTTTCAGTGTATATTAACCTATGTTAGCCCCATATGGTTCAATGCTCCCAGAACGCACATCAAGAAATTGCAAATAATCCAAAACAAATGCCTTAAAATAATCCATAACCTGCGATGGAGGTACCCCACAGATCTTCTACATAGTAGAAGTGGATACGAAAAAATTCAAGATTTTATATGTAGACTTAGCCAAAACTACTTTACTTCAAATATACGCTCCATTTATCCACATTTATAATGATAAATTTGTACATGCCCTTAGCATGTACAAATTTATCATTATAAATGTTTATATAAACTAAAATTGATCAAATTGAAAACCATATGCATATGATTGTTTACTTCGTAAACTTTTCCTTATACATTACCGCTTTTCTAACGATATTTGAATTTTTAAACTTTAAACTCAAAAATATGTTTTTTCCTATTTTTTCCTTTAAAAATATCATAGATACAAAATAAACCAGTAGGGAAAGGCAGAAAGTCGGGCGGGGCCAACTATATAATACCCTACACCTCCCTAACAATGCGATAATAATTTGGAATAACTGGTAAATGGGTAGGAACATATTATCTAATTCTGAACCGATAATCGCTAAATTAAGCAATATTCGTTCCTAAATTGAGAAACATCTTTCTGGAAAATTTTAATGATCGGAAGTAAAGTACAACTTCTGTAGCGCTTTGATACCAAATCAGGAGGAACATATACATAGTAGTTATATAAAAATCTAAACCGATTTTCCCAGAATACTCATTCATGTAAAAAGACCTCTTTCTGTTGAATTTCGTACTGATCGGATGTAAAATACGGTTTCTACAGCGCTTACATGTAAAATCGTGTGAAACTTATATGTATATGGGGGCTATATCTAAATCTGAACGGATTTTCTGCGAATTTGGTAGTGTTCATTCACGTAACAAGAAAACTCTCTCTGCCGAATTTCGTACAGATCGGATATAAAATACGGTTTCTATAGCGCTAACATATCAAATCGGGTGAAACATATATATGAGGACTATATCTAAATCTGAACCGATTTTCCTCGAATTTAGCAGTGTTCATTCATGTAATAAGGGAACTCTCTCTGCCAAATTTCGTACTGATCTGATATAAAATACAATTTCTACAGCGCTTACATGTCAAATCGGGGGTAACATATATATGCGGGCTATATCTAAATCTGAACCGATTTTGAGCAATTTCAATAGGGATCTCCTTGGGCCAAAAAATAGCACTGTGCTAAATTTTGTTTATAACGTTTAAAAAGCAAAGGGATAGATAGATTATACCGATCGGCAGAGACTCACTCTCTGAGCCGATTTAGCCATGTCTGTCTGTCTGTCCGTCTGTATGTCTGATCAAAGTGCAGATCGTAAACATTAAGCAATCTTTATAAAATTTGGTTGCGGTCCAGGTCACTTCAGAGATCACATTTTTTAAAATAGATCTGGCCGAAATTTAAGAATTTATATTTTATATTTAACCTAGTCGTCCCTAGTAACCATGGGGAAGATAGGTCCAATAGCCCCCGTATAAAGTGTAAATATAGCCCCCGTAGAGAACTGATTTTTCAATTTATCTGGCTGTAGTTTGAGAATTCGTACGTAATATTAGACCTAATCATTCCTAGTGAAAATGGGCCACATCGGTCCATGTTTCGATATAGCCGCCATATATGTCAATGGCCTCACCGATGTCACTTCTTGACGCTCTAGAAAACACACTTTTTAATTGATCTGGCCTAAATTGAAGAATTTCCACTTTATATCGAACTTAATCGCCCATAGTAAAAATGACGTACATCGGCCCATGCTTTGGTATTGCCGCCCATACGAGTATAAAGGTCCCCACCGATGCACCTTCTTGACGCTCTAGAGAACACATTTTTCAATCTGTCTGAAATGAAAGAATTTATACTTTATATTGCACTTAATGTACATAAAATATTGGTTCATATGTAAATTGGAAACACTGGTCCATATTTTGATATTGCTCCCAATCGTGTAAAAATTTAAGCTTTTGTACTTCATATTGAATTAAATCATTTCTAGTGTAAATGGAGTATATCGGTCCGTTTGATAAGTATAAGCCCCTCATGAAGGTCATTTGTGCCTGGAATTTAGAAATTTACTCTATTTAACCTGCAACAATTAATAATAATTATAGTTATCTGTGCATTTTTTTTGGCAAAAAATGGTTGAGAGCATCATACAGTCGGCCCCATCCGACTTTCGTCTTTCCTTACTGGCTTTAATTTCAAATTTGTATTACGTTATAATCTAATTCGTATTTAAGACTTCCACCGATTTCTACTCGAGACTGAATTAAAATTGAATACTGCAAGAATATTTGTCGTATTAGGAAATTAAAAATTTTGTCCAACCGTAAACATGCTTACTAGACTTAAAAGACTTCAGAATGGAGTTTGCGAAATGAAAACTTATCGAATCTCTGCAACTTAGAAATATTATTAAATGCCTTTTATATCTTATATCTATTAACCTATATTAGGATTTGTTTCACTACAAATTATGTATAAACGTATACAGGGTGGGCCATTTAAAATTAAAATCTGCTATAAAAAGAGTACTGATAATTTTTTTGAACTTTGTCGTTTAATAATGGAACACAATAACACTAACATGGCTTCCACCACTGGCTCGGAAATTGAGAGTTTTAGAGATGGACTCAGGTACGGGTGGGCCATTTAAAATTTGAAATTTAAATCTGCTATAAAAAAAGGACTGATAATTTTGTTAAAATTTCTGGTGTTATTGGAAAGCTTGAACTTTGTCCTTCAATAACGGAACACAATATAATTCATATGATAACCACGACTGGCTCGGCAGTACCTCATCCGATCAACCCAATTTTTCAGTACATTTTCGATTGTATCGGCTCGAATCTCTTCAATGGCAAATTCGATGTCATGTTTCAATGCTTCAATTGTCTCTGGATGCTTTGGCTAACATTTATTCCTAATGGCTCCCCACAGATAATAATCCAAAGGGCTCAAATCACAAGTCAATGAAATCGGAAGTTCAAATTTAAACTTTTTAATGGCCCACCCTCTTATGTTAAAATAACGTTATCCTTACTGTGAATCCATAAAATTAAATTGCTAACAAGAGTGGACTCTTTCACAACTCCACAACCACAGTGCCTACCAAACGAAATTAGTTCTGCAGGCAGATTCATAGGTTGTATACAATTAAATGGCGGTGCTTTTGTAAAATTAATCGTTGGCTTTTGTATACCTCGCCTCTTTTAGAAACGTTTAAAATCCATCTGCAAAAGTTTTGTGCTTAATTTAAAAATGTTCAACATAATTGACGTATCGCATGACATTAATGTCAGACACTGCCAAGGGAAAATTAAAAATGGATGTTTATCATTACGACAGGTAAAATGAGGCGTCAATTACATGAAATGCCACAGTGGTAATTAGGATAATTTTAATTTGAATTTTTCTTGATTTACATATAAATTTATATGTCTCAAGATTAAAATAAGAGAAAACATAAATTTTACATCCAAATTGAGATTTAATCAAATTGGCTAATGGGGGTGGATGCCATAGAGTAGAAGAACAAGTGGGTTAATAATATATTGTGGAATTGTGATATTGTCATACCGCTATGTACATTGTACAGGGTGTTTCTAGTCGTAAAGAATACTCACTTTTTCTTCTCGGAAGACCTGAGAGTTGAACATAGTTTTCGGATGGGATTTGAAGCTAACAAATCTCTATTCTTTTGAGTTTTGAAATACCAAAAATCGTCTGTCGCTTTCCGATCTGCGAATACAACCCGTTTGGTAATTGGGGGCTAAATTTCTATTTTCTATCTATTTTTTACAAATTCGGCAGCGTTCGTCTTTTGTCAAAGTGGATGTAAATGCGGCTGCTTTAGAAATCTGAACCAGTTTTTTTGTCAAATTCGGCAGCATTCGTTCTAGGTTCGAGAAAACTACATCAACATTACCTCAATTTAATATAATGCGAGCGCCCCAGTATGTTAGTTGGCTAATTTAAGTCAATCGGTCCCTCCTTTCGATTTATGCGCACCAGCCAGCAGACAAAACACACAAACAGACAGACGGGCGGACATTGCCGAATTTTGGAAATTCAGCGCTGTTCTGGATTCAAGATATTTCTTTGAGTGCAATTCTATACACATCTGTTGAAAAATGTGGCTCCTATAGCGTTCAGTTGTCAAACCGGTGGTAGATATAAATGGCAGCTATATCTATCGATTGGTCTGGTATGCAACAGTGTGTTGTGCGGTGCGACCTGTACTTTGGGGACAACATGGATAGACTGACGAACGGACATGGTTAGGTAAAATCTGTTAGTGATTCCCAGTTGATCGGTATAATCCAATATTATAGGGCGTACAAATATCTGGGCCAACACGAACTAATAATACACTGTATTACAAAGTGGTGCAGGATAAAATTAAGATGTCCACAAGCCAGACAGATAGAATTGCGAACTTGAAATTACTTCAATCTTCGGCTTACCGAAAGGCTTGTACGTACATTATTCGTCAATATCCGCTATGAAAGTGCTACTGGTCGAGGAAGCCTGGATTTTCAGATAAAGAAAAATTAAGTACTTAATAAACTTATGAACTTTATCTAACCTAATATTATATTTTGAAGTGCCTTTTTTATGTTCGGAACAATCTTGAGAAAGGCCCGGCTGATTTTCATGAAATTTTTTATAATAAAAAGGTTTTAGGCCAAAAAAATTATTAAAAAGTTTATTAGAAAAGGAGATTCATGGCTTTCAAAATCCTAAGTAAAATTCACCTGCAAGCACAAACGGACATGAACGACTCTTAGCGTATAAAAATTGTAGTTGTGGTAGTGAAAAACAAAGCAGTGTGCGGCACATCGACACGATGCGAGTGTTCCAATATTTTACTCTCCCATCCTACAGTGAGTATTGCTTTGCTGAGAATAGCAATGTGATTTGTTTTTGTTTTGCCTACATATGGCCGAGCGTGTGTGTGCTATGGATAGCAACAGAGAATGGCAATGTATTTTGTTTTTGTTTTTTTTTTGTCGTACGCTATGCGTGGTGACGTGAAAAAAAGACAGAGGCAAGCAAAAACAAATATAGCCAATCATTACCATGCTGCAGTGATGTTATGTTTGGTTTATTTTATTTTTGCCTTTGTTTTACTATTTTCTTGCAATGCGTTTACATTTATTTGCCGTTATTTTTAAGAGCAGAATATCAAAATGTTTTTCAATTAAGCTCATTTTATGTGTATGAGAGGTGTACGAGAGGTTAATGCAGCCCTCATGGCATTCACTCCTCTGGCAAACGCACAGCCCACTTAGAAAATATCATAGTTTTAAAAATACTAATCTATATATATAAAAATGGAAAAATGTTTGTATGTATGTGTTTTGTAGACGCTTAAACTACTGGACCGATTTTAAATTTTTTTCTTTTGTTTGAAAGCTATTTTGTCTGAGTTGGTTTTGGAAAAAAAATTTTTCCAAAAAGTGGGCGGGGAAAATGTGGGCGTGGCAAATCGTTTGTTTGTGATGGCAGTCTACGTAATTGGCCAACAAATGGGCTGGATTGCAAATCTGAAATCTGGGGCAACGAAGTGCACTGGGTCCAGCTAGTTATTAAATAAACAAACAACCAGTCCCTACAGCGCTTGCATAACAAATCGGGGTAATGTTATAACATTGTGCATTTGTTGGTAACATCCAAAAGTAGAAGAAACATACCCATCGTTTATTATACCGATCGACGTAGAATCGCTTCCTGAGTTAAGTTAGCAATGCCCGTCAGTTTGTCCGTCTGCCCGTCCGTCAGCTCGCAATTACGGTGCGATCTTTGACCCAAGAAAACTGGTTCATATTTACATATAGCTCCTATATACATGTTCCTCCGATTTGACATATCTACACCGTATAAGCAACATTTTATAACCGATCTGTATAAAAAATTACAGAAAAAAGTCTCTTGATACACTTAGAGACAATACAAATTTTATTTATTTATTTATTTATTTATATTAATTACAATACGAAGTAAATTTATATTGTAATTTTACGGTCCAGGGAAAAGCCGGGTTACAAACACCATGTGGCCGGATTTTGCAGCGACAGACCAGTGTCTCTGGTGGGAATCGAACCCACGACCCCCAAACTCATAGGCAAGCACGCTGTCTACTCAACTACTGGGGCGCTCAAATACCCCCAATTTTGTATGTAAGCGCTGTAGAAACTTTATTTTATATCCGATCAGTAAGAAATTTCCGGGAAAATCGGTTTCTTATTACATGAGTGAACACTGCCAATTTCCGGGAAAATCGGTTCAGATTTAGAAGTAGCCACCATATACATATATGTTACCCCCAATTTGATATGCAAGCTCTGTTGAAACCTTAGTTTATATCCGATCAGTACAAGATTCGAAAGAAAGAGGTTTACATAGCCCCCATATGTATGATCCTCGCGATTTGGTATCAAAGCGACCTAGTTTATTATGATCAACATCTTCAACTCCTCCTTGGAATAGGCCTTGATGAGGGGTTTTATTATTTCAAAATACAAACAAATCGGCGCATATTTTGATCCGATATTCACAAAATACTAAAACAAAGTATTGGAAAAATTGAAAAATTCAAGTGTAAATTTGTAAAGTCTTTTGTAGGCCTCGATTAGTTAGAATGCACACAAATCAGACGAAAAAAATTAAAGTTACGCGCGCTTGATCATTTTGTTCACCCGAGGTGACCAACTTTGAGGCGCCTGTATGTATACCGTAGGGGAAAACTTAATACCTCTTCTAAAATCTCGCCAAGTTTTGTCGCAATCGGTTGTCTGGTTATTCCTCCCATTGTGAGGCGGTCGGACATTTTTAAATCGACTCTGAAAATGATTCAAAATCGATCGGTATAATAAACTAAGGGTTTATCTCTTCTTCTTGTGGGCTTTGCAAACAAAGCACTATCTCATAATATCCTGGCAACAGTGCGGTGTAGGGTGTAAATAGTAATAGTGCAGACCGCGAAGGATAACCAACAATTTTGAAAATACTTCAAGAAGGATTATCAAATATTCTTACAACAAATTACCCACCAGTAGGTGAGTAGGTAGCGTTTGGGTGTCGTGGGTTCGATTCCCACCAGAGGCTCTGGTCTTTCGCTGCAAAATCTAGCCACATAACCCGGCTTTTACATGAACCGTATAATTTTAATATAAATTTGGATCTCATGTGGATTGGTATGGTCCCAAATTTAATAATTTTGTTTGTTGACGTACCCATTAATCCAGAAATGGCTTTCATCGTTGAAGATGATTTTTCGCGCTGAAATTTTCACGAACAGAACACTCATTTTGATGAAAAAAAATTTATCATTTGCACATGTTGTTGAACGCTATATCCATTCATGCTGAATTGGAAAAGCAGCATTTCTAGTAGGTACAAAAAAAATTTATATTTAACATTAATTCCAAATAGCTTTTCAGCGTAAACTATAACGCATTAAACCGTGGTTTTTTGTTCGGCTTGCATTGTGAATGTGCTAAATTTCAGCTCACTTTTCTAAATATTTTCTCCTTTACTTCTTTAACTAAAGTAAAGTACTAAACCGACTAAAAGTAAAGTAAAGGTGTATAACATATTATCACCACTTTTGTGCAATCTAACCACTGTACACTATTGTTAACTTTGAGTGGTTAAAGTATTCAAACAAATAAAAGGGTAGGAAGACATCATTATACCTTCATACTATTCGACAACCTATGCAATCTTTGAATCCTTTATTTTGTGCGCCATTTACTTTTTTTCCCAAACTTTCAGTTATTTATTAAATTTAAGTGCTTATCTTACCCTCCGCTTTTCTTTTTTCTGACCTCATTTTTTATTTCCGCACTGTTCTCCCTTCCTTTCCATTCCATTCCGTTTCCTCGAAAAGGAAACTTTCGGTCTCATTCGATTACGTTGTTATTTCACATCGCTTGCACTTTTTACAAGGTTTGTTGTCATCGAAAAAAGCATTGACTCATCATTAAACGCAATCATTACATTTAAAAAAATGTTTTCATTTTCGTATCTGAAACTGAAATCTTTTATTGAAAACTTCCGAAGATCTGAGGAGTATGGGTTTATCTGTGGGTATTGAAGGGAAAAAATATGTTATTTCCTGTGAGGAAATACCCATATTAAAGGAGAAAAACAGACAAAATTTAAACAAACAATAGCAGCATGCAACTTTTATTTTGAAATAATGTTATATGAAGAAAACTTCACAAAGAAAACTCAAAACGTTCAAAGCATGTTTTAGGTAATGATGTGAACAATGAGTGGGGTTTCGTAAAAATTTTCATTATTTATAGCAAAATGTTTTGTTTAAATTTGTACTCTTCTCTCGATTGGTAAATGTGTTTATTATTGTATATGAAAACCATTAAAGAAAGACAGAAAGTCGGGCGGGGTATTGCGATATCAAATTGCAATAACAGTTTTCGTTTCAGTTAACAAAGTACACAGCACCAGCCCCTCATCAAAGCTTATTCCAAGGAGGAGGTGAATATGTTGATCATAATAAACTAGATCGCTTTGAAACGAAATCGGAGGGAATATATGGGAGGCTAAATCTAAATCTGTACCAACTTTCCCCAAATTCGGTAGGGTTATTCAAGTAATAAGAAAGTTCTTTCTGTCAAATGTCGTACTGAAAATACAGTTTCTACAGGGCTTCGTAATAAAAACCCTATTGAACTAGGTCTAAATCGGTTCAGATTTACACGCTGAAAAAAAATCGCTTCTGTAGTATATTGTCCTAAACATATTCGGCTTGAAACATATATATGTTTGGAGTAGACTCTAAGCATGTAATATTTGGTACACACAAAAATTGTGTATTTGAGAAGATGTTGTTCTAAACAAATATTTGTTTACATTCCAATATGTTTTTATTTGGGACCATTATTTCCGAAACAAATATTTATTTGCATTTAAGTATTCATAAAATACATAAATTGTCTCAAATTTTTCAGTAATTCAATGTTAAATTTTTAGAAATTTTTAATGTTCGTAAAAAATAATAATTGAAATCATATAATCTTGGATCAATATAAAGTACTTAGAGGATTGACGACTAATGATGGCTTGGAATACTCAGAAATTTGAAATGATTGATTTAAAACAGAAGGTAATGCTGCATATGGTATCATAACTGGGAGGTACAATTCGAAACCTAAGAAAAATTGAAATATGAAAAACTCAGCAAAAGTTTTGGAAATATTTTTTAAATAAAATATATTTGGAAAAATTCCTAAATAATAATTTTATTTGTATTTAAACACATATTTTATTTGAGAAATTTAGTTTGCAAATATAATTTGTTGTAATATATTAATATATGCGTTCCAAATATATTTTATTGATTTTCAAATAAAATTTATTTGCTAAGAAATATATAATATTTAAAAATTTGTGTTCCAAATATATTTTCTTTCGATTCAAACATATCAAAAAAGGCGATTTTGCCCCGTGTACATATAGCTCACATATATATGTTTAGTCCGATTTCGCCCTATAGAAGCTGGTTTTTATATCAAATTGATTTAAAATAAGCGTGTTAATGTTTATGAATCTATTGACCAACATTGTTAAATTTGCAGAAAATCGGTTCAGATTTAGATATAGCTCCCACATATATGTTTCGGCTGATTTGACCTTTTAGCCCTATAGAAGCTGTATTTTACATCCAACTGTTTTAAAATTTAGCATTGCAGAGTTTTTTGATCCATGGGCCAACACTGTTCAATTCGAAGAAAATCGGTTTAGATTTAGATATAGCTCCCATATATATATTTCGTCCGATTTGGCCCTTTAGCCTTATAGAAGCTGTATTTTACATCCAATTGTTTTGAAATTTAGCATGTTACAGTTTCTTGATCCATGGACCAACTTTGCCGAATTTAAAAAAAATCGGTTCAGATTTAGTTATATCTCCCATATAAATGTTTCGTCCAATTGTCTTGAAATTTAGTAAGTAGAGTTAAATGATATATGGACTAAAATTACCGAATTTGGAGAAAACCCGTCCAGATTTAGATATAATTCCCATATATATGTTTCATCCGATTTGGGCCTTTAGACATATAGGTTAGGTTGAATAGAGGAGACGTTTAAACGTCTCATGTCCATGGACATACACTTAAGCCAGTGGTTCGGCCTGTTGTGCGCTCCTTATTTATGATTTTTATACCCCACGGGTTACAGAAAATCGGTACTAGACACGTATTTTCTCAGTATCTTCCAGTCATATCCACTGAGATGAGTCAAGTCGGGCAATATGTCGGAACCGAAATATCGGGATATTGCATGTGTGAAAGCTGGGCAGTGACACAGAAAATGTTCCATCGTTTCGATGTTTTCCCTGCATACCCTGCACTCGTCGTTTCCTGCTAGTCCTATGCGATGAAGATGTGCCTGTAAGCTTGAGTGTCCAGTTAGAACACTCATCATCTTACTAATCTCGATCTTGTTTAGTTTCAGAAAACTACTTGTTTTCTTCTCATTTGGGTCACCACACAGTATCTTTGCAGTTGCTCCTACAGTTGCTCTATTCCACACAGTGAGCCATCACTGTCCAGTGCTTCAACTCATCCTTCGTGGCTTACACTGAAAAAAAAATGCTTCATACCATCAATGAACGCGTTTCATTAATTACTTTACATTGATACAATGAAAGTGTTCATTGATGCAATGAAAATGCCATTACGGGAATGAAATGTTTCTTTAAAGCGTTTTTCTAATTTATGACGTGTCATTGATGGAATGATTTTTTATAAAAAAAAGGAAGACTTATATAAAATTAACAAAAAATTATCAGTGGTGTAAAGATTTTAACATTAATAAAATAAATTAATACTACACAAACAGATTTACTATTTTTTAAGAGCTTTTTATTCTCAAAAAAGGTCTATGAAACTGTTTCTTTATATTAATGTAACATTTCATAGAAGTTTAAAAGTTTCATTGCTGCAATGAAGTGGTGCGGTGAAGAATATAAACAATGAAATTAGCTTTATATTGATGTTCTATATATATATTTTATCTATTTTATAAACATTTTAGGAGTATGTAGTGGTGTTAATTAAACAACAATACTTTACGGAGGTCTATGAAACTGATGCATTAAATTAATGTAACAATTCATAGATAGAAATGTAAAGTTTCATTCCAGCAATGAATTTAAACAGTGAATATACTAACAAAGTGTTTGTCACATTACACACATATGTACATACCTATATCTTCACAAATGTGTTTGTGTGGTAATAAATGTAATATGTTGATGTGTGAATCAGAGTCGTGCAAGCTCAATGAAAACGATGGAGCGGCGTAGTTTTCTTGCATTTGTTTGAGAGTAGAGAGAGGCGGAATTCTATAAATCTACACCGCACAGTGGCATTAATGTCGAATGAATGTGGTTTGTTGGTAATAATATGATTCACTAATAATTTCAAGGTGTTCATATTATTAGATGTATTATCAATTAACATGACATTTTGGCAATAATTTTATACTTTTATAATCGCACTGGCATATTTATTTAATTATTATTATTATTCAAACAGCAGTCGGTGTACATTAATTCAAAATTGTCAAAAGGTGTTTTTTTATCAAATTTTATGTATTCATGATCCATTCTGTTTATTCATGATCCATTTGTAAACTAAATTTTTTTTGAATCGATTATTGTCGTGAAGTTTTTAGTGCACGATATTAATTATTCTGAACCACTGTGCCACAACTGTCATCAATAGATAAACAAATATTAAATGCATTAGGTGTGCTGTTGCGACCAGAAAATAAATTCTCTATGGCAAACTTACGCGTTAATAAAAAAATTCAAAAGTGAAAATATTAAAAGTGAAACAATATGTCAACAAATACTGAATGAGAAATGTTTTTTGTGTGGTACTTCATTTGAAAGAAATGAAATCTATTTAAGCACTTAAAATAATATAATTTTCTTAAAACAAATGACAACTATAGATGTTGTGGAAGTACATACAAAGACACGTCAAGCTTGAAATGGCATGTTCGAAAAAACAGAAGTTGGAAAATATATGTCAAATGCCACAACAAGAAACAATTTTCAAGAACCATATCCGAAGTCAACGATGAAACACTCCAAAAACACTAGGTAAGTACTTTCTACCAAGTTATGTCCTAAACATATTTTCATTCACTCCTATTTATAATTTTTTTATTTGTTTAGAAATTGGGGAAAATGCGGAAATGTACGCACATAGCCTTAGATATGACAATCTATCCGCAGATGACTTTAGGTTGGCCTGGACTGGTTATTCCAAATTTCTAAAATTATGCACAAAAGCAAAAATATTAATTAAGCTTTTTCACTTTGGCCTCAGTACAAGCGAGTGAATGGATTTCAATTAGTAAGTATGTAAAAATGCGGTTTAAGTGTTTACTTAAATTGTATTTACGAATTCACAAATGCAGTTAAAAAACGAATTTAAAAGAACAAACTGTATTGTGATTTTTTTTGTTTCATTTTTTATTTTCTCAACTTCAGTTGTCTTTTTATTTTAAAATTTCTCAAAACCCACAATTTTAATTATTTATTTATCTTTTATATTATATTTTCAGATTGAAATGATTTTAAAGTTACGAACAAACACTGATGTACTACAATAAACATTGCAATAAAAAACGGAGAATTTTGTTTAATTTTCTATTTTATTTCAGAGCAAAGGTATGAAACATGTACATTTCATAAATGAGACATGTTCATTGCATCAATGAAACATGTTCATTGAATCAATGAAACATGTTCATTGCATCAATGAAACATGTTCTATGAATCAATGAAACATGTTCATTGCATCGATGAAACATGTTCATTGCATCGATGAACCATGTTCATTGCACCAACGAAACATGTTCATTACAACAACGAAACGTTTTCATTACATTAATGCAACTTATTCATTACATTAATGAAACTCGTCCATTACATTAACGTAATATTTCATGACATCAATGTAACAAATTTCTATGAAACATTTACTAGTTCAATGTAACATTTTACATTGTATCAATGAAGCCTTACATTGGTTCAAAAACAATGTAACTTTTCATTGATACAATGTAAAATTTCATTGATGGAATGAAGCTTTTTCTCTGGGTGTAGAAAGGTTTCCAACTTTCCAAGTTTATTACTCGAAGTTCTCTGCCCTTGACCATGGACTGAGTAATTATTTATCGTCATAGCCTATCTGGATATCTGTGAATATGTTGGCATATTAAGGCTTTGTGGTATTACTGAGCCAGTTAACACACTCCGTGATTGCTCGAACTTCAGCTTGAATAACTGTGTTATGGTCAGTGAGGCGGAAGAAAAGTTCGACTTATGGTTCATCAATAAAAAGTCCCAGACCCGTCCTTCCTCCTAGCTTGGACCCATCAGTGTAGCAGCTGGTTCCCACTGGCGCATGAGCTAGTGTTCAGTTTTCCCAGCAGCGGCGGCCGGAAGTTGGACCCCAAGAAAATGCACCCCAAATTTAAAATGAAAGTGCGCCGCAAATTTGGGGCCTATTTTCGTTACAAAAACTGATTTAAGAAATTACACCCCAATCGAGTAAACAGCATAAAATGAAAATAAACCGCAAAAAAACTAAAACATTTTCTCTTCTTAAATCTGGGGAGTACGCAATAATACACGTATACAAACCTATTTCCTAATTATAAATCTATTCCTGTGCGGTCGGCCTACGGCCTGCGGCCTCTGTTTAAGACTTTCTTCTATGGACAGGATCCAAAGTTGGCAACGTGGAGCAAATCTGTTATGCGTAGCCTCTCCTGTTTCTAAATTATTAGATGAAAATAAGCCCCAAACAGCTGAGAAGAAATGAAAGTAAACCCCAAAAAACAGTCAAAAAATGAAATTAAGTCCCAAATAAAATTGTTGTTCTTTGATATGTTATTTATTGGGGCCCATATTCATAAAAATATTGGGGTGTATTTTCCTGGGGCCCAATTTCATTCCGCCCCCAGCAGCGTCTGTCTGGAACGAACGAATCACAGGTAGATGTAAGCCGCACTTCAGGAATGCGGTCGGAGATTTCAGTTGTTTGAATATGACCGACCAATGATTGTAATATCTTCTGATGGCACGACTTGTGGTCTCGATTTATCCATTCACCCATCACATGTATACGTCTTGCTGTGAGGGCTGCCTCATGCTTTATATGGATATATATTGGTTAGATGTGCAGTATAGTCTCCAACGCTCTTGTTGGTGCGGTTCCAATTACCCCGCTTAAGACTAGGCAGCACATACGTTGCACTTTTTGCAATGGTATTACGTTGTACTTTTTGTCCATTGATGTCCAATACAATACAGAGGCGTAGGTTATTATTGATCTAAACACGCTCATGTAAAGCCAGTGTGTCATATTTGGACGTAGTCCCCATTTTGAACATATAGCTCTTCTGCACAACGACCAAAATCTGTGGGCCTTTGTAACTCTTTCTTCAATATGATCTTTCCAGTACAGTTTCTGATCCAAGATTACTCCCAAGTATTTTACCTTTTTAGATATGGCAATATTCTTATCCAGGAATCGAGGCACGGTGAAAACCTATACACGCTGAAAAAAAATCGCTTCTGTAGTATATTGTCCCAAACATATTCGGCTTGAAACATATATATGTTCAGGGAACACTCTAAACATACAATATTTGGTGCACACAAAGGTTATATGTTTGGGAAGATGGTGTTATAAACAAATCTTTGTTTACTCCCAATTTGTTATTATTTGGGACTATTATTTCCGAAACAAATAAAAAATTCACATTTAAGTATTCAGAAAATACATAAATTGTGTTATATTGTTCAGTAATTGAAAGTAATTTTTTAGAAATTGTTTAATGTTCGTAAAAGTAATAATTAAAATCCTATAATCTTGGATCAAAATAATTTTTTTGGTGGATTGACAACTAATGATGGCTTGGAATGCTCAGAAATTTAAATAATTGATTTGAAACAGAAGTCAATGATGCATATGGTATCATAACTGGGAGGTACAATTGGGAACCAAGAAAAAGTTAAAAATGAAATTCGAAAAAGCCAGCTAAAGATTTGAAAATCTTTTTTAAATAAAATATATTTGAAGAAATTCCTAAACAATAATTTTATTTGTACTTAAACACATACTTTATATGGAAAATTTAGTTTGCAAATATATTTTGTTGTAATATATTAATATATGCGTTCCAAATATATTTTATTGATTTTCAAATAAAATTTATTTGTTCAGAAATATATAATATTTAAAAATTTGTGTTCCAAATATATTTTCTTTCCATTCAAACATATCAAAAAAGGCGATTTTGCCCCGTGTAGAAGCTTTATTTTACATCCAATTGTTTTGAAATTTAGCATGGTAGAGTTTATTGATCATTGGACCAATATGGCTGGATTGTAAGAACGTCGGTTAAAATTTAGATATAGCTCATATGTTTCGTTCGATTTGTCTACAGAGGCAGAGACGAACCAAATAAAAATTGTGTAAATACATTTTAGTTGAAGTATACATTGGATATTGCATTTTTATCTAATCTTACTAGAGTGGTCGAATAGTCGGCTCCGCCTGACTTTAGCATTTCCTTTCTTGTTTTATTCTGCACTAACAAGATGGTATAGGATATCATATTGTAGGCCCCGCTCAAGTTTTTCCTTTCCTTATTGGTTGTATTTAGTAGCTTATTCCATCAGGAACATAATCTGTTTACATAGAATCACCATCTTTGTCTGTCAGTTGCAATGTATCTCAGTTCTTTAAAAGTCTTTCCGGTTTGGTAAGAATCTTTCGTCTACATTGTATTGCTCAGGCATCTGTTGGTGATTATTTGT
This sequence comes from Eudasyphora cyanicolor, assembly GCA_963930755.1. Taxonomy (NCBI): domain Eukaryota; kingdom Metazoa; phylum Arthropoda; class Insecta; order Diptera; family Muscidae; genus Eudasyphora; species Eudasyphora cyanicolor. The sequence goes on along the minus strand of OZ005736.1, from coordinate 52,390,688 downwards.
AGTTTACGCTTGATGTTTTCGTTTAACAGAACAGATTTAATGCAGACGTTGGATTGTCATATGTTTTTTTTCTAACGCATATATACGTCGCAGCTGCTCCTCCGTCGGGGGTAATATTGCTTCCAAGGTTGCAGAATAGTTTGTTTTTGATTGGATTTAACGGCCAAGGGTTTGGTGTTGTCTATATTGATTCCCAAATCAATATTCTGCTGGCCTGCGCCATAATTCGTTGATTTTTGTTTGCATGTTTTGCGTTGTAGTTAACGATATCATCTATACATTCTGGATCTTCGAGGTCGTGGTTAATTTTCCACTTAATACTAGTATTATCATAATAACAAGTAAGAAAGTTCAGTCGGGTAAACCGTCTTATAAAATCACTCACCTTGAGTCCCAAAAAAATTTTCGTAAATATATTTTTTTGTTTTAATTAAATTCTAATCAATTTAAAATGCATTTAATAACTTTAAAGTATGTACCGGTATTAAAGATAACAGCTGTTTACATTTGTTTCAAATGTGTGGGAGGTAGCAAAAGGGGCGTGCCAATAAAGGGTTGTGGCGAAAAGGAGGATGGATGAATATAGATATATGCGACACTAAAACTCTTAATTCACAACCGAACCATCCACAACCCGAGAGACTTTTGACCCAAATATTTTATTACCCACTTTACCGTCCATGCCATTCCTTTGACTGTTTGAGTAGAACAACATTTCATCGAGGGTTGTGACGAAAAGGAGGATGGATGAATATAGATGTATGCAACACTAAAACTCTTAATTCACAACCGAGCCTTCCATAACCCGAGAGACTTTTGACCCAAATATTTTATTACCCACTTTACCGTCCATGTCATTCCTCCTCCCAACCGTTTACCAGCTTATCATTAAAGCATCATGAAGAAGGTATTTTGAAATTACATAATTTTGCTGGCAGAGCAAAAAGCAGGAGGCGAAGTACATGCTAGCGTTGTTGACAAACTCTACATAAGACTTCATTTTACACAAGGCATTTCTTGTTCAAGTAGAAAAGAGAAGGATGGTGGAGTTTGCTTTATTATTAAATACTGTTCCATGAAACACAACCGCATGCCACATGTTTAAAGTTTATTATGTTTATGTTAAAATTTAAAGTATTTATTATTGTGTTTATTGACATTTGTTGGCAAAGATAATGTAGAGAGCTGAGTAGGCACCTAATATTGCGTACAACTGGGGTATGTCTAAAATATTACAAATAGTTTAAACGAATGTGCGTCCTAATTAAAGGGGAGTCCAAATAAAAGTTACTGTTTAACAATTCGAAACAAAGACAGAAATTATTCTTTTGTTGCCGTATTATACTATGCAACAAAATTTTTTGAGCATAACATTTTCCAGTGTAAACAAGGAAAAAATATTAAAAAAATTATATGGTAAATTTTTTTTAAAAAATCTTTCTTTAAAATTTCCATTTTTGTTGAAGATGTCTTTAGTATTTGTACCATATGAGGACTACAAATGTTAGTAACAATACTTTCACATTGAAATAGAAGGTTAGTAACTATCGTTAATATAATTAGAAAAAATTGTTTGTTTGTTTTTCAAAAAAATAGTTTTTGCTGGCACGAAAAACCATAAAAAATAGAAGAAAATTAGCAAAAAAAGTTTTTGCTCCAATTTTGGCAAGCTAGCATTCTAACGAAGAAAACAATGCCTATTTGAAGAAAATCTATCGATATATGGATATTACCACGACCCTTTGGTACGTCCCATACAAATGGACCAGTTTGTACACAAAATTAAAGACTTATACTTTGGTTTCCTGCACATACAAATACCTGAAATATTGTAAAGTGGCGTTATTGCAACGCCCCTTTTGGGACCTCCCAAACAAAATAGCAAAAATTAAAAATATTAAAAACTAGGTCGACCCTGTCCACTTCGTTGCCGCAGATTGAGATTTCCGATCCCGTCCATTTTTGAACCAATCACGAATCCTGCCACAAAATACATATACATAAAATAACAGCACTCTCGCTAACAAATTGTGCAAGATATCTCAATTTCAAAATGTTGCTTACATGGCGGGGCCACGCCCATTAGTCTGATCCCGCCCATTTTTGAAATAATCACGTAGACTGCCACCAGATACATATAAACAGAATTACAGTACTATCACTACTAAATTGTGCAAGATAGCTCAAATTTGGGTTATATGGGCGGGGCCATGCCCTATGGTCTGATCCAATCATCTTGGTTTTGGAGCAATCACGTAGACTACCACCACATACATATATACAAAATTGCAGCACTCTCGCTAAAACATTTTCCAGGATATCTCAATTAAAAATTTGACTTATATGGGCGGGGCCACGCCCATTGGTCCGATCCCGCCCATTTTTTTTACTAATCACGTAGACTACCACCAGATACATATACACTGAATTAGAAAACTCTCTAACATATTGTGAAAAATATCTTAATTTCAAAATTTGGATTATATGGGCGGTGCCACGCCCATTGGTCCGTTTCCGCCCATTTTTGGACCAATCACGTAGACTACAAACAGATACATATGCACAAAATTACAGCATATATCTTGAACACAATATTGTTCAAGATATATCAAATTCAAAATTTGGCTTATATGGGCGGGGCCAGGCACATTGGTCCGATCCCTGCCATTTTTTGAACAATCACGTAGACTACCGCCACATACATATACACAAAATTACAGCACTCAATTCAAAAATTTGACTTATGTGGGGATCGGCGGGATCGGACCAATGGGCCACGCCCATTGGTCCGATCCCGCCCATTTGTTAACTAATCACGTAGACTACCACCAGATACATATACACTGAATTACAAAACTCTCTCCAACATATTGTGAAAAATATATCTAAATTTCAAAATTTGGCTTATATGGGCGGTGCCACGCCCATTGCTCCGTTTCCGCCCATTTTTGGACCAATCAAGTAGACTACGACCAGATACATGTGCACATCGCAAAAACAGCGATGCAAAAAAATTGAGCAAGATATATCAATTTCAAAATTTGGCTTATGTGGGTGGTGCCACGCCCATTGGTCCGATTCCGCCCTTTTTTGCAATACATAATCTGCCACTAAATGCATAAACACAAAATTTCAGCACTCTGGCTAAAAAATTTTTTCAATATCAAAATTGGACCCATATGAGCGTGTCCACTGATATATCGAATATTCAAGTACCCTATTTTCAGCACCCCCTACACATGTACATTGTGTGAAAATTTCAAAATGATCGGTCCAGCTGTTAAGACGTCTATACGGAACAAACAAACAAACATACAAACAAACAAACATACAAACAAACAAACCTACAAACAGACACTCTCTTTTATATATATAGATAGATTTTTTGAATTTCCCTATTTTTACAATATAATTTATACATTTATCCATAGTCATAATTTATACATTAATCCATAGATATTTTGCAAATAGGCAATATTTTTTCGTTAGGATGATAGCTCTCAAGAAGTACAACAAACAATTTGTTTGCGATTTTTTATATTTTTTGTGCAAGCAAAAAATGTTTTTTTTTTAAATTCGAACTTTATTTGTTTTAATTGGCTCCTTGCCAATTTTCTTCCCAGCTTCTCGCTTTTTATACCCTCACTTTAGTGTGACGAGGGTATATATCATTTGCTACGGAAAAAAGTGTAACACGTCGAAGGAGTGACCTAAGACCCCAAGTATGTTCGGAGGAAATCCGTTTTGGGTCATTTTAAGTCGAATGAGCAATGTCCGTCCGTCCGTCTGTCTGTCTGTCTGTCTGTCTGCTGGCTGGTGCGCACGATAACTCTCGAAAGGAGTAACCGATTGACCTCAAATTTGGTATGTGGTAACATTTTTTTCTATCTCCGGCTAAGTTCGAAGATGGGCCATATTGGTCCATTCCTTCTAGTACCTCCCCCACAAAGGGTTAAAATGTTGTGAAATATTGATTCTTTAATAACTGCTATACTACTTATTCGAATCTTTTGAAATTCCACACATAGTATTAGCTTATTAGTCGTTATCAACGCGAGAAAAATGGGCGAAGTCGCCACGTCCCTTTGGTACCTCCCACACAAATACACAATTTTGCACCAAAAGTTAACAGCTTATAAAATTAATAACAGTGTATAAAAATACTTGAAATTTTGTTCATTATTATGCTTTTATATTGCCTATAGTCCAGGGAAAAATTGGTGTTGTTGTCACGCCCCTTTTGGTACCTCCCACACAAAGGTACCTTTTTGCACCAAAAGTTAACAGCTTATAACATTAAAACCAGTGTATAAAAATACTTGAAATTTTGTACAGTGTAATGTTTTCATAGTGTCTATAGCCCTGTGAAAAATGGGCGTTATTGCCACGCCCCTTTTTGTACCACCCACACAAAATGCACAAATCATACCACAATTTAATGTCTCAAAGTTTATACCAGCGCACATAAATGCTTATAAGTCGGCACAGTGCAATGAATTTAAAGTATCTAATGTTCAGCAAAAAAAGGTGTATTTGATAAACCCCTTCTGGTACCTCCCACACAAATTGACAGAATAATTCGAGTAATATTCAAAATTACATTACTCACAAAGTGAGGGTATACCTTAGTCGGTTTACCGACTGAAACTTTCTTACTTGTTTTCAGATATTTTATATGCTGGATTATATTTATTGTATAAATACTCGTGCGACTGCACCAATGAAATCAAATATTCGTCTTTCATGTTTATTTGCACTTTTAAACAACAAATAATTAATAAATTATTTTCTTTACTTTTCTCTGTGAACATAGAATTGTAATTGTAAACAACATGTAGTATCAGCTGTTGTCAAATTGTACGTAAACGGAACGTCCAATTCTGATTTCAACAGATTCAGCCGTCCGTTTACGTTTCGTTTCCGTTGGCTAATCGTTTACACTGATTTCCATATGACAGATTGAATCAGCTGATTCGTTACGCTACGGGGGCGTTACGGTTAAGTTTGCCTTACTGGGCCTTAACTCTGATTTGCTCCGTCAGAACACAAATGCAAGAAAGAAAGAGAAAAAACAAACGCTTTCAATCTGATCTCTCACTTCAACACATGTGTAAATTCTCTCTATCTCTGCAGTCGACATGACATGTTGCGTCGTTGTTTTAGCAGTGACTTCGAGCAGTTGTCGCATTGTTCTGCTTCGGTGTGCGGTCTGGCGTCAGCCTAAGACAAGGATGTCCACTCTCTCCACTGATTTTTGCATTCGTCTTTGATAACATTATGAGTCAGTAGTGTACAAAGAAAAGAGGTAGTTGGAAGATTTGGAGTATGCTGACAAAATTGTCTCCTATCTCATAAGATTTCTGATATGCAGGACAAAATAGATTAACTTATCCACCCAGCCAAAGATGAAATGGAGACGAACGCTCATGAAAGTTCTTGAGCTCTTATGAAAGATAAATATATCGTGGCAGTCCATTAAAACTATGACAAAATGTATTTTTGATGCCCTATGTCCCCACAAGTAATAAATAAAGGGAAACAAATCTTCTTAGATATACCTTTTTTAAGTAATGGAACATGGTACTTTGTGTAGAAGCCATAACGGTTCAAATTTTTTAATCTGTCTACAGACATTGCAAACCTTTTTCTAAAATGTTAAATATTAAAGCCTTTGAATGATTCCTACATAAGTTGAAGGGTAGTTGTGTTCGAATGAATCAGTCGATTAATTTGGGAGCACCAGAAGGGGCCTGATAAATGTACCTGACGGCCATGTAATGAACTATTTAATTATGGTCCGATTTAAACAAAACTTTGCACTTATCTTTCTTTTGGCTCAAAAATTGTAAACTGACCTCAATAACGCGAAAATTTTAAATTAAAATCTTTTTTTACTTCATATTGATGTGTGCAGATTTTAAGGATGGCGTTTATTTCCATTCTTTGGGGATTTTTTAATATTTCTCTCTCTAAAAATAAGTTTTGAAATAGAAAATGTTATTATTTTATTGATTATTTATAATTGAATGTTTAGATTACTTCTGATACATAAATCTTACATATTTTTCCACGAGATCTCAAGAGGTTGAAAAATATTGCAAATTATTCGCGAAAACGCAAAAAAAAAACTAATTTTTCCATGGACATTAAAAGTTTATTTTTTTATTTCTTTAATAAAAGTGCACATCTTTTCTAATATTTGCTTAGATTTTGAAAACGAAGACCTTTTCCAACTTGGAGAAATTAAATTTTGAAGACTCTAATTTTTTCTAAATTTTTATGAAATTTCAACAATAAATTTTACCAAACAGAAAAAGGCATTCGTTATAAAAATCCAAGCAAAATGACGGACGGCTAAATCTTGATATAATTTTACGACGATTAATATATATACTTTATGGAGCCTCTATCAATATTTAGAGCTGTTACAAGCGGAGTGACAAAATGAATATAACGCCCATCCTATGGTGGAGCGCATAAAAATAAACTTTTTCTGAGAATTACAGATCTGTACTAATAATATATTTAAATTTGGCCTATACTCGTATATTCATTAGCCAGTATTAAATAACGCTGTAATGTGAATGTAAATAAGATTCGAATTTTACAAATGAACAAACAGTTTATTTTGTAAAAGCCTCAACAATCAATTTACATAATAAACACATGCAAACCCCATGCTGATCCTAATAAATCATCGCCAACATAGTTCATGTAAATAATTGTACATGGACATTTTTTGTTAATTTCTGGCAATATTCAATGAAATATAATTTATAAAAAATGCGGCTTATGGAAAAATTGGTTTGGTATTTTGTTCATTAAAAAAGTAAGTAATTTATTTTATTTGCCCCTGCCACCAATCAATTAATAGACTCTCTTTTCGAATAGCAATTAATTTTGTAAATATTCTCCCTTATTGTGGGAAAATAACATTGTTGGTGTTTTGTTGAAAGGTCACTTAGTATTTATTTAACTTGTCAAAATTCGAAACTTTTGGATGCCACGAAGGATGAGTTAAAGCAGTGGGCAGTGCTGGTTCTCAACATTATGTGGGATAGCGAAGCGGTGTACAGTGTGAGGAATTGGAAAAGGGAAATAGATACGTTTCTTCGTTTCTAAAGCGGACAACTGATTGCGGCAAAACTTGATACGCTTTTAGATGAAGTATTAGAGAATTTGAATTATAAATAAACAGGGCCTCAAATTTGGCCAACACCGTTGTACAACTACTTATATTTAAGCACGTGTAACTTTTGTCTTTGTCGACTGATTAGAAAAATCTTTTTTGAATGCATTCTACAAACCGATGTCTACACAAGGTAGTAAACTTTTTTCTGTGAATATATGATCTTTCAAACATCTACAGAAGTTTTTTTGCACATAGAGTGATCTCCTATGGTTTCCGAGGTATTTGCAATTAAAATATATTTTTTTATTTTTTCCCGTCCCTGTTCTGGTATTCTGTTATTATTACGGCAAAATGTATACCAATTTCTTTCACAAAAACTTTTCTGAATTAACAATACAAATTAAATATATTTATATCTGAGGGCTATATGCAAATTTGACAGTGTTCATCCGTGTACTAGGAAACATTTTTCTGCCTAATTTCGTACTGATCGGATATAAAATACAGTTATTACAGCTCTTACATGTCAAATCGTAACCGATTTTCGCCAAATTATGTATTGTCTATAAGTGTATCACGAGACTGCTCTCAGTAAATTTTTGTACAAATCGGTTCAAAAATGTTGCTTATACAGTGCATATATTCCAAATCGGAGGTACGTATTAGGGATGTAACGAAAGTGACTTTAGCGAATGCGAATATTGAAATATATTTCTTGCGAATGCGAAAGCGAATAGTAAAATATGCATTTTTGCGAAAGCGAATGCGAATAATAGTTTGACCCTTTAGTACCAACAAATTTAAGGAACTGAATTGACACTTTTCCACGATATTCAAGTATTAAAAATGTTTTCCATATTTTTACCTCCTGTTACCACAAGAACAAACATATAAGTGTCAGAGTTTTTCCTTGGTATTAATATCTTCAAATTGTGTGAAGGGAATAAGGAGTTTTAACGCTTTTAACAAATAGATGCGAATACTGAAATATATTTTTGCGAAAGCGAATGCGAATAATTTGAATTCGCATATGCGAATGCGAATATTCGTTACATCCCTGGTACATAAAAAGCGTGATCCATATCGAGGTTCCCTATTTTTTTAAAGAAAAAACACAGAAAATTCAGAATGAATGGGGAATGTTTATTATCATTTGAAAGAACATTCTTTGGCATTTATTTTTTGAAGATAATGTCTATCAAATGTTGGCCGCGGCTACGTCTCAGGTGGTCCATCCGTTGAGTCCAATTTTCGATGACTCTTTCGAGCATTTCGACTTGTAACTGGCGAATGACACGCGTGATGTTTTGCTCCAAGGCCTGAATTGAAGCGGGTTTGTCCTCATAAACTTTAGACTTTACATATCCCCACAGGAAAAAGTCTAACGGTGTGATATCACACGATCTTGGTGGCCAATCGACCTGCCCAAAACGTGAAATTATCTGCTCACCGAAGTGTTCTCTCAATAAATCCATTGATTGATGCGATGTGTGGGAAGTTGCGCCGTCTTCTTGAAACCAAATGTCACCGAGATCACGAGCTTCAATTTCAGGCATCAAATAGTCGGTTATCATGGCACGATAACGGACGCCATTGACGGTTACGTTCTCACCGGCATCATTTTTGAAGAAATATGGACCGATGATTCCACCGGCCCACATAACACACCAAACCGTTGGTTTTCTGGATGAAGTGGCAGCTCTTGAATCTCTGCAGGTTGCTCTTCGTCCCAAATGAGGCAATTTTGCTTGTTACATACCCATTGAGCCAGAAATGGGCCTCATCGCTGAACAAAATTTGGCTCGAATACGTCGGATCTTCTTGGAACTTTTCAAGAGCCCATAGAACGAAGTGATGTCGCTTGGGAAGGTCGGGCAGCTTCAGTTCTTGCATAAGCTGTATTTTGTATGCTTTCAATTTAAGATATCGACGTAAAATGCGCCAAGTCGTTCCATACGTCAGTCCGAGTTGCTGCGAACGGCGCCGAAACGACTCTCCACGGTATTCGTGTACACTCTCAGCTACGGCCGCTACATTTTCTTCACTGCGTGGTGGACGTGGTCTATTCGGTCGAATATTACCCAATAATGAATGCTGGGTCTCAAGACGGGTGATGGTGTTGCGAATAGTACGCTCAGTAGGCCGATTATGTTGACCATAAGTTGAGGGAAGTGCACGAAACACATTCCTCCCAGAACGTGAATTTTCGTAATAAAGTTGAACGATTTGTAAACGTTGTTCAGGCGTAAGTCTTTCCATGATGAAATGCCAAACAATACTGAACAAAAATAACATGACAGCATGACACGACTCACACGTGATCTGTCAAAAAAGTTATTGAAAAAAATATATCTACTTGGATCACCCGTTATATGAAAGCTATATGTATGTAAATCTGAACCGATTTTAACCAAATTCAATAGGGATCGTCTTTGTGCCAAAAACAAGATATGTGTAAATTTTCGTTGAGATTGGACCATAATTGCGACTTGTACTTTGATTACAAGAATTCATGCACAGACGGACGGGCATAGCTAAATCAAGAAAGTGATTCTAAGTAGATCGGTATAATAAACGATGGGTCTTAGAAACAAATGCACAAAGTTATAATCAATAATCGGAACGCACATATATCGATACCTCCATTCTAAACTAGGCTAAGTGCAAAAATTTAGTTTTTCAGGAGAGGCGATCAAAGTTTGATTAATTTTTTTAAATTTGTGTGGAATTCTCTTATAAATCAAATCGAATGACCTGTACTGTTTTGTGAATAACTTTTGATTGGGTTGACGGATAAACAAAAAATTTTGACTGAATATAATTTGGAATATTTAGAAATTAAAAATGCAATCTCCCTAAAACTATGCTACGTCGACTTAGCATGTTTTAGAATGGTTGTATCGATATGTAAATACATAATCTAAACAGATTTCCATCAACTTGTATAAAAAATCTAATTTCTGCCAAATTATATAAAAATCGGACGTTAAATACAGTTTCACTAGTGCTTATATACTAAGTACGCAGTAGCATATAAATGGGGCTATATCTAAATCTGAACCGATTTCCCCCAAATTTACTATTATACGTTAATAAAATAAGAAACTTCTTTGTGCCAATTTGGTAACGATGGGAAGTAAATTAGTAAATTACAACTTGTATAGCGATTCGATACCAAAGCGGGAGGAACATATATATGGCGGCTATATATAAATCTGAAGCGATTTTCCATTAATTTGGCAGTGTTCATAAATGTGATAAGAAACTTCTTTCTGCAGAATTTCGTTTCGCGCTAACATATCAAATCGTGTGTAATAAATAACCATATATGGGGGCTATATGTAAATCTTAAACGATTTTAACCAAATATAGGGATCGTTCGTGGGCCAAAAAAATATATGTGCAAAGTTTTGATGAAACCTGTACTTTGATTACAAGAATATATGCACAGACAGAGAGACGTACGGACAGACGGACATAGCTAAATTAACACAGAAAGTGATTCTGAGTCGATAGGTATAGTAAACGATGGGTCTATTTCTACTCCTTCTGGGTGTTATGAACAAATGCACAAAGTTATAATAACACGCACCACAGAGTTGTCCAAAAATGGGCAGGATTGGACCAATGAGAGTGATTCCACCCGTATAAGCCAAATTTTGAAATTGAGATATCTTGCATAGTTTGTTAGCGTAATTGAACCAAAAATGGGCGTGTCCCCGCCTATAATCCAAATTTTGAAATTGAGATATCTAGCGCCATTTGTTATCGAAACAAAACCAAATTTGAAAATTTTTTATTTTGTGTATCTAAAAATGTGGGTCCAAAAATTGGCGGGATCTGGCTATTGGGGGTGGTACAGCGCATATACACCAAATTTTGAAATGAGATTACTTGCAAAATTTGTTACCAGCAGTGCTTAAATTTTGTGTATAAGCATTTTATGACAGTTTACGTAATTGGTCCAAAAAATGCGGGATTAGACCAACGGCCGTGACCCATGAGCCATATTTTGACATTGATATATCTTTAACAATTAGTTAGCAAGAGTGCTTCAAGTTTGTGTAAAAGTATATATTTTTAGTTGAAGTCTACGTGATTAGTGCAAAAGTGGGCGGGATCGGAAATCTAAAATCTAGGGCAACGAAGCTAGTAACGAATGCGTCTCATGGATTTACTGGGTTGGGATATTGCAAATTATGTAATTAATTTTAAATTCCCCTCAATTCGAGAAAGCAAAAGAAAAACTTTCATTAGAGGAATGGCGAGTTATTTGTATTATTTATTTTCGTCTCACTATATAGTTTACCATCCATAAATAAAAGGCCGCTCTGTTTCGATATTCATTTCATACAATTGTTGTTGTTCTCTCTTTTTGCAGTAGCTTTACAATGCAATAACTGTTGTAATTATTCTGGAAACATCAAAATGCTATTATTATTTTCTTCCTCTTTTGGCTAACACTAAAAGGATTTCCCAACAAATTGTAGGTGTTCCAATTTCTTAATTTTATATGCATTTAATATGGTTATATTATTTAATATGCTAAAAGCATTTTCAATAATGTGTGGACAAACGGACGGACATAACATCGTAAAGAGATCGATAAGTGATTCAAAGTCGATCCGTTTTAAAAATTATGTGCTGATATCTTATGGTGATTTAGTTTCTGAAAACTAATGTCACCACACCATGCTGCGACATTTTAAAAATTCCCCCTGCACCACCTGCACCCTCTGCTAATTTCGCATTTTGCATGCACACAATCGAACACAGCGGTGAGTAAGACAAATAACTACATTATTGCGCAGCCATTTGTTAGTGCATTAAGAATGCAATCTTTCATTTAGGTTTGGTTCTGAAGTCTGATTTTTGACGGTGCAACACTCCGTCTTTGCGTGGACTAGGCTGAGTGTGGAAAATACGATATTTTCGCAATTGCGGATTGTTATAATTTTACAAACGAAATCAAAACCCGTTCATAGGGCTGCACCATTTTTACAAACGAACTTAAAGATTCGGTTTCAATGTAAAATGTAGAAAAATTTTACACATTTGGCACAAACGAAATCACAATTATTTTCTTTACAGTTTTGCAAACAAATATATAATGACACAACACTCTGGTGAAGGGAATAAAAACACAAACATTATGCCTGCTACAAATCGGATACATTTTATATTTAGCAGTATATATCTTGACAAATAGAAAAAAGTCGCAGAAAATTAAAAATAAATAAATCAGTTCAGTTTCTACACTTGTCCGAACAAGTTGTTTTGCAATGTCTTCTCCACTTAAATCGGTCTGTTCTAAATGCTTTAAAGCATTAAGTGGTAATATCTTTGTCAAATGCAAAATTTGCTGTTCGAAGTATCACAAAATGTGTGCTGGATTTGAAAGTGATGTGGAATATAAACTATTAAAATCGTCCAAAAACATTGTTTTTAATTGTAACAATTGCGCAATTGCTTCTAATGATCTGGTGGTTGCTATTTCAACGCAGTCAAATGAGGTGAGAGATCTTAAATCTCAGTTCGTCTCATTTTTAAATGACTTTCATAAAAATGAGAGTGAAAGTGTTTCACAAAATAAACAAACACTCCCGATTTCTAAGCTGTGCTCTGACAATGGCCTTCAACTTGGTGTCGGTCATTCCCCTCCGTGCTCTACATCGGCATTGCCTTTTGGCGCTTCAATAACTATTGAGAATTCTGCTGATAATTCTCATGTTATTGTTCCTAATGCTGTTTCTACTGCTACAAGTATTGCTGCTCCTGCTGCTGCTGCTACTGATGCTCTCAATGTTGTTACTATTCTTAATGATGGTAACCGCTGTTTATCATCGCAATCTGTTTCTACTGTTGTTACGCCAGTGAATGACTATGCTGTTGATGTTGTTGTAAATTGTAATGGTCTCCATGATCGTCGTGCTGATGATGTTGTGAATGCTCTTGCTCTCTCTGGTCGACGTGCTGAGGACGTTGATGATGCTACAGATGTGAATGCTCAGAGTTTGAATGCTGTTGCTCTCTCTGGTCGACGTGCTGATCAGTGTTGCCACAAGAGAAATTATTTTCCGACCAAAATTTTTCCAAAAACCGACCAAAATCCGTTGTAGCCGACCAATTTTATAAAATCAAAGTTTTCGATATTTTGTATAGTTTGATGGCATTTTTAAGGCGTCAATAAGGCAAATATTTGTTGACCATTATGTGGGGGATATACAAATGTGTCCAATGAGATCCATTACTAATGGAAATAATTGCACCCCAAAATATAATTATTTGTTACATAGGCGCCCAGAATTCAAATTGGATGGGACTTCTATTTGGTGCTATATCAAATCATGGCCCTACGATGATCGTTGTAAGTGTGAGTAGTTCTATGTAAATTTAGACGCATGTAGCAAAATTTTTTCCCAACTACTTGAAGTATGATGTAAAGAAAAAAAATCGGTAGGATCCATCTATGGGGACTTTATCGAAACATGGACAGATACGGTCCATTTTCAACCCCAAACAACTACAGGTTTATTATTGTAACGTGACAGAGGAATATTGGTAAATCCTAGTGGATAAAAGTCAATTTATAAATTGCAAAAATAATGTGTAATAATGAAAAAAGAATTGTGCAATTAAAAATAATTTGGTTCTACGTTGGTTCAACCAAAAACAAGTTAAAAAAAAGAATATCAGAACATAAATTAGATCTGAAAATTCGAAAAACAGTTACCGAAACCACTTTGCTGATATTAACATTAATTTCTGTTTAATAGTTCTAGAACATACCTGATGAAGCAATTCAAGGAAAATGCGAAATATCGGAAAAATAAAATTTTAATTTGAATAAAAAACTATATTATAATTACAAATTTGACCTCGAGCTTGACTATAACTTAAACAAATATCGAATAAAAACAAACTAATGAAAATATTTTTTTTCTGTTTCCACATTTTTATTATTAATGAAGAGTGAGTAAACCGACTCAAGTTTATTTCAACGTTTTTTTTTTTAAACTTTTAATTCACATTTTAACACGTCTTTGTGAATTTGTATTGAGTTTTTTTAATTTATGTTAGACGCCTAAAAAGAAAGAATACGCTGAAGATGTATGACCTAGTTTGTGACAAATAACAAAATTTTTCAAGAAAGGACAAAAGGATATTGTTCATATCATGCCTTATATAAAATTTTAAGTTTTATTGAACAGATTTCAACGTGAATAATAATTTTTAACTTCCATCATTTATGACTAAAGACTGTGAGTTCTAAAACAGAATAGTACGGACTTTTGTTAATTGTATGGTTTCAAAAGTTGAAAAATTCAGTAATGTTCCCAGATTTACAAAATTTTAGCAAAATACCAGAAGTACACCACACTGTAAAGTCATGCAGAAAGGTCAAATCAGCTTGAATAATATATGGATGTATTACATATAACCAAATGTTCCTGTTCTGTATTTCATTGTGCCATGAAGTGGAATTTTACACTCTTAACCCAGTTTCTAAATTTGTTTCTTTGAACACTAATGGCAAAATTCCGCAATTATGTTTAGATTTATGAGCTAAAATGTTGGCTTCAATCTACTCTCGGAATACAGAACAGAAGTGAAAGAAATAATTCTTTCCCCAGGAACTTTAATTTAGACAAGTACAAACCACATTTCCGGTAAACGAAATTTTCTTTGTCGTGCTTAAATTATTTTTTTAAAGTAATTTACTTCGATATGTATTAATCGTCAAATTATTCTGTATTATACTACAACTTAAATATTCCAGAATAAAACCGACCAAAATTGAGTTGGTCCGACCATCCGACCAGAACGACAAATTTTAATTTTATCCGACCAAATTTGGTCGGAAATGACCAAAACGGCAACGCTGGTGCTGATGTAATTGATGTTGTTTCTAATGCGAATACTCAGAGTTTGAATGCTTTAACTCTAAGTGAAGAGTACTTGGACACAGCTGCTAATGCTGCGTCTGTAAATTATGCTGCTACTGTTTCTTCTGACGCAGGTGGGGGTAACCCAATAAACCATTTCAATCAAGCTCGAAATAAAAATAATAGACGTAAACGTGTTGTGTATGGTGATAGTAATAATGATGAATTAGCTGTTGTTGCCAATAAGAGATGGGTCTATATTTCTGCTTTTAAGCCAACAGTGACGCCGAATCAAATTATGGAATATGTTCATAAACACACTGAAGTTGGTCTAAATAATCTAGAATGTTATCGCTTAATTAAAAAGGATACTAATTTAAGCACACTAAGTAAAATATCATTCAAGCTTGGAATTTCAGCGGGTTTCTATAATCATCTTTTTAAGCCTTCATTGTGGCCAACTGATGTACGTGTTAGAGCTTTCAATTTTTTTCAAAAGCAAGCCCAAGTTGTGAACAACCCTTGAATATTATTGCTGATAGATTTCATAAGCTTAATATTTATTTTCAAAATATTGGTGGAATGAGGACGAAGTTGGAACACGTATATACTGAATCAACTAACGCTGAATTTGATGTTATCGTGCTGGTGGAGACTTGGCTGAATGAGGATTTCGTTAATGAGGAGATTTTTGACTCTAATATTTATAGAGTTTTTCGTAAAGATAGAGACTATTGTAAAAGTAATTGCGTCAGAGGGGGTGGTGTCCTGATTGCTGTAAAAAAATCCATAATTTCGTCGCTTTGTGAATTGCATAATTCTGACTCTATAATTGATCAATTGTGCATATACTTGTCAGGCTCAAATGGAGATTTGTATATTGTTGTATCATATATTCCGCCTAATAGTTCTGATTATTTTTACGATATGCACACTCAAAACATAGTTAATTTGGCTATTGATGATAGACGAATTATTGCATTGGGTGACTTTAACCTAAGTAAAGTTAAATGGTCTTTTGATCCAAGCCTAGAGGTTATGACTCCGTCTAATATCAATAACTTGTTTGAAATTAATGTTATTGACAGCCTTTACTGCTTAAATCTGGTACAAATTAATAGATTTCCTAATCTTCTTAATAAAATATTGGATTTGGTCTTCATTGATCAGGATTTGAAATATTACATTAATGAATGTATGAATCCCTTTTGTAAATTGGACATGCACCACAAAGCTTTGGAATTAACCGTTGAATTTTATAATTTTTCTAAAGTAGTTTCAACTAAAACTAGTATTGACTTTAAAAAATGTAATTATAATGTAATTAATAATTTAATTAATGATGTTAATTGGCTTAATATTTTTCATGGTCATAATGTTACTGATTGCTATGAATTGTTTATACGAGTTATTAATGAAATTTGTTTATGTAATATTCCTCTTTTAAAGCCCAGAGTTTATAAGTTGCCTTGGTACACAAAGGGTTTGAAAAAACTTAAGAATCTTAGGAACAAGTTTTACAAACGTTTCAAATCATCTAATAATTTAAATGACAAGAATATGTATGAGCGCTATTTAAGGGAATTTAATTTCCTAAATAAGTTTCTGTATAATCAATATATCTTAGGGTTTGAGGTTAATATTAAGAATAATCCAAAATCATTTTGGAGTTTTATTAATTCTAAACGGACTAGTTCTGACTTTCCAGCTAAAATGTTTTTCAAAAAAAAGGTTTCTGATTCACTTGATGAAACAGCTGACCTGTTCGCTGATTTTTTCAGTTCAACTTTTGTTTCTTCTGGCAATACTTTTTCGTATACAAATCTTTTTGCAGATTCTCCTTTAAATTTTGGCGCAGTAGATCTTTCTGAATCTGATATACTCCAAGGGTTTTCTAAATTAAAAAGTACGTATAGAGTTGATAATGACGGCTTATGCTCATCATTCATTAAAGGATGTGCTTCAACTTTAATTATCCCCTTACTATACATATTTAATAAATCGTTAAATGATGGTATTTTCATCGAAAATTGGAAAGTAAGTTCTATTACTCCAGTTTTTAAATCAGGGTCTAAGGATAATATTTCTAATTATAGACCAATCTCTAAATTAAGTAATATTTCAAAACTATTCGAACATATAATGTTTTATAAAATGTACTTTGCTACAAAAAATATCATATCTCAATTTCAACATGGCTTTATTCGAGGACGTTCTACTGTTACTAATCTCGAAATTTTCTCGCATTATTGTATTTCTAACATTGAATTAGGCTCTCAAGTTGATGCGGTTTACACTGATCTTTCAAAAGCATTTGATAAAGTCTCTCATTCAAATCTACTTAAGAAATTATATAAAATTGGGTTTCATTCCGTTTTCTTAAAATGGATTGAATCTTATTTATCTAATAGGAGTTGCTATGTAGTTATTGAATCTTCTAAATCTTATGCTTATAAAGCTACATCTGGTGTGCCACAAGGTAGTATTCTTGGTCCCTTTTTTTTGTATTATTCATTAACGATATATCATCTTCTGTTAAATTTTGTAAGATTTTACTGTATGCTGATGACTTAAAAATCTTTCTGCGTCTTAATTCGATTGCTGATGCGTTTCGTCTTCAAAGTGATTTGAATTCTATCTCCCAATGGTGTTCTGAAAATTCATTAGAAATAAATGTGTCTAAGTGCAGTAAAGTCTCATTTGGTAGGTGTTCAAATCGTATCTGTTTTGATTATGTTATCAATTCACTCAGAATTGAAAGTTCAAATGAAGTTTTGGATTTAGGTGTTATTTTTGACGAAAAATTTACTTTTGTCAGCCATTTGAATCGTATTATCTCAAAGCTTATTCATTACTTGCGTTTTTAAAGAGAAATTGCAAGCAATTTCAGGATCCATATACTTTTAAGCTTATTTTCACGTCTTTAGTACGCTCAAAGCTGGAATATGCTTCTTTTATCTGGAGTCCCTTCTGTTCTAAGTACTTTACTAGAATTGAGAATGTACAAAAAAGATTTATAAAGTTTGCTCTTCACTCTATACATTTTACACTGCCTGAGCCCAAATATATTGAAAAATGCAGATTAATATCGTTAAAAACACTTGAAAGCAGAAGACAGGTTTTGTCTCTCCTTTTTATTTTCAAAATTGTTAATGGTGTAGTCGATTGTTCTGAATTACTCAAACTTTTGCCTTTTAATGTTCCTCTCGTACTTTGAGACGTAATAATTTGTTTTATGTGCCGTTCCACAGAACGAGTTATTCTTACCATGAACCTATCTCGAGGGCTTTAAATGAGTTTAACCGCATAAATTGTGTGGATTTGGATATAAATTCTAGTTTGGCAATGTTTTCAAATGTATTAGATTTAATTTATTTTTAGATATAAGTCGTAGTCTGTAAGGAATACTGTAATTCCATTGACTGTAAATAAATGAAATGAAATGAAAGTAGCCTCAGCAAAATGTATTTATTTTTGATATAATGATATAGGTCACTACAATGATATAGGTCGATCACAGCAAAAAACGAATGCACGAATCAGGAGTATTTCATACAATAAAAATTAACTTTTTCTGAGAATTACAGACCTGTGTTAATAATATATTTAAATTTGTCCTATAGTCGTATAATGTGGTTTTTCATTAGCCAGTGCTAAATAAAGCTGTAATTTGAATGTAAATAAGATTCGAAATTTACAAATGAACAAACAGTTTATTTTGTAAAAGCCTCAACAGTCAATTTACATAATAATTTAAATAATAAAATCATCGCCAACATAGTACAAGTAAATAATTTTACATGGACATTTTTTGTTCGTTTCTGGCAATATTTAATTAAAAATAATTTAAAAACCAGTAAGGAAAGGCTAAAGTCGGGCGGGGCCGACTATATAATACCCTACACCACTTTCGTAATATTGAATAACTCTGATATATAAATCTTGTAATTCATGTATAAATTGTTTACATAAATTTACTTTTGGGACATTTTATACTTAAATAATACCCTGTACCACAGTGTGGTGTAGGGTATAAAAACGATTGGATGTAAAGAGCCAAATCGGATGAAACATATATATGGGAGCTATAGCTAAATCTTTACCGATTTTCTTCAAATTCGGCAATGTTGGTTCATGGATCAAGAAACTCTACCATTCTAAATTTCAAAACGATTGGATGTAAAATACAGCTTCTACAGGACTAAAGAGCAAAATCGGACGAAACATATATATGGGAGCTATAGCTAAACCTTAACCGATTTGCTTCAAATTCGGTAGTGTTGGTTCATGGATCAAGAAACTCTACCATTCTAAATTTCAAAACGATTGGATGTTAAATACAGCTTCTAAAGGGCCAAATCGGACGAAACATATGGGAGCTATAGCTAAATCTTAACCGAGGGACAGATCGGACGAAAGGTATATATGGGAGCTATATCTAAATCTGAACCGATTTCAACCAAATTCAATAGCGATCTTAACAGCCGCGAAATACTCTAAACTGCAAAATTTCAGAACGATCGGAGTGAAATTGCGACCTGTAGTCGACGAACAACTTTACATGGACAGACGGACGGACGGACAGACATGCTTAAATCGACTCAGCTAGTGATTCTGAGTCGATCGGTATACTTTAAGGTGGGTCTAGCTGTGTTATTTTCAGGTGTTACAAACATCTGCCGTGAAACAAACTTATAACACCCTGTACCACAGTGTGGTGTAGTGTATAAAAATGCGGCTTATGTAATAACAGGGTGTGGTATTTGGTTTTTTATTTTCCCCTGCCACCAATCAATCAACATTCTCTCTTTTCCGAAATTAATTTGTTTTATTCTTCCTTTGTCGAATAGCAATTATATAGTAACTATGCTCCCTTATTGTGGGAACATAATTTGTTGGTGTTTTGTTTCAGACTCAATATCATACTATTAACTCTGGGAAGTTTAGTATGCCATGAAAAAGTTTGTAAAGGTTAGTTAGTATATATTAAACTTGCAAAAATTCGAAACATTTAGATGCCACGAAGAAGGAATTAGAGTACTGGGCGGTGATGGCTGTCAACGATTGCGGCAAAACCTGGCACGCTTTTAAATGAAGTATTAGAGAATTTAAGTTTAAAATTTTCATATCTTCCTAAGGCAAACAGGGACGGAACTACATATAGGGCCTCACATTTTGCCAGCTCTGGTGTACAAACTGTTTAAGCGCGTGTAACTGTTGTCTTTGTCGACTGATTCGAAAATCTTTTTTGAGTGCATTCTGCTAATCGAAGTTTACACGAGGTTTATATACCCTCCACCATAGAATAGGGTTTATTAATTTTACAAATCGGAATTCATCGCAGTAAAAAATTTTAAATCAGTTCACATTTTGTTATAGCCCACCTATAGATGTCGCTCCCAAAATGTATTTATTTAAGCCATAAACACCACATTTTCTAATAAATTTAGCTGAAACTTTGCAGTTTTTATTCTATTTTGGCAATAATTCATCTCAATAAAATTTTACTTTGATGTAGTCCCCGTGTAGATGTAGCTCTGAAAAATGCTAGTCATAAACGCCACATTTTTCAGGTGAAGAGTTTGTCTTATGAATTTGCGGCCTAAAATTTGGCTGGAAATTTGCAGCGTTCGCTTTTTTTAATAATTTACTTAAACAGAAAGGATTTTTCAAGATTTTCTGCATATCCACAGATTTTTCCAGTAATAAAATTGAATGCAGTCCATGGTGGAGGGTATATACGATTGGGCATGGCCGAACTTAACACTTTAACTTACTAACATTTATTATTATAGCCTCCACCATAGGTTGGAGGGTATATTCATTATGCCCTACACCACACTGTGGTACAGGGTATTATACGTTTGTTTCACGGAAGATGTTTGTAACACCTGAAAATAACACAGCTAGACCCACCTTAAAGTATACCGATCGACTCAGAATCACTAGCTGAGTTGATTTAACGATGTCTGTCCGTCCGTCCGTCTGTCCATGTAAAGTTGTTCGTCGACTACAGGTCGCAATTTCACTCCGATCGTTCTGAAATTTTGCAGTTTAGAGTATTTCGCGGCTGTTAAGATCGCTATTGAATTTGGTTGAAATCGGTTCAGATTTAGATATAGCTCCCATATATGTATATCTTTCGTCCGATTTGGCCCTTTAGTCCTATAGAAGCTGTATTTTACATCCGATCGTTTTGAAATTTAGAATGGTAGGGTTTCTTGATCCATGAACCAACATTGCCGAATTTGAAGAAAATCGGTTAAGATTTAGCTATAGCTCCCATATATATGTTTCGTCCGATTTTGCTCTTTAGTCCTGTAGAAGCTGTATTTTACATCCAATCATTTTGAAATTTAGAATGGTATAGTTTCTTGACCCATGAACCAACACTACCGAATTTGAAGAAAATCGGTTAAGATTTAGCTATAGCTCCCATATATATGTTTCGTCCGATTTGGCCATTTAGTCCTATAAAAGCTGTATTTTACATCCAATAGTTTTGAAATTTAGAATGGTATAGTTTCTTGATCCATGAACCAACATTGCCGAATTTGAAAAAAATCGGTTAAGATTTAGCTATAGCTCCCATATATATGTTTCGTCCGATTTTGCTCTTTAGTCCTGAAGAAGCTGTATTTTACATCCAATCATTTTGAAATTTAGAATGGTAGAGTTTCTTGATCCATGAACCAACACTACCGAATTTGAAGAAAATCGGTTAAGATTTAGCTATAGCTCCCATACATATCTTTCGTCCGATTTGACCCTTTAGTCCTATAGATGCTGTAGTTTACATCCAATCGTTTTGATATTTAGAATGGTAGAGTTTCTTGATCCATGGACTAACATTGCCGAATTTGAAGAAAGTCGGTTAAGATTTAGCTATAGCTCCCATATATATGTTTCATCCAATTTGGCTATTTACTCCTGTAGAATCTGTATTTTACATCCAGTCGTTTTTATACCCTACACCACACTGTGTGTCCCAAAAGTAAATTTATGTAAACAATTTATACATGAATTACAAAATTTATATATCAGAATTATTCAATATTACGAGAGTGGTGTAGGGTATTATATAGTCGGCACCGCCCGACTTTAGCCTTTCTCTACTGGTTTTGTCACTCCGTTTGTAACACCTCTAAATATTGAGACCCCATAATGTGTCTCAATAGTCGTAAAATTCTAAGACAATTTAGCCATGTAGGTCTGTTGTAATCACGCTACAATCTACAATACTTGAGCTAGCTGGCTGAAAGTTACATATACATATACTTCTTATATCTGCAGGTATGTTGGGACTGAAAATGGAAAATATCGGTCCATTTTTTCATATAGCCCCCATATACTCGTATAGCATTTCTCCAATTTGACATATTAACACCACAGAGACCACAAATTTCAACTGATCGCGCTGAAAATTGCTAACTGGGGTTTATTTATATCCGGAATCCATCACACGAACAATGGCAGTCATGGGTCCATATTTTGGTATAGCCCTCATACAAAGTTCCCTTTAGATTTGGCTTCGAAATGCCATAAAAACCTTGAATTTCAACGAATTGGGCTCAAAATTTTTATTTATTTGAGTTTATTTGTATCCGAAACAATTCACATATGATCCATGGTGGAGGGTATATAAGATTCGGCTAACTTATTCCGTCATTACTTGTTGTTTATTATACTGTAGAATGCGATACATGGTGGAGTGTACTAGTATATAAGATTCGGTATGGCCGAACTTGTTTTATGGTTCCTATTTCCAATAGCATATAATTTCCCTACTCTCCCTTTTTGGTGGTAGCATATCATTGTTGGTGTTTTTCTCAAACTCAATGTCATATTATTAATTCTGTGAAGTTTAAAAAGTTTATTATGTATAGTGTGGAAAATTCAGTAGTATTAATTTATTATACTACTTTTCCATTCGAAAACACTTAAAGAATTACCAGAAAACATCTTTTATTTTATATGATAAAACTGTATAGCAAAATCTCTAAAGAATTTTATAAAAAAAATCATCAAAATTATTACACAAAAGTCAAAATGACTTTTAGAAATCGTCAAAAATTCGTCATAGCAAAAATTTTTAGTTTTTTGTCTTTCTCAGTTTTTTCTGTACCAAATTTCAATCATCTTGCTTAATTATTTTATATTGTTGTGTGTTTACAATAGAAATATTAATCATCTTGCTTAATTATTTTAGATTGTTGTGTGTTTACAATAGAATACGGAGGGACATACGGACATGGCTAAATCGTCCTAGAATTTACGATGATTACGAATATACATATATACTCTACGGGGTCTCAAATCAATATTTAGGTTTTATGCTGATTTTTTAGGAATATATCGCTCATTTAGAAAAAGAACGAACCATAGAGATTCCAACTGATCGGGTTGAAAATTTGCAACTGGGTTTTATTTTTACCCGGAATCCTTAACGAACAACGGTAGTCATATGTCCATTTTTATACCCTACACCACACTGTGGTACAGGGTATTATGACTTTGTGCATTTGTTTGTAACACCTAAAAGGAGAAGAGATAGACCCATTGTTAATTATACCGATCGACTCAGAATCACTTTCTGAATCGATTTAGCCATGTCCGTCTGTCTGTCCGTCTGTTTGTCCGTATGTCCATGTATTCTTGTAATCAAAGTGCAGGTCGTATTTATGGTCCGATTGTGATGAAATTTAGCATAGTGCTCTTTTTTGGCCCAAGGGCGATCCCTATTGAAATTGGTTAAAATCGGTTCAGATTTGGATATAGTCCCCATATATATGGTTCACCCGATTTGACATGTAAGCGCTGTAGAAACCACATTTTACATCCGATCTTTATGAAATTTGGAACAGAGAGTTATATTATTACGTGAATGAACACTACCAAATTCGGAGAAAATCCGTTCAGATTTAGATATAGCCCCCATATATATGTTTCACCCGATTCGACATGTAAGCGCTGTTGGAACTTTTTTTTATATCAGATCAGTACGAAATTTGGCAGAGAGAGTTTTCTTATTACATGAATAAACACTGCCAAATTCGGGGAAAATCGGTTCAGATTTGGATATAGCCCCCATATATATGTTTCAGCCGATTTTACATTTAAGCGCTGTAGAAATCGTGTTTTATATCCGATCAGTACGAAATTGAAGAGAGAGAGTTTTCTTATTATATAAAATCGGTTCAGATTTAAACATAGTCCCAATATATATGTTACACCCGATTTAACATGTAAGCGCTATAGAAACCGTGTTTTATATCCGATCAGTACGAAAATCGGCAGAGAGCCATTTTCTTATCGCAATGCCCATTTTCGCATTGGTAGGTAGGTGTAGGGTATTATATAGTCGGCCCCGCCCGATTTTCTGTCTTTCCTTACTGGTTTTAAAGAGCCCCCATACAAAGGATCTCCTAGATTTAATTTCGTAACGCCATAAAGACCGCAAATTCCAACAGATATAATATAAATATATAAATAAACAGGGTTTATTTCTACCCGTAACATTTCACAAGAACAACGGTAGTCTTAGGTCCAAGTTTTGATATAGCCCCCATACAAGGGTCCCTCTAGATTTGATTCTTAAAGGACTTAAGACAGATTTGATTTCTTAACGCAAGAACAACAACAAATTTTAACCAATTGAGCTGAAATTTTTTATAATGAGTTTATTTGTACCCGAAGCCATTCACATGCGATCCATGGTGGAGGGTATATAAGATTCGGCATGGTCGAACTTAATCCGTATTTACTTGTTTGATATAGCCCCCATATATATAGAATTTGACTTCTTAAAGTCACAGAGACCACACATTTCAACTGAACTGACTAAAAAATTGATAACTGGGGTTTATTTATGCCCTGAATCCTTCACACGAACAACGGAAGTCATAGTCCGTACAAAGGTCCTTCTAAATTTGACTTCGTAATGCCACAAAAATCGTTATCGTTCGTTCGGGAAGTTTGCTACCTTGAAGGTTCAACTGTAAGGCTATTCAAGCTCTGCTTTTGTTTGGTTTTCTTAGCGTATGACCAATCCAACTTCATTTTCTTCGCGCTATTTGTATCATTATTGCATCTACACTTGTTAGTACTCGTAGAGATCAGGTTTGGAATTTTTATTTGGCCAGAAAATTTTGCAAATTATTTATAGCTATTTCTTTTTAAATTATGTATTGCTTTTTTGGAGAGGGACTAATTTTATTCATGACCACTCATACCTTTAAAGTAATGCAAATTTAATAATTGTGAATTTTTCGATGTTTTTAAGAGGTTTTAATTAAAATATATTAAAATTTTCACAAAAAATTTCATATTCGTTTGAACAAAATGTCAACATATAACACCCTCCACCCCGGACAGTCCTCAACAGGTCTCGTTGAAATTTTGTGTCATTCCCACTGTCCAACAGGACTAAACTTGGTGCAAGTTTCATAGCGATCAGAAGATATCGGTCTTCAAAATAGACTCACTTGATATGAAAGCCCCCATATACGAGTATATACAGTTTTGCGATAACTCCCTTTTTCAATATAATTTCTCTGTGTACAGGACTCTTTGTTGTGATAGAAATCCATTTAGTAATTGAATCACTTTTACTGTGAACAATATACATAATTAAAGAACATTTTAGTTCTAATGAAATTACACTCAAACTAACACAACCTTTTATTTACCCATGAAAGCATTTATGTACAAAAATAACTTTGTTGGCTGTAGTTATTAGAAGTCTTTAGAGAATTTAGAGAAATAATGAAGAATAAATGGAAACGAAAGTTCAACTATTCCATTAGAATTGTTTAAAATAGTTCAAAATTTGTTGAGCATAAAATTTGAGGTTTGTAAACGAAATTGTTGCTTGCAAATTTGGGGTAACTTTGTGTTTCAAACACAACTATGCTCAACCAGACAAATAAATTCAGTACATTTAGTAAATTATAAAAATTTCAGAAATAAAGCTTAGTTTGTTATTCTGTTATGTTATGTTTAAAGTTTTATTTCTATTCTATACTGATTAAAAAAATGCACAACCTAGTCGTACAACCAGCACATGGAATATTTGTTGAATCGCTTTACCTATTTTGCAAACAATGTTAAGAGGAAAAAACAGAAAAAGCACAAATACATTTAACTTACCAATTACCACTAACCACTCGAGTATTTTCTTTTAGTTGTTAGACAAAAAATGTAGAATTTTCGTAAGTCCATCTGTTGTAATCATGCTACAATCTAGGATTGAGCTAGCTGATTGACATATCAATCCAAAGGGTGACCCAAGTAGAGATACTTTTTCCAATAGCCTTGTATGACAGATCACGTGTGAGTCGTGTCATGTTATTTTTGTTAAGTATTGTTTGGCATTTCATCATGGAAAGACATAACCCTGAACAACGTTAACGCGTGTCATTCGCCAGTTACCAGTCGAAATTCTCGAACGAGTCATCGAAAATTGGACTCAACGGATGGACCAGCTGAGACGTAGCCGCAACCAACATTTGATAGACATAATCTTCAAAAAATAAATGCCAAAGAATCTTCTTTCAAATGATAATAAAAATTCCCCATTCAATTTGAATTTTCTGTTTTTTTTTTCTTTGAAAAAGTAGGGAAACTCGATATGGATCACGCTATATTATTTGATAAAACCCCTTTAGCGCCTTCCAGACAACAGTTACCTATTGATCAGACTGAAAATACGCGAACGATTCACAGAGAAATTTGCTTTACGTGAGTCTGTACCTCTCGGTTTCACTCACGGCGAGCAAAAACTCGCAGTAGCACGCTATAATGCGGTGGCCAGCGCCCCTTTGTCTTAGTGACAGACCCTTAGAGGGTGGTAGACCTCCACAGGGACATCATTAAGACGCAGGTACCAAATTCGATGACACACATATGGGTGTGAACATCCCTCTTGGTAAGAGATCGAGGCCTATCTAACACCTCTGCTATTCTATGGGTCATAGCACCCGGTTGTATAAGTGCAACTCCACACCGAGTTCAAGCAACTCTTCCCGCGATTTGGGTTTAAACCACAGCCACCACGAAGCTCCCAACAGGGGCCACACCAACAGCCAGGCTGGAACAAGTTCCAGGGGCTCCTGACTCCCGTGGTACCAGAAAATAGCCTCTGGTTAGACTTCGTAGATGAAACTACTACCAGTCGCATCCCATACAATGCAGGGACTGGTCACCCTCTGGTTACAAAGCTGCGGCCGTGAGATGGTTGCGCAAACGCGCAGGCGGAACAGTCTAGCCACACACTGCGTAGGTGTGTGACCCTCACTGTGAGGAGTCGAGGTCCATCCCCACCTCTTCCGTTCAGAATCGGCGAACGGCAGCCAATTTATAGGCAGAAGCCCGGCCGAGCCCCCAACAAGACCTAGGTCTTATAGCACTTCGGGAGCCAAAGGCTCAACCTCACGCGCCCGTGGTACCAGAAACCTCTGGTAAGGTCCCGTAGCCGGAGCTACTTCCAGTTTTGGCTCTACGCAGCACCGGGACTGGTGACCCCAAAACAACCACAACATACAACACATAAAACATCACATATTACCTGGCGCTCATGAGCGCTCGTCGATACGCAAACACCCGATGGGCATACGCTTCAGCGCACGCCAACGTCTCCGGGGACACCACCATGCCCTGGAATTGCCACTCATGGCCATCAAATAAAATACCCATACTGGGGAGGTTCCTGAATTCTGTGTACAGACTACAATCACAGAGTACGTGCTCTACGTCCTCACTAGGAGCACCACAAGGACAGTGTGGAAAAGGACTCAACTCGCGCCTATGCAGAAACTCATTCAAGGAGCCATGCCCTGTTAGCAGGAATCCAAGTTCCATGCTAAAGGAAAAGTGCTCACAAGAAGACACAAATGAAACGTCCGGCAGGAACCGATAGGTGACCCTTCCACTAGGGGAAGAATCCCATCGACTCTGCCAGGTGTTGAGGGAATAAAGCGACAGGTGCGCCGCCAGCTCAGCATCAGCCCTATCAACACCAGGTGGTAGCCATTCATCCCGTAGCGGGATATGCCCCCGTCTAGCTCTAAACCAAACACCTCTCCTGATGACCTCAAGGTCCAACGGGGTTGCACCCATTAGAACTTGTAGGGCGTCCGTGGAGACTGTTCGACACACTCTAACACACGCCAACAGGACCAACCTTTGACACGATAAAATTTTTTTCCTGCCAACTACTCCTCTTAGGACATCACACCACACAGAACACCCGTAGGTCGCGCATGCCAAAAAGAGACCCTTATATAAGCGGCCAACCGCCTTCCTACTCAGGCCCCACTCACACCTGATAACCCTCCGAACCTGACTAACAAGGGTGGCCAGCTCTTCCCGCAGGTATACAATATGCGGCAAGAAATTCATCCGCTCTCCAACAACTATACCAAGGTACTTCACCTTGTCTTCATATGAGAGGGAAACCTCCCCAAGCTTAACCGTGGGGTGCCTATTAGCGGACAAGCGTCCTTTCAGCAACATAATGCACGTCTTTTGGAGATTTACCTGGACTCCTACGCTGTCTCCCCAATCCTTGACCAGTCGCATCAGACTTGCACCTTCCCGCTCCAGCTGTAACCTGGAGTCTGCCTCAATCAATAGTAATAGATCATCTGCAAAAGCGCAGAAGTTGCAAGTCTGATCCAACTGGAAGAGCAGCGAGTCCATCATCACGTTCCATAAAATAGGACCACCTATCGATCCCTGTGGGCAACCTCTCTCTACTTGCAGGGTAACAGACCCACCTACCCCTATAGTGGTAGCAAAACGGTCACAAAAATAGCTCCTCCAAAGGGCTAACTCCTCACACCTCAACTCACGTAACCTTTCCAGAATAGAAGCCCATTCCAGGTGATCAAAGGCGCCCCTAAAATCAACAAAGATCCCTAGCACGTATTTATGCGGAGAATCCTCCACCTTCTTCCTAACGTGTAGCCAAGCATCCTCCGTCGATTTACCTTCCCTGAAACCAAACTGGTAGCGACAAGACCGGCCCAGAAGCTTATCCTGGAGCCTAAATACCATCATTCTCTCCAGCACCTTACCTAGTACCGGGAGGAGACTTATTCCTCGATATGACCTAGGGTCGGATCTTACTTTGTCCGGGGACTTTAGCAATATCACGACCTTCGCAAGCTTCCATTCAGAGGGAAAATATCCTAAGCGAAAGCATTGAGGAAACAAGTCCTCTAGTATGTCTGGTATGGCCTGGAAAACATGCTTCCACATTTCCCCGGTCAAACCATCCATACCAGGGGACTTCTTTGCTCGCAGCTTTGCCATTCACGCAACTAGCTCACCACGCTCCAGGGGAGGAGCATTGGGAGCATACTCAGGAGATAACACCAGCTCTTCACCTGACCTAGGGAAGAATGAGTCCATCAAGGCAGACACGCAATCCGTCCAAGACGTGAGCGTTTCCGCACCCACTCTCAATGCCGCAAGGTCAACCCTCCGCCTTCCCCTCCTACATATCTTGTAGACAGGACACCAAGGGTCACTACAATTACTCGAGACAAAGTCTCTCCACTGGCGCTCCTTGGCCTCTTTAAGCAGATTTTTATACTCCCTTAGGGATTGTCTGTATTCCAGCTCAAGCGTAGTCCTAACCTCGGATTGCCTGCTGCGTGATCGCTGCAGACGCCTCCTTAGCCGGCGGAGAGCAACACGCTTCATCTGAAGCTCCTCAGTCCACCACCTCAACTTCTGAAGCGTTCTATGGTGGCGTATGCGCAGGACCCTGTCGTTGACTTCAGTTACCAGCCTATTCAGCAGGTAAATTTTATCATCTACCCGGAGCTGGGCAAAATGCTCCAGTGGAAACGGCCTAAAAGCTTCCCTGACTTCCTCCTCATAATATGCCCAGTCAACTTGCCAGGTTGACCAGCTCCTCTGGTTTGCAGGTTGAGAGTTGTTCCTGACACATGGATTAATTACAATAACTATAGCATTATGGTCACTGATGCAAAGTTCAGGCCTTATGCTCCACTCGAAACTAAACCTCCTAGCCGCCTCATCATTGACCAGGGTAACGTCGATATCGCTGGAACCGTTCGGCCCTTGGAAGGAGTACTCTGTTGTTGGTATGTTAACCACGTGAAGGTTCCAATTTAGGAGCCATTCACCTAACTGCTCTCCTCTGTGGAAGCTAAGATAGCCAGGTGCATGCCTGGACATCTTGCTATACCACATTGGAGAGGCAGCGTTGGCGTCCATACCAACAAGGAGCGGCTCCCTACCAACCAGCTCCACGATTCGCTCCATATAGAGCAGGTACGGATCAAGTAGTTCCTCAAACTTACAATAAACACTGACTACAAATACAACACCAAAAACACCTTCCAGTCTGACACAAACACCGTGTTCCGACTGGTCAACAACAACTAAATTAATGCCACAATCTCTGACGACAATGGCAGCATTACAACACAAATCACTAACTACACGAAAATCTAGCGGGAGACCCCTAACATCGTTTAAGGCCACATACGGCTCCTGGACTAGAGCTACAACACAATCAGACTCACAAAGACACTGGGCAAGATCATACATTACCGATCTGCTTCCTTGGCAATTTAATTGCAGGACACGGACGGACATTAATGTCTAGCATTTGCACGAGCAACCAACGACACATACAAAGGGCAAGCCTGGGACAACATGCGGTGCCCCGAGGGCCTACCCTTAAACGCACAATTCCTACAATTTAACGGGTACACACAATCTCTTCCATTATGACCAGGCTGGCCACAATGAATACAAATACTTTGGGTCATCCGGCAATCTCTAACCATATGGTCAAGCCCAAAACATCTCCTACACGCCATGACCAGATCAAACGGACGGACTCGGAAGCTAAACCACTTTATGTAGCATCTACCCTGCTGCAAAAGCTGCTCCATAGCTGCCACACAACCTTCTAGTATCACAGTGACCTGACCATCAGGAGTCACTGTCCATGGCTTGCTTACTATTTTTACTCTCTTTATAAACTCTTCCCTTGAGAGCTTGCCCGTAAGGTTCTTGTCATACAGCTCTCCCATGAACTCGTCAGGAGAGAGCTGTGTGTCAACTCCCTGGACAACCACTCTTGGTCCAAGTTTATCATCTACGCTTACTTCCAATCCCGCCTCTCCGAACTTCGCATTATTTGCGATCCTCTCGCGCTCAGCCTGAGAGGGTGTACGTATGATTGCACCACCATCCCTCAAGGCCCTCACCTCATGAACCCTAACGTTCAGATGAGGCCCAATCTCCTTGACAACTCTCTCTGCCACCTGTTTGCCAGTAGCACTACCATTTGTACTTTTGACTTTACACGCCCACGTCTCAATTACCGGTTCAGCGAGAGCCGGCGCCGACATTATTGGTACTGGAGCTACTCCAGCGGGAACTGCTCTCACGGGAGCCACGCTCACTGGGGGCATCACCGTTTGAGGCGTTCCCCTGGTGGAGTAGACATCCAGCCTACCTCTAAGACGCTCATTCTCAGAGACTAAGCCCATCAATAATGCCTCATACTCTCCGGCCAAATTCATCATCTCCTTCACAAGAGAGCCTTCAACACTGAACACGTCGATGAGCGTCGTCATAACTCTGCCAGTAATAATCTTTACCTTAGCAATACTGCTCTCAGCAGTGCCACCTGCAGCGACCGTACGTCTCGGCGTACGCGACTGCCTACCTACTCTCTCCCTTGTCTCTGTCAACTCGCTATCTGAGGTTACGCTCTCAGGTACTTTCGAGGCGGCTCCCTTAGCCGGAGCTCTTCCAGGCCTACTTGCCTTGCCTCTCATCTCTGCACCTTTAACACTCTTGCTCAACGGCCTACCGTCTCCCTTACCACTACCACCAACACTCTCGTCAGAGAATAATGGTACCAGTGGGAGAGGGGGACCTCCTCTCGCCCTACTGGTACTAGGACCATCAGTCACCGTACTAGCGCTCCTCAATTTAGCTGATGTACTCCTAATCAACTTTTCCGGGCTAGTCTTATCATCGACTCTCTTTGCTGCGTTCTCTTCCTCGTCACTCTCCATATCGAGGTCGTCGTCCTCCTCCGCACACGTTGTCTCACCAGAGGGATCTTTTCTCCTTCTGGTCATCAACACAGAAGGTACCGTTCACCGTCAAACAAGTAAAATTGCTACCGCTAATTTGTAGCAACAAATAGTGTTGCAAACTACACAATAGTGGCCAAACAAAATTTCCTTATTTTGAAAACAATGATGTACCGCAATCAAGTAGCAACAATTACAAAGCTCACACTGACTTAAGACTCTGACGAGTCAGCAGCTAGCCTTTAAAAATAAACAACAAGGCAAGCCTGTCGCAACCAGTTTTGTTCCTATCGTCTAATCAATATAAGAAATCAAAAGAAATATCCAAAAACATACCAGTCAATGCCAATTCAATTAATAATTAATTCACGCCAATACAATTGATAATCAATTTATCAGCCTGAAATTAATAAGCTGGTAGCTCAATTAATCAAGTAATTAATTAATTCTAATTAATTAACTTAATTAATTATGTAGTCACCTCAATTAATTTCCGAATCAATTTATTAATTTACCAGTTCAGTATCCAATCTCGTAAGCCAATAGAAGTCCAAAGTCACACCAGATAATCAATTTAATTTATTGACCAATTAATTGAAATATCAATTAATTAATCAGTACATAAATTAATTAAAAACGAATTAACGATATTTACTAATCAATTCCACTATATCACTTTTGCACAATATGTT
Source organism: Eudasyphora cyanicolor (assembly GCA_963930755.1). Lineage (NCBI taxonomy): Eukaryota > Metazoa > Arthropoda > Insecta > Diptera > Muscidae > Eudasyphora > Eudasyphora cyanicolor. Next base: position 52,357,888 of record OZ005736.1, on the reverse strand, counting down.
TGCTCAGCGAATCCCTTCAAAGGCACTTATGCGTGTTGCTTTAAAGGCACGATTCAATATACACTACAAAGTACTTCCACAATTTTTATCCGAATAATAAATTTCTCCGCTAAATAAAAACTACGTCCGTTCGCTTTGAGTGCTCAACTGCAAGTGACTGAACGTCGACTGAACGATTCACAATCGGATTTATCAAAATAGGCAAATAAAAACATTTGTCTGCGTCGTCGGCTTCGAATAATATTTTTTGTGTGCACTCTACTAACCGCGGGCTACAAAAGGTTTTTTTTAACCATAACAGCAATTGAAAATTTATTTTTTAATGTTTTTTCCGGCACTGTCATAGTATTTTTATTCCCTCACCTTAGAGAGGAGGATATATATTATATTAGAGAGGAGGATATATATTATATAGATATATATTATTTGCGACGAACCAAAAGTGTAACACATCGAAGGAGTGACCTAAGACCCTAAGTATTTTCGGCGTATGTCTGTCTGTCTGTTGGCTGGTGCGACAATATTTCCTTCTATTTCCAGCTAAGTTCGAAGATGGGCCATATTGGTCCACTCCTTCTAGTAGCTCCCCCCACAAAGGGTTAACATTTAGTGAAATATTGATTATTTAATAACTTCTATGAATCTCTACAAATAGTATTAGTTTATTAGTCACTATTACCTCGAGAAAAATGGGCGAATAACCTCCCACACAAATGGACAATTTTGAACAAAAAGTTAATAGCTTACAACTTTATTACCAGTGCATACAAATACTTGAAATTTTGTACAGTGTAATGCTTTTATAGTACATAAAGTCCAGAGAAAATTGACCGTTATTGGGACCCCCATTTTGGTACTTCCCACACAAATGGACCATTTTGTACTAAAAGTAAACAGCTTTTAACTTTAATACCATACATACATTACATACTTTAAAGTTATTAAATGCAATTTAAATTGATAATAATGTAAATAAAACAAAACAAATAAATAAATTTACTAATATTTTTTAAAGACTCAAGGTAAGGGGATTCATAGGATGTGGGTATATTCATTTTGTCACTCCGTTTGTAACACCTCTAAATATTGATTTGAGACCCCATAAAGTACATATATATATTCTTAATCGTCGTAAAATTCTAAGACGATTTAGCCATGTCCGTCTGTCCATCCGTCTGTTGTAATCACGCTACAATCTATAATACTTCAGCTATGTGGCTGAAATTTTGTACAGATACTTCTTATAGCTGCAGGTAACTTGGGATTAAAAATGGGCGATATCGGTCCATATTTTGTTATAGCTCCTATATATAGCATTTAACTTGTTGTTATTCCTACTGTTCTTATCTACTATATTTTCCTACTGTTCTTATCTACTATATTTTTTGGTGTTTTTCGGTGTTATTTTCTTTATGTTTGAGTTATTTTGTGAGGTCACATGCTATCCATGGTGGCCATGTCGAATCTTATATACCCAATAAGATTCGACATGGCCGAACTTAACGCTTTTACTTGTTTTAATGTCATTACAGAATATATACAGATTTTCTGCACATAAACTTTTCTGAATTAACAACAAAAATCGATACGAGTATATGTTTAAACAAGTAAAAGCTTTAAGTTCGGTCATGCCGAATCTTATATACCCTCCACTAAGGATAGCATGTGACCTCACAAAATAACTCAAACCTAAAGAAAATAACACCGAAAACACACAAAAAAGGATAGTATGTAGATGAGAGATCTACTACAAGTTGATCTATCTGTCGGACCCTCTCTGACTTTTACAGTTTATATGGGTTCAGATCGAATCTCCAGACTTAACTGAGTATGAAGAAGAAGAATTTATGAGAAATCACAGTGGATCAAATATGGTCTCTGTGGACGCTTGACTTTTATTGAGCCGGCTTTGACTTTTATCCTCAGCTAACCTAACCTAACCTACGTATTTCGAAATATATTACTTTTGTTTCATTGATGACAAACCATTGAAATAAAAAAAACCAAATTGCCTACAAACTTTCAGACTACAGTTTTCTTTTTGCCCCTCGTGTTTAAGGAAGTTTCAACAGAAATATGAAATATACCACAAATTTATTGCACGAGCCGCATTCATTTTAAATTATGTGCGATGAAATATTATCAGAATTTAACAAAAATTGCCCACGTCCAACTTAAACAAATTTGCATGAACCTTGTGGGCGGTGATTTGTTATGAAATTCATGGAAATTGATTTTTCAAAATAAAATACATTATCTTATAAAGTTATCTGTTTCGTGAAATCAAATACTGGTCTGTTTGCAAAATTGCATAAAATAATAATGTTTTTCGTACCGTATTTAAACATAAGAGAAATTGGAGGACTATGGTATATGTATTTGAATTGTTAATATGCATGATAATAATGTCATATTAAAAATGTATTACATACATATATCATAACAAAAATGATGACATAAAAACATTATTTAAGTTTCATTATGTTGCAATGAAATTTGAACAAAGTTTTGGTATATTTACAAAAGCAATCGGTAATATTTATAAACTCACTTTAGTGAAGAAGGGTATATATCACATACTACGGACCAAAAGTGTAACACGTCGAAGGAGTGGCCAAAGACCCAAGTATAATCGGCGGAAATCCGTTTTTTTGTATGACATTTTAAATTATTTAATCAATGTCCGTCCGTCTGCCAGTCTGTTTGGTGCTCACGAAATCTCTCGAAATGTGTAACCGATTGACTTCAAATTTGGCATGTGGTAATATTTGTTACTATATAGGCTAGGTTCGCAGATGAGCCATATTTGTCCACTCCTTCTTGTACTTTTTGTACCTCTCACACATATGGGACATTTAGTACAGCGTGTTTTTTTAGACGTGTGGTTTTCAAGAAGAAATAAAACGCATATAATTTAATGTTATGGCCAAGAATTTAGCTTTATTATAAAGATAAGAGTTTGCCACTATGTTTTATGTTTATGGGCAAATGGCCGCCGCGGCTGACACGAGTTCCGGCCGAGAGGCCGAATTTTCCGCCACTTTTTGCAGCATTTTAGATTTTGCATACGTTGTTCGGGAGTAAGTCTATTCATTATGAAATGGCAAACCAAACTAAGCATAAATCAAGTGACAGCTGTCAAAATGACCAACGCCGAAAAAAGTGTTGCCACGTCTAAAAACACCCTGAATAAAAATTTAACAGTTTATAGTTTTAATAACAGTACAAGCAAATACATGCAATTTTGTGAATTTAGAGTAACAATAAATACAAAATGTTAAAGGAAAAGTTAAAGGAAACGGGTAAGAGATAGACGAGACACATCTTGGCTGAAAAACATCAAGGATTCGACAGGATGTAGCGCTGAAAATTCTCTCCTACACCCTGCTAAAAACAATTAGCTGACCATAATTGTTCAACTGTTTATAACAAAAAACCAGTAAGGAAAGACAGAATGTCAGGCGGGGTCGACTTTATAATACATACAACTCCCTAACAATGCGATAATAATTTGGAATTATTGGCTTCGTTTCAGTTAAAATAAGTAAGCATTAAGTTCGGCCATGCCGAAATTTATACACCCTCCACCACGGATAATATGTGAATGGTTTCGGTCACAAATAAAGTAATATTACCAAATTTCAGCCAGATTCGTAGAAATTTGTGGTTTTTGTTGCGTTAGGAAGTAAAATCTAGAGGGACCTTTGTATGGGGGCTGTATCATAACATGGACCTATGGCTAGCGTTGTTCGTGTGATGTTGTGTTGTTCTGATCAAGAATCGGAAGGAACAAATAGATATCACTATATGTACATAATTTAACCAAATTTACATCGACTTGTATCAAAACCCCATTACTGTCAAATCATATAAAGAAACTACCATTTCAATAGCGCTTAATCTAAATCTGAACCGATATCCCCAAATTAAGCAGTATTCGTTCCTAAATTCAGAAAATTCCAATTTTTTAATGATACGAAGCAAAGTACAACTTTAATAGCGCTGTGATACCATATCGGGAGAATCAAATATATGGGGTCTATTTTATAATTTTTTTGACTATTGAGTTCAAGATCTTTAGTTATGTCTTCTGTATAACAGACATGTCAAATCGGGGTAACATATATATGGGGGCTATATCTAAATCTGGATCGATTTTCTCCGAATTTGGCAGTATTCATTCATGTAGAAAGAATCCTCTTTTTGCCGAATTTCGCGCTGATCTGATATAAAATAACATTTTTACAGCGCTTAGAAACTGGGTAACATATATATGGGGGCTATATCTAAATCTGGACCGATTTTCTCCGAATTTAGCAGTATTCATTCATGATCTGATATAAAATAACATTTTTACAGCGCTTACAAACTGGAGGTAACGTATATATGGGGGCTATATCTAAATCTGAACCGATTTCTTCAAAATTTAAAAGTGTTCTTTCATATAATAGGAAACCTCTTTCTGCCAAATTTCATACTATATAAAATTGTTGCGTGACAGCTGACTGACTGATTGATTGACTGACGACTGATCATCGCCCAGGCCAAACGGCTGAAGCTAGAACCATGAAATTTGGTGGGAGGGTAGTCCTTAGGACGTAGACGAGCAATAGGGCGTGATTTTTCGAAACTCGTACTATTAGCCGCACAATGGGGCAAAAAGGGATAAATATGGTACCACCGCCAAATCTAAACGAAATGAGTTAGAATCTTGAAATTTGGTATAAGGGTAGCCCTTAGGAGGTAGACACAGAAATTGGCAGGATTTTTCGAAATTCGAACATTTATGCACACAGAGGGGTAAAAAGTGATAAATGTGGTACAACAGCCAAATCTAAATGACAAGAGCTAGAATCGTAAAATTTTGTGTGAGGGTAGCCCTTATGAGGTAGACTCCGAAATTGACAGGACTTTTCGAAATTCAAACATTTTCGTACACAGTGGGGTAATAAGGGAAAAATGGGATAAATGTTGTACAACAGCCAAATTCAAATGGCAGGAATTAGAATCGTGAAATATGGTGTGAGGGTAGCTCTTATGAGGTAGACTCTGAAATTGACAGGATTTTGCGAAATTCGAACATTTACGTACACAGTGGGGTAAAAAGGGAAAAATGTGGTACAACAGCCAAGTCCAAATGGCAAGACACAGAATCGTGAAATTTGGTGTGAGAGTAGCTCTTGGGACGTAAACAAGAACAAGGAGCTATGTTTTAAAAATTTAGGGACACAGTGGGACAGAAAGCTATAAATATAAATACCACCGCCAAATTTAAAGCCTAATATTAGAATGGTGAAAATTAAAGCGAGTGATGTCTTTATGACAACGAATCGGGGTATTCAGTTTTTTTGTATTCGTAGTTTTCGGGGCACAGTCGGGCTAAAAGTGTAAAATATAGTACAGTGGCTTAAAAATGTCGAACATGGATCAATGGTTCCATAGTAACTTTTGGAACATAAACTAGAGATTGGAAGTGATTTTTAGTAATTCTAACAGGCACAGTGGGACAAGACGGTTTATTATAGAGCGTGGGGAAAAAAGGGGAACAATCTGCCCAAATTGAAACTTAAACATGAGATATGAAGAGTTTGTATGATTTTAGGAGCACTGTGGTCAAAAACGGGTAAATAGTGGAGTGAAGAAAATTTTTAAATATGGTACAGTGAGACAAAAATTTGTTAAATATGGTACAGTGGGGTAAAAATTTTGTACAGTGAGATAATGAGTTGAATGGGGCACAGTTGTGCAAAAAGGGTTAACTGTGGTACAGTGGGGTAAAAATAGTCCTATGTATATGGTAAAGTGGGACAAAGTGGGTTAAAAATGGTACAGTGGGGCAAACAGCGTTAACTATGGAATAGTGGGGCAAAAAGCGTTAACTATGGGACAGTGGGGCAAAAAAGTATTTACTATGATACAGTGGGGCAAAAAGGGATAAATATGGTACAGTGTGACAAAAATGGTTATCTGTACAGTACATTAGGGCATAATTGTGTTAAATATTGTACAGTGGAGCAAAGAGGGTTAAATATGGTACAGTGGGGCAAAAACTGTGACACAGTGGGGCGAAAAGGGTTAGCTATGGTACAGTGGGGCACAATTAGTTGAATATGGTAACGTTGGATAATCTGGGTTAAATATGTTACAGTGGGGCAAAAAGCTTTAACTATGGAACAGTGGAAAAAAATGTGTTAGCTATGATACAGTGGGACACAAATAGTTAAATATGGTACAGTATGACAAAAATGGTTACAGTGGGGACAAATAGTAAAATATGGTAACGTGGAACAAAATGGATTAAGTATGGTACCGTGGGGCAAAAGGCGTTTATTATGGAAGAGTGGGGCAAAAAATGGTTAAATATAGTGGACAAAATATAGTAGGACAAAAAGGTGTTAAATTTGATTCAGTGGACCCAAAACGGTTAAATATGGTACAGTGGGTCAAAAAGCGTACATTTAGTACACTGGGTAAAAATATAGATGCAGCGAGAGAGGGTAAGTTAAATATGAAATAAGAATGTTTTTTTTCAAAAAATATGCTTTTAATAGCACTGTGGTGCAAAAAGGTTAAAATTATGATGCAGTTGGGGCAAGCAAAAATTGTTCAATATGTTACAGAGGAGAAAAGGGTTAAATATGGTACGTTGTAGCAAAAAAAATACTGTAAATTATTAAATGTGGTAAGTGGGGAAAAAGGGAACAAAATAGTCCCAGATATGTATAAAAATTCGTACTTTAGAATCACAGTGTAATAAAAAGTGTTTAATATGGAGCAGTGGTGCAAAAGGTGTTGAATTTGGTCCCTGAGTGCAAATGTAGCTCTTACAGCATAAACAAAAGCTAAGAAATTGTTTTTTCGAAATAGGTTCTTCTACTTAAACCGTGGGGAAAAATAAGTTAAGTAAATGGCACAGATAGGGGACACAAATGTTGAAATACGGCGGCCTAAGCTTGCGAATTTGGATCTTGAAATATCCGCGCATGTGATGGCAATCGCATTTCGCCTAAAATTGGCGATTGTGATTTCAAGTCGCAAAATGCATGTTCTTATTTCTTTTTTAGCACAAAAATTTGGATTTATTAAAATCAAATTATTAATTACAGTGATAAATAACTACATCCATGTGTGCATTTTATTGAAATTTAATTTCGAAGACCATTAATATTGAAGGGGAAATTTTTGGCGTTTTTCGATTCGAACTCACGCGATTGTCATCACATGGGCGATCAATTATCATTTTAAAATATTGTACAATCGTGCAAAAATGGTTAATTATGACACGCAAAGGGTTAAATATGGTACAATGGTGCGATTCACTTTAGATTTTTAAACTCGTACCTTTATAAACACAGTGGGACAAACATGGTTCTATATTGTACCAGGGTGTGAACAAAAACAAGTAAGAAAGTTCAGTCGGGTAAACCGAATAATGAATCCCCTCACCTTGAGTCTCAAAAAAATATTAGTAAATTTATTTATTTTTTGTTTTATTTAAATTGTTGTCAATTTTAATTGCATTTAATAACTTTAAAGTATGAACTGGTATTAAAGTTAAAAGCTGTTTACATTTGGTACAAAATGGTCCATTTGTGTGAGAGGTACAAAAAGGGGCTTCTCAATAACGGCCACTTTTCTCTGGACTCTAGGTACTATAAAAACATTACACTGTACAAAATTTGAAGTATTTATATACACTGGTATTAAAGTTATAAGCTGTTAACTCTTGGTGTAAAATGGTCCATTTGTGTGGGAGGTACCAAAAGGTGCGTGCCAATTACGGACACTTTTCTCTATATTCTAGGTACTATAAAAGAATTGCACAGTACGAAATTTCCAGTATTTGTATGCACTGGTATTCAAGTTAAAACCTGTTAATTTTGGTACAAAAAGGTCCATTTGTGTGGGAGGTACCAAAAGTAGCGTTGCAATAATGCCCATTTTTCACTGTATTGTAGGTACTATTAAACCATTACACTGTACAAAGTCTTTGTATGCACTTGTAATAATGTTTTAAGCTATTAACTTTTGGTTCAAAATTGCCCATTTGTGTGGGATGTACCAAAAGAGAGTGTGGGATGTACCATTTTTCTCGAGGTAATAGTGACTAATAAAGTAATACTATATATATAATTTCAGATGATTCAAATAAGTAGTATAGGAGTGGACCAATAGGGCCCATCTTCGAACTTAGCCGGAGATAGAAGAAAATATTACCACATACCAAATTTGAAGTCAATCGGTTTCTCCTTTCGAGAGTTATCGTGCGCACCAGCCAGCAGACAGACATACAGACGGACGGACGGACGGACAGACGGACATTGCTCATTCGACTTAAAATTACCCAAAACGGATATCCGCCGAACATACTTAGGGTCTTATGTCACTCCTTCGATGTGTTACACTTTGGTTCGTAGCAAATGATATATACCCTCCTCTCTAAGGTGAGGAGATAAAAATGGGATAAGTTTTTCAACAGGTACAATGAGAAAAGTGATAAATATTGTACCATGATGTCAGGGTAACTCTTGGAACACAAACTAGAAATGAAACGAAAGTTCGTATTTTATAGTATAAAAGTAATCAAATCTTCTTCATTTTGAACCATATGTAATAATAATGTCATTTTGAAAAAAAGGTATAATTATTTTACAGTACCCTGAACAGAAAATAAATAAAAGATGGGGGCTGCGAAGCGCACCGGGTTAAAGCTTGTCGGATATAAAATACAGTTTTTACAGCGATTACATGTCAAATCGGGGGTAACATATATATGGGGGATATATCTAAATCTGAACCGATTTTCTACGAATTTGCCAGTATTCCTTCATAAAATTCGGTAGAAAGAGGTTACTTTTTACATGAATGAACACTGCCAAATTTGAGGAAAATTGGTTCAGATTTAGATATGGCCCCCATATACATATATGTATGTTCCTCCCGATTTGGTATCAAAGCGCTATAGAAGTTTTACACTACAAACTGGTCCCAAATAATTTTTTTGTAGCATAAATATATATAAGAATGTATATATAGTCCTAAAAATTTGCACATCTGTTTATCAAAACACACATCAACTCCCACTGCCACACAAGCTTGTGCTGGTTGTAACGCTAAATGCTGGTTGCATATATGGTCCAATTTGCATGAAATTTGGCATGGATATGTTTTTTGTACCAAGGATCAACAATATTTAATTTGAAGAAAATCAATTCCAATTTGGATATAGCCCTCATACAAATTTCTCACGGATTTGGACAATATATACCCTATACGCTGACTGCGGCATGCGGTTTTCATAATTTTAGGAGAAGTTAGGGGTACAAAAAAAGCGAACCAAATAATACAATACCTCCCGATGTTATAAACAAAATCCATTTTTATCATTGTTTCTTACAAATGCAAATACTGCATAATAATGAATCCGAAGAATCCATAGATCTGTGAAAAAAATTATACAAGGTATGTTCACAAAACATAGCGAATTTTTTTTTTTCAAAAAGAATTTATTTATTCATGAATATCTATTTTGTCCCCTTCAAAGTAATTCCCCTCGGATATAATACACTTCTGCCAACATTTTTTTCCAATACTCGAAGCACTTCAAATAATCATTTGTGATCTTGTTCAGCTCCTCCTTCGATGCCTTCTTTATCTCCTCAATCGTGGCGTAGCGTCGTCCTTTCATGGGCGTTTTCAGTTTTGGGAACAAAAAATAGTCACAGGGGGCTAGCTCAGGGGAATACGAATGCTTTGGTCCAAGGTAGCTTCACCATATGCCACAGTCAACATTCGGAATGCGTCAGCGCACTTTATTTTGTTTTTCACACAAATTTTGATGCAGAAAAAAATTTGATCCATTTTCTGAAATAGATAAAAATCGAAGACAAGTTAAAACACATCCAAGCACAACAGCTGTCAAAAATTAACTAAACAATTAAAATGGCCGACCTTGTCAGCATAAGTAAGGGACATGAGTACCAACATAATGCTACAAAAATATCAAATACTCGCAGCCCGCGGAAATTAAAAATTCGCGATATTTTTTGATCATACCTCGTATTGTTAATATTAATGCGGCTATTTTGTCTAGCATGCGACCTTGCTTATAAAAATTGTTCAGTGCCTCCGAAGCATTTCCCCTAAGCGTCTAACAGGAAGTGCAGAAGCGACAATAATCTGATAACAATGCGCTAATATTTTAAAAAATGTTGCTGACAAGTATAAACAGGTCCATGTGTAACAATGTCCATGCGTTACAAGGTACATACATGTGTAACAAGTATGTGTTAAAGTATTTGCTTAAAACAACATCGGCATCTTTTGTCTTACTCGCTGATATATTTGGGCTCTATGAAATAAACCCCCAATGAAACAACACCCAAAAGTAAAATGAAATAAAGCCCAAACCAGTAAGGAAAGGCTAAAGTAACTCTCTCGTAATATTGAATAACTCTGATATATAAATTTTGTAATTCATGTTTAAATTGTTTACATAAATTTACTTTTGGGACATTTTATACTTAAATAATACCATGTACCACAGTGTGGTGTAGGGTATAAACACGATTGGATCTAAAGAGCCAAATCGGATGAAACATATATATGGGAGCTATAGCTAAATCTTAACCCATTTTCTTCAAATTTGGCAATGTTGGTTCATGGATCAAGAAACTCTACCATTCTAAATTTCAAAACGATCGGATGTAAAATACAGCTTCTATAGGACTAAAGGCCCAAATCGGACGAAACATATATATGGGAGCAATAGCTAAATCTTAACCGATTTTCTTCAAATTCGGCAATGTTGGTTCATGGATCAAGAAACTCTACCATTCTAAATTTCAAAACGATCGGATGTAAAATACAGCTTCTATAGGACTAAAGTATCAAATCCGACGAAAGATATATATGGGAGCTATATCTAAATCTGAACCGATTTTCTTCAAATTCGGCAATGTTGGTTCATGGATCAAGAAACTCTACCATTCTAAATTTCAAAACGATCGGATGTAAAATACAGCTTCTATAGGACTAAAGGCCCAAATCGGACGAAACATATATATGGGAGCTATAGCTAAATCTGAACCGATTTTCTTCAAATTCGGCAATGTTGGTTCATGGATCAAGAAACTCTACCATTCTAAATTTCAAAACGATCGGATGTAAAATACAGCTTCTATAGGACTAAAGGGCCAAATCGGACGAAAGATATATATGGGAGCTATATCTAAATCTGAACCGATTTCAACCAAATTCAATAGCGATCTTAACAGCCGCGAAATACTCTAAATTGCAAAATTTCAGAACGATCGGAGTGAAATTGCGACCTGTAGTCGACGAACAACTTTACATGGACAGACGGACGGACGGACAGACATCTTTAAATCGACTCAGCTAGTGATTCTGAGTCGATCGGTATACTTTAAGGTGGGTCTAGCTGTGTTATTTTAAGGTGTTACAAACATCTGCCGTGAAACAAACTTATAATACCCTGTACCACAGTGTGGTGTAGGGTATAAAAATTGCATACATTTTGGGATTTATTTCATCGTGAAATAAATCCCAAAATGATGGGTTTTATTTCATTTTTCGGGAAATTGTTTAATTTTTTACTTGGGATTTATTTCGTTCCTGTAAAATACCCAAAAAAGGTCCAATGAAATAATTCCCTAATAAAAAAATTGGGACTTGCTTAAAGGTTTTGGTATTTATTTAATTATTTTGGTACTTATTTCATTATTTAAATTTTGAAAGAAGCATGAATTTGAAATCATTAGTGTAAAAGAAGAAATAGCATGTTTATCAGAAAACATTATACAGGGTGGCCCAAAATGACCGAAGATGTTTGAGTTCATTATAACTTTTTATTTAAGACATAATTATTAATATATTTTTATCTTTACATATATTGGGTGGGCTAAAATAACCGAAGGGGTTTGAATTCCTTATAACTTGTTATACCCTCCACCATAGGATGGGGGGTATATTCATTTTGTCACTCCGTTTGTAAAACCTCTAAATATTGATCTGAGACCCCATAAAGTACATATATTCTTAATCGTCGTAAAATTCTAAGACGATTTAGCCATGTCCGTCCGTCCGTCTGTTGTAATCACGCTACAATCTATAATACTTGAGCTAGGTGGGCGAAATTTGGTATAGATACTTCTTATGGCTGCAGGTAACTTGGGATTGAAAATGAGCGATGTCGGTCCATATTTAGATATAGCTCCCATATATAGCATCTAACTTGTTGTGATTCCTACTCTTCTCATCTACTATATTTTTTGTGTTTTTCTGTGTTATTTTCTTTAGGTTTGCGTTATTTTGTGAGGTCACATGCTATCCATGGTGGAGGGTATATAAGATTCGGCATGACCGAACTTAACGCATTTACTTGTTTTATTTCTTTTTAGTATTTTGTAAAAATTACTTGTGGAATTTAAAATGGAACAGAACACAATTGGAAAAAAATAAAAAATACAATAATAAAAAAAATATTCTCCATTAATACTTATTTTAACACCATACAATGCTATTGGAAATGGTGTAATGAGACACAGGAAAAATTGTTTAGAAAATTTTACTTTGTATGATGGATACATTTGATGTCAAGCGCCGCAGCCAAAAAAAAAATTATTTGGAAACCGCGCGTGCTTTTTCGTGGAAATCGCGCGCGCTTTTTTAAAATAAATTGCTTGCCTGTGGCGCATTAGATCACATCAAACATCGTCTTGTACAATTTTCGAATATTGTTTTTGCACCCAGGAAAATAATTGGTTGGAATTCGATTGTAACAATAAAAAATAGTACTAGCAACAAAAAGTATATTGCCTACACCGTCTGTGGGTTGTATTTATATATAATTGTTTGAAACAACAAAAATAACATGAATACGATCAAATGAAAATGCTTGCAACTAAATCGATGGTTGTATCAATCGAATTAAGATTGATTTTTTCATTGACACTCGGTTAGTTGTGGTAAACAATTTTAAATTTTCATTATGATCGATTTTTGCTTGTGACAGCCAATGTTTTATTCTAGACAATAGAAATTGTATCAATAGACCAAAGATTATTATTGCAACGAATAATTGATTACTACAACAGAAAAAATATTAATAAATAATCGTTTATTAGTTATCCCAATCATTTCCCAAATTTAGAATAATTAAATGTATTTTGGGAAATACAACCGAAAGATTGGTTGCTGTTCTTTTGCTGATACATGACAAACAAGAAATAAAATTACTCGACATAAAAAAATCTTCAACATTTTGTTCAAGAACGGTATAGGTAATCAAAAATAATCTCGTGTGGAATGCAGAATATGTTGTGCAAAATGTTTTACATAAATAAAAAATAAAAGCAACAATCATGTAATTGAAAGCACAAGGTTAAGCGATATTTGCATAAAAGTTTTTTTTTTTTTTCGTGTACTAAAATGTTTTTCAAATATTTCCACATCTCATAATAGTGATGAATTTGTAATATGGGATTTTTAATTTTGTTATGAATTGTTTTGTTTTTTGTTGAATAAATAAAATAACAATGAATGAAATCTGTTTTTAATTAATTGTCGGTAGTATATGACTGACAAATTGCCAGAACAACCAAATTTTTAAAACAGTTGGTTGTGGCAACTACAACAGATAATTTAAGCCACCATTTTCGTAGTTGGCGCAACCAAATATGATTGTTTTTAACATGGAAGCAGAAGTTTACCACAACCAAAATATTGGTTGTCCTATCTTTATATATATATATGTTCATCCGATTTGGCATATAACACTGCCAAATTAGGGGAATATCGGTTTAGATTTAGAATAGCGTCCATATATATGTTCTTACCGATTTGGTATCAATGCGATATAGAAGTTGTATCCTATTTCAGAATATTTCATAATTTGTGCAGGGTATTATTATTAGGGCCCCGCCCGACCTTCTTTTTTTCTTTACTAGTTTCAACCAATGTTAGAAGAAAACGTACAAACTGATTGTTGTCAACTATTGACTTAGGGTGAATCCGTCACTTGGAGATTTTATTATGCTTTCACAAAACTTTCGTTTGGAAAAGCTACTGTTTAAGTTCCCGACATTTTGTATGATTTTGATGAACGGTGTAAATAGAATTTAAATTTAATACAACACACAAACAATATTATTCTCGGCTCTTACAGTCCAGAAATTTCTGTACACTCTTGGTACCTCTTTCACGCAACAGAGTGAACTCACATCAAATGTTAAGCACTTGAAATACGGAACAATGCAGAGCTTTTTATGTAATTAATATTCACTGCAGAAGCAATGCATTTTCGAGCACCTTCTGCTACCATCCACACAAATTGATCAAATCGTACCAAAATGTAATAGCATATAACTTTAGTACCATAAACTCTTGAAATTCGGTAAAGTATAATATCTTTGAAGCATCTACTGTTTAGTCCCCTCTGGCACCCACACCCCAATTAAATTATTCGTAGGAAAATAATTTCCTCACAACTTATTTAACAATTGTCTTAATGCCTTCAAATTATGTAGTTAAGGTTACTTTTCCGAAAACGTTGGTCCCACAAGGAATGAGCACAAACTTTTCAGCCGTTCTTGCGCATCTCCTGCATACATTTCCAAATTATATAGTAATCTCACAAAATAAGCGTATATTAATTTACTTTAGTCAGTTTGCTAAACTGAAAGTTTTTTACTAGTTTCAACATTGTTTTTTCTAGTGAATTGGTATTTAATACGGTACAATCAATCATTCACTGAATAAATAAACCAAAACTAAAGTTTATAAAATCTTCAGTTTCTTAAAAAATTCTATGGTTTAGTAAAGGTTTCAAATTCGTTTCCCTTTTTCTTTATTTATTACGTTGCTTGATAAACAAAGTTTACCCCTAATTTTGTTTCAAATTGTATACATTGTATTGATATTGAAAATGTTTTAAACAATGTTGTGGAAATAGTTCAAATTTCGTCCATTCTTCAGTGGGTTTGAAGAAATGTTTCTTTGAATTCACTTGAGAATTACAATAACTTCTACCAACAAATTTAGCTTTGTACACAAATTCAGTTTATTTTCAGAAGTGAAGAGGGTATTGTGTTAGTTTGACTAATTACGTTTTAAATGGAAAGTTTTTAATGAAATTCATTATTGGAAGAAGGTTTTCACAAAGTTTATAATTATGTAAGCACACACAAAACCTCGCTTGGATGACCAACTGACGGAACTGACAATTTTTCGGATATTGAGTTAAGGCAACTATTGGATATGCCGTGAAGTGTGTGTAAATTTAGAGTATGTGCTATTACAGTTATCTCCTGAAACGGTAAAACATTTTCGATGTATCTGATAATAAGTCACATAAAATTTAACTTTATCAGAAATTAACTTTTGTTTTTTTAAGAATATTGAGAAAGATGAAGTTTTGCACATAACAAGTAAGAAATTTCTGTCGGGTAAACCGACCCTCACTTTGTGAGCAATTGTGTGAGAGGTACCAAAAGGGGCATAATAATAACACTCTTTTTCGGCAGACGATAGGTACTATTAAAATATTACACTGTACAAAATTTTATTTATTTGTAGGCACTAGTATTTAAGTTATAAGTAGTAAAATGTTCGTACAAAAAGGTACCTTTGTGTGGGAGGTACCAGAAGGGGAATGGCTGTAAAGCCCATTTTTCACTGGATTCTAGGTATTATAAAACCATTCATTCATTCATTCAAGTTATAAGCTGCAAAATAGTCCATTTGTGTTGGAGTTACCAAAAGCTGCGTGCTAATTACGCCCACTTTTCACTGGACTCTAGGTTGAGAAGTCTTACACTGTACAAAATGTCAAGTATTTGCATGAAGTGATATTAAATCTCCTATGTGTATAAGTTCAGAAGATTCAAATACGTAGTATAGAAGTTATTAAATAACACAGTGCGACAGTCCAAAAACCAAGAACCGCGATACTATTTTTCTTTTAGGTCTTGGCGAGTAGAACAACGTTTGTTCTACGAAATTTGCCGGACACCCCCAAAAGCCGGATTTACGGGTAAAAACCCGATTTTCTTGCCTTTTTCACTTGAACGCCTACGAGTATAACTTTGTTAATTATTAACCGATTTTCAATCTCTACTGTTTATATACCAACTTAGTTTTAATGAAACTTTAATACCTCCGTCAATTGCAAATGGATTTTTAAGAGACTGGTCTTTATAAAATATACTATATATGTATGTAACTTAATTAATCGTACGGTTATCTCACAATATAATTGGTAAAAATATTGCCTAAACTAGAAAATGACGGACAAAAATGAAAAAAATGTGTTTGTAGGACAAATAAAACTATGTTCCTTCAGCTTCACATAAACAAAATATACATCGTTCGAAAGATCTAGTTCTCTTCTTTCCAAATGGCAAGAAAATCGAAATGAAAAAGGCAAGAAAATCGGTTTTTACCCATAAATCCGGATTTTGGGGGTGTCCGAGGAATTCCAAAAAAAGATTCGTGTTTTACTCGACAGGAAAATTAGTATCGCGTCATTTGCTTCTCAACTTGAGTTTATTTTGTCGCACTGTGTAATCAATAATTCACTAAATATTAACCCTTTGTGGAGAAGGAACTACAAGGAGTGGACCAACATGGCCCATCTTCGAACTTAGCCGGAGATAGAAAAACAATTAAGGAAGTTTCAGTCGGGTAATTAAGGTATACCCTCACTTTGTGAGTAATTTTATATTTAATATTACTCGAATTATTCTGTCAACGTCTACGAGTATAACTTTGTTAATTATTAACCGATTTTCAATCTCTACTGTTTATATACCAACATAGTTTTAATTAATCTTTGTGAGTAATTTTATATTGAATATTACTCGAATTATTCTGTCAATTTGTGTGGGAGGTACCAGAAGGGGTTTATCAAATACACCTATTTTTCGCTGAACATTAGATACTTTAAATTCATTGCACTGTGCCGAATTATAAGCATTTATGTGCACTGGTAAAAACGTTATGAGATATTAAATTGTGGTATGATTTGGGCATTTTGTGTGGGAGGTACAAAAAGGGGCGTGGCCATAACGCCCATTTTTCACAGTGCTATAGACACTATAAAAACATTACACTGTACAAAATTTCAAGTTTTTTTATACACTGTTATTAATGTTATAAGCTGTTAACTTTTGGTGCAAAACGGTGCATTTGTGTGATAGGTACCAAAAGGGGCGTGGCAACAACACCCATTTTCCCAGGACTGTAGGCAATATAAAAGCACAATACTGTACAAAATTTCAAGTATTTGTATACACTGCCATTAATGTTATAAGCTGTTAACTTTTGGTGCAAAATGGTGCATTTGTGTGGGAGGTACCAAAAGGGACGTGGCGACTTCGCCCATTTTTCTCGAGTTGATAGCGATAATAAGCTAATACTATGTGTGGAATTTCAAAAGATTCGAATAATATGCTATACTACCAGTTATTATAGAATCAATATTTCACAACATTTGAACCCTTTGTGGGGGGCCCATCTTCGAACTTAGCCGGAGCTAGAAAAAAATATTACCACATACCAAATTTGAGGTCAATCGGTTACTCCTTTCGAGAGTTATCGTGCGCACCAGCTAGCAGACAGACAGACAGACAGACGGACATTGCTCATTCGACTTAAAATGACCCAAAACAGATTTCCTCCGAACATACTTGGGGTCTTCGGTCACTTCTTCGACGTGTTACACTTTTTTCCGTAGCAAATGATATATACCCTCGTCACACTAAATTGAGGGTATAAATATTACCACATACCAAATTTGAAGTTAATCGATTACTCCTTTCGAGAGTTATCGTGCGCACCAGCCAGCAGACAGACAGACGGACGGACATTGCTCATTAGGCTTAAAATGGCCCAAAACGGATATCCGCCGAATATACTTAGGGTCTTACGTCACTCCTTCGATGTGTTAAATTTGTGGCTCGTAGCAAATGATATATACCATCCTCTCTAAGGTGAGGGGATAATAAAATAATTATGTCTTATGGTGTTTTCTTTTGTGGAGTATATTAATTTTGTCACTCCGTTTGTAACACCACCAAATATTGAAATATTGATATATATATATATATATATATATATTTAGAGCGCCCCAGTAGGTGAGTTGGTAGCGTGCTCGCCTATGAGTTTGGGGGTTGTGGGTTCGATTCCCACCAGAGGCTCTGGTCTGTCGCTGCAAACTCTAGCCACATGGTCTTTGTAACCCGGCATTTCCTTGGACCGTACAATTAGAATATAAATTTACTTTGTATTGTAATTTATATAAATAAATAAATAAATATATTATTAATCGCCGTGAAATTCTAAGACGATTTAGCCATGTCCGTATGTCCGTCCGTCCGTCTATTGTAATCACGCTATAATATATGGGTAATTCCAAAGAAAATCGACCCAATAAAGACGATTTGAAAATTTTACCTTTTTGATTTTGCTGAAATTTTGCATAAGCATACTGCAAGATGTTACGTAATAATGACAGTTTACCGTATGTCAACATTTGTAGCGGTTTAGATTTTATAGGGTGCCAAAGTAGGACATCTACATTGTTTTGTAAAAAATTAAGCTATGTTCAAATCGCCATAACTTTTGAACGGAATGTCAGATTTAATTGAAATAAGTACCATCTTAAAGGTACTTATTTCAATTAAATCTGATAACTATATGTGCATTAAGGATATCAAAAGGACGAAAATGTCCTTAATCCTTGATTATCCTGAAAAAAGTATTTTCAATTTTTTTAATTTTATTTCTGAATATTACCCCCATATTGCTCCATAAAATATAAAATTTTCAGAATGGGTGCGCAATGGGTTCAAAAAATATGACTTATTTAATGTCCGTCTGTCTGTCCGTTTGACTGGATTATGCGAATGATATCTCTGAAAAGGAGTGACCGAATGGCTTACAAATTAGAATGTGGTAATATTTTCCTCAAATCTACTTAATGTTTTGAAGTGGCCCATGTCGGACCCCTCCTTGTGGTACCTCCCTCACAAACGGTTAAATTTTTGTGACATGTTAAAACTCTTATAACTTCTATACTACTCATGGGAATCCAATGAAATTTCATACATAGTAATTATTTCACCGTATTTATAAGCTGAACAAAAATGGGCGAAAATGTCACGCCCCTTTTGGTACCTCACACACAAAGGGACCAATTTTTACAATAAGTTCCTAGCTTATAACATTAATACCAGTGCATAAAAATACTTGAAATTTTGTGCAGTGTAATATTTTTATAGTACCTACAGGCCAGTACAAAGTGGGCGTTATTGCCCCTAAACAAGCCCCATCCCACTTATAGACCAAAAAGCTGTAATAGTAAATAAACTCTTCTTTCGATTGGCAAAAAAAATTATGAAATAAAACATGGTTTTTTGACAAAAATTTCAAAACAAGTTTTAATTTCGCAAAAAATTCAAAAAATGTGTTTTGTGTATTTTTTTTAGAAGGACTGAAGAAAAAGCTTTCGAAAATATATTGGGCAAGATATTCTAAAAACAATCGGTAATATGGATTGGAAAAAAGGGGCCATTTGACCAAAATGTCAAAATTCACCACCCTTCAACTCGAACAGCCCTTAACCGATCTCGTTGAAATTTTGGGTCATAACTACTATCTAATAGGACTAAACTTGGTGCAAGTTTCAGCCAGATCAGAAGATATAATTTTACAAATTCACTCACTTGATATGAATCCCCAAAACCCCCACATATATGAATATGGGAGCTATTTTTTAAAACACACATTTTCCAACCGAATTGTTGCAGATTTAAAACAACAACAAATCAGCCCTACCGCAGTGGGGTAGGGTATCACATTCTATAGTGTTTGTAATTAAATTTTAAGTCTCAGAACAACTGAAGACGATAATAGGTATACGTTTTATTGTAGGACTATCAAATTCCTTAACTAAAATGTTTTCCACACTGGTTCAGAATTGCAACGATAAACTGTATTAGATCCATCCCTGTATGAGAAAGAAGTCCAACATTTGAAACATACGCTCAACAATACCTCTGCCATGTGTTCATTCGAATCCGTTTGTTGGTTAAGATATGTGTTGGGGGCACAACAAACATCTGCATAAAGACTATTTGTGTGGTTCGGTGTTCTTTTTGTGCGTATCCATCCTGTGTCCTTAGCCACATGCGACCATTTGTACAGGGTGGCGCAGAATGAGCTATATGGTTTTTTTTTTTAAGCATTTTGTGGAGGAGACTTGGGGAATTACTTACAAATCGAACACAACAATAATTGAATTTTTCTGAAATTTTGCGAAAAGTTATGGAAAATATGCTAAAAAGAGCACGTAGGATATCATTTTTTAAAGCTAATTGCAAAAAATTCCCCAAACAATATACTGTATTTAAAAAAAATTATAATAATCGCATAAGTAAAAAAGTTATAAACCGTTTAAACCATATAGCTTATTCTGCGCCACCCTGTATGTGCACTCATACATATGTGCATATTTAAAAGTGATATGGAGAAACAAGTTTTACCTAATTCGGTACGGAATTGTATGCCTTTCTATCTGCGGAAAGAGCCGACTGTTGTATGAATCCTTAGATAACGACATATGTTGGAACATGCCTTAGGTGACACATCTGTGTTTTCAACTTAAAGTGACTGTTTTCAACTTAAAGTGAATTTAAATTATGTTCTGAACATAAATGTGTTCTAGAAACAAAGACACACAATTTATTTTATATTATGAAATACATGGCATACATGTCTTTTTAAGGACACTTAATATTGAAATCATTATCCATTTGTCAAATTGAAAAAGTCGTGGTGTATTTCCAATAGCTTTCAAATGTTTTTCACGTTTTCAACAAAATGTAATTTTATTCTTAGTTTTTATGTTTCAAATTCTGAGGAGAACTCAAAGGTATATAATATAAAAATACTTTTTGTGGATGACGCCAAAGCAATGTTAAAGAAACTTAATGTTGGTGAAATGACAACAGAAAAATGTAAAAATATATTAACAAGTCCAATTCCATGCAAGCGTTCTTTATATTTATAGATCATTTTTGCAATTTTAAGATATTGGATAAACTGAAAAGACCAATATTATTATAAAAATCTTAACATTTTAACAGTAGTGAAATTTTAGCAAATACCAAATTTTAGTAATACCATAAATTTTAGCAAAATTAAAAAACGTTCACCTGTAATTGAGGTCTAAAATCGTGCTAAGGCGACAATATGATACCCAGCATCACCCTATCAGAGCATAACAGGAACAAATATTATTAATGTTGTTTTATTGATGATGCTATTATGATACATGATCTGTTCAGAAAATTTTATTTTAATGCGCTTAGATGTAAATTCGGGATATAGGCATATACGGGGGATATATCTAAATCTGAACCGATTCAAATTTGGCTAGGGTTGTTATTGTCACAAGAAACTGCACGCAAAGAAAAAAATCGTTACTCCCAAACGAAAAGTTAGATAAACGAAATTTTATTGCTATGTACGTTTGTCGCAAACGATTTAATTTTATCTCAAAGCCCAAAGAAACGTGTATAGCAAACGGTAAGTGCACTTCTCATAATCCTTTTATATTTATTACAAATCCTGTGAAACGTTTGTGGCGAACGGTTATTGCCTTTGTCACAAGCAATAACTGTGTATCAATGCGAAAAGAGGCATTGCGATAATAGTTTGGAATAATTGGTTGCGTTTAAGTTAAGAAAGTACTTAGCTCCATCAAGTCTCATCAAGGCTTACTCCAAGGAGAAGTGACAGATGTTGTTCACAATAAACTAGATCTGAAACGATAACCTTAAAATGCAGTTTCTTGCAAAGATCAAGAATTTTCATCAATTTGGATCAAAAACCTCATTTTTCCCAAATTATATAAAGATCGGACGTAAAATACAGTTTCAATAGCGCTTAAATGCTAAATAGGCAGGAACATATGTACAGGGTGGCTGATATGTATTGCAACCAACTTCAGGTTGCTATCATTTCTAAACCGCTAGTCTGATATCTGACAGATTTATTTCAGTGACTGTTCATTTTATTGTTTGCAAGCTTAAAAAAGCATTTTGATCTATTGCATTCAGAAAAAAAGTTATTCGTGATGGAATTCAAGCGTGATAGTGTGATTGCTTTATATTTGGGTGGAAAAACAAGAGTGGCTATCGTTGGAGCCCTCCAGCATTTAAAAGTTAATAATCTTTTGTTTCTCGTACCATATTGGCAGTGTTGCATCGCTTTCAAAAAGTGGACGAAGAAAAACGGTAACAACACCAGAAATGATCCGAAAAGTGAAGGCCAGATTTGATCGAAATCCACGCCGCAGTGGTAGAAAAATTGCTCTTGAGCTGAACATATCGCGTGAACGGACACAACACATATTAAAAAATGAGCTTGGACTAAAGCCATTGATGTTCCAAAAAGTGCAAGAGCTCACCGATGCACAACAAAAAGTTACACTGGAAAGAGAGAGTTGCTTCGCTTGCACGAAAGTGGCCAGTTACCGAATTTGGTTTTCTCCGATGAGAAGCCATTCCAAATTGAGCAGTTTGTGAACAAACAAAATGATTGGATTTTCTTGCCAAAGAGTTCAGCTCAACTCAAGCGCCGCCGATGGTAATGGTGTGGGCCGCTGGTCGCTCCCCGCTCGTATTCATCGACCATGGGGTCAAAATAAATGCCGAATATTATCGGGAAAATGTCCTAACTACAGTATTGAAGCCCTGGGTAGACAAACATTTCGGCCGCAGACCATGGACATTCCAACAGGACTCAGCACCATCGCACTCAGCACGCGTCAACAAAGAATGGCTTAAAAAGGAGGTTCCTCGCTTCATTTCTACAGCACAATGGCCACCAAGATCTCCGGATCTCAATCCGTTGGACTTTTGCGCCTGGGGCATTTTAGAGAGTAAGGTTCGCACTAAAAAATACCAAAGTATCGATCATCCCAAGACGGCGCTTCGCCGGGAATGGGCCAAAATACCGCAGAGCCACTTTCGTGCAGCGTGTGATGGCTTTGTCGGCCATAATTCGTGCCAAAGGTGGCCAATTCGAACAAATCTAAACTGTTCTAAAATTTTATGTTATTTCCGACAAAATTTAAAACAAAATTAAAAAATATAGCACTTTACTTTGTTGCATTACATATCAGCCACCCTGTATATATTGGTATATATATATATCGCAATCTGAACTGATTTCCCCAAATTAAGAAGTATTCGCTCCCAAATTAAGAAATTTCTTTCTGCCAAATTTTGTAAAGATCGTAAGTAAAGTACAATATCTGTAACGCTTTGATACCAAATCGGGAGGAACATATATTCGGGAGGTAAATCTAAATCTAAAACTATTTTTTTCGAGTTTGGCGAATTATTGCGCTTACATATCAAATCGCAGGTAACATATATATGGGGGCTATATCTAAATTTAAACCGATTTTCACCAAATTTAACAGTGTTCATTGTTGACCGGATATAAAATACAGTTTTAACAGCACTTACATGACAAATCGGAGGTACATATATATGGGGATTTAATTGGGATAGTCCTTGGGCCAAAAGAAAGATATGTGTAAAGTTTCATTGAGATCGGACCATAATTGCGACCTGTGCTTTGGTTACAAGAATACATGCACAGACGTAGCTAAATCAACTCCGGAAGTGAGTCCAAGTCGATCGGTATAATAAACGACGGGTAAATCTCATCTCCTTTTCGGTATTGCAAACAAATGCACAAAGTTGTAGTACCCTGTATCACAGTGTGATGTAGTGTATATACAGCGATTTTCCCCGTATATATCTAAATCTGAAACAATTTCCTTTTAATTTGTGTATATTTGCTGGTCAAAAGTCCATACCCATTAATTTTTCATAACACAGTACAGCTCATTGATTTGGGACTCAATTCTGAGAATTGGACGTGAAAGTAGCCCCAAAATTAAGAACTTCTGCATCATTCGTTTAGTCAAGTTGGCTCAATTAATAATTTAATGGCCATAACATAATAATTTTTTAGCCCAAGGTGGATTTTTAGCACTTTTTCTATATTTTTTTCTCGCTATACCGTACGGAATATCTCTTTTGTGTCTGAAGAAAAGTTGTACATATTGAATATGAGAAAAATGCGGAACAAACATAGTGCCTTAAAAATCGTGAATCAAGTGTCTCAACCACCCGTCAAACACATATTCTGAAACCTTCGAACAAACACATATGCCTGTATGCCTCATGCATTTGTATGGCAAAAAGGGTACTGTAACTTTGAATTTCTAAGTATGTTCGTATATTATTTTGGTCTTTAGACGAAATGTAAAAATTTTTTTATTTTTTATTATTATTTTTATTCATTTTGTGGAATGCATGAAAATCAAGTATAATCACTTTAGAATGTTGTTGGCACACAGGATTAGTGCATTTGGTGCAGTAAAAACGTGTCTTCCTACGCAGCTTTTCGTCTTGCGTGAAACAAATTCTGCAATCTTTTCTGGAACTCAGTGTACTAGGGCCGCTTTGTTGGTTAGGCAGCATGTTGCTGGGCATATTCAACGACCTTCCAAAGAAACATTCAATGCCCAAACGGGTTGAATGTTGTCCCAAAATTTGGTTGTTGTTCTTGCGATTTTCAGTATTAGCAAGAACCAATTGTTTACTCAGAGTGTTCAAGAACAATCGTCGCTTCTCTTTTCTGGTTCTTTCCATATTTTAATTGCATATCGCTCACTTACTTCAAGAGTGCCATAACTCAAATTTGAAAATTGCCAGGATGTATAACTTTAAGTCCGTATAAAAAAATAAATAACGTGAACTAAGACATTTAAAAAAGGTGGAATAATCCGAAATATGATTGTTACCTTATGAACTAAATTTCGTTGAGATTTACTTATAGATATTTGCAAAATGTGCATTTCTGTAAGGCAAACTCAAAAATTGTTAATTTTGAGTTATGACAGTCTTGAAGTGAGTGAGCGATATGATGTAAGCGGCTAATCCCATGACGTCTTTCATGCTGCAAAACGTTCTGGTTGACCGTTTTGTGGACTAATGCGTTACCATTTGGTCCATTGTATCAACACCGGCCTTTGTTGAATTGTAAAATAATAAAGCTTCCGTTTTTTTTGCTACGCCTTCAACTTTGTTGGTGTAGTGCACAGTAGATAGTAGATTTACTGCTTTGTTCTTCTTTGTCTTTTTTCACTTCTTTGGGAAGACACCTTTTGTTGGATCTAATAGTGCTAACGTATGCTAGTCCAATCGACGAAAGACGTTTAGCTGCGTCTAATGTTTTAAAGAAGTTATCAACAATAATAGTTCTGCCGTTGTTGGTGTATCGATTAGCCAAACTCATGAGCATATTTTCGCCTTGGTTTGTCTCTCGTTGTTCTCCCTCCTTGCCAGTGTACAGTTTTCCTTGCAACGGATATTTGGTTTTCGCATCGCATGCCCACCATACTTTTAAGACATACTTTGCGGGCTTTGATGAGATGTATTGCGTGAACTTTTTGCGCCCACGGTATGGAAATAGCTGCTCATCGATGGTTACACTTTCGTATCGTTCAAAATTACTGGCAAGATTGTTATTCAAGAAGTTCCATATGTCGCGAATGGAAGCAGCTTTGTCGGTTTGTTGATTAAATGCGCGCGTACGACTGTCGTCTAATCGAATACAGCGCATCAAAGTAACAAATTGTCTATATGACATGGCTGCACGGAATATTGGTAGTGCATCAGTTTGCCACATCAATCTTGAGAGCTGCATAGTATTATGACTGATACCAAAAGCCAATAGTATCCCAATAAAAGCGTCAAGCTCAACAATTGTCATATCAACCCATACTCGTGGTGTGCAGTTTGCATGTTCTGCGTTCCATTTGCGTGAATCTTTTTCTCCATATACATAGATTTGTTTGTGTTACGATGATGAACGTAATATTCGGTGAAAAGAAAAGCTGGAAGGAATCTCACTGTAGCGGGTTCAGCTGTACTCCACTTGGTACCATCTTTTCCAAGCAAAAAAAAACGGTCTGCAGCTTGAGTTGGTGCATTCGCACTTTCTTCTTTGGATTCTTCATCGCAGTCGAATAGTTCATTTGCTTAAATTTCCAATTCATATTCAAGGTCCGAGGCGTCATCTTCGGGTACAAAATCTGTGTTTTCACCGATTTGGTCTTCAAATAAATCTAGTTCTTCGTCTGCTTCTGTGTGAAGTGCGAAATCACGCTGTAACGTTGATGATAGTTGTTGTTTGAAATTATCAGTAAGGCTGCCTGTACGCAAGCGCGTATTGTACACAAATTCTAAATTCTCTGCCATAATAAAAGTAGTAATTTCACTTTATTTTCTGCACAAAAAAAAATATATTTCGGACTGTCGATGTTGTATGTTCAGCATTCAATAATAAAATAACTGAACTCAGAACCAAAATCACAAACGAAAGAAAGAAATAAGAGAAAAATTAACACAGAAACTACCTGGAAGTAAGCATCTGCATTGAATTCACAGAAAAACAACCCAAAATGTGTTTAATAATAATTTATTTCATACAAAATGTATAATGGTCTGGCCAGGCATATGTGTTTGTTCGAGGGGGTACTTTTTTCTTTTGCAGTTTTCGTCGTGTTGGAACGATATTTTTGAATTTTTTACAGATAGAAAGCCAACAATATTTTAGGCGGCTACCGGGAAATACATGTATCTACCTAAACTAGAAGTATGTTTAATTAGCGCTCAAAAATGAAGTATGCCTGGCCAGAACCATGTGTTTGTACAAGGGTTAAAAGTCGCAAAAATGTTCTGTTTAATGTTCTGTTATATACGTATACGCATTGCGTATTACATATTGACATTTGGACAACATATTCTATATAAAATAAGTAATTATTTATATGGATTGGAAAAAGGGGCCGTTTGACTAAAATTTAAATTCAAACAGCTTCCAACTCGGACAGTCCTTAACCGATATTGATGAAATTATGTGTAGTCCTTAAAAACACATTTTTCCCCGAATTATTTTAAGATTTAGAACAACAATTCTTCATAATGATCGGGTAGAAAATATAGTTTCTGAGGTGCTTAGACACCAAATCGAAAAAAAATATGTAGACTT
Source organism: Eudasyphora cyanicolor (assembly GCA_963930755.1). Taxonomy (NCBI): domain Eukaryota; kingdom Metazoa; phylum Arthropoda; class Insecta; order Diptera; family Muscidae; genus Eudasyphora; species Eudasyphora cyanicolor. The sequence goes on along the minus strand of OZ005736.1, from coordinate 52,330,732 downwards.
TATCTAAATCAGAACCGATTTGCCTCAAATAAGGTAGCGAGTGTTGTTGTAACAAATTTGCTAAACGTCAGTCTTGTAAGGAATCCCAAACTAACCCAAACTATCAATTTCTAGATAATTTTTTTTGTGAAGATGAGTATATGTCTCAACTGGTATACTCGACGGCATATTCTTACATGCTAATACTATATTTTTGGTGCGAAAAGCAACAACATAGTCTTCCATACATATCGAACCATCCCTTTAAATTTCATGCTATAATCCATATGTGTCACTAAAACCTGCATAAATGTTATCTATACAATGTTTGCACAATTGTGGCTCTTTCCTCCCGCCCTGTTAATTAAGAAATATGTAGGTGTTATACTGCCACAAAGCTACGTAGATTTGTAACATCATAATACACAAATGCTAGAAAAACATGTAAAATTGATCAAATTCATTTTCAACAACATTAAACAACGGCCAAAATTTGAAAGAACTGAAATGATAATTTAATCCCTAACCAAACTGGCAAACAATTTAATTTGCCTTGTAGCAAAATACTTTCCATACAAATGTAAACAGGCCGAGAATTGTTAATCATGGAGAACGTTCCTGGCACTTCAATGCATCTCCGAGGCTAGCATGCATGAACGCCTTCACATGCATACAAACTAATTGCAACCACACACAACGATGATGCTACGAGTAATAGAAGTTTACCAACACTCCATGCCTGGTTGGACACAAATTTTCGTACTGTTTTGCAAGTCTTTACATCGTTTGAATTTCGATATCTTCCATTACCCAAGAAATTCATTAGGCAGTGCCTATAAATTCTGTTCTGAATATTTAGTGTTCAGTTTTAAATTTCTTCCCATGTTGTAATGCTGGGAAGAAATTTAAATTTAAGGCTTAAGATGTATTGCACTCGAATACTGCTTATGACTTGTTGACTGAAAGTCAGGCTATTAAGCTAAATGTAGCTTCGATTTTTGTCCATAACATTAATGAACTGGAAAAATTTCAAATTAGCAAAATTGGTTGAATGGGATTCTCATATTGCAAATGTAAAGGTTAAGATTTCGTCTGCTACAGGAATACTGTACAAGTTTAAAAATAAATTAAAAACCAGACAACAATTTTAATGTACAAAACACTGATACATTCACACTTGACATACCAGGCTATGATTTATGCCTGGAGAGCCAACAGTGGCATCAACCTACAAGTTATCATTCTTTAATATTGAATAGGCATATATACAACCAGTAAGGAAAGGCAGAAAATTGACACTACACCTCCCTAACAATGCAAAAAGGGGCATTGCGACAATAATTTGGAATAATTGGTTTCGTTTCAATTAAAATGCGCAGTGTTCTTTCATAGATCAAGAACCGGAAGACACAAATATATGTGAATATACATTATCTAAATAGATTTTCATAAACTTGAATCAAAAACCTAATTACTGCCGAATTCTATAATAGCGCTCAAATACCATATCTAAATCTGATCCGATTTTCCCCAAATTTGGCTGTGTTCATTCATGTAATAAAAAACCTCTTTTAGCCCAATTTCGTACTGGTCGGATGTAAACTACAGTTTCTACAGCACTTAAATATCAAATCTGGGGTAATATATATATGGGGGCTATATCTAAAACTGAACCGGTTTCCCCCGAAATTGGCAGTTTTCATTCATGAAATAAGAAACCTATTCCTGACGAATTTCGCACCGATGGGATATACAAGTTTATATCAGTTTCTACAATTTGGAATGGCTTCTCATCGGAGAAAACCAAATTCGATAACTGGCCACTTTCGTGCAAGCGAAGCAACTCATTGGCTCTTTCCAGTCTAACTTTTTGTGTGCATCGATGAGCTCTTGCACTTTTTGGAACTACAATGGCTTTAGTCCAAGCTCATTTTTTTAATATGTGTTGTATCCGTTCTCGCGATATGTTCAGCTCACGAGCAATTTTTCTACCACTGCGGCGTGGATTTCGATCAAATCTGGCCTTCACTTTTCGGATCATTTCTGGTGTTGTTACCTTTTTTTTCGTCCACTTTTTGGACGCGATGCAACACTGCCATTATCACGGTAACGAGCAATGGTACGAGAAACAAAAGATTTATTCACATTTAAATGCTGGAGGGCTCTAACGATAGCCACTTGTGTTTTTCCACCCAAATATAAAGCAATCACACTATCACGCATGAATTCCATCACGAATAACTTTTTTCTGAATGCAATAGATCAAAACGCTTTTTAAGCTTTGTAAACAATAAAATGAACTGTCACTGAAATAAATCCGTCAGCTATCAGACTAGCGGTTTAGAAATGATAGCAACCAGAAGTTGGTTGCAATACATATCAGCCACCCTGTAGCTGTATGCGGTTTCAAAAAATGTACACAACATGCCGGTGTGTCTTTAGCTTTTGTACATTCTGCCGTGGCATGATTCATTCCGCATTTGACACAATTAAATGGTTTCTAGCAGTAGGTTTTGGTATGTCCAAATTGTTGGCATCTATGACATTGTACAAGGTCGTTGCTTCGGATTGGGGGTTCAATGGTAATTATTGCGTTGTCAATGCTTTTAATGTCATATATATCTTTATTGTTGACGTCGGGATCCAAATCTACGAAGAACATTGAAAGAGGCTCCTTTGTGACACGACTTTTTCCGTTTCTTATGCTTCTAACTTGGTGTCCCAGTGAAAGAAGGCATGCTTTAATGTCTTCAATTGGTGTTGTATGGCGAAGACCCTTAATTACTACACTAAATGCTCTCTCCTGCTTGAGTTGGTATGTATGGTAAGCTATGTTTGATGCTTCAAAATGTTTAACAATTTTTCGGTAAGAATCGATAGATTTAATCGAAAGCCGAACCTGACCATCACGTAGTGATTTGTAATTAAACTCCTTACTGTCTAAGATTTTTATAAGATTTTTGACCATTTTCTCAATACTCGCGACATTTGGAATATATGTGGATGTTGGGGTGCTCGAGGCACCCAACATTGCTGGGCTCATCATTAGTCCGTTGCTGTTTTTGTTGAAGAACCTCTGGAGGTTTTCTGTTTCTTCTTTTGTTACTGGATACGTCTTGCCAGTCAGTTTCGTCATCGCTGCTTTCTTCACTCAAATGTATTTCTTTGGGTTGGTTCATAGCGACAATGTACTTGGTTGAACTCGTACTTTGTTTTTCCATGGTCGCAATGAATGGTGGTGGTTTTGCAACACAAGCATTACTTTTATTGCCGAGACAGCAAAACACTTTGCAAACCTCTACTCACTTGCGGCATGGTCGTTTAAGCTTGTAGTTTCAAATATCCTTGGATCCAATAAAAGCCCGCAATATGAAACAATGATTAATGATTTGTTAAAAAATTATGAAAAAATTGTTAAGAAATATATTTTTCTATATTTATGTCTATGTATGTATTCTTCTAACTTATTTTTCGCTTTATGTATTCCAACAGGTGTAAATATGTCCCTCAAAATTCATTTCTTGCATTCTCATTTAAACTTTTTCCCCGAGAATCTTGGCGACGAACATGGGGAAAGGTTTCACCAAGAAATGAAGTCCATCGAGCGGCGTTACCAAGGGCACTGGGATGAAAGAATGATGGGAGATTATATTTGGTTCCTCATTAGAGAAACCGATTCCGAAATCCACAAACCTCAACAAAGAACTCACAATTACTTCTAAAGAAACTTGTACATGTAACTAAATTCAAATACACATAATATAAATAAAAGTAACAAATAAAATCGCTATTTAAACAGAAATTTATAAAAAATGAGTTTTTTGAAATTCTGTTACCTCTATAGGCATTATTTTCTTCGCTAGGATGCAAACTTTTAAAAAATGGAATAAAATATTTTTTCCGATTTTTTTTTCTATTTTTTATGTTTTTTTTCGTCCCAGGAAATTTTTAATTTCTTTGAAAAAAAAATCTGCTTTTTCCAATTTGTTTAATGACAGTTACTAAACCACTGTTTTTAAGTGAAAGGGATATTTCCAACATAGCCCACATTAATAGCATCAATTTAACGTATAAGTCGACCTGATCGGGCATATACTCCAAAAATTCTAGTGCAAATACTAGGGTACCTTCGACGATATTAGTATTTTTAATAAAAAAAATGTTTCCATAAAAAAATTGTTGGTTTTGATTTTATATAACAGTATGCCACAATCTATACAAAAAACCAGTAAGGAAAGGCAGAAAGTCGGGCGGGGCCGACTATATAATACCCTACACCTCCCTAACAATGCGATAAGGGTCATTGCCATAATAATTTGGAATAATTTGTAAATGGGTAGAAACATATTATCTAATTCTGAAACGATAATCGCTAAATTAAGCAATATTCGTTCCTAAATTGACAAACATCTTTCTGGAAAATTGTAATGATCGGAAGTAAAATACAACTTCTATAGCGGTTTGATACCAAATCAGGAGGAACATATATATGGAGCTTTAATATAAATCTGAACCGATCTTCCCTGAATACTCATTCATGTAAAAAGACTTCCTTCTGTTGAATTTCGTACTGATCGGATATAAAATACAGTCTCTACAGCGCTTACTGGTCTAATCGGGGGTAACATATATATGGGCCTTATATCTAAATCTAAACCGAGTTTCTCCGAATTTGGCAGTATTCCTTTATGTAGAAAGAAACCTCTTTTTGCCGACTTTCGCACTGATCGGATATAAAATAACATGTTTACAGCGCTCACATGTCAAATCGGGGGTAACGTATATATAGGGGCTATATCTAAATCTGAACCGATTACTTCCAAATTTAAAAGTGTTCATTCATATAATAGGAAACCTCTTTCTGACGAATTTCGCACTGATCGGATATAAAATACAGTTTTTACAGCGCTTACATGTCAAATCGGGGGTAACATATATATGGGGGCTATATCTAAATCTGAACCGATTTTCTCCGAATTTGGCAGTATTCCTTCATGTAATAAGAAACCTCTTTCAGCCGAATTTCGCACTGATCGGATATAAAATACAGTTTTTACAGCGCTTACATGTCAAATCGGGGGTAACATATATATGGGGGCTATATCTAAATCTGAACTGATTTTCTCCGAATTTGGTAGTATTCCTTCATGTAGAAAGAAACCTCTCTTTGCCAAATTTCGCACTGATCGGATATAAAATAACATTTTTACAGCGCTTACATATCAAATCGGGGGTAACGTATATATGGGGGCTATATCTAAATCTGAACCGATTTCTTCCAAATTTAACATTGTTCATTTGTATAATAAGAAACCTCGTTCTGCCGAATTTCATACTGATCGGATATAAAATAAAGTTTTTACAGCGCTTACATGTCAAATCGGGGCTAACATATATATGGGGGCTATATCTAAATCTGAACCGATTTTAACCAAATTCAATAGGGATCGTCCTTGGGCCAAAAAAAAGATATGTGTAAAGTTTCGTCGAGATCGGACCATAATTGCGACCTGTACTTTGATTACAAGAATACATGCACAGACAGACAGACGGACAGACAGACAGACGGACAGACAGACAGACAGACAGACGGACAGACGGACAGACGGACATAGCTAAATCAACTCAGAAAGTGATTCTAAGTCGATCGGTATAATAAACGATGGGTCTATTTCTTCTCCTTTTGGGTGTTACAAACAAATGCACAAAGTTATAATACCCTGTACCACAGTGTGGTGTAGGGTATAATAATTTTTATACCCTACACCACACTGTGGTACAGGGTATTATGACTTTGTGCATTTGTTTGTAACGCCCAAAAAGAGAAGAAATAGAACCATAGTTTATTATACCGATCGTCATAGAATAAATTTTTGAGTCTATTTAGCCATGTCCGTCTGTCTGTCTGCCCGTCTGTCCATGTATTCTTGTAATCAAAGTGCAGGTCGTATTTATGGTCCGATTGTGATGAAATTTAGCACAGTGCTCTTTTTTGGCCCAAGGACGATCCCTATTGAAATTGGTCAAAATCGGTTCAGATTTAGATATAGCCCCCATATATATGTTACCCCCGATTTGACATGTAAGCGCTGTAGAAACTGTATTTATACCCTACACCACACTGTGGTACAGGGTATTATAACTTTGTGCATTTGTTTGTAACACCCAAAAGGAGAAGAAACAGACCCATCGTTTATTATACCGATCGACTTAGAATCACTTTCTGAGTTGATTTAGCTATGTCCGTCTGTCCGTCTGTCTGTCCGTCTGTCCGTCTGTCTGTCTGTGCATGTATTCTTGTAATCAAAGTACAGGTCGCAATTATGGTCCGATCTCGACGAAACTTTACACATATCTTTTTTTTGGTTCAAGGACGATCCCTATTGAATTTGGTTAAAATCGGTTCAGATTTGGATATAGCCCCCATATATATGTTAGACCCGATTTGACATGTAAGCGCTGTAAAAACTTTATTTTATATCCGATCAGTATGAAATTCGGCAGAAAGAGGTTTCTTATTATATGGATGAACACTATTAAATTTGGAAGAAATCGGTTCAGATTTAGATATAGCCTCCATATATATGTTAGACCCGATTTGACATGTAAGCGCTGTAAAAACTTTATTTTATATCCGATCAGTATGAAATTCGGCAGAAAGAGGTTTCTTATTATATGGATGAACACTATTAAATTTGGAAGAAATCGGTTCAGATTTAGATATAGCCCCCATATATACGTTACCCCCGATTTGACATGTAAGCGCTGTAAAAACTGTATTTTATATCCGATCAGTGCGAAATTCGGCAGAAAGAGGTTTCTTATTACATGAAGGAATACTGCCAAATTTGGAGAAAATCGGTTCAGATTTAGATATAGCTCCCATATATATGTTACCCCCGATTTGACATGTAAGCGCTGTAGAGACTGTATTTTATATCCGATCAATAGGAAATTCGACAGAAGGAGGTCTTTTTACATGAATGAGTATTCAGGGAAGATCGGTTCAGATTTATATTAAAGCTCCATATATAGAAGTTGTATTTTACTTCCAATCATTAAAATTTTCCAAAAAGATGTTTCTCAATTTAGGAACGAATATTGCTTAATTTAGCGATTATCGTTTCAGAATTAGATAATATGTTTCTACCCATTTACAAATTATTCCAAATTATTATGGCAATGGCCCTTATCGCATTGTTAGGGCGGTGTAGGGTATTATATAGTCGGCCCCGCCCGACTTTCTGCCTTTCCTTACTGGTTTATATCAGATCAGTACGAAATTTGGCAGAGAGAGTTCCCTTATTACATGAATGAACACTGCTAAATTCGGGGAAAATCGGTTCAGATTTAGATATAGTCCCCATATATATGTTTCACCCGATTTGACATGTTAGCGCTATAGAAACCGTAATTTATATCCGATCTGTACGAAATTCGGCAGAGAGAGTTTTCTTGTTACGTGAATGAACACTACCACATTCGGACAAAATCCGTTCAGATTTAGATATAGCCCCCATATTCACCCGATTTTACACGTAAGCTCTGTAGAAACCGTATTTTATATCCGATCAGTATGAAATTCTGCAGAAAGAGGTTTCTTATTATATAAATGAACACTGTTAAATTTGGAGGAAATTGGTTCAGATTTAGATATAGCCCCAATATATAAGTTACCCCCGATTTGACATGTAAGCGCTGTAAAATGTTATTTTATATCCGATCAGTGCGAAATTCGGCAAAGAGAGGTTTCTTTCTACATGAAGGAATACTGCCAAATTCGGAGAAAATCGGTTCAGATTTAGATATAGCCCCCATATATATGTTACCCCCGATTTGCTATGTAAGCACGGAGACTGTATTTTATATCCGATCAGTACGAAATTCGACAGAAAGAGGTCTTTTTACGTGAATGAGTATTCAGGGAAAATCGGTTCAGATTTATATATAACCTCCATATATGTATATGTTCCTGCTGATTTGGTTTCAAAGCGTTATAGAGGTTGTACCTTACTTCCGACCATTACAATTTTTCCAGAAAGATGTTTATCAATTTAGGTACGAATATTGCTTAATTTAAGGATTATCGGTTCAGAATTAGATAATATGTTCCTACCCATTCAGCAATTATTACAAATTATTATCGCAATGACCTTTTGGCATTGTTAGGGAGGTGTAGGCTATTATATAGTCGGCCCCGCCCGACTTTCTGCCTTTCCTTACTGGTAAGGTCTAGGACACAAAAAAAAATAATTTTTTGTTGCGTAGTAAAATCGTTGTCAAATCTGATAAATCGGTTGTCAAATAAGGCAGTGTTGCGAACTCAAGTTTTTGTACCTGTACAAAAACACCCTTTATTACAAAAGGTATACTTAGGTTAGACTTTTGCTTCTACGCTTTACTGAAGCCATATTCACCAATCCCGTATTTATAATACACATCGCACATTTAGAAAAAGAATGTCACAACTCAAAATATGACATTTCACTTAAGTTTGATGTAAACGATCTATAAAGCTACTGCACATGTTGCTGCAACTGGGTGGTATTGGTACTAGCAGTTTCATAGCCTAAATCGCCAAATCGTTGCTACGACTTACCATAAATCGAAAACTACACTGACAGAATGCAATTAACAACTCGAAAGATGCAAAAATCACAAACAAAATAAAAAATCTTAAGGTTTTAGACCGCTCTCTCATTGCAATTCTTAGCATTTTAATTAAAAGTTATCAACTACTTATGAAGACAATGCAATTTCGCCAAGCATGATCAGTAAATACCATCACTCAAGATAAATTTGCATTATCCCTTTGTCAAGAACAAAGGAATACCAAAACTTAAAGAATTTAGCAACAATTTGTTTCCAAATACCATGAAACCGCAAAGTCCAACCTAGAGAGAATAACAGCAACTAATACATGCATTTCTAGAGTGAATACTTGTCTTCTTATATGTTAGCCTCGGGAAAAACACTTTATTGTACACGAACAAAATTTATTAAATTCAACAAATAACTAAACTGAATGCAGGTTCCAAACACACATTTCCCATGGGCTGGAATCAAGGAAGTTTAGTGGAAGTGGAGAAGAGGTTGAGGGTGCAAGTGTAGGCGTGGGTGGTAGGAATATTTTATTACTCTCCTCTGTTGCTTTATTATTCTTGCACACAATGTGAAGAAAGAAATATTCTTCATTTCAATCCACTCATGTCCACACCGAGGTATCTTATGTCGTGTCGGTTTCCATTCAGGCGGATGTCACGCAATTCAACAGTCACCCACAACCTGCCCACATCTTGGCATACACACAGGGAAATCATTTCATTCAGCAAAAAGGAATGTTATACCATTAAACTTCGTAGTTTCGGAAAAAAACATTCATTTGTTTACATAAACTGAAAATTATTCGAGTGAAAGGTATTACAATTTGCTGCTGTCGGAAATTATAATTGTTGTAATGCAAATTTGCATTGCTGCGTCATGGATTTTTTCTTTGCGTGTAGTCACACACTTACTCACATCCAGACACGTACCAACATTGACATAGAGTGTTTAGAACACTCATACACACAAGCATACATATGAACATGATGCCATCAGTATTATTAAACAAGTAATGTTGTTAATATCAGAAATTCTCGAAGAAACATGCAGAAACACATACTCCGTATGTATATATGTATACGCACAATACGCATTGTCAGACATGCTATCTCATGTACGAATATACACACATATGACATGTCGTTTTTTATTATCATTAGGGCCCAATATTCCTTATAGCGAACAACGCTCTCATCATATGCATCACTGCCAGAATCATGTGCCGGTGTTATATATGAAACCACTGGTGGACAGAGTACCTTATATGTGCTTTAAGAAGATAATGACGGTTTGGAAACATTTCTTTGAGATTTGGAGAAAAATATGGTAGGACAACTTTTGCAAAAACATGTGAAATAGAACTGTGTTTTGATTGATTGATTGACGGATATGTTTATTCCCCAAAATCTCACATAAAGTGTGGACCAAACAAAACTCTCGATGTCAATTGTAAATTAAACCAAAAGTTTTCAGAGAATTATCTTAATATTTTTTATTATGATAGAAGGATCTATGACAATTATGTGTGAAACAAATTATCGGACAAATGCCCGCCACGGCTTCGGTGGCATACCTCTATCCGATGGTCCATATTTTCAATGGCTCTGAGACATAAATGAGGTTCAATGTCGTTAATGTGCCGAATTATAACATCATTTAGCTATTAACTTGTTCTTGGCTTCTTGACGTACACCATTCACGGTAACTGCTTGGCCGACCTCATTTTCGAAGAAGTACGGCCCGATGACGCCACCAGCCCATAAACCGTACCAAACAGTAACTCTTTGTGGATACATCGGCTTTTCAACAATCACACGTGAATTCTCATTTGCCCAAATGCGGCAATCCTGCTTGTTACCGAATTCACTGAGGTGAAAGTGTACCTAGTCTCTGAAGATTATTTTCTTTTTAAAGTCACCATCCACTTCTCTCTGTTCAACCAACCATTCGGCGTATTGACGACGCTTGAAATGGTCAGTAGGCTTCAGCTCCTAAGTTAATTGAACCTTGTAAGCGGGCAAATTCAAATCTTTATTTAAAATCGAAGTTGGCGGCTCTCATACCACGCTATAGCTAACAGCATCAATGTTTTTCGCAGAATGAACCGGGTGATCATGAACAGGTGTTTTCACATCTCCTACAGACCCGGTTTGATGAAATTTGTGCACAATTCTCCCCAATGTGAATACATTTGTTCGATTATGCTGTCCAAAAAAATCACGAAGTGCATTTTGATTTGAACGCCTATTTACGTAAAAGGTTTCAACAATCTTAACGCGCTGCTCCATTGTGTACCTCTCCATGGTTGAATTCGTCAAACACTGAAACAAAGAAATATTAAATTAAGTTGGGCAAAAAACTAGACGTTAAGAAGTGACTCACAATTAACATCGTACATTATGGTAAGGCCACCTTTTACATTTTTCGTAACAAGTATTATCTTCAAATTAATAGGCCCTTATTCATAAAAATTTAATGAAGGTTTGAAGAACGCTTTAACACTGCTAAAGCGTTCCTCAAACCTTCTTTAACTTTTTATGAATAAGGCCTTTAGCTCCCATCCATAAAATGCAACATCGAGAGGAATGGTTCTAAATAGGAAGCCATAAATTCAATGTAATTGTGGCCTTCGTAGCTCAGTGGTTAGTGCGCTAGACTTGGTTTCCGAAGACGCTGGGTTCGATTCCCATCCGGGGCTCTGCACAAAAGTTATCATCAAAATGTATGTTCATAAATAAATTAAATTCTAGTTTCTCCAGCCAAAGAAACTCATCCGGACGCACTAACTACTACAACAACATCTTAAAGAAGAATCGTTTCTAGGGGATAATAGTAACGGTTAACTCAAATAACAACGATTAATTGACTTACGGATAACACTTATGGATAACATTAACTCTGATGAAGCACGAGGTTCGCGAATAAAACAACTCATATTTGAAAAAATCTATGGATAAGTGTACAAATTATGACAATGTGAAAGAAAGGGAAATAAAAGAATATTTTTTCATCTTTTTTATGTTGGACATTTTGTTTGGGAGGTACCAGAAGGGGCAAGGTAATAAAGCTAATTTTTTAATAGAATGCGGGTACGAGTACTATACAAGTATTATACTGTACACAATTTCAAGTGCGGAAGTTATAAGCCGTTAACTTTTTGAACAAAGCGGTCCATTTGTATTGGAGGTACCAAAACGGGCATGGTAATAACAAGGTTAACATTCGCTTTTGCATTCGCAAAAAACATATTTGGATTATTCCCTTTCGCAAAAATTTATTTCAGTATTCGCTTCCATTGGTTAAAAGTGTTAAATCTCCTTATTCCCTTCACACAATTTGAAGATATTAATACCAATGAAAAGCTCTACCACTTCCTTCAAAACAGTTGAAAAAATATGTTTGTCCTTGTGGTAACAGGAGGTAAAACTATGGAAAAACATTCTTCATACTTAAATATCCTGGAAAAGTATCAGTTCAGTTCCTTAAATCTGCTGGTACTAACGGGTCAAATTTTTCGCATTCGCTTTCGCAAAAATGCATATTTTACTATTCGCATTCGCAAGAAATATATTTCAATATTCGCTTTCGCTAAAGTCACTTTCGTTACATCCCTAGTAATAACACATGTTATTCGCGGGAAAATCAAAGTACCAATCGTATGGGAGGTACCTAAAGAGGCGTAGCAACTTCTCCAATTCTTCTCAAGGTGAAATCGACCGAGAAACTAATACTCTGTGTGGAATTATGAAATTTTTTGATAAGTAGTATAGAAGTTATTAAAGAATCAATATTTAACTGAATTTTGACTCTTTGTGGGGGAGGTACTGAGATGGAAAAAATACTAACACATACCAAATTTGAAGTCAAACAGTTAATCCTATCTAAAGTTATGGTGCGCACTTGTTAGACAGACGGACATTGCTCAAATTACTTAAAATGGCCCAAAACGGATTTAGGCCAAATATTCTTGGGATCTCTTCTGGGCTACAATTTCTTCATTTATCCAATTTTTTTCAAGTTAGCATCGTTCTCTTCGTTAGAATGCTAGCTTTAAAAAATGTGACACAAATTAGTTTTAATTGTTTTAACAACACTTACCAAACTACTGTTCTCAACATGTGCAGCCCTCAAAATCTCTTTAGCGAGCTTATATGCACTTCAAATATGGTTCAAATGATAAATGCATTTTCCAAAATAATAGGTATTGAAATAAAATCACCACAATTTTTTTTATAACATTGTCGTTTTTAGAACTCCTTATTACTATTATTAAATGTTATACACAAGTTTTCTAAACTAGTGTTATATTTATTTTAAATTTGTGGACATTTTAATTAAATTATTAATGTTTATGTGTGTACAAATGAAATTAATAATTTGAATAGGAACATAGAAAAGAAAAGTAGATACCAACGGGGCAGTCTCTTGTGCAAATTCATTTAGCAGATATTTTGTTCCATACATAATTGAACCATACCAATATTATCATAATCAAAAGAAATTACAATAATTTCCTAAATAATTTGTGTTTTATTCAAAATCAACATCGGCCCTTAAAATTTAACCACCCTTTATAAGCTCTATAGAAGCAACCATATGTTCCCAAACTGTATGAAAGTAGGCATAAAAAAGTTACGAATACTGTTGAATTTAAAAAAACAATCGGTTTAGATATACTTCCATATATATTTTCATCCGATTTCGCATGGATTTGGTTGAGAAACCTTATTTTAATCCGAATAATATTAAATTTGGCATAGCCAAGATTTTTGCTCCAAGAACTGAAGTCCTTAAGTTGTGAAAAAATTAGCTCAGATTTGGATATAGGAATTTTTCAAATTTGGCCTATAAACGCTGTACAAGCTGCATTTTACATCCAATCATTTTGAAATTCGGCAGAGTGGTGTTCCTTTATCCAATGACGAACACTCCGAACTCTATCCTATGAAGGCTTCATGAGTCGTATTTTTATTCCATCACTTTAGTGGAGGGTGGCATATATCAGATGCTACGGGCCATAAGTGTAGACCCTAAGTATGTTCAGCGGAAATCCGCTTTAGAAAATGTTAAGGCATTTGGGTAATGTCCGTACATCCATTAGTCTGGTTGGTACACAGGATAACTCTCGAATGGGACACAAAATTTCGAAGCAATCAAAAATAGTGATGTCAAAAATCGTCCCGTTTGGCGTGGAATGACTCATATGCGAATGCGAATATTCGTTACATACCTATTGCATATTTTGCAAACTGCATATTTCCATATATCGTGCATATGCAAAAAATATGCAAACACATTTATGTTTAAAATTCACCTCAAATTCGATCATTTGCTGTTGTTCCATTTTGTACCGTCTTTTATTTTGCATTTCATTCAACATTTTTTTTAATTTTGATACATGTCAGTGTTTGTCGCCTAAAATCTGTACATGGGTACCTTAATGCTGAAAGGGCATAAGAAACAAACGGCTGAAGATTTAATCTTAAAATTTGTGATCAAGAAGTCGCAAATAACATGCAGGAGGATCAAATATTTTATTACACTACTAGAATTAACCCGGTGCGCTTCGCAGCCCCCATCTTTTATTTATTTTCTGTTTAGGGTACTGTAAAATAGTTATAACTTATTACATATAGTACAAAATGAAGAAGATTTGATTACTTTTATATTTTATTTTATTTTATAAAATACGACTCCTCGTTTTATTTCTAGTTTGTGTTCCAAGAGTTACCCTGACATCATGGTACAATATTTAACCTTTTTCCTACTGTACCTCTGAACGTTGAAAAACAATTTTTTTCATTCATACGTTAGCAACTTTCCCCTAGTTTATTTTTCAATAGCTACATTCACACCCTGGTACAATATAAAACCATGTTTGTCCCACTGTGTCTATAAAGGTACGAATTTAAAAATCTAAAGTGAATAGCTCCGTTGTACCACATTTAACCGTTTGTGTGTCATAATTAACCAATTTTGCACGATTGTACAATATTTTAAAATGATAATTCATATTTCAAGATCAAAATTCGCAAGCTTATGCCGTATTTCAACGTTTTTGTCCCCTATCTGTGCCATTTATTTAACTTGTTTTTCCCCACGGTTTAAGTAGAAGAACCTATTTGGAAAAAAATTCGTACCTTTGGTTTATGCTTTAAGAGCTACCTTTGCACTCAGGGACCACATTCAACACCTTTTGTACCACTGTTCCATATTAAACACTTTTTATTGTGGTTCTATAGTACGAATTTTTATACATATCTGGGACTATTTTTTTCCCACATACCACATTTAACCGTATTTAACTTTTTTTTCTTCACCGTACCATATTTAACCCTTTTTGCTCCACTAAACCATAGTTAACACATTTTCTCCCCTCTGTAACATATTGAACAATTTGTGCTTGCCCTAACTGCATCATAATGTTAACCTTTTTGCACCACAGTGCTAGTAAAAGCTTAAATTTTTTAAAAGAAAAAAAACATTCTTATTTCATGTTTAACTTACCATCTCTCCCTGCATCCATATTTTTACCCACTGTACTAAATGTACGCTTGTTGACCCACTGTACCGTTTTGGTTCCACTGAATCAAATTTAAGACCTTTTTGTCCTACTATATTTTGTCCACTATATTTAACCATTTTTGCCCACTGTACCGTAGCTAACACATTTTTGCCCCACTGTTCCATAGTTAACACTTCTTGCCCCACTGTACCATACTTAACCCATTTTGTTTCACGTTACCATAATTTACTATTTGTGCCCACTGTAACCCTTTTTGTCATACTGTACCATAGTTAACCATTTGTGTCCCACTGTACCATAGCTAACACATTTTTCCCACTGTTCCATAGTTAAAGCATTTTGCCCCACTGTACCATATTTAACCCATTTTGTCCCACGTTACCATATCCAACTATTTGTGCCCCACTGTACCATATTTAACCCTCTCTGCTCCACTTTACAACATTTAACACAGCTATGGCCACTGTACTGTATAGTTAACACATTTTTGCCCCACTGTTCCATAGTTAACGCTTTTTGCCCCACTGTACCATACTTAACACATTTTTGCCCCACTGTTCCATAGTTAACGCTTTTTGCCCACTGTACCATACTTAACCCATTTTGTCATACTGTACCATATTTAACAATTGGTGTCCCACTGTACCATAGCTAACACATTTTTCCCACTGTTCCATAGTTAAAGCTTTTTGCCCCACTGTAGCGTATTTAACCCATTTTGTCCCACGTTACCGTATTCAACTTATTGTGCCCCACTGTACCATAGTTAACCCTTTTTGCCCCACTGTGTCATATTAAAGCCTTTGTCTCAATGTACCCTATTTAAAAGTTTTTGCCACACTGTACCATGTTTAACCCTCTTTGCTCCACTGTATTTAACACAGTTATGCATTCTTGTCACACTGTGACATATTTAACCTTTTTTGGCCCACTGTATCATAGTAAATACATTTTTGTCCCACTGATCCATAGTTTATGCCCCACTGTACGCTTTTTAACCCATTTTGTCCCAATTTACCATATATAACTATTTTTGTCCCACTGTATTTTTAGTTAGGCTTTGAATTTGGCGGTGGTACCATATTTATACATTTCTGTCCCACTGTGCCCCTAAATTTTTAAAAATCTCTCCTTGTTCTTTTTTACGTCGCAAGAGCTACTCTCACACCAAATTTCACGATTCTAGGTCTTGCCATTTGGATTTACCTGTTGTACCACATTTTTCCCTTTTTACCCCACTGTGTAAGCAAATGTTCGAATTTCGAAAAATCCTCAAAATTTCTGAGTCTACCTCCTACGGGCTACCCTCATACCAAATTTAAAGATTTTAGCTCATTTCGTTTGGATTTGGCGGTGGTACCATATTTATCCCTTTTTGCCCCATTGTGCAGCTAATAGTACGAATTCCCGCCTTATTGCTCGTCTACGTCCCAAGGACTACCCTCCCACCAAATTTCATGATTCTAGCTTCAGCCGTTTGGCCTGGGCGATGATCAGTCAGTCAGCCAGTCACGCAACAATTTTATATATATAGATTGAATATTTCACATAATATTCGTCCTATGGTCTAAGATTCAGTGTAATTGGATTAGCCCGAATCTATCGTTTGATAACGCTTATATTGACTGGAACCTACAATTACCACATTAACTGGAAAGCGAAATATTTAACAAAAAAACTTTTAAAAATTAATACTCGGTTTTGTTGTCCGGTATGACCTAATGCTGGGCATCGAATAGTGGCAGTAGCCGTATATTTAAATGAATTTGTAGATTAATAGCTCTTAAGTACTGAAAGAACAGAACATTTCTTTGGTCACAGCCTGACCAAAATCTTAGAATTCAAAATTACCTTTACCGTGTATAATTGTCGAGCATACCCAGCAAAATTTCTCATTACCAAATAATCCGACGAGTAAGCAAAGTTCGATAATGGTAAGTACTTATTATTTAGCCACTTTTCTCTTTATTTTAATATGGGCAAGTCATTGGAGAAAAGTATATACTTTCCAAAAGCATAGAATAAAGGAGCATATTAAGTACCTATTTGTAGCATAGGCATACCACATAAATATGTGCTTATATTTTCACGATTTTAAGTACTTGAATAATGCATTACCAATAAGTTATAAAATAAACACTAGATATGTAGAAATGGCAATTTCAAGTGATTTTTTGCATATTGTAGCTCATATTTCTCGAAACAAACAATACATATATATTGTCACCTGAAATCCAAAATAACGTAACCCACATGTTCATACTTTTTCAGGAGGCGAAATCAAATAACAAATAAAGTGCAATTAGTTGTGGCGTACATTCTAAATAAAATAATAAAATTTTATGAATCTTTGCGCTTTTTTGATGACATTGTTTGCTGGAACGTCATTTCGAATTTCAGTCATAAAATGGTCAATTTATATTTACCTCTAAAATTGTGTAGGAATGTATAGTTTTGTCTAATAGACTAAAATCAATTATAAAATACAATTTGATTTTTTTGACGTTACGTTATTTTGGATTTTAGATGACGATATATAATATAGCCAATATTGCATTATATTAAAATTTGCTAAAATGATACTAAAAAATCACTT
The DNA here is from genome assembly GCA_963930755.1 of Eudasyphora cyanicolor. Classification (NCBI taxonomy): domain Eukaryota; kingdom Metazoa; phylum Arthropoda; class Insecta; order Diptera; family Muscidae; genus Eudasyphora; species Eudasyphora cyanicolor. The sequence goes on along the minus strand of OZ005736.1, from coordinate 52,313,027 downwards.
ATTTCAGTTATTACTTGTAAGTCATTATTAATAAAACGAAAGTAATGCAGCGAATAATGAGATATCATTATTTGGTAATGCAGGAAATAATGACAGGTACTTAGCAAGATATTGCTGGGTAGTTTATTTATATTATTTTATTTTTGTATCTTTTAAAATACTTCCGAAAGGACAAACATAATATTAAAGTTTTGGTGAATAGTCCGTTGTTTGTAGCAAGTGAAATTGCTGTCAAGTGGTTAAAAATCAATCGAAGTGAAATTGCATCCATTAAAGATCGGCACAAATATCAAAATTTGAAGACTTGTAGCTCTTTTTAAGTACTGAATGGGTGAAAATCGCTTTGGTCACTGCTACACTGACCACAGTCTCAGAATTTAAATTGACTACGATCGATAAGTTACCACAGTAAGTGGTGAACGATATATTTTGAAAAAGATTTAGAAAATTGTAAACGCGGCTCTATGTCGGAGTTGCCCTCAGGCTGGACATCGAATAGATATTTTTACTTACTTTGAGTACAGTGTGTACATATACATTTTTACGTTCTTAGCTCTTAAAGAACTTTTAAAATCTGTAAGATTTAAAAATCTATCAACAGCGAGAACTTAAAAAGGACAGACAACGATTTTAAAGATCATTTTAATATCTCCAGAAGATGACTAGCGAAGCTTGTCGAAATAACGAGAATACATTTTGAAATTTAAAAAACAAAACTGTTTTTTAATCAAGGACCTACAGCCGAAAAATAATCAAAATTGAAAAAATCTGTAAAATAATGAAAATTGTTTTGGTCACTGCTATACTGACCACAGTCAGAGAATTCAAAATTATTTTTCGCGCATGTATTTTGCGTTTATAATATTTCATATTTAAAAAGTTTTAACTTTGTATCATATAAGAGGCTTCTAAAGGGACAAAAACAATACTCAAGTTTTTGATAGCGACAGAACTGAACACATGCCAAAAATTACTACCCGAGTGGCCAGTCCTAGCTATAACAGGAGCCCCAGCAGTCAAATGGTCGAAAATCGCTTGGCCGAAAATCGAAAATCAAAGGAGCCTATGGCACTTCTCAGCCATTGGTCTATCTGCCCACCATGTTTCGAGAGAATCGGTTTTATAATATTAATAGGATAATGTTAGTCTTTATAGATACATTTCAAATATAAAACAATCGAATTCCTTTAACATCAAAGTTTAAATCTGTACATCCAACAACTAAATGCAATTAAATTCAAATGCTTCTTAGCAACAAAAATAAATTGTCAGAATTGTACGACATATCTTTTATTCATTGGATGTATTTCGAAGACATACAATGATTTATATCTGTGTTTTAATATCACAGTAGTGGCCTTCTGGGAAATAATAAAATGGTGTTCACTGTACGTGATCATGACCCCAATTGAATGGAATATATAAAATGCTAAAAAAACAATAAAAGGCGACACTAGGGGATGTCATCCCCCAAAGGACGAAACAAAGTAAAAATAATATGTAAAATAAATTTTGTTGTGTCAGCAACACCTAAACATACAACAATAAAAAACCTGTACAATTATATTGGCCAATAAAAGCGAATCACTTAAAGAGTGTTTAATATTTTATGGAATAAAACAAAGCCGTAAATAGCTCTTATCGTTCTGACGTCAAAAAATATTTTTTTTTTCTTCTAAATGAAAAATATATGCATGTTCAAAAATATGTTTAACACTAAAATATCGTCAAAATTTTCTCTTTGCAATTTTTTTAATAAAGACATATAAAGTGTACTTATGCGGTGAAACCTTAACAAATCAATAAATCATCTCAGAAAATAAAGTCCTTTGACTGAGGTACTGAGAATTTTAACAAAAATAAAATCATCAGAAATTCCAGGAATGCCATCGCCATCGACGTTTACCTTACCCTCTCCAGGTTCATTGAAAATTGAGCATTGTTTGTGAAAAGAAAAAAATATAAAAGCAATATCTACTCAATATAAACAAACAAACAGAAAAAGAAACCAAAAAAAATGGTTCGAACATGTCCTGCTCTGTATAAATTCGTCCAGTATCCAATCCATGTTTCATGGGGGTCATATCAGATCTGATTGAATTACGCTCACTTTACGAAAAATGTCAAAATAATAACATGACATGAATTTCAAATGACATTTTCTGACACTGAAACGCAATTATCCTGTATTGGTAGTGGGTACAGGTATTTGGTGATTGGAAATTCAATCAATACTAATATAAACTAGTAAACAAGGCGTCCGTTTTGTCCAGGCCGAATCTTATATACCCTCCATTATGGATCACATTCCACAGTGTAATAACGCAGATAGAAAATTATATAAAGCACTCAAGTACAGGAGAAACTTTGTGTGGAAGCTATATTAAATTGCTTATATTACTGAATTGATTTGTGCAAAATAAATCGAACTTTTGTGGCAGGAACTAAAAAAGGAAATAACTCTGCCGTGTCTCAACCACACGGCCGATTGCGACAAAACTCGGCATGTTTATAGAACAAAATGTTTAAGCGCATATAGCTTTCGTCCAATCTTTGTATTCTACGAACCGAGGTCAACAAAAGTCGTTTTAAACTTAACAGCCAGCCATCTTGTACTTATAAGTATATAAAGGGTTTTTCAACAGGGACGTTACAAAGTAGACCGACAGGAACAGCAAACGACGCCATATTTTTTGCCGCTCTTTTGACATTTCTCTTCAGTAAGGTTTGCCATTTCATTATGGAAAGATATACGAGCCAACAACGAGTCGAAATTATTAAAATTTACTGCCGAAATTCGGAGTCAGTGGCCTCAACGTTAAGAGCGCGAAAAATCATCTTCAGCGATTAGACTCATTTCTGGCTGAATGGCTTCGTCAATAAACAAAATATGCGTTATTGGTCAGACAGCAATCCACACGTACTCCATGAGTTATCATTGCATCCCGAAAAAATTACGGTTTGGTGCGGTTTATGGGCCGGTGGCGTCATTGGGCCGTACTTCTTCCGTGATGATCAAGACCGGCACGTTACTGTGAATGGGAATCGCTACCGTTCAATGATAACCGAATATTTTTTGCCCCAATTAGATGATATGGACTTGGAGGACATGTGGTTCCAACAGGACGGCGCCACAAGCCGCACAGCGAATGCCACAATTAATTTATTGGAAACCAAGTTTGGAGAACGTGTTATCTCACGAAATGGTCCAGTCGATTACCCGCCTCGGTCGTGCGATTTGACGCCGTTAGACTATTTCCTGTGGGGCTACGTCAAGTCTATGGTCTATGCCAACAAGCCAGCGACGATTGATTAACTTCATACGAATATCGAACTTGAAATTGCAGCAGTATCGGCCGATTTATGCTTGAAAACCGTCGAAAATTGGGTTCAGCGTCTGGACTTCTGCAAGCGTGCCCGTGGTGGCCATGCAAAAGAAATCGAGTTCCATACATAATGGCATCGAACGTACTTCCACAGGAATAAAGAATTTCATTGATATCCAAAACCGTTTTTGTTTTATTTAAAAAAACTTTTGTAGCGCTCTTATTGACGGACCCGATAGTTTCCCAGATATCTGCATTTAAAAATTGCATTTTTTTCACCGACCCTGCCTTTGTGTTTTGTAAATATCGGAGCGGAATATGCACAAATTTCTTTCACTTCAACTTTTCTGAATTGGCAACAAAATTTGCTTCAGAGTGGTCCATTTTAGACGAACGATGTTAATCCTATTACTATTATAAAATCGTTTGTTTGTCTGTTTGTTTGTTTATTCCAGCATCACGCCTAAACGGCTGAACCGATTTTCTTGAAACTTGGTGGACAGATAGACCAATGCCTGGGAAGTGCCATAGGCTACTTTGATTTACGATTTTCCGCCAAGTGATTTTCGACAAGGGTGTCCAAAAAAACGGTTATTTCGAAAAAACAGTTTTCGGTTTAACAGAAATATTACATTTTTAAAACCCGGTTTTCGGTTATTATTTTTTGTCGAAACCGGTTTTTAGGCCGGTTTTTAAATAATATACGAAAGTGATTAAAATGTCATTAAATGTTTATTGTAGAACAAAAAACAACTAACAATCATTTGTAGTCAAAATTAGTAAACAAAAATAGATTATTATTTCGTTTATTACAGATTTTTTGGTTTACTTTAAATAGAAAGTATTATATTTCTGCAATTGCCTTAAAAAATGTTTTTTTTTCTATAATAATATCTTAAAAATAGAATACAATTTAAATGATTATTTTTAAACGATTTTTCTTTTAATTTTTTATGTAACTTGACGTTGAAAAAGCTCACAAACGTTGATGTAGTCAATATTAGTCCGATAGTCATTAAAGCATTGTATAAGTAACACAAAAAACCGGTTAACCGACATGAAAAAACCGGCTTTCTCGGTTAACCGAAAATGAAATTTTTTAAGAAACCGGTTACTGGTTTGGGTTGCAAAACCGGTTAACCGGTCCCGGTTTTGTACACCCTATTTTCGACCACTTGACCCCAGAGGCTCCTGTTAAAGCTAGAGAGCTGAAATTTTGCACACACATAGACTGGAGTGTTGTATAAACTACGAATTACTCGCTTAATCATATTTCGGCCAGTGGTCAGCGCTATCAAAAACTTGTTCTGATAATTTGTCAGTCATATACTACCGACAATTAATTAAAAACAGTTTTCATAAATTTTTATTTTATTTATTGAACAAAAAACCAAACAATTCATAGCAAAATTAAAAATCCCATATTATTAATTCATCACTATTATGACATGTGGAAATATTTGACACAAATTTTAGTACACGAGAGTACAAAACTTTTATGCAAATATCGCTTAACCCTGTGCTTTCGATTTCATGATTGTTGCTTTTATTTGTATACCCCCCACCATAGGATGGGGGTATATTCATTTTGTCACTCCGTTTGTAACACCTCTAAATATTGATCTGAGACGATTTAGCCCATCCGTCCGTCTGTTGTAATCACGCTACAATCTATAATACTTGAGCTAGGTGGCTGAAATTTGGTATAGATACCATTTTATAGCTGAAGGTAACTTGGGATTGAAAATGGGCGATGTCGGTCCATATTTAGACATAGCTCCCTTATATAGCATCTAACTTGTTTTGATTCCTACTGTTCTTATCTTTTTGTGTTTTTCGGTGTTATTTTCTTTAGGTTTGAGTTATTTTGTGAGGTCACACGGTGGAGGGTATATAAGATTAGGCACAGCCGAACTTAACGCTTTTACTTGTTTATTTATGTAAAACATTTTGCACAACATATTTTGCATTACACACATTATTATCCACACGAGATTATTTTTGATTACCTATACCGTTCTTGAACAAAATGTTGAAGATTTTTTTATGTCGAGTAATTTTATTTTTTGTTTGTCATGTATCAGCAAAAGAACAGCAACCAATCTTTCGGTTGTATTTCCCAAAAACATTTAATTATGAAATTATGTACTATAATGAAAGTTTAAAAGTAGTTACCACAACTTACCGAGTGTCAATGAAAAAAACAATCTTAATTCGATTGATAAAACCATCGATTTAGTTGCAAGCATTTTCATTTGATCGTATCCATGTTACCATACCACCGGCGCACGGTGTATGCAATAGAATTTTTTGTTGCTAGTACTATTTTTTTATTGTTACTATCGAATTCCAACCAATTATTTTCCTGGGGTATATAAATCCTTTTGCAACCAGCGTTTATTTTTAACCATGAAATATAAATATGATTACTCGATTTGATTACTATATCCGATCGCTCCGATGTGGTATATATATTATAGTTGTCGTATCTGGTCAAAATATGTATGTGTCAGTATTTGTAATAAAAAATTGGCAAAAAATATTAAACTATTCGAGGCTTAGAAAGCTGTTAACTTTTTGTGCAAAATGGTAAATTTTTATGGGAAGTACCAAAAGGGTCGTGGTAACAACGCCCATTTTTCACGGGACTAAAGGTACTGTAACGGCTTTATATTCCACAAAATTTTAAGTATTTATATGAACTGTAATCGATGTTATACAAGCCGTTAACTTTATGTAAGCCGTTAACTTTTTGTGCCAAATGGTCCATTTTTATGTTAGGTACAAAAAGGGCCGTGGCAATGACGCCAATTTTTTACGGGACTCTAATGTCAGTTATTTGTGTGGACTGAAATCAAATTTATAAGCCGTTATCTTTTTAGGCAAAATAGTCCATTTGTATGGGAGGTGCCAAAAGGGGTGTGTCAACTTCGCCCATTTTTCTCAGAAGAAACTACTACCATTTGTCGAATTGTGAAAGACAGTGGGTAGTAGTATAGAAGTTCTAAGATAGTAAATATTTCACTAAATTTTGACCCTTCGTGGGGTAAGTACTCGAAGAAAAGGGCCAATATAGTACATCTTTGATCTTAGCATAAGATAGAAAAAAATATTAACACATACTAAATTTAAAGTCAACAGGTTACTCCTGTCCAAAGTTATCTTGCGCACCAACCAAACAGACAGACGGACAGGCTGACGGGCATTGCTCAAATGACTTAAAATGGCCCAAAACTGATTTCCGCCAAATATTTTTGGGATCTCTTAGGTCACTCCATTGATGTGTTACGCATCTGAAATATACACTTGTTTATGAGGGTATAAAAACCGAAATATGTATAATTTCTACACTTATCCATAGAATTTCTTCTAGAAATTGTATTCTTCTTTAGGATGCTAGCTTCAAAAATTAGAACAAATTTTTTGTTAAAATTTTTTCTTCTTTTTTTTGTGATTTTTTCGTGCCAACAAAAAACTATTTTTTGTGAACAAAAATCTATTTGTTGTAACGCCAGTTACTAAGCATCTCTCTCCACGCGAAAGTGTCATTACTAACATTTGTAGTCCTCATAATTTCCTGTAATATAAAGTGCGTCCAGTCTTTATCGAGCTTATACTTCGAAAAATATGACCCATACTAAAGTCTTCCATCCTTCCAAAAAATGGGATTTTTTAAAGAAAATTTAAAAAAAAATTCCATAAAATGTTTTTAAATATTTATTTTGTGTTTAAAGCCAAATTGTTATGCACAGCCCATCGACAAAATTGTTGTTGCATGTTGCAGCCACACTAATCCGACAAAACTTTCTCATAGTCCTTGCAAAAAATCTGTATCTGATAATTTCAAGAGAAACGCGAAAGTATACCTTTTGTTCTATTTAACGATGAAAACTAAAAACACCACCCCCTTGTTTCGCAATGATTCACATTGTATTGTAGGAATTATGTGGAATTAAAATACAATATTTTTAAACGTGAAGATTTTCTGTTCAACAAATGCAATTTGTGTGGAATTTTTGCAAAGTTTTTTAATTGGAAAATAATATTTTGGTGGGATTCTTTGAAAATAGTTTGGTTGAATTGTTCAATTTATTTGCATTGGAAATATGTTTTTAATAAATATTTTATGGAAACATTGGATTTATTGCAATTTTCCTGGGTGTTGCTAATCTATTAATTTCTTAATCTCTATAAGAGTATATATAAAAACGTTGAAATAATTTTAATATATATTAATATTAAATATCAGTGCATATAAATACTTGAAATTTTGTACAGTGTAATCGTTTTCTAGTACGTAGATTCCAGTGAAAAATGGGAGTCATTTGCACGTCTCTTTTGGTACCTCCCATACAAGTGGTCAATTTTGCACCAAAAATTAACAGCTTACAACGTTAACACAAGTATATACTTTAAAGTTATTAAATGCAATTTAAATTAATAATGTTTTGTTTAAAACAAAAAATGAAAAAATTACGAATCATTTTTTGGGACTGGCGGTAAGGGAATTCATGTGTCCGTTTACCCGACTGTTCTCTCATACCTGTTAGTCTTTAAAAATAAACAGCTTTTCTTTGAAATACATTAAATCTATATTTAAAAAGCTAAGAACAAACCTCCTAGGACCATCATTTCCTCTCCCTAACATTTGGTCCTTGAATTTTCTGTTGTATGAGAACACCTACAAAGCTGTCGGAAAGCAAATTCTCAAAAGTTTGCCAACATAAAACAACAGCTATTTGCATTTTTTGTTTGAAGTTGGAAAAATACGTTTTGCTTTTAATTATCAAATGCCGCCACATTAACCCGACGAAACTTTCTCATAGTTCTTGCAAAAACTCTGTATCTGATAATTTGAAGACCAACGCGAAAGTATACCTTTTGTTCTATTTAACGTTGAGAACTGAAAACTTCAACCTCTTGTTTCGCTGTGAATCGTATTCCATTGTAGGAATTATGGGGAATTACAATTCAATATTTATTCAATGTGAACATTTTCCGTTGTTGGAAAACTTTTTGTGTGGGATTTTTGCAATATTTTTAATTGGGAATTACTTTTTTGAAGGGTTTCCTTGAAATTGATTTGGTTGCATTATTTATTTTATTTTCATTGGAAATGTGTATTTACTCGTAATAAATATTTTATGGAAACATTAAATTTTTCTGAAAGTTGCTAAATATATTAATTTATTAATAGGATATTAATAATTTTAAGTTTTTTATGAGAATAATTTTCGAACATGAGTCATTCCATGCCAAACGGGACGATTGTTGACATCACTATTTTTTATTGCTTCGAAATTTTGTGTATGCATGATTTACCTAAAAATATCTTATACGTAGTTCAAGAAAAATTTTTAAAAAAAATTCTTTAAGAGTTATGAGCAATTTATAGTTGACGAAATTTCGTTTTTTTCTAAAAGGTGTGTTCATTCTTTTGCTTGTATCTCCTGAAATACGTGACCGATTTTAATGTGCTATACCTTGTTTTGAAAGTAATTTCAACTACTACAACCAACTGGATTAAGCACTGCAACGTAAATACTAATTTTTAATGTTTTTGTCCTTTTATACTATCTATTGCGATTTTCAAAATGATTACACCCTTCGACTTTTTTTAAATTTTAATGTCGTGTTCTGAGATGTCTTTGTTAGCTACTGTATGCATTTGGAAGTGGTGAATTGATGGGAACTATTTTTTACCATTTTTTATAAAAACACCATCTCCGCAAGTTAAAAATAAGAAATAATCTAGTGTCAAATTTTAAACTTAAAGATGTGTCCGTTTTCGGGAAAAGGCAACAAAAAATGCTGCACTTAGGCAGTTATTCCTATAAAATAGGGATACGAGGGTTGCTATATATATCTGGCCTAAGTGTGCCCAAGGATGCCTCTATCACACGATATGTCACATGACGATCTTGCATTATCAGTTCAGGCACGGCATCAATGTTCTCCGGCACAACGGCCGTTTTTGGTCGACCTTTGTCTTTGAGCGAGAGTCGGTCACGATTGAATTCATTAAACCAGTTTTTCATAGTGCTATAGGAAACTGGTGCTTCATCGCCATACAAAGATTTAAGTTCATCGATGTACTCTTGTCGTGATAATCCACGTGAAAAATGATCGCACGAAAATGTTCACGAGTTAATTCTATTTTTTTGCCAAATTGATTTTTTGAAGTCACTGCAAACAACGCAAATGATGGTCGTACGTCAAAATGTTCTGAGTACGTTTATGCTAAAAAATGTCAAACTTTCCAATGGAAATGTCAGATGGCGCCAGGCTACACATAGTGTTGCCCAGGCCAGATATATATATATATAGCAATCCCCGTGTACTTAAGAATTCGTAACTTTAATATTATTATACTAAATACTGCAATGGTTTCGTAGCGCCTAAAGTTCAGGAAGAAGGGCGTCTTTATCAATCTTCTGCTGGTGCACCTATACAAATTGACAAACTAATATGAACTGATCTATAGTAATCATGTTAATGTCTTAAAATTCGGTATAAAATAGGACTACTTGACTATGACCTGGTAAAGACGTCAACAGTTGTTGTTGATCTATGGCACACCATCCATTACATACCCATTCAGACCGAGATTTGTAGGCGGAAATGACGTTGGATTGGGCACACACTCATGAAATCGCCAGAGGACGTTATCGGAATGGCCATTGATTGGAACCACCAAGGCCAGAGACGTGTTGGTAGACCTGGCCCCACATGGAGGAAGCAGCTCGATTTCGGAACCAGAACTTCAGGACACAATTAGAGTGAAATAAGGCGTATGGCAAATGAAAGATACAACATTGTTGCGGCCCTATGTAAACAATATATATATACAGGGTGGCTGATATGTATTGCAACCAACTTAAGGTTGCTATCATTTCTAAACCGCTAGTCTGATAGCTGACATTTATTTCAGTGACAGTTCATTTTATTGTTAACATGCTTACAAAAGCACTTTGATCTATTGCATTCAGAAAAAAGTTATTCGTGATGGAATTCAAGCGTGATAGTGTGATTGCTTTATATTTGGGTGGAAAAACACAAGTGGCTATCGTTAGAGCCCTCCAGCACTTAAATGTGAATAAATCTTTTGTTTCTCGTAGCATTGCTCGTTACCGTGATACTGACAGTGTTGCATCGCGTCCAAAAAGTGGACGAAAAAAACGGTAACAACACCAGAAATGATTCGAAAAGTGAAGGCCAGATTTGATCGAAATCCACGCCGCAGTGGTAGAAAAATTGCTCGTAAGCTGAACATATCGCCAGAACGGATACAACACATATTAAAAAATGATCTTGGACTAAAGCCATTGAAGTTCCAAAAAGTGCAAGAGCTCACCGATGCACAAAAAAAGTTAGAGTGGAAAGAGCCAAGAAGTTGCTTCGAGCAGTTTGTGAACAAACAAAATGATCGGGTTTCCTTGCCAAAGAGGTCAGCTAAAATTGACACCTTCGATTGGCCACCAGAACTCAAGCGCCGCCGATGGTAATGGTGTGGGCCGCCGTAACGGCCGATGGTCGCTCCCCGCTCGTATCCATGGGGTCAAAATAAATGCCGAATATTATCGGGAAAATGTCCTAAAGACAGTATTGAAGCCCTGGGCAGACAAACATTTCGGCCGCAGATCATGGACATTCCAACAGGACTCAGCACCATCGCACTCAGCACGCGTCAACCAAGAATGGCTTAAAAAGGAGGTTCCTCGCTTCATTTCTACCGCACAATGGCCACCAAGATCTCCGGATCTCAATCCGTTGGACTTTTGCGCCTGGGGCATTTTAGAGAGTATGGTTCGCACTAAAAAATACCAAAGTATCGATCAGTTCAAGACGGCGCTTCGCCGGGAATGGGCCAAAATACCGCAGAGTCACTTTCGTGCAGCTTTGGCTTTGTCGGCCGTTTGAAGGCCATAATTCGTGCCAAAGGTGGCCAATTCGAACAAATCTAAACTGTTTCTAAAATTTTATGTTATTTCCGACATTTTTTGCTTTTGAACAATAAAATTTAAAAAAAAAAAATTAAAATTATAGCGCTTTACTTTGTTGCATTACATATCAGCCACCCTGTATATATATGACCAGGTAAAGAATTAACACCAGCTCTGATGGAATATTCATGAAAAAAAGTATAATTGTTATTTTAAATATTATAATAATTTATCATTCTTCCAAATCACCTATTCAATGTCTTCCAATAAGAGTATTAATTTTGAATAGGCCGCCATTTTAACAGTTGTCATGTCACCAGTAAGGGAAGAATAAGGTCGGGCGGACCGACGATATAGTTTTAAATTTTCCATCCGTTATGCGGTTTCGATGATATCTTACAATATTTTGTAAAAAATACTATATATATACTATTTCTCTTTAAAAATAGAAAATTCACAACTATTATGATTTTATAATTTAATCGTATAGTCTGATCGGTCATGAATATAATGAGACCACTCCGAAGAAATAATTTAACAAGAAATAATTTAACAAGTCTGATTACAGCAGACGGACGGACGAAAAGACGTACGGACAGATGGTCATGGTTAAATAGTCTTAGAATTTTAAGGCGATTGAGAATATATATACTTTGTGGGCTCTCAGATCAAAATTTAGAGGTGTTACAAACGGAGTGACAAAATGAATATATCATTAATACTTAAAATTTTGTACAGTGTAATACTTTTATTTTTGGCACGCCCGTTTTGGTAAAACCCACACAAATGAACTATTTTGCACCAAAAGTTAACAGCTTATAACTTTAATACTAGTGCCTACAAATAATTACAATTTTGTACAGTGTAATGATTTTATAGTACCTACAGTCTGTCGAAAAATGGGCGTTATTATCACGCCCCTTTTGGTACCTCCCACACAAACGTACCATTTTGTACACAAAGTTAACAGCTTACATCGTAAATATCAATGCATATATAAACTAAAATTTTTGTACACTGTACAATTTTAAAATTCCGACAGTCCTGTTAAAAATGTGAGTTATGACCACACCCGTTTTAGTAAATCCCATACAAAAAGAGGCAAAACATATCAAAATTAAATCTATATACATAAAATTGTTGCGTGACTGGTTGACTGATTGGCTGACTGACTGACTGATTGCAGGGCTGTGGAGTCAGAGTCGGAGTCTTGGAGTCGGAATCTGGGATATTTGCCTGTAGTCGGAGTCCGGAGTCGGAGTCGAAAAATTATGGTCGACTCCGACTATGAGATGGGTTGTGCAAAATGTACCATTTATGTGATAGAATTTTTGCACTCAACAATGCACTAACAATTCTGGTACAAAGGAAGGATAAAACATTTGAAGCTTTTAACCAAATATTTTTGTATTTCCAAAATATCTATAAAATCAACCAAATTATCAACTTTTTATGTAAAGACAGTTTTAGGAAAGTTCTGTTTATATACTCGTATGTGATCAATTTAGCAAGATGAATATCCGGCTAACAAAATAAGAATTTTGCAAGACTATATGCCATTCCTAAGCGAGTAAAAATCCAATGACTGGCGAAGCAACTATATCGATCTGAACCGATTTTGACCAATTGCAATAGGGTTCCTCCTTGTTGCGAAAGTGTTCTTATTGCCAAATTTCAGCAGGATTGGATTGGAATTTTTAGCTGTACTCAACGAACAACTTAAGATGGACAGACAGACGGACTGCTAGTGATTCTGAGTCGAACAGTATATTTTAAGGGGTGTCCATCTGTAGTAGTTTTTACAAATCTGCCAAAAAAACAAAGTTATAACCCCCTGTACCATAGTGTGGTGTAGAGTAAAATAACTAGCTTAAAAACTGGATGCTTAAAGCGAACATAATTTCCAAAAATTGTGGTATACGGGTATTAAAACAGAGGCAATGATTGTAGAAAATTATATCATGATTTCATTTTGAAAGAATTGTCATATTAGTTGCAAGTCAAGCGTCGATAAATTAATAATAAAATTTTATTTAATTACTGGTATTAAATACCTACTGTTTTGTGATTTTTTAACAAAGCTATATCTTATTTTCAATAAAATAAATTCACATCTTAGCAAAAATATAATTTCAGAACCATCGGAGTCGAACCATTTTAAAATCCGACTCCGGGATTCGGAGTCGAGCAGTTTTGGCTCGACTCCGCAGCCCTGACTGATTGAAAGACTGATCATCGCCCAGGCCAAACGGCTGAAGCTAGAACCATGAAATTTGGTGGGAGGATAGACCATAGGACGTAGACGAGCAATAAGGCGTTCGAAATTCGTACTATTAGCCGCACAATGGGTCAAAAAGGGATAAATATGGTAGAACAGCCAAATCTAAACGAAATGAGCTAGAATCTTGAAATTTGGTATGAGGGTAGCTCTGGGGCAAAAAGCTTTAACTATGGAACAATGGGAAAAATGTGTGAGCTATAATACAGTGTGACAAAAATGGTTACAGTGGGCACAAATAGTAAAATATGGTAACGTGGAATAAAATGGGTTAAAAATGGTACAGTGGGGCAAAAAGCGGTAACTATGGTACAGTGGGGCAAAAATGTATTTACTATGATACAGTGTGGCAAAATGGTTTAAATATGGTACAGTGTTACAAAAATGGTTAACTATACAGTACAGTGGGGCAATATTGTACAGTGGAGCAAAGAGGATTAAATATGGTACAGTGGGGCAAAAACTGTTAATCATGGTACAGTGAAACAAAGGGTTTATTATGACACAGTGGGGCAAAAATGTTTAACTATAGTATAGTGTGGCACAATTAGTTGAATATGGTAACGTGGGACAAAATGGGTTAATTATGATACGGTGGGGCAAAAAGCTTTAACTATGGAACAGTGGGAAAAAATCTGTTAGAATGGAACAGTGGGACACAAATGGTTAATTATAGTTCAGTATGACAAAAATGGTTACAGTGGGCACCAATAGTAAAATATGGTAACGTGGAACAAAATGGGTTAAGTATGGTACAGTGGGGCAAAAATGTGTTAACTATGGTACAGTGGGGCAAAAATGGTTAAATATAGTGGACAAAATATAGTAGGACAAAAAGGTGTTACATTTGATTCAGTGGACCCAAAACGGTTAAATATGGCACAGTGGGTCAAAAAGCGTACATTTAGTACAGTGGGTAAAAATATGGATGCAGGGAGAGAGGGTAAGTTAAATATGAAATAAGAAGGTTTTTTTTCTAAATATATGCTTTTAGTAGCACTGTGGTGCAAAAAGGTTAAAATTATGATGCACTGCAATTATGTAGCACTGTGGTGCAAAAAGTTTAAAATTATGATGCAGTTGGGGCAAGCAAAAATTGTTCAATATATTACAGAGCGGAAAAAATGTGTTAAATATGGTTTCGTGGAGAAAAAAGGGTTAAATATGGTACGGTGAAACAAAAAAGTTAAATACGGTAAAATGGTTAAATGTAGTATGTGGGGAAAAAGCACACTGTAATAAAAAGTGTTTAATATGGAACAGTGGTGCAAAAGGTGTTAAATGTGGTCCCTGAGTGCAAAGGTAGCTCTTACAGCATAAACGAAAGCTAAGAAATTGTTTTTTTTTTCCAAATAGGTTCTTCTACTTAAACCGTGGGGAAAACAAGTTAACTAAAGTACACAGATAGGGGACACAAATGTTGAAATACGGCCTAAGCTTGCGAATTTGGATCTTGAAATATCAATTATCATTTTAAAATATTGTACAATCGTGCAAGTGGTTAATTATGACACACTAAAGGATAAATATGGTACAATGGAGCGATTTACTTTAGATTTTTAAATTCGTACCTTTATAGACACAGTGGGACAAACGTGGTTTTATATTGTACCAGGGTGTGATGTACCTATTGGAACATAAGCGTGTGATTTTTCAAAGAAACGAACATATTTCGCCACCACGCGAAAGATAAGGTCTATGCAAATGGCCCACAATCGATTTAATATCTCAAAGATGGAATTCATCAAGTCATCGAGGATATGCAGCCGCAAAAGTCCGTATTGGTGGTAGATGAATTAGCGAAAATAATATGGTCTTACAAGCTTAGCTGAGGCGACCATATGACTAACGTTTTTTAAATTTTAACGACATACCCTCCACTTTCCAATTAAATAAAAATTCTATGCTTTCCCTTAAAAATAGCCTTTTTTAAATATCAAAATGAAACTTCTTATTGAAAGCCCCGCTATTATACACTCATCCATTACGGAATGAATTACAAATAAAATACATACTTAAATCACAAAGAATAAATGCACCTAAGATATGACCATCAAGTCGAGTTTTTATTGACGGTTATGCGAATAACTCTATTTGCTTTATTTTTTTTTTTATTTTTTTTATAAATTCTTCAATCAATATTTTCAATCTTCATCTTCAATCACAACCGAAAGGAAAATAGCAAACGAAAACTGACCAAGGCCCAAACAGAAAATTATTGTTATTAATAATTTCAAAATGGGGAATATTGTTACATTAAAAATTGTAAACATATTCGTTCTCTGTGTAGCCAGATATTTCCAAGTTAATATATGTCTGTTGTACTTAATCTTATTAAACTGTTCTACCACTGTGTCACCGTCGTCAACATTGCTATCGCCTCTAACGTTTTCAAACTTTTCTGCCATCTCAAATTTATTTTCTATTTAACTTACAGTTTTTTTTGGCAAGAATTCACTCGTACCCCTCTCGACCACTTATGACCATGTTTTGAAGTAACCCGAATCTTTTGAAAGGGTGTCACAACATGTAGAATTGAATGGCCAAAGGCATACAATATTTTGTTTATTTTTGTTTTTTTATAAATTAGATTTTTTATTTAATTTATAGAAGTATGCGTCAGATTTGTTTGAGAAATATTTTTTCCGTTCGGTACTTTTGTGACAGGGGCATCTTTTTATATTAGAGTATGACTGTACAAAAAACTTGAAGATCTTTTGGTGGATAGATCCGATGGGTAAGTAAATTAGTATACAGCACTCTCTCTCTCTCTCTCTCTCTTACCAACCTGTGGAAAAAGTTGCGTATTTATACCCTACACAACAATGTGGTACAGAGTAGGGATGTAACGAAAGTAACTTTAGCGAAAGCTAATATTGACATATATTTCTTGCGAATGCAAATAGTGAAATATGCATTTTTGCGAAAGCGAATGCGAATAATAGTTTGACCCTTTAGTACCAACAAACTTAAAGAACTGAAATGGTACTTTTACAGGATATTTAAGTATTAAGAATGTTTTCCATAGTTTTACCTCCTGTTACCACAAGGACAAACATATTTCTTCAACTGTTTTTAAGAGAAGTGATAGAGGTTTTCATTGGTATTAATATCTTCAAATTGTGTGAAGTGAATAAGGAGATTTAACACTGTTAACAAATGGGAGCGAATACTGAAATATATGTTTGCGAAAACGAATAATCCAAAGATGGTTTTTGCGAATGCGAATGTTAAAATGATGCGAATAATTCGCATTCATTACATCCCTGGTACAGAGTATTATGCGTTTATGTAACTTAGAACCATGTTTAACCATGTCCCTCTGTCATTCCACATATACTTTAAATCAACTTTAAGTCGTAATAATTGCACGACCACAATGAAGGAATGAAGCAAGGATAAACCCTATTGAAAATGGTACAAATCGGTTCCGATTTAAATACATCTGCATATGTATCGTCATATTTAAATTATTCGACTGCGGATTCAACATACATGTTTTTCTAAGTACTTGTATGAGCTCTATTAACAAATTTGAAAATCGGTTCAGATTCAGATGGGTTCAGAATTTAATGGGATATATTTGTATCCCCTCACCTTAGAGACGAGGGTATATATAATTTGCTACGGCTCAAAAGTGTAACACATCAAAGGAGTGAACTAAGACCCTAAGTATGTTCTGCGGATATCCGTTTTGGGTCACTTTAAGTCGAATGCGCAATGTCCGTCCCTCTGTCGGCCTGTCCGTCTGTCTGTCTGCTGCCTGGTGCGCACGATAATTTTCGAAAGGAGTAACAGATTGGTATGTGGTAAATTTTTTTTCCATTTCCGGCTAAGTTCGAAGATGGGCCAAAATGGTCCACTCCTTCTAGTACCTCCCCCACAAAGGGTTAATATTTAGTGAATTATTGATTATTTAATAAATTGTACTACTACTAATTTGAACCTTCTGAAATTCTACACATAATATAAGTTTATTAGTCACTATCACCTCGAGAAAAAATGGTCGAAGTTGCCAAATTTCGTGCAGTACTTACAGTTATAGTTTTTAAAATCCCTAAAGTCCTGCTAAAAATGGGAGTTGTGACCGCACCCGTGTTAGTGCCTCCCATACAAAAAGCCAATACATACCAAAATTATATAGCTCATAATATTAGTACATATCGTCATCTGAAATCCAAAATGACGTAACATCAAAAAAATCAAAATGAATTTTATGATCGATTATAATCTATTAGTCTAAACTACACATTCCTACAAAATTTTAGAGTTCAATATCTAAAATTGAACATTTTAGGACTTAATTCAAAATGACGTCATTTTCAATGACGAAGGTCATTGAAAAAGCGGAAGGATTCATAAAATTGTAATTTTTATTCAGAATGTACTAATTGCACTAGATTTGTTATTTGATTTGGCCTTAACGGCCTGGATATCCATAAATGTGGTCAAAAACTTAAGTTTACTTTACCTTGGTTATTGTTATCTCCTGAAAAGCATGAACATGCCAAAATATGCTTTATTTTAAGACCAAACATAATTATTTCTATTACGTAATTTTTTTGATTCTATGATATCCATCCTAAGTTTCTTAATTTGGTAGCGAATACTGCTTATTTTGAGGAAAATCAGTTCACATTAAGATATATATAAACGAAACCAATTATTCCAAACTATTATCGCAATGCCTTTTTCGCATTGTTAGGGAGGTGTAACGTGTTATAAAGTCGGCCCTGCCTGACTTTCTGTCTCTCCTTACTGGTTTTGTCATTATGATCAACATCTCCTTGGAATAAGCCTCAATATTGCGGTGGAGCTAAATTCGTTCTTCACTGAAACGAAAGCAATCATTCAAATTTATTATCGCAATGCCCTTTTGACATTGATAGGGAGTTGTAGGGCCGACTATATGTCCCACTCGACTTTCTGTTTTTTTAATCTGGTTTTTCTTCAATCAATCAACCCTTATAACAATCAAAGTATATCTTTGGTAGATATTGTTAAAAAATAGTATGCACCCAGTCTAATACAGTCAAACAAATGCCTAAGCAAAAATTAAATTGACTTTGATTTGGCTGCGAAATGGAAAATTAGAAAACTTTTTGTTGGTTTTGATTATTTTGTCCTTTTTCAGTCCTTTTTAATATTTACTTGCGGTTGGAGGCAGTGACGATTCAGTGAGCAATTTATATGCAAAGTTATTTTTGAAATGTGTTTTCAATTTCATTCAAATCAATATGCCCACTCTTCTCCGTGGACGAAGGACCAAGTTTCAAACGGCAAATGGAATACAACAGAAACCTCGCTGCCAAATCAACAATGTATGAAATCTTATCAGCATAACTGCCATAAGTCCGTAACGGCTTCGCCAATGCGACCACAAATGATTTTATTTATAAACTCCAGTCAGACCTTTGTAACCATAATCATAAACAAGACCATAACCACAATACAATTGATAGCTATGGCATCGAAGTGCTGTGGGGCAAAAACCCACCCTGACCCTTTTTCATGGTGCTGTAACTTTTCAAATAAAATTCATAAAAATATCCTAAATAAACTCCTAATAATGTGTCTATTGAAAAGATTATCACAGATGAAGCTAAGGTTTTATTTTTAAAATTTAAAGCAATATTTTATTATTGATTTATGTTTAAAGGGGTGTTTGACCAAGATAAGTTGTGGCTTCACTTCCACACCATTTTGGTAAAGGATATTGTAATTAAAACCACTCATAAATTGTTTTCCGAGGGGACCTAGAAAGATAAGCTAAGAACACAATTTATTTACATATTTTTGGGTTATACCTAAATGACACAAATTATATTTTAACTTAACCACACACATATAACTAAAGCAATTAAGTATGTGTTTCACACTCTACAAAGTTCATAAATATTAAAAATGGCTTGCATATTTTAAGACATTAAACGTCTGTCTATATTTTTGCATACTTTTGGGGTCAGTATGTATAATTAAACATTTTGTAATTTATCTTTTGCCCTCATTATATTAAATGTATGGCCCAAGAAGTAATTAGTTAATGACTAATAATGAGAGAAGTGAAAGTTATTAGAGAAAGTAGTGTGAAGGTTTAAAGTAAGTACACAGACGTACATCTGTTCTCTGAATGAAAAACATAAGTAAAAACAAGTAAGAAAGTTTCAGTCGGGTAAACCGACTAAGGTATACCCTCACTTTGTGAGTAATGTAATATTGAATATTACTCGAATTATTCTGTCAATTTGTGTGGGAGGTACCAGAAGGGGTTTATCAAATAAACCTTTTTTTTTGCTGAACATTAGATACTTTAAATTCATTGCACTGTGCCGACTTATAAGCATTTATGTGCACTGGTATAAACGTTATGAGACATTAAATTGTGGTATGATTTGGTCATTTTGTGTGTGAGGTACAAAGAGGGGCGTGGCAATAACGCCCATTTTTCACAGGGCCATAGACACTATAAAAACATTACACTGTACAAAATTTCAAGTATTTTTATACACTGGTTTTAATGTTATAAGCTGTTAACTTTTGGTGCAAAAAGGTACCTTTGTGTGGGAGGTACCAAAAGGGGCGTGACAACAACACCCATTTTTCCCTGGACTGTAGGCAATATAAAAGCATAATACTGTACAAAATTTCAAGTATTTTTATACACTGTTATTAATGTTATAAGCTGTTAACTTTTGGTGCAAAATGGTGCATTTGTGTGGGAGGTGCCAAAAGGGACGTGGCTACTTCGCCCATTTTTCTCGAGTTGATAACGACTAATAAGCTAATACTATGTGTGGAATTTCAAAAGATTCGAATAAGTAGTATAGCAGTTATTAAAGAATCAATATTTCACAACATTTTAACCCTTTGTGGGGGAGGTACTAGAAGGAGTGGACCAATATGGCCCATCTTCGAACTTAGCCGGAGATAGAAAAAAATATTACCACATACCAAATTTGAGGTCAATCGGTAACTCCTTTCGAGAGTTATCGTGCGCACCAGCCAGCAGACAGACAGACAGACAGACGGACGGACATTGCTCATTCGACTTAAAAAGACCCAAAACGGATTTCCTCCGAACATACTTGGGGTCTTAGGTCACTCCTTCGACGTGTTACACTTTTTTCCGTAGCAAATGATATATACCCTCGTCACACTAAAGTGAGGGTATAATTATGTTTTTATTATTGTTTGGTGTAGTACAGAAAGTCGCAGCATTTTTACGGAAATAATAAATTACTCATTACACTGTGGAAAACAAAGAATAACAATGTTCGGGCAATGTATTATAACAGAGTGGGGCAAAAACAAATATATCGCTCACTCATTTCAAGAGTGACATAACTCAAAATTGATGTGTAACTTTAAGTTCGTATAAAAAGATAAGTAACATGAAATAAGATGTTAAAAAACGCTTGAATAATCCGAAATATGGTTGTTTACTTATAGACCAAATTTCGCCGAGATTAATGTATGGACATTTGCAAAATTCGCATTTGAAGTGAGTGTGCGATATGTATGTATGTTTATCGGGGTTTTGAAAGTTCACGTATGAAGGTCATTTTAGTGGGGTGTCAATATTTCCCCCTTTTTAACATTCTTATGATGAATCGGCATAGGAAATCTTGAAATCCTCACATTTTATGTATAAGATATGTTCAGCAATATTACTTAAAACACTACGAGGAGCATTTTTGTGGAACATATTTACGCTCTAGCTCCACCACAAAACGGTAATATTTGGATCTATTTTAATAAATCGTACAAAACACCCCTAAAAGTGGGAGGGTATGAAGTGTTCTACACAAATGTTGGCAATAAAATTGTACTACGAGTATATGCTCGTATGTCGGAACACACGAACAAAATTTTACAATATAGTAATAATAAATATTATTACCGTTTTGGATTTGTGCGAGGGCGACGAATATTCTGTAATATATTAATAATAAATAAAATTACTGTTTTGTATACATTCTGTATACATTTGAAGAAAATCGAAGGTGGAACTATTGTTTCAAGAACCATATTTAATAAAGATATCCTAAAAAATTTTTGGAAAAAATTTACAAAAAATGTCCAATTATGTTCTCTTTAAAACAAAGTAGACTTTGCTAAAATCGGTTCAGCCGATCTAAACCAATTCCAAATTTAGTAAAACCCAAAAACTAATTTTTAAATTTTTTCAAAATTTCAAATGCCTATAGGGTAATTCCAAAGGAAATCGACCCACTCTGAAAATTTATGAATTTCGATATTGCTAAAATTTTGCATACACATACTGCAAGATGATACGAAATAATGACAGTTTACCGTGTGTCAAAATTTGTAGCGGTTTAGATTTTATAGGGTGACAAAGTAGGACATCTACATTGTTTTGTAAAAAATTAAGCTATGTTCAAGTCGCCATAACTTTTGAACGGAAAGTCAGATTTAATTGAAATAAGTACCATCTTAAAGATATTAACCATCTTAAAGATTTCATAAAATTGTTAGAATTTGTGTGGGAGGTACTAGAAGGGGCGGGGCAATAACGCCCGCTTTGTACTGGCCTCTAGGTACTATAAAAATATTACACTGCACAAAATTTCAAGTATTTTTATGCACTGGTATTAATGTTATAAGCTGTGAACTTATTGTAAAAATTGGGCCCTTTGTGTGGGAGGTACCAAAAGGGGCGTGAAATTTTCGCCCATTTTTGTTCAGCTTATAAATACGGTGAAATAATTACTGTGTATGAAATTTCATTGGATTCCCATGAGTAGTACAGATCCCAGCAAAAAATAAAAGAAGTACTTCCAAAAGAATAACATTATAAGTACTTCCAAATCATAGGTATGAAATTTTTTTCGGCATTTAATGAAGTTCTTCTAAATAACTAACCAAAATGCAATTTCGGAATATAAATGATTAACCCAAGAATGCATAATTTCAAAACGATTGGATGTAAAATAAAGCTTCTGAAGTGATAACCGTCCAGATCGGAAGGAACATATATGAGGGCTATAAAATATAAGTAAAATAAATAGATTTAATACTTTGATTGCTTCACAGGTAATATACAGGGTTTTCCAACAAGAGGTGTTATTTTGGTATTCAAAGAAAAATGAAATTTTTTGAGATAAATGATCGGATGTTTATTTCATAATAAAGAGGAAGGTATGCCGTTAATAATGAAAAACAACATCAGCCAAATGGCCACCACGACCACGATTACAGGACCATATCCTTTTCATGAAATTTTCCATAACCAAATCGCAAAGTGGCTGCCCTATGTCCTCGATAGCCTCACGAATTCTATCATTGAGGTCTTGAATCGACGCAGGGCTGTTGGCGTAGACTTTATCTTTCACGTGGCCCCAAAGGAAGAAGTCGCAAGGTGTTAAATCAAAAGATCTCAGTGGCCAATTGTGATCACCTCTTCGAGAGATAACACGGTCCGGTAACTTTTCCCGTAACAGAGCAATGGTTTCGTTGCTTGTGTGGCACGTAGCGCTGTCTTGTTGAAGCTACAGCGAATATTTTGTCATAGGCTGATAGAAATGCTAATGTTTTATGATTGTAATTTTAGTTTTCCGAATTCCGCTGAAAATTGCATTTTATAATTTTTTTTTTAAATTTCAATTTGGAACCGCCATAACTTTCGCGGCCTTTGATGAAATTTATTCACAACAACGGTTTTCGCATGTTTATATTTTTATCTTCGTCTGTTGTAAAAAGTCGATGTCGATGAAAAAAAATTACTTCAAAATTAAAAAATTTTGATATTTGCCCATATATATGATCGTTGATCTCTTTGGCCAATAGTATATTATTTATACGTTCCCTTCCCTATGTCAACATTTGTATTCCTTTGAAATAAGAGGTCTCTGGACCCAAAGATGTTAATAAGAACGACATGCATTCATCAAATAAATACAACGCCAAAAAAGCAAATCTTACAGGGCTTTAAAAAGAGTTGTGCAAAAGTGGTGACAAAGAAGTACTTCCCCGGCGCGACAACCCCTTGTTAAATTCATTGGTGAAAATCCAAATTAGAACAACTTCCGGATCATAGGTTGGGGATTTTTATTGCTTCTTTGGATGCTCTTTTTTTGCTGGGATGTTATAACAGTTTTAATATGTCATAAAATTTTAACCGTTTGTGAGGGAGGTACCACAAGGAGGGGTCAGAAATGGCCCACTTCAAACCATTAAGTAGGTTTGAGGAAAATATTACCACATACTAATTTGTAAGTCATTCGGTCTCTCCTTTTCAGAGATATCATTGGCATAAACCAGTCAAACGAACAGACAGACGGACATTAAATAAATCATATCTTTTGAACCCATTGAGCACCCATTCTGAAAATTTTATATT
Organism: Eudasyphora cyanicolor; assembly: GCA_963930755.1. Taxonomy (NCBI): domain Eukaryota; kingdom Metazoa; phylum Arthropoda; class Insecta; order Diptera; family Muscidae; genus Eudasyphora; species Eudasyphora cyanicolor. The sequence goes on along the minus strand of OZ005736.1, from coordinate 52,289,120 downwards.
TTATGGAGCAATATGGGGGTAATATTCAGAAATAAAATTAAAAAAATTGAAAATACATTTTTCGGGATAATCAAGGATTAAGGACATTTTCGTCCTTTTGATATCGTTAATACACATATACTTATCCTTATGTGTATAATACTTAGAAATAACGTTAATATCTTTAAGATGGTACTTATTTCAATTAAATCTGACTTTCCGTTCAAAAGTTATGGCGACTTGAACATAGATTATTTTTTTACAAAACAATGTAGATGTCCTATTTTGGCACCCTATAAAATCTAAACCGCTACAAATTTTGACATACGGTAAACTATCATTATTTCGTAACATCTTGCAGTATGCGCATGCAAAATTTCAGCAAAATCAAAAATGTAAAATTTTCAAATCGTCATTTTTGGGTCGATTTTCTTTGGAATTACCCTATAAATTTTTTTGTAAAAACGCTTTAAAAATGGATAGAAATCTTATTTCACCATTTTTTCAACTATTTATAAACTTTTAAGCCAAAAATAAACTTCATAGATCAATATTAAATTATCTGACAAAACCACAAAGCTCTTAAAGGAAATGACATAAGCTTTCGTTTGAGGAAAAAATGGTTTTTGATAAGAAATTTCCAAAAAAAAAGTTTGCATTCGCAAATCGTTTGAAAACTTTTTGTGGAAATTTTTTTTATTTTAATTTTTGTTTTGAGAACCTCTTAAAAATATTGTGTGAAAATTTTCAGATGATTAGAAGCAAAACTAACGAAGATACAGCAGTCTAAGCAACAGTACCTTCTACTTGACTCAGTGCATCAGAAAAACTTTAAATCGTTTTTCCACAAAAGTTTGCTTCAACCGAGATTTTTGGATGTTTATCTTTATTAATAGACCACAAGGCTCTCAAAGGAAATGGCCTAACCTTTGGCCTTTGAAGAAAAATCTATCAACAACAATTTAGGCATAATTTTTTAAATACAAGAAGTACATAGTTATATGGATGGCCGTTTGACCAAAATAACAAAATTCAACACCCCCAACACGGACATTCATTAACTGATCTCGTTGAAATTTAGTGCCATAACTAAACTTGGTGTAAGTTTCATCCTGATCAGAAGAGATCGGTTTCAAAATGTACTCAATTGGTATGAAATCACCCATATAAATACATCTATCCATATTTTGTATTTATAATATAGCGTATTTTTATACCCTACACCACACTGTGGTACAGGGTATTATGACTTTGTGCATTTGTTTGTAACACCCAAAAGGAGAAGAGATAGACCCATTGTTTATTATATCGATCGACTTGTAATCACTTTCTGAGTTGATTTAGCTATGTCTGTCTGTCTATCTGTCCGTCTGTCTGTCTGTCCGTCTGTCTGTATGTCCGTTTGTCTGTCTGTCCGTCGGTCTGTCTGTCTGTAGATGTATTCTTGTAATCAAAGTACAGGTCGCAATTATGGTCCAAACTCAACGAAACTTTGCACATATTTTTATTTATTTATCCCTATTGAATTTGGTTAAAATCGGCTCAGATTTACATATAGCTCCCATATGTACCTCCGATTTGGCATATATGCACTGCACACTGGTCCCAAATCCATTTTTTGTGGCATATATATGAAGGAATGTACATACAGCCCTAAAAATTTGCACACCTGTTAGTCATAACTCACATAAAAAACCAGTAAGAAAAGGCAGAAAGACGGGCGGGCCGACTATATAATACCCTACACCTCCCTAACAATGCGATAAGGGTCATTGCGATAATAATTTGGAATAATTGATAAATGGGTAGGAACATATTATCTAATTCTGAACCGATATTCTCTAAATTAAGCAATATTCGTTCCTAAATTGAGAAACATATTTCTGGAAAATTTTAATGATCGGAAGTAAAGTACAACTTCTATAGCACTTTGATACCAAATCAGGAGGAACATATATACAGATGTTACATATAAATCTGAACCGATTTTCCCTGAATACTCATTCATTTAAAAAGACATCTTTCTGTCGAATTTCGTACTGATCGGATATAAAATACAGTCTCTCAGCGCTTGCATGTCAAATCGGGGGTAACGTTTATATGGGGGCTATATCTAAATCTAAACCGATTTCTTCCAAATTTAATAATTTTCTTTCATTCAAATAATAGGACATCTCTTTCTGCCGAATTTCAGACTGATCGGATATAAAATAAAGTTTTTGCAGCGCTTACATGTCAAATCTGGGGTAGCGTATATATGGGGGCTATATCTAAATTTGAGCCGATTTCTTCCAAATTAAACAGTGTTCATTCATATAATAAGAAACCTCTTTCTGGCTAATTTCTTACTGATCGGATATAAAATAAAGTTTTTACAGCGCTTACAAGTCAAATCGGGGGTAACATATATATGGGGGCTATATCTAAATCTGAAGCGATTTTAACCAATAGGGATCGTCCTTGGGCCAAAAAAAAGATTTGTGCAAAGTATCGTCGAGATCGGACCATAATTGCGACCTGTACTTTGATTACAAGAATACATGCACAGACAGATGGACAGACAGACAGACGGACATAGCTAAATCAACTCAGAAAGTGATTCTAAGTCGATCGGTATAATAAACAATGGGTCTATTTCTTCTCCTTTTGGGTGTTACAAACAAATGCACAAAGTTATAATAATTATACCCTGTACCACAGTGTGGTGTAGGGTATAATGAACAAAAATTTGGACCAATCTGGCAACTCCCACTGCCACCTCCCACACAAGCTTGATGTCTGTACGCTAAGTTCTGGTTGCAAATATTGTCCAATTTGCATGAAATTTGGCATGGATATGTTTTTGTTACCAAGGACCAACCATATTTAATTTGAAGAAAATCGATTCAGAGTTGGATATATCCCTCATACAAATTTGCCACCGATTTGGACAATATGCACCCTATACGCTGACTGCAACATTCGGTTTGCGTAAATATAGACTCACTCAATACTTTAGAAGTAGTTATGATGTACAAAAAACTGAACCCAATAATACAATACCTCCCGATGTTATAAACAAATTCTGAGAACAACAATCTGAGAACAATGCAAAGCGCATCTATACTACATGGTAAAGGACACTTTAATAAACAATTGTGCGTTTAAACTTTCATGAACACGCGAGTACATCTATAACTTTTACTCCACGAAACACAAATAACGTGAGGTTATGTATCTCTAAAATACCACACCCCATAAATAAGAAATAACAACGAAAAAGATTAACAATAATGAATTAAGTTATAATAACTATAATCTGCATACTTTGAGCTTGATTTTCCATATTTCACAGATTAAATAAAATTTTAGTTCTGCCGATTTCCAGTATCAAAGATATTGCCAATATTTTCTCAAGAAGAAGTGCTTAAAAACACCTGATTGAACTACTAACTTTGATCGCATGGATAAAAACAGGGTTGCCACCTAAGCTTAAAAAATTACATTTTCTAGGTCCGGTATAAGGTTGCCTTTTCGAATATATATATATACTTCTGGTAAATTCTTAAGTTTATTTTTTGAATTTATGCCAAAAATTTGGATTTCTGACCAGTGTGTACTGTATAAACAACATTTTTGAACCGATTTGTAAAAAAATTGACAGAGAGTAGTCTCGTGATACACAATACAAAATTTGGGGGAAATCGGTTCAGATTTAGATATAGCCCCCATATATATGTTACACCCGATTTGACATGTAAGCGCTGTAGAAACTGTATTTTATATCCGATAAGTACGAAATTCGGCAGAAACAGGTTTCTTATTACATGAAGGAATACTGCCAAATTCGGAGAAAATCGGTTCAGATTTAGATATAGCCCCCATATACATATATGTTAGCCTCGATTTGATATCTAAGCGCTGTAGAGATTGTATTTTATATTCGATCAGTACGAAATTCGACACAAAGAGGTTTCTATTTTACATGAATGAGTATTAAGGGAAAATCGATTCAGATTAATATATAACCTCCATATATATGTTCCTCCTGATTTGGTAACAAAGCGCTATAGAAGTTGCACTTTACTTTACTTCCGATCATTACAAAATTCTCCAGAAAGTTGTTTCTCAATTTAGGAACGAATATTGCTTAATTTAGCGATTATCGGTTCAGAATTAGATATATCCACATATATATGTTCTTACTCAATTACCAATTATTCCAAATTATTATCGCAATTACCTTTATCGCATTGTTAGGGTATTATATAGTCGGCCCGCCCGACTTTCTGCCTTTCCTTACTGGTTTTAAATTGGTATTGTGCAATTATCAATTATACAAATTAAAAAAAAAGAAGACACAATCAGCAAATTGACATTTGGAAATGTATTACTATTCAATAAATAAATGAATAATTAAATACAAAATTTAATATATTAAAAATTAAGAAACAGGCATCTTTTGTACATATGTATAGTCTCCATTCTACGAGTTATGTGTAGTTTTTGCAAATCTTTGTGAATTAATACCTATAAGTTTTTAAAATTCAAAAACAACAATTTTGTTTAGTACGGATTAGAATGAAAATACTATTTAGCTTAACATGAGAAATACAAAAAAATCAGCCGAATTAACACGCAACTATTAATGTCTATATTTCATTTGATATTTTTAAAATACAATTTCAATTCACATTGCCATAAATCGATTCGTGGCCGATTTTAATGAAGTTCCATTTTTTTTCTAAATTTAGCCAATCTTGGTGCCTACATTCTACGACCACTCCTAATATATTTTTGTACAAAACTGTATGAAGCCATCCCACTCCGCCGCATGGCAATAACGTCCACTTTACACTGAACTGTAGGTACTGCAAAAGCAATACACTGCACAAAATGTCAAGTATTTATATGTATTGGTATAAAAGTACTAAAGTGTTTTATACATAAGTGTCCGCTTGGAGTAAATTCTCTTGTTTTTCTGGAGATGGTAGCGACGACGGAACTAATATTATGTCTGGAATTACAGAAGATTCGGATAAGTAGTATACAATACGAGTATATCAGGAAATCAATATTTCCCTAAATGTTAAACCTTTGTGGGGAATTTACAAGAAGAAGTGACGAAATGGTCCATGTATAAAAATATATTACCACATACCAAACTTTAAGTCAATCGTTTACCCCTTTCTAAAGTTATCGTGCGCGCAAGCCAGACAGACTGACTGATATTGTTCAAATGACCTAAAATATTAGCCGGTGTCACGTGGCATACAACCTCCTCCACCAAAGTGATGTTTTAAAAATAATACTACTAATAATACAATGTTCCCAACTGATTTGATTTCTAGCCGCCCTAGAAATCACAAACATCTGCAGATTGCAACGAAATTTCACATTTTGCATCTTATTTTAACTATTCCAATAGATTCCGCACACATCTCTTTATTCGGCCCCCTCTAGTGTTTACATAAGTGTCACATTAACATTTTCAAGTTCCCCACATTGTATGTTATGCAATTTCATATGATAATAACGCTGAAAGACTTACATAGTTTTGCATCAATTTAAATGCAAATATTTAAGATACCGGGATACCATAAACAAATTAGCACAGCTTTACACATAGTATTCCAAAAAAACCAGTAAGGAAAGGCAGAAAGTCGGGCGGGGCCGACTATATAATACCCTACACCTCCCTAACAATGCGATAAGGGTCATTGCCATAATAATTTGGAATAATTGGTAAATGGGTAGAAACGTATTATCTAATTCTGAAACGATAATCGCTAAATTAAGCAATATTCGTTCCTAAAGTGAGAAACATCTTTCTGGAAAATTTTAATGATCGGAAGTAAAATACAACTTCTATAGCGGTTTGATACCGAATCAGGAGGAACATATATATGGAGCTTTAATATAAATCTGAACCGATCTTCCCTGAATACTTACTCATGTAAAAAGATCTCCTTCTGTCGAATTTCGTACTGATCGGATATAAAATACAGTCTCTACAGCGCTTAGATGTCAAATCGGGGGTAACATATATATGGGAGCTATATCTAAATCTGAACCGATTTTCTCCAAATTTGGCAGTATTCCTTCATGTAATAAGAAACCTCTTTCTGCCGAATTTCGCACTGATCGGATATAAAATACAGTTTTTACAGCGCTTACATGTCAAATCGGGGGTAACATATATATGGGGGCTATATCTAAATCTGAACCGATTTTCTCCGAATTTAGCAGTATTCCTTCATGTAATAAGAAACCTCTCTTTGCCGAATTTCGCACTGATCGGATGTAAAATAACATTTTTACAGCGCTTACATGTCAAATCGGGGGTAACGTATATATGGGGGCTATATCTAAATCTGAACCGATTTCTTCCAAATTTAACAGTGTTCATTCATATAATAAGAAACCTCTTTCTGCCGAATTTAATACTGATCGGATATAAAATAAAGTTTTTACAGCGCTTACATGTCAAATCGGGGCTAACATATATATGGGGGCTATATCTAAATCTGAACCGATTTTAACCAAATTCAATAGGGATCGTCCTTGGGCCAAAAAAAATATATGTGTAAAGTTTCGTCGAGATCGGACCGTAATTGCGACCTGTACTTTGATTACAAGAATACATGCACAGAGAGACAGACGGACAGACAGACGGACAGACGGACAGACAGACAGACGGACAGACGGACATAGCTAAATCAACTCAGAAAGTGATTCTAAGCCGATCGGTATAATAAACGATGGGTCTAATTCTTCTCCTTTTGGGTGTTACAAACAAATGCACAAAGTTATAATACCCTGTACCACAGTGTGGTGTAGGGTATAAATATACCACAAATGCACTACGTAAAGCAAATGGGCAAATCCTTATGTTGTCTGCACTTTATGACATGACGGAGTGGGAGCTAAGATGGTGTTAGGGTATTCTCACAAAAGTATACAATATATTTTTTACGGTAAAATGTGCTTCCAGCTATGTATGATTTGCTCGTTGCTGGGTTTGTCACAAACTTAATGATATGCAAAAGTTATACCGAGTACTTCATTATCATTCAATTATAAACATTTTAGTGAAATTGTCTTAGGGGTTGCAAAGAAAATCTCTTAGCGAAAATGAAGAAAAAACAAATAATGGCTCAAAATTTATAATTTTCTGCACCATTTGTTTAAAGTGTTGAGTGCAAAGGAATTTAGCAACAAATGGTCTGAAATGAAATCGCAATTTTGTAAATCACTTTGACGCACTTGCTGTTTTTTGCCAAAAATACCAACACAAAACTGGGGCACAGGGACACTCACACAGACGCCGCCCCCACAAGTATGCAATGCAAATTATATTGAAGCAGTTGAATTTTTGTCACGCAAAACGTGGCGAAACTTGGAAAAATATTTGTCCGGGAGGGCAGCCAAACGGAGCGTGACATAAAATACGAGTATATGCAACATTCAACACATATCCAACATTTCCTTTCGCTCGGTCTTCTTCACTTCCATCATGAAATGTGCGATGAAAATGAAAATGGGTTTGTTTGGCTCCCTTGTCAGCTGCTGGTTAGAGGAATTACAAAGTCTGTGGAATTGTTGAACGATTTCCTTTCGTTGCCTTGTGCGATGAATAAGAATGATTGTCTTTCGCGCGCCAAATGTATGTGAAGCCATTTATTCAAATGGGACAAAACTCATTTGTTTAAAAACGGCTACGAAGGATTATGTGCATTCTTGGGAGGGATATTGTTCGCATTTCGAAAAAGGTATTGTAGATAAGCAAATTGTTGCGATAAGAAATACAGTGGCCCAGAAACGATGTTGATCAAACGACAAATTAAATGAATGAATTCCGATATGGGTTCATGAAATGTAAAAAATTTGACAAAATAATCAACTTTTTGTTTTAACGAAAAAGTTTGTATACTAGGGTGAACTACTTTAGAAATGTGTTTTATCGAAATCTGTAATGTTTACAAATGTGTTTTATCGGTCTAGCGCCTTATAAAGGCATAGAGCAAGACCATGAATGCAATGTGAAACATCTATAGACTAAATATGGTCTAGGTGGACAAACGATATTACTTAACATAAGTCAATGTAACAAAACTTTGAACAATTTTTATTTAATTTAAAGCATAAAATTCAAAATTTCAGATAGTACGGTACATGGGCTATATCAAAAAATGTGACGTATATGACCCATCATTAACAGGGTTCGTTCTTGGTAAAAAAAAGTCTTGTGCCCTTCATAGCACAGTGGTTAGTGCGCTAGACTTGAATTGCGAAGGTACTGGGTACGATTCCCAGCCAGGAGACGGGAAAAAATGTACATCAAAATTTAATGTTTTTATAACAAATTAGAGTTTCTGAGCCAAAAACGAAAGACAGAAAATCGGTCGGGACCGACCATATAATACCCCATACCTCCCTAACAATGCGAAAAATGCATTGAGATAATATTTTGGAATAATTTCTTTCGTTTACTTAGCTACACCTCCTCATCAAGGCTTATTCCAAGGAGGAATTGCAGATGTTGATCAGAATAAAGTACATCTGAAGCGTTAACCTTAAAATGCGCAGTATTTTTTCACAGATAAATAATCGGAGGAAACAAATAGATGGAACTTTACATAATCTAAAAAATTGTCATCAACTTGAATCAAAAACCTTATTTCTGCGTAATTATGTAAATATAGGACGTAAACCACAGATTCAATAGTGCTTAAATACTAAATAGGCAGGAGCAAATATACATATGTGGCTGTAGCTAAATCTGAACCGATTATCCCCCAAATTAAGCAGTATTCGTTGGCGGAATGAAATTTGTCCCCAGGAAAATACACCCCAATATTTTTATGAATATAGACCCCAAAAAATAACATGTCAAACTACAACATTTTTTTTTTGGGCTTAATTTCATTTTTTGTGTGCTTTTTGGGGTTTAATTTCATTTTTTGTCTGCTTTTTGGGGCTTATTTTCATCTATAAATTTAGTAACAGGGGAGATTACGCATAAAAGATTTGTTCCACGTTGTCAACTTTCGATCCTGTCCATAGGAGGAAAGTCTTAAACAGAGGCCGAAGGCCGCAGGACGTTGGCCGACAGCACAGGGAAAGATTTATAATTAAAAACTAAATTCGTATAGGTGTATTATTATGTACTCCCAGATTTACGACGTTATAATTCTTAGTTTTTTGGGGTTTATTTTCATTTCATGCTGTTTTCTTGATTGGGGTGTAACTTCCCAAATCAGTTTTTGTAACGAAAATAGGCCCCGAATTTGGGGCGCACTTTCATTTTGAATTTGGTGTGCATTTTGTTGGGGTCCAACTTCCGGCCGCCGTATTCGTTCCTAAGTTAAGAAACTTCTTCTGCCAAATTTTGTAATAGTCGGAAGTAAAGTACAATTTCTACAGCGCTTTGATAAAAAATCGGAAGGAATATAACGGGTGATCCACGTAGAGATACTTTTTCAATAGCCTTTTTTGACAGATCACGTGTGAGTCGTGTCATGCTGTCATGTTATTTTTGTTAAGTATGGTTTGGCATTTCATCACGGAAAGACTTACGCCTGAACAACGTTTACAAATCCTTCAACTTTATTACGAAAATTCACGTTCTGTGAGGAATGTGTTTCGTGCACTTCTCTCAACTTATGGTCAACATAATCGACCTACTGAGCATACTATTCGCAACACCATCACCCATCTTGAGACCCAGCATTCATTATTGGATAATATTCGACCGAATAGACCACGTCCAGCACGCAGTGAAGAAAATGTAGCGGCCGTAGCTGAGAGTGTACACGAAGACCGTGGAGAGTCGATTCGGCGCCGTTCGCAGCAACTCGGACTGACGTATGGAACGACTTGGTGTATTTTACGTCGAGATCTTAAATTGAAAGCATACAAAATACAGCTTGTGCAAGAACTGAAGTCGCCTGACCTTCCCAAGCGACATCGCTTCGCTCTATGGGCTCTTGAAAAGTTCCAAGAAGATCCCACGTTTTCGAGCCAAATTTTGTTCAGCGAAGAAACCCATTTCTGGCTCAATGGGTATGTAAACAAGCAAAATTGCCGCATTTGGGATGAAGAGCAACCTGAAGAGACTCAAGAGCTGCCACTTCATCCAGAAAAAACAACGGTTTGGTGTGGTTTGTTGAATCATCGGTCCATATTTCTGCAAAAAATGATGCCGGTGATAACGTAACCGTCAATGGCGACCGTTATCGTGCCATGATAACCAACTATTTGATGCCTGAAATTGAAGCTCGTGATCTCGGCGACATTTGGTTTCAACAAGACTGCGCCACTTCCCACACATCGCATCAATCAATGGATTTATTGAGGGAACACTTCGGTGAGCAGATTTCACGTTTTGGGCCGGTCAATTGGCCACCAAGATCGTGTGATATCACACCGTTAGACTTTTTCCTGTGGGGATAAGTAAAGTCTAAAGTTTATGCGGACAAACCCGCTTCGATACAGGCCATGGAGCAAAACATCAAGCGTTTCCTGTGGGGATATGTAAAGTCTAAAGTTTATGCGGACAAACCCGCTTCGATACAGGCCATGTAGCAAAACATCACGCGTGTCATTCACCAGTCGAAGTGTTCGAACGAGTCATCGAAAACTGGACTCAACGGATGGACCATCTGAGACGTAGCCGCGGCCAACATTTGAAAAATAAATGCCAAAGAATGTTCATTCAAATGATAATAAACATTCCCCATTCAATTTGAATTTTCTGTGTTTTTTTCTTTAAAAAAGTAGGGAACCTCGAACTGGATCACGCATTACTTTATGGGGTCTCAGTTCAATATTTAGTGGTGCTGCAAACGGAGTAACAAAATTAATATACGCCCCATCCTATCGTGGAGGGTATAACAAGTATAACATTTTTCTATCATCTTAAGGGAAACTTTCCAGAGAATGTTCTCAAAGAAAGAAAGGGTCAGAAATATTCACTGGCATTGTTTCCAAGCTTCTCAAATATACAGCATTTTTTACACAAATTTTAAAAGTAAGCCATATTTTCTCTAATCGCAAAGCTAAAATGTTTAAACTTTCCGCATATTTATATTTTATATGTGCTAAGCTGTTGTACGTTGAACTGCAGAGGGAATCTTAAATCCGGCTTTTAGTAGATATAAGGCAAACAATTTTCGAAATTATTTTGGGAATTGTGGGATTGACTTTTGGAAATATTATGATTAGCGAATTACATTCGATTTGTGATATCAATACCTACAAACTACGAAATATTTCATTGAAATATGTTCATTTTAAATATTTTATGGCGCTTTTAGATTTCTGTCTGCATTTGAATATTGATTTTTTAATTTTTTTTTACCAAATAAGTTTTTCTAAATTTACAACAAAATTTGCTATACGATGTAAACAATTGCCAGGTGAGCCCACAAAAGTTATGGCCATATTAGTTTATATTTTCAAAATATAGCCAATTTTTATACCCTACACCACACTGTGGTACAGGGTATTATAACTTTGTGCATGTGTTTGTAACACCCAAAAGGAGAAGAAATAGACCCATTGTTTATTAAACCGATCGACTTAGAATCACTTTCTGAGTTGATATAGCTATGTCCGTCTGTCTGTCTGTCCGTCTGTCCATCTGTCTGTGCATGTATTCTTGTAATCAAAGTACAGGTCGCAGTTATGGTCCGATCTCGACGAAACTTTGCACATATCTTTTTTTGGCTCCCTTTTGAATTTGGTTAAAATCGGTTCAGATTTAGATATAGCCCCCATATATATGTTACCCCCGATTTGACATGTAAGCGCTGTAAAAACTTTATTTTATATCCGATCAGTCTGAAATTCGGCAGAAATCGGTTTAGATTTAGATATAGCCCCCATATAAACGTTACCCCCGATTTGACATGTAAGCGCTGTAAAAATGTTATTTTATAACCGATCAGTGCGGACTTCGGCACAAAGAGGTTTCCTTCTACATGAAGAAATACTGCCAAATTCGGAGAAAATCGGTTCAGATTTAGATATAGCCCCCATATATATGTTACCCCCGATTTGACATGTAAGCGCTGAGAGACTGTATTTTATATCCGATCAGTTCGAAATTCGACAGAAAGATGTCTTTTTAAATGAATGAGTATTCAGGGAAAATCGGTTCAGATTTATATATAACATCCGTATATATGTTCCTCCTGATTTGGTATCAAAGCGCTATAGAAGTTGTACTTTAATTCCGATCATTAAAATTTTCCAGAAATATGTTTCTTAATTTAGGAACGAATATTGCTTAATTTAGCGATTATCGGTTCAGAATTAGATAATAGGTTCCTACCCATTTACCAATTATTCCAAATTATTATCGCAATGACCCTTATCGCATTGTTAGGGAGGTGTAGGGTATTATATAGCGCCCCCGCCCGACTTTCTGCCATTTCTTACTGGTTTTATTTTATTTCAAAAAGTTATATCGATATATCGTGTTTTTTAACAAGTTTTCAGAAGAGACAATAAACGTTGCTATTACGTCAAATCGCGATATTTTTAATATCTTTGATTTTTGAATTTTTCTTTTAATTATTTACCACCAAAATATCATGAAAAGGTCATTTACAACGTAATGATTTTCAAGAAAATCGACATATTTATTTATATTTATAAAACAAACAAAAAATACATATAGGGTTTTGATATTTGAATGTTCACAGCGTACCTCAAGCAATCGAAAGTTGTCCTGGATTGTGGCCAAAAACGGCTAATGAAGTTTTGTGCTAAATCATTCCCTCTACTCAGATAAGAAGAGATCAAAATCTGATCTGCTTCCTGTCGCGAGTTATCGTGATAAACACAATTTTTAAAAAAACCGAACTTAAATACATAGAATCGCGGAAATTTAAAACTATACGAGTATATATATCATGAACTTTAATTACCAACTGACCATATGAAAAATATTGCAAAATATTTTTTGCATATGCGACTAATTTCACTTTCTGGAGCCTTGATTTGAAATATTTTATATTAATAATGCGTCCTATTTTGGCGTCCACCAGAATCAGAAAAAACATTTTGGTAGATCGCTCTTTGTAATAGTTACAGCAAATTTACGGACACTACCTTTTTGAAAATATTTTTGGTTCATGATTACAGGACCTTAAGGACCTTTCTAATATTTACACAATAGCTAAATCATTCAGTTGTCATTCAGAGTCCAAAACTGCATTATTTTTTTCGGCGGATTAAGTTCTCAGTATCGCGAGCCTCCAAACTGTGGATATATAATTTGCAATATCTCCGTCAATTCTTAATCGATCTGTACAAAATCAAAAAATCCAAATTTTGCTAAGGGGTTCAAATTATTTTATTTTTTTCAAATTCTCATTATTAAAAAATTTCAAAAAATCTCGACCTTCCAAACAATATTGACACACTTGTTTTATTTTTACCCATATTTCAAAATACTAGCACAGCGTGGGGGAAAAAATTATAAATTCAATTTTCAATTGCAGATATCTCGATAAATATACGAGATAATGCTTAGGTGTAAAAAGTTGTATTGCAGACCTCGGTTAGTAGAACGCACACAATTTTAAAGATGAAAGATACACGTGGTTAAACATTTTCTTCACCCGAGGCGGCCAAATTTGAGCCCTCCAGCTCTGACCCTGTTTAACACAGGTAACCCATTTTTTTATACCCTCCACCATAGGATGGGGGGTATATTCATTTTGTCACTCTGTGTGTAACACCTCTAAGTACTGATCTGAGACCCCATAAAGTATATATATTCTTAATCGTCGTAACATTCTAAGACGATTTAGCCATGTCCGTCTGTCCGTCCGTCTGTGGTAATCACGCTACAGTCAGCAATAATAAAGCTAGGTTGATCAAATTTGGTACAAATACTTCTTATAGTTGCAGGTTGTTTGAGATTTCAAATGGGCCATATCGGTCCATATTTAGATATAGCTCCCATATATAGCATCTAACTTGTTGTGACTCCTAATGTTCTCATCTACTATATTTTTTGTGTTTTCGGTGTTATTTTCTTTAGGTTTGAGTTATGTTGTGAGGTCACATGCTATCCATGGTGGAGGGTATATAAGATTCGGCATGGCCGAACGTAACGCTTTTACTAGTTGTTTTATTATATACCTTTATTTCTTTATTCATTTTTTCGGTATCAATAACGCGCATAAGTACATTTATATAATATAAACATTAGTTATTTCAATTGAAAATTTTTTTTTCCAATATCGGAAGTGATTCTAAATTTTGCAACAAATATGACTTTAAGTTTTTTTTAAATGAAGATATTACAGATATGTTTTTTAATCCGACTGGTAAGTTATTGTATTAGCTTGGTCCAGCAAAGACAATACGCTGTTTTGTTAAATCTATGCGACATCTTGCTACTTGTAAGTTATGAGCCTGTCTAGTTCTCCTTCCAGTTCTCAATATATTTTGATTGAATCGTACACATCTTGAACTTAATCCTCGTACAGATTTAAACATGTATAACAGGAGTTGTTGTTTGTATAATCCGAGTACAGGTAAAATATTCCTTGAGTTGTATTTGTATAAGTTTATGGTTGAATAACGCATTGGTAGATTATATACAGTTTTCAGCGCCTTGCTTTGAGCAGTTTGTAATTTCTTAAGACATCTTGTTGCACGAGTTCCATATATTAAAGGTAGATGTGTGAGATGAGAATGTATAAGTGCATTTAATCTGTTCCTAAACTTATACAGTATTCCTGTTGCGGATGATATCTTCTTTTAATTCCTAATATATGTAAATCCCAATGTAGATTATGATTCAGATGTATTCCCAAATATTTGACATTCTTTGACTCTGAAATTATAGTTCCATTTACATGTATAACCATCTCTTCATCGGTTCCGCTTATTTATATGCGATCTAAATCGTATAAATTTCGTTTTTGCTGGATTAAGTACTAGTTTATTGATTCGAGCAAATTCCGATAGAATTGCAGAATCATACTCCATCACCGTTTGTAATACTTTTTCGTGTTTATATTTATAAAACAGACAAATGTCGTCAGCGAACATAATTAGTTTGCCATGAAAATTTATATTTTTTAGATCATTCACATATATCTTGAAAAATAAAGGTCCTAAGACACTGCCCTGAGGAACTCCGTGATTTACCGGTAATAAACTACTCTTTGAATCTCAAATTTCCACATACTGATGTCTGTTCTTTAAGTAGTCATGAAATAGTGGTAACGTTTCCTCCGCTACTCCAATATTTCTCACCTTAGTTAGTAGAATATCATGATGAACTAAATCGAAGGCTTTCGAAAAAACAAAAAAAAACAGCAACATCTTTATATCCACAATCAATTCCATCGCAAATGTATTACAAATATATACAACATTCACCAAAGCTTCTTATGTCCAAGATCCCTTTGTGAATCCATATTGATGTTCATACAATATATCTTTTGATTGGAGATAGCTACACGGGGGAAAATCGTCATTTTTGATATGTTTGAATTGAAAGAAAATATATTTGGAAGCGATTTTTTCAAATACTATATATTTGTTAACAAATAAATTTTATTTGAAAATCAAGAAATCTTGTTTGGAACGCATCTATCTATCTATATATGGGGAAAAACACGTCAAAAGGCCCACTTTTTTCAATTTTATTCCGATCGCGTCAAAACTTGGTGGGGTTGCAGAAGTACTTTGGGTATGCTATGTGCTTAAAATACAGCTTCCTAGCGTGATACGTTATGAAGATACAGGGTGTCAAAGTTGGAAATTTTGACCATTGTATCTCCCGACTACGTGGGCCGATTTGAATCAACCGTGGCTTATATGGCAGCTATTTAGAAACGCACAAAATGTGCATTGATAATTATTTGCAAATATTCAATTTTCATATTTTTTTCTCGCGACTTATGTTTTCCTCGCGATTTTAATTGTGTTCCGCGGATGGGATACTATATCTTTAAACTACAATAATTAAGCGAATTCTGTTTACTTTATCAATACGAATTTTCGCAATGGGATGAAAACCACAACAAAAGCTGTGGAGATTTTGAATGTCAAACCTACTATTTTGTCATTACATCTTTCGTATTATAAAGTGAGTTTATTCTAAGATGTGGACCGGAAACACGATTAATAAAATGTAATGGTGGCATTCTATAGCCAAATACGCCAGAACAACAAAAAAACTTATTTCGCAAAAAGTCGACGTCGCATTTTTTACACTGGCCTACAATATTGCACTGGTCAAATCGAATCCTAGAAAGCAGATATCGGACACGATCTCGAAGTATTTTTAGGTTCTAAATCCGAATATAAAATCAAAAATGCAATATATATTCGCGTTTTTGAGATATTGTGTTAATTATGTGATAAAAATGCTGATTTTACGCTTTTATGAATATAGAATCGCGAAAGACGCACTTTTACAAAAAAAAATTTCAGGTTTCGCAAAATAATCGCTTTCCAATTAATACGAGTATTCAAAAACTTTAATAATCGTTAGTCATCTCCGAGGTATCTCCCGGGGAACCTAGTCGGAGAAATCGTATTTTTAATATAGCTACAATTGGAAAAATAAAAAAAAAATTAAAATATGATATCTACGAGATGGTGTAAGATTTTGGCCCTTTATAAAATTTAATTTTAATTCGTTTGATACTCGTTTTAATAGGAATGCGATTATTTTGAGAAACCTGCAATTTTTTTTGGTAAAAGTGCGTCTGTCGCGATTCTGTATTCATAAAAGCGTAAAATCAGCATTTTTATCACATAATTAATACAATATCTCAAAAACGCGAGTATATATTGCATTTTTGATTTTATATTCGGATTTAGAACCTAAAAATACTTCGAGATCGTGTCCGATATCTGCTTTCTAGGATTCGATTTGACCAGTGCAATATTGTAGGCCAGTGTAAAAAATGCGACGTCGACTTTTTGCGAAATAAGTTTTTTTGTTGTTCTGGCGTATTTGGCTATAGAATGCCACCATTACATTTTATTAATCGTGTTTCCGGTCCACATCTTAGAATAAACTCACTTTATAATACGAAAGATGTAATGAAAAAATAGTAGGTTTGACATTCAAAATCTCCACAGCTTTTGTTGTGGTTTTCATCCCATTGCGAAAATTCGTATTGATAAAGTAAACAGAATTCGCTTCATTTTTGTAGTTTAAAGATATAGTATCCCAACCGCGGAACACAATTAAAATCGCGAGGAAAACATAAGTCGCGAGAAAAAAATATGAAAATTGAATATTTGCAAATAATTATCAATGCACGTTTTGTGCGTTTCTAAATAGCTGCCATATAAGCCACGGTTGATTCAAATCGGCCCACGTAGTCGGGAGATACAATGGTCAACATTTCCAACTTTGATACCCTGTATCTTCATAACGTATCACGCTAGGAAGCTGTATTTTAAGCACATAGCATACCCAAAGTACTTCTGCAACCCCACCAAGTTTTGACGCGATCGGAATAAAATTGAAAAAAGTGGGCCTTTTGACGTGTTTTTCCCCATATATAAAGAAGAATGTGTGTTTGTTTGTTTGTTTGTTTGTTGGTTTGTTTGTTTGTTGGTTTGTTTGTACCGTATAGACGTCTAAACGGCTGAACCGATCTTCTTGAAATTTTCACAGAATGTACATGTGTGGGGCGTGGTGAAAATAGGGTACTTGAATTTTCGATATATGAAGTGGGCGTGGCCCCGCCCACATAAGACAAATTTTAAAATTGAGATATCTTGCACAATTTGTTAGTGAGAGTGCTGCAATTTTGTACATATGTATCTGGTGGCAGTCTACGTGATTGGTCCAAAAATGGGCGGGATCGGACCAATGGGCGTGGCCCCGCCCATATAAGCCAAATTTTGAATTTGAGATATCTTGCACAATTTGTTAGCGAGAGAACTGTAATTTTGTTTATATATATCTGGAGGCAGTCTACGTGATTGGTCCAAAAATGGGCGGGGTCAGACTAATGGGAGTGGCCCCGCCCCGTTAAGCTAAATTTTGAAATCGAGATATCTTGCACAATTTGTTAGCAAGAGAGCTGTAATTTTGTGTATATATATCTGCTGGCGACTTACGTGATTGGTAATAAAAATGGGCGTGATCGGACCAATGGGCGTGGCCCCGCCCATATAAGCCAAATTTTGAATTTGAGATATCTTGCACAATTTGTTAGCGAGAGAGCTGTAATTATGGGTAAATATATCTGTTGGCGACCTACGTGATTGGTCCAAAAATGGACGGAATCAGACGAATGGGCGTGGCCCCGCCCATATAAGCCAAATTTTGAAATTGAGATATCTTGCACAATTTTTTAACTAGAGTGCTGTAATGTTGTACATATGTATCTGGTGGCAGTCTACGTGATTCGTCCAAAAATGGGCGGGATAGGACCAATGGGCGTGACCCCGCCCTTATAAACCAAATTTTTAAATTGACATATATTGCACAATTTGTTAGCGAGGGTGCTGTAATATTGTGCATACGTATTAGGTGGTAGTCTACTTAATTGGTCCAAAAATGGGCGGGATCGGACCAATGGGCGTGGCCCCGCCCATATAAGCCAAATTTTGAATTTGAGATATCTTGCACAATTTGTTAGCGAGAGAGCTGTAATTTTGTTTATATATATATCTGTTGGCGACTTACGTGATTGGTCCAAAAATAGGCGGGGTCGGACTACTGGGCGTTGCTCCGCCACTTTAAGCCAAATTTTGAAATCGAGATATCTTGCACAATTTGTTAGCGCGAGAGCTGTAATGTTGTGCATATGTATCTGGTGGCAGTCTTCGTGATTGGTCCAAAAATGGGCGGGATTAGACCAATGGGCGTGGCCCCGCCCATATAAGCCAAATTTTGAATTTGAGATATTTTTCCCATTTTGTTAGCGAGAGAGCTGTAATTATGGGTAAATATATCTGTTGGCGACCTACGTGATTGGTCCAAAAATGGGCGGAATCAGACGAATGGGCGGAATCAGACGAATGGGCGTGGCCCCGCCCATATAAGCCAAATTTTGAAATTGAGATATCTTGCACAATTTTTTAACTAGAGTGCTGTAATGTTGTACATATGTATCTGGTGGCAGTCTACGTGATTCGTCCAAAAATGGGCGGGATAGGACCAATGGGCGTGGCCCCGCCCTTATAAACCAAATTTTTAAATTGACATATATTGCAAAATTTGTTAGCGAGGGTGCTGTAATATTGTGCATACGTATTAGGTGGTAGTCTACTTAATTTGTCCAGAAATGGGCGGGATCGGACCAATGGGCGTGGCCCCGCCCATATAAGACAAATTTTGAATTTGAGATATCTTGCACAATTTGTTAGCGAGAGAGCTGTCATTTTGTTTATATATATCTGTTGGCGACTTACGTGATTGGTCCAAAAATAGGCGGGGTCGGACTACTGGGCGAAATCGAGATATCTTGCACAATTTGTTAGCGCGAGAGCTGTAATTTTGTGCATATGTATCTGGTGGCAGTCTTCGTGATTGGTCCAAAAATGGTTGGGATTAGACCAATGGGCGTGGCCCCGCCCTTATAAACCAAATTTTTAAATTGATATATATTGCACAATTTGTTAGCGAGAGTGCTGTAATGTTGTGCATATGTATTAGGTGGTGGTCTACTCAATTGGTCCAAAAATGGGCGGGATCGGCCAATGGGCGTGGCCCCGCCCCTATAAGCCAAATTTTGAAATTGAGATATCTTACGCAATTTGTTAGCGAGAGTGCTGTAATTTTGTGCCATGTAGTCTTCGTGATTTGTCCAAATATAAGCGGAATTGGATATATGGGCGTGCCCCCGCCCATATAAACAAAGAGTTTAAATTGACATATCTTGCACAATTTGTTAGCCAGAGTGCTGTAATTTTTGCATATGTATTAGGTGGTAGTCTAATTGGTTGGTGCAAAAATGGGCGGGATTGGACCAATCGGCGTGGCCCCGCCAGTATAAACCCAATTTTGAAATTGACATAACTCGCACAAAATTATTAGTCTGATTACTCTAATATTGTGCATATATATTAGGTGGCAGTCTACGTGCTTGGTCCAAAAATGGGCGGGGTCGGACAAATGGGAGTGGCCCCGCCCATATAAGCCAATTAAATTTTGTGTTTGATATATCTTGAGCAAGTTGTTAGAGAGATCTATGTAATTATGTGCATATATATTTGGTGTCAGTCTACGTAATTAGTCCAAAAATTAACGGGATCGGAAATCTGAAGTCTGGGGCAACGAAGTGGACCGGGTCCAGCTATATATTAATATATTAGAACATAATATATTTGCTAACTGACTTTCACAAATAAAATATGTGTGTACCCACAAACAAAGTTATTTTTTAAGAAGTTTTCCAAACATATTTTATTTAAAAAAATTTTAAAACTTTGCTGTTTTTTTGAATTTGAGTTAGTTTTTCCTAGTTTACGTTTTACACTTTACAGCTAAAAATGTCTTTTAATTTATAAATATTCCAATTCATCACTTTTTGTCAATCCATCAATGCAATTTATATTCCCAAAAGATTATACGATTTTATTTTTAATTAAATTTTAAAAACATTTAAAATTTATAAAAAAAAATGATCTTTGAGTATCTGAATAACAGAAAACTTGTCTTTAAATTAATTGATACATTGCCAAAATAATTAAATACAAATTAATCTTTGTTTCGGAAATACTAGTTCCAAATAAAAAAATATTAGAATGGGAACATATTTTTGTTTAGAACAATATTCTCCCAAACATATAATATTTATGTGTGTCAAATATTATATATTTGTAGTGTACTCTAGACATATGTATATTTCAAGCCGAATATGTTTGGGACAATATACTACAGAAGCGATATTTTTTCAGCGTGTAGTCAACTGATCAGCAATTATTTTTTCGAAAATTTTATCAATGATTGATAAAACTGCTACAGGTCGGAAGTCAGCCACAAATTTTTCAATGATGTGTATAAAAAACGTATTTCTATTATTAGCAAAAATCCAATCTATACAAGTCTTACTGAGAGGTCTTGTAACATGTTCATGACATGAGTGCATTTTAAAATCGTGTAAAAGATTTATCAACAGTTGCTGTGATCTTTTCCGAACCAATAAATCCACATTTACGTCTCCAACAAGTAGAGTGTGATAAGACCGCAGCTCTCGAAGTATGACTTCAATTTTTGTTAAGAAGTTATTAATTTTACATCGCTGAGATCTATAAACGATGATATTTAAAACGTAACTTCTCAAATATATGTTTTAGAAAAATTACAAGTTTTGTCGGAATCAGTAGTCTGGTTAAGAAACGACAGGATTGTTTCCCTATTTTTGGATTCCTTCCACTGTGCAGCGTTTACATATCAAATCGGCGGCAGCATATATATGGGGCTATATCAATATAGGAATCGCCTTTACTCAAATTTATTATTGTCTCGAAGTTTATCAAGAGCACTTTCAATTTGTATACATGAAAAATGTTGTCTTATAAAGTGCATATATTCCAAATGGGAAATCTAAACCAAATTCAATATGGATCGTCCTTGGTCCAAAAGAAAGATATGTGCAAAGTTTCGTTGAGATCGGACCATAATTGCGACCTGTACTTTGATTACAAAAATACATGCAAAGACAGACGGACAGACATAGCTAAATCAACTCAGAAAGTGATTCTAAGTTGATTAGCATAATAAACGATGGGTTTATAATACCATGTACTACAGTGTGGTGTAGAGTATAATTATCTGTCGCTATCATCTCGAGAAAAATTGGCGAAATCTCCTCTACCCCTTATGGCACCTCTCACATAGAGGGACAATTTTGTACAAAAAGTTAATAGATTATAAGATGAATACGAGTTCATACAAATACTCGAAATTTTGCACAATTTTTTTAATCATGAATGATTTCAACAGAAATTGAAAAAAGCGAATCAGACTTAGAAATAATAGCCTACAATGTTATATATTTGAAATTTAAATAAAAATTATATTACTATGTTTAAGACAAGCGAGTGTATTGTAAATATAAACACAAATTCTCCCAAAAAAAGGATGTGGAACTACTGTACACACAAAGTTCCATAATAATTGGATTTGTGTTGCCACAAATACCTACTCATTGAGGTGAAATTTGCCGATTTACATAAAAGGTAGGTCCCGATTTGTCTTAACGTCACAAATACCAACCGACTGTTATGAAATTTGAAAATTTGCCCTTAGTTTTAACCTGAACCATTTAAACTAGCAATGAACCTCATTTGAATCACATTTTTATATAATTCACAAATAAATATATAATCCACAAATACCTACTCATTGAGGTGAAATTTGCCGATTTACATAAAAGGTAGGTCCCGATTTGTCTTAACGTCACAAATACCAACCGACTGTTATGAAATTTGAAAATTTGCCCTTAGTTTTAACCTGAACCATTTAAACTAGCAATGAACCTCATTTGAATCACATTTTTATATAATTCACAAATAATAAAATAACAAACGCCCAAAAAACAATAATACTAACCATTTGGGCCGAAATGTGGCAAAATTCATTTATATTAATCCAGAACTAGTTACTGGAGTAATATACCTCATTGGAAGACCTCATTTTAATATATTCAACATTTTAAGTTATCAGCCAATATCTTAAGGTCTTAGATAGGGAGTCCAAAAAAACGGTTTCCGGTTTAACCGAAATATTACTTTTTTTAAAACCCGGTTTTCGGTTATTATTTTTTGTCGAAACCGGTTTTTAGGCCGGTTTTTAAATAATATACGAAAGTGATTAAAATGTCATTAAATCGTCGGCTTAATGCTATTTTGGTCCATACGCCATTTTCGTGTTTTTTGAGTTAAGAGTTGATACTTTGGGTTTAAAGCATGCTCTTTCAGAATCTGCAATCTTTTTTTTCCTATCTAGTTTTCTAGTCTAGTTTTCGAGATATTGGTAGGGTAAATCGATTTAACTCTGTGATGAAATAAAAAGTGTGTAACTCTTCAGTCCCGTTTTTACTCAAACAATAAAATGCGTTTTTCTCCGATCATACAAAATGGCGTATGGAACAAAATAGCATTAAGCCGACGAAATGTTTATTGTAAAATAAAAACAAGTAAGAAAGTTTCAGTCGGGTAAACCGACTAAGGTATATACACACATACCCTCACTTTGTGAGTAACATTACGCATAAATCTGTCGATTAGTGTGGGAGTTACCGGAAGGGGTTTTTCCAAATACACCTATTTTTCGGTAAACAGTAGATTCTTAAATACATTGCATTGTGCCGAACTATATGCGTTTATGGGCACTGGTATATTAACGTTATGAGATATTTAATTTTGGTATGATTAGGCCATTTTGTGTGAGAGGTACAAAAAGGGGCGGGGTGATAACGCCCACTTTTAACAGGGCTATAGGCACTATAACAGCATTACACTGTACAAAATTTCAAGAATTTGTATGCACTGGTATTAAAGTTACAAGCCGTTTACTTTTGGTACGAAACGGTCCATTTGTGTGGGAGGTACCAATAATGCCCATTTTTTACCGGACTATAGGCGCTACAAAAACATTATACTGTAGAAAATGTCAAGCATTTTTATGCACGTGAATTAAAGTTATAAGCAGTTAAATTTTGATGCAAAATGGTCCATTTGTGTGGGAGGTACCAAAAGGGGCTTGTCAACTTCACCCATTTTTCTTGAGGTAATAGCGACTAATATACTAATATTATGTGTAGAATTTCAGAAGATTTGAATAAGTAGTATGGAAGTTATTAAAGAACAATATTTCACTACATTTTAACCCTTTGTGTGGGAGGTACCAGAAGGAGTATACCAATATGGCCCTTCTTCGAACTCGTCCGGAGATAGAAAAAAATATTACCGCATACCAAATTTGAAGTCAATCGGTTACTCCTTTCGAGTGTTATCGTGCGCACCAGCCAGTAGACAGACAGACAGACGGACGGACATTGCTCATTCGACTTAAAATTACCCAAAACGAATATCCGCCGAACATACTTGGGGTCTTAGGTCACTCCTTCGATGTGTTACACTTCTTTGCGTAGCAAATGATATATACCCTCGTATCACTAAAGTAAGGGTATAAAGAACTAACAATTATTTGTAGTAAAAATTAGTAAACAAAAATAGATTATTACTTCGTTTATTACAGGTTTAATTTTTTGGTTGACTTTAAATAGAAAATATTATATTTCTGAAATTACCTAAAAAAATAATAAATCATTTAGAATGTTTTTTCATAAAGATTTCTCATTCGCTTGTGTGTAGAAATCAACCATATAGAGCTCCGTATCTCCCATACAATTGCAGCAGAACTGTTGATAACGAGTGTCACGGCTCAGAAATCATGATCCAGTATGTGTGCTGCCAATTTTTAATACATATTTATACACCGCCATGTATAAAATACATGTTTCTATAATAATATAGAAACAAAATGGTCTTGAAGCCGGGAGAGTATCCTAGTTAGAATCACAATGTTTTTTTTTATAATAATATCTTAAAAATAGAATACAATTTAAATGATTATTTTTAAACGATTTTTCTTTTAATTTTTTATGTAAATTGACGTTGAAAAAGCTCACAAACTTTGATTTAGTCAATATTAGACCGATAGTCATTAAAGCATTGTATAAGTAACACAGCTTCTCCGTTTTCTTCTTAAACTTTTTAGAACAACTTGTTTAGAACAACTGTCAGAATTATCCACCTCATCGTTGTTATTTGTTGCATCTTGTATAATCGTAAATGGTATCCACAACAAATAGGAAAAATAGATCAATACTTTAATTTTTATTTTAAACAATAAATAAAAAAAACCGGTTAACCGACATGAAAAAACCGGCTTTCTCGGCTAACCGAAAATGACATTTTTTAAGAAACCGGTTACCGGTTGCAAAACCGGTTAACCGGTCCCGGTTTTGGACATCCTAGTCTAAGAAATCAAATATACCAACTCATAGGACCGAAATTTGAATTTATACCCAAAACCAGTAATTGACCGTCTTGATCTAGGTCCCATACAAACCACAAATGTTAAGCAATTGCGTTAAATCTTTTCAATGTGAATTTATTTTAGAGTTAACTATTTAAAGCTATAACGGCTCCTATTAGCACACATTTTGAGAGGCCCTGTTCTATCATAACATTTGGTAGATGTCAGTATTAAGTTAATATCAATGTAGCATAACGTGTTTAGTTAACTTTTCTACGTACTTAAGATTCCTCATGAATTTAAATCATTTTTTTCATTGAACATCGTAATATCCACAATTTCATTCTATACAATATTCATGTCAGTCTGTAATGAGATTTCATTACATACGTGAAAGATTTATGAGAATCATACCTCAAACCTCATTCTTCCAATCCCAAACGTCACAACCGAAAGAAACGCTTGTCATTCCCAAAGCAAAAAATAACAATTCTAACAAATCGCTAGGGATTTTTCTTTCACAGAAGTAAGCCGTGGCCGAGGCCAAGGCAAAGGAGAAAACGGAGGAGGAAAATAAGTGTGGCATTAATAAATTATGAGACCATTAAATCGTCTAAAGTGTAACTAAACTGAAAGAGGTCTGCTCAACACCAACACAGAATACAAAGCATCAAATTATACAAAATTCCTGATTGTCATGGGTAATGCGGATGGTATCTGCAAAAACTCTTTAAACTTAAAGTGAAAGTAGATTTTAAAGCACGCTAAATATGTACATAATTATTTATTTATTTATTTAATCCATTACAGTAATATGAAGCCAATAAGGCCAATTGATTATATTGCATTGTTCAAAATAACCTGAGTTATAAACTTAACTTTTAAATAAATTAAATTCACTTAACTAAAACTACAATTTGTGTAAAAGCAACCTATCTTTTGGCTCCCCAGCCATAAAATAAAATACATTAAAACAAACAGAAAAAAGTCCAAGTCCATAGTAATTCAAAATACAACAGCAAACATTAGATGAAAAGACAAAAAAAATTATTGCACTTAAAGTTTAAAACAGTAATAGTTATTAATGAAGAGGGACGATTCAGAAATATTAAATATTGACGTTCTGAAGCATTTAAATTATTTACGGAAAAATGTGTATTATGAAAAATATAACTATTTGAAATTATTTACGTTATTATTGATATTGTGAACTAAGAAAATCAATCAGTTTTAAACGGAATACATTATTAGAGTGCGAGAAAATACGTAATTCGTGAGGCAACCGATTCCAACATCGTGCTATTCTGACCAAAAACGATCTAGCATAGATATTCTTCCAGATCCTAGGAATAAAAATTTGTGGGTTTCTAGTAGATCGCGAGAATGTAAACATTCGGACCAACTGTAAAGGCATACTACTTTTCATGACGCTATAAAAAAGGGACAAATTACGGTAAAGCACAAAATTATTAAAAGTGCAACCAAGAAAGCGTTTAACGTAGCCAGATATATGATTTCTTTGTCGAACACTGTACGTAAAACGTGTAATGGTATTAACGATACGCTTTAACCTTAAAAAGTGTAAACCAATAGTTCCTGAAAAAACCTCTAGCCCATACAACACCTGAGACATCAAGAGGGCATGAGCCAGCCTTAGCTTGATACGGAAAGGAAGGTACAAATTTGAAGCATAAAGTCTACGCAGGGTAGCCCAAACTTTTCCCGATAATGCGTCAAGTTGATTTTTAAATGAAAGTTCAGAATCAATAACCACGCCTAGGCACCTATGATGGCTTACAAATTCAATTTGATTCTGACATAAGAAAATATTTAGATTCGGCAGCACGCGGTTTGCAGGACCAAACATTAGAGCTTTTGACTTCAAAGGATTTACACTTAACGAATTCAAGGACGCCCAATGTAAGAGATTATTAAGACACGAGTTTATGTCACCCAGATAAGCCTCTGGAGAAGTATGACTACCACTAAAAAGCAAAAAAATATCATTCGCAAATACGAAAGTTCTGCATATATTAGAGCTAATGTATCGCTGAAGGTCACTAACATAAAGTATGAACAAAAGTGGGCCCAACACAGATCCTTGTGGCACTCCAGAATTAAGGGGATGCAAACCAGAGTCAACACCATTATAAGCAACAAATTGAGTCCTTGCACATAAGTAAGAAAAAATAAGCAAACAAGCAGATTTAGAAAATTTTAAATCATCTTTGAGCTTACTAATTAGTTGAACATAGTTGATAGAATTAAAAGCTTTAGAAAGATCAAGAGAGACGAGAACACTTAACTTATCTTCATTAATATCCTCACGAGCAGAATCTGTAAGTTTGAGGAGCAGGTGGGTAGTGCTATGACCACGGCGAAAAGCATATTGTGAGTCATTAATAAGATTATAACAATATTGAAGAATTTGATCTTTCATAATATGCTCAACAACTTTTGACAGCGCTGGAAGAATCGATATAGGTCTAAGGTCATTTGGTGCCAGAACTACCTTAGACTTTGGTAGAGGAACAACTCGGGCATTCTTCCAAGCATGCGGATATGTTGATTTTGTTAGAATACAATTTATCGGATCAATAACCAAATGAGAGATGTATGGAAAAATAGACTTTACAAAGCATATCGGAATACCGTCTACACCCACAGACTTAGATTTAATTTTACCCATTGCCTCAATAATCTCAATCTCATTTACACAACGGAATGAGAAATCTGAATTTATGTCATGAAAGTTATTAAAATCAACGTCTGTATCACCATTTTCAGCTGCAGTGCCGTTTGCAAAAAAGTCATTTATCCTGTCTACATCGATATCAACAACAACATCATCGTTTCCGACACACCCAGAACTTCTCAGAACTTTCCACAAACCGGCAGAGTCAAGTCCTCAAAAAACTGTAGAAAAATACCTTGCTTTTGCTCTGCGGATTACAGTTTTCGCTCTATTGCGATACTTACAAAAAGTTCTCCAATTCTCCTATGATTGGTCAGATTGGAAAGCAGAAAAGGATACATCCCTAAGAGATCTAGCAAACCGAATATCCCTGGAATTCATCCAGTTATTATCACGAAAACAAACACTTTTTCGAACTATAGGAACAAAAGAAAAAAGATTACTAATGAGAGAGCCAACAATAGAACATTTAGTATCAACATCAGTGGCGGCAAAGACAAAATTAGGATCAAAGTAACGTAGGAATGAATACAATCCTTCCCAATCAGTATTATTATAATCCCGGTACTCAATGAAATCTTGTATACAACGGTAACTAAAGAAAGAGATCCAAAGATAAGTGCATGGTCAGAAATTGGGCCTGATCAAAATAACATACAAGAGAAATATCACTGACCAACATAAAATCTATCAGCGATGTATACCGATGCCCTAAATCAAAATATGTAGGTTTTGAGTTGTGAACAATAGACAAGTTATACCTGGTGCAGATAGATCGAAACAAGTTTACCTTAGAAACATTGAACAAATTACAATTAAAGTCACCAAGAACAACAATGTGAGAGTATTCAGAAAAAAGTTCACTATGTTGTCTCTCTAATTCATCCAAGTTACCTGAAGGCAAATAGACTACACCAAATAACAACTTAACATCACGAAAGAAAAGTTCTACAAATAGAGACTCACAATGAAGTACAGAAACTTTAAAAGCACATTTATAGCACAATCCATTGGAAATATAGATGCAAACACCACCACCCCTACCAGGAATCTGACGATCATTACGGCAAAGTCTGTAGCCTGGAATCGAAAGAGCGCGGTCAGAAATGTCCTGTGAAAGCCAAGTCTCAGAAAGGGCAAAAATGTCAAATACATTATCTTTAAGTAAACACCTAAGTTCATCAAGCTTAGAAGAAGGTTTAATGCTTCTACAAT
The DNA here is from genome assembly GCA_963930755.1 of Eudasyphora cyanicolor. Taxonomy (NCBI): domain Eukaryota; kingdom Metazoa; phylum Arthropoda; class Insecta; order Diptera; family Muscidae; genus Eudasyphora; species Eudasyphora cyanicolor. Next base: position 52,260,258 of record OZ005736.1, on the reverse strand, counting down.
TTAAATGACCTGCTTTCAATTCATTTTGAAACCGAAGCAATGAAGTTTTAAAATAAGAATTACTATGTACTACTGGACCAAGATTTCCGTTAAAAGACATCAAAGACAGAAAAATGTAATATGGAGGGGAACCATAAGAAGAATTGCAAATGCAAAAAATGAATTAACCAAAAACTACAATTCATTATATAATATTTACTGAGATCATATCCTAACTCACAGCTGATCGTAAGATATACAAAAATAAATTAAAAGCAAAACAATAAGATATAACCAAGATACAACGAGGAAAAAATGGGAATATTCGGGCCACTCTATGTATCAAGATGTTACAAAAAGAGAAAAAAAAACAAATTAAAAATGAATAGAAATGAAAAATAAATGACATGTGTTAGACAGGAGCTCTATTTTGTTCGTTGAGAAGCAGATCGCAACATCCTTCACGATCACTTTACCATCAGGGAACACAAATCTAGCACTTGCCTTATCACCATTCAAAATCTTGAATTTAGTGATAATGTTCATCCGACGAAGTTTGTTGCAGACAGTGTTCAAATATCCAGCAGCAGGAGTGTAGTGGTCATTGAGATAGACGCGGGTAGTAACGTCACCACCACGATCTCTCAATATGTCACATACCCTTAGTGTGTGAGTTTTAAAATATTGCTTCATAATCTTATCCCGATGATGCACACTGTTCAGCTTAACGAGAATTTGCCTTCTATTGTTGAAGTAGCAAGCATGGTTAACATCACATCTGGCTAATTCAACATTAAAATAAGCACCAACAGCAATTGCTTGAGCCACAAGGTCATCCAATCCTTCCGGAAGACCAGCAATAAGGAAATCGCCTCGATTCAGCCTTCGATGTAGCGCGTTGTTTTCCGCCCTCAACGCTTTATTTTCTGCTTTCAGAGTAGATGCGGCAGATTCGACATGGGCTAAGCGCTCATTAAATTTATGAATGTCAGTCCTCATTTCAGAAAGGCATAGGGACATTTGCGTATTCATGTTGTCAATAGCAGCCTTCATGGTACTAAGGTCAGAATTATGGCTGTCAATAAAGGAGTCGAGCTTCTTGTTGAGGTTACGAATGTCATCAGCAACTCCAGCAACGCCAGCACTGTCACGAATTTTTGTAAGGTTTGACTGACAAGAAGTACAAATATAGGCACTGACTTTAACAGCCTTCAACGCCGACAAGTCCTTCTCGGACACTTTAGCACAGGAAGCATGAAACCACTTGCCACAGATATTACACCCAATACTTCCTTGGCTCCTTGTAATAGGATCTGCACAAGAACCGCATTCAACAGCTTTAGCAGCCGGCATTTTATGTAGCAACAACAAAAGCAGCAGCAAAAAACAACAAAACGGCAACAGCAACAGTTAAAGGCGCAGCAAAAATAATTGTCAACCACAATGACAGACAAGCAATTATGCAACACGACTGACTTTGTGATAAATTTTATTATACGTCTTTTATTCACAGAAATTCAATAAATTTGAATTTTTCCGAGTTTAGTAAGCAAAGTTCAACAATCGCGAATAGAATAAAATGTATAAATACAGCGAAAAAGCGAGTAAATAAAGGAACGATCAGCTGAGATCCTCACACACTTCTACTCAGGCATAGGGTTGCCAACCTATGCGAACTTTATTTATGTAGAAATGTTGGGCATATTCTAAGTACAACTGGAAAAATTAATATTTGTGCACCCTTTACCATGGATTTAAATAATCTAGTAAGTAAAGACAAAAGTCGGGTGGAACCAATTTTGAGAAATTTCAGTTTAGTTTATCCATATCCCAAGAAATACATACGTGGCAGATGGGACATACTCATATATATATAAGAGCTATAACTAAATCTGAACCGATTTTTATAAAATTACACCCGTTTGATATTTGGGTCAAACGGGCCTATTTCCCCTTCGATATAGCTAATTACCTATTGTATTCAGAAGATTTTGCCCAAAGTGTTTTCGATAGCATTTTCCTTTATCTTTTTGCGATGCCCTTTTATCCTAATTGATTCAGGAAAGATTTAAAGAATTTCAAAATCATCAAAATTCACAAATATTATACAGTACTACACATGATTTTAGTATTCAACCCTGAGAATTGGACTTGAGAGTAACCCCAAAAATAAGAACTTCTGCATCATTCGTTTAGTCAAGTTTGTATATATTTTTACAAAAATTGTAATACAATACTTTTATTTGAAAGATCCAATATTAAACACGAGCTAGATTTGGGGAGTCTGTTTGTATACAACTATGAAATATTTGGTGGCAGAGTTAAACGAGGATTTCAAAAAAATACACAAAATTATATTGGATGACCATCGGTTGAAGTTTCGCGAGCTAGCTGAAGTCATAGGTATTTCAATAAGTGCTATACATCGCATATTGACGGAAAATTTTATGATGAGAAAACTGTGCGACAGATGGGTGCCGCGTTTGTTCACTATCGCGATGGCCAACTTCAACGAATTAAAGTTCGAATTGCTTCAGCACACACTTTAATCGCCGACGAAACTTTACAGATACCTTTCTTTTTGCCAAAGGACGATCCCTACTAATTTGGTTAAAATCGGTTCAGATTTATATATAGTATATATATGTACCCCCGATTTGGCATAAATGCACTGTACAGGCAACATTTTTGAACCGATTTATAAAAAAAATTGACAGAGAATAGTCTCGTGATATACTTAGACATACAAAATTAATTCAAAATAATACAAAATTTGGCGAAAATCGGTTCAGATTTAGATATAGCCCCCATATATATGTTACCCCCGATTTGACATGTAAGCGCTGTAAAAACATTAATGACCATTCAGGGAAATCGGTTCAGACTTCATATATATGTTCCTACTGATTTGGTATCAAACCGCTATAGAAGTTGTACTTTACTTCCGACCATAACAAAAATTGGCAGTAAGAAGTTTCTTAAATTAAGAACAAATACATATGTATATATGTTCCTACACAGAAAGAACAAATTGAGTAATCCGTACTTGAATCAAGCCGTAGAGCTGTCACTGTACTTGTACTTGGTTTCTTAAACCAAGTACAAAATACTTGAATCAAGTACGAATTTTTAAGACCTGATTTCTTAATCTTTAAGCTTGGTTAGGCTTGACTTTAAGCCGAAATGTCCTTATTTCAAGTATAAAAGGATCGATTTGAGCGCGAAACGGGCTTCAATGAAGAAAATTTTGATTCAATTAAGCCTGCATATGTATATATGTTCCTACACAGAAAGAACAAATTCAGTAATCCGTACTTGAATCAAGGCGTAGCGGTGTCAAAAGTACGGCAAGTATGGTTTTTCTTCAACCAAGTACAAAATACTTGAATCAAGTACGAATTTTCAAGCCTGGTTAGGCTTGACTTGAAGCCGAAATATCCTTATTTGAAGTATAAAGGGATTGATTTGAGCGCGAAACGGGCTTCAATAAAGAAATTTTTGATTGAATTAAGCCTGCCAAATACTAGATCTAAACCTGATAATACTTGATTTAAGCCTGATAATACATGATTTAATCCTGATCAGTTCTTGATTTAATCCTAGCCAATACTTGATTTAAGCCTGATCGTCCTTGATTTATTGAGCTTTCGTTCGTTTTATGCCTACATAGTACATATTTACTTATATATTAATTACTAGCTGGACCCGGTCCACTTCCCAGATTTAGATTTCCGATCCCTTCCATTTTTGAACCAATTTCAAAATTAGGTTTATATGGGCGGGGCCACGCCCTTTGTTCTGATCCCGCCTATTTTTGGACCAATTGTGAGTCTCACTTGTTTGGAAAACTTTTCTCGAAGAAAAATTCTATTATCAGCTTGTATTTGAATTTAAAATTTCTATATGAAGCCTTTTGTCGTTTTTATACATACAATTTTCTCATTCGAAAATAATTTTCAAAACGACAAAACGTTTTCCGGAATAAATTTTGTAAAGGCAAGACTTTGGATACGAGAATAAGAGGTTCATTGATAAATATAAGCGAGATTTAGGAGATCAATAATTTGAATGAAGGTATCAATTGTGGATTATATATATATTTGCATATTTGCTGCGAAATTGGGCGAAAAGTTGGGAGGTAAATTGGAATTGTTTTGTCTGTAGATTTATAGTGAAATTTGTATCCTTTTAGGAAAGGGGGAATATATTTCTCATTCCTCCCAATATTTATAAAGTCCTTACAAAAATTGTTATCAATCTTCGATTATCCTCTGGCCGAATGTTAAATTTAATTTTCTGAAGAGAATGTGCTAATGTGCTTATCGTTTACATGAGACATTATCCGAACCTTCATCGTCCTCTTACTATGTATTGCTAATTTGAGTCAAAGGATCAATGAATCAACAGAAATTGCAAATGGAAAACCTGATATACTGGCTTTAACGCAAATTAAAATATAACGAATAACGAATTACATTGAAATTCCTGAACAAAATGGCTGGATCTCAATGCCTTTCCTTGAATTTGGCGATTTTTTTTTAATAAGTATCATAGAATTAATTATTGGATCACTAATTTTCATCTATCAATCATTAACCAATTTTGCACACTATAAATAATCTCCGTAACTGGTGAACTTTTTTAATTACAATTGATCAACCAGAATCCAGCAATGACAACAGGCCTGATGTCGACGTGGGATCTTTCATTATGGTGAGTTTGTAAGAATTGCACACAACAACATATAAATTAATTCACTCGGTTACAAGATTATCTAAACTTTCTTTTATCTTTAAAAAGAAAACAAAACATCTTACAAAAAGATTATTTCGTGCATCTTCATACATATATATTAACATTTTTTTTTTGTATCAAATATTTGTATTACTAAAATAAGACATTACATAAAATAGATTAGTACAACTCAGACTTATATTAATTAGTATAATTTATTTTAAATAATCTATCTATTCGCGCTAATACGTAATATTTTAATATATTGTTAAATATTGTAGTTTTTAAAACACCGCCAGAATTCATGTTTAATATATTGTTTATTTATTGAACGTAAACATGTGTTAAGTAATTGATTATTTCCACGAACCGCTTAGAGAAAAGTTAGCACATCGAAAATGGGTTATCCAACAGAATATCAGAGGATAACAAAGGTAGGGTGGGTAGTGATAAAAAGAGGCATTTCTATCTTAGCCCTCTTCGTTTCCTGTTTCCGACTTGTACTCTCTTCTTTCCTATCTACTATTTTCTTTCCCGTCATTGAAATTGGTCACCATCATTCAGGGTTTTAGCTACCTATTTTTTATTTGTGTAACGTACTCTAACCTACCTTCTTAGAACCAAGAACACCACCCCATTTCCCTGAGCACGGCCGGTTATAAAAGGTAGCAAGTAGGTTCCGTGAAGTTAGGACACAAGTTCGGTCGTTACATAAATTTAATGGCGCCCAAGGTGGGGCCTCGGCTATTTAAAAAATTGGAAAAACGGATTAGTTTAAAAATTCCTACATGGTTTTATTATCGTTATATTACTGATGTCTCATATTTTTTTTAATACATCTCCGTGGTGATGATGACTATATTCAATACTATTTTCGTGTAATCAATTGTGGTTTGGATTTCTGAAATATCGGTTTAATTTCGGATTTTGGAACCGATCAAGTTGATTATCGACTATTTTTTTTTATCGCTATGTAGTTTGTTTGAGATTTTTGGTTAATGATGCCTATTGATAACCTACTCACAATACTGGTGATATTTACCTTCGTTTTGATCTTTCTTATTCTAAATTTTTGTTTTACTTTCGATCGTGTTTGAGATTTTAATATTCGAAATAGATTTTGGATACTGACTCACACGAACGGTTTAAAACCTTACTTTCTATCACTTGTGCACTTTTAGATCCTGGATTTTTACCGTATGGATTTGGCTGTACAGTTTACCGGATCAGTTGTTCACATTTATATTTTCTAATTCTTGGTACAAGTGCGGAAACCAAATAAATTTACGTGATTGTGCTAACTGATGTCTAAGTGTAGTAGTGGATTCATATTCGTTGGTGTTTTTGTATTTTATTTGATTTTTATTATGCCTTTGACAAGAAGTCGTGAAGATTTGTTGAATATCGGTGAACCAACTAATGTCAGCTTTACGGTGAATTTGGAAGATGAAGGTTCCATTGCTCACAGGACTCGGAATGCTAGTGGAAAAGGACGTGGACGTTCTCACACTCATGAGGATGACACTAGAATTGTAGGCTTGATTTCCGATTCATTAAATAATTTTAGAACTGAAATGAGTCAATTAATATCTACTGAGCTTCGCTTAATGGTTCAGCAGATGAGTATTAATAACAATGATGCCGATCCGGTTACAAATGGTGTAGCAAACGGTTCGTCTGTTTGTAATGATGCTACTCGATGTACGCCTACGGCTGCGACGAATCTTGTAACGGCGTCGTCAGGTGTCGCTTCGCAGAATGAACCATTGTATGCGGAAAAGGTTCTTAACATCATTCGAAACTGGAGATTGAAGTTTTCAGGATACGACAACGAAATGCCAGTCGAGGAATTTATTTATAGAGTTAGTGTACTGACTACAGACCATTTGAGAGGAGATTTTGGACTTCTTGGCAGATACGCCCATTGTTTATTTGAAGGAAAAGCTCTAGAGTGGTATTGGCGGTACCATAGGCAGAATGATGAGATAGAATGGTCTTCTGTTACGGCAGCTCTCAAGAGACAATATAGAGTGGATTACAGCGATTTTGACGTTTTAGATGACATACGCAGACGGAGACAGAGGTCAAACGAAAATTTTGATCAATACTTGGAAGTGATTTCCGCAATGACGGATAGACTGAAAAATCCGATTTCTGATGAGGATCTGTGCGAAATTCTTTCTCGTAATTTGAAGACACAGGTTAGACACGAACTTCTACACTTGAACATAAGAAGTGTGTCGAATCTTCGAAGTGCTGTCAGGAAGCATGAGAAATTTATGAGGGATATGCATAGAGTGGAGCAGCGGAAGTTCGGTAAGGCAGCGGTATCGGAGATAAATAGCCAGGACGAGATTGAGAATCAGGAGGAGGAAATAGAGTCTGAGGAGGCAATCTGTGACGCAGTTCGAAGTGACACAAGATGTTGGAATTGTGATAGGACTGGACATACATATATCGATTGTATGGAACCAAAGCAAGTTTTTTGCTACGGTTGTGGGATGAAGAAGTCATACAGACCTACTTGCCCGGACTGTTCTAAGAGGAAGCAGGGAAACGGACAGGGGGATGTCCGTCGGAGGTAGAACGGACATCCGGCGATTTGAAGGATGACAGATCGGGGATTTCAGATACTAACGATGACAATAACGTACAGCGAAATGTTCATCCCTTGCAGAGACCTTTACATATACGATTGAAGGAATATCAGACAGCTCGTGCCAGGATATTTAAAGACAGCAAAAGAAGACTGAGGTCGTCCAAACGCATTGGAAAACATTATGCTAAATTAAAGACTTTTAGATTATGTAAAATTTCACCCGTTATTAGCCAGGAACTCGATTGTAGACCTTTTGTATATGTGAAAATTCAAAGTGAGAATTATTTGGCCTTATTAGATAGCGGCGCCAATAAGAGTGTAATTGGTGGCGACTTGGGATTGGTGGCACGTAATTTTAGTGGATTTCGGCGATGTGTAGGGAACGTACGGACTGCAGATGGACAAAAGCAGAATATCTTGGGAACGGTGGCAGTAGATGTTACATTTCAGGGACGTACTAAAATATTTGAGTTTTTGCTTGTACCTTCAATAAGACAGGACATCATTTGCGGCTTTGATTTTTGGGATGCTTTTGGACTCAAGATTTCGATGCCGACAATTGGGGAAGTTGTTTGTCCCAAGACAGAACAGAACCAATTGTCACTTACGGACGCACAAAGATATAAATTAGATAGAGTTATATCAGTTTACCCGAATTCGGAGACTGAGGGACTAGGCTGCACTTCACTTGTTGAACATGTTATTGATACAGGCGATGCTAAACCTATAAAACAGCGATATTACCCTATATCACCTGCTGTGGAAAAGCTTTTCTGTGAGGAATTGGATAGAATGATTTCTCTTGGCGTTATAGAAGAGGCTCCTAGTTCGCCGTGGTCTTCTCCCGCGGTCGTTGTAGTGAAACCTGGTAAGGTTCGAATGTGTGTAGATAGTAGGAAGCTGAATTCCGTGACAGTAAAGGACGCGTATCCTATACCAAATATTGATGGACTATTGGCAAGACTTCCTCCAGTTTACTGCATTTTAAAAATTGATTTAAAGGATGCTTTTTGGCAAATTAAACTGGAGGAAAGCTCTAAACCGAAGACTGCATTTACAGTTCCAAATCGGCCTTTGTACCAATTCACAAGAATGCCATTTGGACTCTGCAATGCACCGCAGACTTTGTGCAGATTAATGGACTGTGTTATTCCGTATGATATGAGATCTCATGTATTCGTTTATTTGGATGATTTATTAGTGGTATCGAAGGATTTTGAACAACATTTGTCTCATTTGATGGAGGTGGCAACGCAGTTGAGGGCAGCAGGATTGACCATTAATGTGGGTAAGAGTAGTTTTGCACTAAGTAGAGTCAAATATCTTGGATACATTGTCGGTAACGGGACGCTACAGGTTGATGATGAAAAGGTGGCGGCGATACAGGAATTCCCAGTACCCAGGTCGGTCAGGCAGTTGCGTAGATTTTTGGGCATGACTGGGTGGTATAGGCGCATCATTAGAGACTTTTCGACGTTGACTTTTCCATTGACGGAACTTTTGACCAAAAAGAAATCATTTGTTTGGACAGATCAAGCTCAGAAGGCGTTCGAACTACTTAAGACTAAACTTACAACGGCACCGTTACTTATTCATCCTAACTACGATAAACCATTTATTCTACAGTGTGACGCAAGCATGTGTGGTGTTGGGGCTGTTCTGGCACAAGAGGACAATGAAGGAAATGAACGACCTATAGCTTATATGTCCCACAAATTAAATCGCGCGCAGCGGAATTATACAATAACGGAACTTGAATGTTTGGCTGTGGTCATGGCAGTACGAAAGTTTAGGTCTTATATTGAGATGCAGGAGTTTCGAGTGGTAACCGACCATGCGAGTCTCAAATGGTTGATGGGGCAAAGGGATTTATCGGGTAGATTAGCAAGGTGGTCTTTAAAATTACAGGGTTTTAAATTCTCGATTGAACACCGTAGTGGGAAGGAGAATGTTGTGCCCGACACATTGTCCAGGGCTCATGAGGGAGAGGATTGTGTTGAGGTAGTCGAATTGGAGATTGTCCCGGCTATTGATTTGGATTCGGATGCATTTGACAGTGATGAGTATTGTAAGATGAGGACGGATTATTGTAATTCTGGATTGCCAGATTTTAAGATTATCGACAAGTTTATTTATAAACGTACGGAATTTTCAGTAGGTGATGCGGACGAGTCGGAGGCTTGGAAACTTTTTGTACCGACAGAGCTTAGAGGAGACGTGATCTATTCAGCTCATGATGTACCTAATTCGGCACACGGTGGTATTGCCAAGACTCTGGAGAGGATTAGACGTTATTTCTATTGGCCTAGGTTAGTTACGGACGTAAAGGAATATATACAAAATTGCGACTTGTGTAATACTTCGAAGACGCCGACTACAATTTTACGACCGCCTATGGGACAGATCGTTAATACCGAACGTCCCTTTCAGAGATTATATATTGACTTGATTGGACCACTGCCACGGACGAAGACCGGTCATATTGGGATATTGATAGTGCTGGATCATTTTTCTAAATTTACATATTTAAAACCATTACGCCGATTTGTTTCTAAGGAAATAATCAATTACTTACGATCAGAGATTTTTAATTGTTATGGTGTTCCTGAAACTATTGTGACGGACAATGGATCGCAATTTCGTAGCAATGAATTTGAAGTTCTTTTAAAGGAATATGGTGTCAGACATATGTTCACTGCAGCTTACAGTCCACAGGCGAACGCTAGCGAGCGAGTGAATAGGTCTATAAACGAAGCCTTGCGTTCGTATGTTAGGAAGGACCAGCGAGAATGGGACATTTACTTAGACAGTGTGAACTGTGCGTTGCGAAATAGTATTCATCAATCTACAGGGAAAACTCCATATCAAATCTTATTCCGACAGTCAATGATAACCCACGGAAATGACTATGCACTTTTAAACAGATTGAAAATTCTAAATGAGACGGACACTCAGATTGAACGAACAGATGCTTTGGCATTATTAAGGGATGAAATACGGCAAATGGTAAGAAAGGCGTATGAGAGGAATGTCAGAATTTATAATCTAAGATCACGAAGAAGGAACTTTTCCATCGGACAGGAGGTGATAAGGAGGAATTTTGCTCATAGTTCCAAGATTTCCAACTTTAACTCTAAGCTAGCTGCAGTGGGAGTAAAGGCTAAGGTTTTAAGAAAAATAGGTCAGGTGAACTATGAGCTACAGGATTTGGATAGCGAAAATAGGGGCATCTACCATGCTAAGGATGTTTGGGTATAGTGGGGGCACCATACCTGGTCTGATTATTTAGGATCAGTCTTTGGGATTTTCAAACCCAAAGCCAGATTTATTGGTGGGTGTGAATGTGAGTCTCACTTGTTTGGAAAACTTTTCTCGAAGAAAAATTCTATTATCAGCTTGTATTTGAATTTAAAATTTCTATATGAAGCCTTTTGTCGTTTTTATACATACAATTTTCTCATTCGAAAATAATTTTCAAAACGACAAAACGTTTTCCGGAATAAATTTTGTAAAGGCAAGACTTTGGATACGAGAATAAGAGGTTCATTGATAAATATAAGCGAGATTTAGGAGATCAATAATTTGAATGAAGGTATCAATTGTGGATTATATATATATTTGCATATTTGCTGCGAAATTGGGCGAAAAGTTGGGAGGTAAATTGGAATTGTTTTGTCTGTAGATTTATAGTGAAATTTGTATCCTTTTAGGAAAGGGGGAATATATTTCTCATTCCTCCCAATATTTATAAAGTCCTTACAAAAATTGTTATCAATCTTCGATTATCCTCTGGCCGAATGTTAAATTTAATTTTCTGAAGAGAATGTGCTAATGTGCTTATCGTTTACATGAGACATTATCCGAACCTTCATCGTCCTCTTACTATGTATTGCTAATTTGAGTCAAAGGATCAATGAATCAACAGAAATTGCAAATGGAAAACCTGATATACTGGCTTTAACGCAAATTAAAATATAACGAATAACGAATTACATTGAAATTCCTGAACAAAATGGCTGGATCTCAATGCCTTTCCTTGAATTTGGCGATTTTTTTTTAATAAGTATCATAGAATTAATTATTGGATCACTAATTTTCATCTATCAATCATTAACCAATTTTGCACACTATAAATAATCTCCGTAACTGGTGAACTTTTTTAATTACAATTGATCAACCAGAATCCAGCAATGACAACAGGCCTGATGTCGACGTGGGATCTTTCATTATGGTGAGTTTGTAAGAATTGCACACAACAACATATAAATTAATTCACTCGGTTACAAGATTATCTAAACTTTCTTTTATCTTTAAAAAGAAAACAAAACATCTTACAAAAAGATTATTTCGTGCATCTTCATACATATATATTAACATTTTTTTTTTGTATCAAATATTTGTATTACTAAAATAAGACATTACATAAAATAGATTAGTACAACTCAGACTTATATTAATTAGTATAATTTATTTTAAATAATCTATCTATTCGCGCTAATACGTAATATTTTAATATATTGTTAAATATTGTAGTTTTTAAAACACCGCCAGAATTCATGTTTAATATATTGTTTATTTATTGAACGTAAACATGTGTTAAGTAATTGATTATTTCCATCCATCGAAAATGGGTTATCCAACAGAATATCAGAGGATAACAAAGGTAGGGTGGGTAGTGATAAAAAGAGGCATTTCTATCTTAGCCCTCTTCGTTTCCTGTTTCCGACTTGTACTCTCTTCTTTCCTATCTACTATTTTCTTTCCCGTCATTGAAATTGGTCACCATCATTCAGGGTTTTAGCTACCTATTTTTTATTTGTGTAACGTACTCTAACCTACCTTCTTAGAACCAAGAACACCACCCCATTTCCCTGAGCACGGCCGGTTATAAAAGGTAGCAAGTAGGTTCCGTGAAGTTAGGACACAAGTTCGGTCGTTACACAATCAAGTAGACTACCACCAGGTATATATACACAAAATTACAGCACTCTCGCTAACAAACTGTGTAAGATATCCCAATTTCAAAGTTTGGCCTATATGGGCGCGGCCACGCCCATTGCCCTAAACCCAACCATTTTTAGAACAATAACGTGGACTGCCACCGATTATATATGCAGTAAATTGCAGGGCTCTATGAAATAACCCCCCAATTAAATAACCCTCCAAATCGAAAATTAAATAAATCCCCAAAAAATTGTACAGAAAACAACAACAACTAAATTTGGGGGTTTGTTTCACTTTTTGGGGAGTTATTTCATGTTTATTTAGGGGAGTTAATTCATAATGAAATAAGTCCCCATTTTTTTGCAATGAAATAAATCCCCAATTTTCGATTTGGGGACTTATTTCATTTTTAAAACAATATCTTTTAAAATCAAAAATTAGAGTTCAATGCCGGAAAAATACTGTACTCGCCACATGTGCAAGTAGTGTAAAGAATATCTACTGCACTGAAAGAAAATTTATAGTTACAAAATATTAAAATTAGTTGGAAGAATATTTTTAAATATTAATAATAATTTCAATTAATAATAATATTAATTAATAATTCTGAGCAAAGATTCTTTTACGTGTATAATGTGATGTACTGAAAATGCGAGCGAATTTATAGACCATTAGAAATTATGGTAGCATTGACTACTTGTTTAAGTAAATATGTACCAGCAAATCAGTTTGTTAAAAGACTTCAAAGTGTAAAAATCGAAAAGAAAAAATAATTACGAAGTTACTGCCGGCAAGAGACGTAATAGTGAACTGCTTTATGTTATAGAGCAAAAAATGATTTATCAATAAAAACGGAAGGAAAACGGTCTTTAACGGAAGTGTTGTGCAATGATTGTGGTACTGAAAAGGATGGCGACAGAAAGGATACGTTTGATTGAGCAAAAATTGGTAAAAATTAAAAAATTCGCGCGAATTTATCAAATTTATCAAAAAAAAAAAAACAAAAAGATATGTTTGATTGAGCAAAAATTTTCGAGCGAATTTTTTAATTTTATACCAATTTTTGCTCAATCAAACGTATCCTTTCTGTCGCCATCCTTTTCACTACCACAATCATTGCACAACACTTCCGTTAAAGACCAAACAAACGTACATCTTCGGTTTCTCATGAAAGAATAGCTTCGCAATAACTTATGTAGTGAACAGGCAACCAATGGAGTACATATGGTTGATTGAGACCATATGTATTCCATTGGTCGCCTTTCCACAGTGATTCCACCATTTTTAAAAATGTTCTTTATATGGGCGCGGCCACGCCCATTGCCCTAAACCCAACCATTTTTAGAACAATAACGTGGACTGCCACAGATTATACATGCAGTAAATTGCAGGGCTCTATGAAATAACCCTCCAAATCGAAAATTAAATAAGTCCCCAAAAAATTGTACAGAAAACAACAACAACTAAATTTGGGGGTTTGTTTCACTTTTTGGGGAGTTATTTCATGTTTATTTAGGGGAGTTAATTCATAATGAAATAAGTCCCCATTTTTTTGCAATTAAAAAAATCCCCAATTTTCGATTTGGGGACTTATTTCATTTTTAAAATAATATCTTTTAAAATTAAAAATTAGAGTTCAATGCCGGAAAAATACTGTACTCGCCACATGTGCAAGTACTGTAAAGAATATCTGCTGCACTGAAAGAAAATTTATAGTTACAAAATATTAAAATTAGTTGGAAGAATATTTTTAAATATTAATAATAATTTCAATTAATAATAATATTAATTAATAATTCTGAGCAAAGATTCTTTTACGTGTATAATGTGATGTACTGAAAATGCGAGCGAATTTATAGACCATTAGAAATTATGGTAGCATTGACTACTTTTTCAAGTAAATATGTACCAGCAAATCAGTTTGTTAAAAGACTTAAAAGTGTAAAAATCGAAAAGAAAAAATAATTACGAAATTACTGCCGGCAAGAGACGTAATAGTGAACTGCTTTATGTTATAGAGCAAAAAATGATTTATCAAAAAAAACGGAAGGAAAACGGTCTTTAACGGAAGTGTTGTTTATCAAAAAAAAACAAGTAAGAAAGTTTCAGTCGGGTAAACCGACTAAGGTATACCCTCACTTTGTGAGTAATGTAATATTGAATATTACTCGAATTATTGTATCAATTTGTGTGGGAGGTACCAGAAGGGGTTTATCAAATACACCTTTTTTTTGCTGAACATTAGATACTTTAAATTCATTGCACTGTGCCGACTTATAAGCATTTATGTACACTGGTATAAACGTTATGAGACATTAAATTGTGGTATGATTTGGGCATTTTGTGTGGGAGGTACAAAGAGGGGCGTGGCAATAACGCCCATTTTGCACAGGGCTATGGACACTATAAAAACATTACACTGTACAAAATTTCAAGTATTTTTATGTGCATTTGTGTGGGAGGTACCAAAAGGGACGTGGCGACTTTGCCCATTTTTCTCGAGTTGATAACGACTAATAAGATAATACTATGTGTGGAATTTCAAAAGATTCGAATTAGTAGTATAGCAGTTATTAAAGAATCAATATTTCACAACATTTTAACCCTTTGTGGGGGAGGTACTAGAAGGAGTGGACCAATATGGCCCATCTTCGAACTTAGCCGGAGATAGAAAAAAATATTACCACATACCAAATTTGAGGTCAATCGGTTACTCCTTTCGAGAGTTATCGTGCGCACCAGCCAGCAGACAGACAGACAGACAAACAGACAGACAGACAGACAGACAGACAGACAGACAGACAGACAGACAGACAGACAGACGGACGGACATTGCTCATTCGACTTAAAATGACCCAAAACGGATTTCCTCCGAACATACTTGGGGTCTTAGGTCACTCCTTCGACGTGTTACACTTTTTTCCGTAGCAAATGATATATACCCTCGTCACACTAAAGTGAGGGTATAACAAAAGGATATGTTTGATTGAGCAAAAATTTTCGAGCGAATTTTTTAATTTTATACCAATTTTTGCTCAATCAAACGTATCCTTTCTGTCGCCATCCTTTTCACTACCACTATCATTGCACAACACTTCCGTTAAAGACCAAACAAACGTACATCTTCGGTTTCTCATGAAAGAATAGCTTCGCAATAACTTATGTAGTGAACAGGCAACCAATGGAGTACATATGGTTGATTGAGAACATATGTATTCCATTGGTCGCCTTTCCACAGTGATCGCTGACTCTATTGCCAATGGTTTGCAAAATTATAATTGTCCTGTTTGCCGTAGTATTATTGAAGATTATATGCAAATTTATACTTAAAATTGTTTATATTATTAAAAAAATAAATAAATAAAAAAAATTGGGGAGTTATTTCACTCTAAAAATTGGGTCTTATTTTATTATGAAATAAGTCCCCAAAAATGGGGATTTATTTCATTTTAAATTTGGGGTCTAATTTAATTATGTGGGGATATTTTAAAATTAGGGACCTATATCATAATGAAATAAGTCCCCAAATTTGGGGACTTATTTCATTTTCGATTTGGGGGTTATTTCAGAGAGCCAAATTGCAGCACTCTGGCTAACACATTGTCCAAAATATCTCAAAATTCGCCCAATTGTGGACCAAGCATGTAGACTACCACCAGAAACATATGGGCATTTCCAACGAGATGTCAACCGCAGCCAAAAAATTGAAAGTCTATAAAGGTATTTTGTTGTACTATTTTTTTATAGGGAATCTATCAAATTTAACTAATTTTTCCAAAAACTACATTTATTCATAACACATTTCAAAATATTTGAGTGCAAATTGGAATAATTGCAAAATTTATGTTTTAAACATTTGTATTGCATGTTATTTTCTGATTAATGGTCTCTCTTTTAAATCTCGATTTATATTTAAGGGATATAAGAAAAATAATTTTTGTTGTGAAAATAAATATATTGAATATATTAAAAAGCATTTAAAGGGTCCGCCAAAAAAAACTTTTTTTGTGAAAATGCTATAAAAAAACTACTGAATATTTTCTCAAATTTATTTTTTATTTAAAAGTACAATCCTTCCGGTTAATAATGGAAAATAATTTCATTCAAATGGCTGCCTCGGCTGGCCATGCAGTAGCCTACACGATCGGTCCAATTTTTAAGCACATTATCGATTGTGTGCAGCTGTATTTCACCAATGGCTTCACGAATATTGTCCTTTAAAGCGTCAATTGTCTCTGGCTTGTCGCCGTAACTCTTATCTTTGAGGGCACCTACCTACCAATGCGAAAATGGGAAATCGGTTCAGATTTAGATATAGCCCACATATATACATTATCCCCGATTTTACATTTAAGCCCTGTAGAAACTGTATTTTATATCCTATCAGTAAAAAATTAGGCAGAAAGAGGTTTCTTATAACATGAATTAACATCGATTTGAGGGAAATCGGTTCAAATTTAGATATAGCCCCCATATATATGTTACCCCCGATTTGACATGTCCGCGCTGTAGAAACTGTATTTTATATCCGATCGGTGCGAACTTTTCCAGAAAGATGTTTCTCAATTAAGGAACGAATATTGCTTAATTTAGCGATTATCGGTTCAGAATTAGATAATATGTTCCTTCCCAATTACCAATTATTCCAAATTATTATCGCAATGACCTTTATCGCATTGTTAGGGAGGTGTAGGGTATTATATAGTCGGCCCCGCCCGACTTTCTTTGCTTCCTTGCTGGTTAAGAAATGTTTACTTGATTTCAAGTATTATATAGTTATTGTAAGCCTTTCAGCGCTTGATTTTTTCAATATAAGCCGATTTATACTTGTTTTAAAAAAAATTTAGTAAGAACGTACATACACTTTTAAGTACGATTTCGGCTTAAATTAATAACTTTTTACTTGAATTTAGTATGGCATTTTTTTTTCTGTGTACCTATTTACATTATTATCGCAATGACCCCTATCGCATTGTTAGGTATAGGTTATTATATAGTCGGCCCCGGCTTTCTGCCTTTCCTTACTGGTTTTTGTTTTCAAACTTGAAAAAATGGCTCGGCGAAAAAATATTTGCCAACAATGAAAAGGAGGAGGATGCGATTGAAGGCCTTTTTCAGGAGCTAGACAGTTCTTACTACAGGGTGACTGATGAAAGCTGCTACCAAAAAAAAATTAATAACTTTTTTCCTATTTAATGAATCTGGTTAATTTTTTTTTTTTATTTTGCAGATTGATTTTTAGGTTTTACAAAAATTGATAACTGGGACACCGAAACAAGAATTTGGATTGTCCGCCTCTATTACGCACTGACGTCCGTAGTTTCGGTTTAAAGAGAGTATAGGGGCACGTTTGGCGGCAATCCTCCGAGCAGATTGACCATAAAGAGACTTGTTAACAATTTTTCCGAGCGTGGGGCAGTCAACAGAATACCTTACCATCGAAATCCTTCAGTTCGGACGGAGGAAACAATCGCTCCTGTAGCTGATGCCATACAAAACAATCCAATAGTTTCGACAAGAACCTTATCTGCTCAAATGGGTATAAGCAGACAGTCATTGCAGTCAATTATGCACAAAGATTTGGAGTTATTCCCATATAAAATTCAAATGGCCAACAAAGTGAACTCGGCAGACTTCCCGATTCGCTTAGAATTTTGCCAGAAGATGCGTCAAATGGTGGAAGAGGACGGAAACATGTTGAACTGTCTTTTTATGTCTGACGAGGCCCATTTCGATTTAAACGGCAACATAAACAAACAAAATTGTCGAATATGGAGTGCTTCCAACCCACAGATACTCCATGAGACGGAATTGCATCCACTTCGTTTCACAGTGTGATGTGCAGTTTCATCACGCTGCATTGTCGGGCCCTACTTCTTCGAAGAAAACGGTCACACCGTTACAGTTACTAGAGGCCGTTACTTGAGCATGTTGAGAGAGTTTTTCTATCCAGAATTACGCCGAATGAGAATTTCTTTCAACTCTGTGTGGTTTCAGCAAGATGGTGCAACTCCTCATATAGCCCGGCCTGTTATGACAGAATTTCGACGAAAATTTGCCAATAAGCTGATATCCAAAAACTCCACATTCGCCTGAGCTTACTGCACCTGACTTTTTCTTGTGGGGTTATTGCAAACAGGAAGTCTACAAAGCAAAACCAACAAATTTGAATGAACTAAAGCAATCCATTCGAGAAACAATTGCGGCTATACCCGTCTCAACTCCATTCCTAACTAAATTCCATTATTTTTAAAACTAATTAAGCTATATTTAATCAAATTTAATGAGCTTTAACATGAATAAAAGAAAACTGAATTCCAAACACTGAAAAAAAGTTATTTGAGTTTCTTAATGTAGCAATATTCATCAGCCACCCTGTATGAACAGGGTATTAAAGCTATTGAATATCGCAGGAAAAATTTATTGAGCTAAAATGAGTTTATGTTTGACCCTTTCGATTTCTGTAGTTTTGCAGACGCCTACTACAAGACAATGTGGAACTATTATCTTTTACCATTTGTCCAAATTTATAGAGGTTTATATTTAAGAGGGTGGCAAAATTAGCCATCTACAACATTTTTTTAAATTTAGCTATTTTGAAGCCGACATAACATTTGAACGGATGTAAGGTTAACAAAATTATAAATTAAGTAATCAATTTTTTGTGGGTTAAGGACATCAAAGGAATTTTTTTCGATTTATTTTTAAAATTTAAATCTTATATGATGGGTAATAAAATTTCCTACATTACGAAAAAATTGGTTCGATATACCCAATAGTACAAAGTTATGACCACTTAAAGTTATATTTTCAAAAAAAAATTATTTTTGTCAATTTTTGTGCAAACTTCAAGTGGTCATAACTATTTGTACTATTGGGTATATCGAAACAACTATTTCCTCATACAGGAAATTTTATTGCCCATCCATACATGTTGATACGGCTGAAATCGTATTGCAATTGCAGATATTTCGGTAACTATACGAGATAATTCTTTGGTGTAAAAAGTTTTTTGGAGACCCTTTTCAATTGCAGCTATCTCGGTAACTATACGAGATAATTCTTAGGTGTAAAAAGTTTTTTTGGAGACCTCAGTTAGTAGAACACACATGAATCGGAAGAGAAACACGAGTTACACGCGCTTGAACATTTTGTTCACCCGATGTGACTAACATTGAGGCCCTCTATCTCCGCCCCTGTCTGACAAAGGGGGCCCATATACAAAACTTAACTTCTCCAACACTTCTTCATCTAGCATGCCAAGTTTGATCGCAATCGGTTGTTTGGTTAAGAAACGCTCGAATTATTTCCCCTTTTTGTATCCGTACCACTGTGCAGTGTTTTGCAAAAACAGACGAAAATTGTCAGACTAGTCTTGGTATTTCGTCCCCAAAAACTGTTTGGGATTTGTGAGAGGTGACAAATATTCTGTGAAAATTTGAAGAAAACCGAGGGAGCAATTTTTCCAAAAAAGATTTTCCCAAAAAAAAAACTTTCGTAATTTTTTTTTTAAAAAAATCGAAAAGCGGAGCGTTATGTCCTCTTTAAAACAAAGTAAACTTTGCAAAAATCGGTTCAGCCTTTCGAGAACAATTACAAACTTCGTAAAACACAAAACTCAATTTTTTCAAAAATTTAAATGTTCATAACATTTTTTCAAAAAACAAAATTTGTTTACAAAATTGATAGCGAGATCTTATTTTACATATTTGTAAATGCTTATAAAAATTTTAGCCAAAAATAAACTACATAGGTCCATATTTAATATTCTGACCCACCTGTGAGATGGACGGACGGAAGACGAACATAACTAAATCGACTCAGAAAAGGATTCTAAGTCTATCGGTATAATAAAGGATGTGTCGATCTATATGTTTTCACCAATGCCCAAATACAGCATATTTGTTTGTTTGCGTAACCATTCAAATGGAAATGAGCTTCGTCTGAGAAGAACATATACGAGAACATATACGAGGTATGTACAAAGAATATCGCGAATTTTTAATTTGCTACGTGTATTTGATTTTTGATATTTTTGTAGCGTTATGTTGGTACTCATGTCCCTTACTTATGCTGACAAGGTCGGCCATTTTTAATGTTTAGTTAATTTTTGACAGCTGTTGTGCTTGGATGTGTTTTAACTTGTCTTCGATTTTTATCTATTTCAGAAAATGGATCAAAGAATCTTCATCAAATTTTGTGTGAAAAACAAAAAAAAGTGCGCTGACGCATTCCAAATGTTGACTGTGGCATATGGTGAAGCTACCTTGGACCAAAGCAACGTTTATCGGTGGTACAAAATGTTCTTAGAGGGCCGAGAAGATGCGAAGGACGAACAGCGTGCCGGACGCCCGAGCTCACAGTTTTCTTTGCTTGCAGGGGCGTGGTGTATTATGAGTTCTAGCCACAGGATAGTACGGTCAATAAAGAATATTACCTGTAAGTTATGTGCAAATCCGCCAAAAACGCCCGGATTTGTGGAAGAACAAAAACTGGCTTTTGTACCATGATAACGCCCCTGCACACACATCGTTGCTTGTGCGCGAATATTTGGCCAAGAACAACACCGTAATGGTGCCGCAGCCACCGTATTCCCCTGACCTAGCCCCCTATGACTATTTTTTTGTTCCCAAAACTGAAAAGGCCCATGAAAGGACGACGCTACGCCACGATTGAGGAGATAAAGACGGCATCGAAGGAGGAGCTGAACAAGATCACAAAAAATGATTATTTGAAGTGCTCGAGGATTGGAAAAAAACTTTGGCAGAAGGGTATTATATCCGAGGGGAATTACTTTGAAGGGGACAAAATAGATATTCATAAATAAATAAATACAAAATTCGCAAATTTTTTTGAACATACTATGTATACCTATTCAAGGCAATTGATTAATTGTGGGCATTCTTGCCCTAACTGAACGTAAATAGTCAAATTCATTTGCATAATTCATCATGGAGAGGTTGCAGATAGGCCTATTTGCAGTGAACGCCGTGTCACCCATTTGACAAATATTGGTAATTTTGCGAAATATTTGTTCTCATATTCCCCATTTTCGTATTGGCTGTTAGTTACTTTTATAATGTTCTCAAGTGACGTTGACCTCAGCTACTTGAAATCCCATTATATCCACCAATGAGTATCTGATGGTGCTCTGTCTCAACCCCCTAAATACGCTTTTTCGAAAAAATATGAGTTGGAGCGTTTCGATATTTCGTATAACATCTTTCGATCTGTTACCCTTCTCTGTAAGATGAGGATTTATATACATATAAATCAATATTCTTTGACATATTTTTAGAAGTTGCACGTTCGTTAAAAACATGGGTTGTTTTCACATATTCTACTATAAAATATTCTACTATAAAATAAACATAATATCTGTAAAATCGTATTTGTTTTGTAAGAGACTCAAACAATATATTTTTTGTTTGCTCTTACCATGAAAATTTCCTGTCTGAAGGACTGCAGAGTAAATATTTCTTTTCTTTGAAACGTCACTTTCTATCTGTTTCTTCTCATCTTTCCTCTCAATGTTATCAGTTTTCCTTTCATTTGTTTTTTTCATTTCATACCGTTAGTCAAGTGTTGAACATCTTATCCTTATCCCCACTGCACTCAAATTCGCTTATTCTTCTCTTGTTTCCCCGTCAAGGACATTGTCTTGTGCAAATACACCTAACTCAGTGGCAATTCAAAGCAATCTCCCATTTCTTGTTTTCTTGCAATATGCTCTGCCCCAACGGAAAATCTGTTGCATTCGTTTAGTATGATACTGTGTGATGTGTACAATACTTAAGACAGTAAATCACTTTCGTTTTCTCTCCTCTTTACCATAGCTTAGTATAGTTTTGACAAGGAGTATACCGTGAGGCAGTGTTTATGTTTGAAATATAAAGTACACCTCTAGGCGGCAGTTTTTTTCTTTTATTCTTTTTCAATTCGCCTTTAGAAGTTACATAGTACATTATTTACTTTTCATTAGGCTATTGTGAGAAATGTTTAGATACATGGGTCTGAGATGCCAGATTTTTTATCGGAGAGGCGTCAACGTTATTGTAATACAAACTATCTCTTGTGATCTTTATTTCCATGTAAACTGTCGCAAAAAAATTGTGAGGCTTATTCACTTTTATTGTCATTTGTAAGCTATTATTTCACAATTGAATAACAAGAGGACGAACATACATCGGTGACTATACCAACAGCAAAAATCCTCTTAACACCGCACATTATAGGGATAACAATAGGTTTACCTTAAATCCGCAAAAAAAAACAAATTATTTATATGGCGCAGTCACTATGTGGGCTATCCATTTTTTGTC
The DNA here is from genome assembly GCA_963930755.1 of Eudasyphora cyanicolor. Taxonomy (NCBI): domain Eukaryota; kingdom Metazoa; phylum Arthropoda; class Insecta; order Diptera; family Muscidae; genus Eudasyphora; species Eudasyphora cyanicolor. The sequence continues at coordinate 52,237,680 of OZ005736.1, read as the reverse complement.
CTTACCGCTAAAACAAACTCATACTGCTCCTAAAGGATGATATTGCGTACTCAACAACACCTAAAAATATATACCTCGTAGGGATGTCGATAGTACGTGTATTAAATCCTATAAAAGTAACTGTGGAAGCGCTATGCCCTTGTGATAAGAATGTGTGCAGAGCAGATGCTGCGCTGTTGTTTACGTAAAGGAGATATCTGTTATTAAATTAGTATTAAGTGATGAAATAAATATATCCCTTATTAAACGAAATTAGAATTCAAATCTTAAATCTGAATTTCATAATGATTTAGATATGCACCTTATTAAACGTGAACTTCAGAGTGTTTTTTAGAAGTGTGGTTTTCAATCTGGCGATACTTTTTGCGGAGTTGCTCTTTTTGCAGCTGTCACTTGATTTATACTCAGTTCGGTTTGCCATTTCATAATGAATATACGTTTAAAAATGGTGCAAATTTATTATTACTAAAATAATGGTAACAAATTTTCCTATTTTCATCAAGAAAATTGTGTTCAGTGAAAAAGCTCACTTTGGGATGAATGGGTACGTTAATAAACAAAATTGTCGCATTTGAAGTAATGATAATTCACAAGCCTCCGTTTCAAAAGCGCTCGACAAAAAAGAAGATATATGCCAAATTTATCACCTACTTACAGCGTTCGGAGGAAAGCCTGAAAATTATTCAACAACAGTTTATGTGCTATATACATATGTTATACATTTCAGCTGCTGACAAGTTTGCTTTGATTTGATTACAACCACAAAATTTTATCAAAATTGTAAAAAATCGTAATAATTTTATTATAATACGAAATAATTTTATTATAATACGAAATAATTTCATACCAAATATAAAATAATTTCATACCAAATATAAAATAATTTCATACAAAATATAAAATAATTTCATATGAAATATAAAATAATTTCATATAAAATTATTGACAACTGCGCAGTCAACTACAGAGGATTGATAGACAAAGCAAAGAACATACAAAGATTCCAATAATTTCATAAAAAAATATGAAATAATTTCATAAAAAATATGAAATAATTTCATAAAAAATATGAAATAATTTCATAAAAAACAAGTAAGAAAGTTTCAGTCGGGTAAACCGACTAAGGTATACCCTAATTTTGTGAGTAATGTAATATTGAATATTACACAAATTATTCTGTCAATTTTTGTGGGAGGTACCAGAAGGGGTTTAAGAAATACACCTATATTTCGCTGAACAGTAGATACTTTAAATACATTGCACTGTGCCGAATTGTTACCGTTTATATGGACTGGTATATTAACGTTGAGATATTAAATTGTGGTATAATTTGGCCATTTTGTGTGGGAGGTACAAAAAGGGCCGTGGTGATAACGCTCATTTTTCACTGGACTATAGGCATTATAAAAGCATTACACTGTACAAAATTTCAAGTAATTGTATACGCTGATATTAATGTTATAAACTGTTAACTTTTGGTGCAAAATGGTACCTTTGAGGGAGAGGTACCAAAAGGGGCGTGACAATAACGCCCATTTTTCAATGGACTGTAGGCACTATAAAAACATTACTCAGTACAAAATTTCAAGTATTTATACCCTCACTTTAGTGTGACGAAGGTATATATCATTTGTATGTTCGGAGGAAATCCGTTTTGGGTCATTTTAAGTCGAATGAACAATGTCCGTCTGTCTGTCTGCTGGCTGGTACGCACGATAACTCTCGGAAGGAATAACCGATTGACCTCAAATTTGGTATGTGGTAATATTTTTTTCTATCTCCGGCTAAGTTCGAAGATGGGCTATATTGGTCCACTCCTTCTAGTACCTCCCCCACAAAGGGTTAAAATGTTGTGAAATATTGATTCTTTAATAACTGCTATTATACGTATTCGAATCTTCTGAAATTCCACACATAGTATTAGTTTATTAGTCGCTATCAACTCGAGAAAAATGGGCGCAGTCGCCACGTCCCTTTTGGTACCTCCCACACAAATGCACCATTTTAAGCTTAAAAGCTTATAACATTAATGCCAGTGTTTAGAAATACTTCAAATTTTGTACAGTGTAATGCTTTTATAGGATTTCCGCCAAACATACTTGGGGTCTTAGGTCACTCCTTCGTTGTGTTACACTTTTTTCCGTAGCAAATGATATATACCCTCGTCACACTAAAGTGAGGGTATAAATATGAAATAATTTCATAAAAAAATATGAAATAATTTCATAAAAAAATATGAAATAATTTCATAAAAAAATATGAAATAATTTCATAAAAAATATGAAATAATTTCATAAAAAATATGAAATATTGTCATAAAAAATATGAAATAGTTTCATAAAATATATGAAATAGTTTCAAAAAATATATGAAATAGTTTCATAAAAAGTATGAAACATTTCTTCGACTGAAAAAATAAGAGAGATTTCGCAATATGTAAGAAACATTTCATGATATTCACGAAGATAATATTTTCAGTGTTCAGCCAACGAAACAATCAATTTATTGAAGGATACTTTTGGGCCGCTGGACTATTTTTTGTGGGGTTGTGTGAAGTCGCTTGTCTACACAGATAAGCCCGACACGATTGACGCCTTGGAAGAGAATATTCGGCGCGTTATTGCTGACATACAGCCCCAAATGCTGCAAAAAGTGGTCGAAAATTGGTCCTCTCGGCTGGAATATATTCAAGCCAGCAACGGCTGCCACTTGCCCGAAAACATTTTTAAAACATAATGGCAAACCCTTATCTATATAATAAATCTAAATTCTTGGCCAGATCATTAAATTATATGGGTGGTTCCAACGGAACGGATGTGGCAATGTTACTGAGTATTTTTATGATTTTGATCTATTTACTTTATAACGGCAATTCACATAGGGTGGTTTACGTAGATAAACTTAAGTGTTACCTACTGGTATGCAAGGAAATTAAATAATATTTTTAATACCAAAAATTGGTTCATATATCACCGTAACGGGTGTGACCTTAGGTTTTGACAAAATCTTGATCAGCCGCTTCTTATACTGTAAAACTTTTGTAGGTACTGCCAACAAAAAATATTTTTTTGGTATCTCGAGAGTATAGTGTATATTGTAGACTTCATTCAAAATAATTTAAATTATTATTCCATTTGTAGTAAATATATTAATATGCAACGGATGTGACATGCCAATGTAACGGGTCTTAATCTAGTGGAGTAATAAGTACAGCGAAATATTGTCCATGATTTATTAGCCAACAAAATCGAAGTCGGTTTATTCACTAAATCATATTTATATTGCCGACATTCTTTATCACATAGAGTAATTTACAGATACAAAATTCGTTACTAAAAACCAGTTTAGACATCTTAAAAACCGATTCTCTTTTGTACCAATGTTTATAACAATACTATTTTTTAATTTTCTTCAAAGAATAAATTTCTAAATTAGAATACGCTGTGCGTCCTGCTAGATTACTATAAGCAGAACTCTTTTCAAAATAATGTTTAGGTCTGTTATTCTCGATTCTTTTAGTTTTCCACCTATTTTCTTAAATATATTGATTGATATTCGTTAACTCCATTTGAGAAATATACTTATGCATTTTATTCCCCCTACCATCTATTTATTTTTTAAATGTATACGGAAATTTCTGCTTTATATGTTTTAATTTCATACTTGAAACAAAATTAATAAATATTCAATATTTAGAAATCGATTAAAAATAATTTACCGTCTTTGTGTAACGGGTGTGACAAATCTTAGAATGCAAACTCGATCGTAAATATTGTAATGATACTGAAACACTTTGATTAACTTCAAACTATAAAACCTTCACCTAACTTACACGATAAGATAAGATGATATATGCATATCTACATAAAACGTATTAAATTTAACTATTTGTATATTTTCCGTATCGGGTGTGACAAACAAAACACTCCAAGATACAAAACCGTTTGCAGACTCTGAATATTTTCGAAAGTTACGAGTATTACACTAAACTACACTTTAGGATGTGTACTTTCTTGTAGTCAAAAGACAAATTTCAGAAAATAAAAAATATGTCGAAAAATAGTTCATGTCAGTTCAACAGTAAAAGTATATTATTTCTTCTTGAAAACCACGCGTCTTAAAACACCCTTTATGTATGTATATACTTAAATCTACCGTTTTAAACTAATATTGAGTTTACACAGCTGAGGAATTAGAAACATTCGAAAATATATCCATTGCAAAAAAGGTGAGCGTTGCTATACTTATAGATACGACCAAAAGTCCAATCAAGGAAATGAAAAAGTCCATGATGATGAATTAATTTTGTTACAATTTTTTTTCTGTGGTGAACAAATTACGTTTAAAGAAATAATAAGTGTGTAAAGATACCGAAATTCCGAAAAATCACATGACCATGATTTCCCAATCCCGACTGTTACGAAACTCAGTCCCGATGGACATCCCTAATACCTACCCGTACATAGAAAAACACAAACGATTAATAATGTCCAAAGCAGACATCGAATGAAACTTAACCACAGTTTAATGGGACCACTTCCACCAGTCATTGTTGTCATTTAGCCATGGCTTTTAATTGTTGTGAAATCTAAATGGTAATCGGAGGTCATTGTTAATAGATTGAATTGGTTTGGATGGGATGGCATTGGTCAGAACTTTGTCTAGCAGGACAAAGAGTGTTTATAATGGCATTAGACATGTTAGTCGCCCTGATGGGCATTGTCCGATTGCTATGGCATTTGTTGTGGCATTTGGCAATAAATTATTTATTTTTTAACCCCAAAGCTTCGGTCACAGTGGGCAAATGCTGGAAAGCGAAACAAATGTTTTCATGTCTCTATATACATTATGGTAGGTCAAATCGTATAGCAAAAATCTACAGAAAATTCTAAGGGAAAATCAAATTCGACATAAAATATAAGTCTATCAGCCGGTTGAAAATTAAAAAAAAAAAATGTTTTTAATATGTTATAACTCGTTCTATAGTAAAATTCAAAAAACTACAACATTATATTTTTTCGAATTTAATATTTCATTTCCTAATTGCAAACAAGACAACCGTTTGAATACGTGTATAACATTTACAATATTTTGTATGTTAATACCTATGCAAATGTATTTCAAAATAAATTTGAAAGGTAATTAATTTTTGAATGTTTATCCGCTCACCTTAGAGAGGAGTGTAGTCGTATATATGTATCATTTGTTACGAACCAAAACTGTAACACAAGGAAGGAGTGACCTAAGACCCTAAGGCCAAATGGCCAATTTTGAACCAAAATTTAATAGCTTATAACTTTATTACCAGTGCATAAAAAGACTTGAAATTCTGTTCAGTGAAATGGTTTAATAGTACCTACAATACAGTGAAAGATTAGCATTATTGCCACGCTCCTATTGGTTCCTCCCACACAAATGGACCATTTTGTACCAAAAGTTACTAGCTTATAACTTTAATACCAGTGTATACAAATACTTGACATTTTGTACAGTGTAATGCTTTTATAGTACCTAGAGTCCAGAGAAAAATGGGCGTTTGTATCAAAAGTTAATAGCTTTTAACTTTAATATACTGCATACAAATACTTGAAATTTCGTACAGTGCAATACTTTTATAGTACCTAGAGTCCAGAGAAAAGTAGCCGTAATTGGCACGCCCCCTTTGGTACCTCCCACACAAATGGACCATTTTGTACCAAAAGTAAACAGCTTTTAACTTTAATAACAGTGAATACATATACTTGAAATTTTGAACGGTGTAATTCTTTTATAGTATCTATAGTCCATAGAAAAGTGACCGTTATCGGCACGCCCCTTTTGTTAGTTACCTCCTACACAAATGGACCATTTTGTAAAAAACTTTAACAGATTTTAACTTTAATACCAGTACATACTTTAAGGCTTTTAAATGCAATTTAAAGTGGTAATAATTTAAATAAAACAAAAAAATAAATAAATTTACTAATATTTTTTGAGACTCAAGGTGAGGGGATTCATTAGTCGGTTTACCCGACTAAACTTTTTTACTTGTTTTATATGTTGGCTGAGAATTTAAAATAACTGAAACAATTTTCATGAGATATTTTTCAGAGTGCGTTTAGGAAATTGATATTTTCTCTTGAAGTTTCAACTGAAATTTCGACTTTAGTTCGGAAACATGGACTAATTTCTAGATAAACCATCAACTTTAATTACCAACTGACCATAAGGAAAATTTGCAAATTATTTTTAAATTTGCGAATATTTTCACTTTCTGGAGCACTGATTTCCAAAAATATTACACTTAAAAGCAAAAAAAAAATATTTAACAGCGGTCTAAGAAAACGTTTATTTTTAAATGTGATGTGAAAGGGACTCTTCTCAAATTTCCTCTTTATTCAGATTTCCTCAATTCAGAGAATTGTCTGAGATATAGCAAATTATATATATGTATATATTTACATATACATACATCCGAAGTTTGAAGACCCGCGAAATTAAGAACTTGAGCCGTCCGTAAGAAACTGAAGCACTGCAGCATATATATCCAAAGTTTGAAGACCCGTGAAATTAAGAACTTGAGCCGTCCGTAAGAAACTTAAGCATTTTTGACTCACTGTGCTAATTTGAATAAAATTATCCTTAGGTAATGGCCTCAACAAAAATTGTATGTCAGTAAATTTGGTGCAACTTCTTAAAGGACCCAATATAAAAAAATGTTTTTTCTGATTATGATAGAGGAAAAATTCGGACGTATTCCATATATGATAATTGCAAATCCGTGATCCAGAATATTTTTCCATGGTCATTTGGTAATTAGGTTAGGTTAACTTAAGGTGAAGCGCAGTACATCTGGTCCAATGTGTTCGCCCTGTCAAGCTTAGAAAATGGAACGGGGGAGAGAACCAAACAGAGAGGGATATAGGTCACTTAGAGTCAACGGTTTATCTATGTAGCTCTGTTTCGGACCTAATGTCGAAATTTCAGTTGAAAGTTCAAGAGAAAATAAAAATTTTCTAAACACACTCTAACAAATTGAATCGGTAATATCTCGCGAAGAAATGAAATGTTCTAAAATGGTTTTAACTATTTAATTTTTTCTAAATTCTCATCCTGATTATCACAAAATATCAAAAAAAAATCTTGACTTTCAAAAAATTTATTTCATTTTTAACTTCATGTCGATTTGCGCGGATTAGGGATGCAATTTAGACCTGTGGTTTCCTGGTAAAAAAATTCTTAGAATTTTCCATAGATTTCAATTTTGCTATACGTTGTCGGTGCATGTATTTTTGTAATAAGTACAGGTCACAATTACGGTCCGATCTCAACGAAACTTTGAACCTATTGAATTTGAAAAAAATCGGATCAGATTTATATATAGCTCCAGTCGACAGAGTGAAGTCTTTTGATACACTTAGACACAATACTAAACTTGAGGAAAATCGGTTGAGATAAATTTAGCCCCCATATATATACATTAGGGCGGGTTGATTTTTTTAGTTTTAAATCGTATAGCAAAAACTTAAACTACATAAAATTCTAAGAAAATTCTCCGAAGAAACCATGTATTTAAAATAAATTCCTAATCCGCGCCTCTCGACTTGAAAATTTATATGCCCGCCTTTGCCAAAAAAAAAAGTTAGAAAAAATAGCTTTTTCCAAAAAGAAATCGAATTTTTTGAATAAAATTGTTTAGTAAGGCAGTTCTTTTGCACTTTATATCTTTTCTACACTCAAAATTTTTTTCATTAAAAATATGCCCGCCTTTGCCAAAAAAAAAAGTTAGAAAAAATAGCTTTTTCCAAAAAGAAATCGAATTTTTTGAATAAAATTGTTTAGTAAGGCAGTTCTTTTGCACTTTATATCTTTTCTACACTCAAAATTTTTTTCATTAAAAAAATATTCACCCAAGTCAAAAATGATTAAAAAAAATGATAAAATGATTTGTCCATTTTGTGTGGGTGGTAGCAAAAGGGGCGTGGCAACTTCGCCCATTTTTCACTGGATTGTAGGTAATATGAAACCATTACAGTGTACAAAATTTCAAGTCTTTTTGTGCATAGGTATTCAAGTTATAAGCTGTTAACTTTTGGAGCTAAATGGTCCATTTGTGTGGACGGTACCAAAAGGGGCGAGGTAACTTCGACCATTTTTCTTGAGGTGATAGTGACTAATAAAATAATATTATGTGTAGAATTTCAGAGGATTCAAATAAGTAGTATAGAAGTTATTAAATAACACTGTACAACAATTTCAAACTTTTTTCAAAATAACAGGGTTCTGTCAGTGGATTCTGGTAGAAGAGACCAAAAAAATATATACGTGTATCGGCGTTTTGAAAGATCACATCGGAATTTTATTTTAGGGGGGGGGGGTTAAAGTTTCCCCCCTTTGCTTGTTCTTGCAGAATATCGGTATATAAAACTATGTGTTCTGTTCATCTGAGGTATAGGGTATCTTCAGCAACATTGTAGCAAATGTCAAGGCCTATATTTTTGTGGAATATATTAACCCTCTAGCTTCCCCCCATAACGGTGAGTTTTGCCTATATTTTAACAAATCGTAAAAAACTCCCCTAAAAATGGGTGGAGCGTGGTTGAAATATTCTACAAAAATGTCGGCCATAAAATTTTACTATAAGTGTCAGAACACACCCAAGCCCAAAACTTAACACAAACTCCAAAAAAACGCCCAAATTTAAGATAGCCTGTTAAGGGTTAATTTGTTATTCCTCGCATATGTAGGTTCTCCCAGCTCTGAAGAGAAGGTTGTTATTCAACAACTACCAAGAGTACTTTTGTTCTTCTTCATTATTTCTGTCATTATATTTTTGTCACTCAAAATTACCATAACGGAACTTTTGAGTGGCACGTTACTTATGAACGTTAACGTTTGACATCGTGGGTCAACCAGTTAATCTTTTTATTTTCTTACAATAGTCTACAAGGGAATTTGTAAGAATAATAATGACTGACTGTTTGGGAAAACTTGACTGGTTTTGCTACGTCTGTGGCAAGCATACCCTTATGGAACATAGGGTTTCATTTTTTACGAGCAAAGTGGAGGATATATATTAAGTTTATTTTGAACTGGAAGTTTTTCCAGATAAGCCATGGGTGCCAAAACATATATGCCGAAATTGCTATATCGGTTTGATGCTGTGGTCTAAAGGTAATACAAGTTTTGATTTATATTTGATTATACAAGGTGGCGCAAAAGTAATCCTCCTATCAGAAAATGCTATAAATTTTGCGATTGGCCCCTAATGTCAGTTCTGTTTTGACATTTGTGTAGTAAACACATGCGAAATACACGTTAATAAACAATGTTACGCTACACTGCTCCAGAACGCGGAATATTGCTGACTATTTATTTGACCAATAATCGGTCGGTGACTTTGGCACAGATTTCCTGGCCGTCCAACGCCTACTGGTGAAACACTGCGACGTTTAGCCGCTCGCCTCGAAGAGACTGGCACAACACGAGATGCTGCCAGGCGTGGCAGACCCCGGAGTAGCCGTTCTGCAGAGAATATTGCTGCTGTAGCCGAGGATGTCATGGAAGCGCTGTCGACATCGACCAGACGACGTGCCACGCAAATGGGTATCAGTCGACGGTCTCTACAGCGAATTTTGGTACAAGATTTGAAGATGTTTCCGTACAAAGTCCAGACGGTGCATCAGCTGTTAGCTGCTAACCGCCAATCGCGTCTAACATAACATCGAAAGGTTACTTTTGCGCCACCTGTTAGATATATATTTATATTTTGATTTTCAGTTTTCAACTGAAACTGATGAGCATGGCGAACGATTCCATCAGATATGTCTTCCTATTGAAAAACGCTATAAAAGCAAGAGCATTTTGTCACTTATAACAGATTTATGTTGGACATTGTTTGATAATGGCGTCGAATTGCCAAGAGTGAAAAAAAGTGAATTAAAAATAAATTAACTTATGTATTTAATAAGTATTTCTCCTTGTATATGCGTTATTAATAGATTTTTTGTTTATAGTCCTAAAATATAATTTAATATAAAATAAATATTATTTAGTTGTAAAATAAAATCATTATTTTTTTGGCATCTCTCACATCAACCCCGAAAAAAATCAATTTTTAAAGACCTTTTTGGTACTAACACTATATAATATCTAAATTAACCCTTAACAGGAAATCTTGAATTTGGCCGGCTTTTTCGTGTTTGTGTTAAGTTTTGGGCTTGGGTGTGTTCTGAGACTTATAGTAAAATTTTATGGCCGACATCTTTGTAGAATATTTCAACCCCGCTCCACCCATTTTTAGGGGAGTTTTCTACGATTTGTTAAAATATAGGCAAAAATCACCGTTATGGGGGGAAGCTGGAGGGTAAATATATTCCACAAAAATATAGGCCTTACCATTTGCTACAAAGTTGCTGAAGATACCCTACACCTCAGATGAACAGAACACATAGTTTTATATACCGATATTCTGCACGAACTAGCAAAGGGGGGAAAACTTTAACCCCCCTAAAATAAAATTCCGATGTGATCTTTCAAAACGCCGATATACGTATATATTTTTTTGGTCTCCTCTACCATAATCCATTGACAGAACCCTGTTATTTTTTTTTGTGTTGTACTGTGTAATCAATAATTCACTTAATATTAACACTTTGTGGGGGAGGTACTAGAAGGGGTGGGCCAATGTGGCCCATCTTAGCACTTAGCCGGAGATGGAAAAAAATATTACCACATACAAAATTTGAAGTCAATCGGTTACTCCTTTCGAGAGTTATCTTACGCACCAGCTAGCAGACAGACGGACGGACATTGCTCATTCGACTTAAAACGACCTAAAACGGATATCCGCCAAACATACTTAAAATCTTATGTCACTCCTTCGATGTGTTACACTTTCGGCCCGTAGCAAATGATATATACCCTCACTAAAGTGAGTGTATAGTGAGTGTATAATAAAACATAATATATTTCAAAAAAAGAAAATAATTTAAGCGAAAGAAGAGGAAACAAATTTTCAAGTCGAGAGGCGCGGATTAGGTTTTGATTTTAGACCCAGGGTTTCTTCGGAGAATTTTCTTAGAATTTAATGTAGATTACGTTTTTGCTATACGATTTTTAATTTTTTTTTTCATCCATACAAATCAACCCGCCCTAATATACAGATATTGAGTGTTTGGTAAGCGGTATTAGCATTTGTTTTATATGTAGTAATAATGTTTAATTTATAAATATTCCAATTCATTACTTTTGACAGTCCATACTATACAAATTTTGGAGTGGGGACGACATAGGTTCAGAAACCTTCACAAAATTACAAAGAAAAAAATATTTGAAAACTAAAATCAACAAACAAAATATAATTGAAAACACATACAAATAGTTTTTCTTTGTAATTTGGTGAAGATTTTCAGTTAATATAATGTAACTTCTGAACCTATGTCGTCCCCACTCCAAAATTTACACCATCGGTAAAGTACATATGGACCATATTTTATAAAAAATTTAAGGACAAAAATTAGATCGATTCTGAGATATCGCAATTTATATTTTTTTTCCGCGAAAAGTGACCGAAAAAAAATTTCAAATAAAATTAGTATTTTTTATAAAAATTACGCGGAAAATGCTTTAAGACAAGATACTTTCTATTTTCAATGTCTTATGCCTTGTAGCATTGAAATTAACTTGAAATGCCATTATAGAAGCAAAAAACGATTTTTCTGAATTTTTCCAACCAATTTTCATCTAATTTTTTTAATATTGTGGGTCATTACTCCCACATACTAGGGCAACATTTTCTGAGAATTTGAGGAAGATCTAATTTTTGGCCTGTGACACTTGAGAAAGACCTACCCGATTTCATATGTAAGCGCTGTAAAAACTGTATTTTATATCCGATCAGTGCAAAATTCGACAAAAAGAGGTTTCTTATTGCATGACTTAACACTGCAAAGTTTGAGTGAAACCGGTTCAGATTTAGATATAGCCCTTATATATATATTACCCCCGATTTGACATGTAAGCGCTGAAGAAACTGTATTTTATACCCGATCAGTGCAAAATTCGACAGAAAGAGGTCTTTTTACATGAATGAGTATTCCTCCATATATATGTTCCACCTGATTTGGTATCAAAGCGCTATAGAAATTGTACTTTACTTCCGATCATTACAAAATTTTCCAGAAAGATGTTTATCGGTTCAGGATTAGTTAGAGATATATGTATATGTTCCTACCCATTTACCAATTATTCCAAATTATTCTCGCAATGACCCTTATCGCAGGGAGGTGTAGGGTATTATATAGTCTGCCCCGCCCGACTTTCTGCCTTTCCTTACTGGGTTTCAAGCTGAATTTGTTTGGGACAATATACTACAGAAGCGATTTTTTTCAGCGTGTAGAATTTTGTACCTTTTTATTTTGACAAGAATTCGTTACAGGGAAAATTTGTTAAATTTTACCATGAGTCACTAATACAAACTATGGGCCGCATTGGCTTACCTATTGATATTGTATTTATATTGCCACAAAAACCTACAGATTACACTGAATTTTTATCGTTCTCATTAAATCTTATCTAAAATCTTTGACGACAGTAATTACCATTACAGATCCTTATTTTGGCGTCATTAGAACGATTCATATCGTGCATACTATTGGGTTGAAATTTGACATTAGCATTAAATTGCATTTTTATGAATTCATTCACCGGTTTTGAGAATTTCGCATACATTTTATCATTATCTATCACTAATGCACGCCTAGTACCATAGCACTCGATTATTTTGGCTTTCCCAAGAATTTTTTAAGGTATATGTCCAAAATTATAATATAAAATTTTATTAAAATAAGATTCACCCTAAGGTTCATAGAGATATATTTAAACAAAAGGATGTCTTTTTCCGCACGGTTGCCTCTCTAAATGTTTTCTATTTTGTTAGTAGATAAGTGGTTTCCATTTGGACGATAACACAAAACATCTCTTTTAACATTTTTACCTTGAACATATACTCATATGTCCTGTTGCAATATCTATGAATGTGTGTGCCTATGACTGTGTATGCGAGCATGTGTTTGCATTTAATATCCTTTTTTGATGAAAATTCACACATATCATTATATAAATTGAAAACCACTCCCCTCCCACATGGTGATGATAAATGGTTTGGTCGCCTTGACATTGCCAGTCAGAAAGATGCAATGACACGCGTCAGAACAGCTTATGTCAGGATGTGAATAGGTGAATATCCACTGAAAAATGTAGAACAGGGACAGTTTTCTGACATCAAGGTGACACATTTGTCCACGGAATGGTTTGGGTGGAATGAGTACATTACAGCACTAACAATGCCTCCAACTTGCGGGGAGGGCTTACTAGCAGTTTATTTCAGTTCACATTGCAATAATATCGTTGCCTATCATCTGTTTGAAAATGTTTAAGTAATATGTGTGCAGATACTATGTAAATTCATTAGATACTGTGGTTCTGGCAGGTCATTTTCCTGAATTGTTGGCTTCTTGTGGCTGAATGAGTAACATATGATACCTAAGAGGAAGGACTAATTACTAATTAGAAAAATAATTTTAAAAAATATCGTAGAATGTGAAAAAATACATTTTAAACAGAGTAGAATAAGAGAAATATTGTCAAGATTTATCAAAATTTGTTGTCTAGTGATCTGTCCAAACAAAAATATTTGATAACGCTTAGGTTCATAATCGGAAATATATTTATATATATATATGCGGTGCTATATACATATAAATCTGTCCTGATTTCTTGATATTTGACGGCGGTTTTTTGGTTCAACAAACTGTTATCTGTAAAATTTTATAAAGATCTGTTGAGAAGTGAGGTCTTTATAGCGCTTATATGCAAATACTATATATCAACTTGGTATTTATATATGGGGCCTATATCAAAATTGGAACCGATTTTCCTCAAATTCAGAACCCTCCAAAATTCCGAAATGATTGGAAGAAAAATACAGCTTCTGTAGCGTTAAGCGGCTAAATAGGAAGGACTATATATTGATGCCTCCATTCTAAAACGTGCTATGTCGACTTAGCATGTTCTTCGGGATGTTGCATTTTTAATTCTTAAATATTCCAATTTATATTCAGTCAGAACTTGGTGTTTATACGTTAACCCAATCAAAAATTATTCACAAAACAGTACAGGTCGTTCGATTTGCATTGTAAAGTTCCACACAAATTTAAAAAATGCATAAAACTTTGGTCGCCTCTCTTGAAAAAATACCCTTTTGCATTTATCATTGTTTAGAACGGAGGTATCGATATATGGGGGATATACCTAAATCTGATAGAGCTTCCATGGTGGGTCAAGCTCCAATATTTTAAGGTGTTACAAACATCTGGCAACAATAACTTATAATACCCTTTACCACAGAGTCATGTAGATTATAATGACCGATAGAAACAAGAAAAGCATATGTGCGTGAGGGTGTATTAAAAACCACACTCTCATAATACGTACAGCTATGTGTAAGAACAATATTGAGAATATACAAATGGCAATTTAAATGGAAAGTTATCAATTACATGAAAATAAAATAATAGAATTGTACAAACTTTCGTATGAAGTCAGTATGGGTCTAGCCAGACTCATGAGGCACGTAAACGATGTGTACCTCACAAAATTCTTAAAATTTTTTTTGTGAAGTGTTTATCATCCTGATTTTTTCACAGATCGATAAAATATTATTTTTGAGGAAGCTACCTGATGTTTCAAGTAGCTAGCGCATCTAGAAATATCTTTAAATTTCAATTAAATTCGAAGAAGGTCTGGCCAGGCTCAGGTGCCCAACGGAGGGTTAAATTCCATTTCGATGATTTTTGCAATTATATTTTATAACATAACTGGGGTTACCCAGTTAATGGTGGAGTAAATATAAATGTAATGACAGTTATTTGTTTTTTATACCCTCACTTTAGTGTGACAAGGGTATATATCATTTGCTACGGCAAAAAGTGTAACACGTCGAAGGAGTGACCTAAGACCCCAAGTATGTTCAGAGGAAATCCGTTTTGGGTCATTTTAAGTCGAATGACCGTCCGTCTGTCTGTCTGCTGGCTGGTGCGCACTATAACTCTCGAAAGGAGTAACCGATTGACCTCAAATTTTCTATCTCCGACTAAGTTCGAAGATGGGCCATATTGGTCCACTCCTTCTAGTACCTCCCCAAAAAGGGTTAAAATGTTGTAAAATATTGATTCTTTAATAACTGCTATACTACTTATTCGAATCTTTTGAAATTCCACATATAGTATTAGCTTATTAGTCGCTATCAACTCGACTGTTTGTAACACCTTAAAATAACACAGCTAGACCCACCTTAAAGTATACCGATCGACTCAGAATCACTAGCTGAGTCGATTTAACGATGTCTGTCCGTCCGTCCGTCCGTCCGTCTGTCCATGTAAAGTTGTTCGTCGACTACAGGTCGCAATTTCACTCCGATCGTTCTGAAATTTTGCAGTTTAGAGTATTTCGCGGCTGTTAAGATCGCTATTGAATTTGGTTGAAATCGGTTCAGATTTAGATATAGCTCCCATATATATCTTTCGTCCGATTTGGCCCTTTAGTCCTATAGAAGCTGTATTTTACATCCGATCGTTTTGAAATTTAGAATGGTAGAGTTTCTTGATCCATGAACCACCATTGCTGAATTTGAAGAAAATCGGTTAAGATTTAGCTATAGCTCCCATATATATGTTTCGTCCGATTTGGCCCTTTAGTCCTATAGAAGCCGTATTTTACATCCGATCGTTTTGAAATTTAGAATGATAGAGTTTCTTGATCCATGAACCAACATTGCCGAATTTGAAGAAAATCGGTTAAGATTTAGCTATAGCTCCCATACATATGTTTCGTCCGATTTGGCCCTTTAGTCCTATAAAAGCTGTATTTTACATCCAATCGTGTTGAAATTTAGAATGGTAGAGTTTCTTGATCCATGAACCAACACTACCGAATTTGAAGAAAATCGGTTAAGATTTAGCTATAGCTCCCATATATATGTTTCATCCGATTTGGCTCTTTAGATCCAATCGTTTTTATACCCTACACCACACTGTGGTACAGGGTATTATTTAAGTATAAAATGTCCTAAAATTAAATTTATGTAAACAATTTATACATGAATTACAAAATTTATATATCAGAGTTATTCAATATTACGAGAGTGGTGTAGGGTATTATATAGTCGGCACCGCCCGACTTTAGCCTTTCCTTACTGGTTTTATTTATGTTTGGTTTTTTGGTCCATTTCTATATGATGTGGAATAAGAGTATTGAGGTATTATAATTGCGACGAGTTCAATAATATTGCAAAAATTATATTTGTTATTCTTAAAGTAGCATTTTCATTAAATAAGGAGTAGGTAAAAAGATTACCGAAACAGTTCAGTAAAATATTGCTTAATTTCCGACCACAGTTTGCCCTTTCATACGCTTAAACGCAACGAAATTAATTTCGTATTCCTTCATGGTGTTTTCTTTAATAAAACTCTTCATATTAGCTTCAGCTAAGTAGGCTAAGATTAATACAACCGTCATTAGGGTAGAATCTATTTAAGTGTCTCCAAGAAATACTCACAAAAGGATGAAGTTAATTAGGACCTTTCTGAAGGTGTTTGTAATCAAAGGACTAACATGAATTAATTACGTGGTTGCCTTTGTCACACTTACCCCCAAAAATATACCAGGTGAAATCATTTCAAGTATTCTAATTTAGGTGCCGGTTTTGTGACATATGAAGGTGATGAGGGTAACAAAGAATGATAACGGAGACAATGTCATGTTTTCTTAGAAATATTAAACAACGGCTAAATAGAACATTTTGAACATTTAAAAGAAATTTTCCAGGGAACTGCAATCCTATCTGCAACCTGACAATGTTAATGGAGATTAGAATCCTTAAAGAGACGTTGTCCTTACACAATGCCAACTCATTTCAATGCTTCAATGTTGTAATCACAAACGGTCCAAAAAAGGCAGCAAACCCATTGTTCAGGGGGAAGAGATCGGCAAGGATAAACAAGCAAATGTGGATAAAAACAAATAAGGAAAGGTTTAAATCGTACGGTGACAACAAAAGCACACGGAAAGAAAGGTACTCGTATATGGGGGATTTCATGTCAAGTGAGTGGCTATTGAAATCGATGTCTTCCGATCGAGATGAAACTCGCACCAAGTTAAATCCTATTGGATAGTAGTTATGACACAAAACTCGTTGAGAAAATAGCTTTTAGATTTTGTGTTTTTCAGTTATTCGAGTTCCTCTTCGATTTGGTGATAACAATAAGGACGAAACAATTGCAAAAACTATAAGGGAAGCCTTGGAAAATAAGTTCTTTGTTCAGCAGTATTTCTAGATGTCAAGCAAGCCTTTGACAGAGTATGGCACGATGGGCTCTTATTTAAGTTGAAAAATTTATTACCCTCCATTCCATTTTATCTTGTGTTAAAATCTTATTTATACGAAAGACGATTTTATGTATAAAACGTAAACATAAAATCTGGTGTCCCACAATAAAGCGTACTTGGCCCTGTGCTTTATACCTTATTTTCATCAGATATGCCCATAAACAGTGATGTTTTGATTGCCACTTACGCAGATGATACTGCATTATTATCTGCAAAACAATCAGCTAAGGAAGCTTCAGATGCTGTCCAAAATCAGCTCAATGTAACCCAAAAATGGTTCAAAACATGAAATATAATGGTCAATACCGATAAGTCTACTGACGTGACTTATACTTTAAATAAGAGCGATTGCCCCTCGGTATCATTAAATGGAGTTCAA
Source organism: Eudasyphora cyanicolor (assembly GCA_963930755.1). Lineage (NCBI taxonomy): Eukaryota > Metazoa > Arthropoda > Insecta > Diptera > Muscidae > Eudasyphora > Eudasyphora cyanicolor. Next base: position 52,219,874 of record OZ005736.1, on the reverse strand, counting down.
ATTCCAACATCTAACTGCGTTAAATATCTTGGTATGCATATAGGCTGACGGCTAAAGCATATAGGCAGACGGCTAAAGCTCATGTTAAAGCTAAAAGAAATTTACTAAATATAAAAACAAACCAGTAAGGAAAGGCTAAAGTCGGGCGGGGCCGACTATATAATACCCTACACCACTCTCGTAATATTGAATAACTCTGATATATAAATTTTGTAATTCATGTATAAATTGTTTACATAAATTTACTTTTGGGACATTTTATACTTAAATAATACCCTGTACCACAGTGTGGTGTAGGGTATAAAAACGATTGGATCTAAAGAGCCAACTCGGATGAAACATATATATGGGAGCTATAGCTAAATCTTTACCGATTTTCTTCAAATTCGGCAATGTTGGTTCATGAATCAAGAAACTCTACCATTCTACATTTCAAAACGATTGGATGTAAAATACAGCTTTTATAGGACTAAAGGGCCAAATCGGACGAAACATATATATGGGAGCTATAGCTAAATCTTAACCGATTTTCTTCAAATTCGGCAGTGTTGGTTCATGGATCAAGAAACTCTACCATTCTAAATTTCAAAATGATTGGATGTAAAATACAGCTTCTACAGGACTAAAGGGCCAAATCGGACGAAACATGTATATGGGAGCTATAGCTAAATCTTAACCGATTTTCTTCAAATTCGGTAGTGTTGGTTCATGGATCAATAAACTCTACCATTCTAAATTTCAAAATGATTGGATGTAAAATACAGCTTCTACAGGACTAAAGGGCCAAATCGGACGAAACATGTATATGGGAGCTATAGCTAAATCTTAACCGATTTTCTTCAAATTCGGTAGTGTTGGTTCATGGATCAATAAACTCTACCATTCTAAATTTCAAAACGATTGGATGTAAAATACAGCTTCTATAGAACTAAAGTGCCAAATCGGACGAAACATATATATGGGAGCTATAGCTAAATCTTAACCGATTTTCTTCAAATTCGGTATTGTTGGTTCATGGATCAATAAACTCTACCATTCTAAATTTCAAAACGATTGGATGTAAAATACAGCTTCTATAGAACTAAAGGCCCAAATCGGACGAAACATATATATGTGAGCTATAGCTAAATCTTAACCGATTTTTTTCAAATTCGGTAGTGTTGGTTCGTGGATCAAGAAACTCTACCATTCTATATTTCAAAATGAGTGGATGTAAAATACAGCTTCTACAGGACTAAAGAGCAATTTTGGACGAAACATATATATGGGAGCTATAGCTAAATCTTAACCGATTATCTTCAAATTCGGCAATGTTGGTTCATGAATCAAGAAACTCTACCATTCTAAATTTCAAAACGATTGGATGTAAAATACAGCTTCTATAGGACTAAAGGGCCAAATCGGACGAAAGATATATATGGGAACCGATTTCAACCAAATTCAATAGCGATATTAACAGCTGCGAAATACTCTAAACTGCAAAATTTCAGAACGATCAGAGTGAAATTGCGACCTGTAGTCAACGAACAACTTTACATGGACAGACGGGCGGACAGACATGGTTAAATCGACTCAGCTAGTGATTCTGAGTCGATCGGTATACTTTAAGCCCCCATACATAGCACCTCCCCGATTTGATTTCTTAATATTATAGAGAACACAAATGTAAATTGATCTGCGGTAACTGCGGTTTATTTATACTCGGACTTCTTTCACACGAACAAGGATAGTCATGTGTCCTTGTTTTGATATAACCCCTATACAAAGGCCCACTAGATTTTATTTAGTAACACCATAAAAACCTCAATGAATTGGGCTGAAATTTTGTATAATGAGTTTATTTGTACCCGAAGCCGTTCGCATGTGATCCATGGTGGAGGGTTCATAAGATTCGACATGGCCGAACTAAACGCCGTATTTTCTCATTTTTATGTAAAACCGCTTAATCTGAAAACCAATTGTAGTTGATTAATTTATTTCAGTGATTATCGTTTGTTTTATAACCCATTGATTGATTAGAAAAAAACCAAAAAGCCATAGAATATTCATTTGTCTAAAATACTGCAAATTCCTATTCCAATATCATTTTAATTGTTCACATACATTAAGCCGCCTAAAATATCCACTTATCCAAAAACAAATTACATACACCCCCTAAATGTATGCACTGAATGCTTTTTTGATTTCATTTTTATCGATTATGGATTACATTCTTTTATGAGAGCTTTATTTTCAATACTCGCATAATACCTATAGTCCGCAACAAATATGTACTCAAATATTGCTTTGCTAATGAAACCTATGCTAAGCACTTTATTTATGACAATTCGAAAGTGGCTATCAGTTGGTAAAACAAAAAGATCCCAAATCGGATTACAATCAAATTTGCTGCATTGGCAAAATATTTGTTTATACGGAGAGGAGTGGATAAGGGATTTATTGTTTTGTTAACTAATCTCATAAAATTGTCTGTCAGTCAAGCAATTGTTTTGTTTGCTCACGTGACACCTCAACCCCGCCCGCCCACTTTCAGTTTTATTGAGGGTTTTCGTTATAACTTTATTCACTCATCTTTCTCATCTTTTGTGTTTTCGGGAGAAAATATGCTGCCTTTTTATGATAACCATAAATCCCTAAATGTATACAATAATTTTTGTTTGTTAGATCTCTTTGATTGTTTGTCAATTTTTATGTGATAAAATTTTGGAATACACGAGCATCACGTAAAAGGCATATAAATGAGCTACACTATTTCCAAGAAGAATAAAAAAAACAAATAATAAATATTTTGTTTAAATATGAGAAGTATGGGACATTTTTAATAGACCTACATAAATATGCCCTTTATTTGTGTTGCCAACAAGGGTTAAAGCAAATTCTCTGGAAGTCTTAAGGATAAACCAAATGTGAATGTGTTGTTTTTGTCCAACAACAAATGTGGTCTTACATTAAAACTAAAATTTAACATTTTTATCTACGCTCGAAAAAACTCGCATCCATAGTATATTTGAGAAAACATATCTTGATACACACAAATTATGTTTACGCTATTTGTTTCTTTACGCCCATAATTGTTCCTGTAATTGTAATACTCCACACCACACTGTGATACAGAATGAAATCGGTACAGATTTAGATGTAGCACCCATATATTCTTTCCTTCCTATTTGGTATCAACGTGCTACACAAACTGTATTACACCCTCACTTTAGTTATACGAGGGTATACATCATTTGCTGCGGGCCAAAAGTGTAACACATCGAAGGAGTGACATAAGACCTTAAGTATGTTCGGCGAATATCAGTATTATGTCGAATGAGCAATGTCCGTCCGTCCGTCTGTCTGCTGGCTGGTGCGCACGATAACTCTCGAAAGGAGTAACAGATTGACTTAACATTTGGTATGTGGTAATATTTTTTCTATCTTCGGCTAAGTTCGAAGATGGGCCATATTGGTCCACTCCTTCTAGTAATAATAATAATAATAACTTCAATACTACTTATTTGAATCCTCTGAAATTCTACACATAATATTAGTATATTATTCACTATCACCTCGAGAAAAATGGGCGAAGTTGCCGCGCCGCTTTTGGTATCTCCCACAGAAATGTATAATTTTTCTCCAAAATTTTACTGCTAATAACAAAAATATCAATATATGCAAATCCTTGAAATTTTTTTTACATAAGAGGGCGTAATTGGCACGCCCCTTTTAGTATCTCCCACACAAATGTACTATTTTGCACCAAAAATTAACAGCTTATAACTTGAATATCTGTGCATACAAAGACTTGAAATGTTGTACAGTGTAATTGTTTTATAGTACCTACAATCCAGTGAAACATGGGCGAAGTTTCCACGCCCGTTTAGGTACCTCTCACACAGATGAACCATTTTGCACCAAAATTAAACAGCTTATAACTTTAAATCAGTGCATAAAAATACTTGAAATTTTGTACAGTGTAATGCTTTTATAGTGCCAACAGTCCAGTGAGTAAAAGGGGTTATTGCCAAGCCCCTTTTTGTACCTCCAACACAAATGTAATATTTTATAACAGGTGGCGCAAAAGTAATCCTCCTATCAGAAAATGCTATAAATTTTGCGATGCCCCTAATGTCAGTTCTGTTTTGACATTTGTGTAGTAAACACATGCGAAATACACGTTAATAAACAATGTTACGCTACACTGCTCCAGAACGCGGAATATTGCTGACTATTTATTTGACCAATAATCGGTCGGTGACTTTGACATCGAAAGGTTACTTTTGCGCCACCTGTTACAAAAAGTTAAGAGCTTATAGCGTGAGTATTAATGCACGAAAATACAACAAACTTTTACACAGTGTAATATTTTTAAATTACATATAGCCCAATGAACAAGTAAGAGAGTTCAGTCGGGTAAACCTACTAACGAATCCCCTCACCTTGAGTCTCAAAAAAATATTAGTAAATTTATTTATTTTTTTGATTTATTTAAATTATTATCAATTTAAATTGCATTTAATAACATCAGAGTATGTACTGGTATTAAAGTTAAAAGCTGTTTACTTTTGGTACAAAATGGTCCATTTGTGTGAGAGGTACCAAAAGGGGCGTGCCAATTGCGGCCACTTTTCTCTAGACTCTAGGTACTATAAAAACATTGCACTGTACGAAATTTCTAGTATTTGTATGCACTGGTATTAAAATGGTCCATTTGTGTGGGAGGTACCAAAAGGGGCGGGCCAATAACGCCCATTACACTGTACAAAATTTCAAGAATTTTCATGCTCTGGTATAAAAGTTATATTCTTGTAACTTTAGGTACAAAATGATCCATTTGAGTGGGAGGTACCAAAAGGGGCGTGGCAACTTCGCAAATTTTTCTCGAGGTAATAGTGACTAATAAACTAATACTATGTGCAGAATTTCGGGGATTCAAATAAGTTGTAAAGAAGTTATTAAATAATCAATATTTCACTAAATGTTAAGCCTTTGTGGGGGAGGTACTAGAAGGAGTGGACCAATATGGCCTATCTTCTAACTTAGCCGGACATGGAAGAACATATTACCACGTACCAAATTTGAAGTCAATCGGTTACTCCTTGCGAGAGTTATCGTGCGCATCAGCCAGCAGACAGACAAACAGACAGACAGACAGACAGACAGCCAGACGGACGGACTTAGGGTCTTAGGTCACTCCTTCGATGTGTTACACTTTTGGTTCGTAGCAAATGATATACATATACCCTCCTCTCTAAGGGGAGGGGATAAAAATTAGCGTTATCAACACGCTCCTTTTGGTACCTCCCACACAAAATGACCAAATCATACCATATACTATCATATACCAGTGCACATAAACGCTTACAATTTGGTACAGTGAAATATATTTGAAGTATCTACTGTTTAGCAAAAAATACAAATTAACAGATTAATTCGTGTATTTCATATTACAGTACTCACAAAGGTTAGTCGGTTTACCCGACTGAAACTTTCTTACGTGTTTTACATTCGATCATTACGAAATATGGTCGAGAGGATTTTGTTGAGACTGCAACAAATATTGCCAAGTTGGAAGAAAATTGGTTCAGTTTTATATATAGCCCTATATTTATAGTTTGGCAGAGTGGAGTTTTTCAATCAATGTGTTGAATTATGAAAGATAAGACTAGTAGTTTGGAACACAAAGAAATTAAATGCAGGTGTTTTAGATTTACCACAGCTATGTATATGTGTACTTAATCTGCTGCGAATGAGCGATGTAGAATATAAAAAAGTCGGCACCGCCCGACTCTTATCTTTACTTACTGGTTTTTATTTATTCTACACAAAGCAGAAAATATCTTTTGAGATTGGTTTTTGACAAATATATCATCCAACCAGTAGGGAAAGACAGAAACTCAGTAGGGGCCGACTATACAGTATTCAAGGTGGCATTGCGGTAATAATTGTTAATAATGGGTATCGTTTCAGTAAAAAAAGTACTTAACTCAACCGCCACATTAAGGCTTATTCCAAGGAGGAGTTAAAAATGTTACTGAATATGAACAAGTATGGATGGATTAAGTTCGATCATGCAGAATCTTATGAACCCTCCACCACGGATCCCATGTAAATGGTTTCGGGTAAGAATAAAATAACTATACAATATTTCAGCCCAATTCGTTGAAATTTGAGGCGTTACGAATTCAAATCTAAAGGGACCTTTGTATGGGGCCTATATCAAAACGTGGACCTATGACTATCGTTATCCGTGTTAAGTATTTCGGGTATAAATGAACCTCGATAAACCAGCCCGATCAGTTGACATTTCTGATCTCTACGACGTTGAGAATTCAAATCGGGGAAATTATATATATGTGGGCTATATCAAACCAGTAAGGACAGACATAAAGTCGGACGGGGCCGACTATATAATACCCCACACCTCACTAACAGTGCGAAAAGGGGCATTGAGATAGTAATTGGGAATATTTAGTTTCGTTTCAATTAACAAAGAACTTAGCTGCACCTTCCCATCATGACCTATTCCATGGAGTTGTTGAAGGCGTTGATCATAATAAACTAGATCTGAAACTATAATCCCATAATGGGCAGCATTCTTTCATAGATCAAAAATCGGAAGAAGCAAATATGTAGATGGGACTATACATAATCTTAACAGATTTTCATCAACTTGGATATATTTGTTGTGCCAACTAATACAGGGTGGAGCGCGGTAATTTGCTTATTTGGGAATGAAATAAGAAAGTTTTGTTTTATATTTTAATTATATTGAACAAAGGGAATTTTTAAATTACATGGTTTTAAATAGTGTATCTGGCAAATGTGGACCTTCGCTATCCACATACTGCTGCATACGTTTTCTGAAGTTTTCATAAACTCTAACAAGCATGTCGACTGGTATTCTGCAAATTTCAGCATCAATATTGTTAATTAGGTCTTCCAAGGTGTTGGGACGGTTTATATACACCTTCGACTACATATACTGTATATCAACCGTCCCAACACCTTGGAAGCAAAATAGGCAGGAACACATATACGTGCCTATATTCGTTCCTAAATTAACTGTTTTCTGACAAATTTTGTAATAATCGGAGGTAAAGTACAACTTCTATAGCTCTTTAATACCAAATCGGGGAAACATATATGTGTGGGCTATATCTAAATCTGAACCGATGTGGCAGTGTTAATTCATGCAATAAGAAACCACTACCGAATATATTACTGATCGGATAAAAAATACAGATCCTACAGTGCTTACATGTCAAATCAGATGTAACATATATATACGGGGACTATATCTAAATATGAACCGATTTTCCGTGAATTTAGCAGTGTTAGTTTATGCCTAATTTTGTACTGTTCGGATATCAAATATAGTTTCTACATCGCTTACAAATCGTGGGTATCATATATGTATATGGGGGCTATATCAAAATATGTTCAAATTTAGTATTATCTCTAAGTGTATCAGGCGACTTCTTTGTGTAAATTTTTATTCAGATCAATTAAAAAATGTTGCTTATACAATGTATATACGTCTAATCGGAGGTAAATATATATGTGAGCTATATCGTCGGTGCGCCGACGAAAACTCCTATGAGTTTTTTTTACTAGTTTTCAGGAGAGACAAAAAAAGTTGCTATTTCGCCAAATCGCGATATTTTTAGTATCTCAGATTTTTGAATTTTTCTTTTAATTATTTACCACCAATATATCATAACAAAAATCGTATATGTGAAAAGCCCATGACGTGGTAAATGGTTTTCATGAAAATCGACACATAGGATGTTTTGTTCGGAACATTTTAAATATTTATAAAACAAAAAAATTACACATGGGAGTTTTGATATTTGACTGTTCACAGCGTACCTCAAGCAAACGAAAGTTGGACTGGATTGTGGCTAAAAACGGCTAATGAGGTTTTGTACAGAATCATCCCTTCTACTCAGATAAGAAGAAATCAAAATCTGATCTGCTTTCTTTCGCGAGTTATCGCGATAAAAACAATTTTTAACCAAAAAACCGAATTTAATTACATTGAATCGCGGAAATTTAAAACTATAACATAATTTCCCATAAATATGAACATTTGTAAGCCGCTTTGTAATGTCCGCGATATTTGCTATATTATTCTATAGCGAAATTATTGTAATCCAAAAATTCGACTTACACCGCTAAATTTTTACAAAAATATTATTGCGAATTTAATAAAATTTATATATTAACTTTCAATGATTTCTGAGTGATAGATTGGCACCAGCAATTCCGCCATAAACATCCCGCGACGAATAAATTTCGAACAAAAAATTATCTATTATTATGCGAACGGTCAGTCCTAGGAAAAAGTGGTCAAAGAAAGTTTGGGAGATATTAAAAACGACTACAAGTCTTTCTTTAACAAAAAAAAATTATAATAATTTGGTAGGGATTTACAATGTGTCAAATCAAAATATGCCTCATATAAAGGAAAAAGCATACAAAAGTTTTAACATACTGTAAATCCTTACCCAATTACTATAAGTTTTGTTTGTTAAAGAAAGAGATGTAGGCCTTTCGCTTATCTCCCAAACTTCCTTTGACCACTTTTCCCTAGAACTGGTCATACGCGAGATAATAGCATTATGTAGTAAAACAAGTAAGAAAGTTTCAGTCGGGTAAACCGACTAAGGTATACCCTCACTTTGTGAGTAATGTAATATTGAATATTACACAAATTATTCTGTCAATTTTTGTGGGAGGTACGAGAAGGGGTTTAAGAAATACACCTATATTTCGCTGAACAGTAGATACTTTAAATACATTGCACTGTGCCGAATTGTAACCGTTTATATGGACTTGTATATTAACGTTGATATATTAAATTGTGGTATAATTTGGCCATTTTGTGTGGGAGGTACAAAAAGGGGCGTGGTGATAACGCTCATTTTTCACTGGACTATAGGCATTATAAAAGCATTACACTGTACAAAATTTCAAGTAATTGTGTAAACTGTTAACTTTTGGTGCAAAATGGTGCCTTTGTGGGAGAGGTAACAAAAGGGGCGTGACAATAACGCCCATTTTTCAATGGACTGTAGGCACTATAAAAACATTACGCTGTACAAAATTTCAAGTATTTCTAAACACTGGTATTAATGTTATAAGCTTTTAACTTTTAGTGCAAAATGGTGCATTTGTGTGGGAGATACCAAAAGGGGAGCGGCAATAACGCCCATTTTTCACTGGACTGTAGGCACTATAAAAGCATTACACTGTACAAAATTTCAAGTATTTCTAAACACTGGTATTAATGTTATAAGCTTTTAACTTTTAGTGCAAAATGGTGCATTTGTGTGGGAGATACCAAAATGGGCGTGGCAATTTCCCCCATTTTCCTCGAGTTGATAGCGACTAACAAACTAATACTATGTGTGGAATTTCAGAAGATTCGAATACGTATAATAGCAGTTATTAAAGAATCAATATTTCACAACATTTTAACCCATTGTGGGGGAGGTACCAGAAGGAGTGGACCAATATGGCCCATCTTCGAACTTAGCCGGAGATAGAAAAAAATATTACCACATACGAAATTTGAAGTCAATCGGTAACTCCTTTCGAGAGTTATCGTGCGCACCAGCCAGCAGACAGACAGACAGACAGACAGACAGACGGACGGACATTGCTCATTCGACTTAAAATGACCCAAAACGGATTTCCGCCGAACATACTTGGGGTCTTAGGACACTCCTTCGATGTGTTACACTTTTTTCCGTAGCAAATGATATATACCCTCGTCACACTAAAGTGAGGGTATAATTATTCCGAACTAAATTTTTTTTGTACAACATTTATTCGTCGAGGGATAGTTTTCGCGAAAATGCTGATATTAATGTATTCCTCAGAGATCATAGAATGTAAATATATAAATCTTATTAAATTCGGTATACTATTTTTGGAAAAATTTGGCGGTGTAAGTCGATTTAATGGATTATACAAAATTCGCAATATAAAAACATGGCAAATGTCGCGGACGTTACAAAGCGTCTTACAAATAATCATAATTAAAGGAAATTGTGTTACGGTTCTAAATTTCCGCGTTTTTCTTTACAAATCAAAGCAATTAAGTTTGTTTTGAGTAAAACTACTGTTTTCGCGATAACTCGCGAATGGATGCAGATCCAATTTTGATCTTTTCATTGTCGAATAGAGGGGATGATTCTGAACAAAACCTCATTAGCCGTTTTTTGGGGAGAATCTAAGCCAACTTTCTATCCCTTGGGACAGGCTGTGCCTACAACACATAGGAGTTTTTGTCGGAGCATTGCTATAGAGGGATACACATAGGAGTTTTTGGTAACTTCGGAACCGTTCAAGATAGCGTAAAATGCTTTGGTGGGTAGTCGTTTGACCGCTATGACGTTCGAATTCGACAATAAAAAAAATTTTTTTTAGCTAGACTGCTGAAATTTCGTGTGTATGCATTTAGTTGCAGATTATGTGAATTTTCCAAAAATGGGCGGAATCGGAACAATGGGCGTGGCCCCGACCATTTACACCAAATTTTTAAATTGAGATATCGTGCACAATTTGTTAGCGAGAGTGCTGTAATTTTGTGTACATGTATCTGGTAGCAGTCTACGTGTTTGATCCAAAAATGGGCGAGATCGGACAAATGGGCGTGGCCCCGCCCATATATTCCAAATTTTAGAATTGTGATATCTTGAACAATTTGTTAGCGTGATTGCAGAAATTTAGTGTATATGTTTGTATCCGGTGGCAGTCTACGCTATTGGTAAAAAAAAATGGGCGGGATCAGACCAACAGGCGTGGCCCAGCTCATATAAGCCAAATTTTGAAATTGAGATATCTTACACAATTTGTTAGCGAATTTTGCGTATATGTATCTGGTGGTAGTCTACGTGACTGGTCCAAAAATGAGCGGGATCGGACAAATGGGCGTGGGCCCGCCCATATAAGCCAAATTTTGAAATTGAGATATCTTGGACAATTTATTACCGAGAGTTCTGCAATTTAGTGCATTTGTAGGTATCCGGTGGCAGTGGCCCCCGGCCATATAAGTCAATATTTTAACAAATTGTGCAAGATATACAATTTGTTAGCGAGAGTGCTGTAATTTTGTGTTTTTGTGCATACATATTTGGTGTGAGTCTACGTAATTAGTCCAAAAACGAACGGGAAGTCTGGGGCAACGAAGTGGACCGGGTCCAACTAGTTGGACTATAAATACGACCTATACTTTGATTACAACTATACATCTACAGACGGACATGGATAAATCGACTCAGGAAGTGATTCTAAGTCTATCAGGAAGTGATGCTAAGTCAAAGTGTGGTGTCGGGTATAAAAACGCTTGACACCACAGCATGGCCAAAATAGTTTTATCCATATTGTCTCCTTTCTGTTACATTTTTGAAATGGCACAGGGTAATTATGCACTGATCTGAAAATGTTATTACATGTTCAATTGATAAATGAGCAAACAATTAAATTAATAGCTTAATTTGCTGCTGAAATTTTTTCTGATTTCCGAAAGGGCTCCATTTCTCCTTGATCCGCTATAAAAAATATGCAGTCTTAAAATATCTCAATTTCAGTGGAAAATGGTGTAACATCGTCAGCTTTTCTAACACAATTTCTCGCCTAGATTATTAAGCCAAATCGGATTAGTAGGCACGCATATACTCGTATATGCACTACGATTTTGTTGAATTCTTTAGATATCATAAATTTCCGTTTATCATGATTTATGGTTTTCCGTTTGTTTTAGTATGTGTGATTCCTTTGTGAGATTTGATTTGTCGGTCTGGAGAACCATGTCCGTTTATTCCCCCATTCCTGTGTGTTTTCTTTTGTTTTCTTAAGGTTTTTGCTTACATATATATCATACTTATTTGTAGTTAAATATTTACTCACCCTGGGCAAATTGTATAAATTTACACACCAATTCTCCGAATATAAAATGCCTCAGATATGTGCCCACCAATGTTATGGGCATACACAGCACTCCCAGCAGCATATCGGATATGGCCAAATTGGCCAGAAACACATTGGTGATGGTACGCATACGTCGATTCTGGAAGAGTGTGGAGGCCACCAACAAATTTCCCACAATGGCAAAGATGAATATAATGCTGTAGCATGGTATTAGCCAAATGGGTATTTCGGTACTGCTGCGTAGACGTTTTTTGGCCAGCAGCGATTGATTGGCGAATGTATCATTTGAGGAGAATTGCATGGATGAATTATCGCCAGCGTAGGAGGGGAAGAGTAGCTGAGCGGAGGATGTGGCTGAGGAAGTGATGGTGTTGTTGTTGTTATCTACAGTATCCAAAATATCCCAAGATTGATCCAATGTAATGGTGGCCGCCGGTGATTTGAAACTGGCCATCGATTCATTGACTGTCAAAGCCAATGAGACAATGTGATTGGTAACATTATGAATTGTGAAATAATTCAATAGATCATCATACTCTCGATTGGTTATGGTCATAGTTGAAGATTTGGGTTTATTATTTCTCCGCTTGTTGACACGGTACTGATGGTTTTTGGCTAAAGGCCTTCTTTGGAAAATTATTTCATTAACAAATAATTGATTTTATTTGCATTTTAGCTTGTTTGGTTGTAGTTATGATCGTAGTTGGAGTTCATCTTAATTTTTTGTTCACTTTGAAACACTGTATTTGAGTTTTGTTTTCTTTTTGCTAAAGGCCTTTTTTGTATTTATTTCATTGAGAGGAGAGAGATTATATCTTCATTTTATTTTGGTTAGATGTGGTTCCGGTAATAGGTGGCGAATGATTTTTGCATCTTGTTCAGTGTGAAACACTGTACCGGGATTTTTTCTGTATTGGTTTCATTTACAACTGATTGATTAAATCTGCATTTTATTAAATTAAATTTGGTTACGGTATAGCAACATTCATTTTTCACTTATTGTTCACTTTGAAACACTTTAACGTTATTTTTTACTAAAGACTTTCTTCTGTATGTATTTCATTACCAAATAATAAATTTTTCTGTATCCATTATTGCCGTTTGCTTGGATGTAGTTGTGATCATAGTTGGTGTTTATCTTAATTTTTTTGTTCACTTTGAGACACTGTATTGGAGTTTTTTCTCTTTTTGCTAAAAGTCCTTTTTGTGTATTTATTTCGTTGAGAAGAGAGATTATATCTTCATCTTATTTTGGATGGATGTGGTTCTGGTAATAGGTGGCGAATTGTTTTTGCATCTTGTTCAGTGTGAAACACTGTACGGGATGTTTTAAAGGCCTTTTTGTATTTATTTCATTGAGAGGAGAGAGATTATATCTTCATTTTATTTTGGTTAGATGTGGTTCCGGTAATAGGTGGCGAATGATTTTTGCATCTTGTTCAGTGTGAAACACTGTACCGGGATTTTTTCTGTATTGGTTTCATTTACAACTGATTGATTAAATCTGCATTTTATTAAATTAAATTTGGTTACGGTATAGCAACATTCATTTTTCACTTATTGTTCACTTTGAAACACTTTAACGTTATTTTTTACTAAAGACTTTCTTCTGTATTTATTTCATTACCAAATAATAAATTTTTCTGTATCCATTATTGCCGTTTGCTTGGATGTAGTTATGATCATAGTTGGTGTTTATCATAACTTTTTTGTTCACTTTGAAACACTGTATTGGAGTTTTTTCTCTTTTTGCCAAAAGTCCTTTTTGTGTATTTATTTCGTTGAGAAGAGAGATTATATCTTCATTTTATTTTGGATGGATGTGGTTCTGGTAATAGGTGGGGAATTGTTTTTGCATCTTGTTCAGTGTGAAACACTGTACCGGAATGTGTTTCTGTATTGGTTTCATTTCCAGCTGATTGATTAAATCTGCTTTTATTTTGTTTAAATATGCTTACGGTATAGGGCCATTAATTTTTCTCTTATTGTTCACTTTGAAACACTTTAACGTTATTTTTCAATAAAGGCCTTCATGTGTATTATTTCATTGGAAATAATTTATTATATCTGTACTTTTCCTGCTCGAATGTAGCTATAGTCATATTTGGAAATTATTTTTTTTAACTTGTTCACTTTGAAACACTGTGCCGGAGTTTCTTTAACTTAAGGGTTTTCAGTGCATATTTCAATGAAGGATTATATATAACAATTTTACTCTAATGTGGTTATGGCTTATGTTGGAGTTCACTCTTTTATTCATGTTCGCTTTGAAACACTGTAACGGGCCTTGAAAGGAATTTTTGTGTATATATTTGATGAAATGATAATTCTTTGGAAAAGTTTTTTTTTGAAAGCTTTAAATACTCTTTGAAACACTGTATCGTAAAAAAGACACTTTGACACTTTATGTCGAACTTATAATGTTGTTTGTTTGATTTCAGAGACTTTCATTAAATATAGTTTCTTTGATATTTTTTTCCTTGATTTATTTTCTTTGAGATTAACTCTCTTATAAATTAAAATTGCAGAATTGCAAACACTGCTGGCAAAAAAATATAAAATGCGCTGTAATTTGTCGTGCTTTTTGGAATATATTGTATACTTTTCAATTATGTATAATGGGAATTAAATTGTGAAACTTCGTTATGTGTTTTTTTAATTAGCTTTTTAGGAATTTTTTATATTAATTGCATTGTATTTAATGCTGTTGTACATTTTACTTTAAATGGAAATTTTTATGTTAAAATGTTATATAAAATAATTTAGCATTATTTTTAATTTTTTTTGTAAAGTACATATTTTGAAATAAATTTAAATATAAATTGTCATTTTTTTTACATAATTTTTTTTTAATTTATTATTAAAACTATTTTTATTTTTTATTTAAAATATTTAGTTTTTATTACTTTTTTAATTTTTGTTTGTTAAGCCTTTAGTTATTTTAATTTTTGCAGATTTTTTTATTAAAACTGCTTTTATTATATTATTTTAGTGTCGCCAAAATTTTTCTTCACGAGTTGTATGTCAAATTTAAATTTTTACAATTTAAATTTTTGTATATTTTTTGGGGGTCAAAATATTATTTTTCACTTTAAATGGAATTTTTAATGTTAAAATTGTATATAAAATAATTTGGATTTTTTTAATTTTTATTTTGAAATAAATTTCAATATGAAGTGGCAATTTTTTTTAAATTATTTTTTTTTTAATTTTTTAATAAAACTATTTTTTTATTTAAAATATTTTTTATAACTTTTTTAATTTTTTTTGTTAAGCCTTTATTTAATTTAATTTTTGCAATTTTTCTATTCACAAAATTGGCTTTTATTATATAAGTTTAGTGTCGCAAAAATTTTTCTTCACGAGTTGTATGTAAAATTTATTTTTTTACATTTTTAATTTTATTTTTGATTGTACGAGTTTATTTAAAAAAATATTTTTAACGCTGCAGTTTTTTTTTTAATTTCCTCTATGTTTAAGAATTTTTATGTATTAAAATATATTTTACACTTTTTGATTATACATTTTAATTTGAAAAAATTAGGATGTTCATATATTTCTAATCCTCCTTTATTCTGAAGATTTTGATTTATTCTTTTAAATGAATATTGTTTTCCCTCTTGAGAATTTTGACTTATTAGTCAGTATTTGTCATTTTTAGCGGACATTCATTTAATTTAAGTTGAAACAACCTTTTTAAAGTTTTAATTTAAAAGTTTTTTATATCTGCTTTAAGAATCATTTAATACATTTAATTTTTGTCAATGATTTTTAGACGTACGTAATATACATTTTATCTTACACAAATATTTTTGCACGTTTTTAGTTTTTTTATAATAAAAAAATTTTAATTTATAAATCTGTTTTTTAAACAATTTTATTCATAAATCTGATTTTGTCAATATGTTCGTAAAAGTAATATATTTACACACATTTACTTATAATCATTTTTGTAAATAAAAAATTTGGATTTGTTTCGTATGTAAATCACATGCAATTTAAAAATTTTTAGAAAAAAAATAATTATTTTAATTATATCGTTGGTTTTAATATATATTTACTTGCACAACATTTAAGTTAATTTGCTTTGAAACACACTTTGTTAACATTTATTTATTTTTTTTGAAAATTTAATTTTAATTTCTACACATATTTACACAATTTTTTATATTGTAAAAGTTATTTAACTCTTCATAACACGATAATTCATATCATATCCCCCCACCTTTCTTTTCAGTTCGCCTTTATTGCTCTTCTCCTTTATTTTTGTTTTGTTCAAAATTCAATTAATTCCATTTTAATCTGATTTTCACCATTTATATGTATACGTTTGACTACAGCCCCGTTGATTGCTTGTTAACAATACGACGCACTGGCAGAAACTACCTTTGTCCTTTTTCGGCCGCATTCAAAACATTGTTATTCCTACCAAATTGACCGATGAAAGAAATTCACCAAACTCACCACTCAACTCATGCGCCGCATACCGGCTTTTCGGAGTAAAATTCATTCAAGAAAATTCAAATTCACCATAGCGCAAATGAAGGAGCATGGTCAGAGGGCATATTGTACTCTCCAGCGGGCAGAGGCTGCTCTCTCAATGTTATGCTCTGTTTCGGAAATATTTTGTGTTTACAAACATTGTACAGACACAAGTTTTATTTAAAATGGATACGTATTTATATGCAACTGTCTAATTATGACATATACAATATTTCTATACGAATGTATACTAAACATAGATACATGACTAAACAAGTGAAAGTTGATTGTAATACAGGATTCAGCTGAAACATGTTGACGACATACATGCATTATTTCTAAACTTTTTGGAATTTAATGTGATTAAAAATAAAACCAAAGTACGTAAACTGGAAAGAGAATACAGTTTTTTAAGGAAATGTAAACAAATCTGTATAGTTTAAGTTAAAAATTATATTATCAAACAATGTTAAAAAAAAAATCACAAAAATTCTTTCGAAAATATACAATTTCGTTTTTACTAAAGTTCTCTTTTTTAAAGATATTTCTAGAATATTTAGGACACAATGTACATCAAGTTATTTATTTTTGGCATGTAGAATCGCTTAGTAAATGCAACCTGTTTCCAAATTTTAGGAATAGGAAAATGAGGTTTAATTAGCCGAAATAATCGTATTCTGGAGAGACCTCTATAGTGTGACTATAGCTAAATATCAACCGATTCGTAATATAAATAAGATAGATTCTTGGCAAAATAGAATACAAACTGCAAAGTTTCAGCTAGCTTGTTTAAAAAATGTGGTATCTATGGCTCAAAAGCAGTATGAGTAATTTCATGCTAAGTGATCACTAGACATCGGAATTATATGCAATTTTAAGATATTGTCGGATTCCAACTGCGGCTGTATAATTTGAATATGCACTTTTCATTCAAAAAATAATAGTAATATGGTAACTGGATAACTCTGTGCATAAAAAATCAAAAATTTAAATATGCAGCCGGATCCAGAGTTAGTTAAAAACCAAAATGGCATATAATTCCGCTGTCCGATCACTGATCACAGTATTATTATCTCATGTCACTGATTTTCGTGAAACTTTGTATAATGGTTGTACTAAGTGTAACCCATGCAAATTCTTTGAAAAAAAAGGAATACTATGACGATTTTAAAAATTTCGAAATTGCGAATTTTGAGGAATACTGGGTTTATTAAAAAAAATTTATCGCGTTATCGGTAAAAGCTATCGATATGGGACTTTTTGCAAAATGTTAGTAATTATTTTCACTCTTACTGAAAACTAGAAAACAAATTTAGAAATATTTTTTTAAATTTTTTTTAAGAAAATTTATATAAGTTAATTTTAAAAAATCCCTTATTTTATTTTTAAATTTTATTTTTTGTATTCTAGCCCAAATTGTCCTCTATCGTATAGCCAAGTTCCGCGATGGCCTTTTTTGTCTTTCTCGATAAATAATTAAATCTTTCTGACAGGTTTGTCCCAGTATTGTCTAAAATGCCCAATAGGCCAGATTAAATCGCAAAAAATTACTATTAATCACTTTTGAGTAGCACACAAAAGTTGTGTCAATGTTTAAATTCAACGTTGGGGAAAAATATGAGGCGATGTCCTATTACCCTAAAACCTATTTACAAAGTACTTCAATGCCTAATGCATCATTATCGTCAATAACACTGTGCAACAGTGAAAAAAAATGCACGGACTTGGCAGTATAGGTTCGATTCTACTATCAAAGGGTAGTATAACTCTATAATTTATAATTTTTTTTATGGGCCTCCAAAGTTTCGGAAAATCAGTGGGCCCTCGCTTTTGTCCAACAACTAATTCAGACTTGGTGAAACCGCTTAACTACATTTGGCAATAATGTAGCTAAGAAAATGCTGAAACAAACTCCTTAAAATTTTTTTGCGAAAAAAAATTTTTCCCGGTACTTTTTTTGAAAAAGTGAGGAAAAACTTCCAGGGACTCGTAATTTTCCACTAACACTGCTTGGCAAAATTGTAGCCAACGTGAATCTGAAAAACTATTGTGAACATATCAATACAATCTGGACGTGTCTAGGCTCCCTAAATAGCTCAAAAGACAATATTGTACCCAAAAAATTTTAGTATTTCACTATTATTTAACAAAAATATATTTTTTTTGGTATAGGGTATTTTCAGCAAATTTATAGAAAATATTAAGGCCAATATTTTTGTTGAACATATTAACGCTCTAGCTCCCCCTGTAATGTACACGAAGTAATTTCGCTATCAATGCAAATTTCTGAAACTATAAAAGCCTCTGATCACTTGCACAAAGATAGGACTGCGGGAGCCGTTGATTTGGTAGCTACTGTCGGTTTGGGGGGTTCGTGTCCCTCTTCGAACAAGGCATGTTACCAGTACAGATATTATTATAGACTCCCTTTAATTTTTAAAGCAAGGGATAAATAGAAAAACATGGAACGAGATGTATTTAAAAAAATGTATCAAAACAAATAACCCATTAAAAAAAATCAAAGAAAAAAGAGTAAATTACAAAAACCTTTAGTTCTAAAAATTTATATCAGCCGATTGCCTGAATATCAATAAATTTAAATTTCTAAGTTGTTAGAAGAAATGGCCTCGATACCCTCACCTACCTAAGTCCCTATGGCAGATATCTAGGACCCCTATATTCATTACTCCAAACTTATTATTTCATCCCTTTTTTGTAAGAAAACGTCTGTAGACTATTAACAATTCATTTTTAATTAAATTGGAATTTATTCACATAATAAAGAAAGGAAAATTTTGAACTTAGAAATAAATATTTTGAAACCTTCGGTCTTAAGGCTTATAAAGTTTAGTTTACACAAGAATTCATGCCGGCCGATCATCTTTAACGTCGTGTCTTTGCTGATTGGTTCCTTGAAATGCATGCAAATGATCCGGAATTCCATCGAAAAATCATATTGACTGATGAGGCCTATTTCCACCTCGGTGGCTACGTCAACAAGCAAAATTGTCGCATCTGGGCTCGGAAAACCCAAGAGTTATTGTTAAGAAGCCTCTCCATCCTCAACGTGTGACTGTTTGGTGCGGTTTATGGTCCGGCGAGGTTATTGGAACTTACTCTTTCGAAAATGAGGTTGGATCAACAGTTACGGTGAATGGATTGCGATATCGAGAGATGATTAATGATTTGTTATGGTCGGCGTTGGATGGTATTGATCTGGATAACGTTTACTTTCAACAAGACGGCGCTACGTTCCACACAAGCAACGAAACCATTGCTCTGTTACGGGAAAAGATTCCGGACCGTGTTATCTCCCTAAGAGGTGATCACAATTGGCCACCGAGATCTTGTGATTTAACACCTTGCGACTTCTTCCTTTGGGGCCACTGTAGGTCTACGCCAACAGCCCAGCGTCGATTCAAGACCTCAAAGATATAATTTGTGAGGCTATCGAGGACATAGGGCAGCCACTTTGCGATTTGGTTATGGAAAATTTCATGAAAAGGATATGTGGTCCTGTAAGCGTGGTCATGGTGGCCATTTGTCTGATGTTGTTTTGCATTATTAACGGCATACCTCCCTCATTATTACGAAATAAACATCCGATCATTTATCTAAAAAAATGGCATTATTCTTTGAATACCCAAATCACACCTCTTGTTGGAAAACCCTTTATATGCGTTCCAAACAAAATGTGTTGATTTTCAAATAGAATTTATTTGCTCAAAAATATGTAATATTTACAAATTTTGGTTTCTTTCAATTCAAACATATCAAAAATAACAATTTTTCTCCGTGTACTCGTACGAGAAAACTTACATTATCACTTTTTAAAGAAGGGACATGAAACAAATCAACATCTCTTCACCAAAGGGAAAGTAATAAACAAATGTTTCATATTATTCTATACATGTATATATTTATACTTATTTTATTTATTAAATTTTTCTTTATGTAAATCACCTATAAGTGATAATAAAAAACAATGATACTACCACACTGTTTTACTTTGTGCTGTATTATGAGAATATATTTTTCAGTTGAATTTAAGCCTTTATACTTTGCATTGTCCAAAATCATCCTTAGTCGAAATGGGGCACATCGATCCATGTTTTGATATAGCCCCCATTAGACCGTTTATAGCACATGATGCAAAAAGTGAAAGTTGCTGCGATCTTTGATTTCCGGACCGAAAAAGTTTCCATTTGGCCTACAAGACTTCCATAAAAATGTTTGTGCCGATCTGATAACCCTAGGGTCTGCCCAAAGTTCATTCTAATTTAGAACACACTTTATAGGGGAAATATTTCTTTTATTCAAAAATCGTATGTTTAAATAAGTAAAATTATATTTCTTTGTATTATTAATTAATAAATAGTTTTTAAATATTAAGATCGGTGAAAAAAAATACAATAATTCAATATTATATTAGATCTGACTTGTTATGTGAGGGACATTTTCTACGATATTCTTCAATGCACTGTAATATAAATTGATTTTGTTCTTCGTCTTTCGTAAGTATTCTGTTGTAATCATTCATAAATTGTACACCGCGTTCAGCAGTGTCGTTAACAACAAACAGATTACGACAAACATCGAGAGTATCTTGATAATCTTCCCAAATGGATGGGTCATGCTTTAAAAATTCAGTACTCAATCCAAAAGCACCGAAAAAATGTTTGGTTTTGTATGAGACGAAATCGCTCAAATTATTACACAGCAATAGTTTCCGGCCGGAAAATTTTCGATCGTTTTCCAGATTTACGACGGGCTCTGTTGATTGCAGATGCCTAACCATTTTTCGTTTCTCTTCGAGTGAAACATCCGAATCGAAAAATGCCAAAGCCATTGATTCTAGGGCCAAATACCACAAATGATTTTTCCATTTCTTCATAACCGCTTCAGACACAACAAGTGTATATCTTGATTTGGTGCTCGTATGGCATTTTGCATGTAAACCAAGCTTTGACATACAGCCGCACGAGAAAAATACATATATCCCGTAGCCCACTGGACTCTCGTTTTGTCAATGCAAACTGCTCTCGAAATAGGTATATTTTTAAGGCATAAATGCCTTTTCCCATGAACCTTGCGTGGGATGTTGGACCAGGTGTTCGGAAGTTATCGCCGACACCAACAATAAACATTATTGTTAATTTTAATAGTTCCTTGTAGCCAGCTCGGATTTGTGTTTCATTTAGCTGTTTAATGCAGAATTTCTTAATGACTTCGCAGTCAGCATTACTTATTTTTGAGCGTACAGTTGGATCTTGGAGTCCGTTTTTAAACGATTTTTGGTCGAGACTTACCCAAACGGCAGCAAAACGATTAAAAATATGCACTTCAGGACCACAAGTCGCCGAAGTTTAACCTCAAACACATGTTTCAATACTATCTCCATCATGTGATGAGAACATGGGAACTTGATTAATTTTCGATCTAATTTGTTCTGCAACAAAATGCACGATCCAGTGTTTTGACCTGTATTTGAGGACGTGGTATCGAAAACCATGGCGGAAACTTTATTAGAAATATCCCAATTGATGAGTGTATCATGAACGACTTTGGCCATATTTTCTCCAGTACCAGCCGGGATTTTGGTAGCGCTCAAAAATTTTGTTGTGTAGAACGATTAATCACAAGCTCACCAACAGAGGTCAGAGGCGTCGCAGCATTAAACATTACAGTTATCACATTATGAAATATCTGTCTGTTTGACGGCAGTTTGTCTCCAGATATTGTATGTGATACATGCCCAACTGATTCTACGGTGCGAAATTTATCACTGGATATAGTAACCATTTTGGATGTGGTCGGTCTGGAGACAAATAAGAATATGACTCAAATTAAATTTTGTGCGAAGCTGTCCTTTTCTCAATTCACTTAAGCTGGAGACAGAGCGCGTTCTGTAAACGACCCTGTTGCATGGCCGTATAGCGCGCTGCAAAGTTCTGCTTATGTATATACCCTACACCACACTGTGGTACAGGGTATTATGACTTTGTGCATTTGTTTGTAACGCCCAAAAAGAGAAGAAATAGAACCATAGTTTATTAAATCAATTTCCGTCTGTCCGTCTGTCCATGTATTCTTGTAATCAAAGTGCAGGTCGTATTTATGGTCCGATTGTGATGAAATTTGACACAGTGCTCTTTTTTGGCCCAAGGACGATCCCTATTGAAATTGGTCAAAATCGGTTCAGATTTAGATATAGCCCCCATATATATGTTACCCCCGATTTGACATGTAAGCGCTGTAGAAACTGTATTTTATATCAGATCAGTACGAAATTTGGCAGAGAGAGTTCCCTTATTACATGAATGAACACTGCTCAATTCGGGGAAAATCGGTTCAGATTTAGATATAGTCCCCATATATATGTTTCACCCGATTTTACATGTAAGCGCTGTAGAAACCGTATTTTACATCCGATCAGTACGAAATTCAACAGAGAGAGTTTTCTTATTACATGTATGAACACTGCCAATTTCGGGGAAAATCGGTTCAGATTTAAACATAGTCCCAATATATATGTTACACCCGATTTGACATGTAAGCGCTGTAGAGACCGTGTTTTATATCCAATCAGTACGAAATTCGGCAGATAGAGTGTTCTTACTACATATGTATTTAAAATCAACCATTAGTTTTTAATTTCCCTTAATCACAAGCAAGATTTCCAAGAATTGGCATGTGTCATGTGGACTTATATTTTTATACCCCACACCACACTGTGGTACAGGGTATTATAACTTTGTGCATTTGTTTGCAACACCCAAAAGGAGAAGAAATATACCCATCGCTTATTATACCGATGGACTTAGAATTACTTTCTGAGTTGATTTAGCTATGTCCGTCTGACTGTGCATGTATTCTTGTAATCAAAGTACAGGTCGCAATTATAGTCCAATCTCGACGGAACTTAACACATATCTTTTTTAGACTAATCACGTAGGCTTCCACCAGACACATACACAAAATTACGGCACTCTCGCTAACAAATTGTGTAAGATATCTCAATTTCAATATGTGGCGCCAATTTTTAGACCAATCACGTAGACTTCCACCAGATACATATGCACAAAATTACAGAACTCTCTCTAACAAATTGTGCAAGATATGTAAATTTCAAAATTTGGCTTATATGGGCGTGGGCACGCCCTTTGGTCCGATCCCGGCTATTTTTAGAACAATCACGTAGACTACCACCCGATACACATGTACAAAATTACAGCACTCTCGCTAACAAAATGTTCAAGATATCTCAATTTCAAAATTTGACTTATATGGGTGGGGCCACACCCATTGGTCCGATTCCGCCCATTTTAAACCAATCAGATAGACTACCACCAGATACATATACACAGAATTACACCGCTTTCTCTAACATATAGTGAAAAATATCTAAATTTCATAATTTTGCTTATATGGGCGGTGCCACGCCCATTGGTCCGTTTCCGCCCATTTTTGGTCCAATCACGTAGACTGCCACCAGATACATATGTACAACATTACAGCACTCTAGTTAACAAATTGTGCAAGATATATCAATTTCAAAATTTTGCTTGTATGGGCGGTGCCACGGCCATTGTTCCGTTCCCGCCCATTGTTTGACCAATCACGTAGACTGCCACCAGATACATATGCACAAAATTACAGCACTCTCGCTAAAAAGTTGTTCAAGATATATCAATTTTAAAATTTTGCTTGTATGGGCGGTGCCACGCCCACTCCACTGATTCCACCCTATTTTGGACCAATCACGTAGACTGCCAGCATATACACAAAATTCCAGCACTCTCGCTAACAATTTGTGCAAGAAATATCATTTTTATAATTTGGCTTATATGGGCGGTGCCACGCCCATTGGTCCGATCCCGCCCATTTTTGGACCAATCACATAGACTGCCACCGGATACATATGTACAAAATTACAGCACACTTGCTAACAAATTGTGCAAGATATCTCAATTTTAAAATGAGTACCCACGCCCCACACATGTATATTCTGTGAAAATTTCTGGATGATCGGTCCAGCCGTTTAGACGTCTATTTGGTACAAACAAACAAACACACATTCGTCTTTATATATATAGATAGATAGATTTGAAAAAATTCTTAAACAATAACATTTTTTGTATGTAAACAAATATTTTGTTCATGAATGTCAGTTTGCAAATTTTGCAATATATTAAGATTTATATGCGTTCCAAACAAAATGTATTGATTTTCAAATATAATTTATTTGCTCAAAAATATGTAATATTTAGAAATTTTGGTTGCAAATATATTTTCTTTCAATTCAAACATATAACAATTTCTCTTCCTGTACTCGTACCCGAAAACTTACATTATCACTTTTTAATGAAGGGACATGAAACGAATCAACAGCTCTTTACCAAAGGGAAAGTAATAAACAAATGTTTCATATTATTCTATACATCTATATTAGGGCGGGTTGATTTGTATGGAAATATAGTATGCTTTATTATACCCTCACTTTAGTGATACGACGGTATATATTATTTGCTACGGGCCAAAAGTGTAACACATCAAAGGAGTGACGTAAGACCCTAAGTATGTTTGGCGGATATCCGTTTTAGGTCGTTTTTAGTCGAATGAGCATTGTCGGTCCGTCTGTCTGTCTATCTGCTAGGTGGTGCACGCGATAACTCTCGAAAGGAGTAACCGATTGACTTAAAATTTGGTATGTGGTAATATTTTTTTCTATATCCGGCTAAGTTCGAAGATGGGCCATATTGGTCCACTCCTTCTAGTACCTCCCCCACAAAGTGTTAATATTAAGTGAATTATTGATTATTTAATAATTTCTATACTACGATACTTATTTGAATCGTCTGAATTTCTACACATAATATTATTTTATTAGTCACTATCACCTCAAGAAAAATAGGCGAAGTTACCGCGCCCCTTTGGTACCTCCCACACAAATGGACCATTTTGCTCCAAAATTTAACAGCTTATAACTCGAATACCTATGCACAAAAAGACTTGAAATATTGTACAGTGTAATAGCTTTATAGTACCTAAAATCCAGTGAAAAATGGGTGAAGTTGCCACGCCCCTTTTGGTACCTCCCACACAAAATGGCAAAATCATACCAAAATTGAATATATCATAACTTGAATATACCAGTGCGTTTATTACAATTCGATACAGTGCAATATATTTGAAGTTTACTGCTTAGCGTAAAATAGGAGTATTTGTTAATCCCCCTCTGGTATCTCCTATACAAATTGACAGATTAATTCGTGTATTTCATATTACAGTACTCACAAATTGTGGTATACCTTGGTCGGTTTACACGACTGGGTGAATATTTTTTTAATAAAAAAAATTTTGTGTGTAGAAATGATATAAAGTTCAAAAAAACTACCTTACTAAACAATTTTATTCAGAAAATTAGATTTTTTTTCGAAAAAGCTTTTTTTTCTAACATTTATTTTTTTGTGGCAATGGCGGGCATACACATTTTCAAGTCGAGAGGCGCGGATTAGAATTTTATTTTAGGTACATGGTTTCTTCGGAGAATTTTCTTAGAATTTTATGTAGTTTACGTTTTTGCTATACGATTTAAAAGAAAAAAAAAATAACCCGCCCTAATGTATATATTTCTGTGGTCACAAGGCATAACAGCATAACTCGAGTTATGCTCAAATTGCGTTTTTTATGCCATGATGTTCCCCATATCTAATTACATATTGTGACAAATTTTGGTGATGATAGCTTGTTTAGTTATCGAGATATACTAAAAGATTTATTAGCATATCTCGCGATATCACTACATTACACATGGAATAACAGCATATCTTACACTGTTGCTGTAAAAACTATACTTGTGTTGTTATTCCCCATTCATCTATGGACTATTGAAGAGAAAAGCCGTAGGAAGTCATAAAAGCATATCTGAGTTGTGGTATTATTCCAAATTAAACTTAAACCCAAGCATACGAATAACTGAACTTATGCCGTTATTCTAAAATCTAATATCGACTGTGAACACGCATATCTCAAAATGTGTTGTTGTTCCAAATTACTTTCGTTGCAACCAAGTGACATATCTGTAATTATGTCGTTATTACAAATTAAAATTCAATTAAAGCTGAAGAATATATCTAGTTGTGCTTTTATCACAAAGACAATTCAACAACTTTTTGCGAGATATGCTGTTTTAACACCATTAAAAAAATACATTTTAAATTTTTTATTTAACTTTCGCGCCTATATAATACCCTGTTGGTTTATTTATATGCAATGACTTGAAGGAATATCATCAAATTTATTTGTCGTAAATATTTTCAAATACTAGTGTTTCACTCTGCGCCAGAATGAGGGTTATAAAACAGAAAAAAAATAATTTCACTATTATTTAATTTAAATTATAAAATGTTTTATTTTGACGCGATTTGGCAGTGTGCCACATGCGGGTAAGTTGATAACTGAATTAAAAAATGGAACATTGACGGCGTTGCCATCAGCTAGCGAGGTTTGAGGAGTTGTATTTAAGCACGGCTCTAAATCTGATGTAGGTGGCGATGAAGTCGGTAATCAGCTGCAGTCACTTAAACAACGTGCATACACAATATGGCGTCAACATCAGCAAGAATTTTTAAGATGGCCCAGGAAAAACAAAATATATCATCGACTAATATTATAACTAACGGATTTTGTGAAAAAAAACAACGATAGCGAGAAATATATAAAATACACTGTTGGTAAGTTTGTGTAATTTTTTATTAAAATTGCAAAATTATCCAAATTATGTACTGATTTGGGTAAATTTATTAAGATTATAAATCAAGCAAATATTTAATTTAAGGTATAATCAGATTTACTCCTGAGCAATATAATTTCAAACCTTCTACAAGTAGACACATGTTATATTTATATATATAATGTTATATTTATATCATTATTTCTGTTTTAAAATAGATGGAAAGCAAAATAAGTTTGAGATGAACCAGTGGCCTTCTAAATGCTTATGTAACAATAGTTCAATTCCGGCAATCGGCGATACGTTTTATGTAAACGCCTTTTTTACACCATATATTGGTAACGAAACTGAATCAAGCCTTAATAGCCCTTTAAACATCTCGAATTCTACAATGTATAACGCCTTTGTCGAGGATGCTCCAATGAAGACTTTATCAGAATATATAACTGAATCCGGTAATATTGATTTTGATTCGGACGATTCGATAAAATACCCGGATTTTAATGTTTCATCTGCAGATATTTCTCACATCTCTGAATCTCCGGAAGGTAGCCCTAATAGTGCTCATAGCATTCACATCTCTGAATCTGATGTACGTGTATGTCCTGTGAGTTCACACGTCCCAGAATGTATTAATACATGCCCTCAAATTCATCAATCAAGAAAAGAGAGAAAAAAGAGCCGTAACATAGGGAAATCATATATTACAAAACTTGGAAAGGTAATTGAAGAACGAAATGTCGAAAAAACTGTAAAGACAAAATTGTTATTGAGGTACAAAATATGATTTTTAAGAAATATTGGGGTCTCGGGTCATATAACGAACGTGTTATATATATTTCGTAACTAATTGAAGTAACTGAGAAACAGACGCAAACAAACAAGAAAAGTACAAATAATCCAAAAAACAGAAATTATACTAATTACACTGTGCTCGAAATGGACACTTTAAAAATGTAACAGAAAGGAGACCCTATGGACCTTGCTGAATCCAATTTCGACCTTGCTGAATCCAATGGAGCTAACCGTTTTTCTAGGTTAGCTCTGGTTTTCGCGATATTCGACCACAAAGTTTGCAAAAAAAATCAGAGAGTTTAGTTACTTCGGAGGTGATTTTGAAGTGTATGACTTCCGAAAACACGAAATAAAGGAAACCCTTCGAGTATTATTTCTCTCAAAATAGTCAACCACGCTTCCCACCACTTTACCCCCGAAAAAGTGCAATCAAATCTTACCATGTGTCAAACGTCGTACAAATCATCGACATTTTTAGTTTGTATCTTTATGAAAAATGTTCCTCGCGAAAAATTACTATGAGTCTCCTTTCAACATATTTATGAAAAATTAACAGGTTTCACAATTTAGCAGGTTTTGTTGGTTACCTTTGAAATTTCCATTAATACTAACGAAAAAATAAAATAAAAAAAGTAAGTCAAAAAATTGTATTTCAAATATTTTCTGCTATGAGCAGAAAAATACACAAATTATGTAATAACTCGAAATTCTCATAAAAAAGTTGAGAAAGGACTTATAGTATTTCTTCGCGAGGAATATTTTTCTCAACGATGCCTACTAAAAATGTCGACGATATACATATATGTTTTTTAACATATGATAAGATTTCATTGCACTTTTTCAGGGGTAAGGCGGTGAGAAGCGAGGACCACTGTTTTGAGAAAAATAATTGTCCAAATGTTCCCTTTATTTCGATCTTTCAAAATAACCAAAGAGATAAGTCAGCTCTCTGATTTCCCAACAAACTTTGTGGTCGCATATCGCGAAAACAAGAGCTAACATAGAAAAACGGTTAATGCCACTGGATTCAGCATGGCCGAAATATGCCTATCCATATGGTCTCCTTTCTGTTACATTTTTGGACTAGCACAGTGTTATTATTATGTAGAAGTAAATGGCGATAGAACTAATCTTTGCCAGACGTGCTTTCTCAGTTGTTTTGGAGACACTAAAAGTTCTATCAGAAGTGTTATTTCCCAAAAAAATAATTTTCTAACTGTGGAGTTTCCTGATCAACGGGGTTCATTGCCACCAAAAAATAGATTTTGTGATGCGCAAATATCGTTAATCAAATCACATATTTTGAGCTTTCCCTCTTATGAAACCTCAGTAAGTTTGACCAAGTATTCAGATATATTTCACACAATGAACTTAAAATTTAAACAACCGAAACTGGACACTTGCAGTAAGTGTGATATTTTTAAAGCCAAACTTGACTACACTGGACCAAGTGATGATTTGTATGTTGAAATAAAAGCAAACCAGGCTGAGCATCATAAGGCAGCAGAACTTGCTTATCAATCAAAGGCAAGAGATAAAGATATTGCAAAGTCAACAAAAAATTTAAAAACATATGCCTTTGATCTACAACAATGTCTCCCAACACCATATCTGAAAACTTCTATCTGCTACTATACGAGGCAATTGTTCACATTTAATTTGACAGTACATGACAACGAAACCAAAGAGCCATTCTGCTATATGTGGCATGAAGCAGCTGCTCGAAGAGGAGGAAACGAAATTTCATGGTGTTTATTCAAGCATCTTGGCTCATTACCTGATTCCGTCGACACATTAATTTTTTATAGCGACTCCTGTGCTGGACAAAATAAAAATTCGTATGTTAGCTCAATGTTTATGCTGCATCTTCAAAACAATCCGCACATCAAAACAATTGATCACAAATTTCTAGTGCCAGGACAAACACACATGGAGTGTGATGTAGATCACGCAGTTATAGAGAGAAAGAAAAAGAAAACTTCCCAAAAAATTCACCACCCTCGTGACTGGTACCAGTTCTTAGCTTAATTTACATATTTCACGAATATTTATAAGAATCAAAAGTGTTCCTTAATTCATAACTATTTTATATATGTATATACATACGTATAATATAAGATAAGTGAGACTGAACTCGATTTTAATTTTAAAAAAAAATAATTAGAATTAAATGATTTAATTAGAATTAAACACAACATGAATATAACATCTATTTTAGTTTGATAATAAACATAACTTGAGTATAAAATCACTTATTAAATGTTTGATTTCACTGTGAATAGGTGAAGTTATATAGCATAACTGATTAACGTGTTAGCTGAGCCTCTTGGAATAAAAGCATTACTCGAGTTGAGTGGTGTAAATTTTAAAATATTTTATTTAACAGCATAATATTTTGGTTTAACAGCATAAGTCGAGATATGTTACAATGTATAATAAAATGTATTTTGGTACAACGATACATATCGAGTTGTGCCTCTATAACTTAATATATTTTAAAAGGAATAACAGCATAAAACAGTTTTCTGTTAATAACATTTAAAATAACAATAAAGATGATTTTTTTTGGCATTAATTTTACTTCCACGGCCTGAGAAATTGCATGCGTAAAAATCGAAATAAGTTAATAAACATGTTTGCTACATCGATTTCAACATTCAAAATGCTCTCCTGAAAAGTTACAAAAACACACTTATGCTGTTATGCCTTGTGACCACAGATTTATTCTTATATTATTTATTAAATTTATCCCATATCTCCAAAACATTGCAGACAGCATTTCTCAACCTTAATACATCCCCACACTTCTTTTTTGGTTTTTTGTGTGTCCCTGCAATTTGCGGGGAAGGCACACGATTTGTTGTTATTGTCGCTTCTTACAGCGACAACAAACTTTCGGCCGTACTCTGCCTCATTCATCATTGTTTTTGTTTTTTGTTATTCGATCTGTTGTGACTTTTCATAGTTTTGTTTTTGACTATTGAGTTCGAGATCGTTGTTTTTGTTTTCTGTTAAACAGAAAAACAAACCTTCTTTAAATAAGAAGAATAAGAAATGTGTGAAATGTATTAAGGGTGGTCACTGGTTGGTGAACGATATCGTTTCGGAAGCTACCAAGCAACCTCATCGGCACCTTGGACAAAATACCCTGTCAATAATTGGCACAATATGAGAGCAGCTCAATATGAAATAATTGAGAACTGGCTTCTAAGTCCCATATCTCCAAAACATTGCAGACAGTATTTCTCAACCTTAATACATCCTCACACTTCTTGTTTGGTTTGGTTTTATATTTATCTTTATGTAAATCACTTATAAGTGATAATGAAAAACAACGATACTACCACACTGTGTTACTTTGTGCTGTATTATGAGAATATACTTTTCAGTTGATTTGGCTAAAATTTAAGCCTTTATACTTTGCATTGTACTAAATCGTCCTTAGTCAAAATGGGGCACATCGATCCATGTTTTGATATAGCCCCCATATAAAATTGTATTGTATTAAAACATCCCTAATGAAGTCCAGCATTTAATATAATGGTGATTTCGTTTCTGAAAAATAATATCACGACATCATGTTCGCATTTTTCATGCGAACAATCGAACAAAAATCGTGCGGTTAGTGAATCCTATACCTACATTATGGCGCAGCCAGTTGATAGTGCATTAAGAATGAAGAACCAAACCAAATCAATTTGGTTTGGTTCTTTAGTTTGCTTTTTGACGGTGCAACACTCCACACCGTGGACTGGGCTGGGGGTGGAAAATGCGATATTTTCGCATTTGCGAAGTGTAATAATTTTACAAACAAAATCCAAACCCGTTCATACGGCTGCACCATTTTTACAAACGAACCTAAAAATGCGGTTTCAGTGTAAAATGTAATCTTTGACCAAAGTCAAATTTTGCTTATGGTCCAAACTTCATTCTGACAGCATATAATAATAATCCCCAAAAAGACAATAAAAATATATCGATTTAGTAGCCCCTTCAAAACTCTATATGTATGAGTAAACGATTTAAAGATTAGGAAAGTTGATATATTTTTTCAATAATCAATCAATTCCTCCAAATTAAAGAAAGTACGTTTAAGAATTGCCGGAGACGGACATGGATGGTAGTGGTGAATTCAAAATACAAAAAATTTAAATTGCAAAAAATTAAGTATGTTCGGCGGAAATCCATTTTAGGACATTTTAAATCATTTGAGCAATTTCCGTCTGTATGGCTGGAGTTCACGATAACTCTCGAAAGGAGTAACGGATTGACCTCAAATTTGGTACGTGGTATTACTTCTTTCCAACTCAGGCTAACTTCATATTGGTCCAATCCTTCTAGTACCTCCCTCACAAAGGGTTGCAATTTAGTGAAATATTGATTCTCTTAAAACTTTTATAGTCTCTTATAACTTTTCAATAAGAGCGCTACAAAAGTGTTTTAAAATAAAACAAAAACGGTTTTGGATATCAATGAAATTCTTTATTCCTGTGAAAGTACGTTCGATGCCATTATGTATGGAACTCGATTTCTTTTGCATGGCCACCACGGGCACGCTTGCAGAAGTCCAGATGCTGAACCCAATTTTCGACGGTTTTCAAGCATAAATCGGCCGATACTGCTGCAATTTCACGTTCGATATTCGTACGAAGTTCATCAATCGTCGCTGGCTTGTTGGCATAGACCATAGACTTGACGTAGCCCCACAGGAAATAGTCTAACGGCGTCAAATCGCACGACCGAGGCGGCCAATCGACTGGACCATTTCGTGAGATAACACGTTCACCAAAGTTGGTTTCCAATAAATTGATTGTGGCATTCGCTGTGTGGCTTGTGGCGCCGTCCTGTCCTCTAAGTCCATCCAATTGGGGCCAAAAATATTCGGTTATCATTGAACGGTAGCGATTCCCATTCACAGTAACGTGCCGGTCCTGATCATCACGGAAGAATTACGGCCCAATGACGCCGCCGGCCCATAAACCGCACCAAACTGTAATTTTTTCGGGATGCAATGATGACTCATGGAGTACGTGTGGATTGCTGTCTGACCAAAAACGCATATTTTGTTTATTGACCAAGCCATTCAGCCAGAAATGAGCCTCATCGCTGATGATGATTTTTCGATGTTTCGCGCTCTTAACGTTGAGGCCACTGACTCCGAATTTCGGTAGTAAATTTTAATAATTTCGACTCGTTGTTGCTCGTATATCTTTCCATCATGAAATGACAAACCTTACTGAAGAGAAATGTCAAAAGAGCGGCAAAAAATATGTCGTCGTTTGCTGTCCCTGTCGGTCTACTTTTGTAGCTTCCCTGTTGAAAAACGCTTTACTTATGCCCATATGGCTAAATGTTTGCAGAGACAGACCAGAACCTCTAGTGGGAATCGAACCCACGACCCCCAAACTCTTAGGCGAGTTCGCTACCAACTCGCCTACTGGGGCGCTCTCCAGCAATTATTTAAATACACCAGCTTACAAAAACTGGAAAATTATGGTATTGTACAGGGTGGCGAGGAATGAGCTATATGGTTTGAATTCTTTATAATTTTTTTAATTATTATTCTTTCTTTGTTTTTTCAGCATTTTGGGAATCATTACACTATCGACCAAAGTACAAAAATAATTGAATTTTTCAAAATTTTTCGAAAAGTTATGGAAAATATGCTAAAAAGAGCACGTCTGTGCGAAGCAGATAATGGACATCACTTACAAGATATTTTTTCAAAGCTAATTGCAATAAATTCCCCAATAATATACTGTATTCTAAAAAAATTATAATAATCGCATAAAGAAAAAAATTATTAACCATTTAAACCATATAGCTCATTCTGCGCCACCCTGTATTACGACTTACGATTTAATTATATTGTAGAAAATGAATGTGGATCGACTTTCTGCACTGAAAAAAAAAGGTCTAATAAAATTAAAGAATTGCGCCAAAGGCATTAAAAAAAAGTAGATTTTGTACTTAAAATATAGACAATTTCGTTAATATTAAGTACATTTTCTTAATTTTAAATACAAAACGTACTTATCTCAATGACTAAGTGCGCCTTTGGCGCAAACCTTTAATTTAGACAATTTTTTTCTGTGTGTGGTAATTATCTTAATTATTCAAAAGACGCTGTTCTTGAAAGTTCATATGGACTAAGTGTCCGAAGAAATTTAGAAATAATACAACCACGAAAAAATCAAATTGGGATAATATTAATTTTGTTTTTGGACGACCACCTTCTGAGAAGGCTAGCGGCGCGAGCTTTTAACTATCAAAAAAATGTATCTCTCTTAGTAAGAGCAGCATCAAAATCGGCACAAACTTTTGTCTAAGCCACAACCTATTTATTTAATTCTGTCAGAAACTCAAAAGAAACACTTACAAAAACGTTCAAGACTTTTGGCCAAAGATCGTCTTTACGATCTGACTTTACATTTTTATTTTTTCGATTACTACTCCTTGTAAACATTTGACATACCGGCTCACGTTTTGATTTAAACACCATATGAATGTCCGAGACGAATTTCACTTATTGGCGTTGTAGGTGCAACGCTTTTTAGCTGATAAGCCTGGAATTAAGAACTTGTAATATACTCTGCAACAATTCCTAGCAATAACGGTTTGATATATTCTCTAGTCGGCCCCGCCTGACTTTAGCCTTTCCGTAATATCTGCAATAGATTCATAGCCAACGTTCTTTTGTAGCATTCTCTCACTTAACATTCTCCTTTGCCTTCCAAAAGTACCTAGACAAGAACGTGGTTTGGATATTTCCGTTGGTAACACAAATGCATTTTTCACTGCCTTCTCATGGAAGGTAGTAGATAAGGTGTAATCAATTAATGCTGATTTCTTCTACAGTAAACATCTCAAAGAAGCTACAGCATAATGATTTTGAGATATATTTGAATCAAGGCATTCTGTTGTGTAAATTTGCTTGTGCAAATTGGCTTACCGGAATGTGTTTCAGATCATAAATAAGGCCTTATAAACGGCCTTGTGATTGGAGGGCTTCCACTTTTTCCCGCTCGGTAGCTTCCCTGTTGACTTGGGCGATCAGATTTAGTTGTAGTGGTAGTACGTCCGGTGAGTTATTTGCAGAAACTCAAGTTATGATGAAAACATAAAATGTTGATGTTAACTTTTTCCGGTGCCCTGGCTGGGAATCGAACCCAGCACCTTCGGCATCCAAGTCCAACACATTAACCGAAGGCCACTTGCTCATAACTTATACCACAGTGTGGTGTTGGGTATATAAAGGTCTGCATGCATAACCTGTTATCTATGAAATCGAAAATGAAAACATTCTAGAACTCTCTTTGAAACTACCCCATATACTGAAATACGAAAATAACTATTCGAAGTGTTCCACTTTTCTTTGCCATAAACTGCATTGCCATCAATACAGAAGTTTCGATAATAGACATTTTATGCCGCCATCAAACTACCAATAGCAATAACACTCTGTCACATATACCCACCATCGAACCAAGCAAGTGTGTATTTCTTGCCAGGCATGAAAGACAATTTCCATATCGTGTGTGTATAGTATAAACACAAATATTCGCCTACATTTTCCAGCCAACGAAACGAGATGAGTCCTTGTAGAGCGAGCGACAACGAGTTAATGAATTAATTTATGTCACAGCAAAAGACCAACTACAACATTCCCAACATCCCCATCAACAAAATCGATAAGGACAAGGATGAGGAAGAGGATCTACAATTCCGATACTCTTCGCAACGCACCTGCCTTCAATAAAATAAAGATGACACAAACAAACAGGAGTGGTGGCAATTTGTGATTCCGAATAGGTAATCATTGAGATTATGAAGAAGCTGTTCGGTCGAACGTTCGTTCGTTCGCTCAATGCCATCTGTTCAATAGTCAAAAACATAAGCGACCACTTTGGCTGGTTTCCACTTTCCAACGCTCCACCATCTCCTCCGCCCGCCCCAACTTAATCGATTGCTATAAATAAGCACTTCTAACTGATACTTGTATCATCAAACGAGCGTTGTGCGCTGTGTCCTTGGAAATGTTAAAGTATCACCGACAGCAGGATGAGTAAGGACATTATCGCACTTAGCCTTTGTCAACTGACATAGTTGGAA
Source organism: Eudasyphora cyanicolor (assembly GCA_963930755.1). Lineage (NCBI taxonomy): Eukaryota > Metazoa > Arthropoda > Insecta > Diptera > Muscidae > Eudasyphora > Eudasyphora cyanicolor. Next base: position 52,183,825 of record OZ005736.1, on the reverse strand, counting down.
TTGTTAACCGACACCTCAACCTTACACGGTTTGAATTCCGTATTTACAAATGTAATCTTATTTTGTGGGCAGAGGTGTTATGGAATTATGTTCGCCCTTGAAGGGGAATAGAATTTATAATTATGGAAATTCAATAGGTTTCATAATGATTAAGTTTTAGCGGAAATTAATAGAAACGTATTTTAATAGCTATAAAGGAATACAAAACAAATAATTAATAACTTCACTTGGGCTGGGAAAATTCGTAGGAAATCTCATTTATCAACAATTTATTTAAAACAATTTTATTCTTTTATTGAGTATTTATGGTCCACATCACTCCGCACAGTCTGACGAAAGGGCCATTCAGAAAGACAAATGGATAAAAACGAATAGAGCCTCGTAACAATGATGTCACTACGCCACATTGATTTTATTTAAAGGATTTGTCTATTTTGTGTTTCGTATTTTGGAATTCAGAACTGGAAAAATATTGAAAACAAATAAAAAGCAGTAGGGAAAGACAGAAAGTCGGGCGGTGCCGACTAAATAATACCCTACACCACTCTCGTAATATTGAATAACTCTGATATATAAATTTTGTAATTCATGTATAAATTGTTTACATAAATTTACTTTTGGGACATTTTATACTTAAATAATACCCTGTACCACAATGTGGTGTAGGGTATAAAAACGATTGGATCTAAAGGGCCAAATCGGACGAAACATATATATGGGAGCTATAGCTAAATCTTAACCGATTTTCTTCAAATTCGGTAGTGTTGGTTCATGGATCAAGAAACTCCACCATTCTAAATTTCAAAATGATTGGATGTAAAATACAGCTTCTTCAGGACTAAAGAGCAAAATCGGACGAAACATATATATGGGAGCTATAGCTAAATCTTAATCGATTTTCTTCAAATTCGGCAATGTTGGTTCATGGATCAAGAAACTCTACCATTCTAAATTTCAAAACGATTGGATGTAAAATACAGCTTTTATAGGACTAAATGGCCAAATCGGACGAAAAATATATATGGGAGCTATAGCTAAATCTTAATCTATTTTCTTCAAATTCGGCAATGTTGGTTCATGGATCAATAAACTCTACCATTCTAAATTTCAAAACGATTGGATGTAAAATACAGCTTCTATAGAACTAAAGGGCCAAATCGGACGAAACATATATATGGGAGCTATAGCTAAATCTTAACCGATTTTCTTCAAATTCGGTAGTGTTGGTTCATGGATCAAGAAACTCTACCATTCTAAATTTCAAAATGATTGGATGTAAAATACAGCTTCTTCAGGACTAAAGGGCCAAATCGGACGAAACATATATATGGGAGCTATAGCTAAATCTTAACCGATTTTCTTCAAATTCGGCAATGTTGGTTCATGGATCAAGAAACTCTACCATTCTAAATTTCAAAACGATCGGATGTAAAATACAGCTTCTATAGGACTAAAGGGCCAAATCGGACGAAAGATATATATGGGAGCTATATCTAAATCTAAACCGATTTCAACCAAATTCAATAGCGATCTTAACAGCCGCGAAATACTCTAAACTGCAAAATTTCAGAACGATCGGAGTAAAATTGCGACCTGTAGTCGACGAACAACTTTACATGGACAGACGGACGGGCGGACGGACAGACATCGTTAAATCGACTCAGCTAGTGATTCTGAGTCGATCGGTATACTTTAAGGTGGGTCTAGCTGTGTTATTTTCAGGTGTTACAAACATCTGCCGTGAAACAAACTTATAATACCCTGTACCACAGTGTGGTGTAGGGTATAAACAGTAGGGAAAGACAGAAAGTCGGGCGGGGCCAACTATGTAAACGATATCTTACACCACCTTGTTGGTGTAGAACAACTACATATATCGTATAAGGCATGTTTTCGTTACAAGCTAGCGATTTTAGGTTTGTAGTTTGAAACCGAAACAACTAATTTCCGCTTAGCGGCGTATTTCCACTATCCTTCCGACTAACTGGTAACAAAGACAAAATAATTTCCACTTCATAGATACAGCATAACATAATATGTAGTGTTAATTTCTAGAAACATATGTATTAACTTTTATCAGTTTCAATGCTACTGATTCTTTTTCTTACATTCCTGCGTAATACAGGGTTTTCCAACAAGAGGTGTTATTTTGAATCACCCGGTATTTCTGTAGCTGTTACTTTTGAAGCTTTTATTCTTTGACATTTGACAAGTAGAAACTTCGCCATTACTAAAAATGGAATGATACACTGTTCAACAACGCATTCAAATTATTAAAATTCACTACAAAAATGGTGAAAATCTTTCAGTCACAGTTCGCAAAACACAAATTTGTGAAAATGTCGAGCTGTTGGAACATGTTAGTGATGTGAAGAATAAAACCCGTGCAAGTCGCTCAAGAACAACTGAGAATATTGCTGCTGTAGCCCAACGTGTTAAAGAAAACAGGTTTGTCCATTCCTCGTCGTTCTTTGGAATTGTGCATTCCACAAACGTCATTACACCGTATCTTGAAAACCCAAGAGTTATTGTTGAGAAGCCTCTCCATCCTCAACGTGTGACTTTTTGGTGCGGTTTATGGTCCGGCGTGGTCAGTGGACCTTACTTTTTCGAAAATGAGGTTGGGTCAACAGTTACGGTGAATGGATTGCGATATCGAGAGATAATTATTATTTTTTTATGATCGGAGTTGGATGGTATTGATCTGGACAACGTTTACTATAACAAGACGGCGCTACGTGCCACACAAGCAACGAAATCATTGCTCTGTTACGGGAAAAGTTTCCGGAACGTGTTATCTCTTGAAGAGGTGACCACAATTGGCCAGAGAGATCTTGTGATTTAACAACATGCGACTTTGGGGCCACGTGAAAGATAAGGTCTACGTCAACAGCCCAGCGTCGATTCAAGACCTCAAAGATAAAATTCGAGGGCAGCCACTTTGCGATTTGGTTATGGAAAATTGCATGAAAAGGATATGGTCCTGTAAGCGTGGTCGTGGTGGCCAACACACCGTACAACAGTGAAAAAATACACGGACTTGACAGTATAGGTTCGATTTTACTATCAAAGGGTAGTATAACCCTATACTCGGTTTGGCAAAATTGGTGACCATTTTTTTTATGGGCCTCCAAAGTTTCTGAAAATCAGTGGTCCCCTCGAAAAAGGTGTCATCAGCTTTTGTCCAACAACTAATTCAGACTTGGTGATACCGCTTAACTATGTTTGGCAATAATGTAGCTTAGAATATGCTAAAACAAAAGTTTCTTAAAATATTTTGCGAAAAAACAATTTTTTCTGTTACTTTTTTTTTTGAAAAATTTAAGGAAAAAAATATTTTTTTCTCTTTTTTCAGCATAACTTTTAGGGACTCGTATATTTTCACTACCAATGGGTTATGCTACCCTTTGATAGTAGAATCGAACCTATACTGTCAAGTCCGTGTATTTTTCAAAATGTGTTCATTTGTTGCATAGTGTTATTAACGGCATACATTCCTCTATATTATGAAATAAACCTCCGATCATTTATCTCAAAAAATGGCATTTTTCTTTGAATACCAAAATACCACCTCTTGTTGGAAAACCCTTTACCATTTTTCGGAGAGATAATTTATTGCGACAATGGATCGTTCACCTACTTTTGTATAAGACATTGGATTAACGACATCTTGTGTTTATATTTTCTCGACTAAAGAATGATTATACACGCTGAAAAAAATCGTTTCTGTAGTATATTGTCCCAAACATATTCGGCTTGAAACATATATATCGTTAGGATACAAACATATAATATTTTGTACACACAAAAATTATATATTTGGGAAGATGTTGTTCTAAACAAATCTTTGTTTACTTCTCAATATGTGTTTATTTTGGACTATTTTTTCCGAAACAAATATTTATTTGCATTGAAGTATTCAGAAAATACCTAAATTGTGTTACATTTTTTCGGTAATTCAAAGCTAATTTTGTAAAAAAAATATAACGTCTTAAATATAATACATAATAATAATTGAAATCATATAATCTTGGATCGAAATATATACTTGGAGGACTGACATCTAATGATGGCTTGGAATACTCAGAAATTTTAAATGATTGATTTAAAACATAAGTTCTTGCTGAATTTGGTATCATAACTGGGAGGTTCAAACCAAAAAACCAAAAAAAAAATAAAATTGAAATTCGAAAAATTCAACAAAAGTTTCGAAAATATTTTTTAAATAAAATATATTTGGAGAAATTCCTAAACAATCATTTTATTTGTGTTCAAATACATATTTTATTTGAGAAATTTAGTTTGCAAATATTATATGTTGTAACATATTAATATACGAATTCCAAATATATTTTATTGATTCTCAAATAAAATTCATTTGCTCAGAAATATATAATATTTAAAAATTAGTGTTCCAAATATATTTTCTTTATATTCAAACATATCAAAAAAGGCGATTTTGCCCCGTGTATATAACCGTATAAGACGGTATCCTACGGAGATTGTGTGCAAATCATTTTTGGAATCTTTTTTGGTTCTTGTCTTTAGAAATTCTAATAATTTCTTAGTGGCAACGCTGTACTCAACCAAGACAGGAAGACAAGCACCAAACACTATAGCAAACGAATAATGTTTAAAATGCTTAGGTCTCCATACAAATTAGGCGATTATGCTGTAACGAAAACGCGACTGTAAGTATAATTGCAAAAGTCAGCATAACATAACACGCACGAATTAACACTGTCCTGAGATAAATAACACAGTACAGCATTTTTCAGCTCATTGATTTGGGACTCAATTCTAAGGAATGGACGTGAAAGTACCCCACGACGTCATTCGTTTAGTCAAGTTGGCTCAATTAGTAATTTAATAAATACGATTTTTTTTGCTCAAGTTGGATTTTAGCTCTTTTCTACATTTCATCAGGATTATATCTCGGTATACCGTACGGAATACCTTTTTTGTGTCTAAAACCAAGTTGTATATATTGAATAGGAGAAATTCGGAACAAACCAGCACGAACAAAGTGCATCCAGTACTTCAAAATTGCAAAAATGCTAATTGTTCATCTTTTTTGCTCATAACACAAATATCCTGTTTTTGTATACCCTCACTTTAGTAATACGAGGGTATATATCATTTGCTACAGACCAAAAGTGTAACACATCGAAGGAATGACCTAAGACCCTAAGTATGTTCGGCGGTTATCCGTTATGGGTCATTTTAAGTCGAATGAGCAATGTCCGTTTGTCTGTCTGTCTGCTGGCTGGTGCGCACGATAACTCTCGAAAGGAGCAACCGATTGACTTCAAATTTGGTATGTGGTAATATTTTTTTCTATCTCCGGCTAAGTTCGAAGATGGTCCATATTGGCCCACCCCTTCTAGTATATTGATTATTTAATAACTTATATAGTACTTGTTCGAATTTTCTAAAATTCCACACAAAGTATTAGGTTATTAGCCGCTATCACATCAGGACAAATTGGTGAAGTTGCCACGCCCCTTTTGGTATCTCCCACACAAATGGATAATTTTGAACCAAAAGTTACTAGCTTATAACTTTAATATCAGTTCATACAAATACTTGAAATTTTGTACAGTGCAATGCTTTTATTGTACCTAGATTTTAGGGAAAAATGGGCGTTATTTGCACGCCCCTTTTGTTACCTCCCACACAAATGGACCATTTTGTATCAAAAGTTAACAGATTTCAACTATAACACCAGTGAATATAAATACTTAAAATTGTGTACGGTGTAATGCTTTTATAGTATCTAGAGTCCAGAGAAAATCATCGTTATTGACACGCCCCTTTTAGTAGCTCCCACAAAAATGGACCATTTTGTTCCAAATGTAAACAGCTTTTAACTTTAATACCAGTACATACTTTAAAGTTATTAAATGCAATTTAAAGTGATAATAATTTAATTAAAACAAAAAAATTCAATTTGGGAATATTTTTTGAACTTTCTTACTTGTTCACTAATTCGGATGCTCTCGTTATCTCAGTATTATTAATTTGGGTGTCAGGGTTCAAATCCCGCAGCGGGTATATAACTTCTTTCTTTAAAATTTATTTTTTATTTCTATTAAAAACTTTTCGACTTTTTAAAATTTATTTTTCATAACAACATTTTAATTTTTTATATATTTTATAAAGCATAAATACTCGTATTCCCATCACTACTTCAAAAGAACATATTTGGAAGTGAAAAACAGTGCACTAACTGCTTCCTTGAATTTTTTACCTATTCAGTTATGCGAAAGAAATGGGAAATATATTCTTCTTTGAAATTACAAAATACTAGAAAAAGGGTCGGAACAAATTAATAAAATCAGCTTTCAAATTCATATATTTCGGGAACTGTATGAGTAGCCCTCTGATAGAACAATACAGAGAAAAACAACTATTGAAAAAGATGACAAATACAAAAGTAACAGGTATTTATTTATAATTTTCCATACCCGACGTGGCCCTTTAGCTCCGACCCTGTATGGAATATACGGCCCCAATTTAAAACATAAGTTCTCCAATGCGTCTTCTACAAGCATGCCAAGTTTGTTGCAATCGGCTCTTTGTTGTAGAAATACAGAATAATTACACTTTTTTCTGAATTCCTCCCTTTGTACGCCATCTAACGAGAACTTCCAAAACATGTGTATGTTTGAAACGGTGACTGTTATACATAAAACTGTATTTTACGGTATTAAAGCTTTATACTTACGATAAGTCCTCAAAAGCTCAGTATAAACCGTTATATATAAAACCTAACAATAGTTGACAACGGCATATGGTAATATTTTATATGAATGGGAAATAAATTATTATTGGGCAATTCCAAAACATTAATTATTTAAGTGTGTGTAGTTTTTGTATTTGTAGTATTTATATAGAGCAAAGCATACATACATACCTCAGAGGCTTTTCAGAAAATTACATTATGCATTTTTCTGACGTAGCACAGTGGGAGGAATTAAAAAAAGGAAATAATTTCGCCGTTTCCCAACAAGACAACCGATTGCAACAAAAACGGCACAATTGTAGGTATTACAGAATTTAAGTTTTAAATTGGTTTAGGTAAATCCCAAAATTTCCAAAATAAATTCGAAACGGAATTTGTAGTTTTTCTAATAAATCTATAATTGCAAAACTTGGTCTCAAAATTTATTTTGTAGTTTAGCCTGTAACACTTTACTACCTATCAAAATGGTAAAAGTTTTCATATTCTATCCTGGCGATTGTCGAAACTGTGCTCAAGTTTTAAAATTTTATAATTTGTGTAATTTGGAGAAGCGTGGCAATAATGTCCATAAGCATTTTTGACCTATAGTTTTTTTTCGAAAACATTACTCAAGCAGCTTCCTTTACAAAGAATGTAAATATGTTTTTCTTTACTCACCTTTCTACGGGCCAAGCGTATAACACTTATGTTATTAAAGGAGTGACCTAAGACCCCAAGTATGTTTGGCAAAAATTCGACTTTGGTCATTTGAGCAATGTCCGTCTGTCTGCTGGCTGGTGCTCACGGTGCTCACCGATTGACTTCAAATTTGGTATGTGGAAATATTTTTTTCTATCTCCGGCTAAGTTCGAAAATTGGTCACTCCATTTAGTACCTCCCCCACAAAGGGTTAAAATTTAGTGAAATATTGATTCCTTAATAACATCTATATTACTTTTTCGAATTTTTAGAAATTCTGCACATACATAGTATTACTTTAGTAGTCGCTATAACATTGAGAAAAATGGGCGAAGTTGCCACTGCCCTTTTGGTACCTCCCACAAATGGACCATTTTGCACCAAAACTTAGCTGCATACAGCTTTAATATCACAAAAGCTTGAAATTTTGTACTGTGTAGTGCTTGTATAGTACCTATAGTCCAGTGAAGGGTGGGCGTTATCAACACGCCCCTTTTGATACCTCCCACACAAATGGACTATTTTGCACCCAAAATTAACAGATTATAACTTTAATACCAGCTATCAAAAATACTTGAAATTGTGTACAGTGTAATGGTTTTATAGTACCAACACTTCAATAAAAAATGGGCGTTATTGCACCTTTCAGTACCTCTCACACAAAGGTACTATTGTGTACGAAATGTTAACAGGTTATGACATTAACACTAGTGCATACAAATACCAAAAATTGTGTACAGTTTTATGTTTTATAGTACCTACAGTCTGTCGAAAAATGGGCGCCCATTTTGGTACCTGACAATTATACCATTTTGAACAAAAAGTTAAAAGCTTATATCGTGAATACCAATGCATATAAATTTATACAATGTAAAGCTTTTTAAATTTCTACAGTCCTGTTAAAAATAAGAGTTATCGCCACACCATTTTTAGTACCTCCCATTCAAAAAGAGCCAATGCCAAAATTAAATAGCTTATAACATTAGTACATAAAACCAGAGCATATTTACATTGCTCACAAATGAGGGTATACCGTAGTCGGCTTACCCGACTGACATTTCTTACTTGTATTAATAAGTCATGTACTCTTTGTACTTAAATTAAAAGAGTGTGCGTGACATTACATGAGTGCCTTTAAAATTGACAGAACTGTCTTACTAGCTAAAATTTGGCTTGATAACAGCAAGTTTTTTGAAATTTCTTAAGACGTACTACGAGGGATGTTCAAAAAATACCGCGAATTTTGTATTTTTTCAAAAAGTATTTATTTATTCATGAATATTTATTTTGTCCCCTTCAAAGTAATTCCCCTTCGATACAATACACTTCTGCCAACGTTTTTTCCAATCCTCGAAGCACTTCAAATAATATTTTTTTGTGCTCTTGTTCAGCTCATCCTTCGATGCCGTCTTTATCTCCTCAATCGTGGCGTACCGTCGTCCTTTCATGGGCCTTTTCAGTTTTGGGAAAAGAAAATAGTCACAAGGGGCCAGGTCAGGGGAATACGGTGGCTGCGGCACCATTACTGTGTTGTTTTTGGCCAAATATTCGCGTACAAGCAACAATGTGTGTGTAGGGGCGTTATCATGGTGCAAAAGCCAGTTTTTGTTCTTCCACAAATCCGGGCGATTTTGACGCATTGCTTCGCGCAATTTGCGCTTAACTTGCAGGTAACATTCTTTATTGACCGTACTACCCGTACTGCAATCAAAGAAAACTGTGAGCTCGGGCGTCCGGCACGCTGTTCGTCCTTCGCAGCTTCTCGGCCCTCTAAGAACATTTGTACCACCGATAAACGTTGCTTTGGTCCAAGGTAGCTTCACCATATGCCACAGTCAACATTCGGAATGCATCAGCGCACTTTATTTTGTTTTTTACACAAAATTTGATGCAGATTCTTTGATCCATTTTCTGAAATAGATAAAAATCGAAGACAAGTTAAAACACATCCAAGCATAACAGCTGTCAAAAATTAACTAAACATTCAAAATGGCCGACCTTGTCAGCATAAGTAAGGGACATGAGTAACAACATAACGCTACAAAAATATCAAAAATACAAATACACGTATCCCGCGAAAATTAAAAATTCGCGATATGTTTTGAACATACCTCGTATAATAGCAAAATATGAAAGTAAGGGCCAACAATACATTCCCTTAAATAATGAAAATGATTTTATACGGAAATTTCTGTGTTTGAGCTCTGACAAGCCTCGACATAAAGTGTAGTCAAAATGATTTTATTATAAAAGTTCGCATGCGAAGCAACGGGCGCCTGCTAGTATTTTAATATTTGTGATGTCGCGGACAAACAGTCCGGACGCTACAAATAACTATTATGTAAAAATTAAATTTTATGTGAACTAATTTAATTGTACCGAAATAAACATAATAATATTTAAATATTTCAGACAAACAATATAAAATATTTACGTTTATTCATGTTTACAGTTCTCTATATCTACACATCCGTCTATCTATCTAGCTGTAGCGCACGATAACCCTTGAAAGGTGTAAACGATTGAATTCAAATTTTGAATGTGGTAATAAGTTCGTAGATGAGCCATATTGGTCCAACCCTTCCAGTAACTTCCCCACATAGGGTGTCACTTAAGTGAAACATTGATTTTCTAACAACTTCTACATTACTTATTCGAACATTCTGTAATTCACCACATGGTAATAGTTTATCACTTCGCCCCTTTTGGTACCTCCCACACAAAGGACCATTTTGTACAAAAAGTTAATAAATTTTGTGCAGTGTAAAGCTTTTATAATACCTATAGTCCGGTAAAAAAAATGGGTACTATCGTCACTCCCCTTATGGTACCTCCCACACAAAAAGGGCCAAATCATACCAAAATTGGACAGCTTATAAATGTAACACCAGTACACAGAAAAACTTATAATTCGGTACAGGGCGGTGTCTTTGGAGTAAATATTATTAGCGGAAAATATGAATCCTTCTGGTATCCCCGCACAAATTGACAGATCATTACAGACAGATTTTATGTTTTTTGGATATTGTTCGGCTTGAGGTCCTTTTTAATTAAAATGCGTTGTTTACGTTTTTCTAATTAATTTATTTTCGTTTCCGATATTTCGACTAACGTCGTTAGTCTTCTTCAAGGAACTACAAAAACAAGTAAGAAAGTTTCAGTCGGGTAAACCGACTAAGGTATACCCTCACTTTGTGAGTAATGTAATATGGAATATTAAACGAATTATTCTGTCAATTTGTATGGGAGGTACCAGATGGTTTTTAACAAATACACCTATTTTTCTCTGAATAGTAGATTCTTTAAATACATTGCACTGCGCCGAATTATAAGCGTTTTTTGCACTGGTATATTAACGTTATGAGATATTAAATTTGGTATGATTTGGCCATTTTGTGTGGGAGGTACAAAAAGGGGCGTGGTGATAACGGCCATTTTTTACAGGGCTATAGAGACTTCAAAAGCGTTACACTGTGCAAAATGTTGTTGCATTTTCGTGCATTGGTACTCATGCTGTGAGCTCTTAACTTTTTGTGCAAAATGGTACCTTTGTGTGGGAGGTACAAAAAGGGGCGTGGAAATAGCGTCCATTTTTCACAGTGCAAAAGACACTATAAAAGCATTACACTGTATAAATTTCAAGTATTTTTATACACTGGTATTAATGTTATAAGCTGTTATCTTTTGGTGCAAAATGGTACCTTTGTGTAAGAGGTACCAAAAGGGGCGTAGCAACTTCGCCCATTTTTCTCGAGTTGATAGCGACTAATAAACTAATGCTATGTGTGGAATTTCAGAAGATTCGAATAAGTAGTATAGCAGTTATTAAAGATTCAATATTTCACAACATTTTAACACTTTGTGGGGGAGGTACTAGAAGGAGTGGACCAATATGGCCCATCTTCGAACTTAGCCGGAGATAGAAAAAAATATTACCACGTACCAAATTTGAAGTCAATCGGTTACTCCTTTCGAGAGTTATCGTGCGCACCAGCCAGCAGACACACAGACAGACGGACGGACATTGCTCATTCGTCTTAAAATGACCCAAAACGAATATCCGCCGAACATACTTAGGGTCTTAGATCACTCCTTCGATGTGTTACACTTTTTTTCGTAGCAAATGATATATACCCTCGTCACACTAAAGTGAGGGTATAAAGACAATTTTTAAAAAACTACATAAATTACAAAATTATCTTATACTTACTTTGAAATTAAAAAATTAAAAGGTTCGTCCGTTTTATGTCAGTTAACTTGACAACTAATGTTTATTTCGTCCGTGTTTGTTGATAGGGTATCGATACATTTGGGAGCATCTATCTGTGTCAGTTTTGTAATTGAGTCTTTTTTCTGAGGGAACGTCACTGTAAAAAAACTCAGACCAGCTGGACGATACGTTTATTCTACAATCAGTAAGGAAAGACAGAAAGTCGGGCGAAGCCGAGGAACAAATAGATGGTATTATATACAAGCTAAACAATCTGAACCGACTTTCCCCAAATTAAGCAGTGTGAAAGCTCATTTCGGAAGACAAAGCGCGACTTACATCATGTTATTAATATATTTGGCGAAAATCCAACTACAAGTATATGTAGTAAATCTAATGATCTTTATAATTTGAATTATTGGAAATCCAGAATGGTTAGGAAATTTGAATTTTACGGAATATACGATTTGACAGGGGAATGACGCATATCTATAGTTTCAACAGCGCTTACATATATCATTGGGAGTAACATATATATGGGGGCTGAATCTAAATCTAAACCGATTTTCCCCAAATTTGGCAGTGTTTATTCGTGTAATAAGAAACCCCTTTCTGCTAAATTTCGTAATGATGGGATATAAAAATCAACTCCTATAGCGCTTTGATGCAAAATCGGGGGGAACATATATATGGGGGCTATATCTAAACCAGTTTCAATAGGGTTCGTCCCTAGGCCAAAATGTGCCAAATTCATCAATATTAGACAATAATTGCGACCTGTACTTTGATTAAAAGAATACTCGTACATGCACAGACAGATGGACGGACGGACGGACATATGGACGAACAGACGGACAGATGGATGGACGGACGGACAGATGGGCGGACATATCTAAATCGACTCAGAAAGTGATGCTAAGTCGATCAGTATAATAAACGATGGGTCTATCTCATCTCATTTTGGGTGTTACAAACAAATGCACAAACTCATAATACCCAGGACCACATTGTGATATAAGGAATAAATATGTATTCCTCATAAAGTAATCTTAATCGTCGGGAAATTATAAGACGATTTAGCCATGTCCGTCTGTGTGCGATCTGTCTGTCGAGTTTCTTTTTAAATTGAATGGTCTGAAACATTTCCTACACTGAAAGTGGCCAACTTTAAAGTTCTTTAGCTCGCTCCTATGGTTTTAATGTGGCACAACTTCAACAGTCGGTTGTGTGGTTATTTCAATTCCTCCCACTGTGCGTAGTCCGGGACTAATAAACATCAAAACTGTGACAAATTTTATTGTAAAATATTTTAAATTTTATTTAAAAAAATACTCACCTTTTCGCAAATGGCTAATGAATAAGAGTTTGAATTATTATTTTTTAAGGGCAACTAGTTTCCCTAATAAGAATTTAGTACACATGACCCACATCAAACCACTACAAGAAGGAACTCAGTGATTTATATTTCGTATGTTCATGCTAGCTGGACCCGATCCATGACGGGCCCTGACCCACTGATCTAATATCGCCAATTGTTTTTCGGTCTACTCATTCATATTTCAAGGCGATGCCTTCAATGGTTCTCCATACATTTCGTTTTTAATAATAGATTCGTATGTCGGGACAACGTTAAACTTTCCGATATCGCAAACATTTTGTGCTGATCAACATATAGTGCTGTCCAATACCCATACCAAATTCCAGGACGATTGGTTCAATTATTTTCACTTCTTCGATATCGCCAATTTTCTATTTATACCACATATAAAGACAATTTTAGCGGAACCACGACCACTGATCTAGAATCGACCATTTACCACTCACTACCCATGTTAAATACACACGAACCAAATTTGAAAGCAATTTATGAAGCGTTTCTCTTGATATTGTGTTTCAATAATAACTCCACGACGATTGGTGCAATGGTTTTCCAGATATTTTGGAGTCACATGGGCTGGTCTACGCTCTATTGGCGGAAAATCGAAAATCAAAGTATCCTATGTCACTTCCCGGGTATTGGTCTATCTGTGATGGTTTATTTATTATTTGAATAGGATTTGGTTTTAATTTGTATCTCCCCACCTTAGAGAGGAGGGTATATATCATTTGCTACGAGCCAAAAGTGTAACACATCGAATGAGTGACCTAAGACCCTAAGTATGTTCGGCAGATATCCGTTTTGGGTCATTTTAAGTCGAATGAGCAATGTCCGTCCGTCTGTCTGTCTGCTGTCTGCTGACTGGTGCGCATGATAACTCTCGAAAGGAGTAACCGATTGACTTCAAATTTGGTATGTGGTAATATTTTTTTCTATCCACTGCTAAGTTCGAAGTTGGGTCATATTGGTCAATTCCTTCTAGTACCTCCCCCACAAAGGGTTAACATTTAGTGAAATATTGATTATTTAATAACTTCTATACTACCTCTGAAATTCTACACATAATATTAGTTTATTAGTCACAACTACCTCGAGAGAAATGGACGAAGTTTCCACCTCGTTATGGTACCAATTTTGAACCAAAAGTAAATAGTTTATAACTTTATTACCAGTGCATACAAAGACTTGAAATTTTGTACTGTGTAATGGTTTAATAGTACCTTCAATACAGTAAATGGGAATTATCGCCACACCGCATTTGGTACCTCCCACACAAATCGACCATTTTGTACCAAAAGTTACCAGTTTACAGCATTAATACCAGTGCATATAAATACTTGAAATTTTGTACAGTGTAATGATTTTATAGTACCAAGAGTCCAGAGAATAATGGGCGTTATTCACACGCCCCTTTTGGTACCTCCCACACAAATGGACATTTTTGAACCAAAAGTTAACAGCTTTTACTTTAATACCAGTGCATACAAATATTGGTATCCCCCACACAGGTGGACCATTTTACACCAAAAGTTAACAGCTTATAATTTAATACCAGTACATAATTTAAAGTTATTAAATGCAATTTAAATTGATGATAGTTTAATTAAACAAAAAAATAAATAAATTTACTAATATTTTTTGGGACTCAAGGTGAGGGGATTCATAAGTCGGTTTACCCGACTGAACTTTCTTACTTGTTAAAAGTAGCATTTACAGGGTGGCTGATATATAATGCAACAAAGTAAAGCGCTATATTTTTTTAATTTTTTTAACATTTTATTGTTCAAAAGCAAAGAATGTCGGAAATAACATAAAATTTAAGAAACAGTTTAAATTTGTTCGAATTGGCCACCTTTGGCGCGAATTATGGCCTTCAAACGGCCGACAAAGCCATCACACGCTGCACGAAAGTGGTTCTGCGGTATTTTGGCCCATTCCAGGCGAAGCGCCGTCTTGAGATGATCGATACTTTGGTATTTTTTTAGTGCGAACTTTACTCTCAAAAATGCCCCAGGCGCAAAAGTCCAACGGATTGAGATCCGGAGATCTTGGTGGCCATTGTGACGTAGAAATGAAGCGAGGAACCTCCTTTTTAAGCCATTCTTGGTTGACGCGTGCTGAGTGCGATGGTGCTGAGTCCTGTTGGAATGTCCATGGTCTGCGGCCGAAATATTTGTCTGCCCAGGGCTTCAATACTGTCTTTAGGACATTTTCCCGATAATATTCGGCATTTATTTTGACCCCATGGTCGATGAATACGAGCGGGAGCGACAATCGGCCGTTACGGCGGCCCACACCATTGCCATCGGCGGCGCTTGAGTTCTGGTGGCCAATCCAAAGTGTAAATTTTCAGCTGACCTCTTTGGCAAGTAAACCCGATCATTTTGTTTGTTCACAAACTGCTCAATTTGGAATGGCTTCTCATCGGGGAAAACCAAATTCGGTAACTGGCCACTTTTGTGCAAGCGATGCAACTCCTTGGGTCTTGCCAGTCTAACTTTTTTTTGTGCATCGGTGAGCTCTTGCACTTTTTGGAACTTCAATGGCTTTAGTCCGGGCTCATTTTTTAATATGTGTTGTATCCGTTCTCGCGATATGTTCAGCTCACGAGCAATTTTTCTACCACTGCGGCGTGGATTTCGATCAAATCTGGCCTTCACTTTTCGGATCATTTGTTGTTACCGTTTTTTTTTCGTCCACTTTTTGGACGCGATGCAACACTGCCAGTATCACGGTAACGAGCAATGGTACGAGAAACAAAAAATGTTGGAAATATGTATTGTAGACCTTTTTGTTGTTATGATTGGATTGTTTGTTCGGCTTGAGGTCCGTAATAAATAAAAGACAATACTTTTATTTTTTATTTATTTTTCTTTATTTGCCCAATATTTCGGCCAACTTCGTTGGTCATCATCAGGGGGAATATTTAATATTGTTGTAACACAAAATATTCCTTTACTATGTGAGCTTTCGTTAGTTACTGTGTTCGATCAAAAGATTTATTCACATTTGAATGCTGGAGGGCTCTAACGATAGTCACTTGTGTTTTTCCACCCAAATATAAAGCAATCACAATATCACGCTTGAATTCCATCACGAATAACTTTTTCTGAATGAAATAGATCAAAATGCTTTTGTAAGCTTGTAAACAATAAAATGAACTGTCACTGAAATAAATCTGTCAGCTATCAGACTAGCGGTTTAGAAATGATAGCCACCTGAAGTTGGTTGCAATACATATCAGCCACCCTGTACAACTGTTGTGTCCAAACGATGACAAATGATTTAATCAGTTTTTATTTAAATATCATAAACAAAATAAAAATCCACATGTCTTAGGTTTTATGTATTTTTATTTATTTAAAAATTTACTAAGTAACCGCTTATATATCTTCTCTTCTGTCAACTACATAGTGTTAATACTTTTTTTATAGGAAATAATAAAATTCTAAAAATTAAATAATTGATACAATATACGTATATAATAAATTACACGATTATTACACCTTATAAATCAATCAGTTACAAAAGAAAAAATATTATACATAACGAAATAAATGTCGAAGAATAAGTAGAAAATAATTAAGATCACATGTAAATAGGAAATACATTCACAATAGTACGAGTATGTACCTATGGGTGTATATTTGTTTTTTATAGCCGTAATCGCAGACACTCACGCAATCGTAGATAGACATATGCGCGCATGTGCGTCTGTGTGATTTGATGTGTATTGTAACCAGTTTCCAAGTTATTGTGATATTATAGGTATAAAGTATAAACTTGTAAGTAGGTACATATATCGTTTTTCAAGGTATATAAAAAAGCGTTTGTTTTCTTGATGCCGTTTTTTGTTTGTTTTCTCTTCAAATACATAATTCTGTTTGTTTATTTCTTATAAGGTACACAAGGACACAATGACTAAATGTTTACATTTTTCTTTCTTTATTGAATGTCGGCCTTCAAAATTATTTGTAATTTATTGTTATGAAGTTAATCCGTTGATGCAGGTTGTTCTTGTAGTTGTTACTTTAATTCAGTTTAAGTTTGAGTTTTTACACATAGTTGATAACAGTAATAATGGTCAGTATAAATAATAGGGGTAAAATACATAACAGTCTCTCAAAGATGTTGATTTGATTTGTTTCTTCCGTTTACGGTTGTTAGTGTTGTTCGCAATAAGTGATGAAAAGTGGAAACATTAATATTTGGTGTGACTTTGGATTGTTCTACGGGTAAATGTAAAATCTATAGATAATTGATATATCTATTTTGTTATGTCTGGATTTCAATATTCCAATATAACCTTTTATTTTAATACAGTTCAGATTTCAAAATATTATTATTGGTTTAAGACTTTTTATATTCATCATAATTATCAGGAAGATTCCAAGTAGTATTTCATTTGTTTAATCTCTTGACCTTTTTCATTTAAATTTTTTTTTTGATATATTCGTTCTATTGTTATAATTCTAAGTATCTCAGCTAAGGAATGTGCTCTAAGATGTTTCAAAAGTTTGCTTTCACTAAATATTTTTTTGAATAAATTTGTTGATTCATGAGTAAATTCTATCGGTTGACTGATATGAAAGCTGCCTTAGTTCATTTGATTTGTTTTAAATATGTATCATTTGCCTTAACAATATAGATTTAAATTGAGCAACGATTTGTCTTTAAAGGGATTTTGAAAAGCATAATATGTCTCCAAGCACTCTAGTTGAAAGATTCTAAAAAGGCGTAAATAACGTTTTACTTTAATGTTAAAAACATATATATATATATGTTATACCCACCCAAAAAAAAAGAGGTATACTCATTTTGTTGCCTCGTTTGCTACACTGTGCAACTACATTTTTGTCAAAGGGCCGTACATAACATTTTCTGGTGTAATATGGTGTCCTAAACACGAAAAATTATTAAACACATTTTTATGGTAACATTTTTTTTTGTAAAAATTTTCTTTAAAACTTCCCATTTTCGTGAGGGTTGCCCAGTATTTGGACCGTATTTTGTGAAGTATATGCTCTATAAAGCCGCAATACACTTTCTACTAAAGGGACCTATGAGGACTACAACTGTTAATACTAACAGCTACACGTGAAGACAGAAGTTTTATAACTGTAAAAATCCAATATAAAAAAATTTACACAATTTTTACACAAATTTAAATTTTACACAAATTGAAATTTTTACACAAAATTCAATTTTTATACAAACGATTGTTTTTAAAGTGGCGTAACTCCAATTACAGTGGATATTCAAATAAACCGTGCAGTTTTGAAATTATTATCGAATTATATTAAAATGGAGTTTCATCTTATAAAAATTGGCTGCAACAAAAAATTTACAACAAATTTTCTTTGGTTATTATTGAATTCATACAAATTAACCTCTTTCTGCCGAATTTCGCTGTGATCGGATGTAAAATACAGTTTCTACAGCGCTTGAATTTCAAATCGGGGGTAACATATATATGGAGGCTATAGTTAAATCTGAAACGATTTCCCCCAAATTGTGTATTTTCTCTAAGTGTAACACGAGACTACTCTCTGTCAATTTTTGTACAAATCGGTTCAAAAATGTTGCTTATAAAGTGATTACAAGTCGATCGGTATAATAAACAATGGGTCTATCTCTTGTCCCTTTGGATGTTACAAACAAATGCACAAAGTCATAATACCCTGTACCACAGTGTGGTGCAGGATAAAAAGTAATATTGTACTTGACCGCCATGTTGTTAATTACAGGTCATTCCTAGGAAGAATATGGATATTTTACTAGTTGTGAAAAACAATTCTTCCGGAAGATTTCTCTAAGTTCTAGCTAATGATCGATATTTCGGTTCCAACAGATTACCGAATATATGGAAGATACTAAGAAAATTTGTGTCTAGTACAGTTTTTTTTTAATCAAGAGGTGAAAAATATTATAATTAAGCGCGCAGCAGGCCAAAACACTGGACATGAGACGGACGTGTATGTCAATGAACATGAGACTTTGAACGTCTCTTCCCTCAACCTAACCTACAAGAAATGTTGCAATGAAACCATCAATATGAATTAAAACATCAAAATTCACACCAAATCTTCTAAAATCAATGAACGAACACATTATTTTCAGTGTATAAGTGCATTTATTTTTTCAAAGAAAGAAACTAATACTTGAAAGTGGCTTAACTACATTCACAATTCTATAAAGCTGCTTAATAGGCCTCAAAAGCGAACAATTATACACCATGTAGAAACTTTGAATACTTGTGATGAGCTACATGCAGATATTTTATTTCTACTGTGTACCCAAATTTTTAAACGAACTGAAACGCAAAACCCTTTATATCTCGTTTTAAAATCAAATGGATTTAAATCACTTTCAAAACAAACAGATCATATGTAAATCAATTAATCCTGCGGTTATCTCACAAAATAATTGGGAAAAACATTTCGTAAACTAGAAAATTTCGAAAAAATAAAAAAAATATTTGTAGGACAAACAAACATATGCACATTCTAATAAACAAAATATATATCGTTCGAAAGGTCAAAGTCTCTTGTTTTCAAATAAGTTTAGATATTAATTGAGAATCGGTTATCAATTAACAAAGTTATAGGAGTTTAAGTACAAAAAGTAAGAAAATCATTTTTGTTCGTAAATCCGGATTTTGGGGTGTTCTGGGAATTTCAAAAATAAATTATTGATTTCCTAGACAAGACTTACAGGGAAAATAATATCGCGTCATTTGCTTCACAAATTACGTTTACTTTGTCTAAGTATAGCCCTATCTCTTTCTTTTTACAGACTCTTGGTCTACGAAAGAATTATTTTTCCTTTATTTATTCCTCTAGGGCACATAGGGGCTTGTACACAATTATTCCACCTATTTCTATCATTACAATATATCATTGAATCTTCTCATGATGTATTTATTTGCCATAATTCCATTAGAATTGTTCGACGCCATGTATTTTTTGGTCGTCCACGTCGTCTGCTGCCTTGTGGGTTCCATTCTAGCGCAACTCTACATATGCTCTTGGGTGATTTACGGAAAGTATGTGAAATGGGTGGACGATTTCGGCGGATGTTGCAGATGCAGTTTGCAGTATTTTGGCTGGTATAGCGTCATCTTCAGGGGATTTATTCCGCATATTATTTGCTCCTGCTGCACTCTCCGCTTCTCCTGCTAATGTCTCGAAGTAATTTCTTTTATCGGCACTGGCTGCTCGCTTTACAGCTTGACTACTGCGCTATATTCTGGTTTTAGTCCACTATCATTGAGAAGATTATTCCATAGAAGATTATATCATAGTTTAAGATTATTCCTCTGTTGAATCAGGTTCCAGGTGTTATCGGATATCCACTCTTTCCTTGTGTCCTTATTTGCCAATCCTATTGTTTCTTCCGATATATTATTTATTTCGGCACGGTTGTAGTTTTTTATTGATTTAAGTTTTATGGATCCTACACCCAGGAAAATAATTGGTTGGAATTCGATTGTAACAATAAAAAAATAGTACCAGCAACAAAAAGTATATTGCCTACACCGTTTGTCGGTTGTATTTATAAATAATTTGTTGAAGCAACAATAATAACATCGATACGATCAAATTTAAATGCTTGTAGCTAAATCGATGGTTGTATCAATCGAATTAATATTGTATTTTTCATTGACACTCGGTTAGTTGTGGTAACCAATTTAAAATTTTCATTAGAGTACCATATGATCGATTTTTGGTTGTGACAACCAATGTTTTATTCTTGACAACAGAAATTGTATCAATAGACCAAAGATTATCATTGCAACGAATAATTGGTTACTACAACAGAAAATATGTTAATAAATAATCGTTTATTGGTTATCCCAATCATTTCCAAAATTTAGAATTATTAAATGTATTTTGGGAAATACAACCGAAAGATTGGTTGCTGTTCTTTTGTTGATACATGACAAACAAAAAATAAAATTACTCGACATAAATAAATCTTCAACATTTTGTTCAAGAACGGTATAGGTAATCAAAAATAATCTCGTCGGGATAATAATGTGTGGAATGCAGAATATGTGTGCAAAATGTTTTACATAAGCAAAAAATAAAAGCAACAACCATGAAATTGAAAGCACAGGGTTAAGCGATATTTGCATAAAAGTTTTGTGTTTTTTTCGTATACCAAAATTTGTGTCAAATATTTCTATATCTCATACTAGTGATGAATTTGTAATATGGGATTTTTAATTTTGTTATGAATTGTTTTGTTTCTTGTTCAATAAATAAAATAAAAATTAATGAAAGCTGTTTTTAATTAAATGTCGGTAGTAAATGACTAACAAATTGTCAGAACAACCAATTTTTTAAAACAGTTGGTTGTGGCAACTACAACAGATAATTTAAGCCACCATTTTCGTAGTTGGCGCAACCAAATATGACTGTTGTCAACATGGAAGCAGAAGTATACCACAACCAAAATATTGGTTGTCCTGATGGCATCGCATGATAGTAGACAGAACTACCAAAATTCGGTTGGCAAATAATTCGGTTGAGGCAACCAAACTGTATTCTGTGTGTACCAAAAGTTAATGATCTGAATCTATGTCTGCCCCTAGTTTTCTATGTAGATCCATAAGTGAAGTTCTGATATTTTGTGTTACCATCAGGCGATGCTCATGTGTGTTTGTGTATGTTTTTATGCGGTCCGGAAACTTTTTCCGTAACAGAGCAATGATTTCGTTGCTTGTGTGGCACGTAGCGCCGCCTTGTTGAAAGTAAACGTTGTCCAGATCAATACCATCCAACTCCGACCATAAAAAATCATTAATCATCTCTCGATAGAGCAATCCAATCACCGTAACTGTTGATCCAACCACATTTTAAAAGTAAGGTCCAATGACCCCGCCGGACCATAAACCGCACCAAACAGTCACACGTACTCTTGGGTTTCAACAATAACTCTTGGGTTTTCCGAGCCCCAGATGCGACAAGTTTGCTTGTTGTCGTAGCCACCGAGGTGGAAATGGGCCCCAACAATCAAGATGATTTTTCGATTTTTCGAATTTTAATAATTTCAATGCGTTGTTGAATAGCGTATCGTTCCATTTTTAGTAATGGCGTAGTTTCTACCTGTCAAATGTCAAGAATAAAAGCTTTAAAAGTGACAGCTACCGAAATACCGCGTGATGCAAAATAACACCTCTTGTTGGAAAACCCTGTAGAATCTCTCTCACAAAGGTGAATTTAGTGAAAAATTGATTCTTTCTTTAGGGATATTTGTCATGCCCTTTCTGGACCCCCACACATATTGACGTATTCAATCAAACATAATTTGGGCATAACTCCAGTTGAACCTTGTTCAACCATTTATTACACTGGTCGACACGATTTTTGGGTCTGTTTTTAGATGTTTTTATGAAACTTTTATTTAAAAATTATTAAAATTTCCTCAAAAAATACGATTTTTTCGCAATATTTTGTATGATATCTTCGAAACCGCTCAACGGATAGAAAATTGTATTATTTGAAGTTGAAGGCTACATTATTTTGATTTTTATACCCTACACCACACTGTGGTACAGGGTATTATAAGTTTGTTTCACGGCAGATGTTTGTAACACCTGAAAATAACACAGCTAGACCCATCTTAAAGTATACCGATCGACTCAGAATCACTTGCTGAGTCGATTTAACCATGTCTGTCCGTCCGTCCGTCCGCCCGTCCGTCTGTCCATGTAAAGTTGTACGTCGACTACAGGTCGCAATTTTACTCCGATCGTTCTGAAATTTTGCAGTTTAGAGTATTTCGCAGCTGTAAAGATCCCTATTGAATTTGGTTGAAATCGGTTCAGATTTAGATATAGCTCCCATATATATCTTTCGTCCGATTTGGCCCTTTAGTCCTATAAAAGCTGTATTTTACATCCAATCGTTTTGAAATTTAGAATGGTAGAGTTTATTGATCCATGAACCAACACTACCGAAGTTGAAGAAAATCGGTTAAGATTTAGCTATAGCTCCCAAATATATGTTTCGTCCGATTTGGCCCTTTAGTTCTATAGAATCTATATTTACATCCAATCGTTTTGAACTTTAGAATGATAGAGTTTCTTGATTCATGAACCAACACTGCCGAATTTGAAGAAAATCGGTAAAGATTTAGCTATAGGTCCCATATATATGTTTCATCCGATTTGGCTCTTTAGATCCAATCGTTTTTATACCATACACCACACTGTGGTACAGGGTATTATTTAAGTATAAAATGTCCCAAAAGTAAATTTATGTAAACAATTTATACATGAATTACAAAATTTATATATCAGAGTTATTCAATATTACGAGAGTGGTGTAGGGTATTATATAGTCGGCACCGCCCGACTTTAGCCTTTCCTTACTGGTTTTGAAATATAGAATGGCAGATTTTCTTGATCCATGAACCAACACTACCGAATTTGAAGAAAATCGGTTAAGATTTAGCTATAGCTCCCATATATATGTTTCGTCCGATTTGGCCCTTTAGTTCTATAGAAGCAATATTTTACATCCAATCGTTTTGAAATTTAGAATGGTAGAGTTTCTTGATCCATGAACCAACATTGCCGAATTTGAAGAATATCGGTTAATATTTAGATATAGCTAACATACATATCTTTCGTCCGATTTGATCCTTTAGTCCTATATATGCTGTAGTTTACATCCAATCGTTGTGATATTTAGAATGATAGAGTTTCTTGATCCATGGACTAACATTGCAGAATTTGAAGAAAATCGGTTAAGATTTAGCTATAGCTCCCATATATATGTTTCATCCGATTTGGCTCTTTAGTCCTGTAGAAGCTGTATTTTACATCCAATCGTTTTTATACCCTACACCACACTGTGGTACAGGGCATTATTTAAGTATAAAATGTCCCAAAAGTAAATTTATGTAAACAATTTATACATGAATTACAAAATTTATATATCAGAGTTATTCAATATTACTAGAGTGGAGTAGGGTATTATATATTCGACCCTGCCCGACTTTAGCCTTTCCTTACTGGGTTTTAAACTTAACCTCAAACAATTCGGAGAAATGGTTCCCAATTCCTAGTTATGCAATAATATGTGGTTCAACCTCATTTTTTCTTAGCCTAAAGGACTATTTCTTTGAATTCTCGCGATAAACCATAATATCGAAAAAATATTTAGTTGCACCACATATTGGTATAACTCGAAAACGATTTATCCGAATTAGTTCAGGAAAGTTTTAAAGAATTAAAAATTAAGTAGCCTTCAACTTCTTACAGAACAAATTTTAATAATTTTCAAATAAAGGATGGGGTTTTTGAGCCCTTTAGATTATTTTCTGCGGGGGGCCATTAAGAATACGAAATTCATCGAGAGACAATTGAAGCGTTGAAACATGAAACAATCGAAAATGTACTGAAAAATTGGGTGGATGGGATGAGGTACTGCCGAACAAGTCATAGTAGTCATATGAATGATATTATGTTCAATTATTAAATGACAAAGTTCAACCTTTCCAATAAAACCAGAAATTTGGAAAACTTATCATTCTTTTTTATTATAGTTGATTCAAATTTAAAATTTTAAATGACCCATCCGTACCCAAGTCCATCACTTAAATTAGCAGTTGCAGAGCTAGTCGTGTTAGCCATATGAATGATATTGTGTTCCATTATTAAATGACAAAATTCAAACTTTGCAATAAAACAAGAAATTTGAAAAAATTTTCAGCACTTTTTAATATTCAAATCTAAAATTTTAAATGGCCCGCCCTGTAAATGCCCCAGAAAACAATCTAAAAATTCACAATTGTAATATTTTTGTGATTTTATCGTAAAGTCTGTTCGGTCATGAATTACATGAGCCCATAAAGCTAACACTGGATATTTTGGCGTTTCTTGATGTCTAGCATCAGAATCTATGCATTAAAACAGAAACCCAGTTTTTGTCGACCAGTGTTATCATATAACTTTACTGAATTATGTCTGTTTTTATACCCTCCACCATAGGATTCATTTTGTCACTCCGTTATTAACACCTCTAGATATTGATCTGAGACCCCATAAAGTATATATATATTCTTAATCGTCGAACATTTTCTAAGACGATTTAGCCATATCCGTGGTATGTCCGTCCGTCCATCTCTTGCAGTCACGCTACAATCTAGAACAATTAAACTAAATGACTGAAATTTGGTATAAATACTTCTAATGTCGGCAGGTAACTTGGGATTGAAAGTGGACAATATCGGTCAATTTTTTGATGTAGCCCCCATATATATGTAGCATCTCCCCAATTTAATTTCTTAACGTCATAGAGACCACAAATGTCAGCTAATCGGGCTGAAAATTGATAACTGTAGTTTATTTATATCCGGAATCCTTCACACGAACAACGGTAGTCATAGGTCCATGTTTTGATATAGCCTTAATACAAAATTCCATCTAGATTTGACTTCGTAACGCCACAAAAACATCAAGTTTAAACGAATTGGGCTGAAATTTGATGTATTTAATTAGTTAAATTGTACCCGAAACCATTGAAATGCGATCAATGGTGAAGGGTTTGTAAGATTCGGCATGGCCGAACATAAACCGTCTTTACTTTTTTATTTCTCTCTCTATTTCAGGCATGCACAGTCTGAACCTCGCAGATATTTTTTGTACCAATCATCACCTGACAATTTGCATTCCATATGATACTAATCTCAAAGTGACGCTAGTGACCTTAGTTGCTTTACTCGACTGAAATTCGCTTAATTGTTTATTTGTCAATATATCGATACCTTCAATCTAAAATATGCTAAGTCCGTCAACCCAATCAAAAGTTATTCACAAAAAAATACAGGTTATTCGATTTGCAGAAATTTAAAAAATGCATCAAACTTTGTTCGCCTCCCTGAAAAACTACCTTTTTGCACTTAGCATAGTATAGAATGGAGGTATTCATATGCAGAGAGTACTTCTTAAAGCCATATCCGTGTTTTTCAAAATCCCCGAGGGTACAAAATCTAAATATTTGTTAACAATTTTATTTATATTTCTCATTATTTTTTTTTTGATTTGATGTGTAAATATATATTATTATTTCTTTCTTTTCGGTTTTTGTTTGGTTCTCTACATTGATTTGTTCATAATATGTATGTATGTATATATTGTGACTGGATTTTATTTCTACTCTACTTTGGATTTCAACTACATTTTCTTCAAGAGTTTTTTTTTTTTCATAATATGTCTGCGTCTGCTTAAATACTAACAACAAAAATGATTGTGTAGGGTACATTCGATATAGGAAGAAGTGTCGCAGCAGCTATGCCGGCAGATGACCAGCAGGGGGACATGCCGACAATTACTTTTGTCTAAGGACAGTGGGTTTTCAGTTTACGATTGAGTTACGGTTGTTTTACTACTACAACTACTATAGTCTATCGGAAGATTTTTGGTTTCGAACAGAAAAGTATATATCCCAAAAGGGGTTTAAGGGGGGAGGCGGGTTTCAAAAGGACCTTAAGATTTGTTCAAAAAAAACTATGATTTACTTATTTTCTATAATCATTTGTAATTGTAAAACCAAACTGCGGGCCAATTGTAAAATCGAGGCGGCATTGTGACGTTCAGCCATTTCTGAAAAAAAATAAAGTTATTCCACAAAACATAGATATTCCTCCTCTTTCTGGCCCTTACCATTGAAAAACTTAATGACATCTGTAAAATCCATACTATTCGACAAGATAATATCCCGATACGTTTCCAGCAAAGCCAAGGCCAAAAAGAGCACAAACTGTCCGGAAGCCACATGTTTGGCTGCCCATATCACCTCCCAGGTGGAGAAGACATCATCGTAGACCAACTCCCGTTTGAAGTCCAACAGAAACCAGCGATAACAGAAATAGAAATGTGTATAATCCCCATTCGAGTCCATCAAATCGTACATTTCCGAATCCAAAATCTGTATCAACGATCTATAAGGGAGTAAGAAAAGAGAATTGTTCGGACTAAACGCTCTCTCACACACTTTTCAAACTCTCTTTTACCTCATATTGGCAAAATGCATATCCATGGCCCCGCCGTTGGGGAAGTTGTCAATCATTCGTTCCATTAGTTTGCAGAAACAGCTGTAGGTCAGCGACTCATCATCGAAGATGACCAAGAGTGGAGCCACCAGATCGCACATACCCTGCATGTAGCCTATGTCCAAATGTTCCCAAACGTAGCTGCGAAAAGAAAATCGATTAGTAATGCTTTACGAGCAAAAGTGGTCGAATCTTACGTTGAGATAACATTGCGTAACTTATCCAGATTTTCATTGGCAAAATAGGCATAATTCCGATCGCATCGCTGTACATCCTTTTCGATGCGATGTAAATTCAAACCAAATTGTTCCAAAAGTTCGCTCTGAAAAAGAAGAGAATAATGAATGTAAAAGAAACGGGTACAATGTGATTGGTCAGTCAAATTTAATGAATGATGGTCCGAACATTTAATATCGACCAAAAAAATATTTATAATTATAAATTATAAATATAATTAAAATTATAATTATAAGCTAATAACACTTTGTGTGCACAAAAATGCATCCTCGATACTAATAACGTATTCTGGAAAATGTTGTCCCGCTAATTCGAATGGCATTAGCCGTTTTTCTGTAACATCGCATTCTCGAGAAATTTATCCACACAATTTGCTGGGTAAATATAAAAGTCAGCACACTTAAATACAATTTTAGTATAGAAAACTTCGTAATAGATGTTCCATGTCAAAGGATGACAGAAAGGAGACACTTCAAGGAGTATTTCTCCCACAACACCCGACATACCCGCCCATCCCCTTACCAATAAATAATTTGGTATCAAAAGTCGCAGAACTCAAGGAATTTTTGGATCATGTATTTGGCAAAAAGATTCCTTGTAAAAAATCACCATATGTTCACACAATACACTTTTGTGGTAATAAAATGTTTTTTTTAATATATCGTTATTATAGGACATGCATTGATTTTTGTGTGGTATTCAAATGTACCTTTGTTCTCAATTGTTTAAAGATAACCTATAAATACGATATATTTAAAAAACCATTAGGTTTCCATTAAAGAGTATCGTATCGTGGGTACCTATATTGATTTTTACAAGGAATACATTTTTTTTTTTGTATATTTATATGACTTTTGATATATATAATCATTTTTGAGGGAGTTTTTCAGGGGCAGGGTGATGAAATGGGTAATTGGTAGAGTTGTGTAGTTCGTGAACGAACTAGTTCAATTGAACGGGTCACTGTACTGAACGGTACGAACTAGTTCACACAACTCGTTCATTTCAGCTCAGTAGTTCAACCCTGTCATTTCGTTCTCTTCTCATTTCGCTCTCTCTTCTCATCTGTTATGTGTTGTTTCCATTTTTATGTCATCATGAATGTAGGATTGATTTGAACTGGTGAACTGAACGAAACAACTGCTGAACTAACGAGCGGTAAAGTGAGCTGGTGAGCTAAGCTAAAGAGCCGGTGAGTTAGAGCTGGTGAGCTAAAGAGCTGAAGTGAACTATTGAACTAAATGGACGAACTAGTTCACTCAACTGAACTGAACTAAAAAGAGCGATCACTTAAATGAACTAAAGTGCCCAACTCTAGTAATTGGGAGTTATAAGAGACATAATTCTTGAAGTGTCTCCTTTATTTTGTTCTTTAACAAGGGACATCTATTTCGAAGCCTTCTGTACTAAAATTGTATTTGAATTTACTAACCTCTTTGTTTACCCAGCCAACTTTGTGGCTAAATATCTCGAAAACGCATTGTCGCAGAAAAAAGGTTAATGCCATTCGATTTAGCGTGTCGAAATAATGCGGAGTAAGTTGTTTTCATCGAGGACACATTAAAGTGCATTTTGCACACACAGTGTAATTATCACACTGCGGTACAGTGGATAACAAACTATGAAAGACAATTTTTGTCGAAGGTCTATAACATTTTCTGGTATATATGGAATATAAATATTGAAGAAATTGTTTATGCTAATATTTTTTTTTAATTTTTAGAAGTATATCGAGGGATTATATTCAAAAGTGACTATTCTCTGATTTGGCTGTCAAGTGTCATAGAAATTTGGAAATTAAAATTATTTTGCTAATACTATTTTGTTCTAATATTTCCGATTTGTCTATACATTCACAAGCTAGTTTGTGAATCTAAAAGTGGCTATGAATATAAAAAATAAAATAAAATTAGAAATATTTCAAAAAGTAGCAGCATAGAGCCAATTTCCTAGAACGTATTGCAATATATCATGGGGGATCTACGAATCCTATAGTATATGTATTAGGCCGGGTCGATTTGTGGGGAGGCAAAAAAAGTCGCCATTGCTCAGTGAAAATCGTATTCTAGGGATCAAAATAAGAAAGTTTGCCGAAGGAACCATACCTCTAAAGCGAATTCTGATGTCCCGGAATTTGGGTCGAACTTTTGAGTAGGGGCAAATTTTGAAAAATCCCACTTTGACCCATTTAGAGTGCTCCAATCGAGTCCAAATGTATGACCGACCCCCACTAACTTTGGAGGCCCGACCCACCCATGCCAGTGGCACTGCCCATGGAACCCCCTGGGGGTTCCATCTAGTTGGACTCGATTGGAGCACTATAAATGGGTCAAAGTGGGATTTTTTCCGGGACATCAGAATTCGTTTTAGAGGTATGGTTCTTTCGGCAAAGTTTCTTATTTTGATCCCTAGAATACGATTTTCACTGAGCACTTCACTGAGTGGGGGTCGGTCATACATTTGGACTCGATTGGAGCACTCTAAATGGGTCAAAGTGGGATTTTTTCCGGGACATCAGAATTCATTTTAGAGGTATGGTTCCTTCGGCAAAGTTTCTTATTTTGATCCCTAGAATACGATTTTCACTGAGCAATGGGCGATTTTTAAATCGACTAGCCCTAATATGTATGTAGATGGGCTATTCCCAGGATGGGGACTGGACAGTAGAGTGGGTCGCAAAAAAAAGTTGCATCGGTCACCCCCTAGATTTGAAGATTATCTAGAGACAATTCCGGGGAAACAAAAAAAATTTTTTTCTGTGCACCCTACATGACGCCCTTTTAATTTTACTATCCTGCGTTGCCATTTGATGTCCGATCATACCGGGATGCATATCGTTGTTTGAGTTTTAGCAAGGGCTACATTTCGTCCATATGACACTTTTGACTCCGAAGTCAAATTCGATAAGTGACCTCTGTCATCTCGTTTTCTACACCCCTATGTCGGGAATATTTTGAAACGCCAATAAATGTCTTCATAAATAATGTAACTTTTGCTTTTAAAGTACCCACTATTATTCATAAACAAAAATGTTATACCCAATAGGGTACTTCAAAAGCAAAAGTTTCATTATTTTTACAGACCTTTATTAGCGTTTCAAAATATTCCCCACTTAGGGGGGTAGAAAACGAGATGACAGAGGTCACTTATCGAATTTGACTTCGGAGTCAAAAGTGACATATGGACGAAATATAGCCCTTGCCAAAACTCGAACAACAATATGCATCCCGTTACGATCGGACATCAAATGGCAAGACAGCATAATAAAACTAAAAGGGCGTCATGTAGGGTACACAGAAAAATTTTATTTTTGTTGCCCCGGAATTGTCTCTAGATAATCTTCAAAACTAGGGGGTGACTGGCGCAACAATTTTTTTTTGTATGGGGACCGACCCTTACTACTGGACAGTGATCTCAGATTGTGTCCTAGATTTTCTGGAGTCTAACTGATAGTATCTTCGGCTACGCAGTCTGACCAGAGCACCTAATCTGGTACCACGGGAGTCAGGAAAGCCCTCGGGACGCAGGTTCCCGCCTGACCATTGGTAAGCACCCTATTGGGTGCAACGTGGTGGCTGTGGTTGAAACCAAAATCGCTGGGAGAGAACATTCTCGGGCAACCAAGGAGGAGTGCAAAAGTGTCCAGAAACACGGAATTGTTTAGCACTCATGCACATATGTAGTGCGTGGGGGCGTTGGTCGACGCATGTATTCACCCAGGTGTTTAGAGCAGTAAGAGTCCGTTCTCAAAGGACAAAAACAATACTCGTGTTTTTGATCGCACTAGAACTGATCACTGACAAAAAGATGACTACATGAGTAGCCAGTGGTTTATACAGCACTCCTGTCGATGCGTGTGCAAAATTTCAGCTTTCTCACTCTAGCAGGATTTTCGGCTGTCAAGTAGTCGAAATTTACTTGGCGGAAAATCAACCCAATGCCACTTGCCAGACATTGGTATATCTGACCCCAAATCTATTCAGTTGTGTAGGCGTGATGGTTTTACCAACAAACGATTTTATAATATTTATAGGATTATTTTATTCTGAATTTGACGAAAATTGCTAATTTTCATTATAAAACGTGTAGTGAGTTTACAATAAATCTTTATTATGTTTTTGTGCAATAATGGCTATTAGCTAATATGAGCTTTCTTCCTTTGCCTACTACAAGTTACCAGTTTTACCATTTTTAGCAGTATTACTCTAAAAAGCGTCCCTTTACTCAAAAAAACTAGTAAAAATAGAATACAAATTTAAGATAGAACTTTCAAAATGCCTTTCTCTTTCACCACTTTTTTAATTTTTTTACTCGACAATTTCTTCCGAGTAAAAGTAGTAGCTTTCAAAAGGTATACAGGGTGGCGCAGAATGGGCTATATGGTATGAATTC
Source organism: Eudasyphora cyanicolor (assembly GCA_963930755.1). Lineage (NCBI taxonomy): Eukaryota > Metazoa > Arthropoda > Insecta > Diptera > Muscidae > Eudasyphora > Eudasyphora cyanicolor. The sequence goes on along the minus strand of OZ005736.1, from coordinate 52,152,121 downwards.
TTTATAACTTTTTAAATTATTATTCTTTCTATGTTTTTTTTCAGCATTGTGTGAAAGAGACTTGGGGAATTAATTATGAATCGAACAACGTACAAAAATAATTGAATTTTTACCAAATTTGCGAAAATTTATGGAAAATATGCTAAAAAGAGCACGTACGTGCGAATCAGAAAATGGACATCGCTTACAGGATATCATTTTTCAAATATATACTGTATTTTAAAAAAAATAATAATCGCATAAATAAAAAAAGCTACAAACCATTTAAACCATACTGCCACCCTGCATTCTGCGCACAGTATGTTTACTCAGAGAGAATTTTCTATTATTTCTCTTTTGAAAGTTTTTCTATTAAAAAGTAAAGAAACAAATCTATGAACTTGCATAGTGCTTATATTTAAAATTTATAAGTGGCTATGAGCCATAAAAGCGCTAATAATAGGGAATTTTGAATTTTTTGTTAATCGTAGCAACAAATCATCATCTTTCGATTACACTTCAGCAGAATTATTATTACTCTCAAAACTAAGGGAAAAAATCTTTTTTTGTTCTCCCGAAAAATGTGGTTTTTGTTCATAGCCATTTTTGAATACAGGCCCTCGATATGCTCGATAAAGCCGGGATACATTTTACATTAAAGGAAATTATGAGGACTACAAGCGCTAGTGTTATGATTTTATAGTTCCTACAGTCTCGTAAATAATGGCCGTTATTGCCACGCCCCCTTTTGGTACCTCCCATACAAATGAACCATTTTGCACAAAAATATAGCTACTTATAAATTTGATTCCAGACCGTATTACCACGCCCCTTATAGTACCTCCCATACAATAGACCATTTTGCACAAAAAGTTAATGGCTTAAAACTTCCATTCCTGGACATACAAAAACTTGAAATTTTGTACAGTGTAAAAGTACCCAATACTAAAAATGGGAGTTATTGCCACGCCTTTTTTTGTACCTCCCAAACAAAATTGCCAAAATAAACCAGTAAGGAAAGACTAATGTTGATCATAATAACCTAGATTTGAAGCAATATCTTTAAAATGAACAGTTTTCTTTCGTAGATCAAGAATCGAAAGAAACAAATAGATGGGACTATATATAATCTAAATCAGGGACGTATCCAGGATTTTGGTTCGGGGGGGGGGCAACCTTTTTTTCTATATCAAAAATAAACAATTAAAAAATTGCGTTTATTGTGTAGGTAAGGGAAGTTAAGTTCCGTAGGTTTTTATTCGAATATTATTCCTAAATATAAATATGTACTTTAGTACGAGATCATTAAAACTTTTTCTAATAAAATACGTAAGAGTTAAAAATGTAATCTTAAATTTTTTGAAAGAAATATATCAATTATTTCATCGATTTTGACTTCATCTTTGTATAAAGACATCAAAGCCAGATAAGATACTCGTAGCCTTTCTCCCTCCATTCTGTTCCGGAGATAAGCTTGTATTCTTCTTAACGTCGCGAACACAAACTGAAATAGCATATAATGCATTTGATGGCTTATCATTCTTCTGCTTCCAATAATCAATCCATATACTTATTTCAGCTAATTTCTGGCTAGCACCAATCAAAAAATCATTAAACATGCACTTTTCTTATTTTTAGTTGTTATTACTTTTACTGTTACCATTTTTTGAGCTTTTGTATTGTTTTTTTTTTTGTTTTATTTTTTTTTAGTGATTTTGAAAATTGTAAATAGCTTATGCCTATGTTTAAAACATTTCGGGAGGGGGGCCTCCCTCCCCCCTAAATACGTCCCTGATCTAAACAAATTTTCGTCAACTTCAATCAAAAACTCACAAATTATATATAGATTGGACGTAAAATACTATTTTAATAGCGCTTAAATAAAGGGTTTTCAACAATAGGTGTTATTTTGGTATTCAAAGAAACATGCCATTTTTTGAGATGAATGATCCGATGTTTATTTCATAATAAAGAGGAAGGTATGCCGTTAATAATGAAAAACAACATCAGCCAAATGGCCACCACGACCACGCTTACAGGACCATATCCTTTTCTTGCACGTGGCCCCAAAGAAGAATATGTTAAATCACAAGATCTCGGTGGCCAATTGTGATCACCTCTTCGAGAAATAACACGGTCCGGAAACATTTCCCGTAATACAGCAAGGGTTTCGTTGCTTGTGTGACACGTATCGCCGTCTTGTTGAAAGTAAACGCTGTCCAGATCAATACCATCCAACTCCGACAATTAAAAAATCATTAACCATCGCGCTATCCATTCACCGTAACTGTTGATTCAACCTCATTTTCGAAAAAGTAAGATCCAATGACCCCGCCGGACCATAAACAGCACCAAACAGTCACACGTTGAGGATGGAGAGTCTTCTCAACAATAACTCTTGGGTTTTCCGAGCCCCATATGCGACAATTTTGCTTGTTGACGTAGCCACCGAGGTGAAAATGGACCTCGTCAGTCAAGATGATTTTTCGACGGAATTCCGGATCATGTTCATGCATTTCAAGAACCCAATCAGCAAAGACACGACGTTGTTGATGATCGGCCGGCTTGAGTTCTTGTGTTAACTGAACTTTATAAGCCTTAAGACCCAAGTCTTTATGCAAGATACGGTGTAATGACGTTTGTGGAATGCCCAATTCCAAAGAACGACGAAGAATGAAAACGCAAACAAACCTGGGTTTTCTTCAACACTTTGGGCTACAGCAGCAGTGTTCTCAGTTGTTCTTGAGCGACGTTCACTGGTTTTATTCTTCACATCACTAACTTGTCCCAACGGCTCGAATTTTTCCACCAATTTGGGGTCCGACAAGGTGCTTCACGACGACCCAAAAATGCTTTAGTTTTGCGAACTGTGACTGCAATTTACACCATTTTTGTAGCGAATTTTAATCATTTCAATGCTTTGTTGAATCGTGTATACAGGGTTGCCCATATTCGACGGACCCACGGACTCGTTGGGCCCATTCCAATCGACGAGGCTTGTCCGCAGGCAACAATGCAAATCAACGCGAATAATCCGTTGTAAAGTGGACCGAGCCATGCCCAACTGCTGAGAACGGCGTTTTTGGGATGTTCTTGGGGACCTCTCAACACTGGCTCGTACGGCAGCGATATTCTCGGCCGATCGCCTTGGTCGACTTTTATTTGGCCTCTTCGGATTAGAAAGAGCCTCACCAGTCGAAAATTTTTCGTATAAACGCTTAATGGTGTTCTTAGAAGGCGCACTTCTCACATTTTTTAATATTTTAAAAGCACGTTGACTTGACTTCTTCTGTTGAATGTAAATGTCAACTATTTCAGAGCGCTCGCGTGGCGTGTATTGTTCCATGGTAAAAATCTGCTTGGACTGACGCTTCAAACGCGGTATGTCATTAAGCGATCTGACATCTCTGTCAAAAGTTATGGCGTTGCCAGATGCGTCCGTCGAATATGGGAGACCCTGTATGTCATTCCATTTTTAGTAATGTCAGTTCTGTTTTGACATTTGTGTAGTAAACACATGCGAACTACGCGTTAATAACCGAACGCGGAATAGTGCTGACTATTTATTTGACCAATAATCGGTCGGTGACTTTGGCACAACGTGAATTTCGTCGCAGATTTCCTGGCCGTCCAACGCCTACTGGTGAAACACTGCGACGTTTAGCCGCTCGACTCGAAGAGACTGGCACAACACGAGATGCTGCCAGGCGTGGCAGACCCCGGAGTAGCCGTTCTGCAGAGAATATTGCTGCTGTAGCCGAGGATGGCATGGAAGCGCCGTCGACATCGACCAGACGACGTGCCACGCAAATGGGTATCAGTCGACGGTCTCTACAGCGAATTTTGGTACAAGATTTGAAGATGTTTCCGTACAAAGTCCAGACGGTGCATCAGCTGTTAGCTGCTGACCGCCAATCGCGTCTAACATACGCTCAAGTCATCCTTAATCACTACCAAGAGGAAGATGATTTTTCATCAAAAATAATCATATGTGATGAGGACCGTTTCCATCATAGCGGGTACGTAAATTTACGTTTCTGGGGCACTGAAAATCCGCGTGTAACCCACGAAGAGCCATTACACCCGCTCAAAGTCACTGTATGGCGTGCTGTTTTCGCTGGAGGAGTCATCGGACCTTTTTTCTTCGAAGACGTCGCGGGCCAAACGGTTACTGTGAATGGTGAGCGCTAAAGAGCAATGATCAACGAGTTCTTTTTGCCGCAACTTGATGAATTGGGATTGGAAAACATGTGGTTCCAACAGGACGGTGCAACGGCACACACTGCACGTACCACAACCGATATGCTGAATGATGCAATTCCCGGGCGCCTAATCTCCCGTTTTGGCGATTTGCACTGGCCAGCAAGATCGCCTGATTTGACCGCTCCAGGCTTCTTTTTGTGGGGCTTTTTGAAGTCGCGGGTTTATGTCAACAAGCCTCAGACTCTTGCAGCTCTTAAAGACAATATCCGTCAAGAATGTGAGGACCTATCGCCGGAAGTTTTAGCCAAAGTGATGGAAAATGCCATAAAAAGGGCTCAAATGACAATCAACTGTGGCGGCGACCATTTACATGACATCATATTCTCGACTTGATGTAAAAAAAATTAAAAGACCAAATACAAATAATCCACAAGAAGAATCAAAGTTTTTAATTTTTTTTTTAAATTACAGCCAAAAAACATCGAAAGGTTACTTTTGCGCCACCTTGTACGTGTGATTCAAAATAACACCTCTTGTTGGAAAACCCTGTACTAAACTGGCAGAACTTCTATTGAGTTTTGATACCAATTCTGAACCGATTTTCCCCAAATTTGACAGTGTTCATTCATGTAATATGAAACAACTTTCTGCCGAATTTCGTACTGATCGGATATAAAATACTTTTTCTCCAGCGCTTACATATGAAATCGGGTGTAAGATATATATGGGGGCTAAAATTTGTTCCTATTTTCCCCAAATTCGGCAGTGCTCATTCATGTAATACTAAAGCTCTATATGCCAAATTTTGTACTGTTTGGTTATTAAATACAGATTCTACTACGTTTACAAAGGGTTTTTCAACAGGGACGCTACATAAGTAGACCGACAGGGACAACAAACGCCGCCATATTTTTTGCAGCTCTTTTGACATTTCTCTTCAGTAAGGTTTGCCATTTCATGATGGAAAGATATACGAGCCAACGACGAGTCGAAATTATTAAAATTTACTACCGAAATTCGGAGTCAGTGGCCTCAACGTTAAGAGTGCGTAAAATCGAAAAATCATGTTCAGCGACGAGGCTCATTTCTGGCTGAATGGCTTCGTCAATAAACAAAATATGCGTTTTTGGTCAGACATCAATCCACACGTACACCATGAGTCATCATTGCATCCCGAAAAAATTACGGGTTGGTGCGGTTTATGGGCCGGCGGCTTCATTGGGCCGTACTTCTTCCGTGATGATCAAGACCGGCACTTTACTGTGACTGGGAATCGCTACCGTTCAATGATAACCGAATATTTTTGGCCCCAATTGGATGATATGGACTTGGAGGACATGTGGTTCCAACAGGACGGCCCCACAAGCCACACATCGAATGCCACAATCAATTTATTGGAAACCAAGTTTGGAGAACGTGTTATCTCACGAAATGGTCCAGTCGATTGGCAGCCTCGTTCGTGCGATTTGACGCCGTTAGACTATTTCCTGTGAGGCTACGTCAAGTCTATGGTCTATGCCAACAAGCCAGCGACGATTGATGAACTTCGTACGAATATCGAATGTGAAATTGCAGCAGTATCGGCCGATTTATGCTTGAAAACCGTCGAAAATTGGGTTCAGCGTCTGGACTTCTGCAAGCGTGCCCGTGGTGGCCATGCAAAAGAAATCGAGTTCCATTCATAATGGCATCGAACGTACTTTCACAGGAATAAAGAATTTCATTGATATCCAAAACCGTTTTTGTTTTATTTAAAAAAAAACTTTTGTAGCGCTCTTATTGACACGATATACCAAATCGGGTGTAACAGATATATGGGGGTTAGAGCTAGCCTCTATAAAGCCATTTCTGGTGCTGAGGCATTAAGTCATCAATTGTAAGGAAATTCTACAGAAAATTAAAATAATAAATAAACGAAAATATATCTACACCTGAACTGATTTTCCTCAAATATAAGAAGCATTTTCACCCATTTTCTACAGGTTATGGATACTGTACAATGTTTACTATGTATGAAATTTTGCAGGATACCCATGAGTAGTATAGAAGTTATAAAAGTTTTACTACGTCACAAAATTTAAACCATTTGTGGGAGAGGTACCACAAAGGGTAGGCCGATATGGATGTCCATCAAACATAAACTGGGTTTGAATAAAATATTATAATGTACGAAATTTTAAGTCATTCGGTCACTCCTTTTCAGAGTTATCGTTAGCATCTCTCAGTCGCACTGACAGGCAGACGGACAATAATTAGTTCATATTTTTTTAACCCATAGATGACCCATGCTAAAATTTTTCATTCTGTGGTAAAATATGTGGGTAATTTTTAAAAATAAAACGAAAAAAAATGTATGATTTGCTTTTCATGATAATCAAGGATTAAAGACATTTTAGTCCTTTTGATGTTTGATTGAATAGACAAAAGTTGTACTCATATCATTTAAACCTGTTATTCCGTTCTAAAGATATGTAGACTTAAAAACGGTAAATTTGTAAAAAAAAATTGTAGGTGGTACCCTATAAAATCTAAACGGTTATGTATTTGGACAATCGTGTATACACTTGTAAAATTTTATTGAAATCTGACTCCATGAAGTGGCTCGGTTTCCTTTAGAATTACCCTATATCAATAACTAGAAAACATTTAAATTCTAAGAAACGACAAAAGTTTTTGTAGCTGATAGTACTATCAATTTATCAAAAATTTGAATCTGCATTTATTGTTTTAGGTTATACGAATAGTTCAAAAATAGTCCTGTTAAAATATAATTCACTTACACTATAAACACCACCATTGGAACTAGCCGGTGAAACGCATGTCGATTTAGGTTCCTGCAACGCGTCCAATGACGTCTGAGCATTTTCATTGAGCGGTGACATAGGACGACCACATTTCTTAGGACTCGGATCCCAATTGGCAATATCTACCGAGGCGTTAGTAACAATAACCGAAGTCTTAAAATCCTTAGATGCACCCTCGTCTTCGGCATCTTTATCATAATGCAGATGTTCTTGAAAATCATCAGCACTTAAGTACTCCGGACTTAAAACTGACTTGGGTTCCATTTCGTCTGAGGCTAAAAATTGAGTGGATTGTGTAGACTTTAAGTCCTGGTAACCATTGCCAACGGTGTCATAAGAAGAGGAGGAAGGAGTACTTTTCGAACTGATATTTACATTGAATACCGATTCTTCTTCTTTTTTCAAATATTCCGAGTTTTGTGGAGGTGGCCGTTCAATGTCAGCATTAAAGTCTGCAGTTTGAGTGACTGGGATGTGTTCTTCATCATCTAGGCATATGTCTTCAACGATTTCGTCAACATGCCCCGAATCTGTGCTGGTCTTCATGGCCCGCGGTATGGGTTTAACCATGAGGTGACTTGTTAAACTCACAGCCGTCGATTGATCAGTTACCTTTTGTTCATCATCATATTCCAAGTCTCCGGGATCTGAAATATCCGACATATCCTCGAATACCTCGTTTTCCAAATCACCTATTTCTATTTCCACCGCCCGCACCGTCTTCTCCTGACCACTATTGCTACCCGAACTGAGTTTGGCCACAGCTCGGGCAGTCTTCTCCTTTTCCCTTTGCTGGACAATGGCATCAACGGCCAGCCATTCGCTCATAGTGGTCTCATAGTAATGTTTACAGGTCTCATCTTGTTTGCGACGTTCCTCGGAGGTGGAACCAAAGACATAGTGCCCCAAAAGGTAAGGCCAAATTTCTTTGCGCAACTCCGGAGCTACACCACCAAAATACACCAAACGGAAGACTTCGCTGGCATTGTTGGCCACACCACTCTCGTTGAGCTGATTCCATTTGTCGACGGTTAGACCTTCCTCGTCGGCTTTCACTGAAAGATATGGAGGATAAGAGTCAGTCATTGCATAAATTTGGATTTGTATTCTGTCATCCTTACTTTCCGGTGTTATTCGTCCATTAACCAAACCCGACAAATGAGTCCTAACCGTTGACAGGTGACGACAATAGGCCAACCACCCATAGAAAGCTCTGGATATAATTTGTCTTTTCATGGTAGAACAGACCATTTCAATGCTGGCATTCTGTTGGGTTTGCAGGAGGGGAGATTCCAAGGGATGTTGATCCATGGAAAGGCTTTTACTGGAGCACTCACTACTGCCGGTGGTGGAACAACTGCTAAGTTGGGCCCTTCGAGGAGCACTGCGGACAAAATCCAATATAGAATGGGCAGCAGCTGGAATATTAAAGACCGAAAAATAGATATAATATAATTCGCATCTCTCTCTCTCTCTCTTAAAACTTTACTAACCAAACTCCTCATGTTTGCTCTTGCTGACAATCCGGAAAACATAATCTATAGGTGTATCATCGAAAGACTCCATAACCGAAGGCAATATGCGCCTGCGCACACTCTTCGGCCAAGGGAATATTTTGCCAATGCCTCGTTGAGACCACAATGGAGGATCCAATTGACCATGAGGCAAAAGACCCGTTTCCAAACAACTCAAAAACTGTTGCATATGACCTCCCTCCGGAAAGATAATCGGAGGACGTTGGACGCCATCCTGACTTACCAGAATCACAGTACCTCCACTATCTTCGCCACGATTCTGATGGCAATGCACATAGACAATGTCATCGACATTAATGTTGAGAGCATAGGCCCAAAACGATTCTTTGTCTTCCTCCTCTTCGGCCTCTTGATAGCCATTCATCAGCTGATTGGGAGTCCATTTTATGGTCAAGGTTTGTATATGCTGATGTAGACTCAAATAACCCAGCATGGGTTCACTGCAATCTTTCTGTTTGGAGGATAGAAAGAAAAGCTTTAATTCCCCCTTTCCATACCCACAAATATAAACCACTCCACTTACCGGCAACACCTGCACATTATTCTTGCCATACAACAATGTGGCCCTGGAATTTTGATGTAATGACTCTACATAATCTTTGGCCACGGTACAGGAAGCTATTGACTTGAATGTTCCCGTATTTGCCTCATCGGTGCTGGTATTTAGACTGCGTTTGAAATTTATTATTGGCGCTCGCGAAGATACCGATGACGATCGACGCCCCGAACTAATACGATGCCGTTGCACCAACTCATCCGCATGAGGATCGGTCCAGTAATGATCTGCTGTCTTGGATTTGGTATAATCCAAAGCACATGGCCCTACCAGCAGGGAACTCAGAATGCAACCATAGTCTGAATCGGCCACCAAAGAGTCACGGTCATAGTAAGAACTGGCATTGTCGACGAGGAACTCGATTATCTTCACCAGACGTTTCTCGTACAGAGCCAAACGTATCCAAAGATATCTGAAATTAAGGGTTTTCATTTAGTTTTTTACGTTACTTGTAGGACTTATTTTAAAATCAATGCTAATTTAGACTGTAATATCAATGCAACTTATTGCTGTGCTATCGATGGCTTAATATAAAAAGGGCACATCTCGATTCTGTTGTTCCTTAACAGCGACACGAAAAACCGAATAATTACCAAACAAATTTTTTTACTAGGCTTATGGAGTTTGTACAATACCTATAACTTCTTTGATTTCGACTATAGCCCCCGAACATAAAAAAACTAAGGTGCATGTGATAGTTTTCGACATTTATTTGAATTTATGGTTGGAAATTAATCTTCGTTTGTATCTCCATCGTTGTGTATCTCTAATTTTCCAATTAGTTTCTGCGGCGACCGAAAATACATTGCGATTTTGATGAAATTTTGCCTACACAAATCTTCAGTCGCAGATAACACCATTAGAATCTGTCCCCACATCGTCTGTCCCCATCTGATGGCAAAATTTTGAGTAAAGTCCTACTAAATCGAATCTATACCCCTATCAATCAGGAACTCCGAAAAGGGCAAGCTGGGTTTCGCCCTAACAGGTCCTGTATCGCTCACATTAGCAGCTTTAGTCTAATTGTGAAACAGTGTAATAAACTCTAAACTGGAAAAGGCTTTCGGCTCCATTGACCACAAAAGAATTTGAACGGCTATGGAAAGAAAATGTATACCAAAGAAAATGGTCAACCTTATCAAAATCCAGAACGATGATTCCAGCGCTAGAGTCATACACAACGGCAGCACAAGCGAGCCATTTAACACAACAGCCGGTGTAAAACACTTTTGCTATTCATAATTAACTTAGACGCCTTCCTAAGGAACATAACAGCAACAACAAAAGGGGCATAATCAGGAGAGTTCACCAGCACCTAGAGGACCTGAATTATGCTGATATTGAGTAGCAGATAGGAACCTAGATGCTGATATTGAGTAGCAGAAAGGATCTCATGCAAACTAGAACAGACGATCTCGTTTCCACCAATTACTATGTATGCCTACGCGTGAAAATAAGCAAATCTAAATCATGTTCAGCCACATGCACGCAAGCGGTCACATATAATATAAATGGTACACCGATAAAAACATTGACAAATTTTTCCATTTGGGTAGAGTTATGTGGGAAGCCGCATAACTAACGCCAGAGATGCGTTTCACCAACTTAGAAACACATGGAAGTAGAACAAACTTTCGCCGAAGACCAAAATTAACGTCTACAATGACATGGCATATTACCAATGAAATGAGAAGAAAACTACAGTCTTTTACAAACCTGTGTTTGAGAATTATACTAAGAACTTTGTGGCCACGAAAAATTCCAAAGAAGAACTTTTACAGCGAACAAATCAAAAAAACATAAATATCGAAATAAAGCGACGAAAGCTCACCTGGCTAGGACACACTTTAAGAAAGCCTTTTGACGAAATATGCCACGATACACTGGAATGGAACCACCAAGGTACCTGTCGGCGCGGTAGATAAACAGCACCTGGAGACGCACCATAACCAGCGAAACAAGCAAAACATTCAACGAATTATGTTCCTTTTGCAAGTAATAGACAAAAGTGGAGATACGACAATAAATAAAACCAGTAAGGAAAGGCTAAAGTCGGGCGAGGCCGACTATATTACACCACTCTCGTAATATTGAATAACTCTGATATATAAATTTTGTAATTCATGTATAAATTGTTTACATTAATTTACTTTTAGGACATTTTATACTTAAATAATACCCTGTACCACAGTGTGGTGTAGGGTATAAAAACGATTGGATCTAAAGAGCCAAATCGGATGAAACATATATATGGGAGCTATAGCTAAATCTTTACCGATTTTCTTCAAATTCGGCAATGTTGGTTCATGGATCAAGAAACTCTACCATTCTAAATTTCAAAACGATTGGATGTAAAATATAGCTTCTATAGAACTAATCGGACGAAACATATATATGGGAGCTATAGCTAAATCTTAACCGATTTTCTTAAAATTCGGTAGTGTTGGTTCATGCATCAAGAAACTCTACCATTCTAAATTTCAAAATGATTGGATGTAAAATACAGCTTCTACAGGACTGAAGAGCAAAATCGGACGAAACATATATATGGGAGCTATAGATAAATCTTAGCCGATTTTCCTCAAATTCAGCATTGTTGGTTCATGGATCACGAAACTCTACCATTCTAAATTTCAAAACGATTGGATGTGAAATATAGCTTCAATAGGACTAAAGGGCCAAATCGGACGAAACATATATATGGGAGCTATAGCTAAATCTTAACCGATTTTCTTCAAATTCGGCAATGTTCGTTCATGGATCAAGAAACTCTTCCATTCTAAATTTCAAAACGATTGGATGTAAAATACAGCTTCTATAGGACTAAAGGGCCAAATCGGACAGACGGACGGACGGACGGACAGACATTTAAATCGACTCATCTAGTGATTCTGAGTCGATCGGTATACTTTAAGGTGGGTCTAGCTGTGTCATTTTCAGGTGTTACACACATCTGCCATGAAACAAACTTATAATACCCTGTACCACAGTGTGGTGTAGGGTATAAATATTTAGAAATTAAAAACCAGTAAGGATAGAAAGAAAGTCGGGCGTGGCCGACTTTATAATACCCTACACCTAACTAACAATATAAAAAGGGGCATTGCGCTAATAATTTAGAATAATTGGTTTCGTTTTAGTTTACAAAGTACGTAGTTCCACCTTCTCGTCAAAACGTATTTCAAGGAGAAGTTGAAGACGTTGGTCATAATAAACTAAACTAGTGTGACGCCAAAAGTCCTTCGTCGTTTTTGACAACATTGGTTGACATGAATTATTATTGAATTATATACATGAATTACGAAATAAATCAATTGCTTAATTAATTATTATTAATAAATATATTACTATAAGTTTGAATTGTTACATTAAGCTATAGTTTTAAAATTGAATTTGAATTAACGGAAAATCCTCACCGGTACCTGACGGAGACCCTCGTAACTACTTGCGCTTAGAAGTTGGCAGCACTGCGGCTCGACCTCCTTCGTTGAAGCCTGTTCGGAGGGGAGCGTGCGTATATGTATGTGTGGTATAAAAGGGCGATGCGTAACTAACGAAGGGGCAGTTGTTTTGGAGTCAGCCTCCAGGTAAGAACTGTGGCGAGATCAGGAGTTAGCCTCCTTAGAGTAGTAGAGTGGTGAGTGAAATGGAGTTAGCCTCCTCAAAATAGTAGGGTAGCGGGTGCAAAGAAGTAAGCCTCCTTAAAGTAGTAAAGGGTTGATAGAAGAGGAGTGTTGACTACGATTTTAATGCTGAGTGCATTAAACCTACGTCGCTTTCCCATTTGGACATTGTAAAAACGTAGTAAAGACTGCGTTTCTAGTTCAAAAGAGGTGGAGTAAGACTTCACCGCCTATGGCGAATCAGCGTGACCCCCTGTGTCTTTACAATTACGGGATGTTGGAGCTTCCAGTGAAATATAATCATATTTTAACGTCTTATTATAAATTAGTATATGTTAAAACATAATAAATATTAATAAACAGATAAATACAAAAAAGACTATATATAACTGTTCGACCTTGGACCCCGATGCACAGTGGTTGGGCTTGTATGGAGCCGCGGCCATAAATACTTCTAGTTGTTATATCGTTATGAAATTTTCACCAAAATTGTAGAAAAATATTTTAAATTTGTAATAAAAAATTGGCCATATCACACGACTATATCCTATAGCTACCATAGCAAATATCGGACCAAATTTGAATAACTTTGATTTTTCGGCTTCAAACTTTTTTAATTTATTATTATTACATTTAAAATAATATTTTTAGGGAAAAATAATTACAAACTATTGAAATTTAGGTCATCTAGTAGGTCATATCGCTCACTCACTTCAAGAGTGGCATAACTCAAAATTGAAAATTGCCAAAATGTTTAACTTTAAGTCCGTATAAAAAGACAATTAACATTAAATAAGATCTTAAAAAACGCTTCAATAATCCGAAATATGGTTGTTTACTTATATACCAAATTTCGCTGAGATTACTTTGTGGACATTTGCAAAATTCGAATTTTTGTAAGGCAACCTCAAAAATTTTAAATGTTGAGTTTTGTCACTCTTGAAGTGAGTGAGCGATATGATAATGTTGACAATACTGACTTTTTTGAACGTGGGAGCTTTCTTTGGTCAGTAATAAATGGATCTGAGCACAAAAGCAATCTATTTATCAACTCCGTATTTGTTGTAATCCATAAGGTCTTTCGCGTGTTCTGCCTCCTAAACATTGCAATGTCCTTATTTTTAGACTTTAGACGGTTTTTGAAAGCTCAGCAATTCTTCGTCGCTTTGTTTTCTTTGATAACTCATTAAAATCTACTTTCGGACGTCCACCTTGGGCACCTTTTCCCATTTCTTGAGACTTACTAGGAATGCGTTTGATTGAAATTGTTTCCTTTTCACTAAGCCAATTCGATTTAAATTGAAGAACTGATGCCTTTTTGTGTTTACACTGAATCCACAATGCAGTAATTTTTTGCATATATAGTCAATACATTTCGTTAGCTCGGTCATCTCGGGCGTTGTGACGATATTTTCAATATTGCTTTGCACAGCATTGATCGCCTTTTGTAATTTTTCTGCATTGGTGCCGATTTCTGTACACCAACAACTGAATATGTACAAGCGAGAAACACACACTGATAGGAGTCATCTACCAACATTAAATTAAAAAAGAGATAACGCAATCAAAATTAAAATTTGAAATTATTAAGAACACAAAAACATAGCACAACTACAATGCAAAACAGCTGGTTTGCAAGGCAAATTTTACTTTGAAGAAAAAAGATGGTCTTAGTATATCCTTGATTCTGCACACATCTGCAAATATCTGCAACTAACTTTAACTTTTTTATTACCTTAAAACACTCACAAATACACTGAAATAAAAAATAATGGGGGGATATTGGGGGAACCCAGCTAAAACTTTAAGTAAACAAAATAAACACTCACAGAAAATGTACAAAAAACTGAATAAACTAAAGCATTAATTTCAAAATAACTACAACACAAGTTAGTTTTTATTAATATTGTAACATAAAATAAATCTCTTTAACTTCAAAATACATTTCAAATAATTAAATTCGGAGACGTAATTATTTGACTGACCACTTTGAAGTTCGCTTGTGGTGAAAAATATTCGGTATGCGTGCAGCTGCGCTTTGCAAATCAACACGTGTTCACATCTTCAATTCTATTTTTAGAATGTTCCGTTAGATTTCCAGAAAAAAACGGTTTGCCATGAAAGAGTTTGGACAGTTTAGAGACAATTTGGTTACTTTTCGCAAATTTTTGTTGTTATGATTTTTTGGAATTTTGGCCTATGGGCGCAACCACTGTGCGATGAGCTCTACCCCAGCATAGAGGGAAAACCTGTCGTCACACTAGAATAATCTAGAAATGCACAATGTTCTTTCATAGATCAAGAATCGGCAGGAACAAACAGATGAAACTATACATAATCTAAAAAAATTTTCATCAAATTTGATCAAAAGCCTAATTTCTGCAATATTATTAAAAAAAGATTGGAATGCCGTTGCAATAGCGCTTAAATACTACATAAATAGGGAAGAATATATACATATATGTGGCTACATCTAAATCTAAACAAATTATCCCCAAATTATGCTGCATTTGTTCCTAGATTAAGAAACTTCTTTTTCGTTTCTTATGGCGCTTAGATTCATACATTTTTTCTCTGCTATATTGCATAAAGATTTGCTGAACAATAATGTATATAGGGCTGCAATATTTGGTGGCATGTCTTAACGTCCAGGGTCATGGTATTCATGGACGAGAAGTGTCATAAGGTCCATGGACAATGAGACACTTTCAACAGTGTAACAATGTTGTATGTTATTAACAAGTAAGAAAGTTCAGTCGGGTAAACCGACTAATGAATCCCCTTACCTTGAGTCTCAAAAAAATTTTAGTAAATTTATTTATTTTTTGTTTTATTTAAATTAATATCAATTTATTATTAAAGCTGCTAAAAGCTGTTTACTTTTGGTACAAAATGGTTCATTTGTTTGGGAGGTCCCAAAAGAAGCGTGGCAATAATGCCCATTTTCACTGTATTGTAGGTACTATTAAACCATTACACTGTAGAACATTTCAAGTCTTTGTAGGTACTGGCATTAAAGTTATAAGATATTAATTTTTGGTTCAAAATTGCCCATTTGTGTGGGAGGTACCAAAAGGGGCTTGGCAACTTCGCCCATTTTTCTCGAGGTAATAGTGACTAATAAACTAATATTATGTGTAGAGTTTCAGAGGATTCAAATAAGTAGTATAGACGTTATTAAATAATCAATATTTCACTAAATGTTAACCCTTTGTGGGGAAGGTACTAGTCGGAGTCGACCAATATGGCCCATCTTCGAACTTAGCCGGAGATAGAAGAAAATATTATCACATACCAAATTTGAAGTCAATCGGTTACTCCGTTCGAGAGTTATCGTGCTCACCAGCTAGCAGACAGACAGACGGACGGACATTGCTCACACGACTTAACGGATTTCCGCCGAACATACTAAGGGTCTTAGGTCACTCCTTCGATGTGTCATACTTTTGGTTCGTAGCAAATGATATATACCCTCCTCTCTAAGGTGAGGGATAAAAAGCCATTTGTTTTTAATTTTTGTTAGTCTAAATTTCAATAAAATTTAAACTACGGAAGTGAAAAAAGCTTTTTTTTAAATCAGAGAGACAAATGTAAATACATAGAAATATGTTGATAACACGAAGTAGCAAAAAAGTATAATTTCATTATGTTGCCAGAGTTGAAAAGCGTGCAACAAGTACTTTTTTCGTTTGGCTCTAAGTAAACATTTTTCGTATTTTGGGGGGTTGAAAATAGGGATGTAACAAAAGTGACTTTAGCGAAAGCGAATGCGAAAGCGAATAATCCAAAGATAGTTTTTGCGATCGCGAATGGGAAAGCGAATGCTAAAATGATGCGAATGATTCGCGTGCGCTTATGCGAATGCGAATATTCGTTACATCCCTAGTTGAAAAGCACTAAATCTGGTGCGGAAGGCACTAAGTCGGCATCCCTGTCCCTGAGTGGGTATGAAAGACGCATGAAATTTGTTCTAATAATAACCATACGTCACATGGTATAATATATATTGCACGAAACCTGATTTAAGTGATCTTTAATTACACTATGCAACAAAAAAAATTGTTTGTGTTCGAGAACTAAATTTTATTCTATTAATTGAGGTATACTATTTTATGAAACCAAAACAATTTTTTTTTTTTTTGGTAAAGTTTCTTAAATTTCCAATTTTCATGGAAGTTGCCTTTAATGTTTGTGCCATATTTTTGAAGAACAAGCTCGATAGAGCCGGGATACCACTTAAACTAAAGGAAATTACAAGGACTAGAAATGCTAATAACATCACCTTCCCGTAAAAACGGAAGTTTAGTAACTGTCGTTAAAAAAATTAAAAAAAATTTGATTTTTTTCAACAAAATCGTCACATTGAAGGAACTCTTTGATCTTCAGCTCAACTTCACAGTGAGAAAACCATAAAATAACATCAGATCAACCCCGCATAGGGAAACATCAAAATAAAATCGTTTGTTCTGGCAAGAAAAAACCATAAAAATATAAAAAAAGTAGCAAACCATTTTTTTTAATTTTTTGAAAGCTAACATCCTAACGAAGAAAACAATACATATTTGTAAAAAAAATGTATGGGTGAATATATAAACTTCGTCCAATATGGTAAAAATAGGGAAATTCAAAACTATAGTTTTTCATATTTTTTATAGTGGCAATTTTGTTTGGGAGAAACCAAACACACATTTTTCGCCCATATTTTACGGGACTGTAGGTTCAAGTACTTGTATGGACTGTACTCAAAGTTATAAGCCGTTAATTTTTTGTATAAAATGGTCCATTTATACGGGAGGTACCAAAAGGGACGTGACAACTTCGACCCTTTTTTCCCACGGAACTAATACTATGTATGCGTGAAATTGTGAAAGATTCTGAATTGTATAGTTATGAGATAATCAATATTTCACTAAATGTTGACCCTTCGTGGGGGAGGGACTCGAAAGCTATGACAAACATTGTCCATCTTTGACCTTAGCCCGAGATAATAATAAAATAATAACAAATTTGTAGTCAATCGGTTAATCGTGTCGAAAGTTATCGGGCGCACCAACCAGACAGACTGGCGGACTTTGATAAAATGAGTTAAAGTGACCCAAAACGGATTTCCGCAAATTATTCTTGAGGTCTCTTAGGTCTCTCTATCGATGTGTTAAACTATTGGACCGCAGCATCTGATATAGTGGTGTTCACAATAGTGGTGGTATAAAATCCGAATTATGTTGAAACTCTCTTATTTCTACCAAAAGTGCTAAAATTTCCACACTTATAAATAGAGTTTCTTGAAATAGGCATTGCTTTCTAATTTCTTTTCCTCGGATGTAGTCTTTAGTATTTGGACCATATTTATACCCTCACTTTAGTGTGACGAGGGTATATATCATTTGCTACGGAAAAAAGTGTAACACATCGAAGGAGTGATCTAAGTATGTTCGGAGGAAATCCGTTTTGGGTCATTTTAAGTCGATTGAGCAATGTCCGTCCGTCTGTATGTCTGTCTGTCTGTCTGTCTGTGTGTCTGCTGGCTGGTGCGCACGACAACTCTCGAAAGGAGTAACCGATTGACTTCAAATTTGGTATGTGGTAATATTTTGATCTATCTCCGGATGAGTTCGAAGATGGGCCATATTGGTCTACTCCTTCTGGTACCTCCCACACAAAGGGTTAAAATTTAGTGAAATATTGATTCTTTAATAACTTCTATACTACTTATTCGAATATTTTGAAATTCTGCACATAATATTAGTTTATTAGTCGCTATTACCTCGAGAAAAATGGGTGAAGTTGGCATGCCCCTTTTGGTACCTCCCACACAAATGGACCATTTTGCATCAAAATTTAATTGCTTATAACTTTAATACAAGTGCATAAAAATGCCTGAAATTTTCTACTGTATAATGTTTTTGTAGTGTCTAGTGGAAAAAATGGGCATTATTGTACAGCCCATTTTGGTACCTCCCACACAAATGGACCGTTTCGTACCAAAATTAAACGGCTTGTAACTTTAATACCAGTGCATATCAATACTTGAAATTTTGTACAGTGTAATGCGGTTATAGTGTCTATAGTCCTGTAAAAAGTGGGCGTTATCACCCCGCCCCTTTTTGTACCTCCCACACAAAATGACCAAATCATACCAAAATTACATAGCTCGTAACTTTAATATACCAGTGCACATAAACGCTTATAGTTCGGCACAATTCAATATATTTAAGAATCTACTGTTTACCGAAAAATAGGTGTATTTGGAAAAACCCCTTCCGGTACCTCCCACACAAACTGACAGATTTTTAGTGTGATGTTATATATTACATTACTCACAAAGTGAGGGTATACCTTAGTCGGTTTACCCGACTGAAACTTTCTTACTTGTTTTTGAAGTATATGCTCGATAAACCCAGATACGGTAAAATAAAGAAAATTATGAGGAATAAGTAGAAATGTTAATACTCGTAATGACACTTTCACGTGCAAACAGAAGTTTAGTAATCATCGTTAAAACAAAAAATATTTTTTTATTTTTATTAGATTTATTGAATGTCTTCACATTCGAATTGTTCAGCTTTTTCGATCAACTCTTCCTTTCGAAAGAGAGGTTTTTGTGGTGTATTGGAAAAGATAAGACACTGCGCTTTGAAAGCCTTGTAAACACATACCCTTATACGTATTTCAATCCTGTGCGGGGATTTTATCAGAGGGTGTTATACATGACACAGTGTGAGCTTGTCTTTGTGGCGATCATCACTTGTATGTATATGTATATACCCAAAAAATATTCATATGGGAATTATATACCTACGAAGAAAGCGTACACGTCACACAGCCAAAGCTCCAAGCGAGACTTAAATTCACCATTTTCACCACCCATGTGACTGGTAATGGTTGCCAGTTCGACACAGTTGTCTCTACACCAATCGCCAGTAGATGGCGTGGATTCTGAGATTAGTTGGACGATTAGAAAGACTTTACTACATTTCAGTAAGCATAATATTTTTTTTTGTTGAATACCAATTTTTTATGTTATTATTTAGAATTCATTAACACTACGTGTTGAAGGTGAGCAGCTTCTTTCTAATTGTATTAGGCGGGCTGATCCTATTATTTTAAATGTTTTTAGAAGTTTTTTGTTAATGATCGATTTAATTTTTAATTTTATTAGATTTATTGAATGTTTTCACATTCGAATTGTTCAGCTTTTTCGATCAACTCTTCCTTTCGAAAGAGAGGTTTTTGTGGTGTATTGGAAAAGATAAGACACTGCGCTTTGAAATATTTTTTTTCAAAAAGTTCGTTTTTTTTTTGCTGGCACAAAAAAAAAGTAAAAATAGACAAAAAATCGCGAAAATTTTTTTGTTGCAATTTTTAAAAGCTGACAGAAGAGATAAACCCATTGTTTATTATACCGATCGACTTGTAATCACTTTCTGAGTCGATTTAGCTATGTCCGTCTGTCTATATGTCTGCAGATGTATTCTTGTAATCAAAGTAGAGGTTGCAACTATGGTCCGATCTCAACGAAACTTTGCACATACATTTATTTAGGCCCAAGGCAGATCCCTATTGAATTTGATTAAAAACGGTTCAGATTTACATATAGCACCCATATACATATATGTACATCCGATTTGACAGGTAAGCGCGCAGAAACTGTATTTTATATCAGATCAGTACGAAATCTTGCAGACAGATTTCTTCCATTAAATGAATGAACACTGCCAAATTTTTTGCACCCTATCTGTTCGAAATTCGGCAGAGAGAGTTTTCTTATAACGTGAATAAACGCTACCAAATTCGGAGAAAATCCGTTCAGATTTAGATATAGCCCCTCATATATTTATATGTTTCATCCCATTTGATATGTAAGCGCTGTAGAACCCGTATTTTATATCCGATCCGTACGAAACTCAACAGAGAGAGTTTTCTTATTACATGTATGAACGCTGCCAAATTCAGGGAAAATCGATTCAGATTTAGATATAGCCCCCGTATATATGTTTCACCCGATTTGACATGTAAGCGCTGTAGAAACCGTGTTTTATATCCGATCAGTACGAAATTCGGCAGAGAGAGTTTCACAGCTTTATCTCATTGTGCAAAGGGGGGCGAGGCCCAATGAAAGAAAATATCTGTTTAAGTTTGTTGGTACATACATATGTATGTAGACGACAACATTAATACGAGTACTTTGAAAAATTGTTTTAGCACACAAAATTTATTTGTCATTCTAAAATTACTCTTAAATTATATTTGTGATTATCGAGATTTCGATGACATGTTTCTATTTCACTAAACAGAAATTTGGGGTAACCAAATGCTAGCTAGTATTTTATAAATTAAAAGCGTCACACTCACTTCATTGTTGCCAATGTATTTGTCGAACAACTCGCACTCATGGCACTGGTGACTGAACTGCTGCTGCCCTTCTTCAACATGGGTGGACGATTAAAACTCTCACTGCTCGACGAGGAGCGCTTACTGGGATCTTGCGCTTCAATTTCCTGCACCATTTTACTGATATGTTCGGCATCGGGACAAATTTTGGCAATTTTATGCAACAGAGCTGTGGTTGACGATGTCTTGAAGAGACCCAAGGCGCGACGGCGCAAACCCTGGCTGAGGCAAGCCTCAACGGCGGCACACAATTGTGTTACTGTGGTACTTTCTTCATGAACATATTTCTTGGTGACTGCCTCCTCCATTAGTTGTTTGACTTCCTTCTTTACGGCCGATATGAGACGTTCCTTGAAGTCTGTCTCTGCAAAAAAACGGAAATAAAAACGAACAAAAATAGTGATATTAAATTTTTATAAATGTCATTAGAGCATAAAAAGCCACTTATTTTCTAAGTGGAGCTATGTCATGAGTATCTTCTCCCTCTAATAATATAAATTATAAATTGCTAGACTTGTATGTATAGCCCACCAACGACGAAGTTACACGCAAATATCCCATTAAAATTGATGAAGAGATAAAAGGTTTATTATCCAGTGAAATGACTAAAACAAAAACAACAACAGCAGCTAAAACACTATCATAAAAACCGTAACGTAAAATGTTGATTCAACATAATCGTATTTTATGAGGCACCCAAGATAATAAATAAGTTTTACTGATATATTGGGTAGACGGATGACAGTGCCCGCCTGAGCAGCAACAGGCTCCGAAAGTGCCCACACCGCGCCACGAATTTACCCAACACACAAACACACACAATGATTCATCCTGACATTGCCAAATGGACGACAAACCGAAAATCTCATAAAATTTACAAACCCCATAACGAGGGCTCCGACCTCCCACTGGGCAAACAGAAATGCGATGCCAATGTCGTCGTGTATGTTGTGGTAAGAATAGTGCAAACTTAAATCATGTGCAATACTGGCGGAGGAAGACCACTCAATGAACTAACGAACCATTCACACCCCATTGGCCTATCCCACTCCATGGTAAGAATATATTCACACCCAGTATTTAACGGAGTGTTAAAACAACATGCAACAAGTGTATTAGAAATGCGAGTTCAATAATATGGCAGTGGCAATACTCGTAGTGTGTGCACAGTGGGACAGATAGGATCATGAAGCAATATATTTGTTTTAGCGTTGTGGTTGCTTCAGAGCTGAAAGATGAAGAAAAACGGTTAAAATTAATAAAAAGGCTATAATAATTCCACATTTGATTTTTTGTTATATACTCGTATACTGAGATAAAAACCAGTTAGGAAATGCTAAAGTGTGCCAGAGTCGACTATATGACATGCTTTACGACCTCTTTAGAATAGAATAAGTGGCTTCATTTATTTGGAGCGAAAAAAGGTCACGATCCTCAAAGCTTATATGGAAATTTAGAAATATTATATTCCTTCAATAAAATTGTCAGTGCTTAGTTTTTTCTTGAATCGAGCATTCAAGGTCACGATCCTCAAAGCTTATATGGAAATTTAGAAATATTATATTCCTTCAATAAAATTGTCAGTGCTTAGTTTTTTCTTGAATCGAGCATTAGGCAATACAAATCGAGACAATTGCTTGTAAACGTCATTCAAACTTTTTACATTTTTCTGATTTGAATGTTTTTAGTTAAATTTTTAATGGAATTTGTAATAAATTAAAATAACTCGGTTATTACTGGACCGATTTTCGCCTTTCAAGGCTGTTTGTAAAACTTTTTAATTTTAATAACAAACTAGCTGACCCGGTGCGCTTCGCTGCCCTTAAAGTGAATTTCAGTGAAATAGAACCATACGATATGTTGACACTCTTGATATTACCGCAGTGTTTTCGGGTCATCCATATTGCTCTTAAATGCCCAAATTTCGTGTAATGCAATACCCCTCAAATCGCCTTGGGGCCTACGTCGCTCATTCTTTGTTGGGTCATATAGATTGCTGTGAAATACCATCTTACCAATTAGTGCAATAATTCTATCAGAATTTATTTTTTCAAGGCTCTTGAATACTAAACATACTTGGTCCAGCGTTTAGATATAATCGGCCCCAGTTATTTCGTTTTCAGCAAGCTTTTTAATAAGATTCCGTACAGCGCTACCAATAGCATCCACTTACTGCAATGCCTCTCTATATTTCGTTTTCAGTACTGGTTTTCAGCAACACGACGCGTATTGGAATGGTGGTCACACATACCCCATTTCGAGAATTTGGCTCCAATAGTATTCGAAATAGTTCATACTTGAGTTTTAAGTTGTGTGGGCGCTGCCACGCCCACTTTCACTGTTTCCCCGTTTTTAGTCCTGTGAGGCGTACTGGTACCGAGGTCACACATACTAAATTTCTAGAATTTTACTGCAATAGTACTCGAAATATTTTATATTTGAATTTTAGGTTGTGTGGGCGGTGCCACGCCCACTGTCACTATCACCCCAGTTTTCAGCTACATGATGCGTAATGCCATCAAGATCACACAAACCCAATTTCGATAATTTTGCTCCAATAGTACTCGAAATATTTCATATTTGAATTTTAGGTTGTGTGGGCGGTGCCACGCCCACTATCACTATCACCCCAGTTTTCAGCTACATGATGCGTAATGCCATCAAGGTCACACATACCCAATTTCGATAATTTTGTCCAATAGTATTCGAAATATTTGATATTTGAATTTTAGGTTGTATGGGCGGCAGTGTTGCCGTTGATGATTCTAAAGAATCAAAATGATTCCTTTTTCCTTCCTTGATTCTTTTCTGATTCTTTCCCATTTTGATTCCAAATTTGATTCTTTTTACAAAAATGGATTCTTTTTGATTCCTTTTAACATTTCCAAAGGAAATTTTAGGTAATGTCCTTCACTAATTGGCAAAACCACGCGCAAACGCGATGTAAATCACATTTAGTTGAGAATTTTCATATCAGCCAGCTTATATACGTTGTTTTTTCTTTCGTAAACGCATACAGTCTCAGTCACTTTTTTTATTTATTTCACACAGTGAAATTATAAGAATTAACGACATACATATACATATGCATTTAAAATATTACTTCTATTCAACGGCTAAGAAGTGAACGAACTTTTTTAATTAAAAGAAACTAAAATTGTTAAATTAAAAAACAATTTAAGATCAAATATGGATAAGTAAGTGAAGTACGTCAAAATAAATCTATTTAATAATGTGCATTTACAGGTTTGTTATAAAATCACAAAATTTCGGTGGTAATGAATTACCAAAAAGAAAGAAGGCATCGGAGAAGAAGGTTCTGTTGATTGTACCGAAACTGAGGATATTGTGGTTTCTGAAGCAATCAGTAGTTCGAAAAGGCAACAATTTAGCAGAAAATACTCATTAAGTGGGTTAAGGAAGACTCAAAAACAAAACGTCCAAAACGGAAGAAATTTTTTTTGGTTTAGTAAAACCTAAAAATAGTTCGAGCCAAACAATTTACAATGCGGTGCTTAACACTTTGGAAGAAAATGAAATTCCATTGGAAAATTTGGTCGGTTTTGCAACAGACAATGCATCTACTATGGTTGGATCAAATACAGGCGTAGCAACCTTATTGAAAAATAAAAAACCTAACCTTTTCCATATTGGATATCTTTGCCACTCAGATATTCAGACCAGAACTCAAGATATTAAGACTCAGCGAGACGAGATGGCTTTCGTTTGAGTCTGTTGCAAGCAAAGTTTTAGAGCAGTAGTCTGTATTACAAACCTTTTTTACAGAAGCGCAAGCTGAAGAAAAACGTACAGAGACTTTGGAGAAGATCAATGTTATTAAACTATCGCTATGTCCAATTTACAACATTTATCTAAAATTTTTAGTTTATATTCTTGGGATTATGAACAAATTTAATAGAAATTTCCAAAGCGAAAATTCACAAATAATTTACCTTAATCCATCTGTAAAAAATATACTTTCTCCAATTTTTAAGAATTTTCTTAAATCGGAATATGTAATGAAAACTGATTTAGAAAAAATTTATTTCGAAAATAAATTATATCAGAAAAATATATCCAAAATATATATGTATAGGTTATGATGCCGAAACCGCAATAAAGGCGGGAAATATCAATAGAAGATTTTAAAATAATCAAGAAATATATATTACATTTTACCAAAATGTATGTAGTCAAATTTTGTTCTGAATTGATATTAATGATAAAAGTCTTAATATTTAAAGATATCTCGATCCGCCATTCCTTAAATCTAATGAAGGTATAGATTATTTTGAACTAGTATATACATTTAGTCACATTATTACAAAACCTGTTGAATTTATAAGTGAATTCCAATCATTACAGTCTTTATTAAAGGAAAGATCCCATAAAAAAATGTTTGAAGTTATGGACGCTGAACCATTCTGGTGTAAAGTTGGGAATATGAAAAATTCTTTAAACGAATCCTTGTTTCCAAATTTATATAAATTTATTGCTTTCATTTTTACTTTACCCCATGGCAGTGCCAGCGCTGAATGAACTTTAATGAAAAATAAATTAACAAATAGACTAAAAGTACAGACTTGTGATGAAAGGATATCGGCTCTTAACTTGCTGAAAAGATCGAAAAATACCGAAAAAATATATCAAAAAAATAAGTGCTTGTGAGATTTTTATATACATACTTTTCTTCTATGCATTTTCGTGAATATCGTTTTTTTTGTTAATATTGAAAATTTGTTGTTATTGAAAACTTTATTTCAGTGGTTCTTTTTAATAAAATGAGTTGAAAAAAGTTCGATTCTTTTCTTTATACTTGATTCTTTTTTTTTGATTCTTTTTCGCAAAAGTGATTCTTTTTGTGATTCCTTTCGAAAAAAGTCAGCGGCAACACTGATGGGCGGTGCCACGCCCACTGTCACTATCACACCGGTTTTTGGCTCCATGATGTGTACTGTTACATATCGAATTTCGAGTATTTTGAACCAGTAGTACCCATGATATTCCACTTTTAAATTTTATGTTGTATGGGCGATGCCAAGCCCCTTTGTCCAATCAAAACCGAATATAGCTACGAACCTTCCACGCACCAAAAGATATTCTCGTGCAAAAATTCAGCAAAATCTGTTCAGTCGTTTTCGAGTCCATCGCGTACCAACGAACACCATTTCATTTTTATATATATAGATTAACCATTTCATAGTCGTACAATTTTTGTTTGCTTGTTGCTCCAAAATGGGTTAAAGCTATTTGATTGCCATTGTTCTACCTCAATTCAATCTCAAAAGTTAAAATAGTCAAAAAAAATACCATTTGTGTCTTTTTTGAACATTTGTCCAAATATGTTGTAACATTCAAAACAATTGCAATATTTTCAACTTTGAATTTTTATTTTCCTTTGACTTGAATGAAATGTTATACAAAAATGTTGGCCATAAAATGTTACTAACAACTAACCCTCTAGCATCCCCCAAAACTGTATTTTTTGGCCCTATTTTGACAAATCGTAAAAACACCCCTAACAATTAGATGAATTGTTCTAAAAAAAGGTTGGCCATAAAATTTTACTGTCAGAACACACAAAAGTCCAAAACTTAACACAAAACCCCAAAAAACGATCAAATTTCCGCCAAAAACGCTCTTCACTGGTATCGTTATCGCTTCGACCATTAGGTCGTATGACTAACATTTCTGCACGAACAGGCAAAGGGGGGGTTTTGACTGGAATTATACCTTTTTTGTTGTTTGTGTTCAGTTTTGGGGTGTTCTGACACATATAGTCAAATTATATGGCCAACATTTTTCTAGAACATTTCATCCCCGCCCTCTCCATTTTTAGGGGTGTTTTTAACGATTTCTCAAAATAGGACCAAAAATTACAGTTTTGTGGGGAAGCTAGAGGGTTAATATGTTCCACAAAAATATTGGCCTTATCATTTACTGTAAAGTTGCTGAATATACTCAACACAAAAAATGTTTTCACAAAATAGTGAAATGCTAACATTTTTGAGGCACAATGTTTTCTTGTACCTTGTGTTCTTTTTGAGCTATTTAGGGTGCCTAGACACGTTCAGATGGTATTGATATGTTCACAAAAGTTGTTCAGATTTACCGTGGCTACAATTTTAGCAAATATTGTCAGTGAAAAATTACGAGTCCCTGTAAGTTCTGCTGAAAAAGTTTATGTTTTAATATGTTTTTCCTTCTCTTTTAAAAAAAAAATGCAGAAAATTTATTTTTTTCCAAAAAATATGTTAACAAACTTTGTTCAGCATACTCTTAGCTACCTAATTGCCAAATATAGTTAAGCGGATATCACCAAAACTGAATTAGTTGATGGACAAAAACTAATGAGAAGATTTCAAGCGGCTCACTGATTTTCAGAAATTTTGGAGGCCCATAAAAAAATGTTTCACCAATTTCGCCGAACCATGTATAGGATAATCGAACCATTACTTTCAAGTCCGTGTATTTTTCAAAAAGTGTTCATTTATTGCATAGTGTTATTAAACAATGAAAATGTCGATAAGTGATGGGTTATTGCCAATGTGAATAATCCATTGAGACTTTACACGATTTTTTTACTGTAACAAAAGTGTAACATTTCAAATTTTTTGAATTCATAAGTTATTTTACGTTAAGTTTTAACTTAAAATCAAGTCCAGTGTATTTCTTCTTCTGAGGCGTGTATCTCCTTCAAAATTTAGTAATTCTCAAGCCAGGATCTTTGTATAATTCAATAGTTTGCCCACATAACACCGACAATATTCTTTAATTTCCTCTTTCACTTTTGCCATGTTGAGGTCCTTATGGATGTCAGCGTTTCTTATATACCAAGCTATATAATTTGCATACATTAGAATCGCACGCTGTACCTTAGAGTCCAAATGGGTTTTAATACCGAACTTTATACTTTTGATCTAGGGCAGATCTTTGACTGATAAGCCACTGAAGTTGATTAGTTCTAAATATTTTTTTTTTGAGTTACTTTAATGACTATTTAGTGCGACCACGTCAAGCGACGATCTGATGGATTCAAAGATATTTTACATAATCCTTTTGAAGAATCAGTGAATTAAAAATAGAAATTTGAGAACCTGTATCCCTTCGTAGGGTAAAAGTAACATGAGTAATTTTTGAGGCATTTACCATTATTCTCCATTTTTTCAACCATTCTTCTTCGATCGAACATGAGATTGCAGTTGGTCGGACGCCACTGAAGGGCTGTTGTGAGTACTGACGAATGCAGTGTCTTCCGCAAAGGTAGATATGTGCGTAATGTTAGTTAAGGGCCTAGCTGCCGAAAAAATAACATACAGTATAGGTTTAAGAATGCTTATGGCTAGAAAAAAAATTACATTTGATATAACTTGGAAAAACCGGTTTGTTAGATTAATCTTGAACAGTTTGTGAGTGTTTATTGGCTGAAAGTCGCATATTTTGTACAAAATTCCTTCGTGTCAGACTTTGTCAAATGCTTTGGAAGTGTCTCTGGATAGCGTCGAACAGTATTCATTTTTCAACAAAATGAAAAATGTTAAACTTTAAGAAAATTTCAGCTTTCGGGGTTGAAATAATTCGTGCAGGATAATTTTGGTGACAATAAATTCGCATTAACAACTTTTTGAACACTTCAGCTTTTGGGGTTAAAATAATGCATGTAGGATTGTTTTGGTGACAATGAATTTGCATTAACACATATGGGACCAATAACCTAAAAAAAGGTACGTCCTCAATATTTTACAAAAATTAAATCAAGGGCCAGCAGTTGTTTGACAAGCTGTTTGACAAGATAGAGAAAATCAGACCAAAATTATGGAAGTTATTTCCAATTTTTAAAAAATAAAATAAAACCAGTAAGGAAAGGCAGAAAGTCGGGCGGGGCCGACTATATAATAGCCTACACCTCCCTAACAATGCGATAAGGGTCATTGCCATAATAATTTGGAATAATTGGTAAAGGGGTAGAAACGATAATCTTATTTCTGAAACGATAATCGCTAAATTAAGCAATTCTGAAACGATAATCGCTAAATTAAGCAATATTCGTTCCTAAACTGAGAAACATCTTTCTGGAAAATTTTAATGATCGGAAGTAAAATACAACTTCTATAGCGGTTTGATACCAAATCAGGAGGAACATATATATGGAGCTTTAATGTAAATCTGAACCGATCTTCCCTGAATACTTATTCATGTAAAAAGACCCCCTTCTGTCCAATTTCGTACTGATCGGATATAAAATACAGTCTCTATACCGCATACATGTCAAATCGGGGTTAACATATATATGGGAGCTATATCTAAATCTGAACCGATTTTCTCCAAATTTGGCAGTATTCCTTCATGTAATAAGAAACCTCTTTCTGCCGAATTTCGCACTGATCGGATATAAAATACAGTTTTTACAGCGCTTACAGGTCAAATCGGGGGTAACATATATATGGGGGCTATATCTAAATCTGAACCGATTTCTTCCAAATTTAATAGGGTTCATCCATATAATAAGAAACCTCTTTCTGCCGAATTTCATACTGATCGGATATAAAATAAAGTTTTTACAGCGGTTACATGTCAAATCGGGGGTAACGTATATATGGGGGCTATATCTAAATCTGAACCGATTTCTTCCAAATTTAATAGTGTTCACCCATATAATAAGAAACCTTTTTCTGCCGAATTTCATACTGATCGGATATAAAATAAAGTTTTTACTGCGCTTAAATGTCAAATCGCGGCTAACATATATATGGGGGCTATATCTAAATCTGAACCGATTTTGTCCGAATTTGGCAGTGTTCCTTCATGTAATAAGACACCTCTTTCTGCCAAATTTCGCACTGATCGGATAAAAAATACAGTTTTTACAGCGCTTACATATCACATCGGAGGTAACATATATATGGGGGCTATATCTAAATCTGAACCGATTTTAACCAAATTCAATAGGGATCGTCCTTGGGCCAAAAAAAAGATATGTGTAAAGTTTCGTCGAGATCGGACCATAATTGCGACCTGTACTTTGATTACAAGAATACATGCACAGATGGACAGACGGACATAGCTAAATCAACTCAGAAAGTGATTCTAAGTCGATCGGTGTAATAAACGATGGGTCTATTTCTTCTCCTTTTGGGTGTTACAAACAAATGCACAAAGTTATAATGCCCTGTACCACAGTGTGGTGTAGGGTATAAACATGAAAAAGTGATGAAAAATTGTTTAAAGTTTTAATGACTTTTAATAACTGTTGTCTCAGTTTTTATTGTCTAATACTCGATTTCATAAAAAACCAAGCACTGAGAAGTTGCTTCATTTAATCTGATTATTTTATTTTACAATCGCAGAAACGTAACAATTTTAGAATAAGCTTAAGACAAGCTTGAACATCGCGGATTTTTATTGATGCCACTACTATCATTCACAATTCTTAATAACATAGTGCGACAAATGGTAGGGGACAGTGATAGGCGGGGTTCTGACTACCGGTAAAAGTTATATCGGTCAAAAAAAGTTATACGTGTTCCGGCGTATCGCTGGGTAACGTCTACGAATAGAGAGATATCGTTTTGAAGTTAGTAAGTATCATATAGGAGAATTTGCCACATTTATGGGGTTATTTGTTTGACAGTCCGATATTTCTGCAAGAAAAGTTAAGAATTGCAATTCCTAAAAATTTTTATAATGGCACTTCCACGTGAAAACATAAGTTTAGTAACTGTCGTTAATGAAATTAGAAAAATATAGATTTTTCTTAAAAAAACTTAAAAAAATGTTTGTCTGCCCATGGCTTCAATACTGTCTTTAGGACATTTTCCCGATAATATTCGTCATTTATTTTGACCCCATGGTCGATGAATACGAGCGGGGAGCGACCATCGGCCGTTACGGCGGCCAACACCATTACCATCGGCGGCGCTTGAGTTCTAGTGGACAATCGAAGGTGTACATTTTCAGCTGACCTCTTTGGCAAGTAAACCCGATCATTTTGTTTCTTCACAAACTGCTCAATTTGGAATGGCTTCTCATCGGAGAAAACCAAATTCGGTAACTGGCCACTTTCGTGCAAGCGAAGCAACTCCTTGGCTCTTTCCAGTCTAACTTTTTTTGCGCATCGGTGAGCTCATACACTTTTTGGAACTTCAATTGCTTTAGTCCAAGCTCATTTTAATGTGTGTTGTATCCGTTCTCGCGATATGTTCAGCTCACGAGCAATTTTTCTACCACTGTGGCGTGAATTTCGATCAAATCTGGCCTTCACTTTTCTGATCATTTCTGGTGTTGTTACCGGTTTCTTTCGTCCACTTTTTGGACGCGATGCAACACTGCCAGTATCACGGTAACGAGCAATGGTACGAGAAACAAAAGATTTATTCACATTTAAATGCTGGAGGGCTCTAACGATAGCCACTTGTGTTTTTCCACCCAAATATAAAGCAATCACTATATCACGCTTGAATTCCATCACGAATAACTTTGTTTCTGAATGCAATAGATCAAAATGCTTTTTTAAGCTTGTAAACAATAAAATGAACTGTCACTGAAATAAATCTGTCAGCTATCAGACTAGCGGTTTAGAAATGATAGCAACCTGAAGTTGGTTGCAATACATATCAGCCACCCTGTACACGCTGCAAAAAAATCGCTTCGGTAGTTTATTGTTCCAAACATATTCTGCTGGAAACATACATAAGTTTAAGGCGATACACAGACAATTGGATTCATATTTTTATAATTAGTGTTGTAAAACAAAAGAAAACACTGCTGCGACATTTTTAACTATAAAGTATAACACGAAATTTATGAAAAAGTAAAATTAAAAATTGACAAAGTCAGCAAAGTTTTAACATTTTTTTAAATATAATGTATTTGGATTAATTCTTAAACAATATCTTTGTTTGTTTGTAAACACATATTGTATTTGTGACAGTCAATTTGCAAATATATTTTGTTGTAATATATAAATTTATACGTTCCAAATAAAATTTTTTGATTTTCAAATAAAATATATTTGTTCAAAAATATATAATATTTAAAAATTTTGGTTCCAAATATATTTTCTTTGAATTCAAACATATCAAAAGTGGAGATTTTCTTCCGTGTAAGAAATTTTTTAAATATCCCAACCAAGGAAACAATGCCT
Organism: Eudasyphora cyanicolor; assembly: GCA_963930755.1. Lineage (NCBI taxonomy): Eukaryota > Metazoa > Arthropoda > Insecta > Diptera > Muscidae > Eudasyphora > Eudasyphora cyanicolor. The sequence continues at coordinate 52,119,887 of OZ005736.1, read as the reverse complement.
ATTTTAAGAAAATCTATGGATAAAAGTGGAAATTAAAGCACTTTTAGTAGAAATAGGAGAATTTCAACATAATCAGGTTTTTATACCCCCACTATTGTGAACAAGGATATATATCAGATGTTGCGGATTAAGCGTGTAACATATCAAAGTAGTGGCATAACAGCCCCCAGAATATTTGGCGGAAATCCGGTTTGGGCTATTTTAAGTCCTTTGAGCAATGTCTCTCCGTCTGTCTGTCTGGTTGATACACACGATAACTTTCGACAGGATTAACCGATAGACTTCAAATTTGGTATGTGTCAATATTTTTTCTATCTCAGGCTAAAGTCAATGATGGACCCATGTTGATTCACTCCTTCGAGTACCTTGCCCACGAAGGGTAAACATTTTGTGAAATATTAATTATCTAATAACTATTATATTACTACTCAGAGTCGAAAACTTTCTTCGTGGCTATCATCTTGAGAAAAATGGGCGAAGTTCCCAGGCCCCAGGTTGATACCTCCCAAACAAAATGACCATTTTGCACAAAAATTAACGGCTTATAACTTTGATTCCTGCACATACAAGTACTTGAAATTTTGTACAGTGTAATTGGGCGTTGATGCCACGCTCTTTTTGGCACCTCTCAAACAAGGTAGCCGAAATAAATAACATGAAAAATTATTTTTCTGAATTTCCGATTTTTTTACAATATTTGTCATAGATAACAAGCTCGCCATGAGTTTGGGGGTCTTGGGTTCGATTACCACCATAGGTGCTGGTCTGTCGCTGCAAGAATCTAGTCCCATGGTCTTTGTAACCCGACTTCTCCCTGGTCCGTAAAATTAGAATATACATTTACTTTGTATTGGGGTATTTTTAAGTCATTTGAGCATTGTCCGTCCGTCCGTCTTTGTGTCTGTCTGCTGGCTGGTGCGCACGATAACTCTCGAAAGGAGTAACCGATTGACATCAAATTTTTTATGTGGTTATATTTTTTCTATCTCCGGCTCAGTTCGAAGATGGTCCATATTGGTCCACTCCTTCTAGTACCTCCCCCACAAAGTGTTAAAATTTAATGTAATATTGATTCTTTAATAACTTTTATACTAATTACTATAATCCTCTGAAATTCCACACATAGTATTAGTTTAATAGTTGCTATCACCTTGAGAAAAAATTGACGAATTTGCCACGCCCCTTTTGATATCTTTACTTTAAAACCAGTGCATAAAAATACTTGAAATGTTGTACAGTGTAAAGTTCTTATAGTGCCCATAGTCCGTTAAAAAATTGGCATTATTGTACCGCCTTTTTGGTACCTACCACACAAATTAAATTAAATTTAAAATTATTAAATTAAATTAAAATTTATAACAATTTAATTAAAACACAAAAAAATACGAATATTTTTGGAACTGATGGCGAGGAGATTCGGTTTATCCGACAGAACTTTCTTACTTGTTTTCCTATGTATACCCTCCATCACATTGTGGTATAATAGTATTACGACTTTGTGCATTTGTTTGTAACAACTAAAGAGAGAAGAGATTGACCCATAATTTATTATACCGATCGACATAGAATAACTTTTTGAGTCGATTTATCCATGTCTGTCCGTCCATGTATTCTTGTGATCAAAGTACGGGTCGCTATTATAGTCCGATCTCAACGCATATTGAGTTTGGTTAAAATCGGTTCAAATTTACATATGTGTCCCATATATATGTACCTCGATTTGACATATGCATATATGTCAAAATTTTATAAATGATATGTTTAAAAATTGACTGAGAGAAGTCTCGCGATACACTTAGAGACAATACAAAATTTGAGGAAAATCCGTTGAGATTTTGATATAGCTCCCATATACATATATGTTACCACCGATTTGATTTATAAACGGTTTAAAAACCTTATTTATATCCGATCAATAAGAAATTTCGCAGAAAAATGTTTCTTATTACATTCTTATTACAGATATACTGCCAAGTTTGGGGAAAATCGGTTCAGATTTGGATATATATATTGGGGCTATATTTCGTGCAAAAAAAAAAGATTTTTTGCGAAAAAAAATCAAATTTTTTCTAATAGTTTTAACGACAGTTTCTAAAATTTGTAGGAATTGTATTTCTTAATTTTTCTAAATTTGTTGCAGCAAAATCAAACTAGTCGTTTTCAGGTTATGTTAAATAAAAACCCCCAAACGTGACAAATTCCCCTATATGACACTTATTTACTTCAAATCGATATATCTCGATTCCTAGACATGACCCAGCGAAACGCCGGGACACGTATAACTTTTTTAACAAATGTAACTTTTCCTAGTAGTCAGAACCCCCGCCGATCACTGATTCCTACCATTTGTCGCACTGTGGAGCAAGATTGCATTCATGTGCCTGCCTCAGCTGGCCACAGTTTTGATTTTAAGGACGAATTGAGAAATGGTTACTTGGACACTTGGTATTCAATAATGGCATGACTACGCCCACATTTCCAATGTCATCCATTCTGTGTTGGGTAGTGTAAACTTCAGTCCATTTTACCATTACAACATTTCAAGACAACAGTTGCTATGGTTTTATATACTTATACTCATAACTTTTTCCCCCCACTCGTCCTATTCCTCTCATTTGTGGACCAATTACATAGACTACCACTACTATGTAAATGCATATGTGCCAAATTAAAATTACTGCATATATCTCGATTCAAAAGATTGAGTCATATGCCCACGACCACTTGAAATGTATACAATTAAGGTAGCATTTCTCCAACCCCTAAATATACAATTATATCCTGTTAAAAGTTGAAGAAAATCGGATATCTATACGGAACAAATAAACATATATGACGGGTGGTTTTTCAGTGTTACTGTTTTTTTTCAGCTTATGCGTGATTCATGGTATGTGTCAAGGTCAAACATTTAGAAAAATGTTTCTTAATGAATAGACTTACAATCGGACAACGCTTACAAACCACTAAGTTTTATTTTGAAAACTCGTGTTCCACGAAAAATTGAAAAACAACGAATTTTATATATATATGTAGTACTTTAGAATGTACCCCGTGATAGCGTAGCCGTGGACGACATTTGAATCAAATAATATTTCAATAACTTGTTGATAACATTTTTAACAATTTTCAGTGTTTTATTAAATTTTCAAAACCGAACTCTTACAAATATTAACTTTTATACGAGTACATACTATAGATTATCGTATGTACTTACTTAACCACTGTCCCATATTGTCTCACTACATGTCACCAAACTACAACACAACCAACACATTCAATATGTTCAGTCGTTCAATTTTCTCGTTTTCTTTGGGTTTTCTCCTATAGTTCTCGTTTGCGTTTGTCTCACTCTCAAATTGAACCGGATGTCGGTTTATTATTGTATTTTCCTTCCAACAGAAATGTGTCCATTAACTATAAACAGAGCTTATCCATATGATACTCGTACTATGACTAGGATAATGTCTACTGGAAACAGGATAACGATGATAATGCCGATACCGATGCTGAGACTAAAACTGATGATAATAATAAAATGTATCCCAGTCGCATCCTCGGTGACAAGAGGAGACAAGAGTAATTCGTAAAATACAAATTTGAAACACGTTTACATCCGGTTTTTCTTAATCTCATTTGTGGTTTGGTCCGACATATCTCGGCAGGACAAGCGATGGGCTGACTGGTCATTGATCTTTCCGTGTTGTTGCTTAGTGTCATGAAGATGGAGATGTTCTTAATTACATAGGGACAGAGAAGGTGACAAATAAGTTGACACAAACATATGCCTTAAAGAGACTACCACTATGACATTGTGTAATATAGAAAACCCATACCCAAGAGGAAGCAAAGAAGGAAAGATAGCGTAACATAAATTCTGCAACGCAACGTGTGTTATAGATTTCATGTACAGTTTGAAATACTTGTATATTGAAATGTTATGTATATGACATAGCGGTTAAATTCAAATAGGGCTTTATATTAAAATAACAAGTAAGAATGTTTCAGTCGGGTAAACCGACTAAGGTATACCCTCACTTTGTGAGTAATGTAATATGGAATATTAAACGAATTATTCTGTCAATTTGTGTGGGAGGTACCAGAAGTTTTTTTTAACAAATGCACCTACTTTTCGCTGAATAGTAGATACTGTAAATACATTACACTGTGCCAAATAATAAGCGTTTATGTGCACTGGTATATTAACGTTATGAGATATTAAATTTTGGTATAAGTTGGCCATTTTGTGTGGTAGGTACAAAAAGGGGCGTGGTGATAACGCCCATTTTTTACGGGGCTATAGGCACTTCAAAAGCGTTACACTGTGTAAGATGTTGTTGCATTTTCGTGCATTAGTACTCACGCTGTAAGCTCTTATCTTTTTGTGCAAAATGGTACCTTTGTGTGGGAGGTACAAAAAGCCCATTTGTCACTGGGCTATAGACACAATAAAAGCATTACACTGTACAAAATTTCAAGTATTTTTATACACGGGTATTAATGTTATAAGCTGATAACTTTTGATGCAAAATGGTACCTTTGTGTGGGAGGCACCAAAAGGGGCGTGGCAATAACACCCATTTTTTCACTGGACTGTAGGCATTATAAAAGCATTACACTGTACAAAATTTCAAGTATTTTTATACACTGGTATTAATGTTATAAGCTGTTAAGTTTTGGTGCAAAATGGTGCATTTGTGTGGGAGGTACCAAAAGGGGCGTAGCAACTTGAACCATTTTTCTCGAGTTGATAGCGACTAATAAACTAACACTATGTGTGGAATTTCAGAAGATTCGAATAAGCAGTATAGCAGTTATTAAAGATTCAATATTTCGCAACATTTTAACCCTTTGTGGGGGAGGTACTAGAAGGATTGGACCAATATGGCCCATCTTCGAACTTAGCCGCAGATAGAAAATAATATTAACACGTAAAAATAGTTTTTGCATTTTTGTCAAAAACTACTTTTTGTACCCTCCACCATAGGATGGGGGGTATATTCATTTTGTCACTCCGTTTGTAACACCTCTAAATATTGATCTGAGACCCCATAAAGTATATATATTCTTAATCGTCGTACAATTCTAAGACGATTTAGCCATGTCCGTCTGTCCGTCCGCCTGTGCTAATCACGCTACAGTTCGCAATAATAGAGCTATGTTGATCAGGTTTTTTTGGGATTGCAAATGGGCGATATCGGTCCATATTTAGATATAGCTCCCATATATATTATCTAACTTGTTGTTATTCCTACTGTTCTCATGTACTATATGTTCCCTACTTTTCTCATCTACTATATTTATACCCTACACCACACTGTGGTACAGGGTATTATGACTTTGTGCATTTGTTTGTAACACCCAAAAGGAGAAAAGATAGACCCATTGTTTATTATACCGATCGACTTGTAATCACTTTCTGAGTCGATTTAGCTATGTCCGTCTGTCTGTCTGTCTGTCTGTAGACGTATTCTTGTAATCAAAGTACAGGTCGCAATTATGGTCCGATCTCAACGAAACTTTGCACATATCTTTTTTTAGGCCCAAGGATCCCTATTGAATTTGGTCAAAATCGGTTCAGATTTACATATAGCTCCCATATATATGTACCTCCGATTTGGCATATATGCACTGTATAAGCAACATTTTGTAACCGATTTGTACAAAAATTGACAGAGGGTAGTCTCGTGATACACTTAGATACAATACAAAATTTGGGGGAAATCGGTTCAGATTTATATGTAGCCCCCATATATATGTTGCACCCGATTTGACATGTAAGCGCTGTAGAAACTGTATTTTATATGCAATCAGTACGAAATTCGGCAGAAGGAGGTTTCTTATTACATGAAGGAATACTGCCAAATTCGGAGAAAATCGGTTCAGATTTAGATATAGCCCCCATATATATGTTACCCCCGATCTGAAATTCAGTAGCTGTAGAAACTGTATTTTATATCCGATCACAGCGAAATTCGGCAGAAAGAGGTTTCTTATTACACGAAGGAATACTGCCAAATTTGGAGAAAATCGGTTCAGATTTAGATATAGCCCCCATATATATATTAGCACCGATTTGACATTCAAGCGCTGTAGAGACTGTATTTTATATCCGATCAGTACGAAATTCGACAGAAAGAGGTTTCTATTTTACATGAATGAGTATTCAGGGAAAATCGATTCAGATTTATATATAAGCTCCATATTTATGTTCCTCCTGATTTGGTTACAAAGCGCTATAGAAGTTATACTTTACTTCCGATCATTACAAAATTCTCCAGAAAGATGTTTCTCAATTTAGGAACGAATATTGCTTAATTTATTGATTATCGGTTCAGAATTAGATATATCCGCATATATATGTTCTTACCCATTTACCAATTATTCCAAATTATTATCGCAATAACCCTTATCGCATTGTTAGGGAGGTGTATGGTATTATATAGTCGGCCCCGCCCGACTTTCTGCCTTTCCTTACTGGTTTTTTGTGTGTTTCGGTGTTATTTTCTTTTGGTTTGAGTTATTTTGTAGGTTTGAGTTTTCATGCTATCCATGGTGGAGGGTATATAAGATTCGGCATGGCCGAACATAACAATTGTACTGGTTTATTTTTAATTTTTTTTAAGGGCCGATGTTGATTTTGGATAAAGCACAAATTATTTAAAAAACTATTGTCATTTCTTTTTATTATGATAATATTGGTATGGTTCACTTATGTTCAGATTTAGATATAAGCTTCATATATATGTCCCTCCTGATTTGCTATCAAAGCGCTATAGAAGTTGTACTTTACTTCCGATCATTACAAAATTTGGCTTAATTTAGCGATAATCGGTTAAGATTTAGATATAGCCACATATATATATCAAATTATTATCGCATTGCTGGGAGGTGTAGGGTATTATATAGTTGCTAGTTTTTAAATCCAATTGTTTTGAAATTGAGCATGGTAGAGTTTATTGATCTGCGCACCAATATTGTCGAGTTTGAAGAAAATCGGTTCCAATTTACATATAGGTCCCATATAAATTTTTCAGCTTATTTGGGCCTTTAGAAGCTGTATTTTACATCCAATTGTTTTGAAATTTAGCATGGTAGAGTTTATTGATTTAACCAACATTGCCGAATTTGAAGGTAATCGGTTCAGATTTAGTTATAGCACCCATATATACGTTTCGCTTCAGGCGAAGACGGAATACCTTCGGAGATCCTCCATCCAAAGCCGATCGTATCAGCCGAAATTATCTTCCCATTTGTATATGAAGCGTTTCCGAACAAGTGGACAAATGAGCTATCATAAAGTTGTACAAAATTCAAGTAAGAAAGTTTCAGTCGGGTAAACCGACTAAGGTATACCCTCACTTTGTGAGTAATGTAATATTGAATATTACTCGAATTATTCTGTCAATTTGTGTGGGAGGTACCAGAAGGGGTTTATCAAATACACCTTTTTTTTGCTGAACATTAGATACTTTAAATTCATTGCACTGTGCCGACTTATAAGCATTTATGTGCACTGGTATAAGCGTTATGAGACATTAAATTGTGGTATGATTTGGGCATTTTGTGTGGGAGGTACAAAGAGGGGCGTGGCAATAACGCCCATTTTTCACAGGGCTATAGACACTATAAAAACATTACACTGTACAAAATTTCAAGTGTTTTTATACACTGTTATTAATGTTATAAGCTGTTAACTTTTGGTGCAAAATGGTGCATTTGTGTGGGAGGTACCAAAAGGGACGTGGCGACTTCGCCCATTTTTCTCGAGTTGATAACGACTAATAAGCTAATACTATGTGTGGAATTTCAAAAGATTCGAATAAGTAGTATAGCAGTTATTAAAGAATCAATATTTCACAACATTTTAACCCTTTGTGGGGGAGGTACTAGAAGGAGTGGACCAATATGGCCCATCTTCGAACTTAGCCGGAGATAGAAAAAAATATTACCACATACCAAATTTGAGGTCAATCGGTTACTCCTTTCGAGAGTTATCGTGCGCACCAGCCAGCAGACACACAGACAGACAGACAGACAGACGGACGGACATTGCTCATTCGACTTAAAATGACCCAAAACGGATTTCCTCCGAACATACTTGGGGTCTTAGGTCACTCCTTCGACGTGTTACACTTTTTTCCGTAGCAAATGATATATACCCTCGTCACACTAAAGTGAGGGTATAAAAAGACCGGACGGATTGTAACAACTGGAGATTCATACTACTAAATATACTATATTACAAAGTCCTTCCTACGATGATAAATAGTAGACTCAAATGCGTAGAGGAAGCACTACGAGACGCACAAGCAGGGTTCAAACCAAACCGTAACTGCGTAGACCAGACAAATACACTACGAATTTTTTTGCTCAAGATGGATCTTTAGCACTTTTTCTATATTTTAACACGGTTATAACTCGGTTTAAGGTGTTACGCTTTTTTTTCGCAGCATTCTCCACTATAATGATGGCATAACAACGTCTACGTCACCTATGGATTATTTTAATTCAAAGTCCTAAAGGCAACATACGCATATTGTCATGTATTGAAATTCCTCTGAAATATGTACATACATGTCACGTTTTCACAAAATCGTCTAACTGTCGAACTGAAAATAACATTCTTCGGAAATTAAAGCTGAGATTATTCCTCGAACAGATGGCAGTTGTAGGAATTAAAGTACAAAACTTTTTTCCGGAGAAAAGAACAAATGGCAACTGTAAAAACAGCAATTCTAAAGCTGTTCATTGGAATGGTGATTGGAACAATTTGAGATTATTCAACTCGTATCTCGTATTTCGTCTGATGATGCATCTGCCAAAGAAGTGCACCACCTTCTTTTGCCGCCCTCTATCATTAAATTGACGCCAGTTATGTTAGTTCAGCGTCGTTAATGCCTTGAGGGTTATCGTTATTCATGGTCCTTGTTGTTCTTTTTTGCTGTTGTCTACCCATATTGCAAAATAATATCCTTCATTGTTGTCGCCGTTTCCATTATCCTGTTTACGAATGTATGTATGTGTTTGTATGCCATTGGAATATTCGAAAAAACTTCCTTGACTCAAATGCATTCTATTTGATGTCACAGCGCCTCACAATCAACGGAACGTATGAATTCGTATCCCTTGCCATCCGAGAGTGAGAAACTATTATCGTCTCTCTCCTCCTCTTTTTTTTGTTTTGTTGTAGAGAATGAAGCCGTTTTAATTATTGTCTGTGTCTTTTTAATGTTAGTTTTTGTTCTTTGGTCTGTGAAAACTCTGTCATAAATATCGTTACCGTTATACACATATGGATAAATGGATAACATTGTTTTACATACAAACACTGAGATACAGATGCACACACGTATGAGACACTTTATCCGAGATTTGCCTGATTCAACAGCAGAATTGAGTTGTTGCAGTGAGACTCGTGCTATGGTCAGATCAAGGAAGAAAGATTTTGGAAAATCTTTCTTTGGAGGTTCTCCAAAGAACATTCTTTTTGTGATCATCGGTACATAAGGATTAAAAAGCACGGCCACCGCCGAACCAAATAAATTTCCGAAATTGACAAAAATTCCCGAATTTAATTAGAGATAGACTAGGGCATGAGGATTGTGAGTGGAATCCATTGACAATAATGTTGATAATATAACGGATATAATAGTGAGGTCATTCGGATATAATAGCTGTCCGCTTTGGGTAAGGAAATCAGCCAAGAAAAACCTTGGATGACCGGGGTGATTCGCATCCTTTACAATAGGCCAATCAGTAAAAAATCGTCAGTATACTGGGACGACTACCATATAAGACTCAGAGAATACACCAAAATCAGAAGAACAACAAAACGAAACTCCTGCAAAAATAAAAAAGTTCCTTTCAAAAACCCATACCCAAACCGAAACAATGGTTGACAATATGGGCAGAAGAGTAGAATCAATTGAAGAATGATAAAGTTTCTGATTAACATCCATTTTCCACAAGGTACGACGGGACATACAGAGATACCGAACTAGAGGGAAAATGAAGACAACAAAGTTTTATCATTACAGACCATATGGTCAAAGAAGCCGTTAAAAGCTTCTCACCATTTAAGCTATCAGAACCTTATGAAATCTTTCCGGCACTAGTGCAGACGGAGGCGGATTACATATCAACTCATCTAGCCGTTGTTTTCACAGCATGTGTAAAATTCGCATACACACCGAAAGCCTGGCAGGAGGCAAGAGTATTTTTCATACCTAAACCCGGCAAGGCAAGTTATGCAACCCCTAAGGCCTATAGACCAATGAGCCTAACATCTTTCTTACTTAAAACCATGCAAGATCCCGATATCATAAAAATCACAAATAAGGAGCGCACAACAGGCCGTACCACTGGCTTAAGTGTATATCCATGGACATGAGAAGTTTAAACGTCTCCTCTATCCAACCTAACCTAACCTACTTAAAACCATGGATCGCATAGTAGATGCCATGATTAAAAGTAATAAACTACCCTGCACGAGGTAGTACTCAATATAGAAGAATCTTTCAATGGCAAAATATATACACTTGCGGTATGCATTGAGATGCTTTCAACAATTTACGGACCGTTAAACTTATCCAATCCAGACCAGTTTCAGGTAGACCTGGTTCTCCGAGACTATGCAAGCCACATGATAAGGTATAGACGGATAAATTGTGGATCTCACGATATAAAAATAAGAGACAGGGCAGCACAGGGTGGTATATTATTATGACCACTCCTTTGGGTTACTACTATAAACAGTCTCCTGAGAATCCTAACGGACAAGAGACTTAAGCCAGTCTGCTACGCAGACGACGTAGGTAAAGAATCCAAATCAACCTTGTAGAGGGGCCGAAACGGCTCTAAAAATTGAATATGACTGAGCTCGACCGAGAGGTCTAAATGTAAACCCAGAAAAAACATGGATATGTCTTCTTACAAGGAAAATGAAGATTGGTCAATACGTTGACCGACTTTCCTAGACAAAACAATTTCAGTATCCAACAAGGTCAAATACTTAGGAGTAATCTTGGGCAGGAAACTAAATTGGAAGTGCCACATAAAAGAACGAGCAAACACAGCTCACAGATGCTGGTCACTATATAGAAGAGTAATAGGCTCAAAATGGGGCCTCCATCCAAAGATGACACACGCTCTACAAAAGCGTAATCAGACCCGTTCTAACCTACGCATCAGTAGAAGGTCCAACGAATATTTTGTCTCGGCATAAGCAGACCACATATAATAGGGCATTGGAGAACAACCAATAGAGATACAGATTAGATATGAAGCCGCTCTCACGGCAGTGAGACTTAAAGTGATGGGCGAATGGATCGAAGGCGATGACAGGTCATATCATCAAAAAATAATTGAGGAAGTGGCAAGTAATTTAATTGACATAACATCGGTATCCGACAGAATACCTGAACATCAATAGTTTTAGAGTGTGACAGACAGTTATGGATTGATGAAACCCTAGCGTAGCCACCCGCTGAAACCTGCTGTTATACAGATGGTTCGAAACTAGAGGAAATGAAGGGGCTGGGACTTTATATCGAAGAACCGCCTAGGCAGTCTAACAGATATTTCCAGTACCGATATGCGCACTATCCATAAGTTTGTATATCAAACAAGTTGGTGTCGATGAGGGGAATTTCAGCCCGTGGTAACACTAGGGACCTAAACTGGTGTATGTATATGATCTGGTAAAAAAAAATACGGCTGCCACCCAACCTAAACCTAAACACAAGATGAACAAATATAAATAATTTTACAGATAGCCAAATGGCTATCAAGGCAATAACGTCAAGAACAGTTAAATCAAGGACAGTTTTAGATTGTAAAATGTCGATTTAGGCTTACTTTGAATGCGGCACAATACGCATCATATGGGTGACTGGCCGACACGGAGTAAGAGAAAATCAGAAAGCAAATGCCTTGACATCACGAACCAGGGACAAACCTAGAGTGCGCAAAACCTTTCGGAGCTAAGCGTACTGAACTGACAACATGGCCGAATAACGCCGCTATCACGCTATTTAACTGTAAAACAATTGGGGAAACAACAAGAATCTTGTGGGGTGAACCAAACGAGGACACTCGTCTTACAGGTCTCTATTTTGCTCAAATTGAGGCACACATGCTTACTGGCGCATCTGCGTAAAATAGAAGTTGTGGACATCAGCGTTTATAGGACATGCGGGGAGGATGATGCAACATCGGAGCACATCCTCTGCCAGTGCCCAGCGTTCGCAAACAATAGATCCCGTTTCTTGGGAAATGACTCTTTACCAGACTTGACCGAACTTAGGGGCGTAGACTGGAAAACAATTAAGGCATATGTCTATAACACAGAGATCCTAAAATAACTTCCTCAGGACTAGCCCATTCCAAAAACAATTACAGCGCACAAGAGGCTGAATGCTGTCTTATATGTATATCCAAGGACATGAGGCGAACCAATCTGCCTCCTCTTCTCAACCTAACCTAACCTAATTCAGTTTACTCGACTGATCTTTCTTACTTGTTTTATTTTATTATATTTATTTATTTATTTACTATCGTTAAACTTATTTTTTCTATTTTTAAGGCACTGGATGCACCTTATCGAGTAAGTTTATTCCGCATTATTATTTTCCTATTCAATATCTTAAACTTTGCTTCAAACACAAAAGAGATATTCTGTACGGTATACCGCGAAAAAAATATAGAAAAAGTTCAAAAAATCCACCTTGAGCAAAAAAAATCGTATGGTCATTAAATTATTATTTGAGCCAACATGACTAAACGAATGATGCAGACACAAGTTCTTATTTTTGGGGCTACTTTCACGCCCCATTCTCAGAATTGAGTCCCAAATCAATGAGCTGATACTGCAATTGCAATTTTTAAGGCACTGTATCCTCTTTTTTCGGGTAGGTTTGTTCGGCATTTATGTTCACTTTCATTATCTACAACTTTGCTTCAGACACAAAAGAGATATTCCGAAAGGTATACCGAGAAATATAGAAAAAGGGTAAAAAACCACCTTGATGAAAAAAATCATATGGCCATTAAGTTATTAATTGAGCCAACTTGACTTAATGAATGATGCGGAAGTTCTTATTTTTGGGGCTATTTTCACGTCCAATTCTCAGAATTGGGTCCCAAATCAATAAGCTGAAAAACGTTGTACTGTGTAATCACTATGTACTATGTGTGGATTTTAATATGTAGTATAGAAGTTATTAGGTAACACAATGCATCAAATGAACACTTTTTGAAAAATACACGGACTTGACAGTATAGGTTCGATTCTACTTCCAAAGGGTATTAAAATTCTACAATCGATTTGGCGAAATTGTCGACCAATTTTTGGTATGGTCCTCCAAAGTTTCTGAAAATTAGTGGGCCCCTTGAAGAAGGTGTCGCCAGGTTTTGTTCAACAACTACAGGGTGGCGCAGAATGAGCGATATGGTTTGAATTCTTTATAACTTTTTATTTAATTATTATTCTTTCATTGTTTTTTTCAGCATTTTGTGAATGAGACTTGGGGAATTAATTATGAATCGAACAACGTACAAAATTAATTGAATTTTTCCGAAATTTTGCGAAAATGTATGGAAAAATTGACATCTCTTACAGGATACCATTTATCAAAGCTAATTGCAAAAAATTCCCCAATAATATACTGCATTTAAAAAAAAAAATAATAATCGCATAAATAAACCAGTAAGGAAAGGCAGAAAGTCGGGCGGGGCCTACTGTATAATACCCTACCTAACCTCCCTAACAATGCGATAAGGGTCATTGCGATACTAATTTGGAATAATTGGTAATTGGGTAAGAACATATACATATGTGGATATATCTAATTCTGAACCGATAATCGCTAAATTAAGCAATATTCGTTCATAAATTGAGAAACATCTTTCTGCAGAATTTTGTAATGATCGGAAGTAAAGTACAGCTTCTATAGCGCTTTGTAACCAAATCAGGAGGAACATATATATGGAGGTTATATATAAATCTGAAACGATGTTCCCTAAATACTCATTCATGTAAAATAGAAACCTCTTTCTGACGAATTTCGCACTGATCGGATATAAAATACAGCCTAACATATATATAGGGGATATATCAAAATCTGAACCGTTTTTTTCGAATTTGGCAGTATTCCTTCAGGTAATAAGAAACCTCTTTCGCCGAATACCTCTGTGGTCGGATATAAAATACAGTTTCTACAGCGCTTGAATTTCTAATCGGTGGTAACATGGGCTATATACAATCTGAACCGATTTTCTCCGAATTTGGCAGTATTCCTTCACGTAATAAGAAACCTCTTTCTGCCGAATTTCGCTGTGATCAGATATAAAATACAGTTTCTACAGCGCTTGAATTTCAAATCGGTGGTAACATATATATGGGGCCTATATCTAAATATGAACCGATTTTCTCCGAATTTGGCAGTATTTCTTCATGTAATAAGAAACCTCCTTCTGCCGAATTTTGTACTGATCGGAGATAAAATACAGTTTCCACAGCGCTTACATGTCAATCGGGGGTTACATATATATGGGGGCTATATCTAAATCTGAACCGATTTTCTCCGAATTTGGCAGTATTTCTTCATGTAATAAGAAACCTCTTTCTGCCGAATTTTGTACTGATCGGAGATAAAATACAGTTTCCACAGCGCTTACATGTCAATCGGGGGTTACATATATATGGGGGCTATATCTAAATCTGAACCGATTTTCTCCGAATTTGGCAGTATTCCTTCAAGTAATAGGAAACCTCTTTCTGTCGAATTTCGCACTGATCGGATATAAAATACAGTTTCGACAGCGCTTAAATGTCAAATCGGGGGTACATATATATGGGGCCTATATCTAAATATGAACCGATTTTCTCCGAATTTGGCAGTATTTCTTCATGTAATAAGAAACCTCTTTCTGCCGAATTTTGTACTGATCGGAGATAAAATACAGTTTTTACAGCGCTTACATATCACATCGGAGGTAACATATATATGGGGGCTATATCTAAATCTGAACCGATTTTAACCAAATTCAATAGGAATCGTCCTTGGGCCTCAAGAAAGATATGTGCAAAGTTTCGTTGAGATCGGACCATAATTGCGACCTGTACTTTGATTACAAGAATACATCTACAGACAGAAGGACAGACAGATAGACAGACGGACATTTTTTTAAATTTTTTCAGCATAACTTTCAAGGATTCGTGATTTGTCACTAACAATATTTGTCAAAATTGTCATATCAATACAACCTGTCTAGGCACCCTAAATAGCTCAAAAAACTACATTGTACCTCAAAAATCTTAGTATTTCACTATTATTAAACAACAATATTTATACCCTACACCACACTGTGGTACAGGGTATTATAACTTTGTGCATTTGTTTGTAACACCCAAAAGGAGAAGAAACAGACCCATCGTTTATTATACCGATCGACTTAGAATCACTTTCTGAGTTGATTTAGCAATGTCCGTCTGTCTGTCTGTCCGTCTGTCCGTCTGTCCGTCTGTCCGTCTGTCCGTCTGTCCGTCTGTCCGTCTGTCTGTTCATGTATTCTTGTAATCAAAGTACAGGTCGCAATTATGGTCCGATCTCGACGAAACTTTACACATATCTTTTTTTTGGCCCAAGGACGATCCCTATTGAATTTGGTTAAAATCGGTTCAGATTTAGATATAGCCCCCATATATATGTTACCCCGATTTGACATGTAAGCGCTGTAAAAACTTTATTTTATATCCGATCAGTATGAAATTCGGCAGAAAGAGGTTTCTTATTATATGAATGAACACCGTTAAATTTGGACGAAATCGGTTCGGATTTAGATATAGCCCCCATATATATGTTACCCCCGATTTGACATGTAAGCGCTGTAAATATGTTATTTTATATCCGATCAGTGCGAAATTCGGCAAAGAGAGGTTTCTTATTACATGAAGGAATACTGCTAAATTCGGAGAAAATCGGTTCAGATTTAGATATAGCCCCCATATATATGTTACCCCCGATTTGACATGTAAGCGCTGTAAAAACTGTATTTTATATCCGATCAGTGCGAAATTCGGAAGAAAGAGGTTTCTTATTACATGAAGGGTTTTTGCCAAATTCGGAGAAAATCGGTTCGGATTTAGATATAGCCCCCATATATATGTTACCCCCGATTTCACATGTAAGCGCTGTAAAAACTGTATTTTATATCCGACCAGTATGAAATTCGTCAGAAAGAGGTTTCCTATTATATGAATGGACACTTTTAAATTTGGAAGAAATCGGTTCAGATTTAGATATAGCCCCCATATATACGTTACCCCCGATTGACATGTGAGCGCTGTCAAAATGTTATTTTATATCCGATCAGTGCGAAAGTCGGCAAAAAGAAGTTTCTTTCTACATGAAGGAATACTGCCAAATTCGGAGAAACTCGGTTTAGATTTAGATATAACACCCATATAAATGTTACCCCAGATTTGACCTGTAAGCGCTGTAAAAACTGTATTTTATATCCGATCAGTGCGAAATTCGGCAGAAAGAGGTTTCTTATTACATGAAGGAATACTGCCAAATTCGGAGAAAATCGGTTCAGATTTAGATATAGCCCCCATATATATGTTAGCCCCGATTTGACATCTAAGCGCTGTAGAGACTGTATTTTGTATCCGATCAGTACGAAATTCGACAGAAGGAGGTCTTTTTACATGAATAAGTATTCAGGGAAGATCGGTTCAGATTAATATTAAAGCTCCATATATATGTTCCTCCTGATTTGGTATCAAACCGCTATAGAAGTTGTATTTTACTTCCGATCAGTAAAGTTTTCCAGAAAGATGTTTCTCAATTTAGGAACGAATATTGCTTAATTTAGCGATTATCGTTTCAGAATTAGATAATATGTTTTTACCCATTTACCAATTCTTCCAAATTAAGATGGCAATGACACTTATCGGATTGTTAGGGAGGTCAAATTATGAAATATTTTGAACTTAATTCTAGTTAACTCGTACTTCCTTTAAGTAACTATTGAAATTAAAATAGGGAACATGAACTCAATACTAACAAATTCTGAGTTGAAATTATGCAAATTCAGAATATTTTTGTCCTCATTGCAAGTAAATTTTTACTCAAATTTAGCAAAATTTATTAAATTTATGCAAAATGAAAAATTAAAAATTTTCTTGGACTTTTTTAGTCCTTGACATTTTTGCGATTTTTGATCTACTCCTCCTCCATCAATCACTTTCCTCCATTTATATGTTGGAATCTCTTATCAACTCTTGCTCTTTGGATCAATCTCTTCTTTGTTCTAGGAATTGAAATAGATTATTACAATCGAAATGTTCAATATTATATGTATAAAATTTTACCTCCGCTCCGAATGTGATTCGATCCCAGGAACCTTCCGTTTTGTGAGCCACATGTTTACCAACTGAGCTACGTAGACACATACATTTTTATGAAAATTTTTTTTTTAAATACAATTATATATCCCCATATTTTCGAAACAATGTATTTTTATGTACACTTGAATTTGATAAAAGGATTGCCATCATTGAATGATAAATAGAGTTGTCATATACTATATTTATAGGCGACGAATAAATTTTATTATGAATCGACATTTTCATATCGATTCTAAAAGAGTTTCGTAGTTCGATATATAGTGTGTCTGGCTCACAATCATAAGGTTGTTAGTTCGATTCTCGTCCCGGGCGTAACATTTTTAATGTTTCGCCATAAATGTAAGTTTCTGCAAGTAACGATTTTCGCAAAAATAAAAATTGCGGAATGAAAAATGAAATACAAAAATTTTGCGTCCGAAAATAGTTAATTTTTCCTTGATTTTAGTATGTTTTCCTAATTTTGAGTTCAAATTCATGGACTCGAAATGAGGATTCATGATTATTTTTAGTTAAAATTCCCTAAAACTCACATTTTCCATTTATAGTTCATAATTTCCTTATGTCTATGTTGGGTGTCCACCGCATTTGTCTAAATTTGATAAATTTATGAATATTCGAACTATTTTCAAGAAATATTATTTTAGTAAAAATATATCCTCATTTTTAGTTATTGAACTATTCTGCATATCCCCCAAAACAATATAATTTAGTAGTACTAAGTAAAATTTCCCAGTTTTAAGAAAAATTTAACTCAATACGAATAAAAACATTGAACTAAATTGGAGTATGGATTTTACTAAAATTTAGGAAATAAATTTTTTTGAGTGTATACTGTCAAGTCGGTGTAGTATTTGTGTTATCAATATTTCATTAAATGTTAACCCTTTGTGGAGGAGGTACTAGAAGAAGTGGACCAAAATGGTCCATCTTCGAACTTCGCCTGACATAGGCAAAAATGTTACCACATACCAAATTTTAACTCAATCGGTTACTGCTTTCGAGAGTTATCGTGCGCACCTGCAGACAGACAGACAGACGGACGAACGGACATTGCTCAAATGACCCAAAATGGATTTCCGCCGAACATACTTGTGGCTTAGGTCACTCCTTCGATGTGTTGCTCTTTTGGCCTGTAGCTACTGATATATACCCTTGCCACACTAAAGTGAGGTCATAAATTTATCTGTAGTTAAGTATTGTCGTTTAAATTGAAGTAAAATGATTCATATATGCACCTTCATACGAATGTATGAAGCTGCGAATGTTAAAAATAATCTCTCGTCATGTGCGAGATTTGTTATTGTGTTAATCTTTTAATTTGTATTTATTAGTGAATACAAATTGTTGTTGAATGTGTGACGCTTGGTGCAAAAGCAATTGCCACAGCTGTTGCAACAAAAGTGCGCAAAGATGCACGGATTATGTAGGTATGTATCCTCATATTCGTTGGAGCAATATTTAACCAAGAATTTTTAATTTACTAGGTTATTACTGGAATTTTAAAGTACACATCGTAGTAAAATGTCATGCTATAAACAGTAAACACTATCACCGTCATTATCACTAGACTATTACGCTTCTTATATTAGACATCATCATCATTAGATCAAAGATTTGTCGTCGGATTACTTCAACAACGTACAAAATTAATTGAATTTTTCCGAAATTTTGCGAAAATGTATGGAAAAATTGACATCTCTTACAGGATACCATTTATCAAAGCTAATTGCAAAAAATTCCCCAATAATATACTGCATTTAAAAAAAAAAATAATAATCGCATAAATAAACCAGTAAGGAAAGGCAGAAAGTCGGGCGGGGCCTACTGTATAATACCCTACCTAACCTCCCTAACAATGCGATAAGGGTCATTGCGATACTAATTTGGAATAATTGGTAATTGGGTAAGAACATATACATATGTGGATATATCTAATTCTGAACCGATAATCGCTAAATTAAGCAATATTCGTTCATAAATTGAGAAACATCTTTCTGCAGAATTTTGTAATGATCGGAAGTAAAGTACAGCTTCTATAGCGCTTTGTAACCAAATCAGGAGGAACATATATATGGAGGTTATATATAAATCTGAATCGATGTTCCCTAAATACTCATTCATGTAAAATAGAAACCTCTTTCTGACGAATTTCGCACTGATCGGATATAAAATACAGCCTAACATATATATAGGGGATATATCAAAATCTGAACCGTTTTTTTCGAATTTGGCAGTATTCCTTCAGGTAATAAGAAACCTCTTTCGCCGAATACCTCTGTGGTCGGATATAAAATACAGTTTCTACAGCGCTTGAATTTCTAATCGGTGGTAACATGGGCTATATACAATCTGAACCGATTTTCTCCGAATTTGGCAGTATTCCTTCACGTAATAAGAAACCTCTTTCTGCCGAATTTCGCTGTGATCAGATATAAAATACAGTTTCTACAGCGCTTGAATTTCAAATCGGTGGTAACATATATATGGGGCCTATATCTAAATATGAACCGATTTTCTCCGAATTTGGCAGTATTTCTTCATGTAATAAGAAACCTCCTTCTGCCGAATTTTGTACTGATCGGAGATAAAATACAGTTTCCACAGCGCTTACATGTCAATCGGGGGTTACATATATATGGGGGCTATATCTAAATCTGAACCGATTTTCTCCGAATTTGGCAGTATTTCTTCATGTAATAAGAAACCTCTTTCTGCCGAATTTTGTACTGATCGGAGATAAAATACAGTTTCCACAGCGCTTACATGTCAATCGGGGGTTACATATATATGGGGGCTATATCTAAATCTGAACCGATTTTCTCCGAATTTGGCAGTATTCCTTCAAGTAATAGGAAACCTCTTTCTGTCGAATTTCGCACTGATCGGATATAAAATACAGTTTCGACAGCGCTTAAATGTCAAATCGGGGGTACATATATATGGGGCCTATATCTAAATATGAACCGATTTTCTCCGAATTTGGCAGTATTTCTTCATGTAATAAGAAACCTCTTTCTGCCGAATTTTGTACTGATCGGAGATAAAATACAGTTTTTACAGCGCTTACATATCACATCGGAGGTAACATATATATGGGGGCTATATCTAAATCTGAACCGATTTTAACCAAATTCAATAGGAATCGTCCTTGGGCCTCAAGAAAGATATGTGCAAAGTTTCGTTGAGATCGGACCATAATTGCGACCTGTACTTTGATTACAAGAATACATCTACAGACAGAAGGACAGACAGATAGACAGACGGACATTTTTTTAAATTTTTTCAGCATAACTTTCAAGGATTCGTGATTTGTCACTAACAATATTTGTCAAAATTGTCATATCAATACAACCTGTCTAGGCACCCTAAATAGCTCAAAAAACTACATTGTACCTCAAAAATCTTAGTATTTCACTATTATTAAACAACAATATTTATACCCTACACCACACTGTGGTACAGGGTATTATAACTTTGTGCATTTGTTTGTAACACCCAAAAGGAGAAGAAACAGACCCATCGTTTATTATACCGATCGACTTAGAATCACTTTCTGAGTTGATTTAGCAATGTCCGTCTGTCTGTCTGTCCGTCTGTCCGTCTGTCCGTCTGTCCGTCTGTCTGTGCATGTATTCTTGTAATCAAAGTACAGGTCGCAATTATGGTCCGATCTCGACGAAACTTTACACATATCTTTTTTTTGGCCCAAGGACGATCCCTATTGAATTTGGTTAAAATCGGTTCAGATTTAGATATAGCCCCCATATATATGTTACCCCCGATTTCACATGTAAGCGCTGTAAAAACTTTATTTTATATCCGATCAGTATGAAATTCGGCAGAAAGAGGTTCCTTATTATTTGAATGAACACTGTTAAATTTGGAAGAAATCGGTTCAGATTTAGATATAGCCCCCATATATACGTTACCCCCGATTTGACATGTAAGCGCTGTAAATATGTTATTTTATATCCGATCAGTGCGAAATTCGGCAAAGAGAGGTTTCTTATTACATGAAGGAATACTGCTAAATTCGGAGAAAATCGGTTCAGATTTAGATATAGCCCCCATATATATGTTACCCCCGATTTGACATGTAAGCGCTGTAAAAACTGTATTTTATATCCGATCAGTGCGAAATTCGGAAGAAAGAGGTTTCTTATTACATGAAGGGTTTTTGCCAAATTCGGAGAAAATCGGTTCGGATTTAGATATAGCCCCCATATATATGTTACCCCCGATTTCACATGTAAGCGCTGTAAAAACTGTATTTTATATCCGACCAGTATGAAATTCGTCAGAAAGAGGTTTCCTATTATATGAATGGACACTTTTAAATTTGGAAGAAATCGGTTCAGATTTAGATATAGCCCCCATATATACGTTACCCCCGATTGACATGTGAGCGCTGTCAAAATGTTATTTTATATCCGATCAGTGCGAAAGTCGGCAAAAAGAAGTTTCTTTCTACATGAAGGAATACTGCCAAATTCGGAGAAACTCGGTTTAGATTTAGATATAACACCCATATAAATGTTACCCCAGATTTGACCTGTAAGCGCTGTAAAAACTGTATTTTATATCCGATCAGTGCGAAATTCGGCAGAAAGAGGTTTCTTATTACATGAAGGAATACTGCCAAATTCGGAGAAAATCGGTTCAGATTTAGATATAGCCCCCATATATATGTTAGCCCCGATTTGACATCTAAGCGCTGTAGAGACTGTATTTTGTATCCGATCAGTACGAAATTCGACAGAAGGAGGTCTTTTTACATGAATAAGTATTCAGGGAAGATCGGTTCAGATTAATATTAAAGCTCCATATATATGTTCCTCCTGATTTGGTATCAAACCGCTATAGAAGTTGTATTTTACTTCCGATCAGTAAAGTTTTCCAGAAAGATGTTTCTCAATTTAGGAACGAATATTGCTTAATTTAGCGATTATCGTTTCAGAATTAGATAATATGTTTTTACCCATTTACCAATTCTTCCAAATTAAGATGGCAATGACACTTATCGGATTGTTAGGGAGGTCAAATTATGAAATATTTTGAACTTAATTCTAGTTAACTCGTACTTCCTTTAAGTAACTATTGAAATTAAAATAGGGAACATGAACTCAATACTAACAAATTCTGAGTTGAAATTATGCAAATTCAGAATATTTTTGTCCTCATTGCAAGTAAATTTTTACTCAAATTTAGCAAAATTTATTAAATTTATGCAAAATGAAAAATTAAAAATTTTCTTGGACTTTTTTAGTCCTTGACATTTTTGCGATTTTTGATCTACTCCTCCTCCATCAATCACTTTCCTCCATTTATATGTTGGAATCTCTTATCAACTCTTGCTCTTTGGATCAATCTCTTCTTTGTTCTAGGAATTGAAATAGATTATTACAATCGAAATGTTCAATATTATATGTATAAAATTTTACCTCAGCTCCGAATGTGATTCGATCCCAGGAACCTTCCGTTTTGTGAGCCACATGTTTACCAACTGAGCTACGTAGACACATACATTTTTATGAAAATTTTTTTTTTAAATACAATTATATATCCCCATATTTTCGAAACAATGTATTTTTATGTACACTTGAATTTGATAAAAGGATTGCCATCATTGAATGATAAATAGAGTTGTCATATACTATATTTATAGGCGACGAATAAATTTTATTATGAATCGACATTTTCATATCGATTCTAAAAGAGTTTCGTAGTTCGATATATAGTGTGTCTGGCTCACAATCATAAGGTTGTTAGTTCGATTCTCGTCCCGGGCGTAACATTTTTAATGTTTCGCCATAAATGTAAGTTTCTGCAAGTAACGATTTTCGCAAAAATAAAAATTGCGGAATGAAAAATGAAATACAAAAATTTTGCGTCCGAAAATAGTTAATTTTTCCTTGATTTTAGTATGTTTTCCTAATTTTGAGTTCAAATTCATGGACTCGAAATGAGGATTCATGATTATTTTTAGTTAAAATTCCCTAAAACTCACATTTTCCATTTATAGTTCATAATTTCCTTATGTCTATGTTGGGTGTCCACCGCATTTGTCTAAATTTGATAAATTTATGAATATTCGAACTATTTTCAAGAAATATTATTTTAGTAAAAATATATCCTCATTTTTAGTTATTGAACTATTCTGCATATCCCCCAAAACAATATAATTTAGTAGTACTAAGTAAAATTTCCCAGTTTTAAGAAAAATTTAACTCAATACGAATAAAAACATTGAACTAAATTGGAGTATGGATTTTACTAAAATTTAGGAAATAAATTTTTTTGAGTGTATACTGTCAAGTCGGTGTAGTATTTGTGTTATCAATATTTCATTAAATGTTAACCCTTTGTGGAGGAGGTACTAGAAGAAGTGGACCAAAATGGTCCATCTTCGAACTTCGCCTGACATAGGCAAAAATGTTACCACATACCAAATTTTAACTCAATCGGTTACTGCTTTCGAGAGTTATCGTGCGCACCTGCAGACAGACAGACAGACGGACGAACGGACATTGCTCAAATGACCCAAAATGGATTTCCGCCGAACATACTTGTGGCTTAGGTCACTCCTTCGATGTGTTGCTCTTTTGGCCTGTAGCTACTGATATATACCCTTGCCACACTAAAGTGAGGTCATAAATTTATCTGTAGTTAAGTATTGTCGTTTAAATTGAAGTAAAATGATTCATATATGCACCTTCATACGAATGTATGAAGCTGCGAATGTTAAAAATAATCTCTCGTCATGTGCGAGATTTGTTATTGTGTTAATCTTTTAATTTGTATTTATTAGTGAATACAAATTGTTGTTGAATGTGTGACGCTTGGTGCAAAAGCAATTGCCACAGCTGTTGCAACAAAAGTGCGCAAAGATGCACGGATTATGTAGGTATGTATCCTCATATTCGTTGGAGCAATATTTAACCAAGAATTTTTAATTTACTAGGTTATTACTGGAATTTTAAAGTACACATCGTAGTAAAATGTCATGCTATAAACAGTAAACACTATCACCGTCATTATCACTAGACTATTACGCTTCTTATATTAGACATCATCATCATTAGATCAAAGATTTGTCGTCGGATTACTTCGTTTGTGTTCTTCAATGTATTTTGTATTAAAATTTTTTTTTGTTAGTAAAAGGATGACTAACGCTACTAATCTTCTTAAGAATTAATGAACAAAACTATCTTGTATAAGTACATCTGGCATAAAATGAGACTGTAGCAATGCAACAGCTGAAAAGGACTATTAATGGGTTTTTATTGCAAAATATAAAAAATAGAGAAACAGAAAATGCTGCAGTTTCTGTAAACTAAAATATATGACATTCATTTACCTTTGTTATTTACAATTGTCACTGATATGGCCATAATCTGTTAACTGTTTGTACAAAATGGTACGCTTGTGTGGGATGTAGCAAAAGGGGTGTGATAATAACGCCCACTTTTCGACAGAATATAGGTACTTTAACAACATTGCACTGTACAAATTTTTAAGAATTGTAGGCACAAGTATTAAAGTTATAAGCTGTAAACTTTTTGTACAAAATGGTAACTTTGTGCGTGAGGTACCAGAGGGGGAATAGCAATGACGCCCATTTTTCACTGGACTGTTTGTACTATAAAACCATAAACAAAACGAACAAAATTTCAAGTATTTATATGCACTAACATTAAAGTTATATGCTGTTAACTTTTTGTGCAAAATGGTCCATTTGTGTGGGATGTACTAAAAGGGGCGTGGCAACTTCGCCCATTTTTCTCCATGTGATAGCGACATATAAACTAATACTACGTGTGGAATATCAGAAGATTCGATTAAGTAGAAAATAAGTTATTTAAGAATCAGTATTTCATTAAATGTTAACCCTTTGGTGGAAGACGAACTAGAAGGAGTGGACCAGTATTGGCCATCTTCGAACATATCCAGAGATGTCGAAAAATATTACCGCATTCAAAATGTGATGCCAAGCAGACAGACAGACGGACGGACAGACATTGCTCATTCGACTTAAAATTACCCTAAACGGATATCCGCCGAACATACTTGAAGTCTTAGATCACTCCTTCGTTGTGTTACACTCGTTTCACTAAAGTGAGGTTATAAACATGTGAATTTTGTACAAAAGATTGAAGACAAGGCTATCGAAAAAAACTTTGGGCAATGCATTTAAATACAATAGATACGAGTATATCGATAGGAAAAAAGGGCTGTTTGACCAAAATGTCAAAATTCAACTCCCTTCTATTTGGAACTCCCGATCTCGTTGAAATTATGTGTCATAGCTACTATCCTATAGGACTAAACTTGGTGGAAGTTTCATCCCAATCAGTAGATATCGCTTTTAAAAATGAACTTATTTGACAAGAAATCCCCCACACAACTATTCTTAATCGTGCTTAAAGTACACCTCGAACTTTTTCCAAAATTACGGGGATTCTGACAGAGAAGATCACAGAAAGATACTTTTTCAGCAATTTTTTTTATCAAATATTAAGGTTAATATTTTTGTGGAACATATTAACCCTCTAGATCAACCACATAAGGGTAATTTAGGGTCAATTTAACAAATCGTAATGGTCGAAAATTTATCTACGATTGGTCAAAGTGGCTTCGCGCGTTCAACAAAATCTCATAGCTCGAAAATGCATCGTTCGATTTTGGGTTTGAAGGGTTCATAGTGGCTCCAGAAGTTACGTTATTGGTGAAATTAAATAGAAATGACAGAGTTGGTCAAGGGGCGCGACACAGCCAGCACAGCATTATAGCTTAACAATGACTGTTTGATTTTCACAATTTAGGGCTTAATGGATTCGTATTGGCCTAAGAAAGAGGACTATGGAGAAAATTTAAAAATTGGTCAAAAAGGCTTCTCGCGGTCGACACAAACCCATAGCTCGAAAATAGATTCCACACAACAATATATAATATTTCGAGTACTCTATAGAATAAACAGACACGTATCCCATATAAATCCAATACTAAACCGAAATCTGCATAACCATTGCATCATTTGCCTTGAAGTTTTTAGTTTTTAATGGCATTCTTAAAAAGTGATCAGTGCTTCCATACGACTTGAGACTGCCGCTAGATATTCATCGACATTATTATACTTCAGTTATTCTCATTGTATTTAATACAATGCAAAGCATTGGAAATAATTTGAATTGACTGAATCACAGGAAGCAAATTTGGGCGGTACGAAGTTCGCTGGGCTAACTAGTTTTATATATATTACCTTTTTCGTTTTTATACCGTACACCACACTGTGGTACAGGGTATTATGACATTGTGCATTTGTTTGTAATACCCAAAAGTAGAAGAAATGGACCCATCGTTTATTAAACAGATCGACTTAGAATCACTTTCTGAGTTGATTTAGATATTTCCGTCTGTATTCTTGTAATCAAAGTACAGGTCGCAATTATGATCCGATCTCAAAGAAATTTTACACATATTATTTGGTTAAAATCGGTTCAGATTTGCACACAGCTCCCATATATATGTAACTCCGATTTGCATATATGCACTGTATAGGCAACATTTTTGAACCGATTTTTCAAAAATTGACAGAGAGCAGTCTCGTGGTACACTTAGAGACAATACAAAACTTGGGGAAAATCGGTTCAGATTTAGATATAGCCCCAATATATATGTTACTCCCGATTTGACATGTAAGAGCCGTAGAGACTGTATTTTATATCCAATCAGTAAAATCTGTTCAGATTAAGATATACATATACAATACAAAACTTGGGGAAAATCGGTTCAGATTTAGATATAGCCCCAATATATATGTTACTCCCGATTTGACATGTAAGAGCCGTAGAGACTGTATTTTATATCCAATCAGTAAAATCTGTTCAGATTAAGATATACATATATCTCCATATATATACTTTCATCCCGATTGATACCAAGCGCTATAGAAGTTATACTTTACTTCCGATCATTACAAAATATGGCAGAAAGATGTTTCTCAACTTATTGCTTAACTTAGCGATAATCAGGTCAGATTTAGATATAGCAATTTATATACGATGTATGTTCAAAAAATATCGCGAATTTTTAATTTCCGCGGGCTACGTGTATTTGATTTTTTATATTTTTTTTAGCGTTATGTTGGTACTCATGTCCCTTACTTATGCTGACAAGATCGGCCATTTTGAAAGTTTACTTAATTTTTGACAGCTCTTGTGCTTGGATGTGTTTTAACTTGTCTTCGATTTTTATCTATTTCAGAAAATGGATCAAAGAATCTGCATCAAATTGTGTGTGAAAAACAAAATGAAGTGCGCTGACGCATTCCGAATGTTGACTGTGGCATATGGTGAAGCTACCTTGGACCAAAGCAACGTTGATCGGTGGTACAAAATGTTCTTAGAGGTCCGAGAAGATGCGAAGGACGAACAGTGTGCCGGACGCCCGAGTTCGGTCGAACGTAAAGGTTTTGCTCACAGTTGTCTTTGATTGCATTATGAGTTCTTGCCACAGGGTAGTACGGTCAATAAAGAATTATTAATTAATATGATAACGCCCCTGCACACACATCGTTGCTTGTGCGGGAATATTTGGCCAAAAACAACACAGTAATGGTGCCGCAGCCACCGTATTCCCCTGACCTAGCCCCCTGTGACTATTTTTTGTTCCCACAACAGAAAAGGCCCATGAAAGGACGACGCTACGCCACGATTGAGGAGATAAAGACGGCATCGAAGGAGGAGCTGAACAAGATCACAAAAAATGATTATTTGAAGTGCTTCGAGGATTGGAAAAAACGTTGGCAGAAGTGTATTATATCCGAGGGGAATTACTTTGAAGGGGACAAAATAGATATTCATGAATAATTTGCAAAGGAACAAACGCATAAAAAATTGAAGGAGTGACCCAATTAATTTATTTGAGCAATGTCCTTCCGCCTGTATGTCTGCTGGAGCTCACGATTAATCTTAAAAGGAAAAACGGATTGACTTCAAAATTGGCATGTGATAATATTTTTTTGCTATTTCAGGCTAAGTTCGACAATGATCGACATTGGTCCAACCTTCTGGTACCTTCCTCACAAAGTGTTAAGATGTAGTGTCCCTATCCGAATCATCTGTAATTCCACACATAGTACTAGTTTATTTGCCGCACAACGTGGGGATATACTTTAGCCGCTTTACCCGACTCAAATTTTCTTTCTTGTTATAGATTATGAAAGATAGTAGTTTATAACTCTGAGAGTTTAGATGAAATAGTTTCAGATATAGTGCACATATTGTTGGTGTTTCCTCTTCTCTGTTCGTAATAAGGAAGCGTAGGGGATCCGTCCGACCTTAATTTTCTATACTGGTTTTCTATTGAAAAATATACAGTAATGAAGAAACTTTAGATAAAGTATTTGTTGCTTACAAATGCTTTTAAACTCGTAAATAAACTGGCGAATTACTTCATAAGTAAGGAAGAGAAAACATTGAGGCAAAAGTTTCCCCAGAGTTCTAAGGACACTGATATTCTTCTCCAGCCAATTGAAAACTTTTTAGTTGTTGAGCAGATGTGACTTCATTAATCTCAGTTGTTTAAAAATTTACATATTCTTTCCAAAGAAACATTCAATTTCAATCCCAACTTACTTCAAGTGAACTTTGAACTTTTTGCATCGTAAAAACGAGTATGTAGTCGTTTTATGACGATACTAAACTTTTACTTTCTCATGTATAAAATGACAGTTTAGTTGGTTGTGTTGGATTCGGATGCTCGGGTGAGATTTTCTTTTAGGAATTTAAAAAGGATATGTGTGCTCTGAGCGCACCAGTGGTGTGACCATTAACATAAATAAATGAACACTCTGGCACCGACCGACTGACTGACTGACTAGTGTCCCATAAATCCTGACTGCTTTTGTATGAATCCGAGATAATTAAATGTCAACTTTGGCCATTTTTGGAATTCATCAAAGCGCTTAATTATAAAAAGCAACCACATCACCACCATCAGTATAAGCAACAACAAGAGCACAAATAATATTCAACACCAGACGTCCGGACACGAGCTATAGCAAAAGCCATAGAAATGTTCAAGTACCTTTAAAAATTCTGACAACAGCTGTTGACATTGGAAAATTTTCCCAGGGTAAAATTTCGCATAAATTTTCCAACACAATAGTTTAATTCAAATTTGAATATGAAATTTGCATGAGCTTTAAAAGTACACATCATTTGCCAATTCATGAAGAAATACAATTATTGTTTGATATGCTAAGATCTTAGGGGGATTTAAAGAATGAGCAAGAAGAAAACTGACAAAACAATTTAAGTTAAGAGAGCTAAGTTTATTCCAAATCGTACATACCTTCTGGCATGCAGCGCATTCTTCAGTATAAACCAGTAAGGAAAACCAGAAAGTCGTCCGGGGTCGACTATATAATACCCTACACCTCCCGAATAATGCGACAAGGGTCATTGCCATAACAATTTGAAATATTGGTAAATAGGTAGGAACAAATATATGTTGCTATATCTAAACCTGAACTGATTATCGCTAAATTAAGCAATATTCGTTCCTAAATTGGGAAACATCTTTTTGCCATATTTTGTAATGATCGGAAGTAAATTACAACTTCTATAGCGCTTTGATATCAGGGGAAACGTATACACTTATATTGAGGTTATATCTAAATCTGAACCAACCTGAATGCTCATTCATGTAATAAGAAACCTCTTTCTGCCAATTTTCGCACTGATCGGATATAAAATAAAGATTCTAGCAAAGAGGGAGCAACATATTTGGGGGACATATCTAAATCTGAATCTAGATTTCCCTCAAATATGACAGTTTTAGTTCATGTAATAAGAAACCTCTTTCTGCAAATTTTCGTACTGATCGGATATAAAATACAGTTTCTACAGCGTTACATGTCAAATCGGGGGAAGATACATATGGGGGCTATATCTAAATATGAACCGATTTCCTCCACATTTGACAAATTTAATTCATGTAATAAGAACATATTTATGGGGGCTACATCCAACTCTGAACCGATTTGCCCCGAATTTGGTAGTATTCCTTCATGTAATAAGAAACCTCTTTCTGCCGAATTTCGTATCGATCAGATATAAAATTCAGTTTTTACAGGGCTTACATGTAAAATCGGGGAGCATATATATGGGGTTATATCTAAATCTGAACCGATTTTCCCCAAATTTGTTATTGTCTCTAAGAGTATGACGAGACTGCACTCTGTCAATTTTTGAAGACATCGGTTAAAAAATGTTGCCGATACAGTGCATATATGCCAAATCGGAGGTACGTATATATGGGAGCTATATGTAAATCGATTTTAAGAAATTTTAAAAGGATCATCATTGGGCCAAGAAATATATATGTGTAAAGTTTAGTCAAGATCGGACCATACTTGCGAACTGTACTTTGATTAGAAGAATACATGCACAGACAGACGGACAGACGGACATAGCTAAATCAACTCAGAAAGTGATTCTAAGTCGATCGGTATAATAAACGATGGGTCTATTTCTTTTCCTTTTGGGTGTTACAAACAAATGCACAAAGTTATAATACCCTGCACCACAGTGTGGTGTAGGGTATAAAAACATAAACAAATTCCTTGTAAAGCCATCACGCAAGACCTACTGGATCGATTTTGAAAATGCTTAATTTTGTATATACAGGGTTTTCCAATAAGAGTGATATGGATTCTTTAAAAAAAAACTCACTTAATGTTAAGGAAATTCAAAAGTTTTTTACTTAATGTGAAGTACAATCGATACAATTAAGTTCTATATAAAACGTCATTCAAATGGCCTCCACGACTTCTTCTGCAGTAACGAATTCGATGAACCCATTTTCGAGCACTTTTTCCACTAAATCAAGTCGTATGTCATGAATGCCACGTTCAATATGGACTTGTAAAGCTTGAAGAGAGTCTGGTTTATTTCGAAAGACCAATGACTTCAAATAACCCCACAAGATATAGTCTAATGGTGTTAAATCACAACTTCTTGGAGGCCATTCAATATCACAATTTCTTAAAATAATCTAATCTCCAAACTTTTCTCGCAACAATTCAATTGTTTCATTTGCTGTGTGGCACGTAGCCACAATCGGTCAATGGCAAAAAGATAGCTCTTAACGAGAGCTAAAATATTGCACATGGGTGTCAAGGTCGTAGGTCGACTGGAAAATGGATTTAAACAAAACTGACTTAGCGCACGAAAAGTTGCAATTGGAGAACGATTATTTTCATAATAAAACTGAATAATTTGTAAACGTTGTTCTTGCGTATATCTATCCATGATGAAATTGTAAACACTACTGAATACAAAGAAAAACAAATGACAGATCATGACATATTACAAATGGCCGAAACGTCACTTCAAAATCATATCATCCCTATTGGAAGAAACTTTTTATATGGGAGCTGTATCTAAATCTGAACCGATTTTCTTCAAATTGATCAATGTTGGTCCATGAACCAAGAAATTAAATGTAAAATACAGCTTCTATAGGACTAAAGAGCCACAACGGACGAAACATATATATGGGAGCTAATCTAAATCTAATCTCAAACTGAACCGATTTCAACCAATTTCAATAGGGTTCTTTCCAGGTGCAAAAGACTCCTAACTGACTAAATTTTCAAAGGATTGGAGTGAAATTACGACCTGTACTCAATGAACAATATAAGATGGACTGAGGGACGGACTGGCGGACAGACAGATATACAGACGGACGAGGGGCGGACGGCGGATGGACAGACATGGTTAAATCGACTTAGCTAGTGATTCTAAGTCGATCTGCATACCTTAAGAAGGGTCTAGCTGTAGTATTTATAGGTGTTACAAACATCTGTCATGAGTGAAAAGTGCAGCATTTTCTTTGCACTTTTCCCGAAAAAAAACTTCTAACACATTTTGTGTATTTGAAAATTAGAGTCAAATTCGAGGGACTACATCTTTTTAAATTCCAAAGCGACAAATATTTTCTAGTATTTCACGTCGATGGGGCAACATTTTTTTTAAGACAGAAAATCGCTATTAGTGTTGTTGGATATATTTACCCAAATCAGTTCATACCTCGTTATAATCCCCATGTAGATGATTCGGCTGAAATTTTACAGTTTGAGTTTTATATCTACTCCAATTTTGCACAATGAAAATTTACCATATCGGTACATGTAGCAATCAGTGATGCCAACTTTTCCCAAAGTAAAAGCGTAATGAAAATTTTAAGAAGCGTAAAAAAGCACTAAACTGTAATATTGCTTCAGTCGGGAGGGGGCGACAACTTTATATCCGCCCACATCAGAGTAGAATAAATAGAAATATGTTTTGCCAAATTTTATCAAGAACGAGAATATTATGTCCATAATTTTTATTTTATAGCACTTACATTCAAAAGCAGGATATAGAAATATACAGGCGACATACCTAAATCTGAACCTATTTTCGCGAAATTTTTCAACGTTCGTTTTTATTTCAAGAAATTGTTATTTGTTAAATTATAAAATTATAAGGATGTGTTGAGAAATGCGGATTGGGGAACATATATATGGGGGTTATATCTAAATATGAACCGACTTCCTCCAAACTTGACAGTTTTCATTAATGTAATAAGAAACATCTTTCTGCCGAATTTCGTACTGATCGGATATAAAATCCAGTTTTTACAGGGCTTACATGTCAAATCGGGGGTAACATACATATATGTATATGGGGGCTATATCCAAATCCGAACCGATTTTCCCCAAATTTTGTATTGTCTCTAAGTGTATCACGAGACTTCTCTCTATCAAATTTTGTCGGTTCAAAATGTTGCCTGTACAGTGCATATATGCAAAATCGGAGGTACATATTTATAAATCTGAACTGATTTTATCGACTTTCAATCGCGATCGGACCATAATTGCGACCTGTACTTTGATTACAAGAATACATGCACAGACGGACAGACGGTAGTAGCTAAATCAACTCAGAGAGTGATTCTAAGTCGATCGGTATAATAAACGATGGGTCTATTCCTTTTCTTTTTAGGTGTTACAAACAAATGCACAATGTTATAATACCCTGTATCACAGTGTGGTGTAAACCCATCACACAAGACCTACTGGGCCGATTTTAAACATGCTTCTATTATATAAAAGCTTAGTAGCCACTGATGGTTGTTAAAAAGTATACATGGTTTTCCAATAAGAGTGATATGATTTCTTTGAAAAAAAACACACTTATTGTTAAGGAAATTCAAAAGTTTTTTACTTAATGTGAAGTACAATCGATACAATTAAGTTCTATATAAAACGTCATTCAAATGGCCTCTACGACTTCTTCTGCAGGAACAAACTCGATGAACCCAATTTTCGAGCACTTTTTCCACTAAATCAAGTCGGATGTCATGGATGGCACGTTCAATATTGACTTGTAAAGCTTGAAGAGAGTCTGGTTTATTTCGAAAGACCAATGACTTCAAATCACCCCACAAGAAATAGTCTATGGTGTTAAATCACAACTTCTTGGAGGCAATTCATTATGACAATTTCTTGAAATAATCGAATCTCCAAACTTTTCTCGCAACAATTCAATTGTATCATTTGTTGTGTGGCACGTAGCTGCAATCGGTCAATGGCAAAAAGATAGCTCTTACCGAGATCTAAAATATTGCTACAATTTTGCTTTTTTTATTCAAAAAAAATTCACTTAGCATCATTTTCAAATGTGAACGGAAAGTTTATTTTTGCTCTAGCTCCTTAACCGTACGTTGGATAGGGAATCGGTCAATGGCAAAAAGACAGCTCTTAACGAGAGCTAATATTGCTCATGGATGTCAAGGTCGTAGGTCGAGTGTTTTTTTATTTAATAAGAATGGACTTAGCGCACGAAAAGTTTCAATTGAAGAACGATTATTTTGATAATAAAACTGAATAATTTGTAAACGTTGTTCTTGCGTATATCTCTCCATGATGAAATTGTAAACGCTACTGAATACAATGAAAAGCAAATGACAGATCATGCCATATTACAAATGGCTAAAACGTCACTTTAAAATCATATCATCCCTATTGGAAAACCCGTTATATATGGGAGCTATATCTAAATCTGAACCGATATTCTTCAAATTGATCACTGTTGATCCATGGATCAAGAAACTCTACAATGCTAAGTTTCAAAACAATTAAATATAAAATACAGCTTCTACATATAGGGCTAAAGAGCAACAAGTGACGAAACATATATATGAGAGCTAATCTAAAACTGAACCGATTTCAACCAATTTCAATAGGGTTCTTTCCAGGTGCAAAAGACTCCTAACTGACTAAATTTCCACAGGATTGGTGTGAAATTACGACCTGTACTCAATGAACAATATAAGATGGACTGAGGAACTGAGGGACGGACTGTCGGACAGACAGATATACAGACGGACGGACGGCGGATGGACAGACATGGTCAAATCTACTTAGCTAGTGATTCTAAGTGGATCTGTATACTTTAAGGTTGGTCTAGCTGTAGTATTTCTAGGTATTACAAACATCTGTCACTTCTGTCTGTAACACTTATGGCCACTTCGTTTCTGGAAAAAGTGCAGCATTTTCTTTGCACTTTTCCCGAAAACAAAACTTTTCTAACACATTTTGGGTATTTGGAAATTAGAGTCAATATCGAGGGACTACATCTCTTTACATTCCAAAGCGGCAAATATTTTTTAGTATTTCACGTCGGCGGGGCAACATTTTTTCAGAAATGAAATCGCTATTAGTGGTGTTGGGTTTATTTACCCAAATCAGTTCATATCTCGTTATTATCCCCAAGTAGATGATTCGGCTGAAATTTTATAGTTTGTGATTTATATCTACTCCAATTTTGCACAATGGATAATTACCATATCGGTACATGTAGCAATATAGTTCTTCTACAGAGGTTTTCCTCGTATTACAATGTACAGCATATGATTTTGGGACTCAATTCTGAGAATTGTACGTGAAAGTTAGCCCAAAACATAAGACTTCTGCATCATACGTTTAGTCAAGTTTGCGCACAAACTTAAAAAAAATATTTATTTTTCATTTCTAAAAACGTTACTTTCAAATAGAATTTGTAGGGGTATTTTACAACTGTCGCCAACGCTTAGCGTGTAGACCAAACATCCATTTTTTGCCCCAGACGGCTGAAGGAGTTCCTAAAAATACAAAAATTCATACCTATAAAATATTTTGGAGAAAAATATAAAAAAATGTTTATTTTGGTAGGATATAAGGACCAAAAACCCATTTTTCAAGAACTCTACAAATTCCACTGCCACTCCTGAGCGTTATTTATTTATTAATTTTTAAGGCCTTTGAACCCTTCGTGTCGGCAGTACCAAAAGGACTGGCTCTATCCCGTCGAAATTGGGCACCGTAATTGTCATGTATGAAGACGTGTTAAATTTCGTAAATATACAATGCTCCAATTCAGTATTATAGTCTGATGCATTTTTGAGTATCAGTATCCAACTGGGTCCAAATATAAAATTTTTCTTTATTATGATCCAAAACCAAATTTCATAATTCTGCACTTACTCCTTCTATTTTTGTAACATAGATACATGAAGGCAGAGCTCTGTGCGTCGTGAATTAGTTCACATTTTCGTGAGTTACGAACGTGGGGAAATGATTTTCAAAAGCGAAAAAACAGTATTCCGGAACATTTTTGAACGTATTTTTTCACTTAGCGATCGATATTTGTTTTCTAAGTGTGATAGTTACACACTAAATCTGAAAATCGGTCTTAAAATACGCAAAAATGTCAATCGCTGAAATCAAGTTTCTATTCTTTTATAACTAACATAAATAATAATATTTTCTTTGATTCGTCGCATGATTCAACATCACCTACCTTGCCGGCAAATTCCGCCCCTTACACAAAGGGTGGGTTCGACCGAATACATCGTACGCCATCATCTACATATATTATTGGGCGATATATAAATTATAACCGATTCAAATCCGGCAGCATCAAGCTTTGGATAAATATACTTCTCTGTGACAAATTTCAAAATGATTGTATGTAAGATACAGCTTTTAGAGGCCTAATCGGTAGGAACATGTTTATGTGGGCTATTCGCAAATATTATCCGATTTTCTTCATATTAAGATTTTAAGTCGATCGGTTAATCCTTTGAAAAACAACACAAAGTCATATTATCGTACCGGGGACAAGTGTTGTATAGGGTATAATTTGCATAAGATACCTTATTACTATCGACTTACTCAGTCTCATAATATTCTGAAATAGATATTTTATTTATTCAAGAAACTATTCAATTTCTGGAATTAAATTGAACATATTAATATTTGTTTGTTCTGTTGCAAAGCTTTCGGTTTTGTAAGCCTCCGTGATTTCCACCTCAATTCAGAATTCTTTCTTCTGTAGCCATACAATTAAATTTGTTCAAAATGTTTTCTTTTCATTATATTTATAATTACATTTTTTGTGTTTGAGTTTTATGCGACATAAGTGCAAACTGTTCGCCTCTGTATTTGTGTAGGTCTGTAGGTGTGTGTTTGTCAAGGAAATTAATTCTCTCTCTAAGAAAAGGGCTTTTAATGATATTTTATTTGTTTCATTATTATATTTGATTTTTGGGCGGTACGAGGTAGGTGTGACAGAAGCGAGGTTGACGTGACTGGAAAAATATACGCAGATGACGTTATAAAATTATGTGAAAATATAAAATATCCTATTAAACAGAAAACCTCGATGTTTGGAGTCTAACGAATTGAGTCGAAATGAATAGTTTCGATACTTCATACATTTTCACATAGAAAATATTAATATTCACAAAAAAAAGGAAATTTATATTTTATTGGTGGATTTAAGCTCTTTGATGCAAATAATACTGTGCGACAGCCCAAACCGACGAAGGTTCTGACTACCGAGAAAAGTTATACATGTCCCAGCGTTTGGTTGTTTGACATAACTCGAGAACGACTAGTCCAATTTTGCTGCAAGAAATTTAGAAAAGTTAGGAATTACAATCTCTACAAATTTTAATAACGGTACATTCACGAGAAAGCAGAAGTTTAGTAACTGACGTTAAAACTATTTGAGAAAAATAGCTTTTAAAAAAAAACAAGTTTTTTGTTGGCAGGAAAAAAACTATATGAAATAGAACAGAATAGCCAGCATCCAACGAAGAAAATAATGCCTATTTTAAGTAATCTATGGATAAATGAAGAAATTATAGCACATTTGCTAGAAATAGGAGAATTTCCACATAATCCGGTTTATATAACCCCACTATTGTGAAGAAGGATATATATCAGAGGCTGCAGAGGTAAAACATCGATGGAGTGACCTAAGAGACCCCGAGAATATTTGGCGGAAATCCGTTTTGGGTCATTTCAGCAATGTCCGTCTGTCTGTCGAGTTGGTGCGCACGATAACTTTCGACAGGATCGGCCGATTGACTTCAAATTTGGTATGTGTCAATATCTTTTCTATCTCAGGCTAATGTTAAAGATACACTATGTTGGTCCACCCCTTCGAGTACATCGCCAACGAAGGTTCATAATATGGTTCGTATTGTGAAATATTAATTATATAATAACTTCTATAGTACTACTCAAAAACTTTCACAATTCCACTCATAGTATTAGTTTCTTAGCCACTATCACCTGGAGACAAATGTGCGAAATTGCCACGCCCGTTTTGGTACCTCCCATACAAATGTGCCATTATGCACAAAAAGTTAACGACTTATAATTTT
Source organism: Eudasyphora cyanicolor (assembly GCA_963930755.1). Taxonomy (NCBI): domain Eukaryota; kingdom Metazoa; phylum Arthropoda; class Insecta; order Diptera; family Muscidae; genus Eudasyphora; species Eudasyphora cyanicolor. The sequence continues at coordinate 52,081,711 of OZ005736.1, read as the reverse complement.
GATTTCAGTCTATAGAAATACCTGAAATTTTGTGAAGTGTAATACTTTTATTGTACCTACAGTCCTGTACAAAACGGTCGTTATTACCACGCCCCTTTTGGTACTACCCATATAAAAGGACCATTTTGCACAAAAAGTTAATGGCTTATAACTTTGAATTCAGTACATTCAAACTCTTGAGATTGCACTATGCAACAAAACAATTTTTTTTTTGTGTTCTAGACCTACAAATTACTTTTTTGTATAGATTGTAGCATACTGTTATATAATATCAAAATCAAACATTTTTTTATGGATACATTTTTTTTAAACAATTTTTTATTGAAAATACTATTATCGTCGAAGGTATATAGGAGTATATGCCTGATCAGGTCGACTTATACGTTAAATTGAAGCTATTAATGTGGGCTACCAATGTTGTTGGTCTTTCACTTTGAAACAGTGGTTTAGTAACAGTCATTAAACAAATTGGGAAAGCAGATTTTTTTCCGAAAAAAAAATTCCTGGGACGAAAAAAGAACATAAAAAATAGAAAAAAGTAAAAAAAAATATATTATTTTAGTTTTTAATAGTTTGCATCCTAGCGAAGAAAATAATGACTATTTAAAAAAAATCTATGGATAAATCGTCGGCTCAATGCTATTTTTTTCCATACGCCATTTTTTATGATCGGAGAAAAACGCAATTTATTGTTTGTGTAAAATCGGGACTGAAGAGTTACACACTTTTTATTTCATAGGGTTCCCAACAGTGTTTGTATGATTCTCATGCATTTCTAAGCCATTACATCCAAAAATAAGCAAGTTATAACAATTTTTGTACTTGGCATTTTGGTCCATATCCACTTTTATTTTAATATTTTTCGTATTTGTATTACATGGACCACAAAAAGGGTCGGTATGGAAGGACACTAAGTTACATATTGTGATCGAAAGAACGTAAAATACTGAGTGAAAAATATAGGGCGATAGAAAAATTGAGACATAGAACAAAAATATCGATATTATTCCCCGTTATTCAGAGTAAAACAAATTTACCCTACCAATATCTCGAAAACTAGGCGAGATAGGAAAAAAACGATTGCAGATTCTGAAAGAGCATGCGTGGAACCCATATTATCAACTCCTAACTCAAAAAACACAAAAATGGCGTATGGAGCAAAATAGCATTAAGCCGACGAAATGTAGAAATGATGGCCCTTTTGGTAGAGGTAAGATAATTAAAAAAAAAAATATTTTAATTTCTGTTTAAATAGCGATTTTATTTGTTACTTTTATTTATATTGTATTATTATATTGAGTTTATTTACATGTACACCTTTCATTAGAAGTAATTGTGGGTTCTTTGTTGACGTTTGTAGATTTCGGAATCGGTTTCTCTAATGAGGAACCAAATATAATCTCCCATCATTCTTTCATCCCAGTGCCCTTGGTAACGCCGCTCGATGGACTTCATTTCTTGGTGAAATCTTTCGCCATGTTACGTCGCCAAGATTCTCGAGGACAAAAGTTTAAATGAGAATGCAAGAAATGAATTTTGGGGGACACATACAAACTTGAACCGCTCAGAGTTGAGTACTCAGCTGAACTTAATGATGTTTCCGTAATTAGGCTGTTAGCTATACTTTGACACTTGGGAATTGGTATTGTTTCCGATTGTGTTTTGATTGTCTCCACATCATGGACATTCCAAATTGCACGTGATGTCTAAAATTAAAACGTTTTATTCCACAAAACATTGTAATACATTAATTGTAAAGTACTTACCGCATGCTTCCACTACTCCATCGAGTAAGATTTACATGGCACGAATTACACAAAATACTAGGTGTCCACGGTTCGTTCATATTTTTAAATCGTATACCAAAATATTGCACATATATTTCTTCTATTATTTTACTAAACGCCCGTCGATTGTCGGGACACACATTGAAAAGTTCTTTGCCTTTTACTCATACTTCGAAATATAAATTTATAATATTTTTCAGAAAATCGACTTATCTCTTTAAGGCGCCGAATTACACTAATTTATTAATAAGAAATTTCATTCATAAATTCCGGGTTTGCAGTGCCTGTAGCTGACATATAGTTTGCTTCGAACGTAGAAACCCAATATTTTCAAGACTGCCGCGTAAATAAAATAAAAAATAAATAAATAAAACAATAAATAAAATAATAAATAAAAAAACACAAATATTGTCGAATGACCCTCTACCTGAGCGGATCTCATCCAATATAGCTCTCACATTGCATATAATGTTTTATGGAGGGATACGAACGGCCATAAAACCTCGCCCTCTATATAATTTTATAATATCTGACATCAATCCTCATAAAATAAAATGCAAGTACAATGTACAAAGATTCTATGTGAAAGTGATATTTGCAGCATATGTAGCCCTCATAAACTTGATGAATTATGGTCCAAATACTATATGTACATTCCATGAAAGTTGGAATTGAAAAAAAAAAATTAAAAAGAAAATTTAGCATAAAATTTTTTTATATATTTTTCGTGTTTATGACACCAAAATACACCAGAAACTGTTATCCACATCCCTTGGACAAAATTTTTGTTGTACAGCGTATTGTTTTTATAGTTCCCATAATATATTAAAAAATGGGCGTTATTGCCGCGCCTCTTTTAGTACCTCCCAAACAAAATAGCCAAAATAAAAAATATTTTTTTTTCAATACGCTGTTTTGAATACCTCAGAAATAAGTTTTTTTCGATCCTGATTGCCTCTTTTTGAGACGATACAAACGTAGCAAAATCATCCTTTTGGACACTTGTTATTTTCCATATTGAAATTGGACGCTTTTCTGCATTTAAACATGTTTTTCACTCTAAATTATAATTCAAATTTAGCGTTCATTCAAAAGCGTTCATCGGCGCTTTTTGAATGACAAAACTCGATCAATGAACACCTATAAATACTACATTTTTTTCAATATTTTGTTTTCAACATGTTTCAAAACTTTCCAAAAAGTTAAGACTCATAAATGTGCATGGAATTTTTGTAGATAGCTCATGCATTACAGGTAGCCAACGGAAAAACACACATCAATATAAAAAAGACTACTTCTCCTTTCTCCCTTTAATTGACTGTGAACGGAGTAGGTATAATATCCCTACGGTTTGTGGATTTGTAATTCAGTTATTGAGCAAAAAAGCGGGGAAATGGTAAAAAATTGGCATTTTTGTGATTTTTAAAGCACTGGATGCACATTTTCGGGTAGGTTTGTTCTGCATTTTTTCAATATCTACAACTTTGCTTCAGACACAAAAAGATATTCCGTACGGTATACCGAGATATACGCGTGTAAAAATATAGAAATATTGCTAAAAATCCACGGTGAGAAAAAAATCGTATGGTCATTAAATTATTAATTGAGCCAACTTGACTAAACGTATGAAGCAGAAGTTCTTATTTTTGGGGATACTTTCACGTCCACATCACAGAATTGAGTCCTAAATCATGGGTTGGACTGTGTATTTTTTTTCAGTGTAATTTATGTGTACGATATATTGAACTTTGAAATAACAGCTTTTAAACATATTACTTTTTTGTATACGATTTGTTCTCCTTCTTACTATTTGCTCAACTTCACTGATAATGTTGACATTTTCCAATTTACTGTGACACTTGTTTTCCAATTACCCTCGTAATCACTTCCTAAGGTCCCAAATCTCTAAAAGTTTCATTTCATTGAAAGCAGCAGCAACAGCATAAAAATAGACTACTATGAAAAATATACAATTTTGAAGATGAAATCTGAAAAATCCTTCCTTTTATGGCCATTACGCTGAAGCTTTCATTTTTAGTTATATCCTCAAGAAAAGAGTGACTTCCTGCGTTCACTTCACAAAGGATACCCTTTTGATTGCTCTTAAGGTGCCATTGTTGGTGCTGTGTTATTGCTTCCTTGCGTAGGTTGGTTGTTCGTGTGCGGTGTATCGTATATCTCAAACCTATTTCCACTCCGCCATTCTCCGAAAATGACATTTTAAAATAAATGAGTTATTCTTTATCATTAAAAGTTTTGTGGTCGTTTCTCAAAATACTTTCTCATCTCTTGTTGTGTATTTTTAGAAACCTATTGTTAAAATTAATTAATTAGAAATGAATGGGGTTAGGGCAAAGTTGGATTGAATTTCAGTGTCAAGGTCAAAGTGTTTAATTCTATGTATGTGTTAAATTCTGTTGCTTACAGCAATGCTTTGTGTGTATTTGTTCTTTGGAAAGGTCACACATTTTGGTGTGAAATGTAAGAAACTAACAAGTAGGGAAATACTACTGTCGGGCATGGCCAACTTTAAAATACCACCATTATTTGGCTAACATTTATTTGCTTGCATTACAGGAAGCATTACAGGTAAAATAGAGTAGAAATTGTAAATTTCAGGGATATCAGTTTAAAACCTTGGTATCTAAAGCTTCAAGGTACAAAATTTAAACGGTCCTTTGTCAAAGTGGTATATAAATGTGATCCAACTAAGCTACTTACACCACCAAATTGTGAGTAATGTAATGTGGAATTCACAACTTTATGTAGGAGCCAGAAAGGTGGAAACATTTTACTCAGTCCATAGTCATTGCAAAAGTTTGATTAAATTCAAAATATGAAAACATTTAGATGATTTCTTCAGAAGTTTTGTTCGAATGAATCTGTCATACTGGTATTAAATATTCTGCAAATTACACTATGCAACAAAATTGTTGTCGAAGGGCATTGCATAACAATTTCTGGTGTAATATGGTGCCTTAAACATGAAAAATATTTTAGAAAAATTATATTTTTTTTAAAAAATCTCATATTTTCTGTGTAAGAATATCTGTAATATGAATCGGAATTTTTTTCATGCAAAATAAAGTTTGCACAGAAAAAATATACATAAATACGGTGGCCAATTTTGATCACCTCTTCGAGAGATAACACGGTCCGGAAACTTTTACCGTAACAGAGCAATGGTTTCGTTGCTTGTGTGGCACGTAGCGCTGCCTTGTTGAAAGTAAACGTTGTCCAGATCAATATCAACTCCGACCATAAAAAAGCATTAATCATCTCTCGATTACGCAATCCATTCACCGTAACTGTTGATCCAACCTCATTTTCGAAAAAGTAAGGTCAAATGACCCCGCAAGACCATAAACCGCACCAAACAGTCACACGTTGAGGATGGAGAGTCTTCTCAACAATAACTCTTGGGTTTTCCGAGCCCCAGATGCGACAATTTTGCGTGTTGACGTCGGTGGAAATGGGCCTCATCAGTCAAGATGATTTTCCGATGGAATTGCGGAATTTTGTGTATAGTGAATTTTAATAATTCCAATGCGTTGTTCAATCGTGTATCGTTCAATTTTTAGTAATGGCGTAGTTTCTACTTGTCAAATGTCAAAGAATAAAAGCTTCAGAAGTGACAGCTACCTAAATACCGGGTGACTCAAAATAACACTTCTTGTTGGAAAACCCTTTATATCACAACTTAGCTTCAAACACAAAAATGATATTCCATACGGTATACCGAGATCATGCGTGATCCATTTCGAGGTTCCCTACTTTTTTTAAAGAAAAACCAGTAAGGAAAGGCTAATGTCGGGCGACTATATAATACCCTACACCACTCTCGTAATATTGAATAACTCTGATATATAAATTTTGTAATTCATGTATATATTGTTTACATAAATTTACTTTTGGGACATTTTTTACTTAAATAATACCCTGTACCACAGTGTATTGTAGGGTATAGTGTAGTGTTGGTTTATGGATCAAGAAACTCTACCATTCCAAATTTCAAAATGATTGGATGTAAAATACAGCTTCTACAGGACTAAAGAGCAAAATCGGACGAAACATATATATGGGAGCTATAGCTAAATCTTAACCGATTTTCTTCAAATTCGGTAGTGTTGGTTCATGGTTCAAGAAACTCTACCGTTCTAAATTTCAAAACGATTGGATGTAAAATACAGCTTCTATAGGACAAAGGGGCCAAATCGGAAGAAAGATGTATATGGGAGATATATCTAAATCTGAACCGATTTCAACAAAATACAATAGCGATCTTAACAGCTGCGAAATACTCTAAACTGCAAAATTTCAGAACGATCGGAGTGAAATAGTGCCCTGTAGTCGACGAACAACTTTACATGGACAGACGGACGGACAGACATGGTTAAATCGACTCAGCTAGTGATTCTGGGTCGATCGGTATACTTTAAGGTGGGTCTAGCTGTGTTATTTTCAGGTATTACAAACATCTGCCGTGAAACAAACTTATAATACCCTGTACCACAGTGTGGTGTAGGGTTTAAAAACAGAGAAAATTCAAATTTAATGGGGAATGTTTATTATCATTTGAAAGAACATTTTTTGGAACATTTTTTGCCGCGGCTACGTCTCAGATGGTTCATCCGTTGAGTCCAATTTTTGATGACTCGTTCGAGCATATCGACTGGTAACTGTCGAATGACACGCTTGATGTTTTGCTCCAAGGCCTGAATAGATGCGGGTTTGTTCTTGGTGGCCAATCGACCGACCCAAAACGTGAAATTATTTGCTCACCGAAGTGTTCTCTCAATAAATCCATTTATTGATGCGATGTGTGGGAAGTGGCGCCGTCTTGTTGAAACCAAATGTCGCCGAGATCACGAGCTTGAATTTCAGGCATCAAATAGTCGGTTATCATGGCACGATAACGGTCGCCATTGACGATTATGTTCTCACCGGCATCATTTTTGAAGAAATATGGACCGATGATTCCACCGGCCTACAAACCACACCAAACCTTGTTTTTTCTCGATGAAGCTCTTGAATCGCTTCAGGTTGCCCTTCGTCCCAAATGAGGCAATTTTGCTTGTTTACATTTCCAATGAGCCAGAAATGTGCTTCATCGCTGAACAAAATTTGGCTCGACAACGTCGGATCTTCTTGGAACTTTTCAAGAGCCCATAGAGCGAAGAGATGTCGCTTGGGAAGGTCGGGCGGCTTCAGTTCTTGCACAAGCTGTATTTTGTATGCTTTCAATTTAAGATCTCGACGTAAAATGCGCCAAGTCGTTCCATACGTCAGTCCGAGTTGCTGCGAATGGCTCCGAATCGACTCTCCACAGTCTTCGAGTACTCTCTCAGCTACGGCCGATACATTTTCTTCACTGCGTGCTGGAGGTGGTCTATTCGGTCGAATATGATCCAATAATGAATGCTGGGTCTCAAGATGGGTGATGGTGTTGCGAATAGTACGCTCAGTTGGCCGATTATGTTGACCATAAGTTGAGCGAAGTGCACGAAGCACATTCCTCACAGAACGTGAACGATTTGTAAACGTTGTTCAGGCGTAAGTCTTTCCATGATGAAATGACAAACAATACTTAACAAAAATAGCATGACAGCATGACTCACGCGTAATCTGTCAAAAAAGGCTATTGAAAAAAGTATCTCTACTTGGATCATCCCGCAAAATGAACGTTATTATCACGCCCCTTATGGTACCTCCCACACAAACGTACCATTTTGTACAAAAAGTTAACAGCTTTTATCGTGTATATCAATACATATATGTATGTATATACTCAAAATTATATTGTATTGTATAGTTTTTAAAATTCCTACAGTCCTTAAAAATGGGAGTTATGATCACATCTCTGTTAGTGCCTTCCATACAAAAAGAGTCAAGACATACCAAAATAAAATATCTCATAATATTAGTACATATTCCAGTGCATATTTACATTGCGCACAAAGTGAGGGTCTGTATACCTTAGTCGGTTTACCCGGCTGAAATTTCTTACTTGTTTCTAATAATTTTAATGACAGTTACTAAACTTCAGTTTAACGTGAAAGTACCATTTGTTGCACTGTGGTATCATTAGCAGCAGTGATGTAGAGTGTGATGCAGCCGGTAAATACCGACTTCTTTTTTCATCTTCATTCCACTACTTACATATTTCCTTTGAATCAGTTCGACAATGAATCTCTTTGAGTTTATTTTCTCGTTATGTATTTTAAATGCAATTTAAATGCAAGTAAAAATCGCCCATTAAATTCCCAAAACTAAATATGTTATTAAAATCTCTTTTTAATAATCCTTCTATAAGAACGTTTTGACCATTCTCAATTTCCATTACTGTACTTAGGTCGTCGGGATGCTTTCTTTTGCTCACTCTTCCTCTCGCTGTCGCTCTCTCCCTCTACCACTCTTTAATCTGTGCAACTACTTGGCTTCCTTTAAAGCGGTCAGTGTGCGTCTTTAAATAAATCTCTGTATGACGTAATTGTGAATACAGTATTAGCCATGTTACTCGTTATACAAACATCTGTTATGGTTTTGTTTTCTATTGGAGTATTTGTGCACCGGTACATGGGAGGACATGCATGTCGTTCGTATTTAGTTCTGCCACATCTGCCATGTAGTAGTAGGTGAAAAGGTCAAAGTTGAGATCAAACTCATTTATGTAGTTTGTACGACGAGGTAAGGTAAGGCAAATGCTAACAATTCACAGTGTCTTTGTGACAACAGGAAATATTGCATATTGCATCTGCGGCGCCAAAATGCAGTAACAAACAAATAACATTTTTGCAAAACAACGCAAAAATTGGTCCAATTTGTTACTGTGGGAAAGGTGACCAATGAATACCGATTTCGTTGAAAAAGAAGATATAGTACTGAAGTCGTAGATTATTTCCTAAACTATGGACGGCAAATATGCAGTTTCTTCGAAATGAGTTTCCTGTCTTTAAGAAGTGATTATCATTTCTAGATATTATGTCTTTCATATCCCACTGTGCTTCCTCCCATTCTATTCTTGTCGATATCTAAAGGTCAATTCAGATAACAATATTGTTTTCGTTTATTTGCGCGTCTGTTTCTTACTAATTTCGTTCCAAATTAGCCTTTAGCAATAAACAGGGATTGGAATCTGATGCTGATTGCCATTGTACAAAAACGCCAGAGTGGGAGATGCATAAAATCGTTATGAATATTTCAAATCGTAAAACCTTTGTTGTGTTGCATATTCATGAAGAGAAAACGTTTCGGTATTCATTTCTGATGAATTTCTTATAAAGTTTACACGCTCAACAACTCTACTGACGCACACTTCAAACAAGTAACGAAATTAAAGCGAAATTTCATGATATTCAGATAATTGTGCGTAAGGGAATGAACTTTGACCTGGACCAATAAATTTGAAAACACACTGAAAAATAGTTGGTAAAAAAATTAATGACGGCACATTCTAACTTAAGTATGTGAACACGTGATTTACATGTGTTTTTTAAAAAAAATTTTAATTGATATAAAGCTAATTGTTTGAAAGCTATTTTGTCTGAGATGGTTTTGGAAAAACAATTTTTCCAAAAAGTGGGCGGGGAAAATTTGGGCGTGGCAAATCGTTTGTTTGTCTGTCTGTTTATGTGTTTGTTCCAGCATAATATGTGTTTGTTCCATATGCATGTGATGGCACTCTACGTAATTTGCCAAATAATGGGCTGGATCGGAAATCTGGGACCCGGTCCACGGGTCCAGCTAGTTCATTATAAAGGGTGTTTTTTAGACTAGCCATGAATTTAGTTTTATTATAAAGATATAGGTTAGCCACTATAAAAATGATTTCGGGCAAAAAAAGACCGGCGGTGTAAAATCACGTCTTGGAGGCCACGCCACAGGCCCACGACGCGAGACAATGCGCTCGCCAAAAGTTTCCTTCAATAAATTGATTGTTTCGTTGGCTGTATGGCAGGTAGCGCCATCTTGCTGGTCGTCCACATCAACATCCTCCAATTCTGGCACGAACAAGTCATTAATCATGGCTCTGTAGCGTTCCCCATTGACTGTAGCATTATGGCCGTCTGCATTTTTGAAGAAATATGGACCAAGAAATATGCACACCAAACAGTGACTTTTTGTGGATGTGACGGCGTCTAAACAATGGCGACAATTTCGTTTATTAACGTACTCATTCATCCTAAAGTGAGCTTCATCGCTGAACAATATTTTCTTGCAAAAATCGTGATCGGTGGCCATCTCGTTTTGGGACGATTTGCAAACGTTGTTCCGGAGTAGGGCTATTCATTATGATATGGCAAACCAAACTTAACATAAATCAAGTGACGGCAGTCCAAAAGACCAACTCCGAAAAAAGTATTGCCAGATTGAAAACCACACGATTAAAACAAAAACCTTGTAGTTCCCAGAGCTCCAGAGCAAAGTTACACATCTCAAGGATTTTTCTCAAATTGCCATTATATCTTCTTAACCGCTTCACGTATTTTGAAGATATTATTACCAATAAAAATCTCTGCTACTCCTCTTCAATGTTGCGGGATGAACTATTTATGTCCTTTCGGCGGAAGGGGGTAAAAATATGGAAAATATCCTTAACCCTAGAATATCATCAAAAACATACCAATTCGAGTCCTTCATTTTGTTTATACCAAAGGTTCAAACTATTATGGACCGTTTATGAAAAACTCAAAATGGAACCTTAACGGACCTTAACGAACGGATATTGTCAGTCAATTTGAGTCAATATTGTAATTGTTATCCCCTCACCTTAGAGAGGAGGGTATATATCATTAGCTACGAACCAAAAGTGTAACACATCGAAGGAGTGACCTAAGACCATAAGTATGTTCGGCGGAAATCCGTTTTGGGTCAATGAGCAATGCCCGTCCGTCTGTCTGTCTTCTGGCTGGTGCGCACGATAACTCTCGAAAGGAGTAACCGATTGACTTCAAATCTGGTATGTGCTAATATTTTCTTTTATCTCCGGCTAAGTTCGAAGATGGGCCATATTGGTCCAAAGGGTTAACATTTAGTGAAATATTGATTATTTAATAACTTCTATACTACTTATTTGGATCCTCTGAAATTCTGGACATAGTATTAGTTTATTAGTCACTATTACTTCGAAAAATAGGTAATAGATAAAGTTGCCACGCCCCCTTCGGTACCTCCCACACAAATGGACAATTTTGAAGCAAATGTTAATAGCTTATAACATTATTACCAGAGTACACAAAGACAAAGAAATTTCGTACAGTGTAATTGTGTAATAGTGCCTACAATACAGTGAAAAATGGGCATTATTGCCACGCTCCTTTTGGTACCTCCCACACAAATGGCCCATTTCGTACCAAAAGTTACCAGCTTATAACTTTAATACCAGTGAATACAAATACTTGAAATTTTGTACAGAGTAAAGCATTTTAGTACCTAGAGTCAAGAGAAAAATGGGCGTTATTGGTCCGCCCCTTTTGGTACCTCCCACACAAATGGTCCATTTCGTATCAGAAGTTAACAGCTTATAACTTTAATACTTAAAATTGTGTACAGTGTAATGCTCTTATAGTACCTAGAGTCCAGAGAAAACTAACCGTTATCGGGACGCCCCTTTTGGTACCTCTCACACAAAATGACCATTTTGTACCAAAAGTAAACAGCTTTGGGCTTTAATACCAGTAAATACTTTTATTGATAATAATTTAAATAAAACAAAAAAATAAATAAATTTACTTTTATTTTTTGAGACTCAAGGTGAGGGGATTCATAGGTCGGTTTACCCGACTGAACTTTCTTACTTGTTCTTGTATATTTTTATATAGAATTTTAGATTCGTCGGCTAGACTAGTGCAACTTCTAAACGGCTTGACCGATTGATGTTCTTTTTACACATTATATTTATATTATCAATGTGAGTATGCGTAACAGTATTTTGATACGATAGGTGTCGCTTTATTCAAGTTATTAACAAATTCCTCATTTATGGATCATAAGAACAAAAAATAAAATAAATACAATATTGAAACCGAGCTAGACTATCTACTCCAGGGTGGGCCTAAAGAAACCAAGGGGTGTAAAAGTTTAATAACTTTTTCGTTTATTAATTTTTTTTATTTTTTCTTTCAGATTATATAGACAACACTTGGAGAATTTATAGTGGAGAGGTTCACAATTGAAAAGAGAACCAGAACAATAGAATTTTATTATTTAAACCAGAGATCAATTATTTTAAGGCAAAGAGCATATCGTCGACATTTTGATTGAGATTGAGATTTGACAACACCCGACTATTTTCTTTGGGTTTATTTGAAGGAGCGAGTGTGTGTGCACAAGCCAGAGACAATCCTTGAACTCAAGGCAAACATTGTTGCAGAAATTCGAACGCTAAAGCCACAAGTTTTGAAAGGTGTTATGGAAAATGCTCTAAAAAGAGCACATCAGTGCGAAGCTGAAAACGGTGGTCATTTAAGAGACTTTATTTTTCATACTTATGGCGAATTCTTTTCTGCAAAAAAGTGCAACATTTTCATTGCCCTTTTTCCGAAAACGGCACTTTTGTGATACTTTTTTGAAATTTGGTAATTAAGTTACTCGAATTTAGCACAACTAAAATTTCAAAAAAGCGATTTAATAGTGATGTTTTCGGTAAAAGGGCAATGCAAGTGTTGCACTTTTTTGCAGAAAAGAATTCACCATTAGTGCTAAAAAATTTGCCTTTTGTATATTATAAAACCTGGAAGAAAAAATAAAAAAAAATTAATAAACGAAAAAGTTATTAAACTTTTACACTTTATTAAACTTTTACACCCCTTGGTTTCTTCAGGCCAACCCTTCTTTTGGCCCGCCCTGTATTTGGAACACAAATTTTTAAATGTTATGTATTTCTTAACAAATAAATTTTATTTGAAAAAAAAAAAAAATAAAATATATTTGGAACGCATATATTAATATTTCTGAGTATTCAAAGCCATCATTAGTTATCAATCCTACAAGTGATTTATTTTGATCCAGGATTATACGATTTCAATTATTATTATTTATTATTTTTACGAATATTTAAAACTTCTAAAAAAATAATTTTGAATTAGTGACAACATTTAACACAATTAAGGTATTTTCTGAATAATTAAATACAAATAAATATTTGTATCGAAAATAATAGTCCCAAATAAAAACTTATTGGGATGTAAACATAGATTTGTTTAAAACAAAATTTTCCAAAATATATAATTTTTGTGTGTACCAAATATTATATGATTAGAGTGTACCCTAAACATATATCTGTTTCAAGCCGAATATGTTTGGAACAATATATTACAAAAGCGATTTTTTTCTGCGTGTACATATTTTGAACTGTATAGGGACTATTTCGTGGGACGGAATAAAATATTGTTTTTGGCTCAGTGTCTTTAATATATTATGCAGACTGTGGAATTTAAATAATTATTATTCCTTAACCGTTAACGATAGAAGTCTGACATTTTAATAACTATGTATTGTGTCAGGGTTCTGCAAAATTATTCTTATTGCAATTTTTAGACCTACTACTTTGAAGGATATTAAAGGATACAAGTTTAAACAGCACATTGTTAATGCCCTTCGTCCTTGGAAAATAATTTCTAAAATTTTTGCGAATAGCAGGAATTCCGCCCTTTCATTTGATATCATATTTATCAAATCCCATTGTATAAGTGCAATGAAACATATTTCAAAAATGTTATCCTTGAAATTTTAAAAGTTCTGTCCGATCACGATTTCAAAAAACTGAGTATGCAGTTTATCTACTGTTGGCCTATATTTGTATACCCTACACCACACTGTGCTACAGGGTATTATCAGTTTGTTTCACGGCAGATGTTTGTAACACCTGAAAATAACACAGCTACCCCCACCTTAAAGAATACCGATTGGCTCAGAATCACTAGCTGAGTAGATTTAACCATGTCTGTCCGTCCGTCCGTCCGTCCGTCCGTCCGTCTGTCCATGTAAAGATGTTCGTCGACTACAGGTAGCAATTTCACTCGGATTGTTCCGAAATTTGCAGTTTAGAGTATTTCGCAGCTGTAAAGATCCCTATTGAATTTGGTTGAAATCGGTTCAGATTAAATATAGCTCCCATATATATATTTTGTCCGATTTGGCCGTTTAGTCCTATAGAAGCTGCATTTTACATCCAATCGTTTTGAAATTTAGAATGGTAGAGTTTCTTGATCCATGAGCCAACATTGCCGAATTTGAAGAAAATCGGTTAAGATTTAGCTATAGCTCCCATACATATCTTTCGTCCGATTTGACCCTTTAGTCCTATAGATGCTGTAGTTTACATACAATCGTTTTGATATTTAGAATGGTAGAGTTTCTTGATCCATGGACTAACATTGCCGAATTTGAAGAAAATCGGTTAAGATTTAGCTGTAGCTCCCATATATATGTTTCATCCGATTTGGCTCTTTAGTCCTGTAGAAGCTGTATTGTACATACAATAGTTTTTATATCCTACACCACACTGTCGTACAGGGTATTATAAGTTTGTTTCATGGCAGATGTTTGTAACACCTAAACAAGAAAATACTATAGCTAGACCCACCTTAAAGTAGACTTATACCCACCGCTTATTCCCAATTTACCGTATACCCACCTTAAAGTATTATTTAAGTATAAAATGTCCCAAAAGTAAATTTATGTAAACAATTTATACATGAATTACAAGATTTATATTTCAGAGTTTTTCAATATTACGAGAGTGGTGTAGGGTATTATATAGTCGGCCCCGCCCGACTTTAGCCTTTCCTTACTTGTTACTTCTATATAGTTTCGTTCTTGGGAGGAAGAAAAAGTTCTCATTTGTCGCATCCGAAAGTTAACTTTCGATAGGATCAAGCGATTGACTTACAATTTGGTGCGTTGCAAATTTTTTTGTCTCAAGCTAAGGTCAAATATGGACTATTTTCGTCCACTCGTTCGAGTGCCACCCCCACGAAGGGTCAACATTTATATATCTTCGATTCCTGCACATACAAACAGTTGACATTTTAAAAAGAGTAATGTTTTTATAGTACCCAAAGTATATTAAGAAATGGGCGTTATTGCCACGCCCCTTTTGGTACCTCCCAAACAAAATTGCGAAAATAAAAAATATGAAAAATATTTTTTTTTAATTGCCTTTTTTACAATTTGGGTCATAACTTATACATTTATCTACAGACTTTTTGCAAATAAACACAGTTTTCTTCGCTAGGATGCTAGCTTTAAAAAATGGAGCGAACTAACTTTTGGTGATTTTTTTCAATTTTTTCCATTTTTTGGAACAAACTATTTTTTCCATTTTTTTCTATTTGTATGTTTTTTTAACAGGCCGAACCACTGGCTTAAGTGTATGTTCACGAACATGAGACGTGTAAACGTCTCCTCTCTTCAACCCAACCTAACCTATGTTTTTTTCGTGTCAGCAAAAATGAATTTTTGAAAAAAAAATAGAATTGTTTCCAATTGTTTTAACGACAGTTACTAAACTTCCAAATCTACGTGAATGTGTCATTATACGTATTTATAGCCCTCATAGTTTCCTTTAATTTATCGAGCTTATACTTCAAACAATATGGTTCAAATACTAAAGGAACATTCCATGAAAAAACTTAAACTGAACAATCTATACACAAAGTAATAGATTGAGACATACTAACTAGTGGTCTTTTTGGTCCATTTTATGGAGAATGGCAAAATGTTCTTCAATAATATTTGCTATACAGCAAAACTCAAAAAGCAACTAAAATGCCAGAAGTAAGTGAAAACTTAAAATCTATTTTAAGGTATAAAAATATTTGCCATAAAATTCTACTATAAGTCTCTAAATACAGCGAAACTCAATACTCAACTTAAATAGCGGAAATAAATCAAAACATAGGACTTATTTTAATTAAGTTTGAAAATGAGCCATATTGGTCCACTCCTTCTAGTACAGCCCCCACAAAGGGTTAACATTTAGTGAAATATTGATTCTCTAATAACTTCAATACTACATACTCGAATCTTCTGAAAATCCACACATATCGTTAGTTTATTAGTCACTAACACCTCACGAAACCAGTAAGGAAAGACAGAAAGTCGGGCGGGGCCGACTATATAATACCCTACACCTACCTACCAATGCGAAAATGGGCATTGCGATAAGAATTTGGCAGTGTTCATACATGTAATAAGCAAACTCTCTCTGCCGATTTTCGTACTGATCGGATATAAAACACGGTTTCTACAGTGCTTACATGTCAAATCGGGTGTAACATATATATTGGGACTATGTTTAAATCTGAACCGATTTTCCCCGAATTTGGCAGTGTTCATACATTTAATAAGAAAACTCTCTCTGTTAAATTTCGTACTGATCGGATATAAAAAACGATTTCTACAGCGCTTAAATGTTAAATCGGGTGGAACATATATATGGGGGCTATATCTAAATCTGAACCGATTTTCCCCGAATTGCGCGGTGTTTTTTCATGTAATAAGAGAACTTTCTCTGCCGAATTTCGTACAGGTCGGATGTAAAATACGGTTTCTACAGCGCTTTCATATCAAATCGGGTGAAACATATATATGGGGACTATATCTAAATCTGAACCGATTTTCCCCGAATTTGGCAGTGTTTATTTATCTAATAAGAGAACTCTCTCTGCCAAATTTCGTACTGATCTGATTTAAAATACAGTTCCTACAGCGCTTACATGTCAAATCGGGTGAAACATATATATGGGGACTATATCCAAATCTGAACCGATTTAAACCAATTTCAATAGGGATCGTCCTTGGGCCAAAAAAGAGCACTATGCTAAATTTTATCACAATCGGACCATAAATACGACCTGCACTTTGATTACAAGAATACATGGACAGACAGACGGACATGGCTAAATCGACTCAGAAAGTGATTCTGAGTTGATCTTCTCCTTTTAGGTGTTACAAACAAATGCACAAAGTCATAATACCCTGTACCACAGTGTGGTGTAGGGTATAAAAATGGCGTAAGTTGCCACACCCATTTTGGTACCTCCCTCACAAATGGACGATTTTGCAGCAGAAGTTGTCAGCTTATAACTTTAAAATTTGTGCATACAAATACTTGCAATTTTGTACCGTGTAATGCTTTTTTTGTATTGTCCTGAGAAAAGTGGGCAATATTGGCGCGCCCCTTTTGATACCTCCCACACAAATGGACTTCCTTCATAGTTAAGAGCTTATAAATTTAATACCGGTACATACTCGTACTTTAATGTTATTAAATTTAAATTGATAATAATTTAATTGACGGTCATTTCTTCCTTGTTTTATCAAAATTACAACAACGTCATAATAAAGGGTTTTCTTTTACTCCTACTCACCTTAATTATAAATATATTTCTATAAAGAACCACTGTGCAACAGATGCATTCGCCGTCAGCGGTAGTTGTCGTTCATTGTTCACCCGACACATACTCGACACGACACGAGTAACAAGTGTAAAGTGCGTCATAATTTAAAATGTGATTACATGAAATAGCAGATTCCCCCACAACCACCCGCTTTCACTCCATTTTCCCAAATACTAATGGACGCCAGTACAATTCTCATCTCGGCATGGGTGTATGTATGTGTTTGTGTCATATGAGTGCTAAAGTGTTGGGGTAAATCTGTGACATCGCACAAGTGAAAGTTGAAGTGCGTCTGTTTGGTGACTGAATAGTTGAGTAGATGAACTATGAATCCCCCACAGCCACGAGTGTACTTATACATTTACATCTACATCACATTTCAAATTGAATTGTAGTGTTTTCTATGCTTTCAAATTTTTCCCTTTTTCTATCCTTTCATTGCGAATTTTCTTCCCTTTGACTGATTCACTTGTTCTTTGCTTCTGATTCCCCTAATAGAATTTATGTTCGATAATTTTACACAAATACGTATTTAGAGTAATGGAAACAAACGGCGCATTTAATGGGCTTCATTCGCATTGTATGTGGGTTATAGATTTCAATTGGAATTATATGGCACTTGAGTGTTTTTTTTTCTTCGTTTCTGATTCCACTTTTCTTCTCAAGGAAAATGCGTGAATAGAAAATTTCAAAAGATTAGAATTCACATTGACGCCAAAGCTAAGTAAATTTCTCGGTAACCGTTATTTAAATTGAATAGAAAAATACTGGAAAAATAATTAAATTCATGGCGATTTTTAATTTACCAAATGTAATAAAAAAAAAATATATAATTAAAATTGAAGCTCTGTATTTGAAACAAATATAGACAGACTAACGTCTGGAGGGGCGGCCTATATAATACCCTACAACTCTATTCACACAATTAAAGGCGAAACATGTGGCACTTAGAGGTTGCCAATGTAAAATGCGATAGAATTAAGTTTTTGGTATTGTTCGGCTTGATGTCCTTTTAGTAACACTATGCAAAAAAAATTGTTGTGTCCGAGTCCTAAAATCTTATTTTTTGAAAATATTGAGGCATACTATTTTATGAAACCAAAAGAATTTTTTTTTAATTTTTCGAAAATTCCAATTTTGAGGGAAATTACTTCTATATATTTTTTAAGTGCAAGCTCAATAATGTCGTGATACCACTTATATTAAAGGAAATGATATGAACTAGAAACTCTGAAAACATCACTTTCACGTACAAACAGAGCTTTAATAACTGTCGTTAAAACAATTCGAAAAATCGAGACCTTACAACAACAAGGTTCGAACTGCATCAATGTGTGTTTTGGGTAGTCCCGATTAAATGTCCAGTTTTTGATAATTTTAAGTTTTAAACAGTCGGGTATGAATCCCCTCCCCAAAAATATACGTAAATTTTTCTCTGGACTCTAGGTACTATAAAAGCATTACACAGTACAAAATTTCAAGTATTTGCATGCAATACCAGCTTACATTTGTAAGCTGGTAACTTTTGGTACAAAATGGTTCATTTGTGTGTGAGGTACCAAAAGGAGCGTGGCAGTAATGCTCACTTTTTAACTGTATTGTAGGTACTATTAAACCATTACACCGTACAAAATTTCAAGTCTTTGTAAGCACTGGTAAAAAAGCTATAAGCTATTAACTTTTGGATCAAAATTTTCCATTTGTGTGGGAGTTACCAAAAGGGGCGTGGCAACATGGCCCATTTTTCTCGAGGTAATAGTGACTAATAAATGTATACTATGTGCAGAATTTCAGAGGATTCAAATAATTAGTATAGAAGTTATTAAATAACAAGTAAGAAAGTTTCAGTCGGGTAAACCGACTAAGGTATACCCTCACTTTGTGAGTAATGTAATATTGAACATTACACAAATTATTCTGTCAATTTTTGTGGGAGGTACCAGAAGGGGTTTAAGAAATACACCTATATTTCGCTGAACAGTAGATACTTTAAATACATTGCACTGTGCGGAATTGTAACCGTTTATATGGACTGGTATATTAACGCTGAGATATTAAATTGTGGTATAATTTGGCCATTTTGTGTGGGAGGTACAAAAATGGGCGTGGTGATAACGCTCATTTTTCCCTGGACTATAGGCATTATAAAAGCATTACACTGTACAAAATTTCAAGTAATTATATACACTGATATTAATGTTATAAACTGTTAACTTTTGGTGCAAAATGGTGCCTTTGTGGGAGAGGTAACAAAAGGGGCGTGACAATAACGCCCATTTTTCAATGGACTGTAGGCACTATAAAAACATTACGCTGTACAAAATTTCAAGTATTTGTATACACTGGTATTAATGTTATAAGCTGTTAACTTTTGGTGCAAAATGGTGTATTTGTGTGGGAGGTACCAAAAGGGGAGCGGCAATAACGCCCATTTTCCTCGAGTTGATAGCGACTAACAAACTAATACTATGTGTGGAATTTCAGAAGATTCGAATACGTATAATAGCAGTTATTAAAGAATCAATATATCACAACATTTTAAACCTTTCTGGGGGAGGTACCAGAAGGAGTGGACCAATATGGCCCATCTTCGAACTTAGCCGGAGATAGAAAAAAATATTACCACATACGAAATTTGAAGTCAATCGGTTACTCCTTTCGAGAGTTATCGTGCGCACCAGCCAGCAGACAGACAGACACACAGACAGACAGACAGACAGACGGACGGGCATTGCTCATTCGACTTAAAATGACCCAAAACGGATTTCCGCCGAACATACTTGGGGTCTTAGGTCACTCCTTCGATGTGTTACACTTTTTTCCGTAGCAAATGATATATACCCTCGTCACACTAAAGTGAGGGTATAATAAATATTTTACTTAATGTTAACCCCTTGTGGGGGAGGAACAAGAAGGTGTGGACCAATACGGCCCATCTTCGAACTTAGCCGGAGATAAAGGAAAATATTACCACATACCAAATTTGAAGTCAATCGGTTACTCCTTTCGAGAGTTATCGTGCGCACCAACCAGCAGACAGACAGACGGACGGACATTGCTCATTCGACTTAAAATGACCCAAAACGGATATCCGCCGAACATACTTAGGGTCATAGGTCACTCCTTCGATGTGTTACACTTTGGCTCGTAGCAAATGATATACATATGTATACCCTCCTCTCTATGGTGAGGGGATAAAAATGGATAGAACCTCGTTGCTCAGCTATGTAGCACAATAACTTGGAACAATAAAGTTCTATGTTAGGATCAGTTTTGAAAGAAGAATATATTTTAATCGATTAAATTGGTTTATTATTAATGAGTTTTACTTCTGATCAATTTCTAACCGAGGACAAGATATACAATTTTGAAGATCAAAGGTTATTATTGCAATTACAGATTCTTTATCCAAATCATTCTACTCTCTCATCATGGCTTATAGACCCACGTGATCGGCTTGTTCTTTTTTTACTTTTTTCCGTCAGCAGTTCCCCCTTTCTGCTACAGTGAAAGTTTCGTACTCACCACATCGAAGAGATTTAGGGCGATGGAGTATTGTCTGATTTAACTGAAAAATGCTGTGCAACAAAGTTCTATCTGAAATATATTTCATATTGTTTAAGGATACAGGGTTCTATCTGGCAGTTAGAACTATATTTACCAAACTTTTATAGAACAATTAAGTAAGTTTCAGTCGGGTAAACCGACTAAGGTATACCCTCACTTTGTAAGTAAAATAATATGGAATATTACACGAATTATTCAGTAAATTTTTGTGGAGGTCCCATAAGAGGTTTAACAAATAAACCTATTTTTCGCTGAATAGCAGATACTTTAAACACATTCCATAGCATTATAAGCGTTTATATGCACTGGTATATTAACATTATGAGCTATTCAGTTAAGTATGATTTTGTCATATTGTGTGGGAGGTGCAAAAAGGGGCGTGGTGAGGTAATAGCGATTAATAAACTAATACTATGTGTGGAATTTCAGAAGATTCGGATAACTAGTATAGAAGTTATTAGAGAATAATAATTTAATTAAATTTTAACCCTTTGTGAGGGAGGTACTAGAAGAAGTGGACCAATATGGCCCATCTTCGATCATAGCCGGATATAGACAAAAAAATTATAGCGTACCAAATTTGAAATCAATTGGTTACTCCTTTCGAGATTTATCGTGCGCACCAGCCAGCAGAGAGACAGACGGAGGGACATTGCTCATTCGACTTAAAATGAACTAAAGCGAATATTAGGGTCTTAGGTCACTCCTTCGATGTGTTACACTTTTGGTCCATAGCAAATGATATATACCCTCGTATCACTAAGGTGAGGGTACAACAAGTATGAAAGTTCACTCGGGAAAACCGACTTGAGCCCAAAAAAAATATTCGTACATTTTTTATTGTTTTAATTAAATTATTATCAATTTAACGGCCAATTCCACAATCTCCGGTTATCCTACAGTTAGAGCTAACCTATAGTTATAGTTGCCAAATTGTATGCAGTTTGTACAAAACGGTCCACTTATGTGGGAGGTAGCAAAAGGGGCATTGTAATACCGCCCACTTTTCCATGGATTCTAGGTACTAACTGGTGATCCAAGTAGAGATACCTTTTTCAATAGCCTTATGGTCAACATAATCGGCCTACTGAGCGTACTATTCGCAACACCATCACCCATCTTGAGACCGAATAGACCACGTCCAGCACGCAGTGAAGAAAATCTAGCGGCCGTAGCTGAGAGTGTATATGATAACCGACTATTTGATGCCTGAAATTGAAGCTCGCGATCTCGGCGACATTTGGTTTCAACAAGACGGATGGATGTATTGAGAGAACACATCGGTGAGCAGATAATTTCATATTTTGGGCCGGTCGATTGGCCACCAAGATCGTGTGATATCACACCGTTAGACTTTTTCCTGTGGGGATATGTAAAGTCTAAAGTTTATGCGGACAAACCAGCTTCGATTCAGAAAATAAATGCCAAAGACTGTTCTTTCAAATGATAATAAACATTCCCCATTCAAATTGAATTTTCTGTGTTTTTTTTTTTTAAAAAATAGGGAACCTCGAAATGGATCACGCTATATAAAAGCATTACGATGTACAAAACTTCAAATATTTATATGCACTGGTATAAAGCATAACACTGTACGAAATTGCAAGTATTTGTATGCACTGGTATTTAAGTTAAAAGCTGTTAACTTTTGGTACAAAAAGGTCCATTTGTGTGGGGGGTACCATAGGGGGCGTGCCAATAACGACCATTTTTCTCTGGACTCTAGGCAATATAAAAGCATTACCCTGTACAAAATGTCAAGTATTTGTATGAACTGATATTAAAGCCATAAAGGAGTGGCCACTTCGCCCATTTTTCTTGACGTGTTAGCGACTAAAAATTTAATACAATGTGTGCAATTTCAGAAGATTCGAGTAAGGTGTATAGAAGGTATTAAATTATCAATATTTCACTAAAAGTGAACGCTTCGAACTTTGCAGGAGATAGAGAAAAATATTACCAAATTTTAAGACAACCGGTCACTCCTTTCGAGTGTTATCGTGCGCACCAGCCAGCAGACAGACACACAGACAGACGGACGGAGGACGGCCATTGCTCAAATGACTTAAAATGACCCAAAACGAATTTCCGCCGAACATACTTAGGGTCTGCGGTCACTCCTTCGATGTGTTACACTTTTGACTCGTAGCAAATGATACATACCCTCCTCTCTAAGGCGAGGGGATAAAATGGGTTGTTAGAACTTTGATGCTTTGGATATCTCGTAAACGGCAAGAGATATATTTATGGCAATAGCAGTAATCGAAAGAGCATACCAAATATAGTACGATGTGATATATAGTTCAATTTATCAAAAATTGTCAGTTCTAAAGTCACGAAATATTTATTTTTTTTTTAAATCGTTTTTTGCTGGATCGAAAAAATCATAAAAGATAGAAAAAAATCGCAAAACATTGTTTGTTCCAATTTTAAAAAGCTATCATCCCAACCAAGAACACAATGCCCGTTTTTTAAAAAAACTTTATGCAATTATTTTATGACCCATATTGTAAAAATAGGAATATTCCAAAAAATTAGTTTTCGTATTTTTTATTTTGGCATTTTTCTTTGTGAGGTACCAAAAGGGGCGTGGTTATAACACCCATTTTGTAATATACCATGAGTACTATCAAAACATTACATTATACAAAATTTCAAATATTTGTATTTCCAGGAATCAATGTTATAAGCCGGTAACTTTTTGTGCAAAATTGTCCATTTGTATGGAAGGTAATATTTATTTTTTCTAATTCTACTATGTGTAGAATTGTCATAGCATATGGGTGGTAGCATAGAAGTTATGAGATAATCAAATTTTCACTTAATTTTGGCCCTTCGTGGGGGGTACTCGAAGAAGTGGAACAACATAGTCCATCTTTGACCTTAGCCTGAAATAGATAAAAATATTGACACATACCAAATTTGAAGTCGTGCGCACCAACCAGACTGGCAGATGGACAGGCTGACGGGCACAGTTAAGATGATTTAAATGACCCAAAGCTGATTGCCGGGCACTGTTAAGATGATTTAAATGGCCCAAAACTGGTTTCTCCAAAATATTCTTGGGGTCTCTTAGGTCAATCCATTGATGTGTTACACTATTGGCCCGCAGCATCTGATATATCGATACCTCCATTCTAAACTATGCTAAGTACAAAAAGGCGGTTTATCAGGAGAGGCGATCAAAGTTAGATGCATGTTTTGAATTTGTGTGGAATTCCTTTGTAATGGAAATCGGATGACAAATACTGATTTGTGAATAACTTTTGATTGGGTTGAAGTTTATCCGTCAATTAACTAATTTTGACTGAATATAATTGAATATGTAGAAGTTAAAAACGCAATCTCCATAACATAACATTTTAAGTCGACTTAGTATGTTTTAGAATGGAGGTATCGATATATCCATAATCCAGTATAAAAACCGGATTATATTGAAATTCTGTTATTAATTCTCTTATGTCTACCAAAAGTACTATATATTCTACATTAACCTATAGATTTTCTTCAAATATGTATTATTTTCTTTAGTTAGGATGCTAACTTTCAAAAATTGAAACAATTTTTTTTTGCGAATTTTGTTCTATTTTTAGGTTTTTTTTTTTCTTGCCAGAAAATAACGATTTATATATGTTTCTAATACTACTCGTAGAGGTAGTTTCCAAGAAAATTGAAATTTTTTAATTTACCATAAAAATTATAAAATGAATGAATACAATTTAGCTTTGTTTTGTTAATTAGTAACATTTTTGTCGAAGGGATGTGCATAACATGTTCTGGTGTAAAATGGAGTCCTAAACACAAAAAATATTTTTATGGTAATTTTTTTTTTTTGTAAATGTTTCTTCAATATTCCCATTTTCTTGGAAGGTGTCTTTAGATTTTGGACCATATTTGTTGAAGTATATGCTCGATAAACCCCGGATGTACTTCAAATTAATGGAAATTATGATGACAACCAATGTTATAAAGGACGCATTCACGTGGAAATACAAGTTTAGTATAAAAATAAGAAAAAAATTGATTTTTTTCAAAATAACCGTTTTTTGCTGGCCCGAAAAATGCCATAAAAAAACCAAAATTAGCAAGAAATATTTCTTCCCAGCAAAATCTTGGTAAGTACCTGTCATTATTCCCTGCATTACCAAATAATGACATCTCAATATTCGCTGAATTACATTCGGCTTATTAATAATGACTTACCAATAACAACACAAATAAGTGATTTTTTTATCAAAATAATTTTTGGCCAATTTTAGTATAATGCAATTTTGGCTATATATGCCTTATTGTAGAAGATTTATTTATTTTCAACAAGTTTTTCAAAAATACGTGCAAATTGAATGAAAACACCAAAAATATTTACGTATATTGTATGATGTTAGACCATTGAAGAATTTTTCACATGGTGGTTTGGGTTCAGAAATTCGAAATATGCGCGACAATATGCACAAAATTACTTTCAATGCCCATCTCTACATATCTACCATATCTACTACGTATTTTGTAACTTACTGGTAATGCATTATTCAAGTACTTAAAATCGTGAAAATATAAGCACATATTTATGTGGTATGCCTATGCTACAAATAAGTACTTATTAAGCTACTTTATTGTATGCTTTAGGGAAGTACTTCCCTCCAATGACATCCCCATGTTAAAATAATGAGAAAAGTGGCTAAATAATAAGTACTTACCATTATCGAACTTTGCTTACTCGTCGGATTATTTGGTAATGAGAAATTTTGCTGGGTTGCTTCAGTTTTTGGAAGCTAGCATTCTCACTATAAAAATAAGCCTATTTGAAAAAAAAATTGGAAATTATAGCACTTTTGGTAGAAATAAGAGAATGTCAACATAATCCGATTTTTAACATCCATTATTGTGAACAAGGCTATATATCAGAGGCTGTCACAACATATCGATGAACCCAGCAAACTTTCTCATTACTAAATAATCCGACAAGTAAGCAAAGTTCGATAATGGTAAGTACTTATTATTATTTAGCCACTTTTCTCATTATTTTAACATGGGGATGTCATTGGAGGAAAGTACTTCCCAAAAGCATACAATAAAGTAGCATAATAAGTACTTATTTGTAGCATAGGCATACCACATAAATATGTGCTTATATTTTCACGATTTTAAGTACTTGAATAATGCATTACCAAAAAGTTATAAAATAAGTAGTAGATATAGTAGATATTTAGAAATGACCATTTAAAGTGATTTTGAGCATATTTCTCGAAACAAACAATTTCCTCATGCCAGATTCGAATTTCTGAACCCAAACTCCCATGTAAAAAATTCTTCAAAGGATTTACATCATGTGATATACGTAAATATGTATGGTATTTTCATTCAAATCTGCCCGTATTTTTTGAAAACATGTTGCATTATATTTTAATTTGGCAACATGATTTTGATAATATTCGAAAAAAACTAATTATTTCTGTTATTATTGGTAAGTCATTATTAATAAGCCGAAAGTAATGCAGCGAATAATGAGATGTCATTATTTGGTAATGCAGGGAATAATGACAGGTACTTACCAAAATTTTGCTGGGAAGTGACCTAAGAGACCCCAAGACTATTTAGCTTAAATCCATTTTGGGCCATTTTAAGCCATTTTAGCATTGTCCGCCAGACTGTCCGTCTGTCTGTCTGGTTGGTGCGCACGATAACATTCGACAGGATAAACCGATTGACTTAAAATTTGGTATGTGTACATTTTTTTCTATCTCAGACTAAGGTCAAAGATGGATTATGTGGGTCCACTTCTTCGAGTACCTCCCCCATAAAGGGTCAAAATTTAGTGAAATATTGATTATCTCATAAATTGTATAATACTATTCAGAATCTTTGAACATTCCACACATAGGTACTTCCCATAAAAATGGACCAATTTACATGGCTTTCAAAGCGCAGTGTCTTGTCTTTTCCAATACACCACAAAAACCTCTCTTTCGAATGGAAGAGTTGATCGAACAGGTAAGAAAGTTTCAGTCGGGTAAACCGACTAAGGTATACCCTCACTTTGTGAGTAATGTTAAATTGAACATTCGCCGAATTATTTTGTTAGTTTGTATGGGATGTACCAGAACGGGTTTAAGAAATACACCTATTTTTCGTTGAACAGTAGATTCTTTAAATACAATGCACTTTGCCGAATTATAACAGTTGATGTGCACTGGTATATTAACGTTATGCGATATTAAATTGTGGTATTATTTGGCTATATTGTGAGGGAGGTACAAAAAGGGGCGAGGTGACAAGGCCCATTTTTCACAGGGCTATAGGCACTACAAAAGCATTACACTGTACAAAATTTGAAGTATTTTTATACACCGGTATAAATGTTATAGGCTTTTAACTTTTGGTGCAAAATGGTGCATTTGTGTGGGAGGTACCAAAAGGGGCGTGGCAACTTCGCCCATTTTTCTCGAGTTGACAGCCGCTAATAAACTAATACTATGGGTGGAATTTCAGAAGAATCGAATAAATAAAATTAAAAATTAAATCGATCATTAAAAAAAAACTTCTAAAAACAGATATATTATTACTTATAACTTTGATTCCAGTACATAGAAATACTTGAAACTATGTGAAGTGTAATGGTTTTACAGTACCTACAGTCTCAAGAAAAATGGACGAAGAGACTATGCCCCTTTTGCTACCTTCCATACAAATGGATTATTTTGCATAAAAATATAACGGCTTATAACCTTGATTCCAGTGCATACAAATACTTAGTTGTGGATATTAATGGCTTTACTAATGGCCTATAGTCCCGTGCAAAATTAACGATATTACTACGTCCCTTTTGATACCTCTCATACAAAAGGATCTTTCTGCACAAAAAGTTAACGGCTTCTTACTTGGTTTCCTGCACATACAGATATCTGAAATTTTATACAGTGTACTGTTTTTATAGTACCCATAGTATATTAAAAAATGGGCATTATTGCCACGCCCCTTCTGGTACCTCCCAACCAAAATTGCCTAAATAAAAAATATGAAACCATTTTTTTTAATTTCCCTATTTTTACAACATCATAATGTATACTTTTATCCATACATATTTTGCAAATAGGCATTGTTTTTTTCGTTAGGATCATAGCCTTCAAGAAATGGAACACACTTTGTTTTGCGAATTTTTTCAATTTATTTATGGATTTTTTCGTACCAGCAAAAAAAGTTTTTTTTTTAAATCTAATTTTTTTCTAATAGTTTGAACTACAGTTGCCAAACTTCCGTTTCTACGTAATAACTTTGTTTTCAGCATTTCTAGCCATTTGTAATTTCCTTTAATTTAAATGGCATCGCAACGGTAGACTTCAAAAAATATGGCCCAAAATACAACTTCCACGAAAATTGGTATTTTAGAAAAAAAATTAATTGAAAGAAATGGTATGCCTCAATCTATTAAAAAAAATGTTAGACACTTATATAGCGTGATCCATTTCGAGGTTCCCTACTTTTTAAAGAAAAAAAACACAGAAAATTCAAATTGAATGGGGAATGTTTATTATCATTTGAAAGAACATTCTTTGGCATTTATTTTTTGAAGATCATGTCTATCAAATGTTGGCCGCGGCTACGTCTCAGATGGTCCATCCATTGAGTTCAATTTTCGATGACTCGTTCGAGCATTTCGACTGGTAACTGGCGAATGACACGCGTGATGTTTTGCTCCAAGGCCTGAATCGAAGCGGGTTTGTCCGCATAAACTTTAGACTTTACATATCCCCACAGGAAAAAGTCTAACGATCTTGGTGGCCAATCGACCGGACCACAAAGTGAAATTATCTGCTCACCGAAGTGTTCTCTCAATAAATCCATTGATTGATGCGATGTGTGGGAAGTGGCGCCGTCTTGTTGAAACCAAATGTCGCCGAGATCACGAGCTTCAATTTCAGGCATCAAATAGTCGGTTATCATGACACGATAACGGGCGCCATCGATCGGTCGGATCGGGAATTGGTCAATGGCAAAAAGGAAGCTCTTAACGAGAGCTATAATATTGCTCGTGGGTCGACTGGAAAGTGTTGGTTTTAAAGATTTAAAAAAAATTTACTTCGCGCAATTGTCGAACGATTATTTTGATAATAAAACTGAATAATTTGTAAACGTTGTTCAGGCGTAAGTCTTTCCATGATGAAATGCCAAACAATACTTAACAAAAATAGCATGACAGCATGACACGAATCTCACGTGATATGTCAAAAAAAAGGCTATTGAAAAAGGTATGTCTTCTTTGATCACCCTATATTAGAATTTTATGGCAAGTATTTTTGTAGATATTTAGTCTTTACCTCTAGATTGAGGAGCTAGTGGGTTACAATGTTCAGCAAAAATATTACCCATTAAAATCTACTATAAGACTCTAAATAAACTAAATCTCAACTTAAATACCAGAAATAAGTCAAAACATAAAATTAATTTTTAGGTTTGGTTATTGTTCGGCTTGCGGTCCTTTTTGTAATTAAAAAATAATTTGATATATTTTTAATTATTTATTTTAATGTTTTATATTTGGACTACATTCGTTTATCTTTATCACGAAATTTAATAATTATACGCTTAAAACAGTTCGACTTGTTTCCTTGAAGTTACTTGTCAACTAACAAAAAAGGACCTCAAGCCAAACAATAACCAAACCTAAAAATTAATTTGATGTTTTGACTTAATTATGTTTCTGGCATTTAGTTTGAGTCTTGAGTTTTGGTTTATTTAGAGTCTTATAGTAGATTTTAACGGTAAATATTTTTGTAAAATGAACATAGAAAGTGATTCTGTCTCGATCGGTATAATGAACGATGGGTTTATTTTTTCTCCTTTTGGGAGTTACAAACAAAAGCCGCCCGACCTTAGCCTTTCCTTGCTGATTTATCTGAAAGTTTATATGAAAAAAACACACATCCTAATGCATATTCAAGAATTTATTAAAAAGATACGTACATATTTATTTACTTCTGAAACAAGAAGAAGTATAAAATAATTTAATTACATTTTTAAACTGCCAAAGAAAATCAACCCGAATGAAGTCTGTCATAAAATGATGAGCACTGAATTCTTACGAATTTCTTCTTATAATCTTATTATCCTTATAACGGTGTCCTTGAACATTTAAATCCTCTGGGGTGGTGCCTTGCAAATCCTATCGCTGTAACTAGTCACGAACAAAATTTTTCCATTTGGACAAACATAATAGGATGAGAATAATTTATATTCCCATTTCAGAGAATTCGGCAGCAAATTTAGTCATCTGCAGAGTTTTCTTCCAAATAAGTAACAGACGATGAGTTGATGAACAATATTTGCATAATTTTGTGTCTCAAGGCCTAAATGAAGAATGAAAAAAATCACCAAAAATTATGTTAAAAAATCTTTTTAATAATTTGTGTTTCTGTTCTTTTTGCGTCTTCCTAGAAGAAGGCAATATTTACTTTGGCTGAATTACCCAAGATTCCAATGGAAAAAGGATAATCCAACCAATGTCCTCGTGACATGTTCTTATATTTCCATTTTGCGATATCTTATAATTGGAATTTATATTTTATACTTCTTAAAATTTCACGAACACAAATGTATCTAAATGTTTGCAGAGTCTCCTGTCATATTCATAATCGGAACGCTCCAAAACATTTAGAGCTTTTTGGGATAGACGTAAAGTGAATAGTATGTCTGAGTAGGGCTTTGGGTTAGTTCATCAGTTTGCGGTCCTTTCATCTCAGTTTCCATTTAATATAAAACCGAGTGTTAACCGAATAAAATCCTTAAAGCCACAAACAATCCTCGTTGTGTTGTACAAGTGTTGGGTAAGGATCTCCTATACGCAAATATACATACATGCAGAGCACACTTTGCGACCCTTTGTTCCTCCTAGCAAACGCAGGACATAATATATATACACTCATATATATGTAGCGTGCAGAACACACACACATACACACACGTCGAGCAACTGGTTCAAAGAGAACATACAACACTACATAATTTCTCATGTATGTATATGTTGTAAGTTAATATTATTTAGACAGTGGTTTCATTCAGAATTTCATATTAATGAATATTATGTTAAAGGCTGAAAATTAGTTTTAGATATATACATACTTACAAAAGTTTAAGCAACATCTTATGTCACAAAATCATTACCTGGAAAACAGGAAAAAGAAAATCAAATTTTAGTAAAAGTATTTATTGAATGTACCGAGTATGCAGAAAATATGTTATTAACAAGTAAAGTAGGATTAAGTTCGGCCAGGCCGAATCTTATATACCTTCCACAATGGATCGCATGTGAATGGTTTACGGTACAACTAAACTCATTATACCAAATTTCAGGCCAATGTGTTTAAATTTTACCGTTGTTACCAATTATATAATTTTGCTGCATAGTGTTATTATTGTGGAGGTATCGGAACAATGCGTTTACAGTGCTTTGACAGGTTTTAAAATCGGGATTTTAAACGTTAAAAAAATTAATTTCCAAAATGTATTATTAGCATGTAGAAAGAACATTGGGACCATATTTGGAAGTACAAGCTCGATAAAGCGGCATACCATATAAATGAAAAAAAATTATGAGGGCTAAAAATGTCTAGAAATTCAATCTCACGTAGAAACAGAAGTTTAGTAACTGTCGTTGAATAAATTAGAACAAATTTGAATTTTTTTTAAATGTCGTTTTTTGCAGGCAAGTGAAAAAACATCAAAAATTGAAAAACATCGCAAACAATTTCTTTGTTCCATTTTTTGAAAGCAAGCATCCTAACTAAATTTTTAAGCAGTTAACTTTTTGTGCAAAATGGTCCATATGTATAGAAGGTACCAAAAGGGGCGTGGCAACGTCGCCCATTTTTTTCAAGGTGATAGCGACCAAGAAACTAATACTTTGTGTGGAATTTTTTATTATTATAAAAGTTTTGACCCTTCGTGGGGGAGGTACTCGAAGGAGTGGACCATGCTAGTTCATCTTTGACCTTAGCCTGAGAGAGAAAAACATATTGATACCTACCAAATTTGAAGTCAATCGGTAAGTCCTGTTGAAAATTATAGTGCACACCAACCAGACGGACATTTCTGAAATAACTTAAAAACTGATTTCCGCCAAATATTCTTAAGGTCTGGATTCTAGGCTTTTGATGAAAAGTACATACCTCTCAAAGGCAAATGACAACCTCAGACTGCTCGTGGCGAATACTGCTTGTACTGATGAAGCTATGACGGCCGACTAGGACGGTATAACCCATCGTCGTGAG
This sequence comes from Eudasyphora cyanicolor, assembly GCA_963930755.1. Lineage (NCBI taxonomy): Eukaryota > Metazoa > Arthropoda > Insecta > Diptera > Muscidae > Eudasyphora > Eudasyphora cyanicolor. The sequence goes on along the minus strand of OZ005736.1, from coordinate 52,049,689 downwards.
CCAATGACGTGACTGAATCCCCACATGTCATCTCTGGGACAAGCGAAGTACAAAACAGATAAAGGAGGTGAAGGAGTTGTGCTGAGGATTTGAATCCGTCACTGTCTTACGGCACACTCGTGGGATTAAAAAAGGATACAAATTTAAACAAACAACAAAAAAAACAAATATCATAACACCTCTTATGCAGTCCAGTCAGGAATTGAAAGCCTCCAGTCAGGAATTGGAAGTAAGCCAAACAAGTGTAGCCGGCACTGGAAACAGTGTCACTCCACTTCAACAGACAAGATCTAAAACAACTCTGGTTCTGTTCGTCTCGCACGATAGACAGGCTGGCAACAAAAATAGCAAGCGAATGTATCCGTCCGACGTTCGAAAGATACTGTACCAGAAGGCTAAGTTCATCCTCGATAAGATGCCAAGAATGTAGCAAATGGCACAGTGCACGAACTTGATGAGGAGGACAAGAAAACATACACGCAAATTGTTGGGGGGTACGAGAAAAATAATCACTCCCAACAGGATACTCAACCTTCAACCTCAAAACGAGAAAGGTCCCAGAGGGAGGATGCTAAGCCCGCTAAGCGCAAGAAGGCCAAAGATACCACAATTCCAGTCTCATAAGACACGAAATGCCCCTTTAACGATGTCGTGAAGGACAACCTGCGTGTATACGCAAATTGTTGAGGAGTACGAGAAAAATAAAAACTCCCAACAGAATAGCAACCTTCTACCTCAAAGCGAGAACGGTCCCAGACGGAGGATGCTAACCCCACGAAGCGCAAGAAGATCAAAGATACCACAATGGCAGCCTCATCAACCACGAGACGGCCTTTCAACGAGGTCGTGAAGGACAACATGCGTTTTGCCTTGTTAACGAAAAAAGGGTGGCCTGTGCCCTGTAACAACCATGGAATGGGGTAAACTTGAATCTAAGTTGTCCACACTTGTTATGGAACATGTGCTGAAAGTCAACCCTACGTTTATGAGAACGAGGTAAAGGGTTTCCAGAGCAGCGGATATAAGACATTATATGTCAAGGAGAAATTATATGTCAAGTCTTTTTATGTCCCCAATTTAACACAGCAGACTTCATCGTAGCAAAAGTTGAATAAGAAAGTGGTAAGCAATTCATCGTCGCTTCTTGCTACATGGCTCACTCATGTAATGAAACCCATTCACCAACACGACATCATCATTTTGCGCTGTGATGCAAATGCGAGACACACATTATGGGGCAGCTCAGAAATAAACGACGAGGTGAGTCCGTTTTAGACTTCATAAATACTAACAATCTCACTATATGCAACACAGGTACTTTTGTATTTCCAAACTCGGAAGGGGGTGGGAAAATATACTCGATCTCACGCTCGTATCTGATAAACGCACAATAGAAGTGGATAACTGGACGGTATCTGATAAGAAGTCCTTCTCGGGCCACAATTGGATACTGTTCAACATCTCAGAAAATGCGACTTAAGTCAAACGCTTTCGAAACCCAAAAGGACTGATTGGGACAAGTTCAATAGGGTTCTGAATATCAAAATTCGCTACAAATCAACACAACAATACGGCAGATATAGAAAGAGCTGTATCCACCTTGGACAAATCCATGGACATAGCCTTAGAAGTACTGCCCGCCAAGGTGGACGTCTGAGTTATCACAGCTACGAAGAGAATCACGGAAAGCTTTCAATGCATGCTACTAAAGCGGCAATCCAAAGAAGCAATCCTGGATAGACTTCTGGGGACCTTAGAAAATACCAAGAAACAGCCACACTGAGCAAAATAATGGCAAAAGGTCACTCGAACTTTTCTTATATAAAGAGAGACGACGATACATGGTCAAATAATTCGGCCAAATCACTTGACATTCTTCTGAAAACGAACTTCCCACGCTGTATGGATATAGCTATTGATTAGCAAAACCCAATAACTCAACAGGAAAATAGTGTTGAAGTTGATAAGATAATTATGCCTAGTAAAGTCCCTTGGGCTATACCTCTCACCTTACAAACAGCTTCTCATCTTACAATCAACTCATGGCTAGTGCACATGTTTAGACTGTGCCTATCCCTCAACTATATATCATTGAGTTGATGACATGTAAAGGATGTCTTCATACCCAAGGCATCAAAACGTAGTCACGAAAATGCAAAGGATTTCAGACCAATTAGTCTACCATAAATTCTCTTAAAAATTTTCGAAAGACTTATCGATGTGCATATTCGAGAAAAGATAAATAGTTTAAACAACATATCTACTAGCCAACATGCCTATGTAAATGGACGCTCGACAGACAAAGCCTCACATGAAGTTGTCAGGACAATCGAGAGATCCATTGAACATAAACGATACACCTTACCTGCCTTCTTAGATATAGAGGGTTTTCCAACAACTGGTGTTATTTTGAATCACCCGGTATTTCGGTTGCTGTCACTTCTTAAGCTTTTCTTCTTTGACATTTGAAAAGTAGAAACTACACCATTACTAAAAATGGAACGATAAACGATTCAACAATGCACTGAAATTATTTAAATTCACTACAAAAATGGTGAAAATTTTTCAGTCACAGTTCGTAAAACTAAAACATTTTTGGTGCAAAAATTCGAGCTGTTGGGACAAGTTAGTGATGTGAAGAATAAAATCCGTGCACGTCGCTCAAAAACAACTGAGACTATTGCTGCTGTAGCCCAAAGTGTTGAAGAAAACCCAGGCTTGTCCATTCCTCGTCGTTCTTCGGAATTGGGCATTTCACAAACGTCATTACACCGCATCTTGCATAAAGACTTGGGTCTTAAGGCTTATAAAGTTCAGTTAACACAAGAACTCAAGCCGGCCGATCATCAACAACGTCGTTTCTTTGCTGATTGGGTCCTTGAAATGCATGAAAATGAATCGGAATTCCATCGAAAAATCATAATGACTGATGAGGCCCATTTTCAAACAAATTTGATAAAAAGGATATGGTCCTGTATGCGTGGTCGTGGTGGCCATTTGGCTGATGTTGTTTTTCATTATTAACGGCATACCTTCCGCTTTACTATGAAATAAACATCCGATCATTTATCTCAAAAAATCACCTCTGCTGTATGGAACTGAGACATGGCTGATCACAAACACAACCACACAGAAAATGCAGACACAAATGAACAAGTTTTTAGGAATTACACTCGTATGTCGCATATTTTCGCCGAACATTATTGCTAACATCAATTTTTGGGGTATGATCAATGAAATGCCTATTCAATATCAAATTAAGAGATGAAAGTGGAAATGGATAGGACCCACACTCCGCAAGCCCACTGAAAGTTTTTACAGAGCAGCACTTTACTGGAATACGTGGCGCAGAACTGTTCTAGTGGAAGCTACAAATCTGAACAAATCAGGGGATACAATAAAAAAATACTGTGATGATAGAGTTAGATGGAATAATCTTGTCGAAGCCCCATGTTCCCTAGAGGTATGAAATAAAGGAAAAAATTAAATCATTCAAGCTCATCTTCTTGAACGTATTCGCATAGTACAGATCGAAGGATGGATCTCTCCTACAGTTCTCCTTGGGCGATATTCCCACAGTATGTCTCTTAAAGAGGTATCTACAACGATGAATCTTTCCCACAACTCCCTTCGATTGATTTTAACACAGTTAAGATCGTTGTGAGATTCTTCCACAATGCAAAGTTTGTTGCTGATTTTCGACGATTTGTTTCATCCACAACAGCTCTCGTTTTGTTTTCCTTCCAGTCACTTCAATTGTCGTTTAAATCTGCTATTGAACGCATATCTTGCCGTTTTATTCTCGTGCCGTGTGGATCTCTACGGATCCTGCGAGTCGTTATCACACAATATTAATGAAGCCATGCCATTATTATACATGAAATGTTGAAATAACTAAACTCTGTTGTTTGTGGAAATTTCGCAATATGCCACATAAAAAAGATTCAAATATTTAAAACATACAATATTGAAAATTATGTACAATTTCCTATGGTTTTTTTTACAAAAGTCTTGCACAATTATAATATGTAATATACAATTATTCAAATATTTATGCAGTTTTTTAAAAAATCCATTAATAAGACAGCTATACGAGTATTACTTTTTTCATTAAATTTCAGTTTATTCTTGCTAAATTAAAAACAAATAAAAAAAGAATTGATTTCTACAAAAAAGAAAATATAGCCAAATCTCTGTAAATTGTGTGATAACCTAGGTTTAATAAATAACAAAATAGTTTTTAATAAAAAAACTCTATTGTTTTATTTTATTTATCTCTTTTTCGCTTAACCACCCCACCCCTTTGCTACGTACAAAGTCTAAGGTCACCGATTCGATGAGTTGCCTTTTTGAAGCAAAAGCTTCCAGTAAAATGGGGCTATTAAAATCTTAATAAACTTTTTGGTTAAATATAAGTTCATAAAACTGTTTGTAGACGGTCATGTACACAAACCATGAGAATAAAATTGTACCCTCGATATGGTTATTTATTTGCCAGAAGATCCTCACATCCCTCCAGAGATGCTTGTACAAACTTGCGTCTCTTCTTGTTTCCCTCCGAGGACTGACCTTTCGCAGAATTTTTAAGAATTTGCTTGGAAAATGTTTGAACGTTTCTTTGATTTCTGTGCACGCATTTCATTGCACGAGTTTGCCTAAAGCCTTTGGGCTTTCAATGGTTTTGATGGCCACGCATACATATGCATTATAACTCGAAACACTGTGAACTAGAGAATACAAAAAGATAAACCCTTTTTGTTTTCTTTTTATTATTTTATTCCAACTTTGTGCCCATGATATGTGTCATGGATGTCTGTTTTATGTATTCAGTGTTGAGATAAACAGCCATAAAAAGCGGAATGCTTTTCGCTTTAACATATGGGGGACGATTGAGTGTATATTATGTTTTACGCTGAACAGACATTCATTTTCATTCCGGATGTTCTTAAACTCACTAAGGACATCTATATAAATATCAATGCAAACTTGATTTCATAGGTGCGGAAAATACAATGTAGCGCGGAATAATAGTTACAATAATCTAAAATAAAGGGTCCGCCATCTAACGATTTTTTTTCAACTAGTGCTTATTTCGTGAATGGTAACACTTAGCTCATGTCTGATTTGACAGATAATTAGTTTTATCCTTCCGCTGATCGCTTGAACAACGCTGGGAACTATTGCGACATTACTTTGAAAATCATGGTAATGTTGCAGAATGTGTGCGAAAATTGCGTACGGATTTTGGAAGAAGAGAAGCACCGTCAGCTCCGTATGTTTGTTATCTTGTGAAAAAAGTGAAAGAAACTGGCATCCTCATCGATAAACCAAAGCGTGAAAAGCCAAAAACAGTGCGTACACCCGAGAATATTGCTGCTGTGGCAGAAAGTGTGCGTGAAGCGCCATCAACATCAATTCACCGTCGTTCTCAACAATTGAACATTTCGGAGACATCATTGAGACGAATTTTGCATAAAGACCTTGGTATGACGCCATACAAAGTCCAATTGGTTCAGGAGTTGAAGCCATCTGACCATCCAATGCGTTTTCGCTTCACTAAGCTATAGCATTTTCAAAAAAAAAAAGTTATTGGCGGACCCAGCACGTCTATTACAAGAAAAATCCTATGTGCAATTTTTCGATTTTTTTTTATTGTCGAATAAGAACGTCCTAGCGGTCAAACGACTACCCACCAAAGCATTTTGCGCTATCTTGACCGGTTCCGAAGTTACCAAAAATTCCTATGTGTATCCCTCTATATCAATGCTCCGACAAAAACTCCTATGTGTTGTAGGCACCGCCTGTCCCAAGGAATAGAAGGTTGGCTTCGATTCACGCCAAAAAACCGCTAATGAGGTTTTGTTCAGAATCATCCCCTCTATTCGACAATGAATAGATCAAAATTGGATCTGCTTCCATTCGCGAGTTATCGCGAAAACAGTACTTTTACTCAAAACAAACATAATAGCTTTGATTTGTAAAGAAAAACGCGGAAATTTAGAACTGTAACACAATTTCCTTTAAATATGATTATTTGTAAGACGCTTTGTAACGTCCGCGACATTTGCAATGTTTTTATATTGCGAATTTTGTGTAATCCATAAAATCGACGTTCACCGCCAAATTTATCCAAAAATATTATACCGAATTTAATAAGATTAATATATTTGCATTCTATAATCTCTGAGGAATAGATTAATATCATTAATATTTTGTACAAAAAAAATTAGTTCTGAATTATTTTACTATACGAGTATAATGCTATTATCTCGCGAATTACCAGTTCTAGAGAAAAGTAGTGAAGGACAGTTTGGGAGATAGGCGAAAGGTCTACAACTCTATCTTTAACTAACAAAATTTATAGTAATTTGGTAAAGATTTACAGTGTGTCTAAACTTTTGTATGCTTTTCCCTTTATATGAGGCATATTTTGATTTGACACATTGTAAATCCTTACCAAATTATTATAATTTTTTTGTTAAAGAAAGACTTGGAGTCGTTTTTAATATCTCCCAAACTTTCTTTCGCCACTTTTTCCGAGGACTGACCGTTCGCGTAATAATAGCATTATATAGTTAAATAATTCTGAACGTAAATGTTTTTTGTTCGAAATGTATTCGTCGCGGGATGTTTATGGAGGAAATGCAAGTGCCAATCTATCCCTCAGAAATCATAGAATGTAAATATATTAATTTTAATAAATTCGCAATCATATTTTTGTAAAAATTTAGCGGTGTAAGTCGAATTTTTGGATTACAAAAATTTCGCCATAGAATAATATAGCAGATATCGCGGACATTACAAAGCGTCTTACAAATGTTCATATTTATGGGAAATTATGTTATAGTTTTAAATGTCCGTGTTGTTTTTATCGCGATAACTCGCGAAATGAAGCAGATCAGATTTTGATTTCTTCTTATATGAGTAGAGGGGATGATTCTGTACAAAACCTCATTAGCCACAATCCAGGCCAACTTTCGTTTGCTTGAGGTACGCTGTGAACAGTCAAATATCAAAACTCCTATGTGTAATTTTTTTTGTTTTATAAATATTTAAAATGCTCCAAACAAAACATCCTATGTGTCGATTTTCATGAAAACCATTTACCACGTCATGGGCTTTTCACATATACGATTTTTGTTATGATATTGGTGGTAAATAATTAAAAGAAAAATTTAAAAATCTGAGAGATTAAAATTATGATTTGATGAAATATCTTCGTTTTTTGTCTCCCCCGAAAACTAGTAAAACAACATATAGGAGTTTTCGTCGGCGCACCGACGATATATATTCAAGAAATTAATATGAGCAAAAAATAAAAACATGTATGTATTTTTAAGTAAAGGTTGGTTGCAAATGTGGCCAAGTTTTGAAATTTTTGTAAAAAAAATTGTGTAATTTTGGAACCAAATTCGTCCTTGGGCCAAAAAAATACCTATTCAAAGTTTCGTTAAAGTCGGACCATAATTGCGACCTGTACGTTGATTACAAGAAAACATGCACAGACGGACGCACGGACATAGCTAAATTAACTCAGAAAATGATTCTAAGTCGATCGGTATAATAAACTATGGGTCTATTTCTGCTCTTTTTGGGTATTACAAACAAATGCACAACGTTATAAAATAAAATTAAAAATTTTTGGGTTTACGTACCTTACAAAATGTAAATTTCCATAAATTAATGTCGGAGAATTTTTGTTTATAAGTAAACAGACGTATTAGAGATCATCCCAGTGTTTTTAAACATCTTATTTTATGTTACTTATACTGACTTAAACTTACTCGTCTTGTAAATGTTCAATTATGGTTATGTCACTCTTGAAGTAAACGAGCGACATCGATTAATTCTTTAAATTTAAGAATATTTGTATATTGTCATTATACCCTACACCACACTGTGGTACAGGGTATTATGACTTTGTGCATTTTTTTTGTAACCCCCAAAAGGAGAAGAAATAGACCCATCGTTTATTATACCGATCGACTTAGAATCACTTTCTGAGTTGATTTAGCTACGTACGTGTGTCTGTGCATGTCTTCTTGTAATCAAAGTACAAGTCGCAATTATAGTCCAATCTCGACGAATCTTTACACATATCTTTTTTTGCCCAAGGACGATCCCTATTGAATTTGGTTAAAATCGGTTCAGATTTAGATATAGCCCCCATATATATGTTAGCCCCGATTTGACATGTAAGCGCTGTAAAAACTTTATTTTACATCCGATCAATATGAAATTCGGCAGTAAGAGGTTTCTTATTATATGAATTTGGAGGAAATCGGTTAAGATTTAGATATAGCCCCCATATATACGTTATCCCAGATTTGACATGTAAACGCTGTAAAAATGTTATTTTATATTCGATCAATGCGAAATTCGGCAAAAAGATGTCTCTTTCTACTTGAAGGAATACTGCCAAATTCGGAGAAAATCGTTTCAGATTTAGATATAACCCCCATATATATGTTACCCCCGATTTGACATGTAAGCGCTGTAGAAACTGTATTTTATATCCGATCAGTGCGAAATTCGGCAAACAGAGGTTTCTTTCTACATGAAGAAATACTGCCAAATTCGGAGAAAATCGTTTCAGATTTAGATATTACCCCCATATATATGTTACCCCCGATTTGACATGTAAGCGCTGTAGAAACTGTATTTTATATCCGATCAGTGCGAAATTCGGCAGAAAGAGGTCTTTTTACATGATTGAGTATTCAGGGAAAATCGGTTCAGATTTATATATAACCTCCATATATATGTTCCTCCTGATTTGGTATCACAGTGCTATAGATGTTGTACTTTAATTCCGATCATTAAAATTTTCCAGAAAGATGTTTCTCAGTTTAGGAACGAATTTTGCTTAATTTAGCGATTATTGGTTCAGAATTAGATAATATGTTCCTACCCATTTACCAATTACACTGTGCTCGAAATGGACACTTTAAAAATGTAACTGAAAGGAGACCCTATGGATATACCTATTTCGACCTTGCTGAATCCAATGGAGCGAACCGTTTTTCTAGGTTAGCTCTTGTTTTCGCGATATTCGACCACAAAATTTGCAAAAAAAATCAGAGAGGTTAGTTATCTCGGAGGTGATTTTGAAGTGTAAGACTTCCGAAAACGCGCTTCAGTCCAAACAACGATATAAAGGGAACCCTTCGAGTATTATTTCTCTCAAAATAATCAACCACGCTTCTCACCACTTTACCACCGAAATAGTGCAATCAAATCTTACCATGTGTCAAACGTCATACAAATCATCGACATTTTTAGTTTGTGTCTTTGAGAAAAATGTTCCTCGCGAAAAATTGCTATTACACCATTTTCAACTGTAATTCGAAAAAAATCAATTCAATTTCGAATAAGATCAATTGAAATTCGAAGATTCCATTTGATATTCGAAAAAGGTCAATTGAAATTTGAAAATTCCATTTGAAGTTCGAAAAAAATCAATTAAAATTCGAAATACATCAATTGAAATTCGAAACACAGCAATTGAATTTCGAAACATATCAAATGAAATTCGAAATACATCAATTGAAATTCGAAACACAGCAATTGAATTTCGAAACATATCAATTGAAATTCGAAAAACATCAATTTAAATTCGAAATACATCAATTGAAATTCGAATTTTTCTATTTGAAATTCGTAATACACCAATTGAAATTCGAAAAAAATCAATTGATATTCGAAATACATCAATTGAAATTCGAAAATGTAAACAAATCTTTACATTATATTGGGTAGAATTTATTTAAACACATTTGCTGACTAAATCTTAACATATAATGTGACGAATAGAAGACATATACATAGATGATCTTATCTTTTATGAATATTTATTAAAAATTAGTTGAAGCAAAACATATTTAAATATTTTAATATTAAAGGCTTAACAAAGACAAATTGTATTGTATCACTTATATGCTACCTACCCCATCTAATATACAGCATTGATTTTGTTTACATTTTTCGAATTTCAAATGATGAATTTCGAATTTCAATTGATGTTTTCCGAATTTCAATTGGTGTATTACGAATTTCAAATGGAAAAATTCGAATTTCAATTGACGTATTCCGAATTTCAATTGCAATTTTACGAATTTCAAATGATGTGTTTTGAATTTCAATTGATGTTTTTCGAATTTCAATTGATGTTCTTCGAATTTCAATTGATGTGTTTCGAATTTCAATTTATAGATTTCGAATTTCAATTGATTTTTTACGAATTTCAAATGGAATCTTCGAATTTCAATTGACCTTTTTCGAATTTCAAATGGAATATTCGAATTTCAATTGATGTTTTTCGAATTTCAAATGGAATCAATTGATTTTTTTCAAATTACAATTGAAAATGGTGTAGTCTCCTTTCAATATATTTATGAAAAATTAACAGGTTTCACAATTCAGCAGGTTTTGTTGGTTACCTTTGAAATTTAACAATTAACACTAACGAAAAAATAATTTACAAAAATTTAAGTCAAAAAAATTTTATTTTTATTCAAATATTTTCTGCTATGAGCAGAAAAATACACAAATTATGTAATAATTCGAAATTTGCTTAGTTCTCATAAAAAAGTTGAGAAATGACTTATAGTATTTCTTCGGGAGGAATATTTTTCTCAACGATGCCTACTAAAAATGTCGACGATATGTATGATTTTTAACATATGATAAGATTTCATTACACACTTTCAGTGGTAAGGGGGTGAGAAGGGTGGACGACTGTTTTGAGATAAATACGTGTCCAAATGTTCTCTTTATTTCGATCATTGGATCGAAGCGTATATTCCGAAGTCTTCCACTTCAAAATAACCAAAGAAATAAGTCACCTCTCTGATTTCCCTACAAACTTTGTGGTCGAATACCGCGAAAACAAGAGCTAACATAGAAAAACGGCTAATGCCACTGGATTCAGCATGGCCGAAATAGGTCTATCCATAGGGTCTCCTTTCTGTTACATTTTTGGACTAGCACAGTGTTATTATCGCAGTTATCCTTATCGCATTGTTAGGTTTGTGTAGGGTATTATATAGTCGGCCCCTCCCGACTTTCTGCCTTTCCTTACTGGTTTTTATACCCTACACCACACTGTGGTACAGGGTATTATGACTTTGTGCATTTGTTTGTAACACCTAAAAGGAGAAGAGATAGACCCATTGTTTATTATACCGATCGACTCAGAATCACTTTCTGAGTCGATTTAGCCATGTCCGTCTGTCTGTCTGTCCGTCCGTCTGTCCGCCTGTCCATGTATTATTGTAATCAAAGTGCAGGTCGTATTTATGGTCCGATTGTGATGAAATTTAGCATTGTGCTCTTTTTTGGCCCAAGGACAATCCCTATTATTTATTTATTATTACGTGAATGAACACTACCAAATTCGGAGAAAATCCGATCAGATTTAGATATAGCCCCCATATATATGTTTCACCCGATTTGGCATGTAAGCGCTGTAGGAACTGTATTTTAAATCAGATCAGTACGAAATTTGGTAGAGAGAGTTCTCATATTACATGAATAAACACTGCCAAATTCGGGGAAAATCGGTTCCGATTTAGATATAGCCACCATATATATGTTTCACCCGATTTAACATTTAAGCGCTGTAGAAATCGTGTTTTATATCCGATCAGTACGAAATTTAACAGAGAGAGTTCTCTTATTACATGAATAAACACTGCCAAATTCGGGGAAAATCGGTTCAGATTTAGATATAGCCACCATATATATGTTTCACCCGATTTAACATTTAAGCGCTGTAGAAATCGTGTTTTATATCCTATCCGTACGAAATTTAACAGAGAGAGTTTTCTTATTACATGTATGAACACTGCCAAATTCGGGAAAATCGATTCAGATTTTAACATAGTCCCAATATATATGTTACACCCGATTTGGCATGTAAGCGCTGTAGAAACCGTGTTTTATATCCGATCAGTACGAAAATCGGCAGAGAGAGTTTGCTTATTACATGTATGAACACTGCCAAATTCTTATCGCGATGCCCATTTTCGGATTGGTAGGTAGGTGTAGGGTATTATATAGTCGGCCCCTCCCGACTTTCTGCCTTTCCTTACTGGTTTTTAATATTGTTTAAATACCAGCAGTACCACAATACCCCTCATGCACTTACTTCAAAATTATGATATACATAAGTATATACAAATATACATTCCCAATAAAACTTCAAACAAAATATTCGAAATCTCTACATTTCTTTCTTTGGCCTACCACTCATTCAGGGAATGTAGGAAATTCCTGATGTATAGGAAATGTTGTGCATAATTGTTACTATCCTATGGCACATTCCTACGTACACGTAAAGAAAAGAATCATCCTAGAGAATTAAATTTATCTGCAACTACACTTCGAATTTCATTCATAAACATGCCTTAACTCAAAATATGATACGTAGTTATCTAAAATACTAGTATTGTTCCTATGAAAAGATTTTTTTCTCTGCGTGTATATATGATATGAGAAATGGACATTCCGATTCACACAAATATTTCATTTTGTATTTCCTTTAATTTCCTCTGGGGTGGGTAACGGGGGAAGCAAGATGAAAGTGAAATAAATCATCTGTTGCCATATGGGTTTGTCTGGGACATAAATATTGTGCTATCCTCGTGTCCTTCTAGTATACATTTTCCCTTTTTTCTCTGACATTTTTCGGGAATGTCCACAGAACAACAATGTCGCATTTGTAAATAATTCGTTTTTGTCATTTTCTTGTGTTGGCATAATTCGGATGAACCGTATGTTTTATTCGTGGCTAGGGTAGGAAGTGTCCGATATTTGGATTAACAAAGACATATTTTATAAATATTACATTTTCACAGATATATTCAGGAATTTCGTTTTTCTGATATTGATTGTTGATTATTTTTAATAAAGAACAAAACGGAGTGAATGACAAAATTTGTCTCGTAGTTTAGGTTATTGAAGTTTGAGTTTCTTTTTCAATAGTTCATTTCATTTACAGACATTCTTTTGTATTTTTTTCCTTTGGCAGGTGTCAGCGTACAATTTACAAAAATAATTAAAATCCACTACAAAAATAGTGTATCGGTGATAACAACAATTCGCAACAGATCACAGTGGGAGGAATTAAAAAAAGAAAGTATTTCGGCCGTTTCTTAACCACATAACCGATTGCGGAAAACTTGCCAAGCTTAGTAGAGGAGGTTTTACAGAAACTAAGTTTTAAATTTGAAACTAATTTTAAAACAGAAGTTGACTTGACTTCTTGTGCCATCGAGAAAATACATAACAAATATAAAAAATATAACAAAAATCGCAAAACTTTAGTTTGTTCCATTTTTTGAAAGGTAGCATCCTAACGAAGAAACAATGCCTACCTGCACAATGTCTATGGATAAATATATATATAAAATAACGGGTTTTTCAACAAGAGGTGTTATTTTGAATATTCGGTAGCTGTCACTTTTGAAGCTTTTATTATTTGACAAGTAGAAACTACGCCATTACTAAAAATGGAACGATACACGATTCAACAACGCATTGAAATTATTAAAATTAACTATACACAAACTTCCGGAATTCCACGGAAGAATCATCTTGACTGATGAGGTCCATTTCCACCTCTGTGGCTACGACAACAAGTAACATTGTCGCATCTGGGGCTCGGAAAACCCAAGAGTTATTGTTGAGAAGCCTCTCCATCCTCAACGTGTGACTGTTTGCGCTATCGAGAGATGATTAATTATTTTTTATGGTCGGAGTTGGATGGTATTGATGACGGCGCTACGTGCCACACAAGCAACGAAACCATTGCTCTGTTACGAGAAAAGTTTCCGGACCGTGTTATCCCTCGAAGAGGTGCTCACAATTGGCCACCGAGATCTTGTGATTTAACACCTTGCGACTTCTTCCTTTGGGGCCACGTGAAGAATAAGGTCTACGCCAACAGCCCTGCGTCGATACATAGAATTCGTGAGGCTATCGAAGACATAGGGCTGCCACTTTGCGATTTGGTTAGGGAAAATTTCATGAAAGGATATGGTCCTGCAAGCGTGGTCGTGGTGGCCATTTGACTGATGTTGTTTTTCATTATTAACGGCATACCTTCCTCTTTATTATTAAATAAACATCCAATCATTTATCTCAAAAAATTGCATTTTTCTTTGAATACCAAAATAACACCTCTTGTTGGAAAACCCATATTGCAAAAATAGGGAAATTCATATTTTTATTTTGGAAGGTACCAAAGGGGAATGGCAATAATGCCCCTTTTTTAATATTATATGGGTACTATAACACTACTCTGTACAAAATTTCAAGTGTATGTATGTGCAGCACTCCCTTAACAGACAGACTGACGGACATTGCTCAAATGTCTGAAAATGGTCTAAATCGAATTTTCGTCAAATATTCTTGGGGTCTTAATCGATATGTTATACTTTTGGCACGCAGTATTTGATATATACCCTTGTTTACAATAGTGGAGATTGAAATTATCTTATTTCTACCAAAAATCCTATAACTTCTTCATTTAAATATAGGCACTGTTTTCTTCTTAAGGTTGCAAGCTTTCACAAAAATTCAACAAATTTTTCCGACACGTATAACTTTTTTGTCCGATACAACTTTACCCGGTAGTCGTTATCCCCTCCGATAAATATATACCGAGCCTATATCTAAATTTGAATCCATTTTCTTCAAATTCGATGGTTCAAATTGAGTTAGTCTGAAATTGAGAAATGTCAAATGAAATGCAGAAAAAACTTGAAGTTTAGGTGTGGTTCACATTCAACATCGGCCCTAACAAATTAACCACTCTTTACTAAAAAAAATCCGTTTTTGGTGATTTTCGTTTCTTTTTGGAACTAAGGGATTTTAAATTTTTTTGTGTGATATTACCTATTAAGAAAAGTAAATGTGAAAGAAATCGGTGCATATGCTGCTCCAATATTCACAAATTACTAGGACAACGTCGGGAAAAACATCTCGGTAACTATACGAGAATACTCTTAGGTGTAAAAAGCAGAGTTCGGATAAAACGCTAAGAAACGGTTCGTTAACATTCTGTAAAATTCTTCCGTCGCGAACGGTATACTAATATAAAGAAATCTTAATAAAAATGGTCACAGATGCATTTCTTAACCAAGGGACGAACCTTATTTCAAATGGGCCATACCGTTCCATAATGTGATATAACCCCCATAAAAAGTTCAGTTTCGATAAGATATATTTACACTCTAGAAGGCGAAAATTTCACAGATCATGCTGAAATTGAAATATGTATATGTACGTTTTTACATTCAATGAATGAATAAAATGATTCATAAAAAAAGATTTTATGAATCATTTCATCAAACCGACGAAACTTAAAAGCGCCTATACAGTTTGTTCACCCGAGGAGGACAACTTTGAGGCAATGGATATCCGCCCCTGTATAGTGTAGGGGGCTCAAATTTAACACTAAACTTCTCCAGTACCTATTCTACAAACATGCTAAGATAATGGTAGACTGGTTAAGAAACGATCGAAATATTTCCTTTTTTAAAATTGAAACCGGTCAGTACCTCTGGAACGAATAACCTTATGCAACAAAACATTTTTTTTTTGTGTCAGAGACCTAAAAAGTTTTTTTTAATAGATTGAGGCTACTGTTTTATGAAGTCATTACACGGGGCAAAATCGCCATTTTTGATATGTTTGAATCGAAAGAAAATATATTTGGAACACAAATTTTTAAATGTTTTATATTTCTGAGTAAATAAATTTTAGTTGAAAATCAATAAAATTTACTTGGAACGCATATATTAATATATTACAACAAAATATATTTGCAAACTAATTTTCTCAAATAAAATATGTATTTATATACCAATAAAATTATTGTTTAGGAACATCTTCAAATATATATAATTTAAGAAAGATTTTCAAAACTTTGGTGAATTTTTCTAATTTCATTTTTAATTTTTCCTTCGTTTCGAATTATTTCTCCCAGTCAAAAATACCATTAACAGCATTGCATTCTGTTTTAAGGGACTCATTTTAAATTTCTGGGTATTTCATGTCAGCATTTTTTTCAATCCTTCGAGTAAATTAATGTTATCAAAAATTATACGATTTCAATTAAAAATTACAAAAAAATTATCATTAAATTACTGAAAAACATAACACAATTAAGGATCGATATTTT
Source organism: Eudasyphora cyanicolor (assembly GCA_963930755.1). NCBI lineage: Eukaryota > Metazoa > Arthropoda > Insecta > Diptera > Muscidae > Eudasyphora > Eudasyphora cyanicolor. The sequence goes on along the minus strand of OZ005736.1, from coordinate 52,033,503 downwards.
CGAAATACTTAAATTTAAATATATTTTTGTTTCGGAATTAAAATCCCAAATAAAAGGTATTAGGGTGGAGACAAGGATTTGTTTAGAACAACATCTTTCAAAATATATAATTTTTGTGTGTACAAAATATTATATATTTAGAGTGTACCAAATATTATATATTTAAAGTGTACCATAAACATATATATGCTTCAAGCCGAATATGTTTGGGACAATATACTACAGAAGCGATTTTTTTTCAGCGTGTACAAATATTTTGTAATGGCAAAGATTATTTTACAATTTTTTTTCTAAAATTCCTATTTTCATTGAAGTATTTGGAACATATTTTTTGAAGTATAAACTCGATAAAGCCGAGATACCATTTACATTAAAGGAAATTATTAAGTGTTGTTAAAACAATTAGAAAATTTTTATTTTTTAAAAAATATACCTTTTTTCTGCCATGGAAAATCCATAAAAATAAAAAAAAATGTGATTCCATTTCTTTAAAGCGATCATCGCAAAGAAGAAAACAATGCCTATTTGCAAAATATATAAATGTATAAATTATGACACATATTGTAAAAATAGGGAAATTTAAAAAAAATGTTTTGGGAGGTACTAAAATGGGAGTGGCAATAACGCCTATTTGGTAATATACTAGTATAAAAAAATTTCAACATAATCCGGTTTTTGAACACCGGAAATTGAAATTCTCTTATTTCTACCAAACATGCTATAATTTCTTCATTTATCCATAGATTTTTACAAATAGACATCGTTTTTTAGAATGCTAGCTTCCAAATGGAACAAATATTTTTTTTGCCAATTTTTTCCCCTATTTTTTATGGTTTTTTTAAGCCAGCAAAAAAACGATTTTAAAAAAAAAATCTAATTATTTCTAATTATTTTAATGACAGTTACTAAACTTCTGTTTCGACGAGAAAGTCATAACTAACTTCTGTAGTCCTCATAATTCCCTTTACTTTAAAGTATATCCGGCCTTTATCGATCATATACTATAAACTATGGTCTACTATAGATATGGTATACTAAAGACACCTTCCAAGCAAATGGGAAATTTAAAGAAAATTTAAAAAATATTACCACAATAATTTTTTTTAATATTTTTTCGTGTTTAGGACACCTTGTTACACCAGAAAATGTTATGCACAGCCCTTCGACAAAAATGTTGTTGCATAGTGCAGTTCGTCCACAACTTATAAAAGAATGGATAAAAACATGGACTTTTCTTGCTTTTTCCAAAATTTTTAATTTTATTTCCTTATATCTTTTCAAGTTTCGTTTTATTCTTGTGGTTTATCTAAATCCATAAATTTTTGCACCGAAATCCGTTCACAATACTAGAAAAGTAACAAAACAACATACATTTCTACAATGTTAAAATTTTTTTATTTTGACTATATATATGTAACCCTATATTAAAAAGAAAATGGCTTATATTTGTTTTTTTTTTTCTTCATTTGTGATACTTAAATACATATTAAGGTAATAAGTTGACTTCATGTAAAAGTATGTAACACGACGCTGCGATAAATATTATTCATATATCCATGGGGTTATCCTTTTATGGATATAAATAGCAGTGGAATCACAAACATATTATCAAACTCACATATTCAAAACCCTTGCAACTGGATACGTTTATAAATAGTTCGTTTTATATCTACGAGAACATTCAATCATGCAGCAATTTTTTTATTTTGTTTGTTTTTTTTTGTGAATCCATTAAAAGCTGAAAATAGCCTCAGCTTGAACAATTTTTTAAAGGATAATAGCGGAAAGTATTTTCGGCCATCACTTTGCATCTTGTGTGTGTGTACGTTTTTTTTTTTTGCAGCGATAACAGAGATCTCCAGTAGGGACAAGAAGCAATTTTTCAGCTATACAAATAAAAAAACACTGTATGATAAACATTACAAAATTGCTATATTATTGCTTTAATATACAACAATGAGTTGTATGAAAATGAAATTTATATCTTCAGTAATTCCTGGGGTTATTAAATAAAAATTAAAAATTAAGTAAGGAAAGGCAGAAAGTCGGGCGGGACAATACAACTCCCTAACAATGCGATAAGGGTCATTGCGATACTAATTTGGAATAATTTGTAAATGGGTAGGAACATATACATGTGACTATATCTAATTCAGAACCGATAATCGCTTAATTAAACAATATTCGTTCCTAAATTGAGAAACATCTTTCTGGAAAATTTTGTAGTGATCGGAAGTAAAGTACAACATCTAAAGCGCTTTGATACCAAATCAGGAGGAACATATATATGGAGGTTCTATATACATTTTAACCGATTTTCCCTGAATACTCATTCATGTAAAAAGACCTCTTTCTGTCGAATTTCGTACTGATCGGATATAAAATATAGTCTCTACAGCGCTTACATGTCAAATCGGGGGTAACATATATGGAGTCTATATATCTATATCTGAACCGATTTTATCCGAATTTAGCACTATTCCTTCATGTAATAAGAAACCTCTTTTTGCCGAATTTCGCACTGATCGGATGTTAAATACAGTTTCTACAGCGCTTACATGCCAAATCGGGGGTAACATATATATGGGGGCTATATCTAATTCTGAACCGATTTTCTCCGAATTGAGCAGTATTTCTTCATGTAATAAGGAACCTCTTTCAGCCGAATTTCGCACTGATCGGATGTAAAATACAGTTTCTACAGCGCTTACATGTCAAATCGGGGGTGACATATATATGGGGGCTATATCTAAATCTGAACCGATGTTGACCAAAAAAGAGCACTGTGCTAAATTTCATTACAATCGGACCATAAATACGACCTGCACTTTGATTACAAGAATACATGGACAGACAGACGGACATGGCTAAATCGACTCAAAAATTGATTCTATGACGATCGGTATAATAAAAAATCTATTTCTTCTCCTTTTGGGCGTTACAAACAAATGCACAAAGTCATAATACCCTGTACCACAGTGTGTGTGGTGAAGAAAAAAGTCAGTATATTTAATTACATCTTGTAATACATTTGAATAAATCGTAGTTAAAAATAATTCCAAATTTTTAAGAAATATTTTCCTTAGGGTGAATAATAATTTCCTTACTGGCATTATGTGATAACCATTAAACCAATTATAAAATATACTTGTTGTAATAAAAAATGTAGTCAAATAATTTTCACCCAATTTTTATTCCATTTATATTTGATTTTCCTTAACTGTAAGATGTGTGTACTCAATAGTAGTTCATATATACTCAATTATAAGAATATTTGGAATCAAATCAAAGAATTACTTTTAAGTAAATCTCCTAACTTAAAACAAATATAAGTAATATTTCCTACGTTTTCGGAATGAGTAATATTTACTTAATTGTACTAAATTTTCCCTCTTTTGAATTTTTTTATTCAATTTGAGTAATTTGTTTGTAGTTAATTTGACTACGCATTTTACTCAAATTTACGAATAGTATTTTTATGAGTGTATGGAACAAAATATCGGCCAAATAGTCGCCGCGACCTCGGTGGCACACCTCCATCCGATGGTCCGAATTTTCGATGACGCTGAGGCATAATTGAGGTTCTATGCCGTTAATGTGCCGTATTATCTCATCCTTTAGCTCTTGAATTGTTGCTGGCTTATCGACGTACACCTTTTCTTTCAAATAACCCCAAAGAAAGAAGTCAAACAGTGTCAAATCACATGATCTTGGCGGCCAATTGACATCGCCACGACATATTGTCTACATCCATATCTTCCAATTCGGGACATAAAAAGTTCGTTATCATCTCACGATAGCGCACACCATTCACAGTAACTGCCTGACCGGTCTTGTTTTGAAAAAAAATACGGCCCAATGATGCCGCCAGCCCATAAACCGGTTTTTCGACAATCGCTCTTGGATTATCATTCGCCCAAATGCGGCAATTCTGCTTATTGGCGAATCCACTGAAGTGAAAATGTGCCTCATCACTTAAGATGATTTTCTTCGAAAATTGATCATCCCCTGTTGTCATTACTTGCCACCATTCGGACCTTTGACCAATCACTCTTGGATTATCATTCGCCCAAATGCGGCAATGCTGCTTACTGACGAATCAATTGAGGTGGAAATGTGTCTCAACACTGAAGATGATTTTCTTTGAAAATTTATCATCCACTGTTGCCATTTCTTGCCATCATTCTGACCATTGACGACGCTTGGAATGGTCAAGAGGCTTTAGTTCTTGAGTCAATTGCACCTTGTAAGCGTGTAAATGCAAGTCTTTATGCATAATGTTCATCAACGACGAGCGTGAGAGGTGCAATTGTTGGGCACGACGAGGAGTTGAGACGGCTCTTCAGCCACACTATCACGAACAGCAGCAATATTTTCTGCAGTACGAGCTGTACGATTACGCATTTTGACTTGAACGCCCATTTTAATAATAAGCCTGAATAACTTTAACGCGTTGCTCAAATTGAGTTAGTCTGAAATTGAGAAATGTCAAATGAAATGTAGAAAAACATCGGCCCTTACAATTTAATCGCCCTTTATAATAATAACACTATGCAACAAAATTTTTGTCCAAGGGATGTGGATAACAGTTTCTGATGCAATTAGGTGTCACAAACACGAAAAAAAATATTAAAAATAATTTGTATGGTACTTTTTTTTTAAATCCAGCATTCATGGATAGTGCTTACAGTATTTGGACCTCAATCAAGTATAAGCCTGATTGAGCCGTGTTAAGCCTCAAATCAAAGGGAATTATGAGGGCTACATATGCTGCAAATATCGCTTTCACGTAGAATCTTTGGTTTAGTAACAGTCGTCACAAATATGAGAAAAAAAATACTTTTTTAAAAACACTTTTTCCTGGTGCAAGAAAACCAGCATGCTAACGAAGAAAACACTGTCTATTTGAAAAAAATCTATGGATAGATGTAAAAGTTATGAGCCATTTTGTAAATGTTAGGGAAATTCAAAAAAATCTTGTTTCATATTTTTTTGTTTTTAAATGATGTGTTTGCTTATATTGAATTCGCCATATGTGGGAGAGCCATATAAGAGACATTGCACTTGCATTTTATTTTATGAGGATTGATGTCAGACATTATAACATTATAGAGAGGACGAGGTTTTATGGGCGTTCGTAACCATCCATAAAACATGATATGCAATGTGAGAGCTATATTGAATGAGATCCGCTCAGATAGAGGGTCATTCTACAATATTTGTGGTTTTTTAATTATGAGATTTCCATTCAGTTACGCCTTTTAGGGGCATGTACATCCCAGTTGTATATACAGTTAGCAAAATTATGAAATTATTGGGTGTCTACTTTCGAAGCAAACTATGTATATGTCAGCTACAGGTACTGCAACTTATGAACCTTAAACCCGGAATTTATGAATGAAATTTCTTATTAATAAATTAGTGTAATTCAGCGCCTTAAAGAGATAAGTCGATTTTCTGAAAAATATTACAAAGTTATTTTCGAAGTATGAGTAAAAGGCAAAGAACTTTTCAATGTGTAAATGATCCCGACAATTTCTGCTAATTAAAAAAATCGATTTGAGTTTTGTAAAATAATAGAATAAATATATGTGCAATATTTTTGTATACGAGTTGAAAATATGAACGAACTGTGGACGCCTAGTATTTTGTGTAATTCGTGCCATGTAAATCTTACTCGATGGAGTATGCGGTAAGTACTTTAAAATTAATGTATTACAATGTTTTGTGGAATAAAACGTTTTAATTTTAGACATCACGTGCAATTTGGAATGCCAATGATTTGGAGAGAACCATTCATTCACGATACGGACTGCTATTTTTGTCTAAGTAAACAGATTGGAGTAGGAAGGAGCAGTCGCTGGAATTACGCTGAAGTAACATCTGTCACTTTGCCAGTTGCACATTCGGAAACAATACCAATGCCCAAGTGTCCAAGTATAGCTAACAGCCTAATTACGGAAACATCAGCAAGTTCAACTGAGTACCGAACTCTGAGCGACTCAAGTTTGAGTCAGAAGTCATCGTTTTTAAGACAGTTTCAACTCAATGATCTAGTGAGAGATTTGGAACTGACCAAAGATAAGGCAGAACTACTTGCATCTCGGATGAAACAGTACAATATTTTGGCCCCAGATGTTAACATATCATATTATAGAGTCCGTGATATACCTTACAAACAATTTTATACAACTGTGGATAACAGATGATTTTGCAAGGACATTCTCGGATTGTTCGAGGAACTTAATCAAACATACAATTCAAAAGAATGACGGTTATTTGTTGACAGCAGTAAAGAAAGTTTGAAAGCAGTACTTTTGCACAACGGAAATCAGAAACCGTCGATTCCCATTGCTCATGCTGTAAACTCTGAGGAATCATACGAAACAATGGCTAAATTGATAAAAAAAACATAAAATATGAACATGACGGGAAAATTTGTTGCGATTAAAAAGGAGTTGGTATGTTATGCCTCTGGGGTAGCCGTGCTCGCGAAGATCATTACAGAAGAAAGAAATGGGCAACAAGAAAACACATTACATTGGGTAAAAACAACATAAAATACACACCTCCCCTCAAAAAATACATTATTTTGCCATCACCGCATATTATAAAAGCCTTGAAGAAAGATTGCAATTCACTCTCATAATTAAAAAGTTTATTTAAAAGTCTTTCTTTTCCAAAAACGAAGAAGGCGGTTTTGATGGGCCTAAAATAAGGAAACTGATGAAAGATGTAAATTTCGAATCATATTTGGCGTCGGATGAAACTGCAGCAGGGAGGTCGTTTAAGCTTGTGGTTTCAAATTTCTTTGGATCCAATAAAAGCCCGCAATATGAAACAATGATTAATGATTTGTTGAAAAATTATGAAAAAATTGGTAAAAAAATATATTTTTCTATATTTATGTATATAACACATAGGTATGTATTCTTCTAACTTATTTTTCGCTTTATGTATTCCAACAGGTGTAAATATGTCCCTAAAAATTCATTTCTGGCATTCTCATTTAAACTTTTTCCCGAGAATCTTGGCGACGAACATGGCGAAAGGTTTCACCAAGAATTGAAGTCCATCGAGCGGCATTACCAAGGGCACTGGGATGAAAGAATGATGGGAGATTATATTTGGTTCCTCATTAGAGAAACCGATTCCGAAATCTACAAACGTCAACAACGAACTCACAATTACTTCTATTGAAAATTGTTCATGTAAATAAACTCAAATGTACATAATATAAATACAAGTAATAAATAAAATCGCTATTTAAACAGATAAAAAAAAAGATTTTTTGAAATTCTCTTACCTCTACCAAAAAGGCTATAATTTCTACATTTATCCATAGATTTTTTTAAAATAATGCTAAACCTTCGACGATAATAGTATTTTTAATAAAAAAAATGTGTTCATAAAAAAATTTTTGGTTTTGATTTTATATAACAGATTTATGCCACAATCTATACAAAAAAATAATTTTTAGGTCTAGGACACAAAAAAAATTGTTTTGTTGCATAGTGTAATTAAGGCTAGAAAAGTACTTACAACTTCACACAAACTTACTATGTATTTTCTATTTATACCCTACACCACACTGTGGTACAGGGTATTATAAGTTTGTTTCACGGCAGATGTTTGTAACACCTGAAAATAACACAGCTAGACCTAAAAGTATACCGATCGACTCAGAATCACTAGCTGAGTCGATTTAACCATGTCTGTCCGTCTGTCCATGCACTCCGTTCGTTCTGAAATTTTGCAGTTTAGAGTATTTCGCAGCTGTAAAGATCCCTATTGAATTTAGTTGAAATCGGTTCAGATTTAGATATAGCTCCCATATCTTTCGTCCGATTTGGCCCTTTAGTCCTATAGAAGCTGTATTTTACATCCAATCCTTTTGAAATTTAGAATGGTAGAGTTTCTTGATCCATGAACCAACATTGACGAATTTGAAGAAAATCAATTCAGATTTAGATATAGCTCCCATAAATATCTTTCGTCCGATTTGGACCTTTAGTCCTATAGAAGCTGCATTTTACATCGCATCGTTTTTAAATTTAGAATGGTAGAGTTTCTTGATCCATGAACCAACACTACCGAATTTGCATCTCTAGTATTCTTTTAGTTGTATGTGTTAGAAGCATTTGTAAAGGGACCTTGGCACATTTATCATCTACAATAACACCATTAGGTCTGCACTTATTTTTAACTGCCAGCACTTTATTGTAGCTAGGGTAAATATCTGAATTGCGTCTCTTGCTTTCAAGCCGAATATTGCAATATTGTCTCTTCGAAAAATCATTTTCAAGGATAAATGCTAAGGCCCCTTCCTCTGACATTGAAATAGGAGATTTTATATCTTGATGACACAATTTTCTAATCTTTGGCGGTCTTGATATACTTTCAATGGTCTCTTTTAGAACAACTGCCAAATCTACTTGTCCTTCTTTTCGAGCCGACATTGATGCTGCTGTAACTAATAGATTTGTTTGGTTGTTTTCCGACATTGAAAGGTTTGCTGCTTGTCTTCTCTTACTACGTTCAGATTTCTCAGAAAAATCAAGTGGCGGGCGTCCAGTTAGCGATGCATTTTTTTCTGCTGAAGTTGACACTACTGGCAGCTCCAAAAAAGAGATTTCGGTAGTTATCTGTCTCTCTATTGTGGTTTCCGAACTGAGCCAGTCACAAAATGTTGTCTGAAAAACACTTAATTTTCTATGACATTTTTCCCATTTTGCAGTCAAATTAACGTTAAGCATGAGAGCCTTTTTTGCTAAATAGCTTTTATATTTATCGGAAATCGGATCTTGTCCACTTTTTTCTACAAAATAGTTCACTATTGTGTCCTCGTATTGTCCATTCTTTCTTTGTAACAACCAAATATCAAAAATTTCCGAATTTTTGAAACAGGTGTAGGCTGAAAAAAAATTAGTTTTCTTAAAAATCGCAAAAAATCGCAAGTCGCAGCAAACATATTGAAAAACTACACACTTCAAGCTAACTTCAGGTGGTGATCATATGCTTAACACTCTTAAACAAAATTTGTTAAGCTTAGGAAATCTTAGAAAAAAAAAATAAAAAAATTAGGAAGCTCTGGAAAACATGCATTAATTTCCTATAGCATCTATTTTTTTTATCATCTGTTCTACAAAATTAATCTACTCACCGTCACTCTTATTTTCCATTTTAAAAAATTAGAATATCTTTTCTTTTACACTAGAAGCAACAGTTTAAATAATCACTGTAAAATAATGCTCGCAACTCAGTTTATAAATGAATCCAAAATTGACAACTTCGATAACATGTGGTGTAACGGTAAACTTTAAATAACAACAACAAACATTATTTTTGGTTGTTTTGGAGTGTCTGCTTTCAGATTGGCATGACGAAAGCGGGATTGGCAAATGTTAAAAAATTTACTTTTGGCCAAAGAATGTCAAACTTGGGACCATAGTGAAATGTTTTGCTGTAGATGACTATGCAACAACAACGTATTTGGTCGTACCCTACCATTTCTTCTTGTTTTTATTTTTTTGTTTTATTCGATCTGCTTTCATAGTACATATTTTGTTTTTGCATTTAGGCTCAAGATCATTGTGAAGACTTACCAAGTGGAACAGAAACATAGTTGGAGGAATTACAAAATAATTCTGACGTTTCTTAACCAGACAACCGATTGCGCAAAATGGATTTTGAGCGCGGCTTTCAGTATAACAGATTTCAGGAAAAAAAAACAATTCCCTTTTTTGGGGATTTTCGAATTTATTTACTAGAATACACACAAAAAAAGATTTTATGAATCAGACGTAAAAGGCGAAAGTTACACACGCTTAAACATTTTGTTTACCCTAGGTTGCCAACTTTCATCTTAAAAGACACTTCCTGGAGAATATTTTCGAGAAAAGAACGAATCCAAAATTTGCTTCTCCGCCCCTGCATACCACAGGGGGCCCAAACTTAAAACTTAACTACTCTAATACCTCTTCTACAAACATGCCAAGTTTGGTCGCAATCGGTTGTCTGGTTAAGAACGTAACAACAATCTTTCCGTGTATTTCCTTTATTCAGAATGTACGCCACAAATAATTGCACTAGATTTGATATTTGATTTCACCTTAATAGTCTGGATATCTATAAATCTTGTCAAAAGCTTAAAATTACTTTACTTTGTTTTTTGCTTCTCATGAAAAGCATGAACATGTGGGTTATGTCATTTTGTATTTCAGATGACGATATATTACTTGCATATGCCTTTTATCATTTATCAACTTTCCTCCCAATGAATTGATTGACCTCATCGGCATGTGTCATTGTCATACATATATTTACATAAGACGAATGTATTCATTAATTGTTTCGCGGAAATGTAATCGGAAACCAATGCCCCATCACACACACGTGTAGTGCGCTATGACGTATGAGTTACTCGGCAAGATTTCACTTGTTGGTCATACGCCCCCGTCTGTTGTTGTTTCGATTGTGACATATGTTTGAGATTTCGTGGAGGAAAATTGAGCGAAACTTTTTCAAAGGTAATTGAGAGTGTTCTATTATGGAAATAAATAAATACATAAATACAACCAAAAAATCGTTTAATTCAATTGTTGAAGGTTATATTTGTTGTCATTTGATTACGATACCATATTGCCTTTGGCGTGTTTGTGTGTGTGGGGAATAAAAATATACCAAATGTTAGTGTTACAAGAAAATATTGTAGAAAAAATAAATTATTCTATTATTCAGCGCACTGTAAAATCGATGACAAACTGTAATAATAATTCCAGCGTCGTTCTGCCCTTCTGCCCAAAATGTGTTTGTGTTCCAAGTACTGGAACTTCGCTAGAAGCCACGTTTCACGGGATTTTGTTAGTGCTTAGTTAATGTAGCCCTATACCATTCCTAGCCAAATAATGGTGGTGAATATTCTACACCCTTTTCATACATACCATTTGTACGATTTTTTTTATTTTTCTTTTTTGAGTTTTTTTTCCCTGCACATAATTTACTAATTTAAATTAAACTCAATTTTATCAACATTTCAACATTTAACCAGGTCATATCTAAACCATTAACCCCGTTTATAAACCCCATAAAATAGGGCACCACAACATCAATTATTTCACGGCAGACAACAACGTGTAAAACCGTGCAGTCAAACGACCCAGTGAGCGACCTACACATGACAATAAACGTGAGCAATTGCCATTGAACTCCACCCCATTTGTCCAGAGGTTTCGGTTGTCTGTTTTTGAATTCATTGACATTTGTGACGAACAAACATCCATGTAAACAAACCGAAACAAAAAAAAACGCACACACACTCCGCACCTCTACTCAACTAAAACCGACAATAGACATTTTTTGTCCAAGGTTACCAAAGGACGATGGGAATAACCCAAAATGACCATCAAATGACAAAAAACGAAGTAAACAAATGTAGGCAATTGAAAAAAGGATTCAAAGCTTAATAATTTCAATAAATTCCATAACTTTTGAAGACATATTACGGCCCTACTTTTGAGTACACAATAGGGTGTAGTGGGGACTTGAAATATCAAATTTAAACAGATTTTTATTCAATACAAATAAAAAACAAGTAAAAGCGTTAAGTTCGGCCATGCGGAATCGTATATACCCTCCACAAAGGACAGCATGTGAATGGTTTCGGGCACAAATAAAGTCATATTAGTAAATTTCAGCCCGATTCGTTGATTTTTTTATTTTTGTTGCGTTAAGAAGTAAAATCTAGATGGACTTTTGTATGGGGGCTATATCAAAACATGGACCTATGGCTACCGTTGTTCGTGTGAAGGTTTCAGGGACAAATACACAGCAGTTACAAATTTTTAGTCCGATCAGTTGACATTTGTGGTCTCTATGGCGTTAAGAAATCAAATCTGACAGATGCTATATATGGGGACTATATCAAAATATGGACCGATATTGTCCACTTTCAACCCCAAGTTACCTGCAGCTATAGACAGTATCTATACCAAATTTCTGCCACCTAGCTTAAGTATTATAGATTGTAGCGTGATTAGGTCTTAAATCAATATTTAGAGGTGTTAAAAACGGAGTTACAAAATGAATATACCCCCATCCTATGTTGGAGGGTATACATGGTTATGGCCTATTGAACAACGCAAGTTCGTATAAAATAATTGCTTCTTCTTTTCTGCATTTCAAATATTAAAGTCTGAAAATCTGTTTGAGGCTGAAAATCTATTTTAGATGTATACTTACAATATATGAGCACTATACCGAGTAAATAAACATGAACAACATCTTATGTCACGAAATCCTTACCTGAAAGACAGGAAAAATAAAATTAAATATTAGCAAAATTATTTATGGAAAGTATCGAGTATGCAGCAAAATGAGTATGCAGAAGTAAAGAAGGACTAAGTTCGGCCATGCCGAATCTCATATACCCTCCACCATGGATCGCATGTGAATGGTTTCAAATTAACTCATGGGGGCTATATCAAAAAATGGATCGATACTGTCCATTTTCAATCAAAAGTTACCTGCATCTATAAGAAGTATTTATACCAAATTTCAGTTATCTAGTTCAATTATTGTGGATTGTAGCGTGATTACAACAGACGGACAGGGCTAAATCGTCTTAGAATTGTAAGATCTATGGGTTCTCCGATCAATATTTAGAGGTGTTACGAACGGAGAAGGTCGCCCAAATTGAACACAAAATGGAAGAACTTAACAAGGCATGAATTTTGATAACAAAAATGCTATAATCTGCAAGCATTCTTCGTTTGTAAGTCGATTCATGGTTAATATTTAGACACAACTGAACATGAGTGACATTAACATGTTACACGAAAACAGCTGTGCTTTCAAAAACAGTGCTGTCAAAAAGAAAGTTGCAAAAATTCTAACTTAAAAATTTTTGCCAAGGTCGAAATTTACAAGCTAGCAGGCTACCATTTTGCACGCGTTATTTTTTTGCCGGCATATGCATTTTATATATTTTAGACTGATCTGGCTACTACACTGCAGGGTTTTCCATTACTACTACAGGGTTTTCCAATAAGAGTGATATGATTTCTTTGAAAAAAAAAACACAATTATTGTTAAGGAAATTCAAAAGTTTTTTATTTAATGTGAAGTACAGTCGATACAATTAAGTTCTAAATAATACGTCATTCAAATGGCCCCCCCGACTTCTTATGAACGAACGAACGAACGAATTCGATGAACCCAATTTTCGAGCACTTTTTCTACTAAATCAAGTCGTATGTCATGAATGGCACGTTCAATATTGACTTGTAAAGCTTGAAGAGAGTCTGGTTTATTTCAAAAGACCAATGACTTCAAATATCCCCACAAGAAATAGTCTAATGGTGTTAAATCACAACTTCTTGGAGGTCATTCAATATCACAATTTCTTGAAATAATCGAATTTTTGAAGGTAGTGAATTTTTCTCCCCTAAAGTGCTTCGGTCAGAGAAAAACGTTTAACAATCCGACCCACCCTTGTACACAATGCCCTCCATCATATGCAGGACATCATTATTTACAACAGTTCAGTACAGCACAGCACAGCTTTAATATAAAATATTCTGCTTACGAATTTATTTTCTTTCCCTCAATCAACAACGCAATTATGTATTTACGCTCAGTCGCAAAAATAACACCAACTTGTTTATTTGCTGTCTATATTTTCACTATGCCAATTCGCAATTAGTCGTTGGATATATACAATATAAATGCGCAAAAATTAAACGTCAACATAAGTAATAATAAACAAAAACAAAATAATCCTGTCTCGATATTATTAACCGAAAATAAAGCTTCACCCAAAGCGTGGGGGAGCGACAATGGCATTTATACCTCACAATCAATCAATCTTTCAAGTCCCAAGCGATTTATTCTTCTTCTTGCTCTACTAAACATTGGATGACCTTCAGAGCCTTTGCAAAAAGGGAATCCATGTTTGTCTCGGTTTTTCCCAGCCGACATTCATCACTTCTGCTCTTTGATGTATGAGCTTGTGGCGCTTATTGTTGTAGAAAATATTAGCCTGGGATTTCAACCAGCCGCGACAATAAATCCTATTCCTTTTTTGTGGAGCAAAAATGATAAATTTTAGAGTATGAACGTTAAATTATGAAATTGTTAATTACAAAAATTCACATTTTCAAGATGTTATGAAAATAAAGGTAGCTCATATAGCGTTACACTAAGAAAAAACGTAAGTTACACAGGGCGACATAAGGTGAGGGTCTGTGATCGGCGGGAGTTCTGACTACCGGGAAAAGTTAGAATGGTCAACAAAAACGTATACGGGTCCCGGTGTTATGCTTTGTCACGTCTAGGATTGCACTCATATAGATGAATTTATCAAGCAGTTGATTGACACAACTCGAGAACGACTAGTCCGATTTTGCTGCAAAAAATTTAGAAAAATTAAGTATAATAATTCCTACAACTTTTGATAATAACAAGAGCAAACATAAGTGTAGTAACTGTCGTTAAAACTATTAGAAAAAAATTTGTAAAAAAACTCGTTTGTTGGCACGAAAAAAACCACAAAAAATAAAGAAAACGAAAAATTTTATTTGTTCCATTTTTGAAAGCTAGCATCCTAACGAGGAAAGCAATAATATATATATAATATATAATACCCTACACCTCCCTAACAATGCGATAAATGTAATTGCGATAATAATTTGGAATAATTGGTAAGTAGGCAGGAACATATTATCTAATTCTGAGCCGATAATCGTTAAATTAAGCAATATTTATTCCAAAATTGAGAAACATCTTTCCGGAAAATATTAATGATCGGAAGTAAAGTACAACTTCTATAGCGCTTTGATACCAAATCAGGAGGAACATATATATGTAGGTTATATATAAATCTGAACCGATTTTCCCTGAATACTCATTCATGTAAAAATACCTCTTTCTGTAGAATTTCTTACTGATCGGATATAAAATACAGTCTCTACAGCGCTTACATGTCAAATCGGTGGTAACATATATATGGGGGCTATATCCAAAACTCCACCGATTTTCCTCAAATTTGGCAGTATTAATTCATGTAATAAGAAACCTCTTTCTGCCGAATTTCGTACTGATCGGATTAAAAATACACTTTTTACAGCGCTCACATGTAAAATCAGGGCTAACATATATATGGGGGCTATATCTAAATCTGAACCGATTTCTTCCAAATTTAACAGTGTTCATTCATATAATAAGAGACCTCTTTCTGCTGAATTTCATACTGATCGGATATAAAATAAAGTTTTTACAGCGCTTACATGTCAAATCGGGGCTAACATATATATGGGGGCTATATCCAAATCTAAACCGATTTTAACAAAATTAAATAGGGATCGTCCTTGGGCAAAAAAAAAGATATGTGTAAAGTTTCCTCAAGATCGGGCCATAATTGCGACCTGTACTTTGATTACAAGAATACATCTACAGACACACGGACATAGCTAAATCGACTCAGAAAGTGATTACAAGTCGATCGGTGTAATAAACAATGGATCTATCTCTTCTCCTTTTGGGTGTTACAAACAAATGCACAAAGTCATAATACCCTGTACCACAGTGTGGTGTAGGGTATAAATACAATATTTTTCAATATTTAACATTTTTGAAGATGCCTTATAGAAATGCGAATGGCAAAAGTCCATAAATTAATCTCAGTCCATAAGTAAACAACCACACTTCGGACTATTCCAGCGCTGTTAAACATCTTATTTCATGTTACTTATCTTTTTTACGGACTTAAAGTTGCACATCTTGACAATTTTCAACTTTGAGTTATGTCACTCTTAACGTAAGTGAGAGATATGAGCAACATAATTTAAAAAATTTTCTATACAGATTATAGATTTCAGCTTAAAAAAATCATAACATTAAACACAATTGAATTATTTGAAAAATTAAGATCTTAAAAAGATAATATCCCTTCGGAATATTAAATTAACAAATGTTCTTTAAACAATCACACAACGCCACCAACCACAATGATAATAGCTAAAATTCCCTTTTTCACAAAATGTATTTTCGTGGGCGTAATTGAGATAATGTATATACATATTAGGGCGGGTCGATTTAAAAATCGCCCATTGCTCAGTGAAAATCGTATTCTAGGGATCAAAATAAGAAACTTTGCCGAAGGAACCATACCTCTAAAACGAATTCTGATGTCCCGGAAAAAATCCCACTTTGACCCATTTAGAGTGCTCCAATCGAGTCCAAATGTATGGAACCCCCAGAGGGTTCCAGCGGGTGTGCCACTTGCATGGGTGGATCGGGCCTCCAAAGTTAGTGGGGGTCGGTCATACATTTGGACTCGATTGGAGCCCTCTAAATGGGTCAAAGTGGGATTTTTCAAAATTTGCCCCTACCCAAAAGTTCGACCCAAATTCCGGGACATCAGAATTCGTTTTAGAGGTATGGTTCCTTCGGCAAAGTTTCTTATTTTGATCCCTAGAATACGATTTTCACTGAGCAATGGCGACTTTTTTTGCCTCCCCACAAATCGACCCGGCCTAATACATATGTATATGAATCTTTGTTGATTTTCCTGCGTAGATAACAATCACGGAATTTTGTTCAAGGTCAGCAATTAATTATATTCCATACAATAACACGTTCATGAATTTATAAATAACAAGAAATATAGAACATATATGCATAAACGTACAATTTATACAATTGAACGTTCTATTTTGAAAGTGGCGTAAACGCCACTCTGCTTTACCCGATTCGCCATTGAAAAAAGTAGGTTAATAAAACTCAAATACCAAAATTGTCACTTAATATAGAAACATTGAAGTCTTGAGATGAACTGAATGTAAATACTAAATTTCTACTGTCCCCCTACCCTTCTAAAGGTACGAGTCTTTGTTTAAAAACAGAATGGCGTTTACACCACCTTCAAAATAAACACTTCAATTTATACAATAACTCTAATAAAGATATTTTCAGATTTTCCACTCAACTTTTATAAAGACTTTATAAACTTATGTAATATATAAACTTATATATATTACATACATAAGAAATGTATGTAATATATAATAGGTTAACATCAAAAGCATTTAATTCTGATGTGTCTTTAAGATATAAATGGGAAAAATATAATGAAACAACCTTTTCGAGTAATCTTTAAAGTAATCTACATCCTTTCGTTCATTTCTGTTGAATAATCCGACTAAAGTAAACGAATCTTATTGAGACATGAATAATTGATTTATTGGTACTCAGAATGGGAGATGTCAGTATGATGGACAAATGTTTATCATTCTTCGTTGGTATATAGTCATTACAAACCAGTAAGGAAAGGCACAAAGTCGGGCGGGGCCGACTATATAATACCCTACACCTCCCTAACAATGCGATAAAGGTCACTGCGATAATAATTTGGAATAATTGGTAAGTAGGCAGGAACATATTATCTAATCCTGAGCCGATAATCGCTAAATTAAGCAATATTCGTTCCTAAATTGAGAAACATCTTTCCGGAAAATATTAATGATTGGAAGTAAAGTACAACTTCTATAGCGCGTTGATACCAAATCAGGAGTAACATATATATGGAGGTTATATATGAATCTGAACCGATTTTCCCTGAATACTCATTAATATAAAACAAGTAAGAAAGTTTCAGTCGGGTAAACCGACTAAGGTATACCCTCACTTTGTGAGTAATGTAATATTGAATATTACTCGAATTATTCTGTCAATTTGTGTGGGAGGTACCAGAAGGGGTTTATCAAATACACCTTTTTTTTGCTGAACATTAGATACTTTAAATTCATTGCACTGTGCCGACTTATAAGCATTTATGTGCACTGGTATAAACGTTATGAGACATTAAATTGTTGTATGATTTGGGCATTTTGTGTGGGAGGTACAAAGAGGGGCGTGGCAATAACGCCCATTTTTCACAGGGCTATAGACACTATAAAAACATTACACTGTACAAAATTTCAAGTATTTTTATACACTGGTTTTAATGTTATAAGCTGTTAGCTTTTGGTGCAAAAAGGTACCTTTGTGTGGGAGGTACCAAAAAGGGGCGTGACAACAACACCCATTTTCCCCTGGACTGTAGGCAATATAAAAGCATAATACTGCACAAAATTTCAAGTATTTTTATACACTGTTATTAATGTTATAAGCTGTTAACTTTTGGTGCAAAATGGTGCATTTGTGTGGGAGGTACCAAAAGGGACGTGGCGACTTCGCCCATTTTTCTCGAGTTGATAACGACTAATAAGCTAATACTATGTGTGGAATTTCAAAAGATTCGAATAAGTGGTATAGCAGTTATTAAAAAATCAATATTTCACAACATTTTAACCCTTTGTGGGGGAGGTACTAGAAGGAGTAAACCAATATGGCCCATCTTCGAACTTAGCCGGAGATAGAAAAAAATATTACCACATACCAAATTTGAGGTCAATCGGTTACTCCTTTCGAGAGTTATCGTGCGCACCAGCCAGCAGACACACAGACAGACAGACAGACAGACGGACGGACATTGCTCATTCGACTTAAAATGACCCAAAACGGATTTCCTCCGAACATACTTGGGGTCTTAGGTCACTCCTTCGACGTGTTACACTTTTTTCCGTAGCAAATGATACCCTCGTCACACTAAAGTGAGGGTATAAATACCTCTTTCTGTAGAATTTCGTACTGATTGGATATAAAATACAGTCTCTACAGCGCTTACATGTCAAATCGGTGGTAACATATATATGGGGGCTATATCTAAATCTGAACCGATTTTCTCCGAATTTGGCAGTATTCCTTCGAGTAATAAGAAACCTCTTTCTGCCGAATTTCGCACTGATCGGATATAAAATAACATTTTTACAGCGCTTACATGTCAAATCAGGGGTAACATATATATGGGGGCTATATCTAAATCTGAACCGATTTTCTCCGAATTTGGCAGTATTCCTTCGAGTAATAAGAAACCTCTTTCTGCCGAATTTCGCACTGATCGGATATAAAATAACATTTTTACAGCGCTTACATGTCAAATCAGGGGTAACATATATATGGGGGCTATATCTAAATCTGAACCGATTTTCTCCATATTTGGCAGTATTCCTTCATGTAATAAGAAAACTCTTTTTGCCGAATCTCGCACTGATCGGATATAAAATACAGTTTCTACAGCGCTTACATGTCAAATCGGGGGTTACATATATATGGGGGCTATATCCAAATCTTAACCAATTTTCTCCGAATTTGGCAGTATTCCTTCATGTAATAAGAAACCTCTTTCTGCCGAATTTCACACTGATCGGTTATAAAATAAATTTTTTACGGCGCTTACATGTGAAATCGTGGGTAACGTATATATGGGGGCTATATTTAAATCTGAACCGATTTTTTCCAAATTTTACAGCGTTCATGCATATAACAAGAGACCTCTTTCTGCTGAATTTCATACTGATCAGATATAAAATAAAGTTTTTACAGCGCTTACATGTCAAATCGGGACTAACATATATATGGGGGCTATATCTAAATCTGAACCGTTTTTAACCAAATTAAATAGGGATCGTCCTTGGGCCAAAAAAAGATATGTGTAAAGTTTCGTCAAGATCGGGCCATAATTGCGACCTGTACTTTGATTACAAGAATACATCTACAGACAGACGGACATAGCTAAATCGACTCAGAAAGTGATTACAAGTCGATCGGTATAATAAACAATGGATCTATCTCTTCTCCTTTTGGGTGTTACAGACAAATGCACAAAGTCATAACACCCTGTACCACAGTATGGTGTAAGGTATACAAATTTACAAAATACAGAATATGAACAGGTACCGTGAAATAACTCCCAAATGACATAGGTACCAAAAATAAATGTTATAAGCCCCAAAAAAATAAATAAGCCCAAAAAAAATAGTAGTTAAAATTGGGACTATTTTCATAAATTTTTTGAGAGTTATTTCGTTACACAGTACAACACATGATTTTGGGACCCAATTCTACGGACTGGGCGTGAAAGAACTTCTGCATCATTCGTTTAGTCAAGTTGTCTCAAATAATAATTTATTGGTCATACGAATTTCTTTGATCAAGGTGGATTTTTAGCACTTTTTCTACATTTTAACATGGTTATATCTCGGTATTGCGTACGGAATATCTCTTTGTGTCTGACGCAAAAATGGGGAACAAACCTACCCGAAAAAGTGCATCCAGTACCTTAAAAATCGCAAACACGTTACCATTGTTTGATAAAACCATAATATGAACTCTGTGCGTATGATAAATGCGTAATCTATACATCAGTCATACGACATCAATAACACAACAAAATTTGACTTCTTGATAAAATGTACCTCTTAAAGAGAAGAAAAATAGCACTGCTCAACAAAATATTTTTTTTACCGAGACCGTTTATTATACCGATCGACTTGGAATCATTTCCTGAGTCGATTTAACAATGTCCGTCTGTCCGTTCGTCTTAGGATGTATGGTTGTGATCAAAGTGCAGGTCGTATTTGTGGTCCGATAGTGCTGAAATTTTGCACTGCGCTCTTTCTGACCCATGAATGATCCATATGGCAACTGGTGTAAATCGGTTGAGTTTAAGATATAGACCATATATATATATTTACCTCCGTTTTGTCATCTAAGTGCTATTGCAATTTTATTTTACATCTGATCATTACAAAATTTGGCAAAAGGAATTCATTGATTCAATGAATTAATGAACACTGTCAAATTATAAATAAATCGGTTCAGATTTAGATATATCCTCCCTATATACGATCCTGCCGATTAGGCATCAACTTGTCAGAGAAGCTTTATTTTACAGCCGACCATTATAAAATTTGGCAGAGAGAAGTTCTTTGTTAGCATTGCCAACTTTAAAGAAAATCGGGTCAGATTTACCTATAGCGCCTATGACATTTAAGGAGGTACTTTTCAAAACTTGACTACATGTATTGTATTCCACTTTTGACAGAACTGATTTTTTGATTTTTTTTGTTTGGTAGCTTTGAATTCAAAACTCAGAGAAAATAAAATTTGTGCGAAGCCTGTACTAATCTTGACGTCTTTAATAATGCATCAAAATTTCGGGTTAAATACATAGGGCCATAGTATTTTCTCAAATTGAGCAAAGACACAAAAAGTGGAATAGTCATGTTTTGTAAAGTACCTCCTCATTTACGATTATACTTACTAAAGAAAATTAGAAGTTTAGTCAAAGCAATTTTTAAATAGCTGGCGCGCAAGAAGTCGTTGGCAAGTAAGCAAATGTCAGTTGGTACCTCAGGTAAGTAATGTAATATGGACTATTACACAAATTAATCGGTCAATTTCTGTGGGAGGTATCAGGAGGGGTTTAACAAACGAACCTATTTTTCGCTGAACAGTTATCAAATACATTGCACTGTACCGAATTGCAAGCGTTATTAAATGTTCGTATGATTTGCCCAATTTGTGTGGACGGTACCAAAAGGGTCGTGTTGACAACGCCCATTTTTTACAGGGCTTTAGGTACTTTAAAAGCATTACATAGTGCAAATTTTGTAGTATTTTCGTAAATAAGTACTGACGCTATAAGCTGTTAACTTTTTGTAAGAAATGGTACCTTTGTGTGGAAGGAACCAAAGGGGGCGTGGAAATAACCCCCATTTTTCACAGGACTATAGGCACTATAAAAACATTACACTGTACAGATATAGAAAACAGAATCAACTGTACCCGGGTGGTCTTTTGGACTCCTAAATCCTGTATGGAAATCTTCTTACATATCCAAAAAGACAAAAATCAATATATTTAATTCAAATGTTAAGTCATCCCTGTTGTATATCTTTGAGATGTGGGTAATTCCAAAGAAAACCGACCCACTCCGAATATTTATGGATTTAGATGAGTTTTTACACGCGTATACTAGAAGACCATGCAGACTTATGACCATTTACCGATGGTCCAAATTCATAACGGTTTAGATTTTGTAGGGTGCCAAAGTTGGTCACCTACAACATTTTTTTTACAAATTTAGCCTTTTTTAAATCTTCATAACTTTTGAACGGAATGTCAGATTTAAATGATATATTTACCATTTGAAAAATTTTAACGTCCTCTCTCAGAATTGCAAATGAAGTCATAATTTTTTATTTTCCCACAAGATGTAAAACTTTCAACATGGGTCCTCCATGGGTTAAAAAAATATGAATAAATTAATGTCCGTCCGTCTGTCTGTTTAACTGAATGGTTCGTGCGATAACTCTAAAAATTATTGACCGAATGACTTAAAATTTCGTACGTAGTAGTATTTTCTTTAAGTCTAGTTTATGTTTGTGGTACCTCCCCCACAAGTGGTTAGGATTTTGTGAAATGCGAAAACTCTTATAACTTCCAAACTACTAATGCGAATCTTGTGAAATTTCGTGCATAGTAATCATTTCACCGTCTATAAAAGCTGACAAGTATGTTGTAATCCGTTAGGATTCGATCATAATAGAAGAAGTTTGTCAGATTTGAGGCCAGTTCCAGACAATATTAGGGAGCAATATTTGAATATAGAACCTAATGCAAGGATTTGCTCTTGCTGTAGATCTAAAATCTCGAAAATGAAAAATAAAATGTGTGCAAATATTAAAGAAAACGATGATGCCGAATTTATTCCAAAATATTATTTTTTTCCAAGCTTGAAGGAGTTTTATTCTGAATATCAGAAGAAGCATCCAGAGGGTAAAGTTGGATTTTCTAAATTCGCCTCCTTGAGACCACAGGAATGCGTATTAGCAGGAAGTAGCGGAACACATTCTGTTTGCGTCTGTGTTACACACAAACATATGAAGCTGATGTGTGAAGGTGTCTTTAAAAACAGTTTTAACAGTCAACATTATAACAATTATAACAGTCAACATTATAGCAAAACACCAGTCAGCGCATGTTATATGCTAGAATGTCCAAAATGTCCTGAATTCACAAGAACCAAAGAATTTTTGGAAAAATATTTCGAAAGAGGTGATGTAGAAACTGTGCAGTACAAGATGTGGACATGAACGGACAGATCCGAACTCGTTACAAAAATCCAAAGCTCTGAAGAATTTATGGAACATTTTTTTAGACAAATTGCCCAAATTTTTAAAGCATGGTTTCATGACAAAGAACCAAAATACATATTTTGAGACAGTGAAGCAAAATTTAACAGATAACGAAATGTTAGTTGTGCTGGTTCGCTGAGAACTATAGTTTTACTATACAAGATGAAATACAATCATACCACTGGAACAACGCTCAAGCAACTATTCACCCATTTGGTGTTTATTATAAATTTGATGGCCAGATTAAGTTCACGAGTTATATACAATGAGTCGGTACAACTGTTTATAAAAAAAATGAATCGATAATATAACGTTAGAAGTAAAGAAACCTCAAAAAATTTTCTACTTTTCGGATGGATCGGCCGCTTAATATAAAAACAAATCAAATATTTATTGCCTGACGCTGCACGAGAAAAAATTTAACATAAAAGCGGAATGGAATTTGTTTGCACGTCCCATGGAAAGAATGTATGCGATGGTCTCGGAGGTACTGTTAAACGGTTGGTGACACGGTCATGCATTCTGAACAAAAGTCATGAAATAATAACGCCAAAATCCATGTTTAACTGGGCAAAATCGAATATCTAGAATTTTATTTGCGCTTCCCAGGGTGAATATTAGGCCGGGTCGATTTGTGGGGAGGCAAAAATAGTCGCCATTGCTCAGTGAAAATCGTATTCTAGGGATCAAAATAAGAAACTTTGCCGAAGGAACCATACCTCTAAAACGAATTCTGATGTCCCGGAATTTGGGTCGAACTTTTGGGTAGGGGCAAATTTTGAAAAATCCCACTTTGACCCATTTAGAGTGCTCCAATCGAGTCCAAATGTATGACCGACACCCACTAACTTTGGAGGCCCGACTCACCCATGCCAGTGGCACACCCCCTGGAACCCCTGGGGGTTCCATACATTTGGACTCGATTGGAGCATTCTAAATGGGTCAAAGTGGGACTTTTTCCGGGATATCAGAATTCGTTTTAGAGGTATGGTTCCTTCGGCAAAGTTTCTTACTTTGATCCCTAGAATACGATTTTCACTGAGCACTTCACTGAGTGGGGGTCGGTCATACATTTTGACTCGATTGGAGCACTCTAAATGGGTCAAAGTGGGATTTTTTCCGGGACATCAGAATTCGTTTTAGAGGTATGGTTATTTCGGCAAAGTTTCTTGTTTTGATCCCTAGAATACGATTTTCACTGAGCAATGGGCGATTGTTAAATCGACCCGCCCTATTGAATATGAAAGAGAAGAAGAAAAAAACACAATCTATTCATCACGTGTACCCTGTTGATATTGGAAAGGTACGAACAAAATATTTTTCCCAATCGGAAGCCTATAACACATATGACATATATAAAGTAAATAGCTAAATATAAAAGAGTGTAAAGTCCTAATTAATGTTTTTTAATAAATATTATAATAATGTTAAGTATGTATTTATATATTTATTTTAAAAAATTCTCCTTTGTTTGGATTTGCCCCAAAATAGAGTGGGTGGTTCAAAAAGGGGCGGGGCATTTGCGCCCTTTTTTGTTCAGCTTTTACAGATGGTGAAATGATTACTATGTATGAAATTTTACAAGATTCGCATTAGTAGTTTGGAAGTTATAAAAGTTTTCACATTTCACAAAATCGTAACCACTTGTGGGGGAGGTAATACAAAGAGTGGACCGATATGGTTACTCATCAAACATAAACTAGACTTAAAGAAAATACTACCACGTACGAAATTTTAAGTCATTCGGTCAATCATTTTCAGAGTTATCGCACGAACCATTCAGTCAAACAGACAGACGGACATTAATTTATTCATATTTTTTAACCCATAAAGGACCCATGTTGAAAATTTTACATTTTGTGGGAAAATAAGTGGTTGATTATTAAAAATAAAACGAAGAAAATTGAAGATACGCTTTTCAGGATAATCAAGGATTAAGGACATTTTCATCCTTTTGACGTCCTTAATTCAAAAAATTGATCACTTCTTTTGCAATTCTTAGAGAGGACGTTAAAATCTTTCAAATGGTACATATATAATTTAAAACTGACATTCCGTTCAAGGGTTATGAAGACTTTAAAAAGGCTAAATTTGTAAAAAAATTGTAGGTGGCCAAATTTGACACCCTATAAAATGTAAACCGTTATGAATTTGAACAATCGGTAAATGGTCATAAGTCTGCATGGTCCTCTAGTATACGCGTGTGAATTTCATTGAAATCGAAAGGGTCAAATATTTAAATTGTCATTTTATGTTTCATATAATATATGTTTCCTAGTGTTTGACAAAGTTGGCATGGGACCTCTCTGCGTATGATAAATTTATTCTCTCTACAGCACTCATACGATATCAATCACGAAACCAACTAATACCTCAACGCTGAATTCGGTCATTTTTGCTCCAAGATGCTTATTTAAGGAGTTATAGCCGTTTTAAATTTAACTGCAAATATTGATATTTTCACCAAAAAAAAAAATAAGTTATCGCATCCAGTGGTTCTAGGACGCCTTTTTAAATAGCTGTAGTTGTTTTGAACCAGTCTGCTGAAATTTAATATTACTTTCTGCAAAGACGTCTGACAAAGAGTAAACAACAGTTTATGACATCTCCCACACACACACACACACACACACAAAAAAAATACCAAATTCCATATTAAATTTACCTAACACACATTTCCTCACTTGTTAAAAATAATATATTATAGAAGCCATAATCCTGCCAACCCTAATTACAATTCTTTGAATTCCTGTTTAAAAGTTCACTTCAATTTCCCATTGAATATGTAAGACATCGCAAAGTGTCTCTAAGTGGGTGTAATTAATGTAATATTTATAGACCATGAAATTTGTTTCAAGGTCGTGACAAACTTATATTCCAAACAATCATACATAATCTCATTTCATTCCATTTACAACACATTTTAATATTAATTTGAGACCATATAAAATTAGTTTATTCTAGAAACTTCTGCATTTTGGCAAATAAGAAAATATACATTTGTGTGTCCATTTCATTTAAAAGAATACCAACGAATAAGAAATTTTACGTTTTTTCAGTGACTGCTCGGATCAAAAATAATAAATAATAATAAATGTCATCCCGGAGCGAGTGAGTTGTCAGATACGAACGAATAGAAATTTCAACGAGTAGGACTTCAAAGAGTGAGTTTTTCCGCGGATTTCGGACCGATTTTCCCGAATTTTTTGTAATTGTCACAATTAAAAAATTAATATTAATTGATTAGTGCAAAGAAAGTTCAAACTATGTTCGCGGAAAAGTGTTCTTTCGCGTGTGTCATTTCATTCCTATTCGTTCGTAACTGATAGATTTTGACGTTTCTCGCTGACGGCACATCTGTATAATTTAAGGTCTGTGAAAAATACCAACGAATAAGAAATTTTACGATTTTTTGGTGACTGCTCGGATCAAAAATAATAAATAATAATAAATGTCATCCCGGAGCGATTAAGTTGTCAGGTACGAACGAATAGAAATTTCAACGAGTAGGACTTCAAAAAGCGTGGTTTACCGCGGATTTCGAAACGATTTTCCCGAAATTTTTGTAATTGTCACAATTAAAAAAAATAATATTACTCGATTAGTACAAAAAAAAGTTCAAACTAGGTTCGTGGAAAACTGTTTTTTTGCGTGCGACAGTTCATTCCTATTCGTTCGTAAGTGATAGATTTTGACGTTTCGGGCTGACGGCACATCTGTTTAATTTAAGGTCTGGACTCGAAATGTGTTAAAAGGAATTATTAGCAGGTGAGTACATTGAGACATATCCAGCTCAGCCTTGAGACTGGCTCATGCATTGTACAGTTCACGTGTTCAGACACCCTCTTTCAATCAGTTTGACGTATTGTATTTTGTATTATTGTATCAGAATTAGACATGTTCTGTTACAATAAAACATAAAATGCGCGAATTCTTCGAAAAAACCAAATCTGGCAATGAATTCGATCTCGATAGTGACGATGACGATAGGGAAACTTATTACGAATTATCTGAAGACAAATCCATCATTGATGCTATGCTTGACTCCTCTGAGATTATGAGAAATACTCTTGTATACAGTTTAACGGAATATAAGCCACCTTCTGTAGTTATTCAAACTGACACCCTAATCTTCTGTTGATGCTGCTGGGCCTAGTACATCTGTATCGTCTACAGTCACATGTTCCAGACAACGACACATCGAATTGGGAAGGAGAAACATCTTCAGCTACATGTGAGTGAGTTGGGTTCCGACTATGTCATACAATCGATTTGAAAATATACGAAGTAACCACTTATATAGCACTTCAACGAACGAGTTGCTTCGGTCCCAAAGTTCCGACGTCCGGACCAGGAAATCAAATTAGGTAATATATGCCGGCTATTCCCATGCTTCCAATATCCATTGTGGCGCTGGCGATAACAAAATTTTGCCAACTATTCCAAACCTTGGTGCTGCATCCAATGTGGTTGTAAGACTGTCACAAAATATCCCCAACAATATCACATTCTTTGCTTCAACAATTTGTATAATTCATTGTGATTGGTATAACACAAGAGCAGTATGACTACTGTCCAAAAGATTCCTTGTTAAAAATTACTATAGGTGCCCACAATACACTTTTTTTGCATTTCATCGATTTTTTTAATATATCGTATTTATTGGTTGTTTTTGAAAGGTGTTTTGGAAGAAACACTTCCTGAAGTATATCCTTTATTTAGGTCTTTGACGTGCAACATCTATTCTGAAGACTTCAAGTCACTAACACATCGGCTTTTTTTTAATTTTTTAAATTTCTTTCTATTACATTCAACGAGTATTGCATTATTTTGGTAGTTCTTAATAACATTTAAGTTAAGCTACATACTTATGCTTTGAATTCTGACGATGATAGAGTGGTGTCTATCGAAACCGCGAGGTCAATTCTACCCAGCAATTTTTGAAACACGCTACCATTTTTGTGTTTGATTCTATTATATTTTTGCAATAGACGGAATGTAAATGAAACATATGGTCTTAAACCAAAATAAATTCTGACTGAATAAAGTTAAAAAAATACATAAATAATTTTAGTCTCACTTCCCTCCAAAGCTTATATGTTAGAGAATTAAAAGCAAATCGGAGAGTACAAACAAATAAAAAAATTACATTTAAATTGCACACAAATAATTTTTTAATATTTTTTCTATATTTTTTTCTGAAAAATACCGAAAAATACCCACATTTCAAAAAAAGAAGATTTTTCAAATCGGACTGTAACTTAAGAAGATATTACCAAAAACCCGATACTCAGAGTGATAACTTAACGATTTTTATACCCTACACCACACTGTGGTACAGGGTATTATAAGTTTGTTTCGCGGCAGATGTTTGTAACACCTGAAAATAACACAGCTAGACCCACCTTAAAGTATACCGATCGACTCAGAATCACTAGCTAGTCGATCGTTCTGAAATTTTGCAGTTTAGAGTATTTCGCGTCTGTTAAGATCGCTATTATTATAAGTTTGTTTCGCGGCAGATGTTTGTAACACCTGAAAATAACACAGCTAGACCCACCTTAAAGTATACCGATCGACTCAGAATCACTAGCTAGTCGATCGTTCTGAAATTTTGCAGTTTAGAGTATTTCGCGTCTGTTAAGATCGCTATTGAATTTGGTTGAAATCGGTTCAGATTTAGCTATAGCTCCCATATATATGTTTCGTCCGATTTGGCCCTTTAGTCCTATAGAAACTGTATTTTACATCCGTTCGTTTTGAAATTTAGAATGGTAGAGTCTCTTGATCCATGAACCAACATTGCCGAATTTGAAGAAAATCGGTTAAGATTTAGCTATAGCTCCCATATATATGTTTCGTCCGATTTGGCCATTTAGTCCTATAAAAGCTGTATTTTACATCCAATCGTTTTGAAATTTAGAATGGTAGAGTTTCTTGATCCATGAACCAACATTGTCGAATTTGAAGAAAATCGGTTAAGATTTAGCTATAGCTCCCATATATATGTTTCGTCCGATTTTGCTCTTTAGTCCTGAAGAAGCTGTATTTTACATCCAATCATTTTGAAATATAGAATGGTAGAGTTTCTTGATCCATGAACCAACACTACCGAATTTGAAGAAAATCGGTTAAGATTTAGCTATAGCTCCCATATATATGTTTCGTCCGATTTGGCCCTTTATTCCTGTAGAAGCTGTATTTTACACCCAATCATTTTGAAATTTAGAATGGTAGAGTTTCTTGATCCATGAACCAACACTGCCGAATTTAAAGAAAATCGGTTAAGATTTAGCTATAGCTGCCATATGCATGTTTCGTCCGATTTGGCCCTTTAGTCCTATAAAAGCTGTATTTTACATCCAATCGTTTTGAAATTTGGAATGGTAGAGTTTCTTGATCCATGAACCAACACTACCGAATTTGAAGAAAATCGGTTAAGATTTAGCTATAGCTCCCATATATATGTTTCATCCGATTTGGCTCTTTAGATCCAATCGTTTTTATACCCTACACCACACTGTGGTACAGGGTATTATTTAAGTATAAAATGTCCCAAAAGTAAATTTATGTAAACAATTTATACATGAATTACAAATTTTATATATCAGAGTTATTCAATATTACGAGAGTGGTGTAGGGTATTATATAGTCGGCCCCGCCCGACTTTAGCCTTTCCTTACTGGTTTAAATATCGATAACCTCTGAACGAGTTATTGGAAAAATCTCAAAAAATTACACAAAGTGTTTCTTCAGGTGTACTAAAAATATAAGAAAGTGGGAAAAATCAAAACCGATTATTTGAAACCGTTGATTTGTCGTGGAGTTCCCCGTGGAATGTTATACTTTTTATCCCTAACTTAGGGATGAGGTTATATATAATTTGCTACGAGCCAAAAGTGTAACACATCGAAGAAGTGGCATAAGACATCAAGTATGTTTGGCGGAAATTCGATTTGGGTCATTTAAAGTCATTTAAGCAATGTCCATCCGTCTTTCTGCTGGCTGGTGCGCATTATAACTTTCGAAAGGATTAACCGAGTAACTTCAAATTGAGTATGCGGTAATATTTTTCTAAGTTCGAAGATGGGCCATATTGTTTCACTGCTTCTAGTAACTTTCGTACTATTTATTCGAATCTTCTGAAATTCCACACATAGTATTAGTTTACTCGCCGCTAACACATCAAGAAAAATGGGCGAAGTTGCCACGCCCCTTTTGGTACCTCCCGCACAAACTGAACATTTTGCACCAAAAGTTAACTGAGGGTATTCTTAAGACGGTGTACCCGCCGAAACTTTCATAGTTGGGTTATATAACTTCTTCAATAACTCCACAAAATATCAAATCAGTTTTTTCATACATAGAACATTTTCTTGTCTATTCAGAAAAGTTTAAGGGAAAGAAATCGGTGAATATTCTGTTAAATGTTGTACAGTTTAAAGTTTATATAGCACTAGAGTCCAGAGACACAATGGATTTTGCACCAACAGTTAACAGATTACAAGTTTTATACCAGTACATAATTTAATGTAATTTAAATCGAAAATTTAAATAAAACAAAAAATATAAATTTAAGAATATTTTTTGGGACTGAAGTTGAGGGTATTCTTAAGTCGGTGCACCCGCCTACACTTTCATAGTTGGTTTATATAAGTTCTTCAATAACTCAAAAAAAATATCAAATCAGTTTTTTCATACATAGAAAATTTTCTTGTCTATTCAGAAAAGTTTAAGGGAAAGAAATCGGTGAATATTCTGTTAAGCTATTCACAAAACACTGGGACAGGGTCGGAGAATAAAAGAAAAATTTAATTTTAAACTACCGATACCTCGATAAATATACAAGATAATTGCTAGCTGTTAAAAGTGTTTTGTAGACCTTGTTTAGTAGAATAAATTAATGAATTAAACGAAAAAGACCAAAGCTACACACGCTTAAACATTTTGTTCATACGAGGATGCCAACTTTGAGGCTCTATAGCTCCGCCCCTGTATACCACAAGGGCCCAAATTCAAAACTTAATTTCTCTAATACCTCTTCTACAGCCATGACAAGTTTTGTCTCGGACTGAAATTTTATAAATGGGTAAAAATAAAACAAGTGTGTCAACATTTTTTGGAAGGTCAAGATTTTTTTGAAATTTTTTATTAATCTGGTTGAGAATTTGAAAAAAATATAACAATTTGAACCGTTTTGCAAAATTTTGATTTTTTCGCGAGATATGACCTATTACATTTTTCCGAGTGTGTTTAGAAAACTGCAATTTTCTCCAGCAATATTGAACGGATTCGACTGAAATTTTTGCAGGTCGGTCCGAAACATTTCCTAAAATCTAAATATATCATAAACTTTAATTACCAACTGACCATATGAAAAATATTGCAAAATATTTTTTGCTTATGCGAATAATTTCACTTTCTGGAGCAGTAATTTGATGTCCACCAGAATCAGAAAAAACATTTTGGTAGATCGCGCTTTGTAAAACTGTACAGCAAATTTACGGACACTACCTTTTTGAAAATATTTTTGGTTCATTATTACAGGACCTCAAGGACCTTACCAATTTTGTCCAAATTTACACAATAGCTGAATTCATTAGTTCTGAGTCCAAAAACGCATTAATTTTTTTTCGGCGGATCAAGTTCTCAGCATCTGGAGCTTCCAAACTGTGGATATGTAATTTGGAATATCTCCGTCAATTCCTAATCAATCTGTACAAAATCAACGACAAAAGAGACGTGAGAAAAGTCACTTTCATATCTTGTTTCATAATATATGTTTTCTTAACCCATTAAGAGCAAATTTGTTTACTTTTTGTGTTAAATGCAATGATTTTGGAAAATGCGTTATGGACTGGACTGTTCGTGCGGTGGAAGTATAAACTGGCGATTCTATTAATGCCTTTTAAAATAAACTATTCTTATTATACCATCCACCATAGGATGGGGGGAATATTCATTTTGTCAGAGGTGTTACACCTTTAAATATTGATCTGAGACCCCATAAAGTATAATATACTATAATTATATATACTATACTATAATATATATACTATACTAAACTATAATATTACGACGATTAAGAATATATATTATATATTCTTAATCTTCGTAAAATTCTAAGACGATTTAGCCATGTCCGTCTGTCCGTCCGTCCGTCTGTCCGTCTGTTGTAATCACGCTACAGTCCGTAATAATAGAGCTAGGTTGATTTGATATAAATATTTCTCATAGTTGCAGGTTGTTTGGGATTGCAAATGGGCCATATCGGTCAATGTTTTGATATAGCCCCCATATATAGCATCTTACATATTGTGATTCCTTCTACATTTACCATCTATTCTACATTTACCATATTTTGTGATTCCTACTGTTCTCATATACGCAACAAAAACCACAAATTTCAACGAATAGGGCTGAAATTTTGTAATATTACTTTATTTGTGCTCGAAACCATTCACATGCTATCCATGGTGGAGGGTATATAGGTTCAGGAACGTCAAATATTTGTTTGCAAATATTTATAAACGACATCACACTGTGGTACAGGGTATTATGACTTTGCGTATTTGGTTGCAAAGCACAAGTTGAGAAGAGATAGACCTATAGTTTATTATACCGATCGGTATAGAATCGCTTTTTGAGTCGATTTAGCCACGTCCGTCTGTCTGTCCACGTGATCTTGTGGTAAAATTGTAGGTCGCAAATATAAACCAGTGTTTACGAAAATTTAAAAATGTCATATTTTGGACCATGGTTTAATTTGGTTAATGGTTTAACATAGCTCCCATACAAAGATACCTTCCGATCAACAGTTACAAAAGGAAACCTTTATATGGAGGCTATACCAAACATACTCGTATGTCGATTATTATTTGTATACCCTACACCACACTGTGGTACAGGGTATTATAACTTTGTGCATTTGTTTGTAACACCCAAAAGGAGAAGAAATATACCCATCGTTTATTATACCGATCGACTTAGAATCACTTTCTGAGTTGATTTAGCTATGTCCGTCTGTCCGTCTGTCCGTCTGTCTGTCTGTCCGTCTGTCCGTCTGTCCGTCTGTGTATTCTTGTA
The DNA here is from genome assembly GCA_963930755.1 of Eudasyphora cyanicolor. Lineage (NCBI taxonomy): Eukaryota > Metazoa > Arthropoda > Insecta > Diptera > Muscidae > Eudasyphora > Eudasyphora cyanicolor. Next base: position 52,000,339 of record OZ005736.1, on the reverse strand, counting down.
ATCAAAGTACAGGTCGCAGTTATGGTCTGATCGCGACGAAACTTTACACATATCATTTGTTTGGCCCAAGGACGATCCCTATTGAATTTGGTTAAACTCGGTTCAGATTTAGATACAGCCCCCATATATATGTTACCCCCGATTTGACATGTAAGCGCTGTAAAAACCTTATTTTATATCCGATTAGTATGAAATTCGGCAGAAAGAGGTTTCTTATTACATGAAGGAATACTGCTAAATTCGGAGAAAATGGGTTCAGATTTAGATATAGCCCCCATATATATGTTAGCCCCGATTTGACATGTAAGCGCTGTAAAAACTTTATTTTATATCCGATTAGTATGAAATTCGGCAGAAAGAGGTTTCTTATTACATGAAGGAATACTGCTAAATTCGGAGAAAATCGGTTCAGATTTAGATATAGCCCCCATATATATGTAACCCCCCATTTGACATGTAAGCGCTGTAGAAACTGTATTTTATATGCCATCAGTGCGAAATTCGGCAGAAAGAGGTCTCTTATTACGTGAAGGAATACTGCCAAATTTGGAGAAAATCGGTTCAGATTTAGATATAGCCCCCATATATATGTTACCCCCGATTTGATATGTAAGCGCTGTAAAAACTGCATTTTATATCCGATCAGTATGAAATTCGGCAGAAAAAGGTTTCATATTATATGAATGAACACTTTTAAATTTGGAAGAAATCGGTTCAGGTTTAGATATAGCCCCCATATATAAGTTACCCCGATTTGACATGTAAGCCCTGTAAAAATTTTATTTTATATCCGATCAGTGTCTGTATTTTATATCTGATCGGAACGAAATTCGACAGAAAGAGGTCTGTTTACATGAATGAGTATTCAGGGAAATCGGTTCAGATTTAAATATAATATATGTTCCTCCTGATTTGGTGTCAAGGCGCTATATAAGTTGTACTTTACTTCCGATCATTTAAATTTTCATGAAAGATGTTTCCCAATTTATTGCTAAATTTAGCGTTTATCGGTTTAGAATTAGATAATATGTTCCTACCTATTTACCAATTATTCCACATTATTATCGCAATGACCCTTATCGCATTGTTAGGGAGGTGTAGGGTATTATATAGTCGTCCCCGCCCGACTTTCTGCCTTTCCTTACTGGTTTAAGTTTAAAGTAACTTTAAAGAAGAAAAATTACATTTTCTGAACTTTGACCAATTTCATTTAATATATTTGATATTGAAGGTCATCACATGAACATTTTTTGGGAATTTGAGAAAGATCTAATTTTTGGGCTGGGACGCTTGAGAAAGAACTAACCATATTTATGTGCCTTGGAATGATTTTATTGGGTATTTTCACACAGAAACTATGCACTTCATCGGACCGACAGACAAGATGCAAATGGGGGTGGAGTTGCTCTCTTAATCCATAAAAGCGTCAAGCACAAGCCACATATTTCCTATAATAAATACTAGATTAATTGAAAATCTTTCAAATGAGATTATTATCAACCATAGAAGAGTAATAGTTACAACAGCTTACTCTCCCAAATATTCTCAAAACTTTATTAATGATATTAAAGCTCTTACCCCGAACAACGTCGACTTTATTCTTCTTGGTGACCCTCAACGCTAAACACTCTGCTTGGCAGTAAACCGGCTGGCAATGCCCTTAATGATTTTCAACAATTGCGGAACTTTTTTATATACTATCCGGACAGTCCCACATTATACCCTCTCCGCAGAAACAGCAAACCCTCGACATTTGACATTATTCTAAGTAATCTGCCGCTTCCACTTAGGGTTACAGTACTGGATTACGAAATCCCATCAGACCATCGTCCTGTCGTTTGTTCCATTTCTGATGGGTTCAAACAGGAAAATCGCCGTATGTTCTCATACAAAAACACTAACTGGAGAGCTTTTCAAAATTTTATTGATCGTAGTATTGCTTTCTCTGTTGATAGTTATAGCTCTGAATTGTTTATTGACAAGGAAATTGGAAATTTTACAAAACTAATGCCCACAGCTAGAAATGCATATACACCAATGAGTAATAAGACAGAACCCGATATATTGCCACCCAACATTTTAAACTTGATTGGCCAAAGGAAGAAATTTAAACGGAAACAGTCATCGTGAAGTTAATACCATTGCTACAACCCTAAGAGCAGAAGAACCCTCCACTACGGGAGCTATATTCATTACCACCGGAGAAATATCAAGTATTTTATCAAAATTAAAATCTTCGAAAGCCCCTGGCTTTGACAACATTCCAAATATTTTACTAAAAAAACTTCCAGATAAGGCAATACTACTATTGACAGTATTATTTAATAGTTGCATCCGTCTTAATTACTTTCCTGCAGCGTTCAAAAAAGCGAAGGTTGTTGCTGTAGCCAAACCCAACAAACCACCGAACAACGTAACAAGCTATAGACCAATCAGCCTTCTGAGTAATTTGGGAAAACTATTTGAAAAACTAATTCATTCTAAAATTGAAGATTTCGCAGCGGACTCAAATATAATATCGGAAAATCAATTTGGCTTTAAAAAAGAACATAGCACAACTCATTAAATTGTGCGTATTAAAAACAAAATAATCAGTAATAAAACAAGTAAGAAAGTTTCAGTCGGGTAAACCGACTAAGGTATACCCTCACTTTGTGAGTAATGTAATATTGAATATTACACAAATTATTCTGTCAATTTTTGTGGGAGGTACCAGAAGGGGTTTAAGAAATACACCTATATTTCGCTGAACAGTAGATACTTTAAATACATTGCACTGTGCCGAATTTTAACCGTTTATATGGAGTGGTATATTAACGTTGAATTAAATTGTGGTATAATTTGGCCATTTTGTGTGGGAGGTACAAAAAGGGGCGTGGTGATAACGCTCATTTTTCACTGGACTATAGGCATTATAAAAGCATTACACTGTACAAAATTTCAAGTAATTGTATACACTGATATAAATGTTATAAACTGTTAACTTTTGGTGCAAAATGGTACTTTTGTGGGAGAGGTACCAAAAGGGGCGCGACAATAACACCAACTTTTCAATGGACTGTAGGCACTATAAAAACATTACGCTGTACAAAATTTCAAGTATTTCTAAACACTGGTATTAATCTTATAAGCTTTTAACTTTTAGTGCAAAATGGTGCATTTGTGTGGGAGGTACCAAAAGGGGCGTGGTAATTTCGCCCATTTTCCTCGAGCTGATAGCGACTAACAAACTAATACTATGTGTGGAATTTCAGAAGATTCGAATACGTATAATAGCAGTTATTAAAGAATCAATATTTCACAACATTTTAACCCTTTGTGGGGGAGGTACCAGAAGGAGTGGACCAATATAGCCCATCTTCGAACTTAGCCGGAGATAGAAAAAAATATTAACATATACGAAATTTGAAGTCAATCGGTTACTCCTTTCGAGAGTTATCGTGCGCACCAGCCAGCAGAAACACAGACAGACAGACAGACAGACAGACAGACATTGCTCATTCGACTTAAAATGACCCAAAACGGATTTCCGCCGAACATACTTGGGGTCTTAGGTCACTCCTTCGATGTGTTACACTTTTTTCCGTAGCAAATGATATATACCCTCGTCACACTAAAGTGAGGGTATAAATATGAGAAAATCGACTGGATTAATTCTTCTCGGGTTAACTATAGTACATTGGGGCACAATTAGTTGAATATGGTAACATGGGGAAAAATAATTTTTCATATTTTTAATTTTGACAATTTCGATTGGTAGGTTAAAAACAGGGGCGTGGGTATGCGAATGTATAAAAACATTACACTGTACACAATTTCAGGTATTTGTAAGGGCAGGAACCCAAGTTATAAGCTGTTAACTTTTTGTGCAAAATGGTCTATTTGTATGGGAGGTACCAAAAGGGGCGTGTTAATATCGCCGATTTTGCACAGGACTATAGGTACTGTAAAGGCAAAAAATTAAGTAGTTGCTTGTCTGGAATCAAAGTTAAAAGCCGTTAACAATTTGTGCAAAAAAGGCACGTGGCAACTACGCCCATTTTTCTCCAGAGGATAGCGACAAAGAAACTAATACTACTATAATGGTCAAAGATTGTGAATAGTAGTATAGAAGTTATGTGATAATCTATATTTCACTAAAATTTGGCCCTTTGTGAGAAGTACTCGAAAGAGTGGACCAACATTGTCCAACTTTGGCCTTGGTCTGAGATAGAAAAAAAATTGGCACATAGCTAAATTTAAGTTAATCGGTTAATCTTGTCGAAAGTTGTCGTGCGCACCAACCAGACAGATAGACGGATAAACTGACGGAAATTGCTTAAATGACTTATAAAAGGATTTCCGCCTAATATTCTTGGGGTCTCTTAGGTCACTCCAGCGGGTGTATAAAAACGTGTAGTTTAAAAAAAAATCTTGTATTTCTACCAAAAGCAATATAATTTCTACAATTATCCATAGATTTTCTTCAAAAAGACATTGGTTTTTTGTTAGAGTACTAGCTTCCACAAATTTTAACAACGAATTTTTTTTGCTTATTTTTTTTTCTATTTTTTATGGTTTTTTGTTGCCAGCAAATTATTATTTTAACGACAGTTAATAAACTTCTACTACATACAAAAATGATAAAGGGTTTCAACTTTTGAAATTTTCGTCAATAATGATGCTACTTGGAGAAGCGTGACAACGCCACGTATAAAAATGTAGAACCATTATGTTTTCGAAAGCATTCTCCAGGAAGTTTTAGCTACGACGAATATTTACCTTCTTTTTATAATTTCCCCTACATCTCTTGAATGCTACATACATATGGGCAAAAATCAATATATTTTAACGTGGGAGAAATGTATGTTGGTTGTCACTTTTCTCGCGTTATGTACATATTTTATGCAACAGTTGATGAATAGATAAACCACGAACCTAAAAGTTTTTTCTAAAAATGTTGTTATTATTTAGAAATTTTACAAGATATAAAAATAAATATTTCAAAATTCTGGAATAATCTAGAAATGTTCATATTTATATCCATACTTTTATAAGTTGTGGTCAAACTATTCATTGTAGATGTACTGGATCGTGCTGTAATGTAGAAGTTAGGAGTCTTTCCCATCTGGAAGAACCATATTGATTTTGGTTAAAATCGCTACAGACTTGGATATATCTCCCAAATATATGTTTCGTCCGATTTGGGCTTTTAGCGCTATAGAAGCATTATTTTACATCCAATTGGTTTGAAATTTAGCACGGTAGAGTTTCCTGATTTATCGACCCACATTGCCGAAAGTGAATATTTAGACATAGCTCCCATATACATATAGGTAGGTCTTTCTCAAGTGTCACAGGCCAAAAATTAGATCTTTATCAAATTCTCAGAAAATGTTGCCCTAGGAGTAATGACCCACGATATTAAAAATATGAAATGAAATTTGTAATTTTGCGAAGATTTTCACTTCTGAACCTATGTTGTCCCCACTCCAAAATTTACACCATCGGTAGAGTACATATTTTTTATAAAAAAATTAAAGGAAAAAAATTAGATCGATTCTGAGATATCCCAATTTATATTTTTGTTTCCGCGAAAAGTGACCGGAAAAAAATTTTAAAATAAAATTAGTAATTTTTATGAAAAGTACGCGGAAAATGCTTTAAGAAACGATATTTTCTATTTTGAATGTCTTATGTCTTATGCCTGGTAGCATTAAAATTAACTTGAAAATTCCATTACAGAGGCAAAAAATCGATTTTTCTGAATTTAGCACGGTAGAGTTTCCTGAACCATGGACCGACATTGCCGAATTTTTAAACATCGGTTTTGATTTAATTATAGCTCCCATATATATGGCACGTCCGATTTGGCTAAATAGTGTAAACAAATTTTAGTTGAAGTATTCATTGGATATTTCATTGCTATCCAATCTTACTAGAGTGGTGTAAGGTATCATATGGTCGACACCAACTTTAGCCTTTCCTTACTGGTTAATTCCTTCCACCGTCCGTCTGTCTGTCTGATCGATAGGAGCGAATGATAACTCTCGAAGGGAATAACAGATTAATGTAATACTATTTCTCTATCCAAGGCTAAGTTCAAAGATTTGTCATATTCAGTGCAAAATAAGCGCTTTTGGTACAGCCCACAAAAATTTACAAATTCATTAGAACACAACTCCCCCATAACTTCTACTACAATCATCTAAATGTTTTCATATTCTGTATTTTGGACAACCTTGGCAAATGCCTATAGATTGAATAAAATTTACCACTGCTCTGGCTCCCACACAAAATAACATCGAACATAAAAAACCGATGATTTTCTTATTTGTTTCGTTAACGTTTTTATGCAAACTTAAAGGATTTTAAATACAAATTGAATCCCAAATGAATTTACGTATATGCTGAAAAACTAAAGAGCTTAGAAAGCAAAACAAAAATCCTTAGTGCTCTTTAAACGCCCACGCATATGACTTGGCCCGTATAGAAGTTTATTATCTACTTGCTGACGAATATTTAGATATTTTCGTACATACATACATATTTACCAGTATTTTGTTGTATATATTGAATATACATATAAACATATACATATAAAGTACTTAAATTTGTATTTGCCGTTGTATTAAAGTTATTGTTTGCCAAGCAAAATTGCCTTTAATTTTGTTATCAGCAAATTTTCACATTGTTGTGCGTCTGTTTGTTTGTCATCAACTCTCGTTGGTGGTTTTGACAATATATTGTGAACCAAAAACCATGGCCGGCATTGGAATAGGAAAACTTTGAAAGGAATGTGAAAATAAGTTTCATTCGAAATGGGATAGAATTATACCTTTGTGTAATTTCGCAGAAATTCGAAATCGAAATGTGGTTTTGTGTATTATTATAATTCTGTATTTCGTCGAATTTAATTGAGTTAAACTGAGTTGGAAAACTTGAGATTTAACCGCAAAGAATAACTTTTGTATTTGAAGAACTTTTCCACTTAAGAATCAGCGAAGTTGCAGTGATTCATATAAATTCTTTGTGAGAGAGAGAGAGAGAGAGAGAGAGAGAGCGATTGAAAATTAATTGGAATTAGCGAACAGACTTTAGAAAGTGATTTATGACCATAAAACTTTATTGCGGGAATATAGCATAGCTCTGCTCATGAATTGGAACGTTCAATGACCTATTATTACATGAGTAGTTGCCAATGTTAACGATGGCTTAGTTAAGAGTTTAATCGTCAGTCAGAAAATAAGCGGGTGGTGATTTTCTTTTTAATTAGACGATATAATTAGTGATTGTGTTGCTGAATTATAGAATCTATTTTTATACCATCACTTTAGTGAAGGCGGGTATATAACATGTGTAAAGTGTACCACAGTGGTCAACACTAGTATAGAGCAAGACCGCAGTAGTCGACCCTATTAGAGAGGATGACAACAGTGGTCGACCCTATTAGAGAGGATGACAACAGTGGTCGACCCTATTAGAGAGGATGGCAACAGTGGTCGACTCTAGTATAGAGGAAGAACATAGTGGTCGACTCTAATATAGAGGAAGACCACAGTGGTCGAATTTAGTATAGAGGAAGACCACAGTGGTCGAATTTAGTATAGAGGAAGACCACAGTGGTCGACTCTAGTATAGAGGAGGACCTCAGTGGTCGTCTCTAGTACAGCGGAAGACCACAGTGGTCGACTCTAGTATAGAGGAAGATCACAGTGGTCGACTTTAGTGTAGAGGAAGGCCACAGTGGTCGACTCCAGTGTAGAGGAGGACCCCCTTTAGTTTTGTCGACTCTAGTACAGAGGAAGACCACAGTGGTCGACTCTAGTACAGAGGAAGACCACAGTGGTCGACTCTAGTACAGAGGAAGACCACAGTGGTCGACTCTAGTACAGAGGAAGACCACAGTGGTCGACTCTAGTACAGAGGAAGACCACAGTGGTCGACTCTAGTACAGAGAAAGACCACAGTGGTCGACTCTAGTATAGAGGAATACCACAGTGGTCGACTCTAGAATAGAGGAAGACCACAGCGGTCGACTCTAGTATAGAGGAAGACCACAGTGGTCTACTCTAGTATAGAGGAAGACCACAGTGGTCTACTCTAGTATAGAGGAGGACCACAGTGGTCGACTCTTGTATAGAGGAGGACAACAGTGGTCGACTCTTGTATAGAGGAGGACCTCAGTGGTCGACTCTAGTATAGAGGAGGACCTCAGTGGTCGACTCTAGTATAGAGGAGGACCACAGTGGTCGACTCTAGTATAGAGGAGGACCTCAGTGGTCGACTCTAGTGTAGAGGAAAATCACAGTGGTCGACCCTAGTGTAGAGGAGGACCACAGCGGTCGACTCTAGCATAGAGGAAGCCCACAGTGGTCGACTCTAGTATAGAGGAAGACCACAGTGGTCGACTCTAGTATAGAGGAAGACCACAGTGGTCGACTCTAGTATAGAGGAAGACCACAGTGGTCGACTCTAGTATAGAGGAAGACCACAGTGGTCGACTCTAGTATAGAGGAAGACCACAGTGGTCGACTCTAGTATAGAGGAAGACCACAGTGGTCGACTCTAGTATAGAGGAAGACCACAGTGGTCGACTCTAGTATAGAGGAAGACCACAGTGGTCGACTCTAGTATAGAGGAAGACCACAGTGGTCGACTCTAGTATAGAGGAAGACCACAGTGGTCGACTCTAGTATAGAGGAAGACCACAGTGGTCGACTCTAGTATAGAGGAAGACCACAGTGGTCGACTCTAGTATAGAGGAAGACCACAGTGGTCGCCTCTAGTATAGAGGAAGACCACAGTAGTCGACTCTAGTATAGAGGAAGACCACAGTGGTCGACTCTAGTATAGAGGAAGACCACAGTGGTCGACTCTAGTATAGTGGAAGACCACAGTGGTCGACTCTAGTATAGAGGAAGACCACAGTGGTCGACTCTAGTATAGAGGAAGACCACAGTGGTCGACTCTAGTATAGAGGAAGACCACAGTGGTCGACTCTAGTATAGAGGAAGACCACAGTGGTCGACTCTAGTATAGAGGAAGACCACAGTGGTCGACTCTAGTATAGAGGAAGACCACAGTGGTCGATTCTAGTATAGAGGAAGACCACATTGGTCGATTCTAGTATAGAGGAAGACCACATTGGTCGATTCTAGTACAGAAGAAGACCACAGTGGTCGACTCTAGTGCAGAGGAAGACCACAGTGGTCGACTCTAGTACAGAGGAAGACCACTGTGGTCGACTGAAGTACAGAGGAAGACCACAGTGGTCGACTCTAGTATAGAGAAAGACCACAGTGGTCGACTCTAGTATAGAGAAAGACCACAGTGGTCGACTCTAGTATAGAGGAAGACCACAGTGGTCGACTCTAGTATAGACGAAGACCACAGTGGTCGACTCTAGTATAGAGGAAGGTCGACTATAGTATAGAGGAAGACCACAGTGGTCGACTCTAGTATAGAGGAAGACCACAGTGGTCGACTCTAGTATAGAGGAAGACCACAGTGGTCGACTCTAGTATAGAGGAAGACCACAGTGGTCGACTCTAGTATAGAGGAAGACCACAGTGGTCGACTCTAGTATAGAGGAAGACCACAGTGGTCGACTCTAGTATAGAGGAAGACCACAGTGGTCGACTCTAGTATAGAGGAAGACCACAGTGGTCGACTCTAGTATAGAGGAAGACCACAGTGGTCGACTCTAGTATAGAGGAAGACCACAGTGGTCGACTCTAGTATAGAGGAAGACCACAGTGGTCGACTCTAGTATAGAGGAAGACCACAGTGGTCGACTCTAGTATAGAGGAAGACCACAGTGGTCGACTCTAGTATAGAGGAAGACCACAGTGGTCGACTCTAGTATAGAGGAAGACCACAGTGGTCGACTCTAGTATAGAGGAAGACCACAGTGGTCGACTCTAGTATAGAGGAAGACCACAGTGGTCGACTCTAGTATAGAGGAAGACCACAGTGGTCGACTCTAGTATAGAGGAAGACCACAGTGGTCGACTCTAGTATAGAGGAAGACCACAGTGGTCGACTCTAGTATAGAGGAAGACCACAGTGGTCGACTCTAGTATAGAGGAAGACCACAGTGGTCGACTCTAGTATAGAGGAAGACCACAGTGGTCGACTCTAGTATAGAGGAAGACCACAGTGGTCGACTCTAGTATAGAGGAAGACCACAGTGGTCGACTCTAGTATAGAGGAAGACCACAGTGGTCGACTCTAGTATAGAGGAAGACCACAGTGGTCGACTCTAGTATAGAGGAAGACCACAGTGGTCGACTCTAGTATAGAGGAAGACCACATTGGTCGATTCTAGTATAGAGGAAGACCACATTGGTCGATTCTAGTATAGAGGAAGACCACATTGGTCGATTCTAGTACAGAAGAAGACCACAGTGGTCGACTCTAGTGCAGAGGAAGACCACAGTGGTCGACTCTAGTATAGAGGAAGACCACAGTGGTCGACTCTAGTATAGAGGAAGACCACAGTGGTCGACTCTAGTATAGAGGAAGACCACAGTGGTCGACTCTAGTATAGACGAAGACCACAGTGGTCGACTCTAGTATAGAGGAAGACCACAGTGGTCGACTCTAGTATAGAGGAAGACCACAGTGGTCGACTCTAGTATAGAGGAAGACCACAGTGGTCGACTCTAGTATAGAGGAAGACCACAGTGGTTGACTCTAGTATAGAGGAAGACCACAGTGGTCGACTCTAGTATAGAGGAAGACCACAGTGGTCGACTCTAGTATAGAGGAAGACCACAGTGGTCGACTCTAGTATAGAGGAAGACCACAGTGGTCGACTCTAGTATAGAGGAAGACCACAGTGGTCGACTCTAGTATAGAGGAAGACCACAGTGGTCGACTCTAGTATAGAGGAAGACCACAGTGGTCGACTCTAGTATAGAGGAAGACCACAGTGGTCGACTCTAGTATAGAGGAAGACCACAGTGGTCGACTCTAGTATAGAGGAAGACCACAGTGGTCGACTCTAGTATAGAGGAAGACCACAGTGGTCGACTCTAGTATAGAGGAAGACCACAGTGGTCGACTCTAGTATAGAGGAAGACCACAATGGTCGACTCTAGTATACAGGAAGACCACAGTGGTCGACTCTAGTATAGAGGAAGACCACAGTGGTCGACTCTAGTATAGAGGAAGACCACAATGGTCGACTCTAGTATAGAGGAAGACCACAATGGTCGACTCTAGTAAAGAGGAAGACCACAATGGTCGACTCTAGTATAGAGGAAGACCACAGTGGTCGACTCTAGTATAGAGGAAGACCACAGTGGTCGACTCTAGTATAGAGGAAGACCACAGTGGTCGACTCTAGTATAGAGGAAGACCACAGTGGTCGACTCTAGTATAGAGGAAGACCACAGTGGTCGACTCTAGTATAGAGGAAGACCACAATGGTCGACTCTAGTATAGAGGAAGACCACAGTGGTCGACTCTAGTATAGAGGAAGACCACAGTGGTCGACTCTAGTATAGAGGAAGACCACAGTGGTCGACTCTAGTATAGAGGAAGACCACAGTGGTCGACTCTAGTATAGAGGAAGACCACAGTGGTCGACTCTAGTATAGAGGAAGACCACAGTGGTCGACTCTAGTATAGAGGAAGACCACAGTGGTCGACTCTAGTATAGAGGAAGACCACAGTGGTCGACTCTAGTATAGAGGAAGACCACAGTGGTCGACTCTAGTATAGAGGAAGACCACATTGGTCGATTCTAGTATAGAGGAAGACCACATTGGTCGATTCTAGTATAGAGGAAGACCACATTGGTCGATTCTAGTACAGAAGAAGACCACAGTGGTCGACTCTAGTGCAGAGGAAGACCACAGTGGTCGACTCTAGTACAGAGGAAGACCACAGTGGTCGACTCTAGTATAGAGGAAGACCACAGTGGTCGACTCTAGTATAGACGAAGACCACAGTGGTCGACTCTAGTATAGACGAAGACCACAGTGGTCGACTCTAGTATAGAGGAAGACCACAGTGGTCGACTCTAGTATAGAGGAAGACCACAGTGGTCGACTCTAGTATAGAGGAAGACCACAGTGGTCGACTCTAGTATAGAGGAAGACCACAGTGGTCGACTCTAGTATAGAGGAAGACCACAGTGGTCGACTCTAGTATAGAGGAAGACCACAGTGGTCGACTCTAGTATAGAGGAAGACCACAGTGGTCGACTCTAGTATAGAGGAAGACCACAGTGGTCGACTCTAGTATAGAGGAAGACCACAGTGGTCGACTCTAGTATAGAGGAAGACCACAGTGGTCGACTCTAGTATAGAGGAAGACCACAGTGGTCGACTCTAGTATAGAGGAAGACCACAGTGGTCGACTCTAGTATAGAGGAAGACCACAGTGGTCGACTCTAGTATAGAGGAATACAAAAGTGGTCGACTCTAGTATAGAGGAAGACCACAGTGGTCGACTCTAGTATAGAGGAAGACCACAGTGGTCGACTCTAGTATAGAGGAAGACCACAGTGGTCGACTCTAGTATAGAGGAAGACCACAGTGGTCGACTCTAGTATAGAGGAAGACCACAGTGGTCGACTCTAGTATAGAGGAAGACCACAATGGTCGACTCTAGTATACAGGAAGACCACAGTGGTCGACTCTAGTATAGAGGAAGACCACAGTGGTCGACTCTAGTATAGAGGAAGACCACAATGGTCGACTCTAGTATAGAGGAAGACCACAATGGTCGACTCTAGTATAGAGGAAGACCACAGTGGTCGACTCTAGTATAGAGGAAGACCACAGTGGTCGACTCTAGTATAGAGGAAGACCACAGTGGTCGACTCTAGTATAGAGGAAGACCACAGTGGTCGACTCTAGTATAGAGGAAGACCACAGTGGTCGACTCTAGTATAGAGGAAGACCACAATGGTCGACTCTAGTATAGAGGAAGACCACAGTGGTCGACTCTAGTATAGAGGAAGACCACAGTGGTCGACTCTAGTATAGAGGAAGACCACAGTGGTCGACTCTAGTATAGAGGAAGACCACAGTGGTCGACTCTAGTATAGAGGAAGACCACAGTGGTCGACTCTAGTATAGAGGAAGACCACAGTGGTCGACTCTAGTATAGAGGAATACAAAAGTGGTCGACTCTAGTATAGAGGAAGACCACAGTGGTCGACTCTAGTATAGAGGAAGACCACAGTGGTCGACTCTAGTATAGAGGAAGACCACAATGGTCGACTCTAGTATAGAGGAAGACCACAATGGTCGACTCTAGTATAGAGGAAGACCACAGTGGTCGACTCTAGTATAGAGGAAGACCACAGTGGTCGACTCTAGTATAGAGGAAGACCACAGTGGTCGACTCTAGTATAGAGGAAGACCACAGTGGTCGACTCTAGTATGGATAAAGACTCTAGTATAGAGCAATGCCACAGTGGTCGACTCTGGTATAGAGCAAGGCCACAGTGGTCGATTCTAGTATAGAGGAAGATCACAGTGGTCGTCTCTATTATAGAACAAGACCAACGTTTTTACGTCTTGAATACAAAACAAGTAAAAGCGTTAAGTTCGGCCATGCCGAATCTTCAATACCCTCCACCATGGATTGCATTACATTTTTATTACTGGAAAGATATTTGGAATCTCGAAACGCTCCTTTTTGTTTAAGTTAATTATTAGTAAAACGAACGCTGCAATTTTAAAATGTGGAATTTATGGTTTAAAATAGCTTTTGTGAAAGCTACATCTACACGGGGACTACAACAAAGTAAAATTTTATTTGTATAAATTTGATTGTGATAAATTCTTGCCTAAAGGGAATAGAGACAGCAAAGATTCAGTTAAAATGCTTAGAAAATTTAGTATTTATGGCTTAACTACGTATATTCTGGAGCGACCTTTATAGGGTGACTATAACAAAATCAAAATACGAAGCGATCTGTAAAATTTTTGCTGTGATGAATTATTCTCAAAATAAAATACAAACTGCAAAGTTTCTGCTTTATTGGAGCGACCTCTATAGGGGAGCTATATCAAACCATTGACCGATATTGCCCATTTGCAATCCCAAACAACCTGCAACTATAAGAAATATTTCTACCAACTTTTATCAACCTAGCTCTATTATTACGGACTGTAGCGTGATTACAACAGACGGACGGACGGGCGGACAGACGGACATGTCTAAATCGCCTTAGAATTTTACGACGATTAAGAATATATATACTTTATGGGGTCTAAGATCAATATTTAGAGGTGTTACAAACGGAGTGACAAAATGAATATACTCCCCATCTTATGGTGGAGGGTATAAAAATATTTTTTATTGCATAGTGTTATCGGACAATTCAGACCAAAACAAAAAATCTTTAAAATAAAGTAATTTGAACGATAACGACATTTTTCTAAGACAATATATATTTAAAAGAAAATATCGTACCGAAAATTAAAGGCATTTGGACATTAAAAGTATGACATGAAAATCTACGTACATACATATATAATATCAAAAAAAAATCTTTAAAATTATTCAAATGTAGGCACTATAAAAGCATTACACTGTGCAAAATTTCAAGTATTTCTAAACACTGATATTAATGTTATAAGCTTTTAACTTTTAGTGCAAAATGGTGCATTTTTGTGGGAGGTACCAAAAGGGGCGTGGCAATTTCGCCCATTTTCCTCGAGTTGATAGCGACTAACAAACTAATACTCTGTGTGGAATTTCAGAAGATTCGAATACGTATAATAGCAATTATTAAAGAATCAATATTTCACAACATTGTAACCCTTTGTGGGAGAGGTACCAGAAGGAGTGGACCAATATTGGCCATCTTCGAACTTAGCCGGAGATAGAAAAAAATATTACCACATACGAAATTTAAAGTCAATCGGTTACTCCTTTCGAGAGTTTTAGGGGCACCAGCCAGCAAACAGACAGACAGACAGACGGACATTGCTCATTCGACTTAAAATGACCCAAAACGGATTTCCGCCGAACATACTTGGGGTCTTAGGTCACTCCTTCGATGTGTTACACTTTTTTCCGTAGCAAATGATATATAACCTCGTCACACTAAAGTGAGGTATAAAAATGAATACAAAATGTCTAAATTTTTAAAATGTAATGGTTTCATAGCATATCTCAGTTGTTTTCGTGAGAAATTTGCCTAAAAACTGAAAAATTTTATTTTTTCCATTTTAAGCTACTTTTACAGACATTTTTATATTTAATTATTTTACATATAAAAACATATGTTATGCTTGCACTCTTTCTACAAAATGTCTCTACTACAATCAATTAAGAAGAGAAAAATGCAAGGAGACCAAAAAAAGTTCGATTAACGATTAATTTAACGGTCAAAACAGATGGAAAAATCTAAGCCAATTAGAAAAAAAACCAATAGAGATAATTTATTGTGTAAATACTCGATAGAAAGCTACATTAATCCTCTTTTAACATAAACTAATACCTTTAGAATATTCCGTTTGCATGTTCCTAGATTCAGCCAAAGTTGACTTCTATTCGTATTTCGCGTACGTTCGTGACCACATGTTTATTGCTATCATAATGAAAACTAAAACTCGATGAAACCCATCTTTTGCACCTAACATAGAGCTACCAATATGCTATCAAATCACCAAAAAAATGCGTGGAAAATTTTTGTTTTCTATATTTTTTGTACATCAAAAGCGTACCTGCCGAAATGCCCATATGTCATTGCAAGAAAATACAATTAAGAAGACATTTTTATAATTTTTGACATATTTATTAAATAATAGTAATATTAACTAACTTTTGAGTTGTTGCCCTTTTGTGGAACAGGTGCGATATATCGATACCTCCATTCTAAAACATGCTAAGTCGACTTAGCATGTTTTTAGAGAGATTGCATTTTTAACTTCTAAATTTTCCAAATTATATTCAGTCAAAATTTAGTGTTTATCCGTCAACCCAATCAAAAGTTATTCACAAACCAGTACAGGTCATTCGATTCCCATTATAAAGGTATTCCACACAAATTTAAAAAAAGCATCAAACTTTGATCGCCTCTCCTGAAAAACTACCTTTTTGCACTAAGCATAGTTTAGAATGGAGGTATCGAGATATATTTAATATTATAGTTTCCAATGGGAACTAATAAATATGTATGTTTTTAATTTTATCACATTTGCTTATTATTTTAAAATAGATCGCAAATAAAAAAATATATAAAAAATATTTTGTATTTTAGTCAACTTCTCCAATAACTATAGACTAACAAACAATGAACAATTTGTTTTTTCAACGTTCTTCCATCTCCCCCATAAATATCACATTACATTACGCACAAAGTGAGGGTATACCCTAGTCGGTTAAACCGACTGAGATTTTCTTACATGTTTAATGAAAAAAAAATTGTATAATTAATTATTCTTGAGTATTGAAGACCTACTAAGTACTCTCATACACCATATAATTTATTAAAATGAATGTCATAATATTTATCTGGCTATAATAATTGGTGACATGAATGCCACAAAATATCCAAAATAAACATTAATCCCATATTTTCACAAAACAACGAAGTAAGGGCATAGGCATGCTTGCAACCAAAAAAAAAAACATCTCTTATCCTCTTATACTCATATGTGTTTGTTTTATATAGGAGCTTATTTGTTGCCTAAATCGCTGACGCACCTTCCATTAGAGTCCATGACAATCCAAAAATAAAATATCCCAAACTCATTAGCCAAACACCTAAAAATATATACGCATTATACATCTTCGAAGTCATCGCACAGATAAGTCCAATTCGCCAATGATCCATCCCGAGAGCTTAGGGGGGGCGGGGTGGGGAGAGCACTCTATGAGTGCTCAAGAACTTAAGTCGTTAGGCTTAAGTGTTCAGTATAGGCGTTTATTTGGACATTTTATTTTGTTGCTTCCAATGTTGTACTTCACCGACGCCCCTCCATAGGTTGCTTGGGTTCTTTGAGGTGATTGCTTTGGAAAAATGTTAAATGTTCAAAAATTGTTTAAAAAGCCACTGTCCCTAGAGTATAACAGTTCAACCGAGCCTCACTCTGCTTGACGGGAGGAGGGGAATGTGATGGGCCTTTATCTCTGCCTGAAAGAAAAAGGTGAGCAACACACTTAACCTTGAATGAGGTGAAAACGTTGTAATGTCCTCCTCTACCCCACCTCTGTCCGGGTAGTAAAGTTTTGTTTACCTTCATTTTTGCGATTATTAATTTTGGGTTTATGTGGGCGTCTCTTAAACGTTAATGATTTTTTATTCTTATTTTGTGTGCGAAAGCACAGTCTAAAAATGGATTTTATGAACCAGCGATATGTGGCATATGTTTCAGTATTCGCCCAAATTGCCCCTGAAAACGAAGTTTGTGTGTGTGTGTGTGGGTGTTACACAAAAACGTGTTACTAGGAATTAATTAATTCACACGTGTCCTGTGTCCTTTGTGGCCATACATTGTTACAGTAGTATCATCTACCTTTTGTTTATTACACAAAATGTTGAGTGCACAAATTAGGCAAAAAAGTGACATTCCCTTCGCCACAAAGCACAGTGGGAGGAATTAAAAAAGTAAATAATTCGGCCGTTTTTACCAGACAACCGAGTGCGACAAAAGTTGCATACTTGAAGAAGAGGTATTAGAGAAACTGTACACCCCCTATGGTGTAAAGGGGTGTAGATACAGGGCCTCAAAGTTGGCCACCTCGTCGTTTTTTCGTCTGTATGTATAATTTTGTGTTTAATTCTACTACCCGAGATCCGGACTCTTGCCTAGTACTTTGTGAATATCGGAGCAGATCGGAGCAGGCACCAAATTCCCTATATGTTAAAAGTTATGGCCATTGAAAGTTATACTTAACAAAAAATTTTTTTGTGTTTCTACGAGTACCATTTTTTTATTTTTGAAAAAGAAAATTTTTTTTAAAGTATATCTTCAAATGGCCATAAATTTGCCCCACGGGTATATCTAATGGCAATAGTTTTTCATCAAAATCGAAAATTTAGTTATCTATCAAGAAAAAAATACAAGTAAGAAATTTTAGTCGGGTAAACCGACTTAAAAATCACATCACCTTCAGCCCAACAAACAAAATTCTAATATATTTATTTTTTTTGTTTTACGTAAATTATTATCAATTTAAACTGCATTTTATAACTGTATTGTATGTACTGGTATTACAGTTAAAGATTTTAACTTTTGGTGCAAAATAGTCCATTTGTGTGGGAGGTACCAAAGGGGGCATATCAATGACGTCCATTTTTCACTGGACTGTAGGTACTATAAAAACATTACACTGTATAAAATTGTAAGTATTTGTATGCAATGGTATTAAAGTCCTAAACTGTTAACTTTTGGTGCAAAATAGTCCATTTGTGTGGGAAACACCAATAATGCCAATTTCAGAAGATTCGAGTAAGTGGGATATAAGTTATTAAAGAATCTATATTTTACTAAGTGTTAACCCTTTGTGGGGCAGGTATTAGAGAGAGTTGAGCAATGTGGCCCATCTTCGAATTTAGCAGGAGATAGAGCGAAATATTACCGCATACCAAATTTTAAATCAATCGGTTAATCCTTTCGAGAGTTATCGTGCGCACCAGCCAGGCAGACGGACGGACATTACACTAGGCAACAACATTTTTTTTACACTAGGCAACAACATTTTTGTCGAAGGGCTGCGCATAACATTTTCTGCTGTAATATGGAGTCCTAAACACGAAAAAATATGGAAAAATTTTTTATGGTATTTTTTTTTTAAAGTTTCTTGAAAATTTCAATTTTCGTGGAAGGTTACTTTTGAAGTATATGCTCGAAAATCCCGGGATAGGCGTTAAATTTAAGGAAATTATAAGGACTGTAAATTTTAATAATAACACTTCCATGTGGAAAGAATATTTTAGTAACTGTTTTTAAAACAATTAGAAAAAGTTTTATTTAAAAAAAATTGTTTTATGCCGGCACGAAAAAACAATAAAAAAAAGAAAAAAGTCGCCCAAAATTAATACACATTTTGAATATATAACGATGAAAATATATGTAATGCAACAAAGTAAAGCGCTATATTTTTTTAATTTTTTTTGTTCAAAAGCAAAAGATGTCGGAAATAACATAAAATTTTGGAAACAGTTTAGATTTGTTCGAATTCGCCACCTTTGGCACGAATTATGGCCTTCAAACGGCCGACAAAGCTATCACACGCTGCACGAAAGTGGCTCTGCGGTATTTTGGCCCATTCCCGGCGAAGCGCCGTCTTGAGATGATCGATACTTTGGTATTTTTTAGTGCGTACCTTACTCTCTAAAATGCCTCAGGCGCAAAAGTCCAACGGATTGAGATCAGGAGATCTTGGTGGCCATTGTGCGGTAGAAATGAAGCGAGGAACCTCCTTTTTAAGCCATTCTTGGTTGACGCGTGCTGAGTGCGATGGTGCTGAGTCCTGTTGGAATGTCCATGGTGTGCGGCCGAAATGTTTGTCTGCTGTCAATACTGTCTTTAGGACATTTTCCCGATAATATTCGGCATTCGAAGGTGTAAATTTTCAGCTGACCTCTTTGGCAAGTAAACCCGATCATTTTGTTTGTTCACAAACTTTTCAATTTGGAATGGCTTCTCATCGGAGAAAACCAAGTTCGGTAACTGGCCACTTTCGTGCAAGCGAAGCATATCCTTGGCTCTTTCTAGTCTAACTTTTTTTGTGCATCGGTGAGCTCTTGCACTTTTTGGAACTTCAGTGGCTTTAGTCCAAGCTCATTTTTTAATATGTGTTGTATCCGTTCTCGCGATATGTTCAGCTCACTAGCAATTTTTCTACCACTGCGGCGTGGATTTCGATCAAATCTGGCCTTCACTTTTCGGATCATTTCTGGTGTTGTTACCGTTTTTTTCGTCCAATTTTGGACGCGATGCAACACTGCCAGTATCACGGTAACGAGCAATGGTACGAGAAACAAAAGATTTATTCACATTTGAATGCTGGAGGGCTCTAACGATAGCCACTTGTGTTTTTCCACCCAAATATAAAGCAATCACACTATCACGCTTGAATTCCATCACGAATAACTTTTTTCTGAATGCAATAGATCATAATGCTTTTGAAAGCTTGTAAACAATAAAATGAACTGTCACTGAAATAAATCTGTCAGCTATCAGACTAGCGGTTTAGAAATGATAGCAACCTGAAGTTGGTTGCAATACATATCAGTCACCCTGTATTTGATGAAAATCTATGGTTAAATGTAGAAATTATAGCACTTTTGGTAGAAATAAGAGAAATTCAACAAAACTCGGTCTTTTTACCACCCGCCCTATTGAGAACTATATATATCAGACGTACAAACCAAAAGAGAAACACATCGATTTGGCGGAAATCCTTTTTAGGTAATTTTAAGTCATTTTAGCAATGTCCGTCAGCCTGTCAACTTTCGACAGGATTAACAGATTGACTTAAAATTTGGTATCTGTCAATATGTTTTCTATCTCAGGCTAAGGTCAAAGATGGGCCATGTTGGTCCACTCCTTCGTGTACCTCCCCACGAAGGGTCAACATTTTGTGAAATATTGATTATCCCATAACTTATATACTACTACCCAGTATATAAGTTATGGGATAATATAATATTTTGATCTATCTCCGGATGAGTTCGAAGATGGGCCATATTGGTCTACTCCTTCTGGTACCTCCCACACAAAGGGTTAAAATTTAGTGAAATATTGATTCTTTAATAACTTCTATACTACTTATTCGAATCTTTTGAAATTCTGCACATAATATTAGTATATTAGTCTCTATTAACTCGAGAAAAATGGGTGAAGTTGGCATGCCCGTTTTGGTACCTCCCACACAAATGGACCATTTTGCATCAAAATTTAACAGCTTATAACTTTAATACAAGTGCATAAAAATGCTTGAAATTTTCTACAGTATAATGTTTTTGTAGCGCCTATAGTCCGGTAAAAAATGGGCATTATTGTACAGCCCCTTTTGGTACCTCCCACACCGTTTCGTACCAAAAGTAAACGGCTTGTAACTTTAATACCAGTGCATACAAATACTTGAAATTTTGTACAGTGTAATGCTGTTATAGTGCCTATAGTCCTGTAAAAAGTGGGCGTTATCACCCCGCCCCTTTTTGTACCTCCCACACAAAATGACCAAATCATACCAAAATTACATAGCTCGTAACTTTAATATACCAGTGCACATAAACGCTTATAGTTCAGCACAATGCAATGTATTTAAGAATGTACAGTTTACCGAAAAATATGTGTATTTGGAAAACCCTTCTGGTACCTCCCACACAAATTGACAGATTTATTGGTGTAATGTTATATATTACATTACTCACAAAGTGAGGGTATACCTTAGTCGGTTTACCCGACTGAAACTTTCTTACTTGTTTATAGTTTTTTCCTGTCATCAAAAAGAGATTTTTTTGAAAAAAATCGATTTTCTTCTAATTGTTTTAACGAAAGTTACTAAATTTCAATTTCTACATGAAGCTATGATGTCAGCATTTTTAGGTCCCATGATTTCCTTAAATTTAAATTAAATCACGGCTTTATAGAGCTTATTCTTAAAAAAATATGGTTCAAATACTAAAGGTACTTTCCATGAAAATTGGAGTTCTAAAAAAAATTACTATACAAAAAATTGGTATTGGTTTCATAAAATAGTACTCAGTCTATATGTACACAAAAATTGTTAAGTCTTGGACATAAAAAAAAAATTTCTTGCGTAGTGTTACTTAAAATTACCCAAATCGAATTTCCACCAAACATACTTGTGGTCTTAGATCACTTCTTCGGTGTGTTACACTCTTGACTCGTAGCAAATGATAAACACAGTATGTTCAAAAAAATTTGCGAGTTTTGTATTTTTTCAAAAAGTATTCATGAATATCTGTTTTGTCCCCTTCAAAGTAATTCCCCTCGGATATAATACACTTCTGCCAAAAGTTTTTTCCAATTCTCGAAGCACTTCAAATAATCATTTTTTGTGATCTTGTTCAGCTCCTCATTCGATGCCGTCTTTATCTCCTCAATCGTGGCGTAGCGTCGTCCTTTCATGGGCCTTTTCAGTTTTGGGAACAAAAAACAGTCACAGGGGGCTAGGTCAGGGGAATACGGTGGCTGCGGCACCATTACTGTGTTGTTTTTGGCCAAATATTTGCGCACAAGCAACGATGTTTGTGAAGGGGCGTTATCATGGTGCAAAATCCAGTTTTTGTTCTTCCACAAATCTGGGCATTTTGGGCGGATTGCTTCACGCAATTTGCGCATAACTTGCAGGTAATATTCTCTATTGACCGTACTACCATGTGGCAAGAACTCATAATGCACCACGCCCCTGCATTCAAAGTAAACTGTGAGCTCGGGCATCCGGCACGCTGTTCGTCGTCCTTCGCATCTTCTCGGCGGCCCTCTAAGAACATTTTGTACCACCGATAAACGTTGCTTTGGTCCAAGGTAGCTTCACCATATGCCACAGTCAACATTCGGAATGCGTCGGCGCACTTTATTTTGTTTTTTCACACAAAATTTGATGCAGATTCTTTGATCCATTTTCTGAAATAGATAAAAATCGATGACAAGTTAAAACACATCCAAGCACAACAGCTGTCAAAAATTAACTAAACATTCAAAATGGCCGACCTTGTCAGCATATGTAAGGGACATAAGTACCAACATAATGCTACAAAAATATCAAAAATCAAATGCATGTAGCCCGCGGAAATTAAAAATTCGCAATATATTTTGAACGTATACCCTCCTCTCTAATATGAGGGGATATAAAGGTTCGTTTGACCAAAAGACCAACTCGGACAGTACTTAACCGATCTCGTTGAAATTTTGAGCCATAACTACTATCCAATAGGACTAAACTTGCTACAAGTTTCATCCCGATCAGATGACATGTGGAATATGTGAAATTACAGATGATTCGGATAGGTAGAATAGGTGTTGTAAGAGAATCAATTTTTCTTTTTACTTTAACGCTTTGTGAGGGAGATGTTTGAAGGAGTGGACCAAGATGGCCCATCTTCGAACTTAGCCTGAGATAGAAAAATATTATCAAATACCAAAATTGAAGTCAACAGGTTACACCATTTGAGATTTACGTGCGCCTGGTGTCAAGATAGACATGCAGCAGACGGACGGACATTACTTTTCTTGAGAAGTTAGGTAACTCCTTCGATGTGTTACACTTCTGAAGTGAGGATAGTATTTATCGCCGTGCTCTTTCAAAACTATTGAGAAAGATGTAATGCCGGGAGGGACCGACTGTACGATAACCTACACCTCTTTGTTACAGCTGAATGAGTACACATTTAAACTAGCATCGCTCGAAAATGTTATCTTTCATAATTCACCGTATTTGACTGTATTTTCTTCAAACTAGGCAATGTTCTTTTCTGCATCAAGAAACTCTTCCCTGCCAACTTTCATAACGAAAGAATATTAAATAAAGTGAGCATTGTAATACCACCATGGAAGGAATACATATGTATGGGGTCTATACTCAAAAGTGAACCGATTTTCTTCAAATATTTGCACAGGGTTTTCCAATAAGAAAAGAACACACTTATTGTTAAGGAAATTCAAAAGTTTTTTATTTAATGTGAAGTACAATCGATACAATTAAGTTCTAAATAAAACGTCATTCAAATGGCCTCCCCGACTTCTTCTGCAGGAACGAATTCGATGAACCCAATATTCGAGCAACTTTTCCACAAAATCAAGTCGTATGTCATGAATGCCACGTTCAATATTTACTTGTAAAGCTTGAAGAGAGTCTGGTATATTTCGAAGGACCAATGGCTTCAACTAACCCCACAAGAAATAGTCTAATGGTGTTAAATCACAACTTCTTAGAGGCCATTCAATATGACAATTTCTTGAAATAATCGAATCTCCAAACTTTTTTCGCAACAATTCAATTGTTTCATTTGCTGTATGGCACGTAGCCACAATCGGCCAATGGCAAAAAAATTGCTCTAACGAGAGCTAAAATATTGCTCATGGGTGTTAAGGTAGTAGGTCGACTGGAAAGTGTTTTTTTTTTTTTGGATTTAAAAAAGTTGACTGTAGCTCCTTAACGGTACGTCGGATCGGGAATCGGTCAATGGCGAAAACATAGCTCTTAACGAAAGCTAAAATATTGCTAATGGGTGTCACGGTCGTAGGTAGAGGTTTATTATTACATGAAGGAATACTGACAAATTCGGAGAAAATCGGTTCAGATTTAGATATAGCCCCCATATATAAGTTAGCCCCGATTTGACATCTATGCGCTGTCGAGACTGTATTTCATATCCGATCACAGCGAAATTTGGCAGAAAGAGGTTTCTTATTACACGAAAGAGTACTGCCAAATTCGGAGAAAATCGAGGCTAACTTATATATAACCCATATATAAGTTAGCCTCGATTTGACATCTAAGCGCTGTAGAGACTGTATTTTTATTCGATCAGTACGAAATTCGACAGAAAGAGGTTTCTATTTTACATGAATGAGTATTCAGGGAAAATCGATTCAGATTTATATATAACCTCCATATATGTATATGTTTCTCTTGATTTGGTTACAAAGCGTTATAAAAGTTATACTTTACTTCCGATCATTACAAAATTCTCCAGAAAAATGTTTCTCAATTTATGAACGAATATTGCTTAATTTAGCGATTGTCGGTTCAGAATTAGATATATCCACAAATATATGTTCTTACCCATTTACCAATTATTCCAAATTATTATCGCAATGACCTTTATCGCATTGTTAGGGAGGTGTAGGGTATTATATAGTCGGCCTCGCCCGACTTTCTGCCTTTCCTTACTGGTTTTTTTGGATTTAAAAAAAATGGACTTAGCGAACGGAAACTTGCAATTGGAGAATGATTATTTTGATAATAAAACTGAATAACTTGTAAACGTTTTTCTTGCGTATATCTCTCCATGATGAAATTGTAAACACTACTGAATACAATGAAGAACAAATGACAGATCATAACATATTATTACAAATGGCCGAAACGTCACTTCAAAATCATATCACTCCTATTGGAAAACCCGTTATATATAGGGGCTGTGTGTAAACCTGAACCGATTTTCCCCAAATTTGGCAGTGTTCATTCATTTAAAAAGGAACCTCTTTATGCCGAATTTCGTACTGATCGGACTAAAATACAGTCTCTACAGCGCCTACATGTCAAATCGGGGGTAACATATATATGGGATCTATATATAAATCTGAACCGATTTCCCCCAAATTTGGCAGTGTTCGTTCATGTAACAAGAAACCTCTTTCTGTCAAATTTTTAAATCTATCCGTAAATCGTTTCAGATGTAGATCAAAAATTCTGCTCCAATACAATAGTGTTTGGTGCCTTGTATTTGGCTCCGACAAACTTTTTCCTTTCCTTAGCAGTTTCAATTTTTTTTATTTATTATGAACTTTAAAGATATTAAATTAAAGCAAATATTATCGCTACCAAATGGAGGACATAATATGCAAAATAACTGAAATATGATCCCACCGTTGTTTTGTAAATTCGTATGTGACCTTTTGTAAATGTAGGATGATACTCGTAAATGTTTTTTTAAAAACCATAATATTATTGCGACATTTACAATGTTCTGCAATACGATGCAACTGTAGGTTGCAACAGAGAAATTTGTCAGAAATTGGTATTTTTAGCCAAAATAACTAGTGGGAAGTTATATTATATTCATTAAATTAATGAATATGAATTCGTGAGACAATAGGACATTTCTAGACATATTTACTTATCATTGAAGAACATTTTAAGAAAATTCGGAATGTGTTGTGGGTTTTTGGAAAAATTAATTTCTATACACAATTGCAAATCTTAAGACAATTTATAGAAACACCCCTGTTAGAAAAACCATTAAGGAGAGACGGAAAGTCTGGCGGGGCCGACTTTGCAATACCTTCCACCTCCCTAACAATGCGAAAAGAGTCAATACGATAATAATTTGGAATAATTGGTTTTCAGTTAAGAAATTACTTAGCTCCATCAAGTCTCATCAAGGATTATTCCAAGGAGGAGGTGAAGATGTTGTTCATAGAAATCTAGATGTGAAATGATAACCTTAAAATGTGCAGTATGCTTTCATATACCATGAATCGGAAGAAACAAATAGATGAGACTATACATCAATTTGGTTCAAAAACCTAATTTCTGCCAAATTACGTAAAGATCGGATGTAAAAGACGGTTTCAATAGCGCTTAAATGCTAAATAGGTAGGCACATATATGTATAGTGTTGTATAACCAAGAACCAACTCTAATGCTAATAAACAGTTATTTAAGTAATAGAGAGCATTATGTACAAATTGGTAACAGTAAAAGCAGCTTAAAAGCGGTGAAGTGTGGAGTACCACAAGGAAACATCATTGGTCCCCTGCTTTTTAAGATGTATATCAATGATATACAAAACATTCCTTTCAAAGGAAAATTATACATGTTTGCCGATGACATATGTATTTTGTACAACTACAAACACCCAATGGTCTTACGAACACAAATCGAATATGATGCCTTATGCTATTTGAATATGCTCGGCTTAATAAATTAGCCATAAATGCTGAAAAAACTCAATTTGTGAGATTTCGACCCTGTGTTTTGAAAAGGGATCCGGAAATGGCAATTTATATAGATGGTAAATTAATTTTTGAAAAGCTATCTGCTAAATATCTTGGTGTAAACCTATCGTATAACCTTTCCTGGGATAAGCAAATTGAAATGGTGAAGACAAAAATAGCTCGAGCAACTGGAATTCTGCGAAAGTTTAAGACAAAACTATCAATTGAAACTAAGCTTCAACTATATTATGCATTAATTCATAGCTACCTTACATATGTTCCAATTGTATATGGATACAAAAATACCGTTGCCTTAAGGTCATTGCAATCTGCCCAGAACAAAGCTTTGAAAGTTGTGTATAATTTACCATCGGATTACTCTACAGTGCAATTATTTAAAGATAATGCTAGATGTGTACTCCCTGTGAGAGGAATATACAAACAGAACATCCTAGTATTCATGTTTAAATCTATGAAACAACTTGGTAATACTTGTATTGTTGTTTGTGACCAATGTTGATTTCTTTTTTGTGGTAATGTTGTTGTCGGGCTTTTTTGGTCAGATGCTTTTTTTGAATATAAATAAAACTAATTTATATCATGTTGCACTCAACGTTTCGTTGGTTTATTTCCAACTTCATCAGGAGTGATGTTTTTTATTTGCAAATTATTTAATATTATTTCGTCATTATTTATTAAAATTAAAAAACGGGACTTCACAACACATTAATTAATATAATAAATAATTGAAAATATCACA
This sequence comes from Eudasyphora cyanicolor, assembly GCA_963930755.1. Taxonomy (NCBI): domain Eukaryota; kingdom Metazoa; phylum Arthropoda; class Insecta; order Diptera; family Muscidae; genus Eudasyphora; species Eudasyphora cyanicolor. The sequence continues at coordinate 51,972,982 of OZ005736.1, read as the reverse complement.
GTTAAAACTTATGCTAATATCACTACTACGTTAGCTAATTGCAACCGAGTATTGCAGCTTTGTCTAATACTTTTATCCAATTTTATCAACATTTTGATGAATCGCAAAGATACACACGTCAACAAGCCAATCTGAAATCTACGAGATGCAGACTTGAATTGACCAAGCAGAGAATACAATATGCTGGACCTCATGAATACAATGCATTGCCACAGACTCTTAAAAATGTTGCTACGATTTCGGGTTTCAAAAGAAATATAAAAACATATTTATTGGAAAGGCTAGAAACACTTCTCTAAATAACATTAAGATTGAATTGCCATTTAATATCAATGATTGAATAATATCTTTAATACTACCACCATTTAATTAATACTAAAACCTTAATTGTAATTTTGTGGAATTTTCTTTTGCCAACTAATCTCCAATAATGACTATTGGCGCGGAGACACTCATAATTAAGAGATATATGATTTCTTTGAAAAAAACACACTTACATATTGTTAAGGAAATTCAAAAGTTTTTTATTTAATGGGAAGTACAATCGATACAATTAAGTTCTCAATAAAACGTCATTCGAAAAACGTCAAGGAAAAACTTTAAGGAAAATCGGTTCAGATTTAGATGTAGCGCTATAAAAAATTTAATTTATATCCGTTCAGTAGTAATTCAGCACAGAGAGTTTTCTAATTACATGAATACATGAATGAACACTGCCAAATTTGGGGGAAATCGGTTCAGATTTAGATATAGCCCCCATATATATGTTCCTCCTGATTTGGTATCAATGGGCTATAGAAGTTGTACTTTACTTCGGATGATTACAAAATTTTTCAGAGAGATGTTTCTTAATTTAGTTAGTCAATTTGGGGATAATGGGTTCATTTTAGTTTTAATACCCTCCACCATAGGATAGTGGGTATATTCATTTTGACACTCTGTTTGTAATACCACTAAATATTGATGTGAGACCCTCCTCTTAAAATTCTAAGACGATTTAGCCATGTCCGTCTGTCTGTCGGTCCGTCCGTCCGTCTGTTGTAATCACACTACAATCTATAATACAAGGTGGCTGGAATTTGGCACATATACTTCTTATATCTGCAGGTACGATAGAATTTCAAAGGGGCAATATCGGTAAATTTTTGGATATAGCTCCCATACATAGTAGGGATGTAACGAAAGTGACTTTAGCGAAAGCGAATGCGAAAGCGAATATTGAAATATATTTCTTGCGAATGCAAATGCGAAAGCAAATAGTGAAATATGGAAATGGGCCTCATCTTGACTGATGAGGCCCATTTCCACCTCGGTGGCTACGTCAATAAGCAAACCCCAAGAGTTATTGTTGAGAAGCCTCTTCATCCTCAACGTGTGACTGGTTGGTGCGGTTTATGGTCCGGCGGGGTCATTGGACCTTACTTTTTGGATCAACAGTTACGGTGAATGGATTGCGCTATCGAGAGATGATTAATGATTTTTTATCATCGGAGTTGGATGGTATTGATCTGGACAACGTTTACTTTCAACAAGATGGCGCTACGTGCCCACAAGCAATGAAGAGGGGATCACAATTGGTCACCGAGTTCTTGTGATTTAACACCTTGCGACTTCTTCCTTTGGGGCCACGTGAAAGATAAGGTCTACGCCACCAGCCCAGGATCGATTCAAGACCTCAAAGATAGAATTCGTGAGGCTATCGAGGATAGGGCAGCCACTTTGCGATTTGGTTATGGAAAATTTCATGACAAGGATATGGTCCTGTAAGCGTGGTCGTGGTGGCCATTTGGCTGATGTTGTTTTTCATTATTAACGGCATACCTTACTCTTTACTATGAAATAAACATCCGATCATTTATCTCAAAAAATGGCTTTTTTTCTTTGAATGCCAAAATAACTCCTCTTGTTGGAAAACCCTTTATTAATAATGTTTTCCATATTTTTACCTCCCGTTGCCACAAGGACAAGCATATTTGTCAACTGTTTTGAAGAGAAGTGGAAGAGGTTTTCATTGGTATTAATATCTTCAAAATGTGTGAAGCGAATAAGAGGATATAACGCTTTAACAAATGGAAGCGATAACTGAAATATATTTTTGCGAAAGCGAATAATCCAAAGATGGTTTTTGCGAAAGCGTATGTTAAAATGAATAATTCGCGTTCACATATGAGAATGCGATTATTCGTTACATCCCTAATACATAGCATCTCCCCACATTCAGTTCTTAACGTCATAGAGAACTCAAATGTCAACTGATCGGGCCGAAAATTGGTAACTGGGGTTTATATATACCCCGTATCTTTCACACGAATAACGGTAGTCATATGTACATGTTTTGGTATAGCCCCCATACAAAGGTCCCTCTAGATTTGACTTCTTAACGCCACAAAAACCTCAAATTTCAACGAATTATGCTGAAATTTGGTATAATGAGTTTATTAGTACCCATAACCATTCACATGTGATCCTTGATTGAGGGTATGTATGATTCGGCATGGCCGAAATTAATCCGTTTTTACTTGTTCATCTTCAACTCTTCCAGCAACTCTTCCAGTAAGCCTTGATATTTTCCAGCAGTAATTATTCCAAATTATAATCGCAATGTCCCTTTTCGCAATGCTAGAGTGATGTAGGGTATTATATAGTCGGCCCCGCTTGTGCATATTCTTTGCAAATTTAAAAAATCAAAGGGGTTGCTATTTTTATACCCTACACCACACTGTGGTTGCAGGTATTATAACTTTGTGAATTTGTTTGTAACACACAAAAGGAGAAGAAATAGACCCATCGTTTATTATACCGATCGACTTAGAATCACTTTCTGAGTTGATTTAGCTATGTCCGTCTACCTGTCTGTCTGTTTATGTATTCTTGTAATCAAAGTACAAGTCGCTATTATGGTCCGCTATTATGGTTTATACCCGATCGGTGCTAAATTCGGCAAAAAGAGCTTTCTTATTATAGGAATGAACACTACCAGATTTGGGGAAAATCGGTTCAGATTTAAATATAGCCCCCATATATATGTTACCCCCGATTTGACATGTAAGCGCTGTAGAAACTGTATTTTATATCCGATAAGTACGAAATTCGGCAGATAGAGGTGTATTATTACATAAATAAACACTGCGAAATTTGGGGAAAATTAGTTAAGATATTGATATATGTATACTCCGTATATATATAACAAAATATCTTAAATTTAGATGATCAAATGCATGTCCAAAGTTAGGCATATATTTTAATCTGCATTTATAGTACAGTTTGCTGAAATTTGAAATGTTGAGAAGATAGTAATGAAAAACAAATTGAACCAAAATACCCATCAACTTAAGGCATGATTTAGGAGTTATAAAATCATATATAGATGCTTGAAATATTTACTTGTTTTCGTTGTAGAATTTACATGGAAATACAGTTCTCTTGTTGCAAAAATGTTTTATTTTTTACATTGCGTTTCTTATAACTAGAAAATGTCACGAGGCGTCACTACCAAATTTTTTCTAGAATCTTCGTTGAGGTGTTCTGTAATATTCTGTAAACATTTCACTGGCACCTTCGGTGCACTTTGGGCGCTATAACGTATTTTCAAATTTAAGTGAGGTGACTTGCTAAATTTGCTACAACTTTTTAAATTTTGCATAGATTGCATAGATTCATGACCGATCAGATTAATGTTAAAAAAACATCTTTATTTATGTGATTATGATATTGATTTTCCGATATTTTTACGACGCTTTTATTGAAAAATTAAAAAAAATTTGTTTAAAAAAATTTTACGAATACAGGGTACCCTTTTCCCTACATTCCAAATTTCATCAAAATCCAAGCATTTTTGTCGATTTTACAGCATTTTGGCCACAATTTCCCACTTCCGCCCATAGTGCGACGTTAACTTTATAAAAATCGGTCCATCCGTTCAAGAGCAATGGAAAATTTTGTAAAAACAAAAAATGCATTTATCTAAATTTTTTAAAATTTCAAATACCTGTACAATTTTGTCATTTTTTGTTTAAACAAATATATCGACGCCTTATTTTTCCATTTAACAACTGTGTATAAATTTGTTAGACAAAAATAAATTTCAGCTGTCTAATTTCAAAAAAAAGTGGTCCACATTAAGATATAGCTCCAGTATATATGCATATCTGATTTTGAATCTAAGCGCCAGCAAATATTAATTTTTGGCCAAATCACTATCATTGGACAATTTCTTATTCTGCTCTAATAGAGTTGTTAAGGCCATCATATAGTAGATTCCGCCCGATTGTTGGTCTTCCTTACTGGTTATTTATTATGAACTTTTATCTTACACTTTCATTTTTAAAATATTTAATTAAAACCAATAAAATATTTAATTAAAACCAGTGTGATCTCTACGAAACGGAGAGCAGAATACGAGTATGCAAATTAAATGAAAATATTATTCCACTTTGTTTGGCAAATTTGTATGTGCACTTCTGAACATGTCTGATGATTCATTTTTGTGTACAAAACTTTATAATGTTATTTTGACATTTACAATGTTCGGGAATATGATGCAACTGTAGGTTGCAATAGAGAAATTTGCCAAAAATTGATATTTGTATGTACAACAACTAGTGGGAAGTTAAAAGTAGAACAATATATATGAATTCGAGGAACATCAGGACATGGCTAGACATATTTATCTATCATTGAAGAACATTTTAAGAGAATTCGGAATATCTGGTGGGTTTTCGTAAAATTAATTTTTGTACACAATTGCAAATCGCAAGACTAATTGCAGATTCAGAACTAATTTCTAAAAACAAATATTTGGGTGAAGTTCAAACCTTTTATCACAATAATGCAGTCAAGTTATTAAATGTAATAAAGCAAATCCCGCCGTTCAATTTCGTCCCACACTGTACGTGGTATAATATATTAATAGGCATACGATGTTGTTATCGTCATGCAGAAATAATGTCCTTACACACTAGTTTATCTTCGTGGGAGTTTTTGTAGCTTAAATATGCAAAAGCGAACACACCTACTTTAGTCTGTGACAATCCAAAAAGAAAATATCCCAAAACGAGACCACCATTTATCCCTAACTTAGAATCGCACCTAAGAAAGACTTCTTGGAAAACATTTAAGAATATAGATTAATACTACTCCCGTACAGAGCACCGAAGACATGTGTCCTTGAATTTAGATTCTCGCATTTGGTGTAGGCGTTTATTTGGATTTTTCATTTGGTTGCTTTCAAGTTGCAATCCAACCCGCCGGGATGTTTGAGGTGATTGTTGTACTGTATGTATGTTGTCAAAGTTTGTTTATTAAGTCTGTGTGTATTTTCTTATAAGTCTCAATAAATCTCCTCATGACAGAAGGATGTTTAGATATGCTTTCAGCTGCCACCAAAAAAAGTGTTAGGCTACAAATTCAACCTTGAATTCAGATAAAAACCAACAGTAAATAAATCTGTCAGTCAACCAGAGGTATTGTCGAATTTTATCTTGAAATTTAGGCCCCCTTATCATGCAGGAGGAGATTTACAAACCTTCAAACTAAGGAACCTCGGGTATTTAGAGTTTTTAAATGCATTAAGGTGGTCCTAAAATATAAGAGTGGGCTTATTTTGTTGTTGTCGCTATTTATAACACTGTCCAACAAATTAAGACATTTTGATTGAAACAGAATGATCTACTCACCATGCCTATAAGTCTGAAAAGGCATGATGAGTAGATCATTTTTGTAGAATAAACTTATGGTCCAGCTGGTCTGAGTTTTTTCTGCAGTGGGTCAAAATTGTCAATTTTTGTCGAAGGGAGCATTGGACTAAATGAAAAAAATGATGTCAGTTAATGTCTGAGAGATTTCTCATTGTCAGAGTTACATAGTGGAATTTTATGACGATTACTTTTGTGGAAGACCTTAACCCTCCAGCTCCCCTTATAATGGGTCATTTTGTCCCTTTTTCGAAAAAATCAAAAAAAAGTCCTTTCAAAAAGGACATTTAAGGATTAAAATATTCTAGGAAAGATTGAAAATGGGCAACATCGGTCCATTTTTATACCCTTCTCCACCATAGGATGGGGGGTACATTCATTTTGTCACTGCATTTGTAGCACCTCTAAATATTGATCTGAGACCCCATAAATCGGGGCATATGTATGGGGGGCTATATGTAAATCTTAACCCATTTTGACCAATTTCAATAAGGATCGTCCACGGGCCAAAAAAGAGCACTGTGCTAAATTTCATCATAATCGGACCATAAATACGACCTGCTCTTTGATTACAACGATACTTCTACAGTCGGAAGGACGGACGTACAGACAGACAGATCAGCCCAGGAAGTGATTCCAAGTCGATCGCTGTAATAAACGATGGGTATATCTCTTCTCCTTTTCAGCGTTACTAACAAATGCGCAAACTCATAATACCACAGTGGGGTGTAGGATATACATAAATATAAATGGCAGCGTTAATTATATCCCGAACGAATTAGAAAACCAGTAAGGAAAGATTAAAAGTCGGGCGGGCCGGACTATATAATACCCTAGACCTCTCTTACAAGACGAAAAGGTTCATTGCAATAATAACACTAAGCAACAAAAATTTTTTCCAAGGGATGTGGATAACAGTTTGTGGTGCAATTAGGTGTCACAAACACGAAAAAAATATTTAAAAAAATTTTTATGGTAAATTTTTTTAGAATAAATGATTTTTTAAGCTCGAGGTCTTTTTTGAGTGATTTATTTATTTATACTTTTATATCGATATTTCGCAATTTTCGTGAATTGCATCATCAGGATGTTTCTACAATAAAAACACAAAAAATAAATACAAACTTAAAATTAATATCACAGATGGATTAGATAAACAAATTTAAGACATCTTTGAGATCCACTTACACGTAAAAAACATAAAAGAGAATAATACTTAAAACTAAAGTAGCATCACTACCATCGTTTTCTGTTTTCTACTTATTGTATTGGAATCTTTGCATGTTCTTTGCTTTGTCTATCAATCCTCTGTAGTTGACTGCGCAGTTGTCAATATCTGTCTTGAAGTTTATGCGTTTTGTTGTAGGTACCTACATTGAGAATGTGGAGCACTTCTAACGTGTATCGTTTGTTGTTGTTGTTCGCTCTGTAACACTCGTGCTTTGTCGAAGTTAGGGTGCTGCTTTTTGTTTGTACAGTGGCTCACGAGTGCCGTTTTTGGATTTACATTATTGTGTCTTAGTTTTAAGTTTGATTTGTGTGCAGATAATCTTGTTTTTCATTTATTTTTTGTTGTACCCACATAAAACATGTCACATTTTTCCTTGTCGTTGCCTTCGCATGGGATTTGGTATATAACGTTAGTTTTATCGGTTGTGGGAATTTTTAATTTTGTATTGGTGAACAATTGTTGTAGGGTATTGTGCGATTTGTAGGCGATGTTGTATTTTTCCTTTTTAAACAAGTTTGAATTTTCTATTCTCTCTGATATATCTGGTATATATACACTAAAAAATGTGTCATAAAACTAAAGAAATGCTCCAAAGACGTCATTAGTTTTTAAAATAAGTACATTTTGTACTTAAAATATAGATAATTTCAATAATATTAAGTAATTTACTTAATTATAATTAATTTTTATTAATTTTAAGTACAAAATTTACTTATTTTGAAGACTAAGGACGTCTTTGGAGCATTTCTTTAATTTTATGACAAATTTTGTTCAGTGTACCATTGATTTATATGTTTTTATTTCCTCTGAGATGGATTTTTGTTTTGCTTTGTTTTTGTAATGTTCGGAAATTAGTTTTTGTATTAAATTACAAGGAAAATTGTTGTTGTGCAATATAATGATTCTATAAATTTAAAAATTCCACTTAAATCAGATGATGACATTACAAATGCTGTAGAATATCTAAACTCTATAATTCAGAATGCCGCATGGAATTCTACTCCAACAGAATTCAATACAAATTTACCCCGCTTCTCAATCAAAATACGCAATAAAATTAACGAAAAGCGAAAGGCTAGAAAAAGGTGGCAAAAAACAAGATTTTCAGAGGACAAAGCCACATTAAATAAACTTACAGCTGAACTCAACAAACTTCTTAAATCAGAAAGAGATAGAGAACTCGAATCTGAATTGCAGAATCTCGATGCCACAAAAACCACAGAGTATTCTCTTTGGAAAATAAATAAAAAATTGAATCAACATATAAAATTAAATCATCCTATAAGAAATAATGAGAACAAGTGGACAAGAAGTAACTTGGAGAAATCACAAGTATTTGCGGATCACTTAAAATCAGTATTTGCCCCAAATACCACAGAGAGTAATCATTACTCAGAAAAACGTATTGAAGAATTCTTAACTGAAGTGTACCAACTAGACTTGCCAACTCAAAAATTCTCAAAATCGGAAGTTTACAACACAATCCAAACACTACAAACAAACAAAGCACCTGGTTATGATCTCGTTACTACCAAATCTCTTAAAGAATTGCCGAGTATTGCATTCACACTAATTACATACATATTTAACGCTTGTCTTATTCGATGTTTCATACCACCTCAATGGAAAGTGGCCCAAATTACTATGATTCCAAAGCCAGGCAAAAAACTTGAAAACGTCACATCTTACCGTCTGATCAGTCTATTACCCATTCTTTCCAAAGTATTAGAAAAGTTATTCCTAAAAAGGCTTAACGTAATAATACATGGAAAGTCCCTTATACCTGATCACCAATTTGGGTTTAGAAAACAACACGGGACAATTGAACAAGTACATAGACTAGTAGAAACTATTAATTGCTCATTCGAGAAGAAGAAGTACTGCTCCGCTGCTTTCCTAGATATCTCACAAGCTTTTGACAAAGTTTGGCACAATGGACTATTGTACAAGATAAAGAAATTACTACCAATAAACTATTATTTGTTCCTAAAATCATATCTCCAAAATCGTTATTTCTATGTAAAGGAAGAATATGAAGAAAGCCCCTTATGTTCTGTAAACGCAGGGGTCCCACAAGGAAGTGTTCTGGGACCAACACTATATCTACTTTTCACACATGACCTCCCGATCCATGAAAACGTTGTCATAGGGACATTTGCAGATGACACAGCTGCATTATCTGTTTATACCAACCCTTCAGAAGCAAGCAGAATCTTACAACAATCTGTAAATGAAATATCAAAATGGCTTAAAGTGTGGAAAATAAAGGCAAACGAGAACAAATCAGTGCATATTACATTCACTTATAATATGTCAACTTGTCCTCCGATTATGCTCAACAATAAAGAAGTTCCTCAACAAACAGAAGTTAAATATCTTGGAATGTATCTAGACAAGAAGTTAAACTGGAAGAAACATATCCAAACTAAAAGAAAGGCTCTGGATATCCAACTTTCTAAAATGAACCCCCTTCTGCAATCAAAATCAGTCTCTCTTGAAAACAAACTACTTCTCTACAAGTGTATTATCAAACCGATCTGGACATATGGTATTCAACTATGGGGAACAGCAGCAAACTCAAATATAGAAATTCTCCAACGCTTTCAATCCAAAACACTTAGACGAATAACTAATGCTCCCGTGTATATAACAAACAAGCAACTGCATAAGGACTTGAATATCCAAACGGTGAAAGAAGAAATAATAAAACAACTAAATTCATATAAATCCAGGATAGAAACTCATCCAAATACATTAGCAAACAACCTTATGTCAAACGGACAAACATTTTCAAGAATTAAAAGAAAAGCCCCACAAGATCTATTAAATGTAAATTAAAAGTAGAAGTAAATTAATATATTGTAATTTGGAAAAATAAATTTCTTATTATACCAATGTAATTGTTGAAAAATGTGTAATGTAATGGGATGATTACTGAATCATTTCCATATATGTATATGAACACACATAGTGCTTAATATTGAAGAATTTATATTCGAAATAGATTGCACAAATAATGTACAATTATGAAAAAAAAAAAAATATGTTTTTGATTTTAATTTGGTTACTTAATATGCGATTAATCCGATTTTTCGCTGTGTTTATTATTATTATTTTGGGATGTTTTGAGAAGAAGTTTATAATTCTGCCAGAAGCTGTGGGTTTTTGGTACCAATCGATTTGTATATGGTTATCTTGTCTTATAACTACTGTGTCGAGATATGGAAGCCTTCCGTCTTGTTCTTGTTCTATGGTGAACTGGATATTTTTGTGAAAACCATTGAGAGATTTTAATGTATCCCCGATTGCACTGTCCCGAATTATAACAAATAGATCGTCAACGTATTTAGTCAATAAAGCCGGTTTTGTTGTCAAGTTATCCATACAGGTGTCAAGTAGTTTCTCCATTACAATATCTGCAACAATCGGAGAAGCCGGTGAACCCATTGGTAGGCCTCGTTTTTGTTTGTATATCTTGTCCTCAGATTTAAAGTATCTGTTATCGTTTATGCAGAATTTTAGAATACGTACGAATAGGCTATTGGTCATATTTCTGTATTCCTTTATTTCTTCCCATCTATCCTCTATAATGCTTATAGCTAGGTCTACTGGAATACTCGGAAAAAGTGAAACTACATCAAAGGATACTAGTTTTTCGTTGTTATGTATCGTCAAGTTTTTGAGCTTATTCCTAAATTGTACGGAGTCCCTTACATTATATATATGTAGAGTTTTTTGTCCAGTTTTTTAATATATTTACTATATATTGCATAGTTCACCAGATGGGGCATTTATTGAGGAGCATATTGGTCTCAAGGGGTATCCATGTTTATGGATTTTTGGAAGTCCATAGATCCTTGGAGCTCTGGCCACGTCAGTTTTAAGTCTCCTTTTTTCGAATGTTGTGATGATGTCATTTCTAAACAATTCTTCAACTAATTCGTTATTTTTCTTCTGTAAGGATGCAGTAGGATCTTTGAGCAATCTTTGATATGTCATTATATCCCCGACTATGTTCAACATTCTATCTTTGTACTCGTGTTTATTCATTGCAACCGTTACGTTCCCCTTGTCTGCATTCACTATTAATATGTCTTTGTTTTTATTTAAGAATCGTTTGCTTTGTTCCACTGTGCGAAGTATAAAGGTATCTCTCCCATTATTTTGTCATCTTGTTCAAGTGGTTGTCTATGATTGTTGTTAGTTTTGTCCGTGCATTTTCTTGTTCTTCTCTTCCTTCGTTAGTGTGTATTGAATCTTCGCTATCCGCTATGTATTTAAAGAGAGATTGTTTTAAATTTTTTTTTATAAAATTCCAGCTTTCATGGAAAGTACATTCAGTATTTGGACCATATTGTTCAAGTATAAGCCTGATCAAATTAAAGGGTATTATGAGGGCTACATATGCTGCAAATATCGCTTTCACGTCAAAAATATGAGAAAAAAAATGATTTTTTAAAAAAAAACACTTCCCTGGTACAAAAAAACCATAAAAAATATAAAAAAATTATTTTATCACGTTTTTAAAAAGCCAGCATGCTAACAAAGAAAACACTGTCTATTTGGATAGATGTAAAAGTTATGAGCCATTTTGTAAATGTTAGGGAAATTCAAAAAAATCTTGTTTCATATTTTTTCGGTTTTAAATGATGTTTTTGCTTATATTGAATTCACCATATGTGAGAGAGACATTGCACTTGCATTTTATTTTATGAGGATTGATGTCAGACATTATAAAATTATAGAGGGGACGAGGTTTTTTGGCCGTTCGTAACCCTCCATAAAACATGATATGCAACGTGAGAGCTATATTGGATGAGATCTGCTCAGATAGAGGGTCATTCAACAATATTTGTTGTTTTTATACCCTACACCACACTGTGGTACAGGGTATTATGACTTTGTGCATTTGTTTGTAACACCTAAAAGGAGAAGAGATAGACCCATTGTTTATTATACCGATCGACTCAGAATCACTTTCTGAGTCGATTTAGCCATGTCCGTCTGTCTGTCCGTCTGTCCGTCTGTCTGTCCATGTATTCTTGTAATCAAAGTGCAGCTCGTATTTATGGTCCGATTGTGATGAAATTTAGCATAGTGCTCTTTTTTGGCCCAAGGACGATCCCTATTGAAATTGGTAAAAATCGGTTCAGATTTGGATATAGTCCCCATATATATGTTTCACCCGATTTGACATTTAAGCGCTGTAGAAACCACATTTTACATCCGATCTTTATGAAATTCGGCAGAGAGAGTTTTATTGTTACGTGAATGAACACTACCAAATTCGGAGAAAATCCGTTTAGATTTGGATATAGCCCCCATATATATGTTTCAACCGATTTGACATGTAAGCGCTGTAGGAACTGTATTTTAAATCAGATCAGTACGAAATTTGGCGGAGAGAGTTATTTTATTACATGAATAAACACTGCCAAATTCGGGGAAAATCGGTTCAGATTTAGATATAGTCCCCATATATATGTTTCACCCGATTTGACATGAAAGCGCTGTAGAAACCGTATTTTACATCCGACCTGTACGAAATTCGGCAGAGAAAGTTATCTTATTACATGAAAAAACACTGCGCAAATCGGGGAAAATCGGTTCAGATTTCGATATAGCCCCCATATAGATGTTCTACCCGATTTAACATTTAAGCGCTGTAGAAATCGTGTTTTATATCCGATCAGTACGAAATTTAACAGAGAGAGTTTTCTTATTACATGTATGAACACTGCCAAAGTCGGGGAAAATCGGTTCACATTTAAACATAGTCCCAATATATATGTTACACCCGATTTGACATGTAAGCACTGTAGAAACCGTGTTTTATATCCGATCAGTACGAAAATCGGCAGAGAGAGTTTGCTTATTACATGTATGAACACTGCCAAATTCTTATCGCAATGCCCATTTTCGCATTGGTAGGTAGGTGTAGGGTATTATATAGTCTTACTGGTTTTATTTATGAGGTTTCCATTCAGTTACGCCTTTTAGGGGCATGGACATCCCAGTCGTATATACATACTCGTACAGGTAGTAAAATTATATGTACGCAATACAAAGTAGTACGCGGTATTGGGTGTCTACTTTAGAAGCAAACTACATATATGTCAGCTACAGGTACTGCAACTTATGAACCTTAAACCCGGAATTTATGAATGAAATTTCTTATTAATAAATTATTGTAATTCAGCGCCTTAAAGATTTAAGTCGATTTTCTGAAAAATATTACAAAGTTATGTTATGTGTAAATGATCCCGACAATTTCTGCTAAATCTTCGGAAAATATGTAATTAAAAAAAAAATCGACGTGCGTTTAGTAAAATAATAGAAAAAATATATGTGCAATATTTTGGTATATGATTTAAAAATACGAACGAACCGTGGACACCTAGTATTTTGTGTAATTCGTGCCATGTAAATCATACTCGATGAAGTAGTGGAAGCATGCGGTAAATACTTTAGATACTAATAATGTATTACAATGTTTTGTGGAATAAAACGTTTTAATTTTAGACATCACGTGAGTTATGTACCCACCCATTATACCAACTCTGATTATCAGTATGTTTGTAGATATAAGTTTACATATGTAAATATCATTTTCGAAAACGCTGTCGCTCCAAAGAGAAATGATGTACCAACATTGAGGACACTTTTATATTGTTATACATGAGCAAACAAACAGCACTCTCATTCATTGTAATGTTGAAACCATTTAGTCTTAAGATCGATATTGAATAAAGAAGTTTGCATTATTAGAACCTGATGTTTTATTACTCTGAAGATAAGTTGGGATCTCTAATAAATCGCAAATAACATAACTGGCGCAGTCGGAAAACGTTTTAATTCTGAAGAATTAAACCAAACGAACAGCAAACCACAATAGTTACTTAAAAAAAACAATAAATAATATTAAACATCCAATGAGAAGATTTGTTAAAGTGTGAAATATTTGTCAAAATTTAATTAACAATAAACGAATAAAGAAGAAAAAAAAAGTACGACGAAACTGATACTGTATTTAAAATCCGACGTCATTTTAAACTGAAGGGAACATTTAAATGTACCCACTTTACAACGCCACTGACTTCGGTTGCTGACTGAAAACAACTACAACTGTTATACCATAGTAAATCACTGCCGTCAATGAATTACACTTCATGCTTTTTGATTGTAACAAACAACAACAATAAACATTCACCCACACTTCACTTGACGGCAACACTCATTGCTTAAGCCTGCATTAACCGAACTCTGAGTTGAGTACACTTCTAATTTAAAAAGCGAAAACAATTACATGCAGAAAGTACAGTTCTCATCTAATTAATATTGGATCTTGATCTGAATTAAACTAAAGTGACTTAAGCAACAGCATAAGTAAAAAAACTAATGAATCAAAGACATATCAAATTCGACGAAAACAGAAATATTGGTGAAATGCCGAATCAAAATTCAGAGGAAAAAATAGTACAGCTGGAGGCTATGATTAAACAATTAGAGGAGGTAATTCAACAACAGCAGCAACAAAATCAATTGCAACTTCAGCAAATACAACAATACCAAAGGCAACAAGTTGAATTACAGCAATAACACCAACCAATTTCTCAACCAAATTCATCAGTTATTGACCAGTCCAATCTATTTTCACCTAAAGATGTAATTGAACAATTTCGCCGATTGAAACCATTCGATGGCAAATATCTGATGCAATTTATTGCATCAGTCGAATCCACAATAAACCTTTGTAACCAAAACAACAATCTGATCGAGTATGGAGTACAAATAGTTTGCAACGAGAAGATTTTTGGAGATGCTGGTCATGTAATCCGGCAACTTGGGCCACAACCAACCTGGACTCAAATAAAAGACAAGCTGATCCAATACCTGCAGCCGAAGAAGTCATATGCTGATATTTTTAATTATTGTCGCTATGTAAAGGTATGGAACTTAAATGAACTTTTCACTATTTTTGAAAAGGCCAAATTCGACTTGGGCGAGATATATGATTTTGATCATAATAAACCTGGAATATATTCTCCTGGTAACGTTGATAGAGATTTAGTTTATATAATGGTAGGAAAAATAGATGCACCAATTCGAGCCCACATTCAAGGCAACGAAACAATGATAGATATAATCACAAAATATTCTAAGTTGGGTTTACTAGAGGACAAAAGAGCAATAGATTACAGACACAGAAATAATTATCCTACTTCCAGTGAAGGTTGTACAACATACCATCAAAAATCCAGTACAAATAATTTTGTAAATAATTATGAAAACAAGCCGAAGAACAATACCACTAATAAATATAATGGCCGTACTAACAATTATAATAATTATCGAAATTTTAATAAAAATAATAATAACGTATATACAAGTTATGTAAGAAATGGTAATACAGTCGACAAAAATAGTAACAATCCGAGTAATGATAATGAAAACCAATCCAATCGAACAAGAAATTCGTATATGAGTGTTGACCAACAAGAAGATGGATTTATGGATGTTGCTACTGGAGAAGAGGAAGAAGTAAATTTTTTAACGTTGCCTCACAATGTAAATTACCCATAGTAGTTATTACTATTGGCAAACAGAAAATTAGGTGCCTTATAGATACAGGCTCGAGCACCAGCATCATGAAAGATAATTTACTAAAAGAGCCTTTTGTGAAACAAAAATTAAACAGTTCTTCTTATTTTCGTACTTTGAACGGTATAAATAGAATTCAGTTTTATGTGACAACACCATTTCCAGTCGAGTTTTCTGGTTCGGGTACACTTCAATGGAAATTAGTTGACTTTTCCAACGAAAATTTTTCTGCAATTATGGGTCAAAACTTCCTTATGCCTTTGAAAGCCAAAATTGACAATGTGCAGAGATACATTAATATTTCGGGGTCTAGATTATATTTTGAAGAATTTAATTATCCGAATTATATTGAAAACATTGGTGTACTGGAATCTATCCAAACCCAAAATCTTATGAATAACTTTGACTTCGACCACATGAACTCTGAAGAAAGAACACTAATGACAAATTTAATTTTAGATTTTAAAGATTTGCTTTATAAGGATGGTGATGTCCTTTCTGCGACTGATGAAGTGCAACATGAAATTGTAACTACAGTTGATATTGCGTTGTACACGAAAACTTATAGATTTCCTCAGATTTATGAAAACGAGATACAGAAACAAACGGGAGAAATGTTAAGGAATGGCATAATAAGGGAGAGCAATTCGGCATATAATAGTCCTTTATGGGTTGTAGAAAAGAAAATCGACAACTCGGGAATTAAGAAGTACAGAATAGTTGTCGACTATCGAAAATTAAATCAATTTACAATAGACGATAAATTCCCTATAACTAATCTGAACTGCTTACTTGATAAATTGGGTAAATCACAATATTTCACAACACTGGATTTAGCGAAAGGTTTCCACCAGATTACCGTAAGGGAAGAAGATAGAAAAAAGACGGCATTCTCAACACCATCGGGCCATTATGAATTCATCCGTAAGCCATTTGGGCTTAAAAATGCTCCTTCGACCTTTCAAAGGTTAATGAACAAAGTTTTGCGAAATTTCATAAACAAAACCTGTGTTGTCTATATGGATGACATTTTGATATTCAGCACATCATTGGTAGAACATTTAACAAGTATAAGAAACATTTTTTCAGCTTTAAAAAGAGCTAAGCTTAAAATACAAATCGACAAGTGTTGTTTTCTCAAAAAGGAAACCCAATTCTTGGGTCATGTGTTAACGACACAGGGCATGAAACCAAATCCGGAGAAGGTTGCAATAATAAAGGAACTTAGAATACCAAAATCTTCCTAGCAGATAAAATCGTTTTTGGGCGTAACTGGATTTTATAGAAAATTTATTCGGGACTATGCCAAGATTGCCTACCCTATGACCAAATACTTGAAAAAAGATCAAATTGTTAACGTAAATGACCCATGTTATCTAGTAGCTTTCGAAAAATTGAAAGAGATTATAACCAATGCACCTATACTCAGATACCCGAATTTCGAAAAAAGTTTTAAAATTATTACAGATGCTAGTAATTTCGCAATTGGCTCCGTCTTAACCCAAGAGGGACATCCAATTGCATTCGCCTCTCGCACCCTTAACAGACATGAAACAAACTACGCAACAATTGAAAAAGAATTATTGGCGATTTATGGAAGAAAGTTCGAACTGGAAAGTGACCATCAACCGCTGAAGTGGTTAATGACAAAGTATTCTCTGAGAGACATCAGCCCCAGGTTACAAAGATGGTTAATTCTCCTAGGCGAATATAATTTCAGTTTGGACTATATAAAGGGCAAGCATAACAATATTGCAGATTTCTTAAGTAGAATAAATAATAACGAAATAAATTCATTTGACTTCGTAGATCTTAGTGAAAGCCTAACGAGAATGTTCGATGGTATTTTTGTTGGAGAGGTTAATAACGACAGAGATTCCATAGAAGTTCAAACTGTCCATTCACAGGAAGAATGTTTAGGAGAAGGAATACCAATACTGGAAACCGTTGTAAACTGCTTTAAAATACAAATTATAATTGTTGAAACCAAGCAAACAGATCATGAACAAGTTTTTAATAACAAGAGAATTTACATTGATAAAAATGATATATTTAACAACCGAGTTATTGACATTATACGTAGAGAAATTAAAAAGGGGAGAGTAGGTATATACTCGGCTCTCAGCGATCATGAATATGACAAAGTTCGTAAAATAATTTTAAATGAGTTTGAAGATAATTCCAGCGTAAAATTTGTAAAATGTTCTATGTTTGCAACTGACATCGAGGATGAAGAAGAACTTAACCGACAAATGGCCTTGTACCATAAGATAGAAAGTGGACATAGCGGAATGGTAGCTACATACGAGGGAATAAAAACAAGAATTTACAATCCAAAACTTAAACATCATATACATAGGCTTATAAATAATTGTGACATTTGTACTGGGGGAAAATATGACCGAAAACCTATCAAAAATAAATTTCGAATTACCGAAACCCCCAAAACGACTAACGAAATAGTACACATAGATACATATGTTAATAGCAAACGATCGTTCATAATTTTTCTCGACAAATTCTCCAAACATGCTATGAGTTTTCTCCTTACCGACAGGAACAACGCAACTTTGATCGAATGTGTTAGACAGTTTTTAGCTATAAAAGGTAGAGTTAAAAAGTTCGTCTTTGATAATGAATTCAATACAGCCATAAAAAGAGAATTCTTAGATGGGGAGGGAATACAATACCATGCCACGAAACCTAATAGCCATACGGGAAACTCCGACGTGGAAAGGTTGAACAATACTATCACTGAGAAAATAAGAACATTTAACATTCAGGAAAAATTACCAGTAACAAGCCAGATAAATAAGGCAATAATGGTGTACAACAACACCTTTCACAATTCTATTAAATGTACTCCATACGATGTTCAAAACAACAAGGTAGATCACGATATTATATATGAACGACTGAGGAAAATAAAACAGCGCAATATCGAAAAGGCAAACCAAAATAGGGAAGCTTACGAGGAGAGTAGAGAATTCGGGTTTATAAAAAATTACAAAAGTGTAAGGCATAAGGAAGAACCCAAATTCAGAAAACACAATTTGAATAACGTTCATTTATCTAATGTCAAGAGAAAAACAAAATATTAAACAGTATTATTATTTAATTTTTTACTTCGTTACAACATGAATAAAAACAATATAACCAGATAAATTTGAATTGTATAAACACAAAAAAAAAAAATCTGCGTATACAGCAAATTTATATGACATTTATTCGTATTCGTATTAAACAAAATGGATTTACACTATAATAGAAAAATCAAAGAATTTATTAAAAATGTTTGAATTAATTATAAGAGAGAACAAATATAATATTTGAATGTATCAAATGATCTCTAACGTACAATAATAATTTTATATTATAAATTTTCCAAATAAGAAATAAAGAATCCGGAGTATTCTTTGGCAAATAGGGGAGGAGTTATGTACCCACCCATTATACCAACTCTGATTATCAGTATGTTTGTAGATATAAGTTTACATATGTAAATATCATCTTCGAAAACGCTGTCGCTCCAAAGAGAAATGATGTACCAACATTGAGGACACTTTTATATTGTTATACATGAGCAAACAAACAGCACTCTCATTCATTGTAATGTTGAAATTATTTAGTCTTAAGATCGATATTGAATAAAGAAGTTTGCATTATTAGAACCTGATGTTTTATTACTCTGAAGATAAGTTGGGATCTCTAATAAATCGCAAATAACATAACTCGTGCAATATGGAATGCCAATTATTTGGAGACAACCATTCATTCTCGATACGTATTTTTATCTAAGTAAACAGATTGGAGTAGAAAGGAGCATTCGCTGGAATTACGCTGAAGTAAAATCTGTCACTTTGCCAGTTGCCCATTCGGAAACAATACCAATTTCCAAGTGTCCAAGTATAGCTAACAGCCTAATTCGGAAACATCATCAAGTTCAACTGAGTAATCAACTCTGAGCGATTCAAGTTTGAGTCAGAAGTCATCGCTTTTAACTCAGTTTCAACTCATTGATCTAGTGAGAGATTTGGAACAGACCAAAGATAAGGCAGAACTACTTGCATCTCGGATGAAACAGTACAATATTTTGGCCACAGATGTTAACATATCATATTATAGAGTCCGTGATATACCTTTCAAACAATTTTATACAACTGTGTTCGAGGAACTTATTCAAACATACAATTCAAGGGAATGGCGTTTATTTTTTGACAGCAGTAAAGGAAGTTTGAAAGCAGTACTTTTACACAACGGAAATCAGAAACCGTCGATTCCCATTGCTCATGCTGTAAACTCTGAGGAATCATACGAAACAATGGCTAAATTGATAAAATACATAAAATATGAACATGACTGGAAAATTTGTTGCGATTAAAAAGGAGTTGGTATGTTATGCCTCTGGGGTAGCCGTGCTCGCGAAGATCATTACAGAAGAAAGAAATGGGCAACAAGAAAACACATTACGTTGGGTAAAAACATCACAAAATAAACACCTCTCGTCAAAAAAAAAAAATACTTTGCCAAGCCTTTTGTAAAAGCCTTAAGGAAAGATGACAATTCACTCTCATAATTAAAAAGTTTATTTAAAAGTCTTTCTTTTCAAAAAATCGAAGAAGGCGGTTTTGATGGGCGTAAAATAAGGAAACTGATGAAAGATGTAAATTTCGAATCATATTTGACGTCGGATGAAATTGCAGCATGGAGGCCGTTTAATGTTGTGGTTTCAAATTTCTTTGGATCCAATAAAAGCCCGCAATCTGAAACAATGATTATTGATTTGTTGACAAATTATGAAAAAATTAGTAAAAAATATATTTTTCTATATTTATGTATATAACACATATGTATGGATTCTTCTAACTTATTTTTCGCTTTATGTATTCCAACAGGTGTAAATATGTCCCTAAAAATTCATTTCTTGCATTCTCATTTAAACTTTTTCCCCGAGAATCTTGGCGACGAACATGGCGAAAGGTTTCACCAAGAATTGAAGTCCATCGAGCGGCATTACCAAGGGCACTGTGATGAAAGAATGATGGGAGATTATATTTGGTTCCTCATTAGAGAAACCGATTCCGAAATCTACAAACGTCAACAACAAACTCACAATCACAGACCTTAAATTATACAGATGTGCTGTCAGCCCGAAACGTCAAAATCTATCAGTTACGAACGAATAGGAAAGAAATGTCACACGCGAAAAAACAGTTTTCCGCGAAGATAGTTTCAACTTTTTTTGCACAAATCGATTAACATTAATTTTTCAATTGTGACAATTACAAAAAATTCGGGAAAATCGGTCCGAAATCCGCGGAAAAACTCACTCTTTGAAGTCCTACTCGTTGAAATTTCTATTCGTTAGCAACTGACAACTTACTCGCTCCGGGATGACATATCTTATTATTTATTATTTTTGCTCACAATTACTTCTATTGGAAATTGTTCATGTAAATAAACTCAAATGTACATAATATAAATAAAAGTAATAAATAAAATCGCTATTTAAACAGAAATTAAAAAAAAAAGATTTTTGAAATTATCTTACCTCTACCAAAAGGGCTATAATTTCTACATTTATCCATAGATTTCTTTCAAATAGGCATTATTTTCTTCGCTAGGATGCAAACTTTTAAAAAATAGAATAAAATATTTTTTTCGATTTTTTTTCTATTTTTTATGTTCTTTTTGTACCAGGATTTTTTTTTAAATCTACTTTTTCCAATTTGTTTAATGACTGTTACTAAACCATTGCTTCTAAGTGAAAGAGATATTTCCAACAGATATTTCCAACATTGGTAGCCCACATTAGTAGCTTCAATTTAATGTATAAGTCGACCTGATCGGGCATATACTCCAAAAATTATAGTGCAAATGCTAAGGGTACCTTCGACGATAATAATATTTATAATAAAATTTTTTTAAAAAAAAAAATTATCCATAAAAAAATTTTTGGTTTTGATTTTATATAACAGTATGCCACAGTCTATACAAAAAAAATAATTTTTATGTCTAGGGCACAAAAAAATTTTTTTTTGTTGCGTAGTGTAATTTGGAATAATTGGTTTCGTTTCACTTAACAAAGTACTTAGCTCCACCTCCTCATCAAGGCTTATTCCAAGGAGGAGTTGAAGATGTTGATCATAATAAACTTGATTTGAAACCATAACCTTAAAATGAGCAGTATTATTTCATAGAACAAAAATCGAAAGTAACAAACATATGGAAATATACATAATCTAATACAGATTTTCATCAACTTCAATCAAAAACATAATTGCTGCCAAATTATATATAGATTGGACGTAAAATACTGTTTTAATAGCGCTTAAATACGAGTTGATACCAACTCGGGAGTAACGTATATATAAGGGCCGATATCAAAATCAGAACCGATTTTCTCAAATTAGGCCGAGTTCATTTATGTAATATGAGACTTTTTTTGCAGAATTTGGCACTGATGGGATATAAAATACAGTTTCTATAGCGCTAACATGTCAAATCGGGGTTAACATATATATGGGGTTATATCTTTATCTGAACCGATTTCCCCCAAATTTGACATTGTTCATTTCTCTAATTAGTAACATCCTTTTACCAAATTTCGTACTGATCGGGTATAAAATACAGTTTCTACAGCGCTTACATGTCAAAACGGGGGTAACGTGTATATGGAGGCTATATCTAAATCTGAACCGATTTTCCTCAAATGTATTATTGTCTCTAAAAGTATCAAGAGACTTATTTCTGTAAATTTTTTTTAAGATCGGTTAAACAAGTTGCTTTTGCAGTGCATATACGCCAAATCGGAGGTGCATATACATATATGAGAGCTATATGTAAATCTGAACCGACTTTAATCAAATCCAATAGGGATCGTCCTTGGGCCAAAAGAAAAATATATGGGAAGTTTGGTTGAGATCGGACCACTTTGATTACAAGAATACGAGTACATGCACAGACGGACAGACAGACAGACGGACGGACGTACGGGCGGACAGACGGACGTAGCTAAATCAACTCAAAAAGTGATTCTAAGTCGATCGGTATAATAAACGATGGGTCTATTTCTTCTCCTTTTGGGTGTTAGACCACAGTGTGGTCTAGGGTATAGAAATCCATAATAGAAGAACAATTTGTTAAACTTTCCTTAATTTTTTAATAACATAAAAAAATCTTGATTTCTAAGGCAAATATCGTAAAATTGCCATGTCCTACTCTGACTCTCTAAATCGAATACTTCTTTCGATAGTATGCACCAGCCAGACAGACAGACGGACATTGCTCAAATGATTTTAAGTAACCCAAAAGGGATTTCTGCCAAACTTAGGTTTGAGGCCACTCCTTCGATATGTTACACTTTAGGCCCGTAGCAATTGATATATATCCTCATCCACTAAACTGAAGGAATAAAATACTGGAGGCATTGGTCAACTATTTTACTATAAATCATCCATTTTTGATTGAATAATTCAGTGAAATCCACAGAATTCCCTCTGCATTAATTATATTTTTCGCCTGGGGCGACTACTTCTCTGTTTCCCCTCGTATATATACAAACTTCTAATATTAGCTTTGAACGATTAACACATTTTCTCGTCAATTAGCATAGATATTGTGACAATATCGCAATGTTCTATAACAAAGTGAAACGTATTTAATGTTCTTTTTTATTCAGAGAATTCATTAATTTTTTGTTTTGTTTTTTTTTATATCATCCTAATTATTCACACAGGCAAAAGAAACATTGTCTGTTGTAATAAATTATGTGATTTAAGCGCAATTTTAATTAAAGTTTTCCCTTTCACAACAACATGAACAACAACGATAGCAAACAGAAACAACGATAGCAACGACAACAACCTGTATGTGGAGGTTGTTGCTGTAGCTGCCGCAACCGCAGCCACTGTTTTTGTTGCAAAAACCAGGTGTACACGAGCATTAACTTGACTAACTCGACTTTCTTTGGCTTGCCATGTCTTGTGATTGTGTATGTATGCCACTAGGTGTGTGTGCACACAAACTCACACACACATACAAGTGAATGTGAACAGTTGCTCAATCATGTTGCGCGTAGCCTCCCTTCCTTGCGGCACAACAAATGTGTTGTGTATCCCCATCGCGCGCGCCCTCGTTTAACGTCTGAGACTGTGACAGTGAGGAGCAAAAAGAGGGTACAGTGTCAGCAGCCGCCGCCACAATTAAGCCTTAGCAAAACCCATACCCCCTCCCAGTCACACATAAAACGAAAGCAACGCCACAAACCCTAAGCATTCAGTCTGCAGCCAAAGGATATACCTATACGAGTAAGCGATAGTGGGTGCGTGCATGCTGAGAGGGCAGAGGCAACTTTCACTTTTCAATGTTAAATTTTAAAGAGGCATTGCGAAAAAAATACCTCTTAAACAAAATCAACAAAGCATAAGAAGCAAATGTGTAGAGCTCTGCTGCGGCTGCTTCTCCTCCTTCACTACGACTCCTGCTAATGCTTCATATCAAAGAAAAAGGATATAGAAGAACTTACCTGGATTATTCGTCTGTACCATTTTCATGATGATAATTTTGCTGTTTGTTTTGGGCAGTTTCTCCTTGAAAACTATTACAGGTCGTTATATTTGGCACACAAAATTAGGAAATTTGAATTTTTCTTCACAAGCAGAAATTATTGTTATGATTTCTTTAATTTTGTAAAAAGAAAAAGCATCACTTTTCTATTATATTTTCTCTCGCTTGAGCCTAGAAGGAATACCCTCAGCTTTGCTCTATATATTCCTTAAAATTGGTTTAAAGACACACACACTATTTCTTTCTATTCTTTATTTTTTGTTTGTGTTTGCAACTTTAAATTAATTCAGCAATTTCTGTTGAATGCTTGTTTGTTCCTGGCTTTGATTGGAGGCTGGCGAACGCGTTAGACTGACGACGTGTTAACCGTTTTAACTCTCGCCAACAACTGTTAATGCTCTACATAAAGTTGCCGTATTGTTGACTCTGTTTTGGAGTTTGTTCCTTTGCACATTCCTTCGTTATCTCAACGCACAATCAGTACACACTAAGTGCTGCTCTCTCCTCCAAAACGGTTATCTAAAGCCTCTTACTCTCCCTCTCTCGCACTCACTCGAATTTACATTATGGTTCTCTGTCACATTCTGTTGATAGTTTGCCTATGTTTGTTTGAGCTGGTGCAGGAAGTACTTCGCAGCTCACAGTGGGATGAATTGCGAACAAATTTAAATCATTGAAAAAATTTCGAATAATTGTAAATTTTATATAAAATTTCTCTAACATATATTTTTTATGATATTTCGTCTTTTCTTGTGATATCACTAGTTTACACATTTTGTGTCGAAGGGCCGTGTTTAGCATATTTTTTCCATGTGCCCTAAACATGGAATTCGATAAATAAATCTAATTAAAAATTAAATCGAACATTAACAAAAAACTTCTAAAAAAACATTTTTTATTTTAAATTCCAATTTTCTTGAGCGCTACAAACGTTGAAAATATCACTCTCATGTAGAAACATAAGTTTAGTAACTGTCACACCGTTGGAGGGATACAAACAAGTGAAATCGGTTTTTAGTTCGATATATCCCATTTTCAATTTCAACACACTTGCAGATATAAGAAGTATATGTATGTACCAAACTAGCTTTAACCAGGTGCGCGTCGAAGCCCCCATCATTTATTTATTTTCTGTTTAGGTTACTGTAGAATATGTAAAGGCAAATGACTATTCCAAATGGCGAAAAATTAATGTGTACAATAAAATACGAAAATCTCCGATTAATTTCTTGTTTATGTTCCTGGCAACAAGGTACTATTATTTGGATCATATCTTGCCTTTTCCCCTAGTTTTTATTCCAATAGCTACATTCACATCCTGGTACAATATAAAACAATGTTTGCCCCACGGGTCTTTTTTTTTAATTTAAAACCAGCAAGGAAAGGCTAAAGTCGGGCGGTTCCGACTATATAATACCATACACCACTCTCGTAATATTGAATAACTCTGATATATAACTTTTGTAATTCATGTATAAATTGTTTACATAAATTTACTTTTGGGACATTTTATACTTAAATAATGCCCTGTACCACAGTGTGGTGTAGGGTATAAAAACGATTGGATCTAAAGAGCCAAATCGGACGAAACATATATATGGGAGCTATAGCTAAATCTTAACCGATTTTCTTCAAATTCGGTAGTGTTGGTTCATGGATCAAGAAACTCTAGCATTCTAAATTTCAAAACGATTGGATGTACAATACAGCTTTTATAGGACTAAAGGGCTAAATCGGACGAAACATATATGGGAGCTATAGCTAAATCTTAACCGATTTTCTTCAAATTCGGTAGTGTTGGTTCATGGATCAAGAAACTCTACCATTCTAAATTTCAAAATGATCGGATGTAAAATACAGCTTCTATAGAACTAAAGGGCCAAATCGGACGAAACATATATATGGGAGCTATAGCTAAATCTGAACCGATTTTCCTCAAATTCGGCAATGTTGGTTCATGGATCAAGAAACTGTACCATTCTAAATTTCAAAACTATTAGATGTAAAATACAGCTTCTATAGAACTAAAGGGCCAAATCGGACGAAACATATATATGGGAGCTATAGCTAAATCTTAACCGATTTTCTTCAACTTCGGTAGTGTTAGTTCATGGATCAAGACACTCTACCATTCTAAATTTCAAAATGATTGGATGTAAAATACAGCTTCTACAGGACTAAAGAGCAAAATCGGACGAAACATATATATGGGAGCTATAGCTAAATCTTAACCGATTTTCTTCAAATTCGGTAGTGTTGGTTCATGGATCAAGAAACTGTACCATTCTAAATTTCAAAACGATTGGATGTAAAATACAGCTTCTATAGAACTAAAGGGCCACATCGGACGAAAAATATATATGGGAGCTATAGCTAAATCTTAACCGATTTTCTTCAAATTCGGCAATGTTGGTTCATGGATCAAGAAACTGTACCATTCTAAATTTCAAAACGATTGGATGTAAAAGAAGGATGTAAAACAGCTTTTATAGGACTAAATGGCCAAATCGGACGAAACATATATATGGGAGCTAAAGCTAAATCTTAACCGATTTTCTTCAACTTCGGTAGTGTTAGTTCATGGATCAAGAAACTCTACCATTCTAAATTTCAAAATGATTGGATGTAAAATACAGCTTCTACAGGACTAAAGAGCAAAATCGGACGAAACATATATATGGGAGCTATAGCTAAATCTTAACCGATTTTCTTCAAATTCGGCAATGTTGGTTCATGGATCAAGAAACTCTACCAGTCTAAAATTCAAAACGATTGGATGTAAAACAAGGATGTAAAACAGCTTTTATAGGACTAAATGGCCAAATCGGACGAAACATATATATGGGAGCTATAGCTAAATCTTAACCGATTTTCTTCAACTTCGGCAGTGTTAGTTCATGGATCAAGAAACTCTACCATTCTAAATTTCAAAATGATTGGATGTAAAATACAGCTTCTATAGGACTAAATCGGACGAAACATATATATGGGAGCTATAGCTAAATCTTAACCGATTTTCTTCAAATTCGGCAATCTTGGTTCATGGATCAAGAAACTCTACCATTCTAAATTTCAAAACGATCGGATGTAAAATACAGCTTCTATAGGACTAAATCGGACGAAACATATATATGGGAGCTATAGCTAAATGTTAACCGATTTTTTTCAAATTCGGTAGTGTTGGTTCATGGATCAAGAAACTCTACCATTCTAAATTTCAAAACGATTGGATGTAAAATACAGCTTCTATAGGACTAAAGGGCCAAATCGGACGAAAGATATATATGGGAGCTATATCTAAATCTGAACCGATTTCAACCAAATTCAATAGCGATCTTAACAGCCGCGAAATACTCTAAACTGCAAAATTTCAGAACGATCGGAGTGAAATTGCGACCTGTAGTCGACGAACAACTTTACATGGACAGACGGACGGACGGACGGACATCGTTAAATCGACTCAGCTAGTGATTCTGAGTCGATCGGTATACTTTAAGGTGGATCTAGCTGTGTTATTTTCAGGTGTTACAAACATCTGCCGTGAAACAAACTTATAATACCCTGTACCACAGTGTGGTGTAGGGTATAAAAAGGTAAAATGAATGCCTAGTTTAATTTGCAAGACTTACAATTCCCATTGTACCACATTTAACCCAATGTGTTATAATTAACCATTTTTGCACTACTGTACAAAATTTAATAGTTTTCATAGTTTATATTCTAGGAGTCATATTCGCATCCTTAGGCCGTATTTTTCCCTTTATGTCCCATATCTGTGACACGTTTAACTTTTTACCATATTGTGCCTTCTTTAGCTTTTTTGTCCCACCGTATAATTTTTTACCATTTTCCCCACTGTACCATATTTAAACATGTTTGACCCACTGTACAATAGTCAACCATTTTTTCACATTGTACCATATTTAATCATTTTTTGTCCCACTGTACCATAGTTAACACATTTTTGTCTCACTGTTTGCTAGTAACGCTTTTTGGCCCACTGTACCATATTTAACCCATTTTGTCCCACTTTACCATTTTTAACGATTTTTCCCCGCTGTACTATGGCTCTTTGCCTCACTGTAACATATTTAACACATTTTGCCCTACTGTATCATATTTAATCCTATTATCTACACTGTATCATATTTAACACCTTTTTGTCCCATTTTGACCCATTGTACCATAGTTAACCATTTTTGTCACACTGTTCCATATTTAATCCTTTTTTCCCCCACTGTATCATATTTAATATTTATCCATTTTGACCCACTTTACCATATTTAACTATTTTTGCCCCCACTGTACCAATGTTGACCCTTTTTTCCCACTGTACCATATTTAAAACTTTTTGTCTCACTGCACACTATTTAAAAATGTTCACCACTATACCATACTTAACCCCTATTTGACCCACTGTACCATACTTAACCATTATTGTCACACTGTACCATATTTAATCCTTTTTGCCCCACTGTATCACAGTTAATACATTTTTGCCCCACTGCTCCATAGTCAACCCTTTTTGCTCCACTGTACAATGTTTAATCCATTTTGTTTCACTTTACAATATTTAAGTATTTTTGCCACACTGCACCATAGTAAAGCTTTTTTGCCCCACTGCTACCATAGTAAAGCCTTTTTTGCCCCACTGTACAATGTTTAATCCATTTTGTCTCACTTAACCCCCCTTTTTGCCCACTGTGCCATATTTAACACTTTTTGTCTCACTGCACCGTATTTAAAATGTGTCCCCACTCTACCATAATTAACCCTCAACGCTCACTGTACCATATTTAATCTCATTTTATCCACTGTACCATTTTTGCCCACTATACAGTATTTAATTAACTCGTTTTGACCCCACGGTGCCTCTTAAAGTTAGAATTTCAAAAAATCACTTCCGATCTCTAGTTTATGTTACAAAAGCTAACCTAGAACCTTGGGACATTCTAAAACCACTGTACCCTATTTTACACTTTTTGCCCCAATGTGCTCCGAAAAGTACGTTTACAAAAAAACCTGAATTTTGTCTACTTTGTTTGGGAGGTACCAAATGGCAATAACGCCCATTTTTAATATACTACTAGCTGAGCCCGGTGCGCTTCGCTGCCCATGTCAAAATTCGCGCTGTAGAAACTGTATTTTATATACGATCAGTACGAAATTCGGCAGAAAGAGGTTTGTTATTACATGAAGGAATACTGCCAAATTCGGAGAAAATCGGTTCAGATTTAGATATAGTCCCCATATATATGTTACCCCCGATTTGAAATTCAAGCGCTGTAGAAACTGTATTTTATATCCGATCAGTAAGAAATTCGGCAGAAAGAGGTTTCTTATTACATGAAGGAATGCCGCAAAATTCGGAGAAAATCAGTTCAGATTTAGATATAGCTCCCATATATATATGTTACCCCCAATTTGACATGTAAGCGCTGTAGAGACTGTGTTTTATATCCGATCAGTACGAAATTCGACAGAAACAGGTTTCTATTTTACATGAATGAGTATTCTAGGAAAATCGATTCAGATTTATATATAACCTCCATATATATGTTCCTCCAGATTTGGTTACAAAGCGCTATAGAAGTTGTACTTTACTTCCGATCATTACAAAGTTCTCCAGAAAGATTTTTCTCAATTTAGTAACGAATATTGCTTAATTTTGCGATTATCGGTTCAAAATACATTTACCAATTATTCCAAATTATTATCGCAATGACCCTTATCGCATTGTTAGGGAGGTGTAGGGTATTATATAGTCGGCCCCGCCCGACTTTCTGCCTTTCCTTACTGGTATTAGTAATAAATTCACTGAATGAAAAAATACCGAATTCAGTGGAAAGTCCAGGAAATAGAAATGTATACTTATAAAATTTCCAAATTCTTGTTTCATTGATATTGCATCACATTATCATATTGCGATTGTATTGGAGTGAGCAGCTGTAATTATCGCATACCGAACATTTTTGTTCATGTATTTCCTATATAATACTTGCAAGATATATCAAAATATGGGCTGGGCCACGCCCACTGGTCCTATTCCGCCCATTTGAAAGCCAATCACGTAGACTGCTACCAGATACATATACGCAAAATTTCAACACTCTCGCTAACAAAATGAGCAAGATAATTCAATTTCAAAATTTGGCTTATAAGGGCGGGGCCACGCCCATTGGTCCGATCCCGCCAATTTTTGGACCAATCACGTGGACTGTCACCAGATACATATCTACAACATGACAGCACTCTAGATAAAAAATTGTGCAAGTTATATCAATTTCAAAATTTGGCTTATAAGGGCGGGGCCACGCCCATTGGTCCGATCCCGCCCATTTTCTGACCAATTACGTAGAATGCCACCAGATACATATACACAACATTGCAGCACTCCTGATAGCAAATTGTGCAAGATATAAAAATTTCAAAATTTGGTCATTGTGGGCGGGGCCACGCCTATTGGTCCGAACCCGCCCATTTTTGGACCAATCGCGTAGATCGCCAACGGATATATATACACAAAATTCCAGGTCTCTCGCTAACAAATTGTGCAAGATATCACATTTTTTAAATTTGGCTTATATGGGCGGTGCCACGCCCATTGGTTCGATTCCGCCCGTTTTTGGATCAATCACGTAGACTGCCACCGTTTACATATACACAAAATTCCAGCACTCTCGCTAACAAATTGAGCAAAATAACTCAATTTCAAAATTTGGCTTATATGGGCGGGGCCACGCCCATTGGTCCGGTCCCGCCCATTTTTTCACCAATTACGTAGAATGCCACCAGATACATATACGCAACATTGCAGCACTCCCGCTAGCAAATTGTGCAAGATATCAAAATTTTGTCTATGTGGGCGGGGCCACGCCCATTGGTCCGATCCCGCCCATTTTTGGACCAATCACGTAGACTGCCACCGTTTACATATACACAAAATTCCAGCACTCTCGCTAACAAATTGTGCAAAATATCTCAATTTCAAAATTTGGCTTATATGGGCGGGGCCACGCCCATTGGTCCGATTCCGCCCATTTTTGGAAAATTCACATAATCTGCCATTAAATGCATACAAACAAAATTTCAGCACTATACCTATAATAGGAGCAGAAATATCGGATTTTTAACCTGCGATTTGTATGGGAGGTACCACGCCCCTTTGTCCAATTAATTTTTTTTTTTCTATGTAAACCATCTCGTGAAAATTTAGAATCGAAAAAAAAAAAATCATCCAAATCGCTCCAGCCGTTCTGACGTGATGCCATTACACATATGGACCGTTTCATTTTTATATATATAGATAGATAAAAGATTTGTTGAAGTGTCAACAGCTGATCTTCAACACCAGCGCCCCCAATATTTAATTTGATTCACGTTGAACAACATCGCTACCTATCGACACCGATTAAAACTGAAAACTCAGTGATGGTAACGCCGTCGCTGTGACATTTTTGGTGATTAGTTCACGACTCACCCGCTTATGGCACACTGCCAAACCGCATATGGCTAACGGCCAAAATAAAATAATTAAATTAAATAAAAATAAATAAACCTTGTTTCTCTCTTTTTTTAAAGGTCCCGCCATCCTGGCGTGGACTTAAACATGTTTTTTAGTACCGGATTTGATCCGGTGATTTTTGTGTTCGCGTTCTATTTATCGATACCTTCATTCCAAAGTATGTTTTCATTACGTGAAACAAGGCTTCACGAGCCAGCGACGGACGACAAAAGACAGTGACACTCTCCTCCGATTCGCCTAGTCTCCGTCCCTATACCATTGTTTTATTACGTTAAACAAGGCTTCACGAGCCAGCGACGGACGATAAGACACCAAACAATCATCTTTAAATAAGGAGCAGCCGATGTTGATATACGGGAATATGCAGCGGCCGCAACAACTATAGCCACATCACTACAAGCAGTAACCAACATCGGTATCAAACAACAACAAACTGTCGAATCATTTGCATGACATTGCACTTGTGCATGGGGCGGTATTTTGAAGTGTCAACAGCTGATCTTCAACACCAGCGCCCACAATATTTAATTTGATTCACGTTGAACAACATCGCCACCTATCGACACTGAAAACTCAGTGATGGTAACGCCGTCGCTGTGACATTTTTTTGGTGATTAGTTCACGACTCACCCGCTTATGGCACACTGCCAAACCGCATATGGCTGACGGACGAAATAAAATAATTAAATTGAATAAAAATAAATAAACCTTGTTTCTCTCTTTTTATGTCCCGCCATCCTGGCGTGGACTTAAACACTATGGGTACTACAAAAACATTGCACTGTACAACATTTCAAGTATTTCTAAGTACTGCACACTGGTCCCAAATTCATTTTTTGTGGCATAAATATGAAGGAATATGTATACAGCCCTAAAAATTTGCACATCTGTTTGCCATAACACACATAACAAATTAACAAAAATTTGGACCAATCTGGCAACTCCCACTACCACCTGCCACACAAGCTTGATGTCAGTTGTCGCTAAGTGCTGTTTGCAAATATGGTCCAATTTGCATGAAATTTGGCATGGATATGTTTTTTGTACCAGGGACCAACCATAATTAATTTGAAGAAAATCGATTCAGATTTGGATATAGCCCTCATACAAATATCTCACCGATTTGGACAATATGGACCCTATACGCCGACTGCGACATTAGGTTTGCATAAATATCGACACACTCAATATTTTAGGAGAAAAGTATAAATATATATAATTTCAAGTGGTCATAACTTGTGTACTATTATGTATATCGAACCAATTTCGTCATATAGGAAATTTTATTG
Organism: Eudasyphora cyanicolor; assembly: GCA_963930755.1. NCBI lineage: Eukaryota > Metazoa > Arthropoda > Insecta > Diptera > Muscidae > Eudasyphora > Eudasyphora cyanicolor. The sequence continues at coordinate 51,940,075 of OZ005736.1, read as the reverse complement.
CCCATCCAGACATGTTGATACGGATGAAATCGGTGCATATTGTGCACCGATATTTACAAAATACAAGCACACGGTAAGGAAAAAAATTAAAAATTCAATTTTTAATTGCAGATATCTCGGTAACTATACCAGATAATTATTAAGTGTAAACAGTTTATTTGTAGACCCCAGTTAATAGAACACACACAAAAAGACATTTTTAAATCGGAATGGCCAACTTTGAGGCCCTTTAGCCACGCCCCTGTCTGACACAGGGAGCCCAAATATAAAACTTATCGTCTCTAACACCTGTTCATCTACCATGCCAAGTTTGGTCGCAAGCGGTTGTTTGGTTAAAAAACGGTCGAATTATTTCCCCTTTTTGAATTCGTACCACTGTGCAAAAACAGATGAAAATTGTCAGACTAGTCTTGGTATTTCGTCCATAACTTTTACAAATATTGAGTCTCACAAACTGGATTTGTCAGAGTGCGACGAATAGTCTATGAAAATTTTAAGAAAATCAATGGGGGGGCAATATTTTCTAAAAATATTTTTGAAAAAATGGCGCATTGTGTCCTCTTTAAAACAAAGTAAACTTTGCAAAAATCGGTTAAGCCGTTCGAGAGCAATTACAAATTTCGTAAAATACAAAAACTAATTGTTTTAATTTTTTCAAAAATTAAAATGACCACAAATTGTTTCAAAAAATTATTTAAACAAATTTTTTTACCTATTTCTAACTGCTTATAAATATTTTAGCCACAAATAAACTACATAGGTCGATATTAAATAATCTGACCCATAAACTAAACTGGTTTTGAACTACCGATTACTTTGACTTGTGATTTGAGCCCTTTGGATTATTTTCTGTGAGAAGCCATTAAGGATAAATGTTACGCCAAGCATCCAGAGACAATTGAAGCATTTAAACATGAAATCGAAATTGCCATTGAAGAGATTCGACCCCCAAACAATCGAAAATGTACTGAAAAATGGGTTGATCGGTTGAGGTGCTGCCGAGCCAGCCGTGGTAGTCATATGAATGATATTGTGTTCCATTATTAAATGACAAAGTTCAACCTTTCCTTTGAAATCGGGACATATTGAAAACCGACCGATTTATGTCCATTTTCCCCCATTGTGCAGCAAACAGTTCATAGGACGGAACCTTATAGATTGAACCACACCAAGTTGTGTATTCTTTATGTATGTGTGTACTCTCCGTTTGTTTACGTTTATCCACGTTTTCGCACACATGTAGTGTGTTTGACTGTGTGTGTGTGTGTGTTTATCTATATATATTTATCTGGGTTTTCCATTTCCCTCCAAATGCTCAACATGTTTTACTGTAACGACCGCATCCAAATTGTTTGTTGCTTTATCAATCTCTCTGCCTATCCGTCCGTCCGTCTGTCTGTATGTCTGCCTGTTTGGTTGTTTGTCTCTTTGTTTCGGGTTAGCTTCGGCGTTGTTGTTACACCACAACACCATTACCAATCCAACCATGGAGAGAACAAGTGAATGAGAGCATAAACAATTGTATTTTCAGAGATAGTGAAAGCATGGCATGAATTGAGTTGTTTTTCATATTGTACCCGCAGGACAGTGGGCCAACAGCAGTGTGGCAGTATGACATGTGAGAGGTTGTAAGTATAAAATTACGAGATTTCATTTTTTACATTATCGCTTAATTTTATTGTATTGCAAAATTTTAGATAGTTGAGTTTCTCTTCATCATTCGAAATTTTTTACTAATATTTCAGATACTTCTCTGCACCAAGGGGCAATTTGAAGCTCCAATTGACCGTACGATAAGTCATACGCACCCCATTCACTTGAAGAACTAATATTTCGCATACGCACCCTAGAACTTAGGCAGGTGATATGCAACAAATGAATACTTTTTGAAGAATACACGGACTTGGCAGTATAGGTTCGATTCTACTACCAAAGGGTAGTTTTTTTTTCTGAAAATCAGTGGGTCCCTCGAAAAAGATGCCATCAGCTTTTGCCCAACAACTAATTAAGACTTTGTGATACCGCTTAACTATATTTGGCAATAATGTAGCTAAGAATATGCTGAACAAAGTTTCTCAACATTTTATGCGAACAAATATTTTTTCTGGTACTTTTGAAAAAGTGGAGGAAAAAATATTTGTTTTCACTTAGTTAAGCATAACTTTCAGGGACTCGTAATTGTTCACTAACAACAAGAATATTTGCCAAAAATTTGTGCGAACACCAGGTCGTATAACTAACATGGCTGCACGAACAGGCCAAGGACGGTTTTTGACTGGAATTTTACCTTTTTTTGGTGTTTGTGTTATTTGTTGGGCTTTGGTGCTTTCTGACACATATAGTAAAATTTTATGGCCAACATTTTTGTAGAACCTTTCATCTCCGCCCTCCCCATTTTTAAGGGGTGTTTTTACGATTTGTTGAAATATGGCCAAAAATTACACTTATGTGGGGGAGCTAGAGGGTTAATATGTTCCACACAAATATTGGCCTTAACATTCCTATAAAGTTGCTGAACACACCCTACACCAAAAAAATTTTGTTTGTTACATAATAGTGAAATACTACCATTTTGAAGTACAATGTGGCCTTTTGAGCTATTTAGGGTGCCTAGACACGTTCAGATTGTTTTGATATGTTCAGTAAAGTTGTTCAGATTTACATTGGCTACACTTTTTCCAAACATTGCTAGTAAACAACAGGTAAGGAAAGGCTAAAGTCGGGCGGGGCCGACTATATAATACCATACACCACTCTCGTAATATTGAATAACACTGAAATATAAATTTTCTAATTTTATTTATCTCTAAACTCTATCATACTAAATTTCAAAATACTTGGATGTAAAATACTGCTTCTACAGGACTAAAGAGCCAAATCAGACGAAACATATATATGGGAGCTGTAGCTAAATCTTTACCGATTTTCTGCAAATTCGGCAATGTTCGTCCATGAATGAAGATACTCTACAGTGCTAAATTTCACAACAGTTGGATGTTAGATACAGCTTTTATAACGTTTAAGGGCCAAATCGGACGAAACATATATATGGGAGCTATAGCTAAATCTTAACCGATTTTCTTCAAATTTGGCAATGTTGGTTCATGGATCAAGAAACTCTACCACTCTAAATTTCAAAACGATTGGATGTAAAATACAGCTTCTATAGAACTAAAGGGCCAAATCGGACGAAACATATATATGGGAGCTATAGCTTAATCTCAACCGATTTTCTTCAAATTCTGTAGTGTTGGTCCATGGATCAAGAAACTCTACCATTCTAAATTTCAAAATGATTGGATGTAAAATACAGCTTCTTCAGGACTAAAGAGCAAAATCGGACGAAACATATATATGGGAGCTATACCTTAATCTCAACCGATTTTCTTCAAATTCGGTAGTGTTGATTCATGGATCAATAAACTCTACCATTCTAAATTTCAAAACAAATGTATGTAAAATACAGCTTCTATAGAACTAAAGGGCCAAATCGGATGAAACATATATATGGGAGCTATAGCTTAATCTCAACCGATTTTCTTCAAATTCTGTAGTGTTGGTCCATGGATCAAGAAACTCTACCATTCTAAATTTCAAAATGATTAGATGTAAAATACAGCTTCTTCAGGACTAAAGAGCAAAATCGGACGAAACATATATATGGGAGCTATAGCTTAATCTCAACCGATTTTCTTCACCAACCGATGTTGGTTCATGGATCAAGAAACTCTACCATTCTAAATTTCAAAACGATTGGATGTAAAATACAGCTTCTTCAGGACTAAAGAGCAAAATCGGACGAAACATATATATGGGAGCTATAGCTTAATCTAAACCGATTTTCTTCAAATTCGGTAGTGTTGGTTCATGGATCAAGAAACTCTACCGTTCTAAATTTCAGAATGATTGGATGTAAAATACAGCTTCTACAGGACTAAAGGGCCAAATCGGACGAAACATATATATGGGACCTATAGCTAAATCTTTAACCGATTTTCTTCAAATTCGGTAGTGTTGGTTCATGGATCAATAAACTCTACCATTCTAAATTTCAAAACGATTGGATGTAAAATAAAGCTTCTATAGAACTAAAGGCCCAAATCGAACGAAACATACATATGGGAGCAATAGCTAAATCTTAACCGATTTTCTTCAAATTCGGCAATGTTGGTTCATGGATCAAGAAACTCTACCATTCTAAATTTCAAAACGAAAACGATGTAAAATACAGCTTTTATAGGACTAAATGGCCAAATCGGACGAAACATATATATGGGAGCTATAGCTAAATCTTAACCGATTTTCTTCAAATTCGGTAGTGTTGGTTCATGGATCAGGAAACTCTACCATTCTAAATTTCAAAACGATCGGATGTAAAATACAGCTTTTATAGGTCTAAAGGGCCAAATCGGACGAAAGATATATATGGGGGCTATATCTAAATCTGAACCGATTTCAACCAAATTCAATAGCGATCTTAACAGCTGCGAAATACTCTAAACTGCAAAATTTCAGAACGATCGGAGTGAAATTGCGACCTGTAGTCGACGAACAACTTTACATGGACAGACGGACGGACGGACAGACATCGTTAAATCGACTCAGCTAGTGATTCTGAGTCGATCGGTATACTTTAAGGTGGGTCTATCTGTGTTATTTTCCGGTGTTACAAACATCTGCCATGGAACAAACTTATAATACCGTGTACCACAGAGTGGTGTAGGGTATAAAGATCTCCAGGCACCTTGCTATTTTTAAGCCACTGGATTTTTGCGATTTTTTTTGGATATTCCGTAAAAAGTGCTAAAAATCCACCTTGAGCAAAAAAACGTATGGCCATTAAATTATTATTTCAGCAAACTTGACTAAACGATAATAAAAATTATAAAAATTATTGAAAATATTGAAAGAACTCTCCTGCATTACCTCGTAAATTATGTACAGATATAGTGTTCAAAATTTCAAAAATATCGGTGCAGGTATGATAGTTGCTTTGAAAACGTGCGTTGTGGGAAAAACGCTTAAAAGTTTTGCTGATGTACTGAGTCACGTAAGAGGCGTGGTTGCTTTGACTGTTGGGTAATTAATTCCAAAGCAGTCCGAACAACTCAAAAAATTACCCCTATTCAATTTTCAGAAAATTAGGCACAATAATTCTCCTAGGGTGTTTGGCATGTAAATTTTTTCAAAATTCATTGTAGTTTTTGTGGGACAGAGCTCCAAAGTTACCTATCTCAAGGATTTTTCTAAAAAATTACTATTTGTGTAATTAGCCTCTTCAATGTGGCGAAATTAAATATTTATGTCCTTTTGGTGGAAGGAGGTGAAAATATGGAAAATATCCTAAATCCTTGAATATCCTGAATAAGTTTAAATTCATGTTCTTAAATTTTTTGGTACCAAAGGATCAAATTATTATGAACTGACTATGAAAAACTAAAAATGGAACCTTAATGGACCAAAAAATTTAGCCATTTTATTGAGTCAATATTATAATTGATCTCCTATATTTTTATATAGAATTTTAGATTCGTCGGCTGGATTAGTGTAACTTCTAAACAGCTTGAAAAATGTGTTTGTTCCATTTTGTGAAAGATTGCATCATAAAGAAGAGAACAGTGGCCATTTGCCCAAGAAAATTTAGTCGGTACGTACGTCCGTCCGTCTGTCTTTCCGGCTTGGTACACTCCTTCGAGGACCTCTCTCAGAAAGGGTCAAAATTAATGAAATATTGTTTCTTAAATTTCTTCCATTTGCCCAAGAAAATTTAGTCGGTACGTACGTCCGTCCGTCTGTCTGTCTGGCTTGTGCGCATAATAACTTTCGATAGGATCCCAGATCAAAGATGGACCACGTTGGTACACTCCTTCGAGGATCTCTTTTAGAAAGGGTCAAAATTAATGAAATATTGTTTCTTAAATTTCTTCCATACTACTCGTCGATTTTTTTCGCAATTTTACACATTGTATGTTTTAGATTCTTAATATCTACCACCTTGGGGATATGGGGGAAGCTGTCACGCCCCTTTGGTACCTCACATGCAAAGGGACCATTTTGCACAAAAAAATTCGTGCATTGTCCATATTACAATACTCTCAAAGTGAGGGTATATCATAGTCGGTTTACCAGGCTGAAATTTTTTTACTTTTTTTATACATATTTTATAGAAACGGAATGACTATCCTATGGGGGAGGGTATACATAATAACAAGTAAGAAATTTCAGTAGGTAAGAAATTATATTGCTCACTTTGTGAGCAATATAAATATGCACTAATATAGGTCTAATATGATTTGCTATTTAATTATACCCTACACCGCACTGTGAAAAATGGTATTATAACTTTGTGCATTTGTTTGTAAAATCCAAAGGAGATGAGATAGACCCATCGTTTATAAATCCGATCGACTTACAATCGCTTCCTGAGTTGATTTGGTCCGTCTGTCTATCCATTAGTGCATGTATTCTTGTAATCAAAGTACAGGTCACAGTTGTGGTCTGATCTCAATGAAACTTTGCACATATGTTTATTTTGGTCCAGAGACGATCCCTATTGAATTTTGTAGAAATCAGTTCAGATTTAGATATAGCTGTTCCTTCCGATTTTCAAGCGCTACAGAAGTTGTACTTTACTTCCGATCATTATAAAATGTGGCAGAAAGAAGTTTCATAATTTGGGAGCGAATATACCAATATTCCTGCCTATTTATCATTTAAGCGCTATTGAAACTGTATCTTTGCAAATCTTTACAAATTGATGATTGTGTATAGTCCCATCTATTTGTTCCTTCCGATTCTCGATCTATGAAGAATACTGCGCATTTTAAGGTTTTCGTTTCAGATCTAGTTTATTATGATCAACATCTTTAACTCCACTTTGGAAAAAGGCTTGATGGGGATGTGGTGCTAAGTACTTCGTTAATTGATACGAAACCAATTATTCCAAATTATTATCGCAATGCCCCTTTTTGCATTATTAGGGGGTTTAGGGTATTATATAGTCGGCCCTGCCAACATTCTGTCTTTCCTTACTGGTTTTTTTGAATCTTAGAATTTTACGACGATAAAGAATATATTTATATTTTATATTATGGGGTTTCAGATCAGTAGTTTCAAACTAACCGGGGGAGGGTATAAAAAAGCTAAAAATTGTTTTGTAAATGGTCGATTTTTGTGCTGACTATTTTGAAAACAGCTTTCAACGATTTTTGGGCCAACGATTTTGGTACATATTCGTCTGGCAACACTAACTGTCAGAATATAAAATAATAATTATATTTTTTAAAGATAAATAAATTGAAATCAATTGAAATTTACACCTCCCATATAACCAATACAATAACGGTTATCCAATCCCCAATTTATGTCCTTTTGCAAATAAAACAGCAATCCGTTGTTCAGTGTTTTCTTTATAAACAATAACATATATTTCCCATTTATTTCGTTTTTGTTTTGTTATATATATATGTATATATGTATGTGTATGTAATATAATAATTTCTCTCTTTTTCTAATTTATTGTATATAATGTTCTTTTGGTTTGTCTGTAGAGTTGGTTTATTACTCACAATTTGCATCTAATATTGCATATAGTATGTACATAAGTACATATGTATATATAGCAATATAAATATATGTATGTTTGTATACTTATAAAGATCTTGTTTTTTATAGTTTTTCGTATGTTGGTTTCTTTACATAAACATATGTAATATGTATTTATGTGTGTGTGAGTGTGAATTTCGGTTTTAAATATGTCTCTGTATTGAATACTAATCATTTATGTTATTTTGTCACTGCCATAGGTGAAAGTATGTTGGTATGTCTGTAAATATATATTTTCCTTGCTGTATATGTAGGTATGTATGTATATACGCGTTTGTTTTTCAGTGTATTTTTTATGTTTCCACTATATGTATGCATTATTGATTATTATTATTTGTTTTTGTTTATTTTTTTCTTCTTTTTTTTCTTGTTGTATATAAAACTCTTCCTATATTTTTTATTTTTTTATTTTCTGTTTTTTTTCATATATTTTTGTTGTGGTTTATAAATATATTGCAACTCAGACATAAACATTTCTACGTTGTAAATTAGAAAGACTATAACAAGAAACACGTTTTTTCCGTTTTCAATTTGTGGTTTTCGTTTTGAATACTGAAACTCTTCAGGTTACATATTTTTGTTCTTTTTTTTTGGTTTGCGGTTTTTCCTATTTTTGCAATTAAATAGTTTTACAATGCAAATTTTAAAGAAATATAAAATTTAAATCGCTTTGAAAATGTAACAGAAACTATTAAAGTGATTTATGTTTCGTATGGAAGGGCGAAATATTTAAATAATAGCATTTAAATCAATTTTATTTTGGACTGTTAAACTCGAATTTATTTGAAATAAATAGTATATTATGAATTAGCTTGACTCGGTCCGCTTCGAAGCTCCAGATTTCAGGTTTCCAATCCAATCAATTTATTGAAGGAAACTTTTGATGAGCGCATTATCTCACGTCGTTGGCCTGTGGCGTGGCCTCCAAGATCGGGCGATTTAACACCGCTGGACTATTTTTTGTGTGGTTTGTGAATTAACTTGTCTACGCAGCTAAGCCCAACACGATTGAAGCCTTGGAAGAGAATATTCGGCGCGCTATTGCTGACATATTGGGCTTCTCTCATTTTTTGGCGCCTCTAAATAACCAATTTCCTCTATAAAACAAGCCGGGAGGCGGCTTCGAAGTGGCAGTCCCACTACCTTCTAAGGATATAGTGGTCTAATCATTCGCCTATCTGAAATACAATGATTTTGGAAACTTATACAAGAGAAAACAAGTCACAACTAACTACAACGTTGACGAACCTTGGCACGAAGAAACAGATACGATTTGGACAATGGAATGTTAGAACACTAAGAGATCCTGCAAGACTTACCAAACTAGAGACAAAGATGGAAAAATTTAAATTGGAAATACTTGGAATAAGCGAGATGAGATGGTGTGCGACAGGGGAGTTTACATCAACGAATGGCAGCATGGTATTGTACCTCGGAAAGGAATGTAGATGTGAAAGTGGAGTAGGCATAGTTATGGCTAAAAACTGTAAAAATACTTCTCAATCTTGGGAGCTCATACATGACCTCATCGTCGTGGCGCGATTCTACACTAATCGTACATCATGCAATGCTACGCCCCCACGGAGGAGCCTGATGAAATCATCAAGGATACATTTTATGAACAACAGTCAGCAACGCTAAGCAAAGTTCCTTCGAGAGACATAATACTACTGTCAGAAGATTTTAACGCAAAAATCGGCTCTGATAACAACGACACATCTTCCATAATAGGAAAACATGGAATGGGTAACCGAAATTACAATGACGACCGTTTTACTGGTTTTTGTACAAGCCTACAACCTAGTAATTGGGGGATCGATATTCCCCCATACTCTTAAAACCGTACATAAATATACATTGTCATCGCCTGATGGACACACAAGAAATCAGATAAATCATATCTGCATTAAGAAACAATGGAGAAGATCGCTTATGGATGTACGTACTAAACGAGGAGCAGATATAGATTGGGAACACGAACTAATAGTTGCTTCCATAAAACTTAAATTGATTAAAAAGCGTTAATGTAAATAAATTGGCCGGTGAAAGAAAGCGAGATGAAATGGCAATAGCGATGAGAGAAACCAAACAACCAGATCAGATCTCAGGCGGTACATGAAATCTCATCAAGGAATGGAATGAACTGAAACTACAACTACTTAAACCCCAACCACAAAGATCGATATAAAAACCTGGCCAAGGCAGTTAAAAGATCCTCCCGAGTAGACAAAGGAAGGACCTACCAAACACTCGCCACAGAAGCTGAGAATGCTCGCAACGGAGCAAACAACATGAGAGAACTACACAAAATAGTTGGTGGGGTTGCCAAACAAACGTTCAGCAACAGGCAGGCTGTAAAGGATTTTAATGGACAACTACTAACAACTGCGGATAAACAAATCAGAAGATGGAAAGCACATTTCGAATACATTAGCAACATAGGTGATAACCAGACCCGAATCAACTCTCGATAGAGTTTGAGAACATCAAGGAGGACCCTCATCCGATATCATTTACGCTATAAACTCATTGAAGAATAACGAAGCACCAGGTGAGGACTGCATTCTAGCAGAATTACTTCAAGCGAACGCTACAGTATCAGCTGGAATTAAACATCCATTTATCAAAGAAGCATGGCAACCGAAAGACAGGACAAAGGGAACTTTATCCGATATCATTAACGCTATAAACTCATTGAAGAATAACGAAGCACCAGGTGAGGACTGCATTCTAGCAGAATTACTTCAAGCGAACGCTACAGTATCAGCTGGAATTAAACATCCATTTATCAAAGAAGCATGGCAACCGAAAAACAGGACAAAGGGAACTATTATGAAGGTAATGGCAACGATCATAAATACAAAACTGCAATGTCTAGAACAAACATTACGTTACGAACAGGCGGGCTTCCATCCTCATCGTAGCTGCGTAGACCAGTGCGCTGAGAACAGTGCGCTGAGTGGAGATTCCCCCTTTATCTGGTATTCGTAGATTTTAAGAAGGCACTTGACTCTATCAGAAGAAATGCCATATGGACAGCTCTGAGATCCAAAGGAGTCTCCATCAAAATAATAATAAAATTTATGTAAAACTACGCGTCCCTGCAAGTTCGTCATAGTGGCATGAATAGCGCATCCTTTACAACTAATGCAAGCGTTAAACAGGGATGTCCAATATCACCATTGCTGCTTGCTGTTACACTAGATCACATGATGGTGGAAATATCCAGAAAAAATAGAGGAATTGTGTGGAACTTCACAAACCGTCTGGAAGATTTAGATTTCGCAGACGCAAAGCAAACTAAATTAGATTGTCAACCTCTGCAAAAAGATTGGTCTCGAATATATATAACAAAGACCAAAGCAATGCGCTTGAGCAGCACCAATAACAACAACTTTAAAGTAGCAGAATATATAAAGTAGATGATGTTGACTCTTTTTGCTTTGGGTGGAAGAAGATGTTCGTTATAAGCTTGGGAAATCTAGATCCGCATTCGGTAGACTGAACAAAATATGGCGCTACCAGCTAATATCCTTACACACAAATCTACGCTTCTTTGAGTGGAAGAAGATGTTCATTAAAAGCTTGGGAAATCTAGATCCGCATTCGGTAGACTGAACAAAATATGGCGCTACCAGCAAATATCCTTGCACACCAAACTACACATCTGTAACGCATGCGTCAAATCACCCTATTGTACGGGAGCGAGACATATGTCCGATACGAAGTCAATCCCACAAAAAATGCAAACCCAAATAAACAAATTTGTATGAATTATTTGCCGTGACTTTTGACCTAACACCATTACCAACACAGATCTGTTGAGAATAACCAAAGAGGAATCCGTCACAATCCAGATAAGAAGAAGGAAGTGGAAATGGATCGGTCAAACTCTCCGTAAACTCTCCCATAGTATTACTAGAGTTGCACTCGATTGGAATCCACAGGGCAGCAGACGACGTGGAGGGCCAAACAAGTAAAATCGCTAAGTTTGGCCATGCCGAATCTTATATACCCTCCACCATAGATTGCATTTAATTTTTGTTACTGGAAAAATCTTTGGATATGGAGCAACTCATGCTTTTGTTTAAGTAAATTATTAAAAAGGAAAGCTTCAATTTTTAGCCAAATTTTAGGCCGCATATTCTTTGGCCAAACTCTTCACCTGAAAAATGTGGTATTTATGTCAAAAATACCTTTTTTGAGAGCTACATCTACACGGGGACTACAACAAAATTTGATTTTCATAAATTTTATTGAGATGAATTCTGGCCAAAATAGAATACAAACTGCAAATGTTCAGCTAAATTTTTTAAATAAGCCCTTTTGAGATAGTTACATCTATAGGTGGAATATAACAAAATAAGAACTGATATAAAACAAATGTACACTGCGAAAAAATCTTGTCTTAATTAAATACAAACTGCAAAGATTCAGTTAAAATGCTTAGAAAATTTGGTATTTATGGTGACTATAGCAAAATATGAACGGATTTGTAAAATGTTTGCTGTGATGAATTCTTGTCAAAATACAGAATAGAATACAAACTGCAAATCTACTGCTAAATTGCTTTAAAAATGTGGAACATATGACTCAAACACCGTATTTTGGTGCGACCTCTTTAGGGGAGCTATATCAAAACATTGACCGATACAGCCCATTTGCAATCCCAAATAACCTGCAACTATAAGAAATATTTCTACCAAATTTGATCAACCTAGCTCTATTATTACGGACTATAGCGTGATGACAACAGACGGACGGACAGACGTACATGGCTTAATAGTCCTAAATATATACCTTATTGGAATTTCAGATCAATATTTAGAAGTGTTACAACGTAGTGACAAAATGAATATCCCCACATCCAACGGTGGATGGTATCAAAATACTTGGCGCCGAACAATCATGGCGGAAATATGACAAATTAATAAGTCGTAGGAAGAGATTAAAACAAGTAAGAAAGTTCAGTCGGGTAAACCGACTAATGAATCCCCACACCTTGAGTCTCAAACTACTCGTAATATTAGTAAATTAATTATTTTTTGTTTTATTTAAATTATTATCAATTTAAATTGCATTTAAAGCTGTTTACTTTTGGTACAAAATGGTCCATTTGTGTGAGAGGTACCAAAAGGGGCGTCCCAATAACGGTCACTTTTCTCTGGACTCTTGGTACTATAAAAGCATTACACTGTAAAAAATGTCAAGTATTTATATGCACTGGTATTAAAGTTAAAAGACTATTGGTACAAAATGGTCCATTTGTGTGGGAGGTACCAAAAGGGGTGTGCCAATTACGGCTACTTTTCTCTAGACTCTAGGTACTATAAAAGCATTGCACTGTACGACATTTCAAGTATTTGTATGTACTGGTATTAAAGTTAAAAGCTGTTAACTTTTGGTTCAAAATTGTCTATTTGTGTGTGGGAGGTACCAAAAGGGGCGTAGAGACTTCGCACATTATTCTCGAGATAATAGTAACTAATAAACTAATACTATGTATTGAATTTCAGAGGATTCAAATAAGTAGTATATATGTTATTAAATACTCAATATTTCACTAAATATTAACCCTATGTGGGGGAGGTACTAGAAGCACTTTTGGTGTAAAATGGTCCATTTGTGTGGGAGGTACCAAAAGGGGCGTGCCAATTACGGCTACTTTTCTCTAGACTCTAGGTAATATAAAAGCATTGCACTGTACGAAATTTAAAGTATTTGTATGCACTGGTATTAAAGTAAAAGCTGTTATCTTTTGGTACAAAAAGTCCATTTGTGTGGAAGGTACCAACAAGGGCGGGCCAATAATGCCCATTTTTCACTGTATTGTAGGTACTATTAAACCATTACACTGTACAAAATTTCAAGCCTTTGTATGCACTGGTAATAAAGTAATAAGCTATTAAATTTTGGTTCAAAATTGTCTATTTGTGTGTGTGAGGTACCAAAAGGGGAGTGGAGACTTCGCCCATTTTTCTCGAGATGATAGTAACTAATAAACTAATACTATGTGTTGAATTTCAGAGGATTCAAATAAGTTGTATATATGTTATTAAATAATCAATATTTCACTAAATGTTAACCCTGGAGGGGAGGTACTAGAAGCAGTGGACCAATATGGCCCATCTTCGAACTTAGCCGGAGATAGAAGAAAATATTACCACATACCAAATTTGAAGTCAATCGGTAACTCCTTTCGGGAGTTAACGCGCGCACCAGCCAGCAGACAGACGGACGGACATTGCTCATTCGACTTAAAATGGCCCAAAACGGATATTCGCCGAACATACTTAGGGTATTCAATGTGTTACACTTTTGACTCGTAGCAAATGATATATACCCTCCTCTTTAAGGTGAGAGGATAACTAGTTATTACGATAGGTATGTAGGGAATACCATTGTACAAGCCCTATGTTCCCAAGAGGAATAAATAAAGGGAAAAAATGTTTATGTATCTGAGCAATTCAAAATTAATTTTTTAAAAATTTAAAAAAAAACTATTAATTGCTTGAACCATTGACAACAAATGATTACTTGGAATATTTAGAAACTAAAAATGAGTGTTTTATACAGAAATTATTGCTGCATATGCAATTTTTAAGGTATGATTCGAAACCAAGGAAATATTGAATCTGATTTTTTTAAAAAATGCTGCAAAGTTTGAAATTATGTTTTAAATAAAATTTACTTGGAGTAATTCCTAAAAAAACAGTTTTTTATTTGAATCTAAACACATACTTTATTTGGAAAAATTAGTTCGCAAATATTATTAATATTCTAATATATTAAAATATGCGGTCCAAATTGAACGTATCTGTTCAGAAATCAATAATATTCAAAAATTTCTGTTCCAAATATATTTTTTTCCAATTGAAAACATATTAAAAATGTTGATTTTACTCCGTGTATAGGTGCCCACAATACACCTATATGGCAATTCAAAAGTTTTTTTAATATATCGTTTTTATTTTATTTAATACTAGCTGAGCCCGGTGCGCTTCGCTGCTTATGTCAAAATTATTCCGATTAAAAAGATATTATTTTTGTAATAATTATTATTTATTTGTTCTTTATTGAAGTGCTCTTTGGTATACTACATTTTTTGTTTTGCCACTTGGTGCGAATACATAAAGATCGGATGGTTTACCAATGCGCGAGCGCAATAGCTGGACCCGGTCCACTTCGTTGCCCCAGACTTCAGATTTCCGATCCCGTTCATTTGTGGACTAAATACGTAGACTGACACCAAATATGTATGCACAAAATTACATTGATCTCTCTAACAAATTGCTCAAGATATATCACACACAAAATTACAGCAGTCTCTCTAACAAATTGTGCAAGATATATAAATTTAAAGTATTGACTTATATGGCCGGGGCCACGCCCAGTGACCAGATCCCGCCCATTTTTGGGTCAATCACGTTTACAACCACCAGGACCATATACACAAAATTACAGCACTATCGCTAACAAATTGTGCAAGATATTCCAATTTCAAAACTTGATTCACTCGGTCGGTGCCACGCCCATTAGTCTGATCCCGCCCATTTTTGGACCAATCACGTAGACTGCCACCAGGTACATATACGCAATATTTCACCACTCTCGCTAACAAATCGTGTAATATATCTCAATATCAAAATTTGGCTTAAATGGGCTGGGCCACGCCCGTTGGTCTGGTCCCGCCCATTTTTGGACCAATAACGTAGACTGCCACCGGATACACACATATGAACTAAATTGCAGCACTCTCGATAATAAATTGTCTAAGATATCTCAATTTCAAAATTTGGCTTATATGGGCGGGGCCACGCCCAAAGGTCCGATCCCGCCCATTTTTTCCGATAACGCAGACTGTCACCGGATAAATATGCACTAAATTGCAGCACTCACGCTAACAAATTGTTGAAGATATCACAATTCTAAAATTTGGCATACAGGGGCGGGGCCACGCCCTTTGGTCCGATCCCGCCCATTTTTGGACCAAACACGTAGACTGCTATCAGATACATGTACACCAAATTATAGCACTCTCGCTAATAAATTGTGCAAGATATCTCAATTTCAAAATTAGGCTTATATGGGAGGTACCACGCCCCTTTGTCCAATCCCGCCCATATTTGGAGTAAAGCTTGGAACGCATACATTAAACGGATGTACCAAATTTTGTTCAAATACCTATAATAGGAGCAGAAATATCGGATTTTTAACCTGCGATTTGTATGGGAGGTACCACGCCCCTTTGTCCAATTAATTTTTTTTGTTCTATATAAACCATCTCGTGAAAATTTAGAATCGAATAAAAAAAAAATCATCCAAATCGCTCCAGCCGTTCTGACGTGATGCCATTACACAGATGGACCGTTTCATTTTTATATATATAGATATTGTATTTATTTTATGAAACCATAACGAGAATTTTTTATGATAAAGGTTTTTTGGAATTTGTTTTTTCTAAAATTCCAATTGTAGGTTACATTTGGTATTTGGTCCATATATTGTTTGAAGTATAAGCTCGATAACGCCGAGGTACCATTCAAATTAAAGGAAATTTTGAGGGCTAGAAAATCTGAATATCACCTTCACGTAGAAACGGAAGTTCCTTAACTGTTCTTTAAACACATAGAAAAAAATTGATCTTTTTTTCCAAAAAAATAGTTTTTTGCTGGCACGAAAAAACCCATAGATTTTTTTGGAAAGCTAGCATCCTAACGAAGAAAACAGTGTCTGTTTGCAAAACTTTTATGTATAAATGTATAAATTATGACCCATATTGTAAAAATGGGGTAATATATAATAATATAATATTGTACACCGGAAATGCCAGAATGCTGTGGCTGGACGAATATTCCTTTTTTGCGATGAACAGTAGATACTTTAAAGACATTACACTGCACCGAATTTCAAGCGTTTATGTGCACTGGCATTCAAACAAAAAATCGGCGATTCATGCCAATCAATTTTGGCATGAATCGTCGATTTTGTGTGGTAGGTACCAGAAGGGGCGTGGCAATAAAGCCCATTCTTTACCGGACTTTAGGTACTATAAAGCATTATACAAAATTTCAAGTATTTATATGCTCTGGTATTAATGTTATTAGAAGTTCACTGTTTTTAGAAAATGGTCTTTTTATATGGTAGGTACCAAAAGAGGCGTGGCAATAACGCCAAATTCAAGTCATTACCGAAGATTAAGGTAAGTAATATAGAAGTCATTAGAGAATCGATATTTCACTAAATTGTAACCCTTTGTGGGGGAGGTACTAAAAGGAGTGAACCAATCTGACCCATCTTCGAACATAGCCTGAGATAGCAAAAAAATATTATCGTATACCAAATTTGAAGACTATATGTTAATCCTTTCGAGAGTTATCGTGTGTACCAACCAGCAGACAGACGCACAGACAGACAGACGAACGGACGGCCAATGCTTAAATGAGTTCAAATGGCCCAAATCGAAAAAATCACAAACAATTTGCTTGTTTCATTTTTGAAAGCTAGCACCCTAACGAAGAAAACAGTGCAGACTTGTAAAATTTGCAATTTTGTTTGGGAGGTACCAAAAGGGGCGTGGCAGTTTTTATACTCTCCACAATAGGATGGGGATATACTGACTTTGTCATTTCGTTAGCAACACCTTGGAAATTTGATCTACGACCCCATAAAATATACTATACATTCTTGATCGTCGTGAAATTCTAAGACGATTTAGCCAACTCCGTCTTTCTCTCTGTTGAAATCACGCTACAGTCCGTAATTTGCTCCAAATACTTCTTATAGCTGCAGGTCGTTTGGGATTGCAAATGGGCCATATTGGTCAATGTTTTGATATAGCTCTCCTATAGAGGTCGCTCCAAAATATGGTATTTGAGCCAAGATACAAAATTTTGCTTCATATTTTCATAAATTCACACAACGGTCTATGTTCTGGTATAGTCTTCAAAAATACTTTACTCTTAAATATCTTTAGTTAAGCCATGAAGGACTCGTTTTCTGTACCATCTAGCTAAACATTTTCAGCGTTTGTTTTTTAAATAATTTGCTAAATCAATAAATAACTACATCGTTCCATGATTTGCTTCATTTGCAGGCTATATAAAATTCGGCCCGGCCAAACTTACTACCGTTCGTAGTTGTTTTAATATACTATGAGACTGTAAAAGAACTACAATCAACAAAATTTTAAGTATTTGTATTGACTGGAATCAAAGTTATAAGCCGTTACCTTTTTGTCCAAAATGGACAAACAGGGGCATGGCAATAACGCCCATTTTTCAGGGTATATACATAGGTACTGTAATATCATTACACTCCACAAAATTTGAAGTATTTGTGTGGACTGGTATCAAAGTTCTTTGTTATTTTCTGCAAAATTTTCCTTTTTATGGGTGCTAGCAAAAGGGGCGTGGCGACTTCGCCCATTTTTCTGAGGATGGTAGCGACTGAGAATTTAATACTATGTATGGAATTGTGAAACATTTCGAGTAGTAGTATAGAAGTTATGAGATAATCAATATTTTACTACATTTTGACCCTTCGTGTGGGAGATACTCGAAGGAGTGGACCAACATAGTCCATCTTTGACCTTAGCCTGAAATAGAAAAAATATTGACACATACTAAATTTTAATTCAATCGGTTAATCCTGTAGAAAGTTATCGTGTGCACCAACCAGACAGACAGACGGACAGGCTGAAGGACATTGCACAAATGACTTAAAATGGGCCAAAATGGATTTCCGCCAAATATTTGTGGTGTCTTTTAGGTTACCCTATTATTGTGTTACACTTCTGGCCCGCAGTGTTTGATATATCCCACAAAAGTGGGGGTATAAAAAGAGGACTATATTGAAGCTCTGATATTTATAGCAAAAGTGCTATAATTTCTACATTAATCCATATAAATCGGCATTGTTTCTTACTTTCAAAAATTGGAGAAAACAATATTTTGCGATTTTTTTCCTATTCTTTTGGGCAAATTTTTTTATTAAAAAGTTAAATTTTTGCTGATAGTTTTAACGACAGCTACTAAACTTCTGTTTCTTCGTGGAAGTGTCATTACTTAAATTTCTAATCCTCATAATTTCCTTTAATTTAAAGTGTATCCCGGCTTTATCGTGTATAAACTTCAATAAAAAATATGGTCAAAATTCTAAAAGCACCTTCCAAGAAAACTGAAATTCCAAAGAAAATTTTTTTTTTTTAAAATTACCATACATTTTTTTAAATATTTTTTTCGTGTTTCTGACACCATATTACACCAGAAAATGTTATGCACAGACCTTCGACAGAAATTTTGTTGCATAGTGTAATATAAGTCAATTGCGATTTTAATCCGATGTCTGGGTCCATCATTTTGTTAAACCGCACAATTACAATAATCGAGTTTATCTGTCCAAAAAATACAAAGAAATAAAAAATATAAACACTAAATGCAAAAACTGTTCTTAATATAACAAAAGAAATTCGATAAATATTTTTAGACATTTGAAAACCGATTAATTGAAAGCTTTTTGCTTAAGACTAAAAAACCAAAACAAAAACTCTACGTTTAAACATTTTTCATAAAAATTTAATTTTTCCCATTTTTTGTTTGTATAAAAAACATAAACTTGTTGTAATTTTTCTCCTTTGTTTTCACTTTCAATATATATAATTATTTTTTTTAATAATTTAATTTGCTCCTTCTTCTCTAACATCGTTGGTATGTATGTATATATGTATATTATATATATATAAGTTTATTTTCTATATATAGTATATAAATATATTTTATATATATATTTGTTTTTTTCTCTCACGGTTTCATATCATCATATGTATGCATGTATGTATGTATATATCTATATAGTTATTATGGTAGGTGTAAACGTATTATGTTTGGTATGTGTATATAATTAACATATAATTTCATTACAGTTTCTTGTATTTTATTTTTATTTTGTCTTGAGTAAAAAAGCAACAGATCATTCACATTCAAATATTTAATATTTTTCCTTTTTGTGTTTTTTTGGTAATAATAATATTATTTTTTTTTATTACTTTTTTGTTGTCTCTTTCGATAATATTCATTTATAGTTTAAGGTACACAATTTATTAACAAACAATAATAACAACAATTCGTTTTTTTTCTCTTTTATCGATTTCTAGTAACACAATTTCTTTTCTATTAGAAGCTTAACAGAAATGTTAGTATAATTTTGAAATAGTTCAAAGTGTTTCAACAAAGAAAAAACATGTTTTCATTAAAAACAATTCGATAAGCAACGCAATAACAATTTATAGTTCTTTTTTTTGTATTTCCATTAAGTTCTGTTTTACAATTTCCAAATTCTGTTTTAGTCCCTTTCAAGATTTTTGAATTAATAATTATCCATTTTATTTTAAATTTTTACATATTTTGACCAATTAAAAAAAATGTTAGTTTGTTTCCCTGCAGCGTGGGGTAATTGTATATTAAAACGAAACTGAAAATATTTTTGCTTTGAAATCGGAGTAAACCACAAGAACAATCTGTGACGTTAATTAAATTAAGATCTTCTAGCATCGATATTAAAGATATACATCTTCATAAATATTCTACACTATTATAGTTTTTATTCAAAATTTTGCATTTCGAATTAAAAAAATATATCAAAAAAAATCCTTTTGAAATTCAAAACACATTAATTGAAATGCACAAAATAGCTTTTTGCGCTATAATCAGAGAAATAAAATATTTCATCTTTATTGTTCTTTATCCCTAAAATTCTAAAGTAATTCTTCATTATTTTGAAGAGGATGAACCAAATCTGTCATTTGATATTCTTCTGTGGCTTTAGAAGTTACGACGGTCTAAACGTAGTAAACTACCATCTCATAGAAAAGTTCATCGTTGATGACTTTTCTCATAGAAAAGTTCATCGTTGATGACTTTTCTCATAGAAAAGTTCATCGTTGATGACTTTTCTCATAGAAAAAAATATATCAAAAAAAAATCCTTTTGAAATTCAAAACACATTAATTGTAATGCACAAAATAGCTTTTTGCGCTATAATCAGAGAAATAAAATATTTCATCTTTATTGTTCTTTATCCCTAAAATTCTAAAATAATTCTTCATTATTTTGAAGAGGATGAACCAAATCTGTCATATTCTTCTGTGGCTTTAGAAGTTACGACGGTCTAAACGTAGTATACTACCATCCAAAAATTTAAATAGTACATTCTCAAATAGCTATAAAATATAAGAATTAAATTCCTAGGATTATTCATATACCAAATTTTAGCAAAAATTCCCATAGAAAAGTTCATCGTTGAAGACTTTTCTCATAGAAAAGTTCATCGTTGATGACTTTTCTCATAGAAAAGTTCATCGTTGATGACTTTTCTCATAGAAAAGTTCATCGTTGATGACTTTTCTCATAGAAAAGTTCATCGTTGATGACTTTTCTCATAGAAAAGTTCATCGTTGATGACTTTTCTCATAGAAAAGTTCATCGTTGATGACTTTTCTCATAGAAAAGTTCATCGTTGATGACTTTTCTCATAGAAAAGTTCATCGTTGATGACTTTTCCCATAGAAAAGTTCATCGTTGATGACTTTTCCCATAGAAAAGTTCATCGTTGATGACTGTTCTCATAGAAAAGTTCATCGTTGATGACTTTTCTCATAGAAAAGTTCATCGTTGATAACTTTTCTCATAGAAAAGTTCTTCGTTGATGACTTTTCTCATAGAAAAGTTCATCGTTGAAGACTTTTCTCATAGAAAAGTTCATCGTTGATGGCTTTTCTCATAGAAAAGTTCATCGTTGATGACTTTTCTCATAGAAAAGTTCATCGTTGATGACTTTTCTCATAGAAAAGTTCATCGTTGATGACTTTTCTCATAGAAAAGTTCATCGCTGATGACTTTTCTCAAAGAAAAGTTCATCGCTGATGACTTTTCTCATAGAAAAGTTCATCGTTGATGACTTTTCTCAAAGAAAAATTCATCGTTGTTGACTTTTCTCATAGAAAAATTCATCGTTGATGACTTTTCTCCTAGAAAAGTTCATCGTTAATGACTTTTCTCATAGAAAAGTTCATCGTTGATGACTTTTCTCAAAGAAAAGTTCATCGTTGATGACTTTTCTGAAAGAAAAGTTCATCGTTAATGACTTTTCTCATAGAAAAGCTCATCGTTGATGACTTTTCTGAAAGAAAAGTTCATCGTTGATGACATTTCTCATAGTTCATCGTTGATGACTTTTCTCATAAAAAAGTTCATCGTTGATGACTTTTCTCAAAGAAATGTTCATCGTTAAAAACTTTTCTTCAAGAAAAGACCATCCACCATTTTCTTCTAGAAAAGTTAATCGTTGAAGACTTTTCTCCTAGAAAAGTTGATGACTTTTCTCACAGAAAATTTCATCGTTGATGACTTTTCTCATAGAAAATTTCATCGTTGATGACTTTTCTCATAGAAAAATTCATCATTGATGAATTGTCTCATAGAAAAGTTCATTGTTGATGACTTTTCTCATCGTTGATGACTTTTCTCATAGAAAAGTTCATCGTTGTTGAATTTTCTCATAGAAAAGTTCATCGTTAAAAACTTTTCTTCAAGAAAAGACCATCCACCATTTTCTTCTAGAAAAGTTAATCGTTGAAGACTTTTCTCCTAGAAAAGTTGATGACTTTTCTCACAGAAAATTTCATCGTTGATGACTTTTCTCATAGAAAATTTCATCGTTGATGACTTTTCTCATAGAAAAATTCATCATTGATGAATTGTCTCATAGAAAAGTTCATCGTTGATGACTTTTCTCATAGAAAAGTTCACTGTTGATGATTTTTCTTCCAGAAAAGTCCATCGTTGATGATTTTTCTTCTAGAAAAGTTCATCGTTGAAGACTTTTCTCCTAGAAAAGTCCATCGTTGATGGCTTTTCTCATAGAAAAGTTCATCGTTGATGACATTTCTCATAGTTCATCGTTGATGACTTTTCTCATAAAAAAGTTCATCGTTGATGACTTTTCTCAAAGAAATGTTCATCGTTAATGACTTTTCTTCTAGAAAAGTTCATCGTTAATGACTTTTCTCATAGAAAAGTTCATCGTTGATGACTTTTCTCATAGAAAAGTTCATCGTTAATGACTTTTCTCATAGAAAAGTTCATCGTTGATGACTTTTTGAGGAATACTATTTTTTTTGTTCTAAAATTCAAATTTTCTTGGAGGTTACTTTTAGTATTTTGACCATATTTTTGAAGTATAAGCTCGACAATCCTGGCTTTGTATAAAAGAAATTATTAGGGCTAGAAATGCTGAAAAAATCACATTTAGGTTTTTTGCTGGTACGAAAAAAATCACCAAAAATTTGTTGTTCCATTGTTTGAAAGCTAGCATCCTAACGAAGAAATCAATGTATATTTGCAAAAATTCTAAGTATAAATGTACAAATTATGAAACATATTGTAAAAATAGTGAAATTCCAAAAAAAATGTACACATTTTTTATTTTAGCAATTTTGTTTCGGAAAAGAGGCATGGCAATAACGCCCATTTTTTAATATACTATGTGTACTATAAAACAATACTATGTACATAATTTCAAGTGTTTGTATGTGGAAGAATCGAAGATATAAGCCGTTTAGTTTTTGTGTAAAATGGTGCATTTGTATGGGAGGTACCAAAAGCGGCGCGGCAACTTCGTTTATTCTTCTAAAGATGATAGCGAACAAAAAACTAAAACTATATGTGGAATTGTGAAAGATTCTGAGTAGTAGTATAGAAGATATGAGATAATCAATATTTCACTAAATGTTGACCCTTCATGGGGGATGTACTTGAAGGAGTGGACCAACATAGTCCATATTTGACCTTAGCCTGAGATAGAAAAAAAAAAATAGTAACATATACTTATTTTGAAGTCAATCGGTTAATCCTGTCGAATGTTATTGTGCACATCAACCAGACAGACAGACGGACAGGCTGACGGAAATTGCAAAAATGACTTAAAATGACCCAAAACGGATTTTCGCCAAGGTCACTCCATCGACGTGTTACAATAGTGTGGATATAAAAACCGGATTATGTTGAAATTCTTTTATATCTACCAAAAGTGCTACAACTTCTGCATTTATCCATAGATATTGTTAAAATATTCATTGTTTTCTACGTTAGGATGTTAGCTTTAAAAAATGGAACAAACTATTTTTTATGGGTTTTTCCTGCCAGCAAAATTTATTTTAATTTAAAAAAAAATTTCTTTTAATTTAAAGTATATCCCGGCTTTACCGAGTATAAATACTAAAAGCACCTTCCAAGAAAATGGGAATTTTATTTCATTTGCTCATTTTCAAAATATTTTTTCAGTTTCGTTACTGTTTTCGTTTAAGTTTAAACTATATCATCAGGTAACTTCAGATTTTAATAAAAATAAAAAATATATTTTTTAATAGTTTTCTTTGTCATTTCAAAAAAGTTTCTTCAAAAAAAAAATCCAATCCCAGCCGTTTGCAAAACTATTTTGATTTTTCTATATATGAATGTATGTATATTTGTATAATTAACATTTGTTACATTTGTATGTAGTATTTATGTAGTGTGTGTCTTCTATGTATGTACGTATGTATATTTTCATGGAATAACTTTTGGGTATATTTTCAGAACGCATGAAAAAATTTGTCTGAACGAATGAGTTGGTGATATGCAATTTTTCTACGTAATTTTTCTTTTCAGATATCGATCGGTGTTTCTGAGAGGTATTATAGGCAAAGAAATGTCGACATATGGGTCAGAGAATGAAGACGGCTGTTAGTAATAGAACCTGGTGATTGGTAGATTTGTGATTTCACTACAATTCACGACTAACTCGAGATCTACGGTGTTCGGTGATTTGGCTATGAGCTACTTTCTACTTTGCGGATTTTGCTTATTTTTTTTTTGTTGTCTATGTATTCTTTAGATATATTTTTTTCGGAGTGAGTATTTCTTTTGTTTATTTAAATTTTTTATATCTTTTACTTCCCATTATTAATATTATTTGTAGTTTTTTGGTATTTTCTCTTTGCTAATATGTGGTAATTTTTGTTTGTTTGTTGTTTTCTTTTCGGGGGGGAGGGGGTTTCTCAAATATTGTATCCAAATGTTGTCGAAAATTTATTTATTTTCAATTATTGTCTGCAATTGCAAAACCAGACTGCGTGACAATTGCAATATCGATTGGGCATTGTGTCGTTCTGCCATTTCTGTAAATTAAATTCAACAAATATTTTTATGTTTTAATTTTATTATTTTTGTCCTATATCTTACCATTGAAAAACTTGATGACATCTGTAAAATCCATACTATTTGATAGTATTATATCTCGATACGTCTCCAATAATGCCAATGCCAAGAAGAGCACAAAATGTCCGGAGGCCACATGTTTGGCCGCCCAGATTACCTCCCATGTGGCAAAGACATCGTCATAGACCAGTTCACGTTTGAAATCCAACAAAAACCAACGATAACAAAAATAGAAATGTGTGTAATCACCATTGGAGTCCATTAAATCGTACATTTCGGAATCCAAAATTTGTATAAGAGATCTGAAATATAAAATAACATATAAAAGTTTTAATAAAAATAATTTCAATGTCATGCAACGGTTGCTACTGAATTTTCAAGATAGTTTTCTTCTTCACTTGACCTTCCTTCACATTGAAGGAACACTTTGATCTTCAGCTCAACTCAACAGGGAGTAATCAATAACAGAGCAACCCCTCATAGGAAATCCTCAAATTGGTGGTTTAAAAATGTTACAGCAAAAAAATAAATGATCAGTAGTGTAAAGCGGTTAGTCCAATCAGCCTAATTGACCTCAATTTCAACTTATGAGTGTTACCATTTTCAAGATTTTTCGGTTCTAAATAAAGTGTCTGTCTCATACTTAACCCCATTTTGTAAACCCTACGATCAATTATAACCCCTTTCGATATCATTCAATTGAGGCCAAATCGAATGTTCAAATTGTCTCCTATCAAATAAAGTCATGCCATGTGAGCGTATGATCAACACAACTAGTATCTCCTAATAATATAACTCATACGTCGCAGTGTACTATAGGGGGGCTAATGTCACATAAATCTTACGTTTCTTAACCGGTCAACCGAATGCAATGAAACTTGACACGCTTACGGAATATATATTCGGGAGCATACATTTTAAATTGTACCAATCAGAGACGTAAGTAGCTACAGGGCCTCACGGTGCGAAAAAAAAGCATATATATTTTATGTGTCTTGATTCTGATTCTACCGATCAAGTTCTACAAAATGAACATTTTATAATATAGTATCTAGTATTGTTTTTGCTTTTGCTAAAGGGGGACTAAACGAAGAAGAGATAAATAAAACGAAGGGGTTTGGTATTTTTATTTCAAATAAAAATCAATGCAGAGCTTTATAGAGTATTGCTTGGTAACGAATATTACCGCGTAGTTTGTAGGCGAAAATACCAACTACGCGCAGAGTGTAACACGACAAGAGATGAGCTCAGTAGGAGAGCTAATCGACATTAGAAGTGCGCGAGCGTAGTGCAATATGATAGTCGAAAACTAGTAAGAAAAGACAGAAAGTCGGGCGGATAATATCCTACACCTCCCTAACAATGCGAAAATTGACATTGTATTCATATATATTTATTCCAGTCGTTGCACTGTGTAGCATAGGGACATACTAATAACGATAATATTTTGGAATAATTGGTTTTGGTTCAGTTAACAAAGTACTTAGCTCCACCTCCTCATCAAGGCATATTCCAAGGAGGAGTTGATGTTGCTGATTATAATAAACTACATCTGAAACGATAACCTTAAAATGCGAAGTAGATCAAAAATCGGAAGGAACTAATAAGTGTACGATACATAAGCTAAGCAGATTATAATCAACTTGGATCAAAAATCTTCCAGACAAGTTATAAATTAGTAAATATCGGAGGTAAAATACAGTTTCAATAGCGCTTAAATACTAAATAGGGAGGAACGTACGTATATGTCGTCATCTGAAATCTAAAATCAGGTAACATCAAAAAAATAAAAATGAATTTTATGACTGATTATAGGCTATTAGGCTAAACTACACATTCCTACAAAATTTTGGAGTTCAATATCAACAATTGACCATTTTATGAGTGATACTCAAAATGGCGTTACATCAAACAAGGTCATTAAAATATCGGAAAGATTCATACAATTTTATTTTATTTACTTCAGAATGTACGTCACAACTAATTGCGCTAGATTTGTTTTTTGATTTCCCCTTAATAGTCTAAAATCCCTAAATTTGGTAAAAAGCTTAAAATTACTTTACTTTGTTTTTTGATTTCAGGTGACGATATGTGGTTATATCTTGGTTCAGTTAACAAAGTACTTAGCTCCACCTCCTCATCAAGGCATATTCCAAGGAGGAGTTGATGATGTTGATTATAATAAACTACATCTGAAACGATAACCTTAAAATGCGAAGTAGATCAAAAATCGGAAGGAACTAATAAGTGTACGATACATAAGCTAAGCAGATTATAATCAACTTGGATCAAAAATTTTCCATACAAGTTATATGTATATAAGTAAATATCGGAGGTAAAATACAGTTTCAATAGCGCTTAAATACTAAATAGGGAGGAACGTACGTATATGTCGTCATCTGAAATCCAAAATCAAGTAACTTCAAAAAAATTAAAATTAATTTTATAATTTATTATAGTCTATAAGGCTAAACTACACATTCCTACAAAATTTTGGAGTTCAATATCAACATTTGACCATTTTATGAGTGATACTCAAAATGCCGTTACATCAAACAAGGTCATTAAAATATCAGAAAGATTCATAAAATTTTATTTTATT
Organism: Eudasyphora cyanicolor; assembly: GCA_963930755.1. NCBI lineage: Eukaryota > Metazoa > Arthropoda > Insecta > Diptera > Muscidae > Eudasyphora > Eudasyphora cyanicolor. The sequence continues at coordinate 51,912,613 of OZ005736.1, read as the reverse complement.
TACTTCAGAATGTACGTCACAACTAATTGCGCTAGATTTGTTATTTGATTTCCCCTTAATAGTCTGAAATCCCTAAATTTGGTCAAAATCTTAAAATTACTTTACTTTGTTTTTTGATTTCAGGTGACTATATGTGGTTATATCTAGAGCTGAACCGATTATCCCCAAATTAAGCATCATTCGTTCCTAAATAAAGAAACTTCTTTCTGCCAAATTTTGTAATGATCGGAAGTAAAGTACACGTTGTATAAAGCTTTGATGCCAAATAAGGAGAAACATATTGTTTCAAATTAATAAAACAAAGGGTTTTAGATTTTTTCAATAATACAAGGTGGCGCAAACGTAATCCTCCTATCAGAAAATGCTATAAATTTTGCGAATGGCCCCTAATGTCAGTTCTGTTTTGACATTTGTGTAGTAAACACATGCGAAAAACCGTAATAAACAATGTTACGCTACACTGCTCCAGAACGCGGAATATTGCTGACTATTTAGAGGAAGATGATTTTTCATCAAAAATAATCATGAGGGATGAGGCCCATTTCCATCTTAGCGGGTACGTAAATAAGCAAAATTTACGCTTCTGGGGCACTGAAAATCCGCGTGTAACCCACGAAGAGCCATTACATCCGCTCAAAGTCACTGTATGGTGTGCTGTTTTCGCTGGAGGAGTCATCGGACCTTTTTCCTTCGAAGACGTCGCGGGCCACACGGTTACTGTGAATGGTGAGCGCTACAGAGCAATGATCAACGAGTTCTTTTTGCCGCAACTTGATGAATTGGGATTGGAAAACATGTGGTTCCAACAGGACTGTGCAACGGCACACACTGCACGTACCACAACCGATATGCTGAAGGATGCATTTCCCTGGCGCCTAATCTCCCGTTTTGGCGATTTGCACTGGCCAGCAAGATTGCCTGATTTGACCGCTCCAGACTTCTTTTTGTGGGGCTTTTTGAAGTGGCGGGTTTATGTCAACAAGCCTCAGACTCTTGCGGCTCTTAAAGACAATATCCGTCAAGAATGTGAGGACCTATCGCCGGAAGTTTTGGCCAAAGTGATGGAAAATGCCATAAAAAGGGCTCAAATGACAATCAACTGTGGCGGCGGCCATTTGCATGACATCATATTCTCGACTTTGATGTAAAAAAAAATAAAAGACCAAATAAAAATAATCCACAAGAAGAATCAAAGTTTTTCATTTTTTTTTTAAATTACAGCCAAAAAACATCGAAAGGTTACTTTTGCGCCACCTTGTATAATAAATGTAATGGTTTATTTGCGTATTATTTGGCAACGCATATCACCATTTAGCGACGCGCAGGACCCGTAGACATCTAAACGGCACGAGATTAAAATGACTTCAATACGAGAGCCAAAGATAAAGCAAGACAACGAAGGAGAGAACTAGACGCTGGAAAGCCCTCTCACAATACGTACAATGCGAATATCGTCCCGGAAGAGTCGTAGCAGAGACCTCTTCTACTTCAACCCGCCAGTGTTGGCAATCAATGAAGGAAATGCATAAGCAGGGGAAGTTACGCGACAATGTTACGAACTTAAACACATATAAACAAACTTAAAACTTAAACACAATTTTTCCCTTTCATTTCAGCACAAAGAAACCCCTATCTGCTTAATTACGTACTGATCGGAGTAGTACGAAAGTCGTTTGGAAGTGGTTTCTTACTACATCAATGAACACTGTCAAATTCGTTCGATCAGTACCAAATTGGGCAGAAAAAGGTTTTTTATTACTTGAATGAACACAGCCAAATTTGTGGAAAATCGGTTCAGATTTAGATATAGGCCCCATATACATATATTACCCCGATGTAAGCGCTGTAGAAACTATATTTTATATCCGATCAGTACGAAATTTGGCTGAAAGAGTTTTCGTTCTACACGAATGAACACTGCCAAATTCGGGGTAAATCGATCCAAATTTAGATAAGCTAAGCAGCTAAGTACATTGTTAAATGAAGCGTAACTAATTAGTGCAAATTATTATCACAATGCCCCTTTTGGCAGTGTTGAAGAGGTGTTATTTTTAATCACCCGGTATTTCGGTAGCTGTCACTTGTGAAGCTTTAATTCTTTGACATTTGACAAGTAGAAACTACGCCATTACTAACCAGTAAGGAAAGGTTAAAGTCGGGCGGGGCCGACTATATAATACCCCACACCACCTAGGCAATGTACATTAAGAATTTCTTTTTGAATAGTTGGAATAATTAGTTTCCTTTCTTTTACGAAAGTACTTAGCTCCCCCGCCTCGTCAAGGCTTATTCCGAGTTCAATATAATGTGTGGAATTAAAGATTGAACTAATAATAATATTCCACATATTTGCATTTACTGTGGTTATTATTAGCCTTAACACAATAAATAGTCCGATTTTTGGTCTTACACAATATAAGTAATATATGCAGGGTATGTTAGGTATGTACTACCTTGGAATAGTTGGTACTACATTGGAATAATTGATTTAAGTAATGTTTTAATTTTTATTTCCGCTGAAGCCTTTCAGGTCTCTAAAATAGCGTTTATATAAAAAAATTAGGAACATCTTTCTGGAAAATTTTGATGGGAAGTAAAGTACAACTTATATAGCGCTTTGGTACCAAATCAGGAGGAACATATATATGAAGGTTATACAGTATAACCTCTCTAATCCGGACACTCGATACTCCGGACTATCCTGTAGTCCGGACATCAATATGTTTTTGTGTTTGTTATCGTTATTATACCTTTGGCCTAAAAACAAAAACATGTAGTGGTTCTGGGAAATGCATTTTTTGAATGAATTTGAATTTTTTTTCACAGTAACCGGTGGTTGCTAAAGTTCCAAATTTGTAATGAAATTGGTGCTTGGAAATATGAGGCGAACAATTATTAAGTGATAAATCTGCTGTATTATTTTCTAAAACTGTCGAGGAAGTGGGACTTAATGACAACCAAAAATTTACAATGCAGATGACTCTGCTCTATTTTTGAGGGCTCTTCCAACAACAACATGTTTTTACTTTATGGTAACGAGCCTGAATCTCATACGTTGCTTCTCCTTTTAAAAGGTTAGCATGAAAATCCAGGCTGGATATCGACTTCCGTTGTTGAAGATTGAAGAAATTTCTGATAAAAGCAAAGAAGCCGCTGATAGCACTTCAGTTATTGGGTTAGGGTCCATCACAAGAACATGAAATCAATACGGAGGATTCCACAGAAAGAAAATGGGACCATAAAAATCATCGTTTACTTGTTCACCACTGATGAAGTAATAGTTCCGTCAGTTATGTCAAATGAAAATATTGAAGAGAACATAGACTCCTATTGTAGTCTTGAGGAAATTCACTCTTTTTGTAGACAAATTAGAAAGCAGCCGAACACTTTGCAAGTTCTATTTTATAGGCTGAGAAAGTACTAATATTTTTAAAAGAATTTAAAAACAGATCTAAAAAACTGTCCAAATATAAGTGTAAAAGTTTAAATTGTATTTGTTATTTATCTTTTTCTTTTTAAGAAACGCGTTTCTTAATAAAATAAGAAAATAGGACCCACTTTCGAGTTTTGTACTGTAGTCCGGACAATTCAGTAATCCGGACAAAGGTCGAAACAATATCTGTCCGGATTAGAGAGGTTATACTGTATATAAATCTGAACGGATTTTCCTTGAGTACTCATTCATTGAAAAAGAAACTTCTTTCTGTCAAATTTCGTACTGACCGGATATAAAATACAGTCTCTACAGCACTTACATGTCAAATCGGGGGTAACATATAAATGGGGGCTATATCTAAATCTGAACCGATTTTCTCTGAATCTCCCTTCATATATTAAGAAACCTCTTTGTGTAGACTTTTTTTACTGATCGGATATAAAATGCAGAATGTACAGCGTTTACATGTTAAATCGGGGGTAACATATATATGGGGGCTATATCAAAATCTGAACCGATTTTCTCCGAATTTGGCAGTATTCCTTCATGTAATAAGAAACCCCTTTCTGCCAAATTTCACACTGATCGGTTATAAAATAAATTTTTTACGGCGCTTACATGTGAAATCGGGGGTAACGTATATATGGCGGCTATATCTAAATCTGAACCGATTTCTTCCAAATTTAACAGTGTTCATTCATATAATAAGAGACCCCTTTCTGCTAAATTTCATACTGATCGGATAAAAAATAAAGTTTTTACAGCGCTTACATATCAAATCGGGGCTAACATATATATGGGGGCTATATCCAAATCTGAACCGATTTTAACCAAATTAAATAGGGAACGTCCTTGGGCCAAAAAAACATATGTGTACAGTTTCGTCAAGATCGGGCCATAATTGCGTCCTGTACTTTGATTACAAGAATACATCTACAGACAGACGGACATAGCTAAATCGACTCAGAAAGTGATTACAAGTCGATCGGTATAATAAACAATAGATTTATCTCTTCTCCTTTTGGGTGTTACAAACAAATGTACAAAGTCATAATACCCTGTACACACAGTGTGGTGTAAGGTATAAAAATAGAACGATACACGATTCAACAACGCATTGAAATCATCGAAAATCATCTTGACTGATGAGGCCCATTTCCATCTCGGCGGCTACGACAACAAGCAAATTTGTCGCATCTGGGGCTCGGAAAACCCAAGAGTTATTGTGGAGAAGCCTCTCCATCCCCAACATGTGACTATTTGGTGCGGTTTATGGTCCGGCGGGGTCATTGGACCTTACTTTTTTCGAAAATGAGGTTGGATCAACAGTTACGGTGAATGTATTGCGCTATCGAGTGATGATTAATGATTTTTTATTATCGAAGTTGGATGGTATTGATCTGGACAACGTTTACTTTCAACAAGACGGCGCTACGTGCTACACAAGCAACGAAACCATTGCTCTGTTACGGGAAAAGTTTCCGGACCGTGTTATCTCTCGAAGAGGTGATCACAATTGGCCACCGAGATCTTGTGATCTTGAACACCTTGCGACTTCTTCCATTGGGGTCACGTGAAAGATAAGGTCTACGCCAACAGCCCAGCGTCGATTCAAGACCTCAAAGATAGAATTCGTGAGGCTATCGAGGACATAGGGCAGCCACTTTGCGATTTGGTTATGGAAAACTTAATGAAAAGGATATGGTCCTGTAATTATGAAATAAACATCCGATGATTTATCTCAAAAAATGGCATTTTTCTTTGTATAACAAAATAACACCTCTTTGGGAAAACCCTTTATATTATTAATTATTAAAAAAATGAACGTTGCAATTTGTAGGCCGCAAATTCACCTGAAAAATGTGGTGTTTGTGGCTTGAAATAGCTTTTTGAGAGCTACATCTATACGGGGACTACAACAAAATAAAATTTTATTTGTATACATTTTATTGAGATAAATTCTTGCCAAAATAGAATACAAACAGAAAAGTTTCAACTAAATTTCTTAGAAAATGTGGTGCTTATGCCTTAAATAAGCCTTTTTTGGGAGCGACATCTACATCTACATATACTAATATATAACAAAATTTTAACTGATTTAAATAAAATTTACTGCGATAATTTCTTGTCTTAATTAAATACAAACTGCAAAGATTCAATTAAAATGCTTAGAAAATATGGTATTTATGGCTTAAATACATATATTTTGGGGTGACCTCCATAGTGTGACAATAACAAAATATGAACCGATTTGTAAAATTTTTTCTGTGGTGAATTCTTGTCAAAATATAATACAAATTGCATAGTTTTTGCTTAATTGATGTAAAAATGTGGTATCTATGGCTCAAAAACCGTGTTCTAGAGCGACCTCTATAGGAGAGCTATATCAAAACATTAACCGATATGACCCATTTGCAATCCAAAACAACCTGCAACTATAAGAAATATTTCTACCAAATTTGATTAACCCAGCTATATAATTACGGACTGTAGCGTGATTACAACAGATGGACGGACGGACGGACAGACGGACATCGCTAAATCATCTTAGAATTTTACGACGATTAAGAATATATAATATATAAGGTCTCAGCTCAATATTTAGATGTGGTACAAACGGAGTGACAAAATGAATATACCCCCATCCTATGATAGAGGGTATAAAAATAAATATAACAAGTAAAAGCGTTATGTTCGAACATGCCAAATCTTATATACCCCCACCATGGATCGCACGTGAATGGTTACGGGTACTAATAAACTCATTATACAATATTTCATCCCAATTCGTTGAAGTATGAGGTGTTTGTGGCGTTACGTAGTCAAATCTAAAGGGACCTTTGTATGAAGGCTATAACAAAACATGGACCTATGACTACCGTTACTCATGTGAAGGATACCGGGTATAAATAAATCACAGTCACCAACAGTTAACATTTATGGTCTCTATGACGTTAAGAATTCAAATCGGGAAGATGTCACATAGGGGGGCTATAGCCAAAATTGGACCGCTATTGCCCATTTTCAATCACAACATACCTGCAGATATAAGAAGTATATGAACCAAATTTGTGATTACCACAGACGGACAGACGAACGGACATGGCTAAATCATCTTAGAATTTTACGGCGATTAATACGAGTAATATACATATACTTTATGGGGTCTCGGATCAATATTTAGTGGTGTTACAAACGTAGTGATAAAATGAATATACCCTCCAGGGTATATTAATTTTGTGCTATAGTTAATTATTTACGTACTTTATATTAAATACGTAAATTTTGATTAATTCCTGTCATACGGCATAATCTTGTTAGCATTGCAAGTATTTTGAGTACTTTGGCTTTTGGAACATTTCAAGTGCCTAAAGCCATGTCCACACTATCAGTTCTATTGCAGGCGCTATAGTCCACTGAGATATGAATGAATTTGTCACACCATTTACATATATATTTGTACTTGATCGTTTTTTAATTTCTTCTAACATAGTAGTGTTATCTACAATTCTTACCTCATGTTAGCAAAATGCATATCCATGGCACCGCCATTGGGGAAATTTTCAATCATACGTTCCATTAGTTTACAAAAACAACCATAGGCCATAACTTCATCGTCGAATATAACCAAAAGGGGAGCAACAAGATCGCACATGCCCTGCATGTAGCCAACCTCCAGATGTTCCCAAACATAACTGAAAGACCGAAAAAATAATGAATTCGATTTATGGCAAAAAAAAATCCTAAAACTCACGTGGTTATGACATTCCTTAGCTTATCCAAATTATCATTGGCGAAATACCAATAGTTACGATCACAGCGTTGGACATCCTTCTCAATGCGGTGTAGATTTAAAGCGAAATTCTCCAAGAATTCGCACTAAACAAAGAACATAAAATGTTTAGTGTCTTGAAATATCCATAACTATTCGTTGAACACTTACACTATACACTCCACCATTGGAACTGGCCGGTGAGACACAGGCCGATTTAGGCTCTTGCAAAGCATCCAGCGAGGCTACTACAGTGATGTCCTCATTCATGGGCGACATGAGACTAGTTTTGCGGGAAGTTTCATCGGTGGGTTCGTCTGTGCACTCTAAAGCATCAATGGAGGCGGCTTCGGTGATAATGACAGCGTGTGTGGGTTGTGTATACATATCGTCCAAGGAGAGGCGGCGCATATCTTCCACACTATGATACTTTCGCACCAAACTGTCCATATCTTCCTCTTCTTCTACAGCTTCGGTGGCTATTTCTTCGTCCAGTTTTTCGGAATCATTGGTTTCATGATTGATCTCTTCGTTAGCCGTTTCCGCTGTCACCTCTTCCTCCATTTCCAGTTCATGATCATTTGCAGTCATTTCAATCATATCGGTGAATTCATTACCCACAGTCTCGTAGGAGGAAGTGGAAGGAGAACTTTTAATGCTCAACAGCAACATGCCGCCCTGTTCGGGTGTTAACCCATTTTCCGGTTCAGATTCGGCAAAACAGTGTTCATTTAAGGGCAGAGGTTCGATTTCTTCAAATGCCAAGACCACACTGTCCGCATTATGGACTGCATCTTCAAGGGAATTCAGCTCTTCCAGAAGTTCGGTGTTGTCTACCTCAGGGGTCGGTTCATCCAGTGCAAGGCTTTCCTCTTCATGAGCTTCGCTTACCTCCAAAGCCTCTTCAGCCTCTACCTCGACCTCGTCTTCGATTTCCTCGTGTTCACCTACCTCCCTAACCTCCTTTCCTTCAATTTCCTTAATTTGTTCGGCGTCTTCAAACTCGCGGTCATCATATTCTTCATTTAAAGCATTTTGTTGCTTCTCCTTTAGCATACTATCCATTTCCTCCTCCAACAACTCCTCATCATCACAATTGCCCGAATCTTTTTCCTCCTGTATATGACCAATCATATCGTCGTCATAATCAATACCTGGATCGGATATATCGGAGAAATCATGATCATCAAAAACATCATTCTCCAAATCGTCTCCATCCATTTCTGTCTGACGACACATATGCTTCTCATTGGCGCCTTCTTTTCGTTTATTCTCAGCGGAGATTTTAGCCATAGCCTTGTCATTCTTCTCCTTCTCTCTTTGCCGCACAATGGCCTCCACAGCCAACCATTCACTCATGGTAGTCTCATAGTAGTGTTTGCTTGTGTCATCCAGTTTTTGACGGTCTTCCAATGAAGAACCAAAGCTATAAGGAAACCAAAAAAGAAAATGTTACTTCGAAGAAGAAGAAACGAGAGAGCAGTTGTGTTATACCTGTAATGTCCCAATAGGTACGGCCACACTTCCTTGCGTATATCATGGACTACACCACCGAAATATACGAGACGGAATACCTCTTCATGACTGGTAATAACGCCATTATCGTGCAAAGCAATCCATTTCTCTTTAGTCAAACCGGATTCATTGACCGCCACTAATTGTGTAGAGAAGACAATTGCATTTTAAAATAACAGAGTTTGATTTGAGAATCCAGATAAGTTCAAATTTTTTAGGTCCTACAATTTTTAAACCCAAAATAATTCACAATAATCTATTCTATACTAAGTACTCTAACGTATATATTTGTATATAAATATAAGTGTCTCCATATTCTATTTCATACCCTACGATACCACCACAAAGCAACTAGCATACACCCTTGGATCGACGTCACTAACTGCATACAACCAACAAGGCAGCAGCAGATACGCAGGTATGACCTTTCTTTGATATCAAAAATTATTCTCAATTACACATAAGTATTCAATACATATTCGCATAAGTATTCAACATTCAACCAGCATTCGGCAGTGAGTCATCACCCCGATCGTGTCCATCGACCGTCTCGTAGCTGGAAATGTTTACCACCTTCGGTTAAATATTTACCGTTAAATCACAGATACTTCGATCTACTGTTCGATCACGGAGGATTCGGTTTAGTTTTCACTCTCAGCGACTTTGGTTTACTGTTCAATCACAGATACTTCGGTTTTCTTTCCAACACAGAGACTTCGATTTACTGTTTAATAGCAGAGACTTTGATCTACTGTTCAATCACAGATACTTCGGTTTAATGCTCAATTATAGGGACTTCGTTCAATCACAGAGGATTCGGTTAAGTGTTCACACTTAGAGACTTCGGTTAACTGTTCAATTACATAGACTTCGGCTTGGTGTTCAGTCTCAGAGACTTCGGTTTACTGTTCAATCACAGAAACTTCGCTTTACTGTTCAATCACAGAGACTTTGGTTTACTGTTCAAACACTGATACTTCGGTTTTCTGTTCAATCACAGAGACTTCGTTCTAGTGTTCAATCACAGAGGATTCAATTTAGTGTCCACAATCAGAGACTTCGGTTTACTGTTCAATCACAGAGACTTCGGTTTACATTCCAATCACAGGCACATCGGCTTCATGTTCAGTCACAATGTACTGTCTAATCAGACACTTCTATCTCCTATTCAGTCGTAGAGGTTTCGATTGACTTTTCAATCACAGACACATCGCTCTATTGTTCAATCACTCTCAGAGTCTTCGGTCTACTGTTCAATTACAGAGACTTATGCTTAGTGTACAGTCTCAGAGACTTCTGATATACAAATGTATCGATAGTACGAATATCGGTACCGGAAAGATCTATTAGACTGCTTAGGCCGACCCCAGTATATCCAGTCGTCTTTTTCTCAAAGCGGAACAGTCGCATAGCAAGTTCGCAATGCTCTCCACTTCTTCCTCATCTCCACAGCTTCTTTAGCAGTCATTGGGGTCTATACCCAATCTTTTGGCGTGTTCGCCTATCAATTAGTGTCCCGTCAGAACTGATACTAACGTAGACAATCTTTTCCTCTCTAGTGCGAGGAGATATTTTGACCTCCTCAGATCATACCATGGCCAGATTTGTCTAGCTACTCTGCAGGTGCCAACTTCTGTCCATCTTTCGTTGAACTGCCTGATTGCCTCTTGTCAAAGCTTGCACGTGAATAGTGGCGCACCAATATATGAAAATTCTTCGAGAATTTGTAATGTCGTCCCTTTCCTATCAAGTTCATCAGCTTTGCAGTTCCCATGGATATCCCTATTCCCAGGGACCCATATGAGGTGTATAGTAAACTGCTCAGCAATCTCGTTAAGAGATCTGCGGCAGTCGAGGGCTTTGTGAATTTAGGGATGTTGCCTCCAGAGAATTGATGGCAACCTGGCTGTCCAAGTAAATGACAACGCCAGTGATGGTTACTATGTTGCTACTCAGCCACTTGGCGACTTCCCATATTGCCATTATTTCAGCATGATAGACACTGCAGGTATCTGGTAGTCTGTTAGCTATATCCAAACTAAGTTTTTCACAGTGTACTCCGAACCCAACCTTTTCATCAAGCTTCGAACCATCCGTATAGAGGTGGAGATGGTTTATATTACCTGGTATTCTGCCAACCCATTCATCTCTGGCTGGAATCATAGTGATGTAGTTCGTCTAGAAGGTGTAAACAATTGGTATAAAGTCTACTCGGTCGGTTACTATATCACTACATTTTGATATCCTCATGTAACCGTAGTTCTTTTTCCTCCACATTGATAGGCAGTTTAGTCTTAGTGCAGCTCTTGTTGCAACTTCTCTCGCCACAATATTAATCTGCAGTAGGGCTTGTAGAGACTCAATCGCTGTAGTCCTTAAGGTTCCACTTTTGCTCAGGCAGGCAGTTCTCTGAACCTTTGTTAGTAGGATTGGTTAGTTTGTCAGTTGCCGTCCACCATACCACAATGCCGTACAGCAGTATTAGACGAACTACTGCTACATATATCCAATGGACCACCCCACCGCCACATCCCACAATTTAAGGCGACATTGGACTTCCTTATACGTTCCAATACGTTAAGCCTAAATAATAGTTCCCTATCTAGAATTATTCCTAAAAATTTTGCACTTTCAGAAAATACAAGATCTGTTTCATTTATCCGAGGCGGAGGGTCCACATGTAGGACATTGTGGATTGAATGCCTGACTGCATCTTACCTATACCGAAGCTTGCATGTTACAGTGGCGCAACAAATATGCAAATTCTTTGGCTCAGTCGAATCGTTAACATATCTTTGGCAGCCGAGGGTTGTTTGGATGTAGTCTCCACAGATTTATTGCCAGCCCATTTAACTACTACTTAGCATATCAAGTGCAAGATTTTAAAAGAGAGCCCCAAACTTTCCCCTTCATATTTCCTACTGGAATATAGAGTCACATTTGCCTTCTTTAACCATTTCAATACATTAAGTCTGAAGAACAATTTAGGAGTATACCTAGAAATTTTGTTCCTATAGAAATTTTGCTCCTCCTAGAAATGTTGCTCCTGCAGAGAAGACTAACTTAGTTCCATTTATTCGAGGAGGATCTATACGTGGAATCTTATTCATCATAGTAAAGAGTACTAATTCCGTCTTGTTTAGGTTAGGGCTCAAACCACTGACCCATCTATCCAATTTGTTCAGAGCCACCTGTTGAATCTCTCTGAGGATGTTGGGGATTTGGCCAGTTATATCGATTGCAACATAGTCCACATATGCCACGACTTTACACCCACAACGTTCTGGGTCTAATACGATTCCATTCGACGCTAGATTCCAAATTAGCGGAGACAGTACTGCACCCTATGGAGTCCCTCTGTTTACAGATCTCTTTAGAGTTGTGCCCCGAGTTGTAAGACGACGAATTTCCAAAACCGTTGCCGATCGTGGGGAAACCAAGCACACTATCAAATCGTGAACCGACTAGCTTGCCTAGCATACCGACTCCCAATCCAGAACATATGCAGCACATACACTGAAGGTGAACGAGATTGTAAACTTTGTGAATCGGATGAGCATCAAAGTTGCTGCAATCCAGGAAATAAAGCTGAATGACACAGGGCTACAATGTGCTACGTAGGAATCGCACTAGAAGTGGAAGGGGGGGACTGGCTTTCGTATAATACCATTCTGTGCAATACAGACCTATCTCGCCTGAGCTTGACTCTAGAGACCCATACATTGAATGTATAGTCGTATCAGTTAATAACGGGACTGCCGACATAGGGCTGTATAACGTATATATACCGCCGATTGGTAGCTGTTCTCTGCAGGGCAATAACAGCGTGGTTATAGGACACTTTAATGTCCATCACGACCTTTGGTATTATTTCCTAGCAAATGACCAAAGAGGCATAACTGCAGTAGCTCACCATTGTGTCGCCGATATCACCATTGTGTCGCCTGGTCTGATAAACGTCTCCTGGAAGCCCGTCATTTCATTTGGATTATACCACCTCCCCATAATCCTCTCCATAGATAGACCAGCCGATTTCATCGTCTCTGAACGCCGTACTTTCCTGAATCAAAAGAAAGCGGACGGGAACGGTTTCAGAGAATTCACCAACCGCAGCTTCAGTGAACTACCCATCCTCTCAGATGTTCGGGTAGCTGAGAAGAAATTCCGAGGCATCATCAACGAAGCAGCCGTTTGTTTTACGACCTTATTTCCCAGCAGATGATGCGACGGAATTTCTATGTTGATGTTAAAGCAGTTGGACATACCGGGAGTTGAGTATCTGACTAGGGTCCTCAAACTGTCCTTGAGAAATCTGATAATACCCGCAGCCTGGAAAATGGGCAGATTGGTACCGCTACTGAAACCGGGCAAATATGCGAGTACGGGAGAATCGCACAGGACTGTCAACCTTTTCTCGCCAGTAGCAAAGACGCTTGAGGCGCTAATTCTGCCGAGCCTGATTGGATATTTTCCGATCATCATCAAGGATTCCGAAAGCAGCATGGTAGGACTACTGCTTTACACGCCATATCCACACATGTAAGCCGCGGTCTTAACCAGAACAAGGCCGGTGACTTGACCGACCTCGTTAACCTATCGAAGACTTTCGATACTGTCATCCACGCCACGCTTTTTGAGGGCATCGCCAACACGTCCTTCATGAACTGTTTGAAACCCCTGTAGAGTAAAACATAGACTTCCCCAAGGTGGAGTTATATCTCTGGCACTGTTTAACCTCTACCTTTCTGCAATTCCACATCCACCTGACGGCGTTGAAATCGTATCAAATGCTGATGACTTTGATCGATCGCTGAATGTGTACCTGTCTGAGATTGCGAATTTCTTCGCTGTGAGGAACCTGAAAATATCCGCCACCAAATCATCGCCCACGCTGTTTACTGCATGGACAGAGCAAGTGAAGGAGCAACTCAATTTGATAGTCGATGGCAAAAGTTTTCCGACCACCATTTACCCAAAGGTTCTTGGTGTCTCATTTGATAGCCTCCTCAGTTGTAACGCGCATGCCACAGCAAACTGCAATAAAATGAGAAGTAGGAACAAGGTCCTCAAGTCGCTAGTCGGCAGCAACTGGCAAATAGGCAAAGAAACCTTTTTTGCAGCACCAGTGTGGTCACCGAATGTGAGCGAGAGAACTGCGATAGGTTACATCCTCATGTCTTCTGTTGACCACCTACATGAGGAGACAAAGATAATATCCGCGCGACGGCACAATTTTTTGCCGTCGAAGCAGTATCTGCGGTTGCTACTGTCCCAGCCATCCCAATCACCATCTTGTTGATAGGCTTCCACCTCCCAGGCAGATCAGGAAAGAACTATCATGATCTACAGCGGGAGGTCCAAAGATACAAGAGAGAACCTCTTGATCTTACGAGGCCGGTCTGCTGATATACATATACTATGACGCAGTCGCTTAATCCGGGAATAATTACAGAGTCAATGTCGTGCTAAGAGATCACCTTCACCAGTGGCCTCGGAGGAAGAGGAATTACCACGACAGACAAGAGTCCTTTTGGCCCAATTCATACTGGGCATAAATTGATGACACCACGTAAAACACATGTCCCGCTTGCAACCAGGGACCACACTACACCTATACATCTGCCCTTCCAAACATAATCAATTTGTTCCCAGGTCTCTTTGGAGCCAACCGGTGGAAGCAGGCATCTTCCTTGGCCTGAAAACCAATACAGCAAATTCTTCTACTACAACAACATCAACACCTGGGAAGTTTGACAACCAATATTTCATCGTATAACCTATGGTCAAAGAACTTTAGATCTTCTCTTCCTCAAACTACGATACTTTTCTAATTTTTTGGAAAAATGCTGTAGTGCCTCGGTGGCATCCAAAGACAGAAGAAAGTGTCTTTAGCATTAAGTGCTGCATGCGGAAAGATTATTGCAGAGCGTCTAACTTTGTGTTCTGGGTACTAGTACGGAACTCCCGGAATACAGCCGCTACTTAATTCCCCCCAAAATACCATTTGGAATAACATTTCCCCACCTCCTTATTAAGGAATCCTTTCCCAAAAATTATACTTACAATCTGGTGTTATACGACCGTTCACCAAGCCCGACAAATGCGTTCGTACCGTTGACAAATGACGACAATAGGCCAACCAGCCATAAAATGCTCTCGATATGATCTGACGACGCATGGTGGAACAAACCAATTCTATGCTAGCCGTTTGACTAGCCTGAATCTAAAAACAAACATTATGAATTCAGGTAATTCAGCCATAGTTAAACGGTCCCAAACAAATCTTTACTTACCAACGGTGGGTCTACATTAATGCTTTGTTCCATAGATAAACTTTTGCTGGAACAACCACTGCTACCCGTAGTAGAACAGCTACCTAAATGCTTACGTCGAGGACTGATGCGACCCAGTTCTAAAATGGGATGCGTAGCCACTGAAACGGGGAAAATGAGAATTCATCTGAGGTGATATTTTTCTATTGATCATTGAGACAACTTACAAAACTCTTCATGTTGACTTTTGCTAACAACTCGGAAGACATAATCGATGGGTGTTTCATCACTGGATTCCATAACGGAGGGCAAAATACGCCGCCTTACACTCTTCGGCCATGGGAACATTTTGCCTATGCCTCGCTGAGACCACAACGGTGGATCCAATTGACCATG
Organism: Eudasyphora cyanicolor; assembly: GCA_963930755.1. Lineage (NCBI taxonomy): Eukaryota > Metazoa > Arthropoda > Insecta > Diptera > Muscidae > Eudasyphora > Eudasyphora cyanicolor. The sequence continues at coordinate 51,897,222 of OZ005736.1, read as the reverse complement.
AGGCAAAAGACCCGTTTCCAAGCAACTCAGAAACGATTGCATGTGCCCGCCTTCGGGAAAATGTATGGGCGGTCGCTGAACACCATCCTGACCCACCAGTATGACAGTCCCACCGGTGTCTTCGCCACGATTCTGGTGGCAATGCACATAGACAATTTCATCGACATTGATGTTCAGAGCATAGGCCCAATATGAGCTCAGATCTGAGCCATCATTGTCGGTGTAGCCGTTCATCAATTGATTGGGTGTCCATTTAATGGTCAACGATTGAACATTCTGATGAAGACTTAGATAGCCAGGCATGGGTTCACTAACATCCTTCTGCAATGGAAATTTATGTTTCAGCTTTCTTTGTCTCATTCGTCCTTTACTGTTAAACTTACCGGTAAGACTAAGACATTATTTTTCCCGTAGAGTAAAGTTGTACGAGAGTTTTGATGCAATGACTCCACATAATCCTTGGCCACACTGGCCGGAGAGCTGGCCTTAAAGGAACCGCTGCTGGTGTCTTCCGAACTTGTGTGTAGGCTACGTTTAAAGTTAATAATGGGACGATGACAGGTGGGAGGTGTACGATTGCCGGAACTAATACGATGTCTTTGAACCTGCAAAAGATACAATAAGAAGTCGCAGAAAGGGTATCATCCCTTGTCGAACTTACCAACTCGTCAGCCGGCGGATCGGACCAATAGTGATCTGCTGTCTTGGCCCGCGTAAATTCCAGCGCACATGGGCCCACCAACAGAGAACTCAATATGGAACCATAATCGGGATCAGCGACCAGCGCATCACGATCATAGTAATTGTTGGCATTACTCACCAAATGTTCGATTATTTTCGATAAGCGTTTCTCGTATAAAGCCACCCGGATCCACAGGTACCTTGTGAGTAAAACGAGCTTGGTTAGAGAATTTTTCTCGTTTTCGTTGCTGTGAATTGAATTTGGGAAAAATTCATCTTTAAGCTGATAATACTCACTTGACCACCGGTCCATTTGCGGGCGATCCCATGGACACGGTATTAATCGTTGTCACCGAACTACTGCTACCTTTGCTCAGGAGTTTAGGTTTAATAATACTATCACTGCTCGAACAGGAACGTTTACCCGCCACCGTTGAACTCTCAACCGCAATTTCGATTTCCAACAGCCGACGACTTACATAATCCGCCTCCGGACAAGCTTTGGCTATCTTCTGTATTAAAGCTGTGGTGGAGGAGGTTTTAAAGAGGCCCAAAGCACGTCGACGCAAACCATGGCTGAGGCAGGCCTCAACAATGCCACACAGAGAGGTAACCGAACTACTTTCTTCATGGATATATTTTTTGGTGACCGCCTCCTCCATCAGCTGTTTCACCTCTTTTTTCACCGAGGCTATGAGGCGCTCCTTAAGTTCGACATCTGAGGAGAAAAGAGAGAAGCATAATATTATATGTTATTAATGGATTCACACTATACATAGTTCAAATGTAAGTGGTTTAAATATTGAATGTATGAGTAGATTTGTAGTTTAATCAATTAAATTTGAATCTATAGAGACAGACAGATAGTTCTGCTTTGTCGGAACCACGGTATACATATGTGTCCATGGCTCCAATCCAAGGGCGGCGAAACCAGTTTGGGACTTTTTAATGAAGAACCAGAGACCGAACTCTACTTCCGGCTACTTCCCAGCTTATAACAAGGTCTTTCAAGTAGAACATCTAGCAACCATCGACTATGTGAACTGGCTTACGAGTAGTAACATGAAAAAGCAAAAGGTGATAATTTTCGTCGATAACCAAATTGCGATTAATTTCGAAAGAATGCAATCCCAAGCAGGGCTGGACTGTAAAAGGACATTTAACTATTATTCAACACATAGGCAACTGTATATCTTAGGGCGCCTGAAAACAGCAGATTGTTTGCAAATGATTTAACTTCAAAAGGCAAAGAACTGCAATTAAAAAACTTGGACCTTTCGAAGCCACGAATCATCACTTAGAGCACTGATCAGCGACGGCTCACAGAATAGTTTGGGACGCCGAAACAGTAGAAGAAATTACAAAGCTAACCCAAAATAGCAGAAAACAAAAAGTTTACTGAAACTACGGAGAAACGAAATTAGTACGGAAATTAGAGTTCTAACAGGACACTCAACCTAAAAAGCACATCTGCACCGTACAGGCCAAGAAAACGTGGAACATTTTCTATGTCAATGCCCGACGCTTCAATTAAATGACTGCCTTGACTTCGCCGGCAGTGCTTCATCGGACGGTCCAATAGCATCTCGTGGTCGTCCAAAGTCGTTTGCTTGGTAGCGTAGACCAAGGCCTAGACTTAGCCCCAAAGAAAATAATGGAGGGATGGCTAATTGCACTCGCGAATAGTGACCAAAACGCCAAATCTTTCCTTCAGAACTTCGAGCGTTGTCTATTGCAGACAAAAACTAAGAAGTCAACGACTGTGAAGTCATCTATTGAAGACGACAACTATAAAATGGTCTATTGAAGATGATCACTAGAAATCGTATGTTGAAGACCCGAACTATAAAGTCGTCTACTAAAGACGAAGGCTGATAAGTCATCTATTGATGACGCCGACTATAAAGTCGTATATTGAGGAGCCGGACTATGAAGTCGTATATTGCAGATGACGACTATGAAGTCGTCAATGGATGACGACTACTATGAAGACGTCTATTGAAGATGGCGACTATGAAGTCGTCCATTAAAGACGATGACTATGAAGTCGAATATTGAAGACTCCGACTATGAAGTCGTCTATTGAAGATTCCGACTATGAAGTCGTCTATTGAGGACCCCGACTATGAAGTCGTCTATTGAAGACCTGGAGTATGAAGTCGTGTATTGAAGAAGCTGATTACGAAATCGTTTATTGAAGATGGCGACTAGGAAGTTGTCTATTGAGGACCCCGACTATGAAGTCGTCTATTGAAGACCCGGACTATGAAGTCGTATATTGAAGACGCCGACTATGAAATCGTCTATTGAAGATGACGACTATGAAGGACCTCGACTATGAAGTCGTATATTGAAGACGCCGACTATGAAATCGTCTATTGAACATGACGACTATGAAGTCGTCGATTGAAGATGACAACTGTGAAGTCGCCTATTGAAGACTACGACTATAAATTTGTATGTTGAAGACGACAACTATGAAGTCGTTTATTAAAGCTGAAGACTATGAAGTCGTCTGTGGAAGACGACGAGTGTGAAGTCGACTATTGAAGATGACGTCGCCTATGAAGTCGTCTATTAAAGAAGACGACTACGAAGTCTACTATTGAAGGTGGCGAATATAGGTGGTGTCGTCGTGATGATGTCGAGGAATCCGACTATGAAGACATACATTAAAGACGGCAACTATTAAGTCGTCTATTGAGGACGACAACTATAAAGTCGTCTATTAAAGACGTCGACTTTGAAGTCATATATTGAAGACGACAAATATTATGTTTTCTATTGAAGATGCAGAGTATGAAGTCGTCTATTGAAGATGGCGACATTAAGTCGTCTATGGAAGTTGTCTATTGTGGAATCCGACTTTGAAGTCGTCTATTGAAGACGACGACTATGAAGTCGTCTATTGAGGAATCCGACTATTATGTCAACTATGAAAACGTCTTTTGAAATGATGAATATGGATTCGTAAGTTGATGATAATGAATATGAAGTCTATTGATGATAAAGTCGTATATTGAAGACGCCGACTTCGAAGTCGACTCTTGAAGGAAGTTGTCTATTGAGGACCCCGACTATGAAGTCGTCTATTGAAGGCCCGGACTACGAAGTCGTATATTGAAGACGCCGACTATGAAAACGTCTATTGAAGATGACGACTAGGAAGTTGTCTATTGAAGACCCCGACTATGAAGTCTTATACTGAAGACGACTAATATGAAGTCGTCTATAAAAGATGAAGTCGTCGATTGAAGATGACAACGATGAAGTCGCCTATTGAAAATAAGGACTATAAAGTCGTATATTGAAGACGACAACTATGAAGTCGTCTATTGAAGATGACGACTACGAAGACGTCTATTGAGGAATCCGACTCTAAAGTCGTATATTGAGGACGACAAGTATGAAATCGTCTTTTGAAAATGACGACTATGAAGTAGCCTATTAAAGATGGCGTCTATGAAGTCGCTTCTGGAAGACAACTACGAAGTCGTCTATTGAGGAATTCGACTTTGAATTCTTATATTGAAGACGACAACATGAAGTCGTCTATTAAAGACGACGACTACGAAGTCGTCTATTGAAGATGACGACTACGAAGACGTCTATTGAGGAATCCGACTCTAAAGTCGTATATTGAGGACGACAAGTATGAAATCGTCTTTTGAAAATGACGACTATGAAGTAGCCTATTAAAGATGGCGTCTATGAAGTCGCTTCTGGAAGACAACTACGAAGTCGTCTATTGAGGAATTCGACTTTGAATTCTTATATTGAAGACGACAACATGAAGTCGTCTATTAAAGACGACGACTACGAAGTCGTCTGTTAAAGTCGACGACTACGAAGTCGTCTGTTAAAGACGACGACTACGAAGTCGTCTATTGAAGATGACGGCTATGAAGTCACCTTTAAAGTCGTTTGTTGAAGACGACGATTACATGTCCTATATTTAAGACTCTGAAGTCTTACGAATATGAAGTCATGTATTGAAAACGACGACTATGAAGTCGACGACTATGTTGTCGTCTACTACAGACGATTGCAATAAAGTTGTCTACGGAAGACGACTATGTAAGAATGAATTCGTCTAATACTCGTAAATACGACGACTATGAAGATGTAAAAATGTCTACTGATTATGACGACTTTGAAGTCGACTATTGAATACGACAACTATAAGCCATCTACTGTAGACGACGCTCATAAAGTCGTCCATTACAGACGACGAATGTATTCCTTGCGTGTACCTTAAATTAGAAAAAAATCCATATCTGTTCATCTTCGTACATTCTCTGCTTAATCGTGCAAAAATGAAATCAAAATTAATCCTTTTTCATGATTTGTTTCTAATTTCCCCACAACTAATTGATCATTTGTTTTTACTCGTTTTTACTCGTTTTTTACTCGTACACAAATATATACAGATGTACCTACATCCTTCCTTCGCCGTCTTGCAAGTGTCCATCCGTACATAAATCCTTTGTCGCCTACACAATTCAAAGCCGTAAATACATACATATGTATATCCGCTTTGAACGTGCGTAGTTGCGAATGAACGGGCCAAGAAACATTGGTAATTTAGGGGTCGGTACTTTACATTACACATCTGTGTCATTATCATGAGGTCTTTCTTTTCTTTTTGTATGTTGGCATTTCCATGTCCATTTCCTTGAAATATCCGTTTGATACGTGTGTGCTTATATGTAGAAGTAGAAGTACATAGGACATTTGTGCCTGCATAAAAATATATATGTATAAGTGGCCACATATATGTATATGCTTTCGTCTGTGTATGTGTGCGTGAGTTTATGGCTGTGTGGTATTAACCCGTGTCAATCATTGTCAGTGTCATCAGGAGGTTGCAGGACATTCAATGTACTCAACACGTCCATCCATGCGAGTGTGTGTACTCGTATGTGTGGTGCATTTGAATGTGGAGACTGACTGGTGGACAGTTAGGTAAGTACGTGCGTGGGACCTGACATTGAGCTTGGTCAAAATCCTAGTCGCATCATCAATTTTTTCTTGGTTTTGTAAGCAGTGTTATTAAATTAAATGTCATCTCAGGCCGGATAATATGGTTCCTGTGTTGATTACTATCTCTCTTTTTGTGAAGTCAACATTTTCCCATTGGCTCTCAGACGAATTTTTTGTATACAATTTTTTGGATTATATCGTCTGTCAACATTTCAATTTCCTTGTAATGAAATTAAGGAAATTGTCGTTCGAAGAAAAAATTTAAAATAGATCCGTCATTTCTAAGTTGTGAATGATTCAAAGGAAATAGTAAATCTATAAAAATGCAGACAAGAACTACTGGCTTAATTCTAAATTTTTTCTTTTGTTAGAATATTATCTGTTTGGTCACACATGGTTTTTGAAAAAAAAACAGTAAGGAAAGACAAAAAGATCAGACGAAAAATGAAGTTTGAATAGCGCATAAATACTAAATAGGCAGAAACATATATAGCGTGATCCATTTCGAGGTTCCCTACTTTTTTAAAGAAAAAGGCATAGAAAATTCAAATTGAATGGGGAATGTTTATTATCAGTTGAAAGAACATGCTTTGGCATTTATTTTTTGAAGATTATGTCTATCAAATGTTGACCGCGGCTACGTCTTAGATGGTCCATCCGTTGAGTCCAATTTTCGAAGACTCCTTCGAGCATTTCGTCTGGTGACTGGCGAATGACACACGTGATGTTTTTCTCCAAGGCCTGAATCGAAGCGGGTTTGTCCACATAAACTTTAGACTTTACATATCCCCACAGGAAAAAAGTCTAACGGTGTGATATCACACGATCTTGGCGGCAAAACGTGAAATTATCTGCTCACCGAAGTGTTCTCTCAATAAATCCATTGATTGATGCGAAGTGGCGCCGTCTTGTTGAAACCAAATGTCGCCGAGATCACGAGCTTCAATTTCAGGCATCAAATAATTGGTTATCATGGCACGATAACGGTCGCCATTGACGGTGTCGTTCTCACCGGCATCATTTATGAAGAAATATGGACCGATGATGTTGATTGGGAAGGTCGGTCGTCTTCAGTTCTTGCACAAACTGTATTTTGTATGCTTTCAATTTAAGATCTCGACGTAAAATGCGCCAAGTCGTTCCATACGTCAGTCTGAGTTGCTGCAAACGGCGCCGAATCGACTCTCCACGGTCTTCGTGTGCACTCACAGCTACGGCCGCTACATTTTCTTCACTGCGTGCTGGACGTGGTCTATTCGGTCGAATATTATCCAAAAATAAATGCTGGGTCTCAAGATGGGTGATGGTGTTGCGAATAGTACGCTCAGTAGGCCGATTATGTTGACCATAAGTTGAGCGAAGTGCACTAAAAACGTTCCTCACAGAACGTGAATTTTCGTAATAAAGTTGAACGATTTGTAAACGTTGTTCAGGCGTAAGTCTTTCCATGATGAAATGCCAAACAATACTTAGCAACAAGTAAGAAAGTTTCAGTCGGGTAAACCGACTAAGGTATACCCTCACTTTGTGAGTAATGTGATATTGAATATTACTCGAATTATTCTGTCAATTTGTGGAGGTACCAGAAGGGGTTTATCAAATACACCTTTTTTTCGCTGAACATTAGTACTTTAAATACATTGCACTGTGCCGACTTATAAGCATTTATGTGCACTGGAATAAACGTTATGAGACATTAAATTGTGGTATGATTTAGGCATTTTGTGTGGGAGGTACAAAAAGGGGCGTGGCAATAACGCCCATTTTTCACAGGGCTATAGACACTATAAAAACATTACACTGTACAAAATGTCAAGTATTTGTATACACTGGTTTTAATGTTATAAGCTGTTAACTTTTGGTGCAAAAAGGTACCTTTGTGTGGGAGGTACCAAAAGGGGCGTGGCGACAACACCCATTTTCCCCTGGACTGTAGTCAATATAAAAGCATAATACTGTACAAAATTTCAAGTATTTTTATACACTGTTATTAATGTTATAAGTTGTTAACTTTTGGTGCAAAATGGTGCATTTGTGTGGGAGGTACCAAAAGGAAGGTGGCGACTCCGCCCATTTTTCTCGAGTTGATAGCGACTAATAAGCTAATACTATGTGTGGAATTTCAAAAGATTCGAATAAGTAGTATAGCAGTTATTAAAGAATCAATATTTCACAACATGTTAACCCTTTGTGGGGGAGGTACTAGAAGGAGTGGACCAATATGGCCCATCTTCGAACTTAGCCGGAGATAGAAAAAAATATTACCACATACCAAATTTGAGGTCAATCGGTTACTCCTTTCGAGAGTTATCGTGCGCATCAGCCAGCAGACAGACAGACAGACGGACGGACATTGCTCATTCGACTTAAAATGACCCAAAACGGGTTTCCTCCGAACATACTTGGGGTCTTAGGTCACTCCTTCGACGTGTTATACTTTTTTCCATAGCAAATGATATATACCCTCGTCACACTAAAGTGAGGGTATAAAAATAACATGACAGCATGACACGACTCACACGTGATCTATCAAAAAAAGGCTATTGAAAAAAGTATCTCTACTTGGATCACCCGTTATATGGGGACTACAGGCAAAGAAAAGATTCGTTACTCCCAAACGAAAAATTAGACAAACGAATTTCGTTTGTGGTCTATGTTAGTCGCAAACGTTTATGTCAAGAAAATGTTTATAGCAAACGGTTAGTGTAGTTATCGTAAATTATTTATATTTATTACAAACCCGTTGCTGCAAACGGTTATTGTGTTTGTCACAAGGAATGTCGGTTTATCCCAAACCCAGTGAAGCGTTTGCTGCAAACGGTTATTGCGTTTGTCACAAGCAATGCCATTTTATCAATAAATGAGAAAACGTTTATCGCAATAGAATAACATGTTTTCATTATGATGTTTAATAGGTTATATAAAATTTTGTTTAAAATCAAAAATGTTCCAATTTTTAGTAAAATGTAACCGGGAGCTCATGGAAAAACACCTCAGTTATTTATAGACTGATATCTTCTAATTGAGTTGTAGACAAACTGTAAATAAGATAACATGTATGTTAGAACATATTAAACATTGTATGGATCAAAACGAGATGTTATCTTACCATATATCAAACATATTAGTCAAAAGTGAACTTTTTAGGTCAATATTAAAAATTCCGGCCTAAATGCTGATCTCACAAATACCGATCACCACAAACGCCCAACAGCATACAACCCTACTCATGCTGAGTACGATTGCAAATGTTGTGAAAGAGTGCAACAGTTCGGAGGTAGGAATGAAGAGAACAATTTCCACCACCGTCTGTAGATCTGTTAATACAACAACGCAGAAAAACAGCGTTTCTTTTTGTGTTGTGTACACACACATACTCCATTCAAATTATTCCAAAGTATAAAAAAATATAAAACCGCACTCTCCCAAAATGAGAACAAGTAAAGCTTTTTGTTCTCTCAACTCTCTTTAAAATACTCAATCATGTTTAAATACAACATGTTTCCGTAAACGTTTTTTGTTTACCATAAACGTAAATTATGAAAATTCTGAAATGAAAGAATTAAGTGTGAAGCAAGATAAACTACGTTTATGATAAACGTTTTCATTCACTAGAAATATTTCAACAGTTGCGGGAAAAGTAGATCGTTTGAGACAAACGATCTATATTTGCGATAAACGACCTCCAAACGTTTTTTTCTTTCCCTGTATATCTAAATCTGAACCAATTATCCCTAAATTAACCAGTATTTGTTCCTAAATGAAGAAACATCTTTCTGCCAACTTCTATAGCGCTTTGACACCAAATCGGGGGTAACATATATATGGGGGCTATATCTAAATCTTAACTGATTTCCCAAAAATTTAGCAGTGTTCATTCATGTAATATGAAACCTCTTTCTGTCGAATTTCGTACCGATCGGATATAACATAGAGCTTTTACATCGCTTTCATGTCAAATCGGGGGCAACATATATATGGGGGCTATATCTACATCTGAACCAATTTTCCCCAAATTTAGTATTGCTTCTAAGTGTATGCAGAGACTATGTCAATTTTTATACAAATCGGTTCAAAAATTTGCATATACAGTGTATGTATGCCAAATCGGAGGTACATATATGTATATGGGAGTTATAAGTAAATCTGAACCGATTTTAACCAAATTCAATAGGCATCGTAGGAATCAAAGATACATCTACACACGGACGGACAGACGGACATGTCTAAATGGACTAAGGAAGTGATTCTAAGTCAATCGGTTAAATAAACGATGGGTCTATCTAAAAGGATAAGTCCTTTTAGGTGTTACAAACAAATGCACAATCTCATAATACCCTGGACCACAGTGTGGTGTAGGGTATAAAAATCGCAAAAAAAATTTTTCTTCCATTTTGGTAAAGCTGGTATCCTAACGAAGCAATCAATGCTTAAATGGACTAAGGAAGTGATTCTAAGTCAATCGGTTAAATAAACAATGGGTCTATCTAAAAGGATAAGTCCTTTTAGGTGTTACAAACAAATGCACAATCTCATAATACCCTGGACCACAGTGTGGTGTAGGGTATAAAAATCGCAAAAAAAATTTTTTGTTCCATTTTGGTAAAGCTGGTATCCTAACGAAGCAATCAATGCTTAAATGGACTAAGGAAGTGATTCTAAGTCAATCGGTTAAATAAACAATGGGTCTATCTAAAAGGATAAGTCCTTTTAGGTGTTACAAACAAATGCACAATCTCATAATACCCTGGACCACAGTGTGGTGTAGGGTATAAAAATCGCAAAAAAAAATTTTGTTCCATTTTGGTAAAGCTGGTATCCTAACGAAGCAATCAATGCTTATTTGAAGAATAGCTATGGATAAATGTAGAAATTATAGCACTTTTGGTAGAAATAAGAGAATTTCATCATAATCCGGTTTTTATACCCCCGCTATTGTGAACAAGGGTATACGTCAGATGATGCGCGCCAAAAGTGGAGTAACCAAAGAGACCCCATATTTGGCGGAAATCCATTTTGGGCCATTTGAACAATGTCCCTTAGAATGTCCACGATAACTTTCGGCAGGCTTAACCGATTGACTTCAAATTTGGTATGTGTCAATATTTTTTTCTATCGCAGGCTAAGGTACTACTTTACTAGGATGAATAATGTCCCACATGTGGACCCTCCACCTCGGATAAATGGAACAGATCTCGTCTTCTGAAAGTGCAAAATTTTTATGAATAATTCTAGATAGAAAACTGTTATTTAGACTTAACGTATTGGAACGTGTAAGGAAGGCCAACATCGCCTTATATTCCTGCAAAAAGGCTGTCGGGTCGGGGAGGGTCCTCTCTCCTAAAATCGTCCACTGGATATATATAGCAATAGTTGTGTGTACACCTTCGAGAGAAATTACATCACTATGATTCCCGCCAGAGAAGAATGGGTTGCCAGAATACCAGGTAATAGAAACCACCTCCATTTTTACACGGATGGTTCGAAGCTTGATGAAAAGGTTGGCTTCGGGGTACACTCTGCATAACTTAGATTGGATATAGCTCACAGACTACCAGATACTTGCAGTGTCTATTAAGCCGTAACAATGGCAATATGGGAAGTAGCCAAGTGGCTGAGTCGCAACATAGTAACCAACACTGGCGTTGTGATTTACTCGGACAGCCAGGCTGCCATTAATTCTCTGGAGGCAACATTGCTAAATTCACAAACAGGCCTCGACTGCCGCAGATCTCTTAACGAGATGGCTGAGCAGTTTAATATACACCTCATATGGGTGCCTGGGCATAGGGATATCCCGGGGAACTGCAAAGCCGATGAATTTGCTAGGAAAGGCACGACATTACAAACTATCGAATAATTTGCATATATTGGTGCGTCACTATCCACGTGCAAGCTTTGGCTTAGGTAAGAGGCAATCAGGCTGTCCAACGAAAGATGGACAGAAATCGGCACCTGCAGGGTAGCTAGACAAATCTGGCAAAGATTGTCTACGTTAGTATCAGTTCTGACGGGACACTGCTTAATCGGCGAACACGCCAAATGATTGGGTATTGACTCTAATGACATCTGCAGAAGCTGTGGAGATGAGGAAGAAGTGTAGAGCATTGAGCACTTGCTATGCGACTGCCCCGCTCTGAGTAAACGACGACTGGACATACTGGGGTCGGCCTTTCTAGGTAGCCTAACAGATCTTTCCAGTACCGATATTCGTACTATCGATAAATTTGTATATCAAACAGGTTGGTTGCGATGAGGGACATTTCAGCCCGTGGTAACACTAGGGACCTAAACTGGTCTATGTGAGCTTGTATAAAAACAATACGGCTGCCATCCTAACCTAACCTAAGGTCAAAGATGGTATATTTTGTGAAATATTTATTATATCATAACTTCTAGACAATTACTCAGAATATTTCATCTATCATCTTGAGAAAAATTTGGCGACCCTAAGTATGTTCGGCGGATATCCGTTTTGGGTAATTTTAAGTCGAATGAGCAATGTCCGTCCGTCTGTCTGTCTGTCTGCTGGCTGGTGCGCCCGATAACTCTCGAAAGGAGTAACCGATTGACTTCAAATTTGTTATGTGGTAATATTTTCTTCTATCTCCGGCTAAGTTCGAAGATGGATCATATTAGTCCACTCCTTCTAGAACCTCCCCACAAAGGTTTTACATTGTGGTAATATTTTCTTCTATCTCCGGCTAAGTTCGAAGATGGGTCATATTGGTCCACTCCTTCTAGTACCTCCCCACAAAGGTTTTACATTTAGTGAAACATTGATTATTTTGTGACTTATATACTACTTACTTGAATCCTCTGAAATTCTATACATGGGCGAAGTTGTCCCGCCCCGTTTGGTACCTCCCACACAAATGGACCATTTTGTACCAAAAGTTACCAGCTTATAACATTAATACCAGTGCATACAAATACTTGCAATTTTGTACAATGTAATGCTTTTATACATAGTACCTAGAGTCCAGAGACAAATGAGCGTTATTGGCACGCCCCTTTTGGTACCTCCCACACTTACTAAACTTCTGTTTCAAAAGACTTCTAAACGTAAAGTGTTATTAAGTGTTATAATCAATATTTCACTAAATGTTGTTGTTGGTACTCGAAGGAGTGGACAAACATAGACCATCATTGACCTTAGCCTAAAATGGAAAAAAATATTGGCACATAACAAATTTTAAGTCAATCGACAGTTAACGACAGTTTCTAAGCTTCTATTTGTACGTGAACATCTGTAGTCCTCGTTCCTTTAATTTAAAGTACATCCCGACATTATCGACTATATAAAGGGTTTTCCAACAAGAGGTGTTATTTTGGTACTGAAAGAAAAATTTCATTTTTTGAGATTAATGATCGGATGTTTAATTCATAATAAAGAGGAAGGCACGAGTATGCCGTTAATAATGAAAAACAACATCAGCCAAATGGCCATCAAGACCACGCTTACAGGACCATATCCTTTTCATGAAATTTTCCATAATCAAATCGCAAAATGGCTGCCGTATGTCCTCGATAGCCTCACGAATTCTATCTTTGAGGTCTTGAATCGACGCTGGGCTTTTGGCGTAGACCTTATCTTCAAGTGGCCCAAAAGAAAAAATCACAAGGTGTTAAATCACAAGATCTCGGTGGCCAATTGTGATCACCTCTTCGAGAGATAACACGGTCCGGAAACTTTTCCCGTAACAGAGCAATGGTTGCGTTGCTTGTGTGGCACGTAGCGCCGTCTTGTTGAAAGTAAACGTTCTCCAGATTAGTACCATCCAACTCCGACCATAGAAATCATTAATCATCTCTCAATAGCGCAATCCATTCACCGTAACTGTTGATCCAACCTCATTTTCGAGAGAGTAAGGTCCAATGACCCCGCCGGACCAAAAACCGCACCAAACAGTCACACGTTGAGGATAGAGAGGCTTCTCAACAATAACTCTTGGGATTTCCGAGCCCCAGATGCGACAATTTTGCTTGTTGACGTAGCCACCGAGGTGGAAATGGGCCTCTTCAGTCAAGATGACTTTTCGATGATTTTCGATTTTAATAATTTCAGTGCGTAGTTAAATCGTGTATCGTTCCATTTTTAGTAATGGCGTAGTTTCTACTTGTCAAGTGTCAAAGAATAAAAGCTTCAAAAGTGACAGCTACCGAAATACCGGGTGATTCAAAATAACACCTCTTGTTGGGAAACCCTGTACTTTACAAAATATGGTTCAAACACTAAAGACACCTTGCAAGAAATTAGGAATTTGAAAAATTTAAAAAAAAAATTTATATAAAATTTTTTTAATATTTTCTTTCGTGTTTAGGACAACAGAAAATGTTATGCACAGCCATTCGACCAAAATTTTGTTGGGCAGTGTTATTACCGCACTAAATCAATGTAATATGCGTTTTTTTATTGTTATTGTTCTCAACAAAAAGGTCAATAAAAAAACATCCCACTAAATGGCGTATTGATAACAATCGATGTAACAACTTTCCTGGCTGTAAAAACAAAATTAAACCATCAAAATCTCATTAATTATACACTCCCACGCTGTACTATTGCCCGCAGTTTCCTCTGTCTCTCTGGCCATAAACCCGGAGAGTTACTCTGTCATTACTCTAACCTCGAAACTAAAAAATAACAAACAACAAATCTTGGCACAATAACAGTTTTTTTTGCGTAGTACTAATTGTAAAATAACAACAACAACATGATTGACTAAACAGTCTGGAAAACTAATGTAAAAACAGAAACATCAACACATTCACACACACACACCTAGTCATTGTAGTGAACGAAGAAAATCTCAGTGACAGTGGACAGTGTTAGGGAATAAAAGGAATAAATAAAACAACAAAACCTTGACTTTCACACAGACACACACGCGTTCACATCAACAACAATAACATTCACTCAGAATGGGTACATATGTATGTATGTATGTTGGGTTTGTGTTGAAAAAAATAAAAAAATATGTTGTTACACTACTTTTTTCTATAGATGAAAGACTACAAATAAATATACATACATATTACATGTATGTATGTATGTATATGTACATATGTATATACAAACATCGCTATTGAGAACAAATGTCATATTTTTAGTTTTTTTTATTTTCTTCTTGTTTTTCCTTTTTCGACTTTTCTTTTATGCTTCTCGAATGATGAAAGGTTTCAGATTTCATAGAAAACAAAGAACATACAATTGACGGCTTGTATAACAGCTGATTTGGGTTCGGTGCCACTATGTTTATATTCGGTGAATGTACATATGCACAGGCATACATACATCCACACATACTCGTATGTATGTATGTATGTACTTATATGGGTGAGTTGAAGAGAGTATACGAGCATTAATAACAAGTGTGTGCGCGTAAATGTGGGCCTTTGGCCAAAAGTAGTCATTTGTAGTGAGTTTTTATTTTTTCTCGTTTGCTTTGACTTGTATTTCTATTTAAGTAAAGGGTTATTATATTAGAAATTTCATATAAATAAATTGAAGATTTGAATAAATTGTCAAAGTTATAGCCTCACATGCATGTAAGCTCGTGTAACCTTTGTCTTTGCCGGCTGATTTGCATAATCTTTTTGTGTATTTTTGAAGCCGGGGTCTACAAAAGGATTTCTACAACTAAGGGTTACCTCGTATACCTCTACATCTACAACTAACCGTTACCTCCCGAGTAGTGATGTCAAACGGGAAATCCCGTTCCCGAATCCCGGGATTTTTTTTTAAATGAATCCCGGGATATTTTAAAAATAATATATGAAGCTGGCTCGTATAAAACATTAAAAATGTAAACTAATGAAATACATTTTTAACATCAAAAAACATTGACAAAATCCGGTGAAAAAAAAATAATTAACAATATTTATTATACATCTAATTATAAACAAGTAAACTTAGAACAAACCCACAAATGGAGTTTATGTCCCACAAAACGAAGAACATTGTATTCTATTATTTAAAATTTATGAAAAAAATCCTAATATAAAATCTGATTTGGATCGACACATCGATTTGGTTCTCATAAAAACGGAATTAGTCAAACTGATTTTTCAAGTTGAAAAAATATTGTTCGTTTTAATGATAGAAAATTATAACGTCTATAATAATTTGAAATATTTTAATAAAAATTTTAGCTGTTTTTATCCTTATTAAAATTAAATTAAAACTGAACTAAAATGTTTGTATTCCATTTCGAAATTGCACATCATTAAGAATGAAAAAATCCCGATTTATCCCGAAAATCCCGGGATCCCGGGATTTGCAATTTTTACATTCCGAATCCCGGGATTTGTGAAAACCAATCCCGTTTGACATCACCACTACCGAGATATCTGAAAATTTAATATTTAATATTTTTCCGACATTGTCCTAATTTCCGATTTATAATAATTTTAATTTAATATTTTTCCGATTTATTTCATGTAAACTATTCTGCGTTAACAGCAAAAATTTATTCATAATGACCCAATTTAAACGGTGCAACTTGTCTCTGCGACATAAGGCTTGCGACACGAGCTTGTAGACGAAAAGTGTAGAGAAGCTTCCGGGGTAGAAAAAGCTGCTTGAAATGAAAATACAGGGTTTTCCAACAAGAGGTGTTATTTTGAATCACCCGGTATTTCGGTAGCTGTCAGTTTTGAAGCTTTTATTCTTTGACATTTGACAAGTAGAAACTACGCCATTACTAAAACTGGAACGATACATGATTCAACAACAAATTATTAAAATTCGTAAAATCGAAAATCATTGAAAAATCATCTTGACTGATGAGGCCCATTTCCACCTCGGTGGCTACATCAACAAGAAAAATTGTCGCATCTGGGGCTCGGAAAACCCAAGAGTTATTGTTGAGAAGCCTCTCCATCCTCAACGTGTGACTTTAAGGTGCGGTTTATGGTACGGCGGGGTCATTGGACCTTACTTTTTCGAAAATGAGGTTGGATCAACAGTTACGGTGAATGGATTTCCCTATCGAAAGATGATTAATGATTTTTTATGGTCGGAGTTGGATGGCATTGATCGTTTACTTTCAACAAGACGGCGCTACGTGCCACACAAGCAATGAAACCATTGCTCTGTTACGGGAAAACTTTCCGGACCGTGTTATCTCTCGAAGAGGTGATCACAATTGGCCACAGAGATCTTGTGATTTAACACCTTGCGACTTCTTTCTTTTGGGGTCACGTGAAAGATAAGGTCTACGCCAACAGCCCAGCTTCGATTCAAGACCTCAGAGATAGAATTCGTGAGGCTATCGAGGACATGGGGCAGCCACTTTGCGATTTGGTTATAGAAAATTTCATGAAAAGGATAATGTCGTGTAAAGGCCCAACTATAATATGCATAAGCAATTCCGTACGGAATGTTCGTTGAGTTTCGCACCTTGCTTAAGCAAACGGGAACGGAGAGAGAGCTGAGAGAACTTAACGAAAAGTTCACTTAAGTACATTATAGTTTGGCACATACGATTTCATGCATTCGCACAGTTGCTTAAGCTAGCTTATGCATATTATAGTTGGGCCTTAAGCGTGGTCGCTGATGTTGTTTTTCATTATTAACGTCATACTTTCCTCTTTATTATGAAGTAATTATCCGATCATTTATCTCAAAAAATGGCATTTTTCGTTGAATACAAAAATAACATCTCTTGTTGGAAACCCCTTTAGACGTAGAGGAAAATCAAAAGATCTAATTTTTTGGGATTTTCGAATTTATTTTGGGAATAGTGGGTTTGACTTTAGAAAATATAATGACAAACAACAAAAATATTTCATCAAAATATATTAATTTTAATAATTATTGGAGTTATTACATTTCTGTCTGCATTTCGAAACTGATTTTCTCATTTTTTTTCCTGACCCTGTCTAAATATTTTGTTAATATCAGTGCCGAATATACATCGATCTTCCTCGCATTAACTTTCCTGAACTGACAACAAAATTTACTATATGATTTAGAAAATTCAGTCGGATGTACCTACTGAGACAAAAGTTATGGCCATATCAATATAAATGTTCAAATAATAAATCATATTTAATTTTTTGTTTGCGAAAATGTGTATGTTGCATTTTGTTGGTATAGAGAAGTTTTAAAAAGAAAGTATGTATAACATATTTACATATATTAAAAAAAAAACTTTCTAGATAAAATTTTCGAGAAAATAACAGGTCAAAAAATTTATTATTATCAGAACGTAACATTTTGAGTTATGTCATTTCACTTAAGCGTGTCCCAAATGATCTATAGAAAATAACTTTTTAGCGGAATTGGATGACATAACACCCTCCAAGTCGGACAGTCCTTAAACGATGAAATTTTTGTGTCATATCTACTATTCAATAGGACTAAATCCAGATTAGAAGACATCGCCTTTAAAAATTGACCCACTTTACATGAGATCCCCCTTATACATATATGGTGAATTCCACGACAAATCAATGGGATCAAAAAAATCGTCTTTGATTTTTCCCATTTTTTATATTTTTACTACATCTGAAGAAACGCTTTGTGAAAATATTGACACATACCAAATTTTAAGTCAATCGGTTAATCTTTTCGAGAGTTATTCGTGCGCACCAACCCGACAGAGGGACAGGCTGACGGATATTGCTCAAATGACTTTAAATAGTTCAAAACGAATTTCCGCCAAATATTATTAAGGTCTCTTAGGGCACTCCATCGATGCGTTACACTTTTATACACCCTTACACTGATATATACCCTTGTTCACAATAGGGGGTATAAAAACCGAATTATGTTGTTATTCTCTTATTTCTACTAAAAGTTTATCCATAGATTTTCTTCAAATAGGCATTGTTTTCTTCGATGCTTTCAAAAGATGAAACAAAAAAATTTATAAAAGGAGAGTTTAACATAATTATATTCATCTTAAAACTTCCTAGAGAGAATTTTCGAGAAATGAATAGGTCAAACAATTTTATGTTATGACATTCACTTAAGTGTGATTTAAATGATCTATACAAAACTAATATTTAGCAGAATGAAATGACACAACTTCTGAAGTGCGCCAAATATTATTGTCTTCCTCAGGAATCAGCCAAATTTGACCAAAATTTCAAAATTCAACACCCTCCAACTCGGACAGTTCTTAAACGATCTCGTTGAAATTTTGTGCCATAACCACTATTCCATTGGACTAATCTTGGTGTAAGTTTCATCCAGATTAGAAGTCACCGCTTTTAAAAATTAATCCACTTGACATGAAATCCCACTTATATGTAAATCGGAAATTCGACGGGTTTGATTTTTCCCATTTTTTTATTTTTTAATACACCTGAAGAAACGCTTTTAGGATTTTTTGAGATTTTTCCGATAACTTGTTCAGAAGTTATTTATATTTAAAAAATCTTTAAGACATCAGTCTGTGTATCGGGTTTTTGGTCATAACTTCTTAAGTTACTGTCCGATTTGAAACACTTAACACATAAGGCTTGCAGTATTTTTTTTTTAAAAAATTAAAAAATATTTAAAAAATATAAATAATATTAGGCCCACTTCCTTCCAAAGCTTATATGTTAGAGAATTAATAAAAGTTTAAAATTTACACAAATTAGCTAAAACAATTTAGAAAATGGCATTTAATTTCAAAACTTAAAAATCGGAAAAAAAAATTTAAATTTTTTTTTATATTTTTTCTGAAAAGTACCAGAATATACCAACATTCAAACAATTTTTTTTTTTTCGAAACCGGGCCATAGCTTAAGATGTTTGACCAAAAACCCAATACATAGAATGATATCTTAAAGATTTTTATACCCTCCACCATTGGACTGGGGGTATATTCATTTTGTCACTCCGTTTGTAATACCTCTAAATATTGATCTGAAACCCCATGTCAGTCCGTCCGTCCGTCTGTTGTAATCACGCTACAGTCCGTAATAATAGAGGTAGGTTCATCAAATGTGGTAGAAATATTTCTTATAGTTGCATGTTATTTGGGATTGCAAATGGGCCATATCGGTCAATGTTTTGATATAGCTCCCCTATAGAGGTCGCTCCAAAATACTGGTTTCGAGCAAAAGATACCACATTTTTAAAGCAATTTAGCAGAAACTTTGCAGTTTGTATTATATTTTGACAAGAATTGATCACAGCAAAAATTTTACAAATTGGTTCATATTTTGTTATAGTCACTCTATAGAGGTATCTCCAAAATATATGTATTTAAGCCATAAATACCGTATTTTCTAAGCATTGTAACTGAATCTTTGCAGTTTGCATTTAATTACGACAAGAATTCAAAAAAAACATTTTTTCAATCAGTTGATATTTAGTTTTAGTCCACCTGTCAAAAATGCCAAAGATGCGTATTTAAGCCATAAACACCACATTATCTAAGAAATTTAGCAGAAACTTGGCAGTTTGTATTCTATTTTGGCAAGAATTCATCTCAAGTAAATGTATTCAACTAAATATTGATTTTGTTGTAGTCCTTGTGCAGATGTAGCTCTCAAAAAGCTTTTTTAAGCCATAAATACCACATTTTTCAGTTGAAGAGTTTGACTAAAGAATTTGCGGACTAAAAATTGCAGCGTTCGTTTTTTAATAATTTACTTAAACAAAAAGGATCCTTTCATGATTTGCTCCATATCCAAGATGTTTCCAGTAATAAAATTGTATGCAACCCATGGTGGAGGGTATATAAGATTCGGCATGGCCGAAGTTAACACTTTTACTCTTAAAAAATTCCACAAAGCGTTTCTATTAAAACAACATTAAGTTCGGCCATGCCGAACCTTATATACCCTCCACCATGGATCGCATGTGAATGGTTACGGGTACTAATAAACTTATTAAACCAAATTTCGGCCCAATTCGTTGGAATTTTAGGTTTTTGTGGCGTTACGAAGTCTAATCTAGAGGGACCTTTCTGTGGGGGCTATATCAAAACATGGACCTGTGACTACCGTTGTTCGTGTGTAGGATTTCGGGTATATATGAGGACCAGTTACCAATTTTCAGCCCGATCAGTTGATATTTGTGGTCTCTATGACGTTAAGAAGTCAAATCGGGGAGATGCTATATATTGCGGCTATATCCAAAAATAGACTGATATTGCCCATTTTCAATCCCAACATACCTGCAGATATAAGAAGAATAAGTACCAAATTTCAGCAACCTAGCTCAAGTATTATAGATTGTAGCGTGATTACAACAGACGGACGGACGGATATGGATAAATTGTCTTAGAATTTTAAGACGATTATTTATATATATACTTTATGGGGTCTCAGATCAATATTTTGTGGTGTTACAAACGGAGTGACAAAATGAATACACCTCATCATACGGTAGAGGGTATAAAAACCGTTGAATTGACATAAAAGTGTATTGTGGGCACCTATCGTGATACCCAAAAATCCATCGATTTCTACTGCTTTTGATAGGTAGTTATTTTTTTAGTGAGATTATCAGGGGTAAGGTCAACGGGGGTGGCTGGTGTTGGAAGAAATACTTCCTGAAGTGTCTCCTTTATTTTGTTCTTTGACATGGATCATCCATTCCGAAGCCTTCAAGCCAAAGTGTCTTGCAGCAAAGTTTTGTTTTAAAAAATTAAAAAAATATATAAATAATCGCCCTTATTCCAGTTAGCGTCGTCGACGTCATCACATCACTTTTCTTCATATGTATGAAGTTCTAGCTTTGTCATATTTTTGGTATCCATGAACTAACAAAAACACTTTTTATAACTTAAAAATATTTAAAAAAAATTTCAAAATTTATGAAGTCGTCAATCTAAACAGTGTTGACTAAGAATCGACGTCGACGACGCCAACTGGAATAAGGGCGAATTTTAGGTCCACTTCCATCCAAAGCTTATATTTTTGATAATTAATAGAAGTTAAAAAAATTTAAAAAATTCGCGAAAATCAGAAAGTGCACACAATTTAAAAAATTACATAAAAATTAAAAAAAATGGGAAAAATCGAAATGAAATTTTTTGAAAACGTCGATATGTTGTGGAATTCCCATATAGATTGTATAAACTGTGCTTTGATTCCCGAATGCTCGGGAGTTCCCAGGAAATGAAAAAAAAACATTCCGGGGAATCTAAAATGGACGGGAATTTCCAAACCCTAGTTACACGGTAAACTACAAAAGGAATTTTGAGTCCGACTTTTTTTATAGAAGATTTTGGGGAAAAACTAAAAAATTTAGTTTTTGGCAGATTTTTCGAATTTATTTTGAGAATTGTATAATTACAAATATAACGATGTTTTATTCTCTCTTGTTAACGATGAATTAATCTCGATTTCTAATGTTAATAAATAAAATTTAAAAAAGATAGTAAGAAAGTTTCAGCCGGGTAAACCGTCTAAGGTATACTACCCTCACTTTGTGAGTAATGTAATATGGAAATTACTCGAATTATTCTGTCAATTTGTGTGGGAGGTACCAGAAGGGGTTTAACAAATACATCTTTCACCTTTAAGCGTTTATGTGTACTGGTATATTAACGTAATGAGATAATAAATTATTGTATGATTTTGGTGTTGGAGGTGCAAAAAGGTGCGTGGTGATAACGCCCATTTTTCACAGGGTTATATTTAGATACTTCAAAAGCGTTAAGCGTAAGCTCTTAACTTTTTTGCAAAATGATACCCTGGCATGGCAATAACGTAAATTTTTCACTGGACTGCAGGCACTATAAAAGCATTACACTGTACAAAATTCAAGTATTTTTATACTCTGGTATTAATGTTATAAGCTCTTAACTTTTGGTGCAAAAAACTTTTTACAAAATGGTAACTTTGTGTTATTGGACTGTAGGTACTACAAAAACATCTTAAGTGTTTTTATGAACTGGTATAAATGTTATAAGCTGATAACTTTTGGTGCATTTGTGTGGTAGGTATCAAAATGGGCGTGGCAACTTCGCCACGAGGTGGTGATAGTGAAGAATAAGCCAATATCATGTGTGGAATTTCAGAAGATTTCCCTACATTTTAACACTTTGTGGGGGCGGTACTAGCAGGAGTGGGCCAATATGGCCCATCTTCGAACTTAGCCGGAGATAGCAAAAAATATTACCACATACCAAATTTGAAGACAATCGGTTACTCCTTTCGAGAGTTATCGTGCGCTCCAGCCAGCAGAGAGACAGACGGACGCACGGACATTGCTCATTCGACTTTAAATGACTCAAAACGGAAATTCTCCGAACATACTTAGGGTCTTAGGTCACTCCTTCGATGTGTTAGACTTTTTGTCCGTAGTAAATGATATATACCCTCGTATCACTAAAGTGAGGGTATAATTTATTGAAATATGTACGAGTGTATTAATTGTTAAATATTTTATGGATTTATTAAGTTTTTCTCTGCGTTTGAAATTTTTTTTCTTTCCCCGATTATTTCCTACCTATCGTTATATATTGGAACCGGAATATTTTTGAGAAAATAACATATTTCAATTATTTTTAGTTTTTGAATCTAAAGGTTTTTACATCAGAAATCGAAAAAGACGACAAAAACAAAAGCTTAAGGCCCTTAAACATTTTGTAAACCCAAGGTGTCCGTCCATCTTTAAGGCCCTGTACCATAAGCGGCCTAAATTTAAAACTTAAATTCTCGAATACCTCTTCTACACGCATCTTGCAATGTTTGGCATTTAGAAAAAAATCGAAGGTGGAGCAATATTTTTAAATTTAATTTTAAAAAAATTCGAAAAAAATATAAGTTAAGAAAAAATCACTAAGAAATATTCTCTTTCAAACGACGTAAACTTTGTAAAAATCGGTTGAGCCGTTCAAGAGCAATTAAAAGATTCGTATTTTTGCAAGGCATTTTTTTTTTAATTTCAAATCCCCATCATATTTTGGAATTTGTATCCCCTTACCTTAGAGAGGAGGGTATATATCATTTGCTACGAGCCAAAAGTGTAGCACATCGAAGTAGTGACCTAAGATGGCGGAAATTCGATATGGGTAATTTTAGGTCATTTGAACAATGTCCGTCCGTCTGTCTGTCTGCTTGCTGGTGCGCACGATAACTGTGGATAGGATTAACATATTGACTTCAAATTTGATATCCGCCAATATTTTGATCTATCTCTGGCTAAGCTCGAAGATGTGCCATATTGGTCCACTCCTTCTAGTATCTCCCCCACAAAGGGTTAACATTTATTGAGATCTTGATTATTTAATATCTTATATACTACTTATTCGAATCTTCGGAAATTCCACACATAAGTTTATTAGTAACACCTCAAGAAAAATGAGCGAAGTTGCCACGCCCCTTTTGGTACCTCCGATTTTGCACCAAAAGTTAACAGCTTATAACTTTAATACCAGAGCATAGAAATACTTAAAATGTTGTACACTTTAATGCTTTTATAGAACCTACAGTCCAGAGAAAAGAGGGCGTTATTGGCAGGCCCCTTTTAGTACCTCCCACAAAAATGCATAATTTTGCACCCACGGTTAACAGTTTATAACTTTAATACAAGTCCGTACTTTATAGTTATTAAATGCAATTTAAATTCAAAACACAAGGGAACAAAATTGAAATTTTTTTTGTGCTGACTGGAATTTTTTTAGCATTTTTTTTTTAATTTGAATTCGCTGATTTAAAATCGAATCTCCATTTTTCTTCACCAGCTTGCATTTTTATTACATAAATAGAACAGCAGCAAAGATACACATATTAAATATTTTAGTTTTGTATGGAAGTCGTGATTTTTATCAATTCAGTTTTCTCGGTAAATAGTAAATAAAATCAAAAGTTGTGCACCGGTTTCAAAGAAATAATGCTCATAACATTCAATGTATATTGAATTAAATGCTTTTAGGCCAAAACTTAGATTTTTGTCGAATTTTTATTTTTTATGATTTTTTTATAGAAAAAAACAAACATTTTTATTTTTTTTTTATAAAATTTTAGTTTTTTTTTCAAGACGTCAACGATATCTCTGAAACTACTGGGAAAATTTAAAACCAATGTAATCATATATATATAT
This sequence comes from Eudasyphora cyanicolor, assembly GCA_963930755.1. Taxonomy (NCBI): domain Eukaryota; kingdom Metazoa; phylum Arthropoda; class Insecta; order Diptera; family Muscidae; genus Eudasyphora; species Eudasyphora cyanicolor. The sequence continues at coordinate 51,872,561 of OZ005736.1, read as the reverse complement.
ATATATTTTTATTGACGTGTTTTGGATTTTATTTTAAATGAATTCAATGAACCATTTTCAGGATATTCCTATATATGTGGTGGAAGTGTATTCATTTTTGACATAACGGTGTAGCGCACAAAGCCGAGCTGAGAGAAAAAAAATCAAGGGCAGATTTGGATTCAGCGTCCCAAATAACCTTAAAAACAACATTCAGTTCTTAATCAACAAATACATTGTTTCATTTAATTAAAACAAAAAAAATAGGCGAATTTATGAATATTTTTTTGGGATGGGATTCTTAAGTCGATTCTCCCGACTAGACTTTCTTACTTGTTTCTTAAATAAGTGATAGCGAGACTTTAACATTAGCAATTTTTTATACAAAATTAATATCAAAAATTCTGGCCCCAATCTATAAATTTAAGACGATATAATCTTCCGATGGGAACTGAATTGCCAATTTACCAGAGTCTACTGATCTCAGTACTCACGTAGGGAATAATCAGGCTCTTAGGATGGATGTGGTATGTTACTAATCTACTCATTACTAGACGATTCTGAAAAAATGCTTCCCAGTCGACGCGAAATTAAAAAAAAAAAAACGTTTCACTTTTTAAATGGAACTGATGTAGTCCCTCTAATTAAACTTAGCTCCAGTCCAGTCCAAGTCCAGTTTTCGGGAAGATGGCAAGGGAAATGCTGAAATTGTTTTGCAGAAACGAAATCGCCATTAGTAAAATGCCACTTGGATTACGTCTTAGTTGACAATTGAGTTATCTTCTCCTTAGTAGGCGTTAGATGGGGCATATACTAATTAGTAGGCCATCAGTTGCATTATCTAGGCCTTAGTTGACGACATATTGGATTATCTAGTCCATAGTATTTTAGTATTAAAATTGTATCATCAACTCCTTAGTTGACGGAAAATTGGAAATCTACTCCTTAGCAATCGACTAGTTGAGCTACATACTTCTTAGTATAGGACAAGTTGGGACCACTTATCGAAGTATAACGATTAAATAGTAAACATTTAATTGGCTTTAAATGTGACTTATGCTGTCAGGCGTTAAAACTTTTGGACACTGCAGACCGATCCCTTAACTCAATGGATCTATTACAGAGAATGAAGCCGAGCCAAAATTTGCGGCGGCGGCTGCCATTGAAAATTATAGATCGGCGGCGGCGGCTATGCGGCTAAGCCGACATAAGATTGACATACGGCGGCTCTATGATAGACATTTGAACATTTAAAGTAATAGTTGAAAAGTTAAGCTCTGGTATTTATTCTTAAATAATAGATGTTTTTAAGTTGATTGTAAGGTATTGTGAGGTGAACAAATCATCGATTCTATGCCGCTAGGCTCTATGATACACTCTATTTTCAAAGTATGCTAAAGCTATGTATAGACGATTGTCAGATCGGACAACTTTATCAACCCTGTTAAAGTGTCGCAAATGTACGGACAATGACAGATTGTTAGGCAAAGGTGAAGACGATTGCAAGAAACCCTTACAATTTCATATATTTAAAATATATTTTGTAAATATTTATATGCAGGATTGCCAATAAAAATATTTTATAGACAGTGGCCAATAAAATGTTTTTCTGACAATGGCGCAGTTGTCACATGCATAAACTTCGCAGATATTACAATCTGCAAATTATCCCACAATGGCTTTTCTGCCAACGCTGCAAGACCAAAATTTTTTGTTCACACGGTTGTACGTTCACAGGGTTGCATTTTTCCGCCATTCGTCTATATATAGCTTAAGTCGAAACAGGTTGTTTCCAGGAGAGGCGAATCGAAGTTTTAGTGAAATTTTAAATTTGTGTGGATTACCTTGTGGTTTAAATAAAATGACCTCTACTGTTTTGAGCTTAACTTGATTTATTTATTAGAATGGAGGTATTAATTTATATGTTTTATTCTTTAATACTCCATTGATTTTTTTCCCGAAAATATGGAAAATATATTTTTATCTCTACAAGATTTTTTATAATTATTTTTCTATTTCTATCAATATTATTATTTTTAAGACATGTTAAGCTCCCGCTTGTGACAATAAAAAAGGTCGGCGGCGGCTCGGCTCGGCGGCTTCATACTCTGATCAATTATGCGTTTGGTTTTGTACCGGTCCAATTTCCCGTAATGTGATTTTGTTTTACTTTCCATGATGGTTTTCAAGAAACTCATCATTAATTGTCACCTTAGCGTATAAGTATTGCTAAAATAGGACCCGCATAAATCATACGCATTGTAGGATGGACATTTAACCCTGCGTTTACACATGACAATTGACAGAAGACATTTGAGAACCAGTACATGTTGTCAAAAAAGGGGAAAAAAATTTATGTGACGTAGGCGTCCAGACAATAATGAAGAAAATACACTTGAAGCAACCATCGTTAGCGTCGTTTCGCGCTCTGATTGGCTGCTTCCGTCAAGACAATTGTCGAATTTACTGTACGAAGACAATGTGATATGTGTAAGTGTATTAGTAAATGTATTGCTATTGTCTTCGCAAAACTGTCTCGTGCAAACCCCGGGTAAGGAAGAGACTGTCATTCAATATGTACAGGTTTATTGAAATAAAACAGTAATTTCTAAATTTCAGCAAATGTTCTGTAAATTCTGCAGTTTTCGTTCTTGGTTCATGAAACATCATACTACCAAATTTCATAATAATGGGATGTAAAATACTTGTTAAAATATAAACATATACAAGTATATGGTTGCTGTAATTCAATCTATACCGGATGAAATCCCTTGAAACAGGCGAAGTCGAATGATATTTTTGGTTTTTGCACACTTTGTTTTGAATGTAAACAAAGAGCTTTCAATTATCGTCAACATTTTGGTCCGTATATGAACTGGTTCTTATATGAAATGTCCAATTAGACGATCAGAAAAAGTCATTCGAGTCGGATATGTTTACCGCCCTTAAAGATAAAGTGAAAATTGTTGTGTAAATGAATAAAAACAAATTTCAAAAAATATGTGTTTATTGATTTGTTTAAAATGTGTTTTAAATCTACAACCACAATGTTGCTATTTGAATTTTTTCATAATACCTTAAATTAGATGACCCAACAAATCGTTTAATATATGTATGTACCTACCGACCTAGAATCTCTTTCTGAATTAATTTGGTTTTGTCCTTCCGTCTGTCTGTGTAGAAGTGGCCTTGTAACCCAAGTACAGATCACAATTAATGCCTGGATCACAATGAAATTTAGCAAGAACTTTTTTTGCAATGGGTACAAAACGTTTCCGATTTATATATTGCCCCTATACGTATATGTATATACATACATACATATATGATCAATCAATCAAACAATTGTATTTGTTTTCAGTAGTTTGATTATTTCTCATTGTCTATAATCAGCTGTTTCTACTTTTTCAGCTGTTGGTTAGGGTTGCCCCCGTCTGATGTTTTTGTGTGGAAAAAGCTTTAAGAAATGTAAACATTAAGATAATATTGATTTTTGACAGGAAGACGATGAAGAAAAAAGATTTCTTACCCGAAGATAAGTGGCAATGAACGAGATTAAAAACATGATTGAATGGGTGAGAATAATAAGAAGAAATTGTTGCTTGGGTAGCTATCGCACGTCTGCGTGTTGGTACATTACCCTGAACAGGTTGTTAATAACATCAATCAACACAGTGGCGTATGAGCGATATTTGCCTCAAAGCCATGTTGATCATACGCATTGTGAATTGGATCTCAAAGAAATTAATCACGATTTCAGAAAATGAAAATATAGCTAAAATTTCCTAATTGCTAACCGGTTTTAACGAAAGTGCCTATAGCGAAGTTGGGCCAGAGTTTTCGACTTTGAATATATAGCACAGATGCTCAGTAGGGAAATTTTAGGAGAGAAACTAAACACAAATCTGCGATTGACCTCATACTTAAAGGGTATTTTTTAGACGTGTGGTTTTCAAGAAGAAATAAAACGCATATAATTTAATGTTATGGACAAGATGTTGGCTCTATTATAATGATAACTGTTTAACATTATGTTTTAAAAATGATTTCAGTCAAGTGGCAGCCGCAGCTGGCTAGAAAAAATTCCAGCCGAGGAGCCAAATTTTCGACCAGTTTATGCAGCATTTGGGACTGTATGCCAGCAATAACGCGCTGAATATTCTCTTCCAAGGCGTCAATCGTGTCAAGCTTATCTGCAAGCGGGTTCACATAACCCCGCACAAATAGTCCAGCGGTGTTAAATCGCACGATCTTGGAGGCCACGCCACAGGCGATAATGCACTCACCAAAAGTTTCCTTCAATAAATTTATTGTTTCCTTGGCTGTATGGCATGTTGGAACCAGAGGTCCTCCACATCTACATCCTCCAATTCAGGCACGAAAAATCATTAATCATTGCTCTATAGCGTGCCCTATTGAGTGTAACATTATGGCCGGCTTAATTTTTGAAGAAATATGGGCCAATGATTCCCTCTTCCCATAGAGCACACCAAACAGTGTCTTTTTGTGGATGTAACGGCGTCTGAACAATGGCTTAATTATCCACTAGTGTAAAAGTGGTGCGAAACCGATCCATGGTTGCTCGAATTACCGACTCTGCTGGGCGATTATGTCGACCGAATATTGGACGAAGCGCGCTATGCGTCGCGCGAACCGAACTATTATTTTGGTACTAAATTTGCATGATCTGCAAACGTTGTTCCGTAGTAAGTCTATTAATTATGAAATGGCAAACCAAACTGAGCATAAATCAAGTGACAGCTGTTAAAAAGACCCACTCCGAAAAAAGTATTGCCAGATTGAAAACCACACGTCTAAAACAACACCCTCAATAAAACATTTTTATTTCATTTTGGTTGTTTTCTCTTTTGCCTCCGTGTAACGGTACTTTCCGATATGACTTTCTCATGCTTTATATGACACTTTGTCCAACCGATCCTTTTGAAATCTCAAATTGTATTTTTATACCCTCACTTTAGTGTGACGAGGGTATATATCATTTGCTACGGAAAAAAGTGTAACACATCGAAGGAGTGATCTAAGACCCTAAGTATGTTCGGAGGAAATCCGTTTTGGGTCATTTTAAGTCGAATGAGCAATGTCCGTCCGTCTGTCTGTCTGTCTGCTGGCTGGTGCGCACGATAACTCTCGAAAGGAGTAACCGATTGACTTCAAATTTGGTATGTGGTAATATTTTTTTCTATCTCCGGCTAAGTTCGAAGATGGGCCATATTGGTCCATGCCTTCTAGTACCTCCCCCACAAAGGGTTAACATGTTGTGAAATATTGATTCTTTAATAACTACTATACTACTTATTCTAATCTTCTGAAATTCCACATATAGTATTAGATTATTGATCGCTATCAACTCGAGAAAAATGGGCGAAGTTTCCACGTCCCTTTAGGTACCTCCCACACAAATGCACCGTTTTGCACCAAAAATTAACAGATTATAACATTGATAACGGTGTATAAAAATACTTGAAATTTTGCACAGTGTTATGCTTTTATATTGCCTACAGTCCAGAGAAAAATGGGCGTTATTGCCACGCCCCCTTTGGTACCTCCCATACTAAGGTACCATTTTGCACCAAAAGTTAACAGCTTATAACATTAATACAAGTGTATAATAATACTTGAAATTTTGTACAGTGTAATGTTTTTATAGTGCCTATGGTCCTGTGAAAAATGGGCGTTATCGCCACGCCCCTTTTTGTACCTCCCACACAAAATGGCCAAATCATACCACAATTTAATATCTCATAACGTTTATACCGGTGCACATAAACGCTTATAATTCGGCGCAGTGCAATGAATTTAAAGTATCTACTCTTCAGCGAAAAATAGGTGTATTTGTTAAACCCCTTCTGGTAGCTCCCACACAAATTGACAGAATAATTCGTGTAATATTCAATATTACATTACTCACAAAGTGAGGGTATACCTTAGTCGGTTTACCCGACTGAAACTTTCTTACTTGTTTGACGTAGCTCCTCTACACACAGAATACAGTTTGGTTGCCTCAACCGAATTTTAGTAGTTCTGTCTACTATCATGCGATTCCATCAGGACAACCAACATTTTGGTTGTGGTATACTTCTGCTTCCATGTTGTTCCATCAATCATATTTGGTTGCGCCAACTACGAAAATGGTGGCTAAAATTAGCTGTTGTATGTTGCCACAACCAACTGTTTCAAAAAATTGGTTGTTCTGACAATTTTTCAGTCATATACTACCGACAATTAATTAAAAACAGTTTTCATTAATTTTTATTTTATTTATTGAACAGAAAACAAAACAATTCATAACAAAATTAAAAATCCCATATTACAAATTCATCACTATTTTGAGATGTGGAAATATTTGACACAAATTTTAGTACACGAAAAAAAACAGAAAACTTTTATGCAAATATCGCTTAACCCTGTGCTTTCAATTTCATGATTGTTGCTTTTATTTTTTATTTATGTAAAACATTTTGCGCAACATATTCTGCATTCCACACTTTATTATCCACACGAGATTATTTTTGATTACCTATACCATTCTTGAACAAAATGTTGACGATTTTTTTGTCGAGTATTTTTATTTTTTGTTTATCATGTATCAGCAAAAGAACAGCAACCAATCTGTCGGTTGTATTTCCCAAAATACAATTTGGGAGATTATTGGGATAACCAAAAAACGATTACTTATTAATATTTTTCTGTCGTAGTAACCAATTATTCGTTGCAATAATAATCTTTGGTCTACTGATACAATTTCTGTTGTCAAGAATAAAACATTGGTTGTCACAACCAAAAATCGATCATATGGTACTATAATGAAAGTTTAAAATTGGTTACCACAACTAATCATTGACACGAAAAAAACAATCTTAATTCGATTGATTTAGTTGCAAGCATTTTCATTTGATCGTATCCATGTTATTATTGTAGTTTCAACTATTTATATATAAATACAACCGACACACGGTGTAGGCAATATACTTTTTGTTGCTAGTACTATTTTTTTATTGTTACATTCGAATTCTAACCAATTATTTTCCTGGGTGTATATAAGACGGTACCTTCCGATTTTACTTCTTAGCTCTTTTGATTCCAAAAACTGATTCCGCCTAAAACTAGCAGTTTATATTTTGTTATGCCCATTATTATTCTAGGAAATATATAGGAATTCGGTCCACGTTTTTATAAAGATCCCAATTAATAACGGTACACTTACTGTTTAGGTACGCAGGATTGTCTCAAATTCCCGAGACAGATCAATACCGGTCACGTATTGACATCACTGAAATCTCCTCTACACCTCTCTTCGGAGACCTAATTCGCTTCATATGGATATGTAGAGCTCGGATTGTTTTGTAGCTACCTTGCTTCATCTACGGGTCTCTCTCTCTCTTTCCTCCCAAAATCTCAGGTAGTCAAACATTTCTACGAACATATGAGTCCATCACTCGTTGTTTAGCACTACGCTCGCTTACCTCTCTTGTCTTTGGATGTGGTACAGAGCACATCTCTTGTAGTTTTTCTCTCGAACTATTCACACCGTGCCACAGGGGAAGGAATTAAAAAAGATAACTAATTCTGTCATTTCTGAACCTGATAACCGATTGCCACAAAACTTGGCATGTTTGTAGAAGAGGTATTTGAGAAGTTTTGTCGATCCCCTGTGGTATACAGGGGTGGAGCTACAGGGTCTTAACGGTTTGGACGTTACCTCAAACAAGACAGAGTTGGTTCTCTTTACTGGGATGAATAAGGGCCCACATTTGGACCTTCCTCCTCGAATAAATGGAACAGATCTAATCTTTTCTGAAAGTGCAAAATTTCTAGGAATAATTCTAGATAGGAAGCTGTTATTCAGACTTAACGTTGTGGAACGTACTGGCTGTAGGGTCGCGGTGGGGCCTCTCTTAACCATTTCCAACCTACTATCAAAGGTTCAAAGAACAGCCTACCTGGGACTGGGAAGACAACATTTGTTGGATCTAATGGTGCCAACGTATGCTAGTCCAATCGACGAAAGACGTTTAGCTGCGTATAATGTTGTAAAGAAGTTATACGAAATAATAGTTCTGCCGTTCCATCTAAATCACCCTTTCTTGTTGATATCTCTTGCTTCCATTTACTCTCACCGTTTGTGCTCTCCATATGAGCGTATGATTTGCTAGTTTGTTTTGTTCAACACTTTGTTGTCGTATTGAGGTTTGTATGTATACGAACAAAAACACAAAACATATAACCAACCATATGAATGTATACGTATGTATTGGTATTTATGAAGCCAACAAACCATATGTTTGACATTAAAAACCGTTATATAGTAAAAGCGTAAGTGTTTGTTATACATACACAGTATTTGCACAAACAAACAATAAAGAAAATATCCACAAAAAAAACGCTAAGAATCGTTAGGCAAAACTGAAGAGAGTAAAAGTAAGGTCTGGATTTTAGGAAGAAATTTTCTCAAAAGGGAAAGAAAATATGTAGATTTTTTAGATTGTCTTGAATAAATAAGTATGTCGTAATTGGTTTTTTTTTCCAAATTAAAGTTTTTCTTTTTTAACATAAACTTACCACCATCACCACCACCAAATGTCTGCATTATATTCATATTGAAAATATGTTGAAACTTAAAAAACTCGTTTAAGAATATTTTATTTTTTTGTTAAACAATTTCTAACAGATTTTACTTTTAAATTATTTCTATACGTTTTTTGGTTTTTCTTTGGTTTGTAACAAAATAATTAAAATGAATTCGTTGTAGAAATTTCCCTTCTTTCTTGGGATTTGCTGTTTGCCTTTGGTTTTCCTTTGTTCAGCCAAAAGTATACCATCAGATTATACACAATTTTTCCTCGAACATTGACTATTTCTTTGCACTTTTCACTCTTTTTAACTAACTTTAGTTATAGAAGACATTTTTCTATAGAAAAAAAATAACACTTTTGATATTCTTTGAAATATTTACAAAAATATTGCAATAATTTTTTTTTTTCAGTTAATTTATTAAATGCGTATAAAAAACATAACTTTTTTTCACTTTCACACAATCTTTTTCTGCTGTTTTTGGTCGTTATCACTGTCTCCCGTAATTTTTCTGTATTTAGTGAATTGTGCTGATGATGTCCCGTGTCATATCCTTACTCAACTGAAAGCGGAAAACAACAACAGCACCAGGAGCGCCGTGGAGAAGTCAACAAAGTCAAGAAAATTTTACATTTGCCATTCTTTGTCGTCTGTTGAGTGTGGCACTCTGTTCGCTCTATACATCTCTCTCTCTCGCTCTCTCTCTCAGCAACAACGGCGGCGGCATTTATATGAAAACTTCCATTAGTCGCTTTTTTGTTTCTCCGTTTCTTTGACCGTTATCTCTTGCGTCGCCTATGTTACTAAATTAAAATCCTCTCTATTCGCTAGAAAATTGTCTGAGTGCTGAGTTTGTTTGTGGCTGTGGCTGTGGTTTTGTGTGTGTGTTAAGTATTGAAATAATGGCTGACAGCTGTTATGGTTCAGTTACTCTTCTTCTTCGTTGTCGTTGCGCTCCTTCAGTTCACATTACCGTTTTAGTTTTAGTTGTTTATGATGTACTTGACATTTGTTGGGGTTGTTGTAAATGTCAGTTAGTCGATGTTTTCATATTCTTTTTCCCTACGATGCCGCACTTGATGTTTTTGTTGTGCAAAAATACTATTGACCTTTGATTGATAATTATGAAAACATTTATAAGGGCCCTTATAAAGTCGATGTATGTACATACATATGTATGTAGGTTTCGTAGTCTGAAATGTAATTAATTATGTACTAGATGTTCACAAGTATGTTTGATTGGAGGATATTTAAAGTAGACGATTTTGTTAGAAGTAAAATACGTGCAACAGTTGTTCAACCCAAAAGGGGGCCAGCATTTTTAATGTCCATCATTTTTAAAAATTGGATCATTTATCTACCCTTTACCATTCTGTGGAAGGGGTGACTTGATTCCATTGTGCAATACAGACCTCTCTCGCCTGAGCTTGAGTCTAGAGACTCATACATTGAATGTGTGAGGATAACAGTTGAGTCCGGGAACGCAGAGATAAAGCTGTACAACGTATATATACCGCTAATTGGTAGATGTTCTCCGTGTTATTTGTCGGACATTAGTCCGTTACTCCAAGGCAATAACCGCGTTGTCCTATTAGACTTTAATGTCCATCACGAGCTTTGGCATTCTCTCCTAGCTGATGAGCAGAGAGCCATAGCTTTGGCTGAGCAAATATATGGCTCTACGTTTTGCACAGTGAATGAAGACTCAACACACGGATTGTGGGTGATTGCAGCAGCTAACCAGATATCAGCATGGTGTCGCCTGGTCTGATAAATGACGTTACATGGCAGCCCGTCATTTCACTTCTGAGATCAGACCACCTCCCCATAATCCTCTCCATAGATAGACTATCCGATTGCATCACCTCTGAACTTTCCTGAATCAAACGAAAGCTGACTGGAACGGTTTCAGAGAATTCACCAACCACAGCTTCAGTGAACTGCCCATCCCTTCAGATGTCTGGTTAGCTGAGAAGAAATTCCGAGACATCATCTGCTGGTCGAATGAATACACGAGATCCGACCTAATTTCTCAGCAAATGCAGCGGGACTAGTGATAAAATTCGTCATTCTAACGTTACCTTGCAGCCCGTCATTTCACTAGGATCAGACCACCTCTTCATAATCATCTCTATTGATAAACCAGCCGATGCTGTACTTTCCTAAATCAAAGGAATGTTGAAGGGAACGCTTTCAGAGAATTCATCAACCGCAGCTTCAGTGAACTACCAATCCCCTCATATGTCCGGGTAGCTGAGAAAAAATTCTGAGTCATCATCTGCTGGTCGAATGAATACACGAGATACGATCTAATTTCCCAGCAGATGAAACGGCACTAGCAGACGATGGTGATAAAATTCGTCATTCTAACGTTAACTTGCAGCCCGTCATTTCACTAGGATCAGATCCTCTCTATTGATAAACCAGCCGATGCTGTACTTTCCTGAAACAAAGGAAAGCTGACGGGAACGGTTTCAGAGAATTCACCAACCGCAGCTTCAGTGAACTACCCATCCCCTCAGATGTCCGGGTAGCTGAGAAAAAATTCCGAGACATCATCTGCAGGTTGAATACACGACTTACGATCCCAGCAGATGCAGCGGCACTAGTAGACGAGCGTGATGAAATTCGACATTCCAACCCTGCTGACCCTAGAATCAGGGAACTGAATATAGGCATTAGTAGAAAAATCTACGAATTCAAGCGGAATAAATGGCTGAATGATCTAAAGCAATGAAATTAAAGTTCCAAGAGTGATAGGGCGAAACGTATTCTTGCCCTCCGAGCCGAAAAAGTACCACCACAATTTACAGTTGGAGATGTTGCAAATATCATCCGTAGCGCTGTCATCCAAGGCGCTTGGCCAAGACGGAATATCTATGCTGATGCTGAAGCAGTTGAACTTGCCGGGAGTCGAGTACCTAATGTCCTCAACATGTCTACTCTAATAATAACCAAAGCCAGGAAAATTGAGTAGGGGAGAATCATAAGGCATATTTCAAAGACACTTTAGACTTTAATTCTCCCTGATTGGACATTTTCCAATTGCTGATCATCAGCACGGATTCCGAAAACAGCATAGTACGAGGGTTGTCTTCTGTACGGCGGATGTCCCATCAATTCGACTTTTTGGCCGGTAAAAAGGCACTGGTTTGAGCCGATGTGTGAGAGCTCGCATTGTCATGGTGCACAATGATTCGTCTTCTCTTGTTCGTTTTTCGAATTTCTCCGAAGACTTCAGGCAAACAAATTGTGGTGTACCACTCTGAATTGACCGTCCTACGATGCTCAAGCGGAGCAGTCGCCACATGACCAGTTTTGTCGAAGAAACATGCAACCATTTGCTTCGAAGTGCTTCTTCCACGAACAACATTCATTGGATTTGGCTCGTCTTCGAAGACCCACACGGTCGATTGCTATTTTGTTTCGGGCTCATACGCATAGATCCAAGATTCGTCACCTGTACGATCTTATAAACGTCTTTCGAAGCACCACGATCGTATTTTTTCAAAATTTCTTTGCATTCATCGACACGAGCCTTGCGGGATCCAACGAGAACAAACCTTTTTTACGGCCAGGTGTTCATGCAATATCGAATGTATGCTAATGGAAGAAATGCCCAAGGATGCTACTATCTCACGGTATGTCACATGCCGATCTTGCATTATAAGTTCACTCACGACATCAATCTTCTCTGGCACAACGGTCGTTTTTGGAAGACCTTCGTCTTTTAGCGAGCGTCGGCCACGATTGAATTCATTGCTATAGGGTGGTGCTTCATCGCCATACAAAGATTTAAGTTCATCGATGCACTCTTGTTGTGATAATCCACGCCGAAAGTTGTGAAAAATTATAGCACGAAAATGTTCACGAGTTAATTCCATTTTTTTGTCAAATTGGTTTTTTTAAGTCACTGTAAACAAAACAAATGATGGTCGTACGTCAAAACGTTCTTTCCAATGGGAATGTCAGATGGCGCCAAGCAACACTTAGTGTTGCATAGGCCAGAAATATATATAGCAACCCTCGTATTCTTGACCTCCGGGTCGAAGAAGTACCACTACAATATACAGTTAGAAAAGTTTCAAATATCATCCGTAGCGCTAAGTCATCCAAGGTGCTTGGCCAAGACGGAATATCTATGCTGATGCTGAAGCAGTTGGGCTTACCGGGAGTCGAGTATCTGACTAATATCCTCAATATGTCCCTGACCACTCTAATAATACCCGAAGACTGGAAAATAGAGTAGGGGAGAATCATACAGCCCTATTTCTCTTCTCTCGCCAGTAGCAAAGACACTTGAAGCTTTAATCCTCCCGAGCCTGAATGGACATTTTCCAATTGCTGATCATCAGCACGGATTCCGAAAAGAGCATAGTACGACTACTGCTTTACACGCCATAACCACGCATAAGGCTCGGTTTTAAGCAGAACAGTCCTCTTGGCGCTTAACCTATCGAAGGTCTTCGTTACTGTCAGCATGCCAGCCTTTTGAGCACATCGCCAATACGTCCCTCCCGTTTGAAACGTTGAATCGCTAAGTACATGTATGTGCGCCTGTCGTATTTTGAACTCAGAAACAAGAAGTCCAAGCCCCGTAGAGTCAAAACGTTCCCCAAGTTCCCCAAGGTGGGGTGATATTTCCGGCACTGTTTAACCTCTACCTTTCTGCAATTCCACCATCACCTGACGCCGTTGAAATGTTATCATATGCTGATGACTGTACGATTCTCGTGTCGGGCCCTTTGATCGATATGTCATCGATCCATTTCTAAAACATGCTAAGCCGACTTAGCATGTTTTTAGGGATATGGAATTTTTAGTTCCTAAACATTCCAAATTATATTTAGTCAAAATTTGGTGTTTATCCGTCAACCCAATCAAAAGTTATTCACAAAACAGTATAGGTCATTCGATTTGCATTATAAACGAATTCCACACAAATTTAAAAAATTCGCCAAACTTTGATCGCCTCTCCTGAAAAACTATCTGTTTGCACTTAGCATAGTTTAGAATGCAGGTATTGATATGTGGAAGGCTGAATGGCTACCCGAGTATATCTGTCACCAAATCATCTGCCACACTGTTTACTGCATGGATAGCGCAAGTGAAGGAGCAACTCAATGTGTTTGTCGATGGTACTAGAATTTCGACTACCAATTACCCTAAGATCTTTGTCACATGTCACATTTGATAGCCTCTTCAAGTCTAACGCGCAATACCTGCAATAAAATGTGAAGTAGGAACAAAGTCGTCAAGTCGCTGGCCTGCAGCACTTTGGTCGGTCGTAGAATAACCTGCAAAAAAAAATATTATAAGAAATTTGTTTATAGAGATGTATAATTACGTACTCCCAAATTTTACGAAGAGAAAATTTCGGAGTTTTTTTTGGGGTGTATCTTCATTTCATGCCACCTACCACCCTAAAAACTACGACAAGATGCCTCCTCATGTCCACTGTGTACCACCTACATGAGTCCGCCGCCTGCTTGGATGCTACTGTCCTGTCCGGCGGAATGAAATTGGGCTCCAGGAAAATGCACTCCAATATGTTTATGAATATGGGTCCCAAAAAATTACATGTCAAACAACAACAACCTTTTTGGGGCTTAATTTAATTTGTTGTCTGCTTTTTGGGGCTTAATTCCACTTTTTGTCTGCTTTTTGGGGCTTATGCTCATCTGTAAGATTAGAAACAAAAGATTTGCTCAGCATAGCGAAATTTGGATCAAGTCCAAAGGAGAAAATCATAAATAGAGGCCGACCGCGCAAAAAAAATTATTATAAGAAAATGTGTTTGTATAGGTGTATAATTACGTACTCCCCAGATTTACGAGGTGGGTATACTGCCACCTCCCAGGCAGATCAGGAAAGATCTTCATGATACGGATCGCGAGGCCCAACGCTACAAGATAGAACCTTTAGATCAAAGAGCATACAAGGCAAATCTTGCCGACATACACTCTGACGCAGTCGCTGAAGCCGTAAACAGTTACAAAGTGAATGTCGTACTGGGAGATCACCCTCCATCAGTGGTCTCGGAGGAAGCGAAATTACCACGACAGACAAGTTGAGCTTAGGTCCAATTGAGAGTAGGCTGGTGTAGCCGCCTCAATTCGTATTGGTCAAGGATTGATGGCAAAATGTCGAACATTTGCCAGGGACGTCATGACACACTACACCAGTTCAACTGCCCTGTGAAACCTACTCAACTTGTTCCCAGGTCTCTTTGGATCCATCCAGTGGAAGCAGTCACCTTTCTTGGCCTGGAAAACAATACAGCAGAACCCACAACACAAGGCGAATCAAACAACAACTGAAAACGTCCTCAGAGACATCCAGAGACAGTTGGTTCTTAACAAAGTTCTTACACATCTACTATTGCGATGGCAAAAATCAATGGATTATAGTTATATTAAATCGGGGTTAACATATATATGGGGGCTATATCGAAATCTGAACCGATTTTCTCCGAATTTGGCAGTATTCCTTCATGTAATAAGAAATCTCTTACTGCCGAATTTCGCACTGATCGGATATAAAATGACATTTTTACAGCGCCTACATATCAAATCGGGGGTATCATATATATGGGGGCTATATCTAAATCTGAACCGATTTTCTCCGAATTTGGCAGTATTCCTTCATGTAATAAGAAACCTCTTTTTGCCTAAATTCGCGCTGATAGGATATAAAATACAGTTTCTACAGCGGTTACACGTCAAATCATGGGTTACATATATATGGGGGCTATATCCAAATCTGAACCGCTCTTCTCCGAATTTAGCAGTATTCCTTCATGTAATAAGAGACTTTTTTTGCCGAATTTCGCACTGATCGGATATAAAATAACATTTTTACAGCGCTTACATGTCAAATCGGGGGTAACTTATATATGGGGGCTATATCTAAATCTGAACCGATTTCTCCCAAAATCAACAGTGTTCATTCATATTATAAGAAACCTCTTTCTGCCGAATTTCATACTGATCGGTTATAAAATAAAGTTTTTACAGCGCTTACATGTCAAATCGGGGCTAACATATATATGGGGGCTATATCTAAATCTGAACCGATTCTAACCAAATTCAATAGGGATCGTCCTTGGGCCAAACAAAAGATATGTGTAAAGTTTCGTCGAAATCGGACCATAATTGCGACCTGCAGAGAGCTCTTTCCGCCGGGCTCCCTCTCCTTCAAACTTTGACACTTGCTTGGAAAAAATTGCCGAGTGTGAATCAGGACTAACATTGCATCGTGCGATGTTAACATGAACCATGTTTTTGTATTTTTTGTTGGTAAAACTATCAAAATAAACAAATGAAGGTACATACATGATTGAAGTGAATTTATCATCCATATCGCGTAGCAAATTAAAAAGTAATACCATTTCCCAAAATTGCGATCATGAACATTTTTCGCAAAATGTCACATCTCCTTATCGACGGTTTTAATCCACATGCAATGACGAAGGGAATGCAATAAAATGCAATTGAGCAATGCAATGCATTGAGTTATAAATGTAATTAAGTAATTATTTAAAGAATTTCCAAGAGTAAAACCCTAAATAAAAAGCAATTGTGTGTTTTGGTTGATAGAATTAATTGTTGCGAATTGCTGTCGAGTACACTAAGGACTCCAAAGAGGTTGTGGTGTGAGGAATTAAAAAGCGCAGGCCTGCCAATTGTGAGAACAGCCGACTGAAAAATACAAAAATAAATCAAGCCCATTAGGCCGGGTCAGAAAAAAAATATCGTGGATGTCCGCGCTCAAATCGTGAATAACTTCGGATCTAATATATAACGTGTTCTATATGAACATATGAGAAATGTCGCACTTTAGTCCAAGGTGGCCGATGTTTGCAAGAAAAACATGCATTTTAGAGGTTATGTAATATCGCTCTAGCTCACTGGTTGTTAAATATATAGCCGAAATATTTTGGGGATGTTCTCTAAACAAAACAAGCTTTCATTTGAGATGCTGACAACCGCGAAATTTTTTTCCTGATCCGCCCTAATGTCCATTTTGATACCTCCATTCTAAAACATGCTAAGTCGACTTAGCATTTATTTAGGGAGATTGCGTTTTTAATTTCTAAATATTCTAAATTATATTCAGTCAAAATTTGGTGTTTATCCGTCAAACCAACATTTTTCACAAAACAGTACAGATCATTCGATTTTCAATATAAAGGAATTCCAACCAAAATAAAAAAAACATACTGTATTTAAAGCCACAACATCTCCGGCACCGTTGTCGACTCTTTCGACTTCTTTTAATTTTCTTCTTCGATGTGTAAATAAAGCTACTTATGTACACACGGTTGTCGGATCTGAGAATATTGTCAGGAAAATGGCGAAAAAATGCCACCCTATGAATTCACACGTTCTGTAATTAATGTAGGAAATATTCAACGCGTTCAGGAGAGTATTGAGGAGAATCCTGAAACATCAACTCGAAGGCGCACAGTGGAATATTTTCACACAAGACGTGGCAAAAATTAGAAGGAATTGAGCTAGGGCTTTAAAATTTTGTACATATCACTCATTTCGCCTAATTAGCTGAAAACCAATTTTTTGTTTAAATCCGCCCATAACCTCGCCTACTTCCCACATAACCTAAAATTAAAAATCTTAGTATTTTTCTCAATTTAGCATTTATATTATTACAAATCGCTAGTAGAGATTGTATTTGAGTCCTCAATTATATAAAAATTGCAAGTGCCACGCCCAACGCCCATATATCAATTTCAATTTAATACGATGTTGGAAATTACAGAAATGGGTCAGATATTTTTTGTTGCAGCGTACTTGGGTACAGCGAGCGTTAAAAATTATCCGTCAGGCGTTTTTTAACGCACTGACGCATTCACTGATATTTAAGAGACACCCTATGAAATTGTAAAGCTATGTACACACGATTTTCAGATCGGACAATGTTTTCAAACCTGTTAAAGTGCTGCAAATGTACGGAAAATGACAGATTGTTAGGCAAAGGTAATTTGTCAGTTCAGACGATTGCATGAAAATATACAGAGTTACCAATAAAATGTTTCTCTGGCAATGGCGCCATTGTCACATGCATAAACTTCACATATCTGACAATCAAAAGTGTCTGTAAATTATCTCACAATGGCAACGTTGTGTGTTTACACGATTGTCAGATGTCTACCAATATTATTGTCTTACAATGTGCACAGGGTTGCATTTTTCTGACAATATTGTTACATTTGGCAATCGTACGTACATAGCTTTTCTTGCAATCGTCTAAACTGTCAATTTACCTTTGCCTAATAATCTGTCATTGTCCGTACATTGGCAGCAATTTAACAAGGTCGATAACATTGTCCGATCTGACAATCGTGCTTCAGATTGGAAACAACTGAATGTTCGGAAAAAGGAATTCCCAGAATTTGTGGGATTGCAAATGGGAAAGGGAGTTCACAATTCGCCAGCGGAAAAGATTTCACAAATTCTACGTGATAGGGGTATATATTAATTTTAAGATTAATCGTACGATTTTTCTGTCTTCTGCTTGTACCGACACTTAACCCTGCGTTTACACAGGACAATTGACAGAAGACATTTGATAATATGTATTGGTTGTCAAAAAAGGAAAAAGTTGTTGATGTGACATAGGCGTCCAATATCAAACAATAATGAAGAAAATACACTTTTGTCAACCCTCGTTAGTCCTGATTTAGACTGGGTATTTTTTCCAAGCAAGTGTCAAAATTTGTTGGAGAGAGAGGCTGGCGGAAAGAGCTCTCTGCCCCTCTCTCATACAATCTTTGACACTTGCTTGGAAAAAATTGCCGGGTGTGAATCAGGACTTAGTGTAATTTTAAAAAGTACCAACGAACCGTTTTCAGTACTATTTTCTTTTATCCATTTATTGTTTAGAAATTAATTATATAGAAAAATATCAAATAATATTTTGTTGTCCTAATGCACACACTAGGCGTACTTTTTCTATCGTAATAAATGAAATAAATTCGAATACAATATATGTCGAGGGTATGTATTAATTTTATTGTTATTAAAAGACTAGCTTTGTTCCTTTATATAGTACATGTTACTAGTTTTATATTTTTTTCCAGTTTTGCTCCAAAAAGCGTTTCTTTACTCAAAAAACTAGTAACAATAGAAGGCAAATTTAAGAGAGAACTTTCAAAATGGTTTCTCTTTTACTACTTTTTACTCCACAAATTTTTCGAGTAAAAGTAGTAGCTTTCAAAATTCATTGAAAGTCAAATAAGGGAAAAATCAATTAGGTTAGAATTCACACGAGGCTATTTTTTCCTAGCTAGTGTAAAAGTTTGTTGAAGAGAGAGGCAGAGAGCTCTTTCCGCCTGTCTCTATCTCCTACAAACTTTGACACTTGCTTGGAAAAAAATGCATAGTGTGAAGGAGAACTAGGCGCAATTTTTCTTTGCTATTTTTATCAGATTTCCGTTCCCGTACTTTTTTAAAATATGTTTACTCAGACAGAAATTTAAATTATTTCTTTTTTGCCAGATTTACTATTAAAAAGTAATAGAACAAATGTAATATGAAGATTCTAGGATTTTTTTTTAATATTTAGGAGAACACTCAATAATTTAAAATATTCTTTTGGAATCCCCCAAAGTCTCTCAAAATCCCGACCATATCGTTCACATTTAAGTGTGACAGACGTCGGACGCTTTCACTGGTATTTAAGAGATACCCTAATGTGGAACAAATCGCCGTTGTCACACGATGAAATTAATCGCACGATTAATCTTAAAACTAGGATACGTTTGCGGAACAAATCGAAAACTAACAAATCTGGCAACATTGTTTGAGTTATATAGTCATCCCTTTCGTACATTCAGCAAAGCTTTTGTTGGTTCAAATAAGAGCTTTTATTGTCTTACGTTTTTAAATAATTATAAAACAATAAAATGATGATTAATTCACTTTTTGTAATTCGATTTTTCGGGAAAATATTAACGGTGCTATTCTCGAATTCATAACAATAATCATTCATGAGTTTTTACTATCACATTTCTTATCATAGGAATTTTAAATACCTATTCTGGAATTCCCGTGACAAAATGAAAGCTTTATAATTTAAAAATTTTTGGAATTGCTGCCCAATGAAAAAACTACATTATTGAAAGCTTTTGTGTACGAAGAAATCTACTGAAATTCAAACTTTTCCAATATGGCATGATTTTTTTATTATGACATAGAAAAAATACAAAAATAAATTGAAAATGGAAAAATCATGTTTTCAATGTTTTTAGGCCCAAAATATACAATAGAATGAAATATGTATGTATGTATGTTGGATGAGTTGTGGTTTTTCTGGACCTATGCTTAAATAATCCCCATCATGTATATCCCCACATTGCATAATAATGAAACAAATAGAGATGTTTTTTAAAGGATGAAAATCATAGCGCAGGGCCAGGCTAATTGTCTGAGATGCAAATATCCCGCATCCAGACTTCGTCTTCTCTTTCCGATAAGAACACTAACAAGAAAACGCTGAAAAACTGTTTTTTCTACACAAATTATTTCTTATCATGTGCTATTGGTGTTGTGACTGCTATCATTGAAAATTAAACAAAAAGAGCTTGCATTTGAAACCCAGAATAGCAAATTGTTTTTACTATCACAAATGTTGTTACTATCACGAAAATTTTCTTGTCACTCGGTCGAGAATAGGGGTGTAAATATATCGACAAAGCATTGTAATTAGTATAAGTGAAATGTAGAATTTGTTATATATTTGTTCATTTTATTTTTCGTGATATCGAATTATTTTCAACGGCATTCGTTGAATTTTACTTGCGTTAAATGGTCATCGGTTAGAAGTGTACATCTGAGTTGCGTTTTATTAATTAACTTACTTTTCAAAATCATCAAATAATAAAGGTGAGTTAAGTTAAACATTTAATAGAATCGGCGTTGAGTTGATGCAAATCACTCATTCCAAGCATTGGATATAATTATTTGTTTTTCCCAGTCGAAAACTCATCGGAGAGGATTATTTTTTTTATTTTGTTATATTTTCTACAATTTGTCCCATTTGAATATTTATCTTGGAAACTGTGCAGAATATATTTTCATGATCTTCGTAATATTTTAAGACAATTTTTGCCATCACTTTGTGCAAAAATATGAATACAATCAATCCATGGTGGAGGGTACATAAGATTTGGCCCGGCCGAACTTACTTCTGTCCGTAGTAGGGAATGTAGCCGAGCCATAATTATCGTCTTTCGGACCTCTTCCGAGATCTTGAAGGTTTCGTACACTTTAGTTTATCGAAATTGTCGTTTGTTTGTTATTTTTTCTGCTAACAGGTTATGTGCCCAGCACCATAACAAGAATTTGTGTATTACTGAATTGTTTGCGTTTTTTCAGGAAAATAATGGAAGAATTCAAGATCTCCAAGTTAGAGGATGCAGAAGGATGGACTCTTTGGAAGTTCCAAGTAAAGATGATACAACGTGCGAGTAACCTTTGGGATATTGTTAATGGAACTAAGGTGAAGCCAACTGCAACTAGCAAGGAGCTGGATGAATGGAATTTAGCGGATGTTAAGGCACAAAAAACGTTGATGGTATCAATGGGCGATGAGCCAATGCATACATATTATGAATTGCGATTCAGCTGCTGCAATTTGGATGATTTTGGAAAGCGTATATGAGCAAAAGTCTGAGACATCTATACATCTTCTTCAGCAAAAGTTTTTTCAATATATAAAAGCTCCAGAAGATTGCACATCGGTGCACATTTCCAAATTACAAAAGATGGTGAAGCAGATAGAAGATCTTGCCGAGAAAATTTCGGAAAATATGCTACAAATATTTCTTCGCATCGTGGGAAGCTACTGGTAAGCAAGAGCGAACCCTAAAAAACTTGACATCAAGACTGTGCATGGAAGAGTCAAGAGTAGGAATTCAACCCACAAAATCAGAGGCTTTTTTGGCAAAGCGTAACAATCAAAAATATCCCGGAAAGAATTGTAAATATCAAGGTAAGCAACATCCTAAAGGCAAGTGCTATAAATGATATACGATTGTCCCAAGAAAAGTGAAAGAAAATTACAAAAAGACGGTGATGCTTTTATTGGGGAACAGTTACATATTTGTTGAAATCGATACAATGGAAAATTACAGTTGGTACGTAGATTCCGGTGCTAGTGATCACATGTGTATCAAGAAAAGATTGTTCAAAAATTACGTCCATTTTGAAAATCCCAAAAGCATAAGTGTGGGAAATGGAGAAAATTCCTGAAGTGATCAGCAAATATGTATACAGATCTAGTGGAAGCAGATACAGGTATGAAAGTCAGGAAATTACGTTCGGACAACGGCCTGGAATACTGCAATAAAGAAGTATGTGCGATTTTGCGTAAACATATGATAGTACATCAAAAGTCAACTCCCTATACACCTGAGCACAATGGAAGAGCAAAACGAGACATAAGAACAATAGTAAAAGCTGCAAGATCGATGATATATGCCAAGGGTCTGAGTCGTACTTACTGGGGAGAGGCAGTTAACAATGTAATTTACACATTGAATAGGACTGGGAAAAGTCCCCAGAAAGACAAAAGTCCTTTTGAATTATGGTTTGGAAAGATGCCAGATATTTCTAATCTTCATGTGTTTAGACCTGAAGCTTACGTCCACGTTCCTGATGAAACCCGTAGGAAATGGGATGCAAAATCAAAGAAAGTCGTCTTCGTTGGATACCAAGAAAATTGCAAGGGTTGGCGTGTTTGCATTCCACATGAAAGAAGAGTTGAAATGACACGAAATGTACAGATTGAAGAGGATCTACATGATACTGTTACATTAAAAAATGGTGCTGGCAACGAAAAAGAATCCGAACAAGCCGTAATAATTCCAGGAAATGATTCGAATGACGAACTTGAAGACGCGGAAAATGGAATTAATAATGATATTACGCAAGATGAGGTTGGAGGTGGTTCAGACCTAGTTTCTAAAGTTTCAAGAGAAAACTTGTCTCAAAATAATGCTCCAAATCCAAGCAGTGGACAATGTATAAGGGGAATCAAGAACGTGAGGTAGAAAGGTATAAGGCGCGACTAGTTACTCGGGGTTTCACTCAGAAATATGGAGTTGATTATGAAGAAACATTTAGCACTATAGCAAAATTCACTTCCATCCCAATGATTCTAGCATTGAGTGCATCTTGAGGTTATAGTCTCACACAATTCGATATTAAAACGGCGTTTCTCTATGGGCATTTGGATGAAGATATTTTTATGCAGCAACCGTTTGGATACACTGATGGCAGTATTATTGTTTGTAAATTAAATAAAAGTCTGTATGGTCTAAAACAGGCTTCCAGGTGTTGGAACAAACGTTTTACTGAAATGTTGACAAGGTTCAATTTTAAAGTCAGTACTGCTGATCCCTTTGTTTTTACTGGAGAAATTAAAGGCAAGAAGATTGTATTGGCCATTAACATAGACGACGGTATAATTGCTGCGGAGTCTGAAGAAGTGTCCAACGAGCTTATTGAATATTTGAGGGGTGAATTTAATGTCAAAATATTTGCTTCGCTGTACTATTTAGGCATGGAAATAATTCAAGATCGAGATAAAATACATGTTCGTCAAATGTCATATATTAGAAAACTACTTCAAAAGTTTAATATGCAAAATGCAAGACCAGTATACACGCCAGCAGAAACAATTCAAAGTGCAAGTGGGACATTAAAAGAAGTAAAATTTCCATATAGGGAGGCAGTGGGGTCTTTAATGTATTTGGCAATAGCATCAAGGCCAGATATAGCATATGCTGTTTCTTATGCAAGTCGCTTCCTCGATTCGTTCAACGAAGACAATATAAAAGCAGTTAAAAGAATTTTTAAATAACGCTTCTTTCAAGAATTGGTTCCAGAAAATCATGAAGTTCCAATTTTATATTTGGATAATCAAAGTTCTATAAAACTTATAAAGAATCCGCAATTTCGAAGCATATTGAAGTAAAATATCATTTTGTCCGAGAAATATACGAGAAGGAATTTGAGTTAATATGTATATATTCCCAGGACAGAACAGATAGCGGATATCTTTACAAAGCCAATTCTAAAGCAAGAATTTAATTATTTAAATATCGCTTAACCTTGTGCTTTCAATTTCATGATTGTCGCTTTTATTTTTTAATTATGTTGCTCTGCTTTCCACACATTATCCGCACAACCAAGCAACAAAGCTTTGGGTTGTATTTCCCAAAATATTTTTAATTATTCTAAATTTGGGAAATTATTGGGATAACCAAAAAAACCATTATTTATTAATATGTTTTCTGATATAATAACCAATTATTCGTTGCAATAATAATCTTTGGTCTATTGATACAATTTCTGTTGTCAAGAACAAAACATTCGTTGTCACTACCAAATATCAATCATATGGTACTATAATGAAAATTTGCAATAGACTGTTAGTTGCTTGTATTTTTTTATTGCTACTATCGTATTCTAACCAATTATTTTCCTGGGTGTACGATTGACGCTTTGGATGCCAACATTACTCGTGAGATACCAGTAGGTATGTTCGAACAAGTCGCCCAAAATTGATCCACCTCAGACATATTCATGGCCAACATTTACATGATATCATTTTCAAACAGTAAATGCCATAAATTGTTCATTTAACCGATAATAAAAGTTTTAAGTTCACTTTCAAATTTATGTGTTTTATTTTACATAATAAATTAAACCTCACGATGAATCGTCCTATATAATAAGAATCCCTTTTCGTTGTCTACCTCCCATACACAAAATAAAATGTAATGGCCTTATTCATAGAAAGTGATGGAAGGTTTATTGAACTGATTTTCAACTTTAAAATGTATTTAAACTTTCCATAACTGTTTATGAATGTTCCCGAAATTTGTTCACTCTAAACACCATAACATGTAGTAAAATCAAGGACAATCTTGTAAAGGGTGAGGCAAAAGTAATCACCCAAAGTTTTTTGCTCTAGTTTTTTTAAATGAAAAACTTTGGCTCTATATTATCAATGCCCGCCATTTAATAAGCCAATACTCTTTTGCTGTAAAAACTTTTTTAAATTAAAAACCAATTAATATGGTGATTACTATTGCCCCAGGTGATTAATTTTGCCCCACCCTGTATTATTTCTAAAATAAAGGGTGATCCAAAACATAGTTATTCCTGTAGATAAAACTACCCAATATTTTACTCAATAAACGACAACCCACAGGTGTCCTTAGTACATAAGGGTTCAATTTTTTATTCAAAGAACGGCTGAATGACCCAATCTTACACATAAGTCCATCTCCGGAACTTGGTATTATTAAAAAATTTAAATAAAAAAAATTGGAATAAGAAGAAGCAGATCGGACAATGTACGTTAAGTGCTGCAAATGAACGGATAATAACAGATTGTTAGGCGAAGGTGAATTGACAGTTCAGACGAATGCAAGAAAACTTTACAATTTCATATATTTACAATACATTTTGTATATATTTATATGCAGGATTGCCAATAAAAATATTTTATGGACAGTGTGCTAATCAGGCATGTCACAGAGTGCAAGATCGTACAAGAATTTATGTTTTTGAAATCGAAAACGTTTTTAGCTTCTACAGAAAACATAAACCGAAAAATAAAATTCGGTTTAAAACGTTCACAAAAACTTAAGTGAAATTTATGTTTTCATTTCATTTCATTTATTTCGTACAAACTTGTAATTCAAAGCCGTCTGGCCAATTAAACATAAATTACAATATGCATATAACTAAGCTTTTTAACCAAGGGTAAAAAACTACTCATTGGTAAATAATGATATGTTGATTTGTTTAAACCTAATTAATATATAAGGAATAAATAATATAAATACAGATTGGGTATACAGAAAAGTATTTAGGATAACTAAATAGCTACTCAGTTTGCGAAACAAACATAAGTAAAATCCTAATATAAGGAAAAATTTATAAAGTGTTCCATAAAATAGAAACATTATTTAAAGATTTCTTACGTAGCTTTAATTAAGCGCAATTTTGCATAACAACAAATAAAAATGTTATTGAAAGTGGTGAAGTAGCCTATTGAAGAGTGTAGGGAGCGAAATGCTAAAATTTTTCATGTCATTGGGTAATGAATTGTAAAGTCGTGCTACTCTTACTAGAAACGATTCATTCATTAGGTGGACAACCCTAGGAATAAGCAATTGATTTCTCCTAGTTGAATGGCAAAATACCATCGATTGGCACAAAAAAGAGGAGACTGACTTTTAATCAGTTTATAAAAAAACAGAAGTAAGCGTAAATTTACAAATGCATCAAAATTACAGCCCAACAATTTCGTTACATAGGGCGTCACATGAACACGCCGGTTCAGTCCATATACATACCGCGCCACCCTATTTACAGCCAGATGTACTAAATGCATGTTACCCTGTATAGTGCCAGAATACACTTCTAAACAGTATAGAACTATGGGTAATAGCAAACCATGTGCCAGCCTCTCTTTAACAAAAAGAGGCAAAGACAAATCGGTACCATAAAGATTTTTTAGCGAAAAAATTATTCTAGAAATTAGCATATTAATATGCTGTCCAAAACTCAATTTATCGTCTAGCTTGACACCCAAGCACTGTAACTCACGGACAAATTCAATATCTATACCATTGTATCTAACGTGGATATTGTTATGGACGCTGGAGGAAAAAAAGAGGGCTTTCGATTTTAATGGATTTACATTAAGCTTGTTAAGCAACATCCACGCATGCAGAGTTTCCAAAACCAAGTCAATTTTAGATTGCAGAACCATTGAACACCGACAGTCACCTTTAAAAAACAGCTGAATATCATCAGCAAAGGCGTATGGTACACACCAATCCTGTAACTGGGAGAAAAGGTCATTAATAAAGATTATGAAAAGTAGAGGTCCCAGTACTGACCCCTGCAGTACACCACTTTTAACAAGCAGAACACTACTACTCCTACCATCAATACATACTAATTGGCGTCTACCAGTAAGATAAGAAGTCAACAGAACACACGAACTACTCGAGTAATTTTAACTCCAGAAAAGTCAAAAAATCTACTGAAGATTAAGTATGAATAATATTTGAATTAATTTTTAAGCAAAAAAACTATTTCAAATACTTTTCGTATAAAAATTTTAATACTTTTGGTCTTCGACGTGCTATATCCCCTAAACCAGCCATAAAACAAACAAAAATAAAAAATATTGGAAAATGCAACCCTGAAAAATAAACAAAAAAGATGAATCGATCAATGAAATGTAATTTTTTATGTTAATGTTAAATTTAATAATAATAATTGTTATATATTTAAAGGGGCAAACACAGAAACATTAATCAAGCCAAGATATAGGTCAATATTATATTGTTTGGCTTTAATATGTTTTATTTCTTTTCCCAAAATTATCTGTTGTATGTTGCCACAACCAACTGTTTTAAAAAATTGGTTGTTCTGACAATTTGTCAGTCATATACTTAAAAATTAAAATTTAATTAAAAACAGCTTTCATTAATTTTTATTTTATTTACTGAACAAAAAAACAAACAATTCATAACTATTATGAGATGTGAAAATATTTGACACAAATTCTTGAACAAAATGTTAAATATTTATGTCGAGTAATTATATTTTATGTTTGTCATGTATCAGCAAAAGAACAGCAACCAATCTTTCGGTTGTATTTCCCAAAATACATTTAATTATTCTAAATTTGGGAAATTATTGGGATAACCAAAAAACGATTATTTATTAATATTTTTTCTGTTGTAGTAACCAATTATTCGTTGCAATAATAATCTTTGGTCTATTGATACAATTTATGTTGTCAAGAATAAAACATTGGTTGTCACAGACAAAAATCGATCATACTATAATGAAAGTTTAAAATTGGTTACCGCAACTAACCGAGTGTCAATGAAAAAACAATCTTAATTCGATTGATACAATTATTGTTGTTTCAACTATTTATATACATTTGCAGCATTTTGACAGGGCTGATAACGTTGTCCGATCTGGCAATCGTGTATACTTAGCTTTAAAAATTAACACTGCATATTTATGCACTATACCCATGTGTCCCAATCAAAATAAAGCTCCATCTATGCGGTTAAAATTATCCCTGCCGGATAATTTGATTTGCCTCATCCTTTGAATAAGTTTAAACTTATCTTAGTCTGCATTTACATGATACTTTTTTTCAAGTATTAAGTATACTTATCGGCGTTTTGTTGTCGAGAGAGGCAGTCGGAAACGGGGGGAAAAAAGTATGCCGTACTCGTACTTGTCGTACTCATCGTTTTGTGTTTTTCGTTCGCACTTGGAAACAACAACTATTCACACAGGAAAAGCCGAAACAAAAAAAGTACGTGTGCGAACGTAAATACTTTTTCAAAAGAGAATAAGTCGATAAGTTGCTTAAAAAAAGTACCATGTAAATGGTGACTTATCATCTCGCAACGCGCTGACCGCCAACCGTCTACCGACATCATTGTGTTTCGACACATAAAGAGAGCTGCACAAACTGCCAGATTTTTGCTCTTTTTCTTTTGTGTACTAAATGTACTAAATTTGTCTGCTGTTCTGTCGCTGTTGTGTTCAAATGCTCAGTGACAGCGTTTTTCAAACACAGATTATTCTTGGCCGTCATTCAGTGAGCTTGTGAGCTATTCGCCGGTTTTTTCGCATTTCTAGCCGTTGCTACTCCTATTAACTAATTAACTTACTTCAAATCGAATTTAATAAAAAAATCATAAAGGTGAGTAATAAAAGATAAAAAGAATAGAAAGCAATATATAATTTCGACTTACAATGCTTCGACAACAATTGTAACATGAGTGTATAAAATGGCTAATTAAAAGAGCTCCAACGTTTCTTATTCGTTCGCCGTATCCCGGAAATAATGAGTCAATAGTTAGTTCTGTGTAATTATAAAATAATAATTTCTAAATATCAATAAACATTAACCAGTTTGTCAATCGAAGAGAACCTTATAGAATTTTTTAGAATTTTGCCATTCACATCATTTTCTGTTCAGTTCCGAGTGATACAGAAACAAAGTTTTCTCTATAGATGTGCAGTGTCATGGTTTCGCAAAAAGAAGGGAAAGATGGCACGATTGTTGCTCATCTCGTCCCCTCCTCGGCTCCACGAACAGTCACATCCCTTGCTTGCTTTATGTCGATAGTTTGGCGTTTTGCAAATTATAAAAGACCGCAGACACAACAACATAGAGCATATGTGTGTTTTTTGGTACATGTTTTCGCACATTGCTCTTTGTGCGGCGTTTTAAATAATTCGCAAATATTTATTCCCATTGCCGGCATTTGCGTTGGGTTGTTTCAAATGTTTTTTTGGCGATGAAAAGAAATTTCACAGCAGTTCCCGCAGTTTGGCTACCTAAAAACCGGTTTGCAGCCCTCTGAGGTTTCTTTCGTTTCCTTCAAGAGGTAACCATAACTTTCTAGCAGCCGGCAAAGTTTCTCATGGTGGCGTTGCGTAATTCTTGTCTACGGCGGAGATACACCCTATAAATGCTGAAGATTAGCAGCACATAGCATAAACTGATCTGATCTTTGAGATCATGTCCGTGGCCCGACTTGGGAGAAACCATAATTAATATGGATGCTGGTTATCTCAATTAAAAATGCAACGTAATACAATGACGTATGTACGTAATAAATGTGGTATTATTGCTAAAGCTATGTATGTATACACGATTCGTTAGATCGGACAACGTTATCAACCCTGTTAAAGTGCTGCAAATGTACGGACAATGACAGATTGTTAGGCAAAGGTGAATTGCCATTTCCGACGATAGCAAAAGTTGCCAATAAAATGTTTCTCTGACAATGGCGCCGTTTTTACATGCATAAACTCCGCAAATCTGACAATCAAAAGTGTGCAAATTATCTTAACGTAATGTTGTGTTTACACGATTGCCAGATGTCTACCAATATTATTGTCTTACAATGACTTCTGCCAACGTTGCAGGACAAAAATTGTATGTTCATATGGTTGTAAATTCACAGGGTTGCATTTTCCTGACAATATTGTTAGATCTGACTATCGTGTGTACATAGCTTAATTCTTTAGTCGTGACTTGACAATTGAACATCTATTAGCTGTTGTAAATAAACACGCGGGGTCCAACCATTTCACTTTACCTTTGGATATATTTCCCCTTCAAAATCGTTATAAATGGATCCTTTGAGATTTCCAATTAAATGTTCAAAAAAATGTTGACGAAATCCTGAAAAATATTTTCCTTTTTCGGTGGAACCGATGCAGCCCTCGAATTTAACTTAGCTCCTAATTCAAAAATCAAAAATGTGGTGTAAAAGCCCAGTTTTTACGAAAATGGCAACGGAAATTTACTTTTTTGCAGAAACAAAATCGCCAAAAGGTAAAGAAGACCATTGATTTAGCCACTCTTACTTACTGCAAAGTATACATATGTATAGGAGATTCCCATCTTTTTTCTTTTGGTCATTTTATTAACTGAAAATTCCGCGATACTTGTTTCATTCGCTTTTGTGCATGTATGTTACTTTTGGGTGTGGGGCACACACCGCCTAAATCAAAGAATCCCCTGATATACATCTGTGAAATTTTCAGCAAAATAGGTCAACCCGTCTATTCGGAACAAACAAATATACAGTTATCCCAATAAGTATTTGCCAATTTATCATATTTTAATAGAGGTTTGAGTTTTATTTTCAACTTTAGTATAGTTAGTAATTCGAGATTTGTTAGTTGTACTCCATAATAAAATAAATCGGAATTGATTTAAAATTGCAATACTGCAGTTAACCCTATTGCAACTGTTTTAAAATGGCGGCTTCAAAAAAGCTGCAGATTTTCAAAGCTTATATCGAGTACTTTTATACAAAAATGGCTATGAAAAAAATCACAACTATTTCCATTTACTACGATTAAAATAACCTATTATTAGCACTCTTATAGCTCACAGCCATTTTACATTTAAACAATGAGCACTATGAAAGTCATTAATAAGATTTATTGTAAACTCGTTAGCGTTTTTTGAATGAAATAATGCGATTTTTTTAATTCAATTCATCATACAACAATATAAAAGAAAGAAAATAAATTATGAAATTGAGATGAGACAATTTTTCTATTAGTTTGTCTTCTATCGCTTTAAGTTATCATAAAAATATTGATATTTTGGGGGAAGTTTTTTAATTATTGTAAATGTTTCCATTTGCTTGCATGGATAGGGCACGGACCAGATTGTAAGGGCTTCGGCTCTTTATAAACTTTGTATGGCGGGAAGGTTAATGTATTCTTCATCAAAATTCGCTTTATATTTTATATTACCACTTGAATAGATAAGTGATTTTAATTGTGATACGTTCGGATAATTTTCTGGACCAGTTATAATGATTGTCAAACGAATAAACTTCCATTGCCATAGCCTTTAAAGAAAGAAATAGGTAATACTTTCTATGAAACTACAAAAAACGACTTAATGCTGCTGCTTTTTTTTGAAATATTTTTTATATTATTCTGATGCATTTTATCTGAAGATATTGTCTGTGTCATTTTTTTTTTCCAAAGACAATAAAAAATGGGACAATTTTTTATTTAGACGTCATCAAAAATGTTAAAAATATACAAATTTGAAGGTCGCTTTTTCATGTTTTAATCCATTTTTTAACTAATCGGAAATTACTTCTGCAATTTAGTCCCATTTTCACTTTCCATTAAATTTTAATAAAAAAATTAACCTTTTCAGGCCCGTACTTTTTTATTTGTTTGATGCTGTTATAAACATAAATTTCAAGCTCAAACGCTGAAATTAACAAGAAAATGCCGTATTGCACCTATTTATCATTTTAATCGAAATGTGTGCCAACAATTTTTATATTTTTCGTGTTTTAATTTGAACAATTTTATGAAAGCAATACCAAACGTCCAACTTTTTGAAAATTTCAGCATAATGATGAAAATGAAATTATAAATGTCGAAATTGTAGCCCTTTTGTTGGTAGAAATAAACGAATTTCAACAAAAATGTTGTTAAATTAGAGTAATTTTCAACTGCCCATTTTATTGAAGAGTTCGAAGTTTGTCCATTCCTCAATTTATAAATTTTGCTTTTTTGCAAGAAAACAACGTACAATGGCAATTTCTACCCACTGCAAAAAATGGCGATTGATTTTTCTCCTTTTGTGTGTTCAGAATAACGACTTCAGATTCAACTAAAGAGTTGCATTTTCAATTGTATCCAAGTGTTTAAGCAAATGGGACCGTTGATTTATCACCTAAAGAGTAATATTTTTAGTTGTGCCCTTTTCAACTTATAATCCGAGTAAGATTTTTCAGTTAAAAAGGTACAACTCAAAATAATACCACTATTTATACACAAACTTTTTTCAGGAAAAGAGTAACAACTCAAAAAAGTTGTTATTTTTCTATAGTCAATAGTCTTCCAACGACATATTCTTTTTTTGTAATATATCATTAAACAGTTTCACTGAAATAAATTCTGAGTTGTTACCCTTTTTTGGAACAGGTGCGATATGTCGTTCTATTCTGATTTTTAAAATTTTCGTTTCTACCTATAGCAGTTAGCAACTGCTAACTTTTCACCAGTGTGTTTGTTACTAAAAAAACTGCAAACATTTGCTTTCACAGCTGAAATTTTGTTGTTAACAGTCAAATATAACAACAAAAATAATTGTGTATTTAACTGAATGAAACTCGAATGGCCAAGTGGCCGTAAATTAACTATCAAATTTATCTATTGTCACTTCAATATAATAATTTATCAGTCCACAATTTATTTTTAATAAAATCTACTCATCGTTGAAAATATCTGATAACACGAATACAAGCTTTAAAATCAGCAATAAATAAATATTGCACTTGCTTGTAAACAATTGCTTTGTATACCAAACACCAGAGAATGGGAGCTATACTAATTTTGTCACTCCGGTTATAATAGCATGAAATATGTATTAGGGAACACGTAACTTATATGCGTGTTCTACTTTCATTTTCAGCAAAAATTATTTGTGTATAATAATTTGTGTATTTGTGTAATATAAAAGCCTAATTAAATCCGTCTAATGTCTTTAAATTAACTTAAACTTTTCCCTTTTTTCTGTTTTCTGTTTTCCAGATGCCTAAATTGCAAAAACCAGCTCCTCAATTCAAGGGTACCGCCGTCGTAAAGGGCGTCTTCAAGGACATCTCCTTGGATGAATACAAGGGTAAATATGTTGTCTTGTTCTTCTACCCATTGGACTTCACCTTTGTCTGCCCCACCGAAATCATTGCCTTCTCTGATCGTGCCGCTGAATTCCGCAACATTGGCTGCGAAGTCATTGCCTGCTCCACCGACAGTCAATACACCCATTTGGCCTGGATCAATACTCCCCGCAAGCAAGGTGGTTTGGGTGAAATGGACATTCCCCTGTTGGCCGATAAGTCCATGAAAATCGCCCGCGATTACAATGTGTTGGATGAAGAAACAGGCATTCCTTTCCGTGGTCTCTTCATCATTGACAAAAACCAAAACTTGCGCCAAAAGACCATCAATGACTTGCCAGTCGGCCGTAATGTCGATGAAACTTTGCGTTTAGTTCAGGCATTTCAGTTCACCGATGAACACGGTGAAGTCTGCCCAGCCAACTGGAAGCCCGGCCAAAAAACAATGGTCGCCGATCCCAAGAAGTCTCAAGAGTATTTTGCTGCCGCTTCATAAATGTTGTTGTAATAATCGCGTCTACGACGAGCAGCAACAGCAACCACTACAACCTATACAATAACATAAAGCAGACTTTAGAAGCCCTCACCCACACTACCACCAACCTCTGTACTACCAGTAGTTTGCTATGAAAAAAACACGTATATTTAAGTTTTAACTCTGGCAGTTAAAAATGTTTTTAATATAATTTTTCTATAAAACACTTTCGAATTATGGCCACCTGGTGGCGCTCCTCCCATTATTTCCATGTCTCACTGAAATTCATTTGCGCAAAAGAGGCCCCTAAATAAAGTGTTCCCCATTTTGACTTTCGAAAAGAAGCAAACGTTGGGTAACTTTATTTAGTTTTGTTTATACGTTTATGTTTCAAATACATGTTATGATTATCTGGATTGGATTTTTTTTTGTTTTATAAAAATAGAAATTCCTCTAAGCAATTCACAAATAGCACTTATTAAACCCCATAAAACACCCATTGTCAACTCTATAATATGAGTAGAAAAATGCAAACCAATAATTATCTATTCTGTTGGTGTTTCATGAACGTTGCATAAAACAATAAATAAATTAAAAACAATCAAAAAACAAGTAGTACTTTTATTTTTTTATTTTATGGAACAAGAGTCTAGCGTACTTACATACATATGTATGTATGTTTAAAACACGTGTAGTCTTTACAACAAAGTTGTTTCAGAACCATTCTGTTCGTTAACCCACTTTCCGTTGACGTGTACCCCTTCCGTTTTTTTGACGACTTTGGAATACATTTGCATTATCAACCAAATTAATGCTATTATATATGTCTACGTAACCCAGTCTACATTGATTCGTCTGGTGACTTATCTTTTTTAACACCCCCTTTCTAATTGATAAAACACAACGTTGATGTCGCTGTCTTGAATTTACTTCCTTAAAGTCCATTTTTGCACTTCATGTGAAATGGCGAGATATCAGCGAGCGATAATAGCTCTAACCAACGTGCTAGTCAAAGTGCACACGGTGTTCCCGGTTCTGTTCGTTTCTTTTGATTGGGAATCCGCCATGTCTGTATCTACAGTTTGTGACTAGTGTTTGTATACGCGGCGTCACGTCTACGTCCCCTCTTGTTTTCTTCCACCACATCCATATCATCGAGGTATTAAACCTTTCTAGATTTGTCATTAAACAAATGGAAATGTATTCGCGATTGTGCAAATGTAGATTTGTCATGCGGGGTGTACCGTCATATAATTGCGAAATTAGTTTCCATAAACAAACTACACTGTTTCTTTTCAAAACAAAATTTCCCGAATAAATTTTAGATTGATAACGCTATGCAATACAAATAATAAATTATTCTGTTGGATATGAGGGTCAGAATTTTTCATATCAACCGAAAAACGTTTGTTTGTACAATAAGCACAGATCAGATCAGATTCTACACCATTTTTAAATGGAATTCGATAAAAACAGTTGAATTTCAAATACTACTAAGATAATTTTAAATTCAAAAATGCTTGTACAAGGAAGGAGGAAACATTTTATTCAGTATATAGTCATTGCAAAAGAAAGATGTAGATGACTGCTACATACAATCCTTGAGGATTACATTCAAGCGCTTCTCTGCATATACTTTGGGATTGATTGCGCAGAGTGTGAACGATACGTTTCCACTTTCTCTTCAATATTTGTAATTTTATTGGCGTCTCGTTCTGCTTTTCTTTCGCAGATCTGCTTTGGAAATAATGTTTGACAAAAAAATCCTACAGACTATTCGCAAAAATTTATTTATTTTCGATTGGTTCTTCTGTTTATTACGTTTGTAGTTTGTAGCCATATTTTAATACCGTACAATAAAGGTGGTTTTGTACATGCGTTGAAGATCCGCAATTTTCATAGGGAGGAGTATTTGCGTTGAGCGCTATACATGTTTTAGTCTCCCGAAAGCGGTCCGAGCTTTTCCTAGTTTATATTGAACGTCATCGTGTATACCGTGCATCTAAAATAACAGAAATAGTTTACATATTCAACGTTCTGTAATCACGGTGATTTAATATTACCATCGATTTTAAAATCACTGTTGGTTTTCGGAAATTGTCCGATTTATTATTTAATGCAATTAACAACACTAGTTTACAAAATTTTTATCGAAGGGATGTATATAACATTTTCATGAGTAATTTGGTGTCCAAAAAAATATATTATAATTTTTTCAATTCAAATTTTCGTGCATGCTGCCTCTAGTATTTGGACTTTGCAACATATTTCAATTTAACGTAGTACCCTTGGTTTAGTAACAGTCAATAAAAAATATGAAAAATTTTTTTGAAAAAAAAATAGAAGAAAAATTTTACAAAAATATTGTATTCCATATTTTTTAAAAGCTAGCATGCTTTTACGATGTTGAATGTAACTATTGAATATTTATATACTATCTATCAGAATCTTCCGCAGTTCCACACATTGCAGACGTTTATCTGTCGCTACCACATTTTTGGTACCTCCAATACAGGAAGATGCTGCCTTTATAAACCCTTTATATAAATACTTGAAATTATGTGCATTTATAATACCTACACTCCGGTAAAAATTGGATACCTCCCACACAAAATGGCTAATTAAAACCAACATTTAATAGCTAACAACGTCAATACGACTGCACATAAACACTTACAATTCGGTACAGTGTAATGTCCTGAAGTATCTACTATTCAGCACAAACTAGGCGCATTCGCACATCAAAGTTCTGGTACACGCACCCAAATTGACAGAATCGTTCGAACACATCATTCCCATAACTTCTACATAAATCATCTAAATCTTTTCATATTTATATCCTACACAACAGGGTATTATGACTTTGTGCATATGTTTGTAACACCCAAAAGGGGAAGAGATAGACCCATAGTTTATTATACCGATCGACATAGAATCAGTTTTTGAGTCGATTTAGCCATGTCTATCTGTCTGTCCGTCTGTCCATGTATTCTTGTGATCAAAGTACAGGTCGCAATTATGGTCCGATCTCAACGAAACTTTGCACATATCCTGTATATATACCTCCGATTCGGCATATATACACTGTATGAGCAACTTTTTTTTAAACCGATCTGTATAAAAATTCATAGAGAAGTCTCTGGATAGACTTAGAGGCAATACTAAATTTGGGGAAAATCAGTTCAGATATGCAGATATAACCCCCATATAAAGGGTTTTCCAACAGGTATTATTGGTATTCAAATTCCATTTTTTGAGATAAATGATCGGATGTTTATTTCATAATAAAGTGGAAGGTATGCCGTTAATAATGAAAAACAACATCAGCCAAATGGCCACCACGACCACGCTTACATGACCATATCCTTTTCATGAAATTTTCCATAACCAAAGGAAGAAGTCCCAAGGTGTTAAATCACAAGATTTCCGTGGGCAATTGTGATCACCTCTTTGAGAGATAACACGGTCCGGAAACTTTTCCCATAATAGAGCAATGGTTTCGTTGCTTGTGTGGCACGTAGCGCCGTCTTTGTTGAAAATAAACATTGTCCAGATCAATACCATCCAACTCCGACCATAAACAATCATTAATCATCTCTCGATAGCGCAATCCATTCACCGTAACTGTTGATCCAACCTCATTTTCGAAAAAGTAAGGTCCAATGACCCCGCCGGACCATAAAACGAACCAAACAGTCACACGTTGAGGATGGAGAGGCTTCTCAACAATAACTCTTGGGTTTTCCGAGCCCCAGATGCGACAATGTTGCTTGTTGACGTAGCCACCACAGACCTTAAATTATACAAATGTGCCGTCAGCCAGAAACGTCAAAATCTATCAGTTACGAACGAATAGGAATGAAATGTCACACGCGAAAAAACACTTTTCCGCGAACATACTTAGAACTTTCTTTGCACTAATCAATTAATATTAATTTTTTAATTGTGACATTTACAAAAAATTTGGGAAAATCGGTCCGAAATCCGCGGAAAACCTCACTCTTTGAAGTCCTACTCGTTGAAATTTCTATTCGTTCGTAACTCACAACTTACTCGCTCCGGGATGACATATCTTATTATTTATTATTTTTGGTAGCCACCGAGGTGTAAATGGGCCTTATCAGTCAAGATGATTTTGTATCGTTCGTATCGTTTTGTATCATTACTTGTCAAATGTCAAAGAATAAAAGCTTCAACAGTGACAGCTACCGAAATACCGGGTAATTCAAAATAACACCTCTTGTTGGAAAACCCTGTACAAATTGGCAGAACTGTATCTCCAGACTTCACACAGGAATTAAATAATACTCCTTCCAAAGAGAATTTGAGGTTTTTCTGCAAATCATTAATGCAGAAAGACCTCGTCACTCTGATACTCATAGGCTAGACTCGTAAATATTCCCTTACAAATGTATACCAAGTAGTAATGTGTTTTTTTACATATCCCATTGCGCGGGTACCAAGCGGCCGCTTGTCCACATCCATATATGCGATCGTCGTCGCACTCAACTCATTCACTTTGTACTTGTCCATAAGACGTCATGATACTCGTATCCCCCAACGACATACAGACCCACTATCACGACCGAGTTTTTTTTTTGTTGTGATCACCGGTCTGTGGTTTTTTCCCATTTGCGATGGAAACAAAAACGGAAAATAATTTCAATGCTAAGTGCAGTGTGAATATTTCTTTAGCGGTTTGCACCACACACTTTGCTTTTTTAAATAGAAAAATGCAAAAAAAAACTTGTTTTTATGAGAAAGCTTTTCTTGTGTCTCTCTCCCGCTCTTTAATAATTTACTTATTCCACACTGGGCTCTTACGGGGATTGCGTGACTAAATATCAGATTCACTTTTCTCCAATGTATGTACATTCATACAGTATAGGACAATACATATTGGACTAACTTCATAGTTTTTGTTCAATCGCCAAAATCTGAAAAATTTCGATCTTCAACAAAAATAACAATTTGGCTTATTTGAAATTATTTATTTATTTTACAAAAAACTCGAAAATTCCCACGACAAAACATATTGGACTATGCATTTCTACTCAGATTTTGTGGAAAACCCTTTATTATCAAGGACAGGTTTGCTTCTTTTTATTGCATGTAAGCAATAAGATTATTTGTTGTCTTCGTATCTATGGAGTTCCAAGTATCTGCAATTGTCTGCAATAGCTTATTTGTATCTCCACCTACACTTTCTGGATTTACTTCTTGTTAATAATTTCCCCAAGATTTCAACGGGATTCAAGTCTGGGGTTGATCTGGCCGGGCCATACTTCTTCATCATTTATACTAAAGGGTGGTTAAATTGTAAGGGCCGATGTTGAATGTGAACCACACCTAAAGTCAAGTTATTTTCTGCATTTCATTTAACATTTCTCAATTTGAGACTAACTCAATTTGAACCATGGAAAGATACACAATCGAGCAACGCGTTAAAGTTTTTTAAATCTTTTACGAAAATGGGGGTTCAAATCAAAATGCATTTCGTGATGTTTTTTTGATCAGCATAATCAACCAAATGTGTCCACAATCGGGAGAATTGTGCGCAAATTTCAGCAAACCGAGTCTGTAGGTGATGTGAAAACACCTGTGCATGTTCGCCCAGTTCGTTTGGTGCGGCTTATGGGCTGGCGACGTCATCGGGCCATACTTCTTCGAAATGAGGCCGGCCAGGCAGTTACTGTGAATAGCGTTCGCTATAGTGAGATGATAACGAACATTTTATGGCCCGAATTGGAAGATATGGATGTGGACAAGATGTAGTTTCAACAGGACGGTGCCACTTGCCACACAGCAAACGAAACAATGGCTCTTTTGCGCAACAAATTCAATGGCCGTGTTATCACACGTCGTGGCGATGTCAATTGACCGCCAAGATCATGTGATTTGACAACTATGGACTTCTTTCTTTGGGGTTATTTGAAAGAAAAGGTGTACGTCGATAAGCCAGCAACAATTCAAGAGCTAATGGATGAGATAATTCGTCACATTAACGGCAAAGCACCTCAATTATGTCTCAGCGTCATCGAAAATTTGCACCATCGGAAGGAAGAGTGCCGCCGTGGTGGCGGCGGCCATTTGGCCGATAATTTGTTCCATACATAATTGAACTATACCAATATTATCATAATAAAAAGAAATAACAATAATTTCCTAAATAATTTGTGTTTTATTCAAAATCAACATCGGCCCTTAAAATTTAACCACCCTTTATAAAGGGTCTATAAAACATGGAGGCGGCAATATAAAATTCAAATATATAAAATAAACGGTATTATGGATAGGTTGATGTACAGCGAAATCTTGGAGAATGCCATGTTTTCCCATGCTGAGTGGAATATGGCTCTATTATAGCAATTTCCACACGACAACGTCAATAAAAATACCGCAATGATACAAAGATTGGTTTAGAAAGGAAGGGATCAACATTATGGAGTGGCTAGATAAACCGCAGATTTGATTCCCGTTGAAAATAGTTGGGAAATTGTCAACAAAGAGATAAATCGAGAATAATAAGTTATTTAAGGCTATCTCAGATACTTGGAACTCCATAGATACGAAGATAACAGACAATCTTATTGCTTACATGCAATAATAAGAAACAAACCTGTCCTTGATAATAAAGGGTTTTCCACAAAATCTGAGTAGAAAAGCATAGTTTAATATGTTTTGTCGTGGGAATTTTCGACTTTTTCGTTTTTGGTGAACAAATATTTTTAAATTCAAATAATTTAAGCATCCAAGCATCGGTCTCCGAGTGGAGTAGTGCTCGCCAAATTGGTAGTGCACTACGCGTCCTTTAACCTAACCTAGCCTAAGCATCCAAATTGCTATTTTTTGGTAAATTGATGCAATTTCGTAGATAATAGGTAAAATTTTTGGAATATATCATTAATACTTTTTCAGATTTTGGCGATTGAACAGAAGTATGAAGTTAGTCCAATATGTATTGTCCGATACTGTATGTATGTATGTACTTCCCCTTGTAACACGTCATAGTAGAGCATTTATAGAGCAACTCATGTAAGATTCTCAATCGTTGTGAAACTGGTTTTCAATTGCATACACATATGTACATATGTGTATGCATTCCACCTGATGATTTGATATTACTAAATACAAAAATTCTTTAGTACCAGATGCCGTGCTGGATATTGGTAATTTGTATTCGCAGGGCTCATATAAGTTAATTGGACAGTTGGATTAAACGTGAGTGTTTAACTAATAGGTATTAGTGAAAAAACACCATTTCCTATCGAAATATTTACTGTGGCCTATTATATATAGTTTTTTGCAACCCTGCTTATAAATATTTACAAAAAATATTGTTATACCAGTAAGGGAAGACCAAAAGGCATCGCGATAATAACTTGGAATAATTGGTTTCGTTTCAGTTAACAAAGTACTTAGCTCCAAATCCTCATCAAGGCTTACTCCAAGGATGAGTTAAAGATATTGATCATAATAAACTAGATCTGAAGCGATAACCTTAAAATGTACAGTAGTCTTTCAGAAGGAACAAATTACTATACATTATCTAAACAGATTTTCATCAAGCTGGATCAAAAACCTCACTTCAGCCAAATTACTTTTATATAAAGATCGTACGTGTGACCTTGGCAGAGGTTAGTGTGTTTGACATGGATTCCGAAGGTGCTGGGTTCAATTCCCAGCCAGTGCACTATAATTTAACAACAACAATTCATGTTTTCATAATAACTCGAGTTTCTGTAGCTACAAGACACATGGAAGTTAAAAATAGACATACTATCATGACGACTATTAAAAGAAATCAAATAACACCCATTCCCTAAGAGAAGCAGAAAGAATGTTAATTAATATCCGGACAAAAATGAGTAAGATGAAAAAAACATTAGCGTTAAACATCGGGCGTAAAATGCAGTTGCAGTAGCGTTGAAATACTAAAGGGTTTTCCAACAAGAGGTGTTATTTTGGTATTCAAAGACCATTTTTTTTAGATAAATGATCGGATGTTTATTTCATAATAAAGAGGAAGGTATGCCGTTAATAATGAAAAACAACATCAGCCAAATGGCCACCACGACCACGCTTACAGGACCATATCCTTTTCATGAAATTTTCCATAACCAAATCGCAAAGTGGCTGCCCTATGTCCTCGATAGCCTCACGAATTCTATCTTCGAGGTCTTGAATCGACGCTGGGCTGTTGGCGTACACCTTATCTTTCACGTGGCCCCAAAGTAAGAAGTCGCAAGGTGTTAAATCATAAGATCTCGGTGGCCAATTGTGATAACCTCTTCGGGAGATAACACGGTCCGGAAATTTTCCCGTAACAGAGCAATGGTTTCGTTGCTTGTGTGGCACGTAGCGCCGTCTTGCTGAAAGTAAACGTTGTCCAAATCAATACCATCCGACTCCGACCATAAAAAATTATTAATCATCTCTCGATAGCGCAATCCATTCACCGTAACTGTTGATCTAACCTCATTTTCGAAAAAGTGAGGTCCAATGACCCCGCCGCACCATAAACCGCACCAAACAGTCACACGTTGAGGATGGAGAGGCTTCTCAACAATAACCCATGCATTTTCCGAGCACCATATACGACAATTTAGCTTGTTGACGTAGTCAGTCAAGATGATTTTTCGTTGATTTTCGAATTTTAATAATTTCATTGCGTTGTTGAATCGTGTTTCGTTCCATTTTTAGTAATGGCGTAGTTTATACTTGTCAAATGACAAAGAATAAAAGCTTCAAAAGTGACAGCTACCGAAATACCTGGTGATTCAAAATAACACCTCTTTTTGGAAAACTCTGTAGTATAGAAGTTATTAAACAATCTATTTTCACTAAATGTTAACCCTTTTGGGGGGAGGTACCAGAAGTAGTGGACCAATGTGAACCATCTTCGAACTTAGCCGGAGATGGAAAAAAATATTACCGCATACCAAATTTGAAGTCAAACGGTTTCGAGAGTTATCGTATGCACCAGCCAGCAGACAGACGGACGGACGGACATTGCTCAACTGACCTAAAATGACCCGAAACGGATATCCGCCGAACATACTTAGGGTCTTACGTCACTCCTTCGATGTGTTACACTTTTGGCTCATATCAAGTGATATATACCCTCCTCTCTAAGGTGAGGCAATAAAAATAGACTTATATGATTATCACATCAGCGTCTCCAAGCTGCTTCAACAAGAACAACAAAATAGACAAAGTCTAATTTAATGACTTATTATTTAAATATGTACATATGTACTTAAAAAACAGGGAAAGTATAATTTTTGGTAATTTTTAAAATTGCCCACCGTTTTTGTGACAATATTTACAGTCATAATTCTATATATGAACCTTTTTACTTTTAAACAACTTTTCCTCATTGATAAAAAACAGTTTTTTTAATAATATAGCTTTTCCAGCTATTTAACACAAATAGTAACTCATTAACATCTGTTTAGAAAAAATAATAACGCTAAATGAGTTTTTAATTTTGTGTGTGAGGATGAAACGAGTAAAGGTCATTAAGAGAGCCTAAGATTATAATCTCTCGTGTTTAAAAAAATAGCAGCCAACAAAACAATACGTCGCCATGTATGTACGAGTATGTTATGTACTTTGATGGGTATTCTGGGGTGTTGATGATAGCGTTCAGATTTGTATCAATCATTTATTTTCCCCCATTTCCATGTTAATCCTGTTAATTGATTTATTATCAAAAAAAACAATAATTAGTGGAGAAAGTGGTGCTAACCTTCAATTATTTTTTATAG
The DNA here is from genome assembly GCA_963930755.1 of Eudasyphora cyanicolor. Lineage (NCBI taxonomy): Eukaryota > Metazoa > Arthropoda > Insecta > Diptera > Muscidae > Eudasyphora > Eudasyphora cyanicolor. The sequence goes on along the minus strand of OZ005736.1, from coordinate 51,829,486 downwards.
AAAACATATTGTATATACATAGTCCTCCTATTCAACTATGTAGAGCTCAATGTGTTTTTTCTCCCACAGAAAACCAACTTTTGTAGTGTTTGAACACATGTCAATCAATACCTTTCTTGTCTTATTAACATTTAATTATTCTTATTGAAAGATATAAATGTGTTCATTAGAGAGGTCGTTATGCGAGGACTTCTATAAATAAAACAAACGGCAAAATTTTTGACAAATCGACTGGAAAATGTGGGCTTTATGGTGAATATATCAATATATGGATCGATGTGGTTTCTTTGGCTCCAAAGCGTTCATTAATCTTTGAAATAGATACATAAATATAACAAAGAGCGGCCCCTGTAGGAGATATCGCTCACTTACTTCAAGACTGTCATAACTCAAAATTAAAAATTTTTTAGGTTGGCCTACAGAAATGGGAATTACGCAAATATCCATAAGTAAATCTCAAAGAAATTTAGTTTATAAGTAAACAAAAACACACATATCTTTTCCATCGTTTTTAAAAATCGTATTTTATGTTACTTATCTTTTTATACGGACTTATAGTTACACATCTTTAAAATTTTCAAATTTGAGTTATGACAGTCTTGAAGTAAGTGAGCGATATATGTTTTTCAAAACATGTACCGATATGATTTTCGTTGTGCTGAAATAAGTTTAGAAAATAAGTTTTTTGGCTCAAAGAAAATAACACAGTGCTACAAAAAAAATTTGTTTCTGAGACAAAACTTTTTTTTATAGATTGAGGCATACTATTTTATGAAACCAAAACTAATTTTTTTTGTGTTAAAGTTTTTTTTTAATATTTTTCTAAAATTCCAATTTGAGATTACCTTTAGTATTTGGAATATATTTTTTGAAGTATAAGATCGATAGAGCCGTGAGACCAATTAAAAGAAATTATGAGGGCTTGAAAAGCGTCGTGGCAACTTCGGCCATTTTTCTCAAGATGATAGCAACCAAGAAACTAATACTCCCAGCAAAAACTTGGTAAGCACATGTCATTACCACTTGCATTACCAAGTAATGACATCTCATTACCCTCTGCATTACATTTAGTCAGCAAATAATGACTGATACTGTCGTAAATAAGTACTTATTTCTTACTTAATATAAGTCGTTGATTTGATTTAGAAATTTTGCAAGACTCCGGGCAAAAAATATCTTGTTATATATGTATAATTGTATATGATATATATATATACGCTTATGAAAATCATTATTGGTAAGGTGTTATCCAACCCCTTATTAAAATGACAATAATAACTACTTATATGTGGGATATTCGTAAGGGTTGAGGTAAGCAGTTTCTTCAGATTCGATTTTCTTCAATTCGTTAGTGTTGGTTCATGGATCAAGAAACTCTACCATTCTAAATTTCAAAACGATTGGATGTAAAATACAGCTTCTATAGGACTAAAGGGCCAAATCGGACGAAAGATATATATGGGAGCTATATCTAAAACTGAACCGATTTTCTTCAAATTCGGTAGTGTTGGTTCATGGATCAAGAAACTCTACCATTCTAAATTTCAAAATGATTGGATGTAAAATACAGCTTCTACAGGACTAAAGAGCAAAATCGGACGAAACATATATATGGGAGCAATAGCTAAATCTTAACCGATTTTCTTCAAATTCGGCAATGTTGGTTCATGGATCAAGAAACTCTGCCATTCTAAATTTCAAAATGATTGGATGTAAAATAAAGCTTCTACAGGACTAAAGAGCAAAATCGGACGAAACATATACATATATGGGAGATATAGCTAACTCTTAACAGATTTTCTTCAAATTCGGTAGTGTTGGTTCATGGATCAAGAAACTCTACCATTCTAAATTTCAAAACGATTGGATGTAAAATACAGCTTCTATAGGACTAAAGGGCCAAATCGGACGAAAGATATATATGGGAGCTATATCTAAATCTGAACCGATTTCAACCAAATTCAATGGGGATCTTTACAGCTGCGAACTACTCTAAACTGCAAAATTTCAGAACGATCGGAGTGAAATTGCGACCTGTAGTCGACGAACAACTTTACATGGACAGACAGACGGACGGACGGACAGACATGGTTAAATCGACTCAGCTAGTGATTCTGAGTCGATCGGTATACTTTAAGGTGGGTCTGGCTGTGTTATTTTCAGGTGTTACAAACATCTGCCGTGAAACAAACTTATAATAACCTGTACCACAGTGTGGTGTAAGGTATAAAAATATTGACACATACCAAATTTGAAGTGAATCGGTTAACTCTGTCGAAAGTTATCGTGCGCACCAACCAGACAGATAGGCTGACGGACATTGCTCAAACGACTTAAAATGGCCCAAAACGGATTTCCGGCCAATATTATTGGGGTCTCTAAGGTCAATCCATCGATGTGTTAAAAAAACCGGATTATGTTGTAATACCAAAAGTGCTATAATTTATACGTTTATCCATAGATTTTCTTCTTCAGTCATTGTTTCTGCGATTTTGTGTATATTTTGTATGTTCTTTTTGGTGCCAACAAAAAAGTTTTTTTTAAAAAAATCAATTTTTTCTAATTGTTTTAACGACAGTTACTAAACTTTTGTTTTCACGTGAAAGTGTCTATATTAACATTTGTAGTCCCAATAATTTTATTTAATTTAAATTAACGAGCATATACTTCAAAAATATGATCCAAAAAATATAGGAACCTCCCAAGAAAAACGCAATTTTAAAGAAAATTTTTTTAAAAGAAATTGCCATAATATTCTTTTGATATTTTTTCGTGTTTAGTACAGTAATATACACCAGAAAATGTTATGGACAGTCCATCGACAAAAGTTTTGATGCATAGTGTAATTGGTAGCGCCCTCTATAGTAAGCTATCCCAAAACATAAACCGATACGTCTCATTTTCAATCCCAAGCTAAATTTGATCACCTAGCTACGTATATTCGCCCCTTTCACTTTCTTAAATCCGCAATTTTTTAATGTTACTGAATTCGCTATCCGAATGAACTTTCCGACTGCGATGTTTTTCTGTTATTAGTCCTATTAGCAGATGTCATTACTGAAGAATTTGAAATCAGAAATCTGAAAGATTTACGAAAAATATTGCCAAATCCGCAACATTTTTGCGGATGTGAAAACCAGCACACCGGCGATTATTACGGACTGTAGCGCGATTTCAACAGACAGCCGGACATTGCTAAATTGTCTTAGAATTTTACATAGTAACGGGTTTTCCAATAAGAGTGATATGATTTCTTTTAAAAAAACCCACTTATTGTTAAGGAAATTCAAAAGTTTTTTTAATTTAATGTGAAGTACAATCGATACTATTAAGTTCTAAATAAAACGTCATTCAAATGGCCTCCACGACTTCTTCTGCAGGAACGAATTCGATGAACCCAATTTTCGAGCACTTTTTTACTAAATCAAGTCGTATGTCATGAATGGCAAGTTCAATATAGACTTGTAAAGCTTAAAGAGGGTTTATTTCGAAAGACCAATGACTTCAAATTACCCCACAAGAAATAGTCTAATGGTGTTAAATCACAACTTCTTGGAGGCCATTCAATATCACAATTTCTTGAAATAATCGAATTTCCAAATTTTCTCGCAACAATTCAATTGTTTCATTTGCTGTGTGGCACGTAGCCACAATCGGTCAATGGCAAAAAGATAGCTCTTAACGAAAGCTAAAATATTGCTCATGGGTGTCAAGGTCGTAGGTAGACTGTAATGTTTTTTTTTGGATTTAAAAAAATGGACAGCATCATTTTCAAATGTGAACGGAAAGTTTATTTTTGCTAGCTCCTTAACGGTACGTCGGATCGGGAATCGGTCAATGGCAAAAAGATAGCTCTTAACTAGGGCTAAAATATTGCTCATGGGTGTCAAGGTCGCTGGTCGACTGGAAAGTGTTTTTTTATTTAAATAAAAGAATTGACTTAGCCCACGAAAAGTTGAAATTGGAGATCGATGAAATTGTAAACACTACTGAATACAATGATAAACAAATGACAGATCATGACATATTACAAATGGCCGAAACGTCATTTCAAAATCATATCATCCCTATTGGAAAACCCTTTACTTCTACTCGTATATGGGGATTCCATGTCAAATAAGTCCATTTTTAAAAGCGATCTCTTCTGATCGATATAATATTTGCACCAAGTTTAGTCCTATTACATTTGGTATTTTTTGATTGGTAGACTTCGATACCTCGATTCTAAACTATGCTAAGTGCAAAAAGGAAGTTTTTCAGGAGAGGCGATCAAAGTTTGATGCATTTTTTTAAATTTGTGTGGAATTCCTTTATAATGGAAATCGAATCACCTTTACTGTGTTGTGAATGACTTTTGATTGGGTTGGCGGATAAACGCCAAATTTTGACTGAATATAATCTGGCATATTTAGAAATAAAAAAAGCTATTTCCCTAAAAACATGCTAAGTCGACTTAGCATGTTTTAGAATGGAGGTATCGATTTGCTAAATTAGCTTCAATCAGTATGAAATTCGGCAGAAAAAGGTTTCCTATTATATGAATGAACACTTTTAAATTTGGAAGAAATCGGTTCAGATTTAGATATAGCCCCCATATATAAGTTACCCCAATTTGACATGTAAGCCCTGTAAAAATTTTATTTTATATCCAATCAGAGACTGTATTTTATATCCGATCAGAACGAAATTCGTCAGAAAGAGGTCTGTTTACATGAATGAATATTCAGGGAAATCGGTTCAGATTTAAATATAACCTCCATATATATGTTCCTCCTGATTTGGTATCAAAGCGCTATATAAGTTGTACTTTACTTCCGATCATTTAAATTTTCAAGAAAGATGTTTCTCAATTTAGGAACGAATATTGCTAAATTTAGCGATTATCGGTATAGAATTAGATAATATGTTTCTACCCATTTACCAACTATTCCAAATTAGTATCGCAATGACCCTTATCGCATTGTTAGGGAGGTAGGTGTAGGGTATTATTTAGTCGGCCCCGCTGGTTAAATTATAAAAATATTGCCAATGTAAATTAGAGAACTGCTCTCTAATTTCACGTCTGTAAACCATAAAACGTCAAACCCAAATATTCTTTGTTGTTTCCCAGAAAAAAGAAAATCTAAAAAAATAATTGTCTATAATTAACATTATCTACCGCCATATTATCATATTACAGTAGCTAGCTCGGTAAACGTTGATTTGCCCTTCCCGGTAGATAGGACAAAGTCAAACGGTAGCGTTGTTCTGTCCTTCCCAATAAAATACGTTCTTAGAAACATATAATAATTTCCGACTTTTTGTTTATTAATGTATTGGGCCTTATTCATGCAGCGTAAATAGTGTATATTTCTAAATTCCAGGCACATATGTTAAAAAATGTAAGCATCATAAACGGCTTATACTTATAAAATCATAGATATCCACAGTTTTCACTAGAAACGATTTAATTCAATATGAAGTACAAAAGCTTAAATTTACGCATGATGGTTTAAAAATGTGTCCCATAGAACGAATTTTTTAACTTTTATATGGTAGCAATATCAAAACATGGACCGATGTTCCCCATTTTCACTAGGAACGATTAAGTGTAATATAAAGTATAAAATCTTAAGTTTCACATAGATCAAGTGAAGAATATGTTCTGTACAGCGTCAAGAAGTGACATCGGTGGGGACCTTTATATGGTGGCTATACCAAAACATGGACCGATGTACCCAATTTGTTCCAGGGACGACTAGATCCATTATAAGGTGTTATTTCTTACATTTCAACCAGATCTATTGAAAAATAGGTTCTCTATAGTGTCAAGAAGTGACATCGGTGAGGACCTTTATATGGGAGCTGTATCAAAACATGGATCAATGTACCCCATTTTTGGTCGGTACGATTAGGTCCACTATAAAGTATGGGCTTAAAATTCAGCCACATCAATTGAAGAATCCGTTCTTTAGAGAGTCAAAAGGTGGCATCGGTGGGGACCTTTATAAACGGACTAGATCATAACATGGACCGATGTGCCCCATTTTTATTAGGGAATTTTTTTATTATTATTATTATTTCCTTTAGATTCTATAAGAATCATGGGGTCTATAAGCATAAAACATGTTATGAAAATTTTATTTTTCTAGAATTTTTTTTATAAAATTTAATCAATATTGCATTTTGTTGAAATTAAATTTTTCTGCAAAATTTTGTTGAAATTGAATTTTCCAAAAAAAATTGTTGAAATTGCATTTCGCTAGAAAAATAGTTGAAATTGTATTTCTCTAGAAAAATAGTTGAAGTTGAATTTCTCTAAGAATATACAATTTAAAAAAAAGGGTTTTTAACGAAATTTTCAAGAGAAATGTAATTTCAAAAATTTTTTGTAAAAACTACAACTTCAAAAAAATTTTATAGCAACAATCAATATTAGAAATTTTCTAAAAAAATTCTAGAAAAATAAAATTTTGTTGAAATTTTTTAAGAAAAATTAAATTTTTATGAAATTTTCTTAAGAAACGTAATTTCTAGCGCATTACATTTTTTAAATTTCGATTTAATTTATTTTTTCGCGAAAATTACGTTGAAATTTAATTTGATACACATTAATAAAAATTGAATTTTTGTAGCAAAATAAATACATTGAAATTGTATTTCTGTACAAAATTTTGTAAAAAACTCAATTTCAAGAAATTTTGTAGAAAAAATCAATTTCGACGAAATTTTCAAGAAAAATACAATTTCAAAAAATCATTTAAATGATATTTCTTTAGAAAATTTCGTTGAAATTACATTTTTTACAAAATTTTGTTGAGATTGCATTTCTCTACAAAAATAGTTGAAATTATAGTTTTTTAGAGGAATGTAATTTCTAGACTATTCCATTTTTTTAATTTCGGTGAAATTTAATTTTTGGCGAAAATTACGTTGAAATTTAATTTTTACAAAATAATAAAAATTGATTTTTTCTAGCAAAATACGTTGAAATTGTAGTTCTCTAAAAATTTTTTAAAAAATGCAATTTCTCTAGTTGTAACAGCATTTCTCTAAAAAATTTGATTTTTTAGAGAAATTCATCTTTATCTAACGAAATGTAATTTCAACAAAATTTTTTAGAAAATATAATTTCAACAAAATGTTTTAAGAAAAATAAAACTTTAACGAAATTTTCTAGAAAAATGTTATTTCAAAGATTTTTTGTAAAAATAAACTGTCAACAATATTTTGTAGCAAAATGTAATATTGATGAAATTTTCTAAAAAAAACAATTTCTAGAAAAATAAAATTTTCATGAAATTTTCTATAAATGTGTGTTTCCACCGAAAATGACCCGTTTCCCGTGAATTGCACGTCACTTTTTAAGCCCTTTAGAAACACTGTTCTAACGGTGGTTTACGAACAAAACAAAAGCAAGCTGAAAGCTGAAACCTTTTTTCATGCTTAGCAACAATTTCAAAGGCGACAAGTTAAAATTTAAAGTTTTTTTAATAGTTCAAAAACACCATCACCTACTGTAACGACCGTTACCCCAAAAGCACAAAATTTGTTTTTTTCGTAATTCATTCAAACGACTTAATTTTATAGTAGCGGAAAATAAGAAGGTAAGTAAGATGAATAATATTGTAAGGCCAAAGAAGCATCAAAAGCCTGTTTTGATTTTTTAAACATTTCTTTAAGATGTAACGACCGTTACCTTTTTCTTTTGGCGTTTTGCATTTGAACTGTTTTCGTCTTACTTAACTGGATTCTTACTGATTTTAGCTGAAAAACCATATAGCAACTTACCAAGATGCAAAAATACTGAAAAAAACGAAAATATGACGAAGGAAAGCATGAGGCTTCTTGGCAAAAGAGAGAGAGCGCCAAGACTATATCAAAAAAGGGTGATGTCGGACGAACGCCAAAGTCAGGAAAGAAATAACAAACGCGTAAACAAATTTCGTGAGAAAAAAACAAAAAAACGTTTAACTTTTTATAATGTAACGACCGTTACTTTTAAAAAAAATTTTTTTTGTGACTAATTTTCTATGGTTGGAAAATAAACCCATTCCTTAAACAAAACATTTCAAAGAATTTAATCAGATTTTTTACTTGACACATCCTGTGCAAAATTTTACAATACATGATGTTTGTTTCCGAAATTTGAAATCAGCACATTTATAAAGTAACGACCGTTACTTTTTTAAAGGTCAAAAAAATTATTGAAATTAAACTTTTTATGAATTCTTTCGGTTGCTACCGACGCTTGAACTTTCGTAAGTCCAAAATTAAGCAATACTCGTGGCATAGTTGCTTAGGTTGGAATTTTATTTAAAAAATCTCCGAAAATCGGTAACGACCGTTACTTTGGAAACACCCAAAATTTTTGGAGAAATATTCAAAGATATTATGTTTAGAAAAATGCAATTTCAAACAAAATTTTATAGAAAATCAAATTTTGACGATTTTTCATAAAAATACAATTTCTATGAAACTTTTTACAAAAATGCAATTTAAAAAAAAATTGTTATCACATCTAACGGTGTTTCTTTTGTGCCAAAAAATGCTAGATTTCTCAAAGACGCCTTTTTGTTTTCGTTTTTAAAAAATGTTTTTTTAAAATTTCGGCGGAATTAAATTTTTCTATAATATTTTTTTGAAATTGCATTTTTCTACAATTTTGTTCCAAATTGCATTTTCTTACTAAATATCGTTAAAAATCATCTTTCTAAAATATTAAATTTTTTTATTTTTTAATTTTCGCGAAAATTTCGTTGAAATTAAATTTCTACAAATTACTAAAAATTGAATTTTTCTAACAGAATACGCTGAAATTGCATTTTTATAAAAAATTTTGTAAAAAATGTAATTTCAGAAAATTTTGTAGAATAAAGCAATTTCGGTGAAATTTTTAAGAAAAATTCAATTTTAATGAAATTTTTTTAGATAAATGCAAATTGGATAACATTTTCTAGAAAAAAAATTTGTAGAAAAATCCAATATCAAGATATTTTGTGAAATAATGCAATTTCAAAAAATCTCAAAAAAATTTGTTTTGAACGCATATATTAATATATTACAACAAAATATATTTGCGAACTGACTGTAACAAATAAAATATGTGTTTAGACACAAACAAAGATATTGTTTAAGAATTCATCCAAATACATTATATTTAAAAAAATATTTTAACTTTGCTGACTTTGTCAATTTTTAATTTTATTTTTTCCCAAATTTCGTGTTATACTCGTACTTTATAGTTAAAACTGTCGTAAGCAACATTTTCTTTTGTTTTACAGCACTAATTTTTAATTTATAAATAGTCCAATTGTCAATCCATCAATGCTATTTTTCGTTACCAAAGATTATACGATTTAAATTTTAATAGAATTTTACAAACATAACAAATTTAAAAAAAAAATTGAACCTTTAATTTCTAAAAAAAACTAAATTAAGGCATCTAAACATTGCCAAAATATTTAAATACAAATTAATCATTGTTTCGAAAATATTATTTCCATATAAAAAAATATAAGGATGAAAACATAATTTTGTTTAGAACAACATCCTCCCAAACATATAATATTTGTGTCAAATATTATATATTTGGACTGTACCCTAAACATATGTATGTTTCCAGCAGAATATGTTTGGAACAATATACTACAGAAGCGATTTTTTTTCAGCGTGTTCCAATTTAAATTTAATTTATCCGATATTTCGCAATTTCCTTGAATTGCTTCATCAGGGATGTTCTACAATTATTAAACAGAAATTAATGTTATTATTATCACAGATTTTTAAATATTATTAACTAAATAAGTATAAATAATTATTTGTAAATAACAGGTAAACAGAAAGAAATTTTATTTTTCGCCTTAATTACGTTGAAATTTATTTTTTTACAAATTAATAAAAATGCGTCTATATAGTAGCAATATCAAAACATGGACCGATGTTCCCCATTTTCACTAGGAACCATTAAAACATAAATTCATAAATGTCGGCCAGATCAAATGAAAAATGTGTTAAGAAGTGACATACATGGGGACCTTTATATGGGGGATATACCAAAACATGGAGCGATGTACCCAATTTGTACTAGGGACAACTAGACCCATTATAAATTTTTATTTCTTAAATGTCAGCCAGGTCTATTGAAAAATGTGTGCTCTAGAGTGTCAAGAAGTGACATCGGTGAGGGCTGTATTAAAACTTGGACCAACGTACCCCATTTTTGCTCGGAACGATTAGGTCCACTATAAAGTATGAATCCGATATTGAAGAATCCGTTAAGTAGAGAGTCAAGAAGTGGCATCGGTGGGGATCTTTATAAAGGGGCTAGATCATAACATGGGCCGATGTATTCCATTTTTACTACACGCTGAAAAAAAATCGCTTCTGTAGTATATTGTCCCAAACATATTCGGCTTGAAACATATATATGTTTAGTGTACACTCTAAACATATAGTATTTGGTAGATACAAAAAAAATTATATTTGGGAAGATGTTGTTCTAAACAAAAATATGTTCCCATGCTAATATTTTTTTATTTGGAAATAAAGATTATTTTGTATTTAAGTATTTTGGCAATGTACCAATTCCTTAATTTAAAGACAAGTTTTCTATTTTCAGAAGTTCAAAGCAATTTTTTTTATAAATTTTATGTTTGTAAAATTCAGTTAACACTTAAATCGCATAATCTTTCGTAACTAAAAATGGCACTGATGGATTGACAAAAAGTGATGAATTGTAATACTTATAAATTACAATTTATTGGTGTAAAACAAGCCTATTGCTGCTAGAGACATTTTTAACTACAAAGTTCAACACGAAATCTAGAAAAACTAAAAAAATTCAGCAAAGTTTAAAAAAAAAAGTAATTAAAATATATTTGGAAAACATCTTAAACAATAACTTTGTTTGTGGGTAAACACATATTTTATTTGTGAAAGTCAGTGCGCAAATATATTTTGTTCTAATATATTAATTTTGTTAAATTTAAAAATTGTTTTTTTAGAAAAATGTAATTTCAACAAAATTAAAAAAAAAATGTAATTTTAACAAAAATTTGAAAAACGTGTAATTTCAACAAAATTTTGTAAAAAATTCAATTTTAAGAAATTTTCTACAGAAATTTAATTTCAAAGAATTTTTGTAAAAAATTCAATGTCAACAAAATGCAATATTGATGATATTGATTTGTAAGATATTTTTTTAGAAAAACTAAATTTTTATGAAATTTTCTAGAAATATACAATTTCAACGAAATATTTTAGAAAAAATCAATATTTACGAAATCTCCTAGAGAAATATTCGAAGACATTTTTTTTTGAAAAGTGCAATTTCGAAGAAATTTAACATAGTATAATGGTGATGATAAGCAAATTTCATAATCATTAATAATTCATCATCAACCATTTGTATTCCTATCTAGTTTCACACGTCTCTTCATTTTTTAATGCAATATGAAGAATATGTTTATGATTTAGTAAATAACATTTCATTTCCTCCATTGATATTTCAATAGTTTATTTTTAAACAAAACTATTTACCACGACCATATTGGTATAGAATAACTTAATTAAATAATATTTATGGACAAATAAGAACGACTCATAACCAACTAACCAAAATACACTTTATATCAATATGAGTAGTAGTTGTAAATAATAAAAATGGTTCCATTTTAATGGACTCATACCATCTCTATACTAACGTAATTATGTACGTATGTATGTACGTTAGAGTGGCGTCAAACAATAATTGGTTTTGTTCAAAGCTTATATGAAAATTTGGTTTGTGTTAAGTATATTCGCAAAATATTTCGTTGCTGCGATGAAGAAATTAGGGGCTATTTGCGGTTTTAATAACCTTTTTACATTTTTATTTTTCCCTTAATAAAAATGTTAATTTTTATTACTTTTAAGAATTGACCACTAAACATAAAAATCTTGACCGTTACTTATAGGGCGACGTGACTTCCTTTAAAGTTGCAATATAAAGTCACGTGTAAATTTTAGAGCATTTTTTAAAAAATCGGTAATAACTTCTACAATTTTGGTCCGATTTTCTCTTTTAATGGCTTGTTACAGAACTGCTGATCTAGATCTAGATTTAATTTTTATAAAAAATTAAATCTGCCAAGGCCGTCAACTTTTTACTTGATGGGTTAAATCGAATTAATTACCTTAAAAATGATCTACAGGCATTATTTTAACCTCATAAGCTTATTTTTTTAGAATTTGGACATTTTGTAAATTTGTGTAAAAAATTGCTCAAATTCAAGTGAAAATAAAAAAAATCAAAGTCGAAAAATATAACAATTGTTCTAGATTTCTAGACTAGAGAACATATTTTGAATGAAATGGCTATTTTCGAGATAATTTCAGCTTTTGAGGTTGAAATACTGCGTGTAGGATCATTTTTATTGAAAACAATTAGCTTTAACCCATTTGGGACCAACAATCAAATAAAAAGTTTATTTTTTTTACAAAAAAACGGGCCAAAATTGTAGAAGTTATTTCCGATTTTGTAAAAAAAAAATTACTAAAAATTGCACTAAAATTGAGAAAAAAGTGACTTTATATAGCAACTTTTTTAAAGGAAGTAATGGTCCAGATTTTAATGTCCAGTGGTCAGTTCATAAAAGTAATAAAAATTTAAAATTTTATTAAGGGAAAATCTGTATACTTAAAACAAACCATATTTTTATATAAGCTTTGAACAACGCGACCTTTTTTTCGTCCTCACAAATGAAGCCACTCTAATGTACGTCACTACGTATAGATAGGAGAAATGATTATTACACCAACAAAAATGCCTTAAGCAGCAACATCGTCTGCAGGGTAGACAATAAAAACAAGTAAGGGAAATTCGAAGTTGATGGCGGTCAATAGCGGACAGATGGACATGGCTAAATCGTCTTAGAATTTTGCGACGAATTAGAATATGAGCGATTTCATGTCAAGTGATTGCATTATTAAAACCGATGTCTTCGGATCAGTATGAAGCTTGCACCAAACTTAAGCCTATTGGATAGTAGTTATGACACAAAATTTCAACCAGATCGGTTAAGGACTGTCCGAGTTGGAGTGTGTTGGATTTTGAAATTTTGGTCAAACGGCCCTATTTTCCCATCCATATAACTAATTACACTGTGCGACAGCCAAAATCGGTGGGGGAATCTGAGATACCGGGAAAAGTTATATCAGTCAAAAAAAGTTACGCTTGTCCCGGCGTTTCGCTGGGTCAAATTGACTTCATATTTGGTATGTGTCAATATTTTTTCTACCTCAGGCTAAGGTCAAAAATGGACTATGTTTGAGTACCTCCCCCTCGAAGGGTCAACATTTTGTGAAATATTAATTATCCCATAACTACTACAGTACCACTCAGGAATTGTGAAATTCCACACATAGTAATAGTTTCTTGATCGCTATCGTCTTGAGAAAAATGGGCGAAGTTGCCACGCAACTTTTTGTAGTTACCATACAAATGGACCTTGATTCCAGTCCATACAAATACTTAAAATTTTGTTGAGTGTAATGCCTTTACAGTACCTATAGTCCCGTGCAAAATGGGCTTTATTATCACGCCCTTTTGGTACCTCCCATAAAAGTGGGCCATTTTGCACAAAATATGATATTAATCAATGGGCGATATTGCACGCCCCTTTCAAAACTAAATAGCCAAAATAAAAAATATGAAAAATATATTTTCTGAATTTCCCTATTTTTACAATATGGGTCATAATTTATATATTTATTAATATATTTTCAATATTCTCAATTTGTTGCAGCAAAATGGGACTAGTCGTTCTCGAGTTATGTCAAACAAAAGACCCCAAAACGTGACAAATTCCCCTACATGATACTTACATCAAATCGATATATTTTGATTCCTAGACGTTAACCTGCGAAACGCCAGGACACGTATAACATTTTTTGACCGATATAACTTTTCCCGGCGTGTCAGAACCTCCGGCGATCACTGACCCCTACCATTTGTCGCACGGTGTTACCTATTGTATTTAGAAAATTTAGCACAAAGTATTTTCGATAGCTTTTTCTTCAATTTTTCCAACAAAAAATTCACAAAAATATTTTTGTTTGGACATTTTTGTCAAAAAAAACATATGGGCATTTCCGCGGAAATGAATATGGAAAAGAATATTCTAAAGCTATTAATTTATTTTAAAAGAGGATTAATGTAGACACCAACTAAAAATGTCGTCGATTGTAAGATGTTCCGATGGATTTATTCCGCTCTTTGGACTAAAGCGTTTATTCCGAAGTCTTCCACATCAAAATCACCTCCGAGGTAACTAAACTCTCTTATTTCCTTGCAATCTTTGTGGTCGAATATCGCGAAAACAAGATCTATCCTAGAAAAGAGCTAACCTAGAAATACGACTAGCACCACTGGAAAATTGACGAATTGACATGTATAAGACCCTCTGATGATATCCCCGCACAGGATTGAAATACGTATAAGGGTATGTGATAACATGGCTTTCAGAGCGCAGTGTCTTATCTTTTCCAATACACCACAAAAGTCTCTCTTTCGAAAGAAAGAGTTGATCGAAAAAGCTGAACAATTCTATCCTAGAAAAGAGCTAACCTAGAAATACGACTAGCACCACTGGAAAATTGACGAATTGACATGTATAAGACCCTCTGATGATATCCCCGCACAGGATTGAAATACGTATAAGGGTATGTGATAACATGGCTTTCAGAGCGCAGTGTCTTATCTTTTCCAATACACCACAAAAGTCTCTCTTTCGAAAGAAAGAGTTGATCGAAAAAGCTGAACAATTCGAATGTGAGAACATTCAATAAATAAATCTAATTAAAAATTAAATCTCGATCATTAACAAAAAAACTTCTAAAAACACAATTATTATATTTGTATTATTTCGATGGATGCATAATTTAAAAAGCTAAAAAAAAACCAGTAAGGAAAGGCAAAAGTCGGGCGGGGCCGACTATATAATACCCTACACCACTCTCGTAATATTGAATAACTCTGATATATAAATTTGGTAATTCATGTATAAATTGTTTACATAAATGTACTTTTGGGACATTTTATACTTAAATAATACCCTGTACCACAGTGTGGTGTAGGGTATAAAAACGATTGGATCTAAAGAGCCCAATCGGATGAAACATATATATGGGAGCTATAGCTAAATCTTAACCGATTTTCTTCAGATTCGGTAGTGTTGGTTCATGGATCAAGAAATACTACCATTCTAAATTTAAAAATAATGATTGGATTTAAAATACAGCTTCTATAGGACTAAAGAGCAAAATCGAACGAAACATACATATGAGAGCTATAGCTAAATCTTGACCGATTTTCTTCAAATTCGGCAATGTTGGTTCATGGATCAAGAAACTCTACCATTCTAAATTTCATATATATGGGAGCTATAGCTAAATCTTAACCGATTTTCTCCAAATTCGGTAGTGTTGGTTCATGGATCAAGAAACTCTACCATTCTAAATTTCAAAACGATTGGATGTAAAATACAGCTTCTATAGAACTAAAGGGCCAAATCGGACGAAACATATATATGGGAGCTATATCTAAATCTTGACCGATTTTTTTCAAATTCGGTAGTGTTGGTTCATGGATCAAGAAACTCTACCATTCTAAATTTCAAAATGATTGGATGTAAAATACAGCTTCTACAGGACTAAAGAGCAACATCTGACGAAACATATATATGGGAGCTATAGCTAAATCTTAACCGATTTTCTTCAAATTCGGCAATGTTGGTTCATGGATCAAGAAACTCTACCATTCTAAATTTCAAAATGATTGGATGTAAAATACAGCTTCTACAGGACTAAAGAGCAAAATCGGACGAAACATATATATGGGAGCTATAGCTAAATCTTAACCGATTTTCTTAAAATTCGGTAGTGTTGCTTCATGGATCAAGAAACTCTACCATTCTAAATTTCAAAACGATTGGATGTAAAATACAGCTTCTATAGGACTAAAGGACCAAATCGGACGAAAGATATATATTGGACCTATATCTAAATCTGAACCGATTTCAACCAAATTCAATAGCGATCGTAACAGCTGCGAAATACTCTAAACTGCAAAATTTCAGAACGATCGGAGTGAAATTGCGACCTGTAGTCGACGAACAACTTTACATGGACAGACGGACGGACGGACGGACAGACATCGTTAAATCGACTCAGCTAGTGATTCTGAGTCGATCGGTATACTTTAAGGTGGGTCTAGCTATGTTATTTTCCGGTGTTACAAACATCTGCCGTGAAACAAACTTATAATACCCTGTACCACAGTGTGGTGTAGGGTATAATTATTTATACTTTGGGCAAAATTTTCTAAATACAATAGGGAAAATAGGGTCGTTTGACAAAATTTTTAATATACAACACCCTACAACTCAAACAGTCCTTAACCGATCTCGTTGAAATTGTGTGTCATAACTACCATCTAATAGTATAAACTAGACATCCCGATCAAAGGACTTCGGTTTCAAAAGTTCACACACATAACATGAAATCTCCCATATACATATTGACAAATCCTGGTTTGCGGACGTTTAGTACGCATTTTGTTTTGCTAATGTTCATCCCGTTGGCATTCTGAATGCCATATAACCTTCAGAGTTCTTTGAAATGACATTTAAATATTTACCTGAATACTCTTGATGAATGCGATACGGACGTTACAAAAATGGAAGTCGATTTTAAGATTAACGTCAATTTGCATTTTTTTAACTAAGTTTTCTTAGTAATCAGAAAATCGAAATACATTCAAGAAAAAGTATTATTTAAGGATATTAAAACAGCTATTATTAGAATAAAACACTTCGTGCTTCGTCCAAAAACTAGAAATTGGCCTGTTGCAGACGTTACACAGCAATTTTAACACGTTAAAACGGCAATATTATGCGGAAATTTTCATGTAATGGGTCAGAATACTTAATATAGACCTACGTAGTTTATTTTTGGCTAAAATATAATTTTTTTGAAAAAATTTTATGTGCATTTTAGTATGAATTTGAAAAATTAAAAAAAAATAGTTTTTGGGTTTTTTTTTCGATTTTTCCAAAGTTTACCTTGTTTTAAAGAGGACACAATATGCAATTTTTTTTGAAAATTTTTAAAAAAAAAATTACGAAAGTTTTTTTTGAAAAAACCTTCTAGAAAAAATTGCTGCCTTCTCGATTTTCTTCAAATTTTCACAGAATATTCGTCGCTTTTTGGGAACCTCAATATTTGTAAAAGTTGTGGACGAAATACCAAGACTAGTCTGACAATTTTCGTCTGTTTTTGCAAAACCCTGCACAGTGGTATGAATTCAAAAAGGGTAAATAATTCGACCGTTTCTTAACCAAACAACCGATTGCGACAAAACTTGGCATGGTAGATGAAGAGGTGTTAGAGAAGTTAAGTTTTTTATTTGGCCCCCCTATGTCAGACAGGGGCGATGCTAGAGGTCCTCAAATTTGGCCACATGGGGTGAAGAAAATGTTCAAGCGCGTGTAACTCGTGTTTCTCTTCCGATTTATAAAATTTTGTTTGTTCTACTAACGGAGGTCTAAAAAACTTTTTATACCTAAGAATTACCTCGTATAGTTACAGAGATATCTGCAATTGAAAATTGAATTTTTAATTTTTTCCCTTACCGTGTGCTAGTATTTTGTAAATATCGTAGCACAATATGCACCGATTTCATTCGAAAAAAAATGTGTTCGATATACCCAATAGTACAAATAGTTATGACCACTTGAATGTATATATATTTATACATTTTCCTAAAAAAAAGTGACCAAAGTCAGATTTTTTTTTTGAAAATATAAGTTCAAATGTCCACAACCTTTGCACTATTGGTCATAACTTTTGTTATAACATATAGGAAATTTTTTGCCCATCAAGATATGTTGATACGGCTGAAATCGGTGCATATTGTGCTCCGATATTTACAAAATACTAGCACACGGTAAGGGAAAAAATGAAAACTTCGAAATAATTCTTAGAAGTAATTAAATTTTTAGTAGATCGATTTTGAAAATCGAGGGGGTGTAATTTTTTTACAAAGGTTTTATCAAAAAGCAATTAAAAATTTCGTAAAACACAAAAACTCATTTTTTAAATTTTTTCAAAAATTAAAATTCCAATACAATTTTTTCAAAAAAAAAAAAATTAAAAAAAAATATAGCGAGATCTTATTTTACCTATTTGTAACTGCTTATAAACATTTTAGGCAAAACTATGTCGATATGTCGACCTATGTCGATATTAAATATTCTGACCCTAATGTTACTCGTATAATTTATATGTACTAGAACCCGCTGTAAGTGTAATTTCAATAGTTAGATCATTAGAATGTACCTCAAAATAATGATTTAATTGCACACCTGGCATTTTTTTACATTTTTGGAATACACTTTTTTGGATTTGCCCATATGGGGACTCTGATCAATATTTCAAGGTGTTACAAACGGTGTGACAAAATGAATATACACCCATCCAATGATGGAGGGTATAAAAACTATATATTGCATAGCGTGCTATAGGATATTAACAAATTTTGAATTGAATATGACATTACTTTATCAAAAGTCAAACTTAACTTCAGGAAGTCCTAACCGACAGTTAATTTGTCAGTTTGTGAGGATTTCATCATCTCCAACGGTCCGTTTGTGTTACATGGACTTCCAGAAAACCCGAGAAAACGTGTGAGGGTTGAAAGTTCATATTCCTATTAAATTTTATTTTGTTAACATTTTTGTTACTTTAATAAATTCAATATTTTATATAGGGTTAAATTTGTTGAGTTGCGCTCTGTTATTGTATTTGTGTGATAATTATCAATGAAATTGTTTTTTGTGTTTATTACAAAATTGCATGATGATTTGTGTTAGTTTAATTAATAAAGGAGAATGTTCACAATTGGCTAAGATGTTGCGTGTCCTACATGTATAGGATGTCCCAAAATTCAGGCCGTATTGGAAAAGAGTAAAATAACGTCAATTGTGCTATAAATGTTGTGTTTGTTTGGTAAGCGACTAGCGATTCAATATGTTTACGCCTAGTAGTAGTAGTAGCAAAATCTTGGGCGAAAAATACCATTGAATTTTAAATAATGGGCTTTAAAAGCATTGCTCGTATATATAAAAATGATTATTGTAAAATTATTAATTTCACTGCAAGATATGAACACTTTTTGAAAAATACACGAACTTGACAGTATAGGTTCGATTCTACTGCCAAATCCCTATACTCGGATTGTCGAAATTGGTGACCAATAATTTGTTATGGGCCTCAACAGTTTCTGAAAGCTTTTGTCCAACAACTAATTCAGACTTGGTGATACTGCTTAACCTTATTTGGCAATAATGTAGCTAAGAACATGCTGAACAGAGTTTGTTAACTTACAGGGACTCGTAATTTTTCAAACAAAATTTTAGCCACGGTAAATCTGAACATCTTTTGTGAACGTATCAATACAATCTGAACGTGTCTAGGCACCCGAAATAGCTCAAAAATACCACATTGTACCTCAAAAATGTTAGTACTTCACTATTTTGTAACAAAAATATTTTTATGGTGTAGGGTATGTTCAGCAACTTATAGAAAATATAGGCTAATATTTTTGTGCAACATGTTAATATGCTCCCCCACATAACTGTAATTTCTGGTCGTTCTCAACAATTGACCATTTCGGAGACATCATTGAGACGAATTTTGCATAAAGACCTTGGTATGACGCCATACAAAGTCCAATTGGTTCAGGAGTTGAAGCCAACTGACCATCAAATGCTTTTTCAGTAGTTTTTTCAAAAAAAAAAAGTTATTGGGCGGACCCTTTAGTTTCAAATATAAATAAAAAATTTGTTGCATATCTTTAGGCGGTAGAGTGAACCCACTTTAAACTATGTGCTGTGTGCACTGTATTAGTATGTGTTGATTAATAACACAGAAAATGAAATTTGGACAAATTTCAAGAAATTTTGTAAAAGACCGCAATATTAATTAAATTTTCTACAAATATTCCTCAAAAAAATCTTTTTCCTGAAATTTTTGTAGAAAACCGCAATTTTAAATAATTTTTTTTTCTTTTACATATTTGCATTTTGCATTGCTGCTTTTCCCCTTGGTGGTTTTTAGCTTTTAACTATTTTGATAGTACATAGCATACTTTAGGGCGCATGCTCAGGTCACTTTTTAATGCCGTACCGTCATTTTTTAATGACGTACCGTCATTTTTTAATGACGTACCGTCATTTTTTAATGACGTACCGTCATTTTTTAATGACGTACCGTCATTTTTTAATGACGTACCGTCTTTTTTTAATGACGTACCGTCACTTTTTAATGCCGTACCATGACTTTTGCCCACCGTCACTTTTTAATGCCGTACCGTCATTTTTTAATGACGTACCGTCATTTTTTAATGCCGTACCATGACTTTTGGCGCCAAAACCAAACGTTTGCAAAATACATATCTCTCATTTTTTTTATTTTTATTTCTTTTTATTCCAAGGCTGAGGCTGAGACGTACCGTCACTTTTTAATGCCGTACCATGACTTTTGCTCACCGTCACTTTTTAATGCCGTACCGTCATTTTTTAATGACGTACCGTCATTTTTTAATGACGTACCGTCATTTTTTAATGCCGTACCATGACTTTTGGCGCCAAAACCAAACGTTTGCAAAATACATATCTCTCATTTTTTTTATTTTTATTTCTTTTTATTCCAAGGCTGAGGCTGGGACCGGAATTTGTAATATTCGATATTTTCCTCAACGGCGCGGCGCCGCGCATTCCAACGATAGACCTTTCTGAAAATTTGGTGATAAGAAATTTTATTGGTTTGAGATAGAAGTTCAATGTTTTTATTGTGAGTTATACGGGTCTGTTCTGTAATCACGGCGATTTGTAATCACGGTGATTTTAAAATCACCGGCGACTTAACATCAACAGTAACATAACAGTTCGAAATCACCCGAACATAATTCGAACCAACAGTGATTGTTAGTC
Source organism: Eudasyphora cyanicolor (assembly GCA_963930755.1). Lineage (NCBI taxonomy): Eukaryota > Metazoa > Arthropoda > Insecta > Diptera > Muscidae > Eudasyphora > Eudasyphora cyanicolor. The sequence goes on along the minus strand of OZ005736.1, from coordinate 51,808,475 downwards.
GATGGTGATTTAAAAATCACCTTGCTACAGAACAGACCGATAGTTCGACACAAACATTTCATGTGTTGCTGTTGGTTTTTCTGTTTGCTGCATTTACATAGAGAGAGACAGATTGACGTAGGTAAATACTTGTAAATATATAATTTAGTCTCCAGCAAAAAAGTTCTTCAAGATAAATACCCGCGTGGTTAAATCAGTGAAGAAATATGTACCATAACTTTCATTTAATATTTAGTATTTTCCCAGTGAACGGGAGGCAGTGACGGCGGCTAACAGATGCCCCGTTACATTACATGCAATCAAAACAAACAGTAAAAAATTAATATTTGCTTTTCGTTTACTTTTTTAACTCATCAAAACCAAAACTACTACGAAATTTCCGGAATTCAAAGTCGTGCTACACACGAGGCAATTTTTTTTACATGCAAGTGTCAAAGTTTTTAGGAGAGAGAGGCAGAGAGCTCTTTCCGCCTGCCTCTCTCTCCTACTAACTTTGACAGTTGCTTGGCAAAAATTGCCGAGTGTGCATCTGGACATACTTCGAAGAGTACGGACGTGTTTTTCTGTAACTGTCAAACAAACAAAAAATATTTTCCCAACATTTTTTTTTCGATCGAATGTATTTTTTTCGATTTTTTTCAATTTTAACTTGAGTTTTGATAAATTGTATTATTAACATTCAATAAAATTTGAGCCGAAGGAATTGGCTAATTCCATTTCGGACCATTTGAAGCAGAAAAAGCACCCGGATAAGAAATTGGGGAAACTCCTTATGGAAGCTGTTTTTCAAGAAAATTAAGATATGGAACAAGAACAACCAATGTTGATGTACCCAAACAAAGAAGTTTGAGCAATTCGATGGAATCCCTTGACATTCCTCATGGATATACCAAGAATCCCAGCTGTGGATCAAAAAATGTATATTTATGTGCAGATGGAGACAATTTGCCGTAAGGAAACGAGAATCATGTAAGTGGAATTTCTCAATCATCTGTTCCACCTGGGCCAAATCACGGCATTCGATATAGAGTTCTTTACGATCGAAATTACTTTTTTAAACTACTCTCGAATTCACGTAGATGTTTTCGTAAAAACCAATGGACCTTCTCTGGTTAATTTTTTATTAATCCAATGTTTAATTTTTCTTATTAACAAAAATTAAAATGTCTTTTACCTCTGCAGTCATGGCTTTATCCGTTATGCTTATAATTTAGTTATAAGTATAATCATTAAATAAATAAATAAATAAATAAAATAAAATGTCTTTTCCTTCGAATAGTTCTCGATATCGAATCCCGTGATTTGCCCTATGCTCACCGCCACAGGTATTTTCTTCTTTTTTGAAGTCTTGTTGACATTTCATTTCATGTGTCTTGTTTCGCCTATCTGTGGGCTTTAGTACATTTTTGAAAGCCCAAGGGCCCCAGGGCCCGTTGCACCACTAGGCTTTTTTTTTTGTCTTTTTAGGGTCACTTCGGAGGCAGTGATGTATTTTTTTTGTTTAAACATCTGCCCGTTATAGTAGACTTTTGCCTGGAAATTTGACTAAAAATACCCCAACTTCAAAGGGCTATAAAACAAAACTTCGAGACAACTTTGCAAAACACTTTGGGGGTTTTGATATACTAGTTGTGTACTATCATGCCCAATAGGTTTTGTTCGGGAAAGATTTGATTTGATCCAAAATTTGTTGCACAGTGTTCTAAAAGAATGAATAAAAAATGTCAAATTTTTTTTTGAATACAATGGTTTCATAGCATTTCTCAATTGTTTTCATGAGAAAATTAGCCTAAAAACTGAAACAAATTATTTTTTCCATTTTAAGCTACTTTTAAAGGCATTTTTATATTTAATTATTTTACATGCACAACATATTTTATGTTTGCACTCTTTCTACAAAATCTCTATTACTAATAGTTATGAAGAGAAAAATACAAGGAGGCCAAAAAAGTTCGATTAACGGTTAAAACACAAGGAAAAATCGTACGTCCGCGACCGGCACTTAAGCCAATTAGAAAAAAAAACAATAGAGATAATTTATTGTATAAATATTCGATATAAAGCAACATTAATCCTCTTTTAAGATAAATTAATAGCTTCAGAATATTCCGTTCCATTTCGCCGATTTTTGCTTGTTACTAGATTTAGCCGAATTTGACTTCTATTCCGCCGACGTACGTGACCACATGTTTATTGCCATCATTATGAAAACTAAAACTCGATGAAACCCATCTTTTGCACTACACATAGAGCTACCAATATGCTATCAAATCACCAAAAAAATGCGTGGAAAATTTTTGTTTTCTATATTTTCAGTACATCAAAAACGTACGAACGTAAGTTCGCGACCCGCGGAAATGCCCATATTCCATTTTGGGTGATATTGAGATAGAATCTGAAATTGTTAATCCGGCTAGGAAGGGGAGGTAAGCCCTCGGTAGAAGTTGCTGAAATGTAGGTAGTGTCTGAACGGCGTTCATTATGTCCGCCGATATTTTTATTTAATGTGAAAGATGTTAAAGCCTTGATTGATCGGTTGAAGGAAAGAAATGTTGTTTTCAGAATCATTAGAAAGTCAAGACATACGAACAAATTGAATCTTCAGGATCCTCCTTAGAAATAAGGAAATAGAGCCTTATACATTCACTCCAAAGGAGATGAAGAAGAAAACCGTTGTGATTCGCGGACTGCATCATAATATGGATGTAGAGATGATTAAATTAAATGGGATAGTGCCAGATTCTGTTAACGCAGTTTCGAAGTTCCAAACCACTTTTTCAAGGAAACATGATTTTGATACAAGTCTATATCTGGTTACTCTTTCTACTGGTCGGAGCGTTAATGAGGTACGTAATATTGCTTACATTGATCATCAGAAGGTAACTTGGGAGATACCGGATAAGATGCGACATGAGGTGCAATGTTGGCGTTGCCAAAAGTGGGGTCACATGTCGAATAATTTTAATCGCCCACAGATTTGTGTGAAGTGTGGCGGGAATCAACCAATCGGAACGTGTACTTTAGAGGCAAGAACTAAACTATATTGCGCAAACCCGCTTACAAGAAGTACCTTGAGGTCAAGGAACTCACTATGGATTCCGAGAAGAAGTTTAAGGCACAGGCAGCTAGTAGTATTGCTCGCCCGACCCAATTTGGTTCTGTTCAACCCAATAATTCGTTCTCTGATATTTTGAAATTTCAGCCACCATCTCCAAGTTCGTCGGAAATGCCTCCCTTGATAAGGACATTTTTGGAGATTGCGAAAGAGCTATGTAGACAGAAAACCGTCGAGAGTAAGGTGGAACGTTTTTTAGAAGTCTCATTGCAACATGGTCCGTAGATTTGTTATCCTTCTCACATTTAATGTAAGGTCTTTCGTTAATGTGAGTCGTCGTATCTATTTTTCGGTCACTACGAATTTTAGTGATTTTATCGAGGAGACTAGGTAATGATCTGTTCGGAAGGTGTCTTTGGGATGTTATGATTTAGTTAGCGACGATAACTAACTATTACAGGGTGAGTATACCTGATATTCCATTTCCGCATAATTTTGTTGTAATTGATGTCATGGTAGACAACAGCATTAGAAAACTCCTTTTTGATTCGATTTATATTCCATGTATGTGTAATAGTGGAAGAATGTGGGCTGGCCTCTCGGGTATATCACGGCTTTCGGAGAACTATGATGGGACTTTTATAGGAGGAGGAAGATCTGAACTCTAAGCTCAATTCAGGGGGGTCGTGTCTTGTATTATGAATGGTAACACTATTTTCAATTGGATGCAAACTAATTCTTTATCCTTTCTCCTCATTTGTAATTCGTTTCCTTCTTTTCCTAATAGATCTTCCTTACTAGATCTTTTTTTGATTTCATCTGACTTGATTGATACAACTCTACCAAATTTTATAGGCTAGATACTATAAAATTTGGTAGAGTTGTATCATCTTTTTCGGATCACTTTCCCCTTAATTTGTCGTTGAACGTTCCTAGTTTTGATATTATTCTGGATCGTCGGAATCGTTTGCATCGTATGGTAAAACTGATTGGGATAAATTTCAGAACGATATTAGCTGCAATCTTCTTAACTTATATCCCCCAGTCGACCTAATTTGTGCAATTATGAGATAGACTTTATAGACAATGTGCACTCTGAGAAAAGGAGGAATGGGAAAGGTAGGTACGAACGATCTGATCTTCTAAAGAATTTATATAGGATAAAGTATTCGTGGCAAAAGGAACTCAATAGATTATATAGGACATATTATAACAAGTCAGTCCCCGACTATGCAATGTATTATGAATGGTAACACTATTTTCAATTGGATGCAAACTAATTCTTTATCCTTTCTCCTCATTTGTAATTCGTTTCCTTCTTTTCCTAATAGATCTTCCTTACTAGATCTTTTTTTGATTTCATCTGACTTGATTGATACAACTCTACCAAATTTTATAGGCTAGATACTATAAAATTTGGTAGAGTTGTATCATCTTTTTCGGATCACTTTCCCCTTAATTTGTCGTTGAACGTTCCTAGTTTCGATATTATTCTGGATCGTCGGAATCGTTTGCATCGTATGGTAAAACTGATTGGGATAAATTTCAGAACGATATTAGCTGCAATCTTCTTAACTTATATCCCCCAGTCGATCGTAATTTGTGCAATTATGAGATAGACTTTATAGACAATGTGCATTCTGAGAAAAGGAGGAATGGGAAAGGTAGGTACGAACGATCTGATCTTCTAAAGAATTTATATAGGATAAAGTATTCGTGGCAAAAGGAACTCAATAGATTATATAGGACATATTATGACAAGTCAGGCCCCGACTATGCAATTTGCTTGATTTGTAGTACCCCAGAGCAAGGAACTTATGGTGTTTTCTTTTCTAAAAAAAGATGTTACCCTGTCAGAGAGCAGCATAGTAATAATGTCGCCTACGCCCTCCTGTAGAGCTGTATTTTTTATAGTCAGAATCGATAACAAAAATGCGAAAAACCAGCCTTCTAAAGCACGGTACTATGTTCCGGTTTCACGCTGAAATCCCATACAAAAATCAAAGCTGTGAAAAAATGAGTGAAATATTTTCATTTGTGGTACTATGTTTTTTCAACGTGAGAAATTGACATTTTGCGCCGCTACAATTTAATTGAACGCCGAACAAATTGAATGCCGCCAGCATTGTACTCCCATTTATTTATATTCATGTTTGTCCGTAAGAAATTCAATTGTTGTCAATCTTAGCGATAAAATTTCCTAATAAAGAATACAATATTAAATTATCTGAAAGAAAGCTAATGCAAAGCTTTGGAACAGAAAATTATTATGTATATTGAATAAACGAGAAGAGCGACATTCCGATTGGATAGCAAAGCAAAAAAAGTGCAAAACACTGGAAGGACATGTAACTATATGTAATAATGTGGAATTTGTCTTATAATTACGTATGTACATTTACGTTTGAATGTTTAGAACAATCGTGACGAAAAGCCTGGAAAAACTTTGTGGACGGCAAACGCTACCGAAGCAGTAGAACAATGGAATTTGGCAGTGCCTGCGATCTCGTTTTTAAATGGTTATAAATAACATAGTGAGTTCTTGCCAGCCACAGGATTTGGAAGAAGAAAATCCGTTTACACCCAAAAAAAATTGTTTGCTGTTAATAACAAACAACGTCTGCTAAATTTTTGCTGTAATAGCAAAAAGTTTGCAGTTTTGCATTAGCAAACGCACTGCTGAAAAATTTGTAGTTTGCTGAAAATTTTTGCTGTTAATCAAAATATGTGAAAATAAGACAAACGTTGCCATAATTTACATGATAAAGTTCAACTACCATTGAAAATCAAAAAGGTTAAGGTCATTCGTGCGATGAGAAAAGTATATTTAAAAAAATTAAATAATTATTCGGCGATATCTATTTTCCGAGTTACGGTTCTCAATATTTTTATTTTTTCATTGGATTTTAAAAATATTGGAAATAGGAGTCGATTAAAACTGCAAAAAGTAAAACACAAATCGATAACGAATATGATTTGACGATTTCAAAATCGTAGTTCCGGACATACAATTAAAAATAATCTATTGTGTTTAGATTTTAGTTTCTAATTTTTTATATTTTAATAAAACCAAAGCTAAACATTAATATTTTATTTGCGATTTGTAAAAATGTTTATAAAGTCTGATTCACACAAGGCAATTTTATTTCAAGCAAGTGTCAAAGTTTGTAGGAGAGATACAGAGGGCACTTTCCGCTTGGAAGAAATTGCCTCGTGTGATCTAGGACTAAGTATTGTGCATGCAAAAAAAGCTAAAAAAAACGAGAGAATTCCTAAAGGGTTAGGGTGAGTATTAAGAGAAAATTTCGCAAGATTGTATCATCCTGTGCAAAGACGATTTTTATACGGTTTCCACGGCTATTCCTGTGTGTATTGTTGTTGTTTCAAAGTGCGAATAAAAAACAAAACGTTCAATCGAGTACGAGAGTTTTTTCCCCTCCCTTTCCAACTGCCTCCCCTACAAACACCATTAAACCGCTGATAAAATTGCGTCGTGTAAATTGGGACGAACATAGACACCTCAACACACCCGGTAATTCGGCGTCTCTCTCTGTCAAACTTTGACACTTGCTTGGAAAAAGTTGCCGGGTGTAAATCTGGACATAGAGGCATACGGAAGATAATGTTCAGATTCACACTCGGCAACTTTTTCCAAGCAAGTGTCAAAGTTTGAAGGAGAGAGAGGCGGGCGGAAAGAGCTCTCTCCAACAAACTTTGACACGTGCTTGGAAAAGTTGCGGAGTGTGAATCTGAGCGGCGTTTAATTTATATTCCTTACCACTGAAACCAATTTTTTCCATTAAAATGTGCTTGCAATAAGTTACACATATATTCATATTTGTGCAGATGACAAAATCTCATATAAAATGTTTATTTCGCTTATCAAAAAATATTGACAGACGTAATATGCTTTCACTAGCATTCAAGATTGCCCTTTGAAGAATAAAATATTTTACGCCGAACAAATTGAATTGGATTTTGTCTTGGCGTTTTTTTAGGACCGGCCAAATAATTCTTCTAGCGCAATTGTGTTCGAAGTAACCCTAAAACAAAAAAAAAAAAAAATTAATTGGATTGAAATTTTCGTTCTGTTTGTTAATTCGCATTAAAAAAGCATTCCGCGAAGATAATGTAAATGATTTTAATAAGTAAAACGGTTCCGGGACAGCTTCGACACACCTACAAATGGCTAAAGAAAAAAAGGCGAAATTGTGTATGCCTTGGAGGATCAATTAATCAATTTGCAACGGTAAGCGTACACAAATTGGAAATTTCTCTATGATTGTGTAAGTCTTATTTCTGGTTGTTTTCATGATTCTCAGCAAGCTCTATGGCTCTGGACATGTACAATTACCGTGTATATAGGGTGAACCCAATTGGCTAACGCGTAGGAGTCACTGATCATCATACGGTCTTGGAGAACATCAAATATACCAAAGGTCGTACGATGTATGTTCTTTATTGTTATCATTCGGACAAAAAGAAGATAGTTATAATGCCAGTGACCGGTAAGTATTGTGTGTAGATGCTCCTATTTAATTTTCTAAATGATTATATTTTTTGATCAAGCGTACACAAATGCACACAAAGGACCATGTTATCAATTAATCAAGACGCAACAGGTAAGCGTACACAAATTGAAAATTAAATGTACTATGATTATAAGACTTAATTCTGTTTGTTTTCAAGATTCTCACCAAGCAGTGTCCTATTAAAATACGGGTATAAAAGATGATCTGAAATTTCGTAGCAACTACAATGTATAAATTCAGATAACTTGTGTCATGGATGGACTAACCATTTATTTCCTTGTCTACTTTTCCAAATCGCATACAACTCTTGGAAGTGTGACCCTAATGATAATACCTGCAACAACTCGTAAGTATTTTTTTCCTTTTTGTGATTTGTTTACCGAAATGGCAACATTGATTATTTACTCTATATGTTCCAACGATGGTCGCTAATATCCGAATCACGAAGCAACCTTTTGGCTCCAAAAATCTCTGGATAATTTAGTCTAATTTGGATGTAATCCATGGATAAAATCATTTTGCCCAATGATATGGCTCTGGACATGTACAATTAGATACCGTGTCCATAGGGTAAACCCAACACATTGGCCAATATTGACAGAGTTCACGTCGATGTCGTACGATTTATGTTCTTTATATTTATCCTTCGGACAAAAAGAAGATAATTGTTAATGCCAGTGACCGGTAAGTATTGTTTGTAGATACTCCTATTGCTATTCAATTTTATTAAATGATTTATTTTTCATTTATATTTTTAGATCAAGCATACATACAGATTTCACAGTTCGAAACGCTTATCAATACATGGGCTGAAAAACTTCAGGTTGGAGTCCTGGTTGATATACTATTCTCAAATATCAGGAAAATATAAAATTAGTATTTCTTTTATTAAAATAAAAAAGAATGAAACGTATGCTAGAATAACAAAAATAGTTTGTTCTCCCAGCCGCTTTTTTCTGTTAAATAATAGCAAAATTGTTTGCTAAAATGACTGTTCTAGTTTGCTACAGTAGCAGGCAAATTTATGTGCTAAAATAACAACCATAGGGTTGCTAAAATAACAGACAAAGTCTGCTTTCCTTTTTTCAGCAGACACAGACTGTTGAATCAACAAACATTTTTGCTAATGATACTCACAAAATTCTTTGAGTGTATGGATTGAAGTATAATTTATATACGTCCACAAATATAATGTAAATCCTTAAAAATAATAATAAAACATATTTTTCGGTTCATCAAAACATCATCTTATTTATTTATATTCGTACAACAGTAGGAAATTATTTCGTTATTTATAACATTAAAATAAATAATTTATGTATAACATTAGCACAATGATCTCCAACAATATTTCCTTTCTGACATTTAAATTAACTATTTTCTAAGTCGGCATTATTCCAATTAATTGTTTATTGATTCGAATTGTATCTTTTGTTTGTTTTCAAGAATGTTAGCAAAAAGAAAAAATGCACATGCATATACACACATACATACATATAAAAGTGACACTTTGACGCACACACTTCCAAGCTGCAATGCAACTTTAGTAAAAAAGCGTTCCATTTTTCAACTTGAAATAATATTTTGCGAAATTTTTTCGTGCCGAAAAAACATAGTACCCACCTTAAATAGAGAAACGATGGCCACAGGAGAAACCATTCAACAAATATATAAAGCACTTGTTAATAACGCCACCATGTTTTATTGAGGGGGAGGAGGTTGAAAGAAGTTGGTATTTAAAACAAACAAACATACATATAAAAATGAAACTATTTAATTGTAGAGGTGTATGTATGCTCTGGGCCCGGCTGCGTGTAAACAAATGACATTCGAAATGTCATTCCATGTCCAGCGCAGAGTTCCAGGGGACATTATTTTTCGGACGTGCCCTTCCGTGAATACAGAACGCATACAAGTAACTACTCGGTTTGCTTGTTCCAGTTGGATTTTCAAATGCTCGACTTCCATTTGAAGTTTTCTAATTAATTTGTTGTTCCCTGACGCTTGTCTCTGCGAGTTCTACAGTGTATTCAAAATCGATGCATCTAGAGGTAGTGTTAAATAGTATACATATACAATAAAATAAATTTAATGAACGAGCAACTGTGGTCAATATTAATATTTATTAGAAAATTAAAGCCGTAATTGATATTTAATAAAGAATGTACAATATGTGCCGCCATAGAGTGATGAAGGTAGTATTTAATTTTATAATCTTACTCTGTTTCTGTTCGCATATCTGTGTATTCCAAGGGATTTTCAGGAAGAATACTAGAAAAAGATTTGTAAATAAAAATTTATTTATACTGATATGTTTCTTACTAACCCAAAGGACATATCCATCTCGTCATTAAAATTAATGTCGGAGCTTATCGATGGAAAACTGACACTAAATTAGAAAAAGGACATAAATATTCATTGCTTCCAATACTGGAGTTACTTACTCTAGAGGTGGCGTTTGACACAGATCAGACACAACAAATGGTATTGCATTAGTCAATAGCACGCTCTTTTTTGCTCCTCTTACAATATCCGAGGGCAAAAAATGATCGTCGCTGATGAACTGACCGCTTTCTAATGCAATACCACTAGCCTGACACCACTTCCATCGGAGCTCTCCATCTTTCGGCATTTTGAAAAACGATCCATTTCCATGGTCATCACGTTTGTCACAAATGCGACACTTGCGCATTTTTTCTTATTAGAAAAGTATATATTTTTTAAATTAAAAACGAACACACAATATAATTTTAAAACAACAATAATTTTTTATTGTTTTCTCCACTTTATATTATATTTTTTCAGTCAGTCTTATTTTTTTCACTTCCTATTACTTTTTTCCAATTTCAATTTAAACTCATACGTTTCCTTGTTTCGCTCTCCACTGCTGTCAAAAAATGTAAACAAACATTTGGAATGTAAACAATGAGGTTGACAACCAAAATGCTGTCAAACACGCCAAAATAAAAAAATTGTAATCAGCTGTTAGCTTGAGACTACCTTTACAATTATTGTATCATGATGGACGTCTAAAGATGAGTATAGACGATTGCCAGATCGGAAAACGTTATCAACCCTGTGCTGCAATATACGGGCAATGTCAGATTGTTAGGCAAAGGTGAATTGACAGTTCAGACGATTGCAAGAAAACATTACAATTTCATATATTTACAATATATTTTGTAAATATTTATATGCAGGATTGACAATAAAAATACATTAAAGACGGTGTTGCAAATAAAATGATTTTCTGGTAATGGCGCCGTTGTCACATGCATAAACTTCGAACATATAACAATCAGCAAATTATCTCGCAATGACTTTTCTGCTAACGTTGCAAAACAAAAATTTTATGTTCACACGGTTGTAAATTCACAGGGTTGCATTTTTCTGGCAATGTTGTCCGATTTGCAAATTGTCTGTACTTATCTTAACACTACTAAAGGTAAGTACAGACGATTTGCAGATGGGACAACATTGCCAGAAAAATGGCGGAAAAATGCACATACAATTTTTGTTTGTTTTTCAACGTTAGCAGAAAAGTCATTGCGAGATAATTTGCTGATTGTTATATGTGCGAAGTTTATGCATGTGACAACGGCGCCATTGCCAGAAAATCATTTTATTTGCAACACTGTCTATAATGTATTTTTAATGGCAATCCTGCATATAAATATTTACAAAATATATTGTAAATATATGAAATTGTTATGTTTTCTTGCAATCGTCTGAACTGTCAATTCACCTTTGCCTAACAATCTGACATTGCCCGTATATTTGCATCACTTTAACAGGGTTGATAATGTTTGCCGATCTGGCAATCGTCTAAACTCAGCTTAAAGCAGTAGGATAATGGAATTGGACAGTGCCTGTGATCTCGACTTGGAATTGGTAACGTTTTTCATAATCCTGTTATATTTTTTGTATAAGGCTCAATAAATTTAAACTTTAAATTAAAAAAAAAATAGAATCTACTACAGATTTGTTCGGGATTTTTTAATTTGATGGGTACACTCAAAGAAAAATGCTAGGACTCGACTCGAATACAGACTCCTAAAGATATAATTCGCTTCAAAATGTTAATAAATCTTTTATAAAATTTTGTGATTTAACACAACGATTCCACTAGAAATAATCTACTTCGAAATCGAGTCGATTGTCTTTATCATATTGCAACGGTAGATAATCGTTTTACCCATTGAAAGAAGTGGGTAAAACGAAGAAGTCTGTCGTTGTCAACTGATGAAAATACATAGTCGAATATATTTATACGGGGCATATTTAACGAGATATTTACATTTTTAGTTTTGTTAAATTTTGGCCAAAAAATTTGTGATAAAAAATGTTGTCCTTTTCCTCATACGGGGCTTACTTATCGAGATATGAACATCTTAATTTTGCTAAGGAAATTAACAATTTTGGCAAAAAATTGTGATAACAAAATTTCATCCTTTTCCTTCTACCGGGCTTATTTTAAGTGATACTTACATTTTAAGTTTTGCTAAATTTTGGCCAAAAAAATAGTGATAACAAAATTTCGTCCTTTTCCTTCTGCTGGGCTTTTTTAACGAGATATTTACATTTTAAGATTTAGACAGGCTGAACGTTCAGCGGATTAACGGTTATTTGTGGGTGAGAGGGGCACTCGGAAAGAGCGGAGGAAAAACTCCCCGAACATTTAGAGTTCTTCGTGCAAGTTCAAAAGAGAATGTGATGATAAGCTGCTGAAAAAACTTGCCTAGTGTGTCAAGGGTCTAAGGAAATTCAAAATTTTGTCCAAAAAATTATGGCGAATTCTTTTCTGCAAAAAAGTGCAATACTTGCATTGCCCTTTTTCCGAAAACTGCACTATTATATCGCTTTTTTTAAATTTTAGTTGTGCTAAATTCGAGTAACTTAATTACCAAATTTCAAAAAAGTATCACAAAAGTGCCGTTTTCGGAAAAAGGGCAATAAACATGTTGCACTTTTTTGTAGAAAAGAATTCGCCATTAGTGATAACAAAATTTTGTCGTCGGGTATTAGTGTAAATATCAAACCTCTGCAATGAATGTCTTGAGTAGGCTTTCAAAACATATACTGAGGGAAAAAGACGTTGCAAAATCGACTACGTTTGGGGATAATTTATCCTCGATTCGTTCATTAATTATCCCCGAAACGGCGGTGATTTTTTGATCGTTGTAAGGTGGATGATTTTTTGTTCTGCTTTGTATTGTTTATTGGATTTGTTATTGTCACGAGGTAATTTGTGTTATATAAAGACTAAAAAAAATGGAAAAAGAATGTGGAAGGATTTGTTATTGTCTGTTCTTAGAAGAAGAAATCACGATGTAATTTTTGTTATATAAATACTACAAAAATAAAAAAAAATGTGAAAGAAATATAAATTGAAGACCAGTTCGAATTCATGGATGATTCTGTGAGCAGTCAGGCGAGTGAGAAGGATAATATGATTGCGAAATGCTGTAACGACTTCCTATTACAGAAATCTATCTAGTTTGCAGTATTTGAAGGAGGCTTCGTCACCATTAGGGCTACGTGCTGAATTCTGCGAAAAATTTCTTAAGTGAAAAAACAGGTTATAGTGGGTAGCAATTCATATATTTGTGTTTTGTTTATCCGTGATTGTTTAGTGATAAATTTATTTGCAAATGTATGTTTTATCTGTTCAGTTTTATTTACTTATAAAATTATAAATACAAATTTATTAAAACTATAATGCTATTTAACTTGTTTTAATTATTGGGCTGGATTTAGAATAAAAAGTCATTGAAATCATAAATTATCCCCAGTTGGTGTTGATTTTGCAACGAAGTGTTGTTGAATTTTGATGCTTTATTCTTGCACCGCCGAAATAAACCGTCCAAAAATTTTAAATTGAAAAACCTACAACACTTTCTAGAATTTTCTCAATTACTTTAGATTTTGAAAGATGCATGAAATGGCTGGAGAAGGTTCACAAAAATGCCACTAACTTATTAATTTATCGATAGATTTTCGAATATGACACACTTCTTTCATAAATGTATTGCTTGATTTTTGGCTAAAAGATTTTTGCGTACATTTTTAGATATGTAGGAAAAAGTATTTTTTTCGGCGTCTTGTCTCTGCTATATAAAGAAACGCCTATCTCCGTATCGAATGGTTTATAGATTAGGCTATTCAATGTTCAATAAAATTTGTTTAAACAAAATTAATAAAATAGTGCGACAGCCAAAACCGGGAAAAGTTATATCGGTCAAAACAATTTATACGTGTTCCGGTGTTTCACTGGGTTACGACTAGGAATCAAGATATATGTCATCACAACTCGAGGCAATTTTTTCCAAGCAAATGTCAAAGTTTGTAGAAGAGCTCTGTCCCCCTGCCTCTCTCTACTACACGTGGAAGTGCCATTATTAAGATTTGTAGGAATTAATTTTTCAAAATTTGTTGCAGCAAAATCGGACTAGTTCTCAAGTTATGTCAAACAAGAGACTATCTTTTTTTGACCGTTTTAACTTTTCCCGGTAGTCAGAACCCCAGTCGATCACTGACCAGTACAATTTGTCGCACTGTGTAAAGTGGACCGCAGACGATCTAATTTGCTGTTGTCCCCAAATAATCACAAGAAAATTCCCAACTTAATCCCACATAAAACTATTTTCATTGAAAACAAGTCAAACATATACAAAACTGCAGACTCGAAATTAAATCAAAAACAAATACTTTAAAAATTACTCTTTTGATTTAAATAAACTTTAAACATTCCTCTACTAGCGACGTTTTTAGTTTTTCAAAATTTGATGTAGTTTTTATGGCACAGATCTCAGGATTTTTTCTAAAAATACCATTTATTAAAATTGTCATATCTTCTTAACCGCTTTACGTATCTTTTTGTGGTGACAGGAGGTCAGAATATAGAAACATCCATATAAATAATTTTTCAGATTTTCATTTGATGGCAATTTATACCTAATACCTATTTTTAAATACGAAGTTAGAATTTTGGAAAAAACAAACTTTTTAGAAAATACTCGTTAAAAAATGGTATAAAAAATGAAAGTGTTTCGTGTTGTCATGCGTGACAACAGACAACAACGTAGGGAGTCCATACTAATTTTCTACAGATAATTTTAAGTCTTTTCGCAGTTATATTTTCTGATCCTGAATGAATATAAAAAACACATTAAAACCGTAATATATAGACCTCGAGCTCATTTAAGCGTGGTACTATGTTCATTTTTCGCGTTGAAATCCCATATAAAAACAAAGTCGCGAAAAAAAACTGCGAAATTTTTTCGTTTGTGGTACTCTGTTTATTTCAACGCGAAAAAGTAACATTTTGCGCCACCACAAATTTAACGCCGTTACAAATTGACGCCGTAACAAATTTAATGCCGCCACCGTCACAATCCCATTTGTTTATATTTATTTTTGTCCGCAAGAAACTCAAATGTTGTAAATATTAGAAATAAAATTTCCTAATAAAGAATAATAAATTAAATTATCTTCCGAAATAAAGAAAAAGAATGCAAAGATGTGGTAGGAAAAATAATTATGTTTATGGAATAAACCAGAAGAGCGAAATTCCAATTGGATTGCAGTACAAAAGCAAACAAAATGTGCAAAACACTGGAAGGACATGTAACTAAATGTAATAATGTGGAATTTGACTTGTAATTAGATATGTACATTTATGTTTGTATGTTTAGAACAATTGTGTGCAAAAGCCAGGAGAAACATTATGGATAGCTAACACTACTAAAGCAGTAGGACAATGGAATTGGACAGTGCCTGTGATCTCGATTTGGAATTGGTTGTAAAGAACATACATAGTTAATTCTCGCCAGCCAAAGAAGTTGGAAGAAGATATTCCGTTTATGGATGGAAGTATAATTTATATATGTCAACAAATATAATGTAAATGCTTAAATATAATAATAAAACATATTTTTCGATTAATCATAACATCATTTTATTTATTTCTATTCGAACAACAGTAGGAAATTATTTTGTTATTTATAACATTGTACTACACTGACTTTTCATGTCTCACAAACATCGCCACCGCAACAACACAAAATAAATAATTTATGTATAACATTAGAACAATGATCTCCAAGAATATTTCCATTCTGACATTTAAATTAACTATTTTCTACGTCGGCATTATTGCAATTGTTTATTGATTCGAATTTTATCTTTTGTTTGTTTTCAAGAATGTTAGCAAAAAGAAAAAATGCATATACACACATACATACATATAAAAGTGACACTTGGACACACACACTTCCAAATTGCAATGCGAATTTGTAAAAAAGCGTTCCATTTTTTCAACTCGAAATAACATTTTGCGAAATTTTTTCGTGCCGAAAAAACATAGTACCCACCTTTATGGATAAATATCATACAAGATTAAAAAAAAATATTTTTTTATTCTTTTATTTATCTATGCATTTAATTGCTTTTTTTTGTCATTTATTTTCCCTCTGTTAAAGGGAGCTTTATGTTATCCCTACGGTTAGACATACTTCATAACGGCAGAAGAGAGAACTTTCCAGTCTTGGTCTTTAAAAGACTGGTCGTAGGTGTGAACACGTACACGAGTTTGATTTCAAGCAATTTGATCGTCTACAGGCCTCAGTACAGTACAATGAGATAAAAATTAAAGGCTCGAGTTTGACAGACGCCGTACGCTCTCACTCATGTTTTAAGTGACCCCTTTTATTATCGTCTTTTATCGATATCAAAAAATTTTTAATTCATTACCTTACAATTCTAACGGTTTATACAGTACTTTCGCTTTACTTGTTATTTCACTTCGAACATACTTACGCAGCAAACCAATAGAAAACAAAAATTACTCGACTTAAATCTTATAATTGTTTTGTGTTATTTTTGTTGTGTGCCTTTAAAAAAATAATCTTCAGCAAAGTGCTAAAATTCCCATTTTGTTAACGACTTTTATTGATTTCAATTCTTTATTCGGGTCGCTTTTTGTTTTGTGCGTCCTTTTACACATTAAACGCCTATCGTTGTATACAGTACTTGGGGTTTGTTTATCTCATCACAGAAGAGAATTACGCGAGAAATTAAATTGAAATATTTCAAAAAGCATTAAATGAGGAATGCGTGTGAAATACTGAAATATGTTTTTATTGTGCCAGTTTAAAGGTGTAATGAAAAATTGTGAGTAAGTGCAAAATTGTTAAGTATACACCCACCCACCATCTGATCCTCCACTAACACCAGAATCTTGACCACTCACGTACCAATCGAGCATAGCTCCCGTGTTCAGCAGTTAACAATTCGAAGGAAGGGTGAGTTTTTATTGAACTTTATTTGCAATATGTTTATTATATTAGCAAACCCCCAGGACGCTGCAGATTCTGCCATTGGGTTATTTCGAAAGAAGAATATCTTTCATCTTAGTACCATCGTTTATCTGCGGGCTTTGGACCGTGTTTAAGGCCCTAGGGTACAAGATCATTGGGTCACACTGCATACTTTTGAAGTTTGGGAGACATTTCGAATGTTGTGGTGTTTTCTTTGGTTTGACATGTGCCCGCGAAAGTGGAAAGTCGACTATAAATACCAACATTTCGAAGGACTATAAAGCAACATTTGGAGCTAAATTTGCAAATCCCTTTGGAGGTTTTGAAATACATACTTGTGGTGTACTTTTGTCAATTGGTTTCGTTCGGGAAAGATTTTCTTGTTGCACAGTGTAATCAAAGTACAAGTCGCAATTGTGCCCCGATAACTACGATATTCCGTAGGAACTTCTACTGCAAGGACCAAAAACAATATAATTTAAGAAGACATTCCATCCTGTAGCGAGTAATTGTCAGTTACGAACGAATAGGAATTTGATTCCAACGAGTGAGGTTTTTCGCGGATTTTCAGACCGGTTGTCCCGAATTTTTTGTAATTGTCATAACAATTAATAACAGGTGGCGCAAAAGTAACCTTTCGATGTTTTTTGGCCAGTCACCGACCGATTATTGGTCAAATAAATAGTCAGCAATATTCCGCGTTCTGGAGCAGTGTAGCGTAACAATAGGCGTGTTTTCGTTACACCATAAGTGCTTAATTTGTATGGGGAGCTAAGCACTTTTAAGCACTATTAGTTCCCGATGAAGTTTGGTGCTTGTGTTCATGTCTTAATCGAGTATGATGTTGCCAGATTGGGCACCCTATATTTAGCAATATGGCATCCCATTTTTGGAGAGATTTTATCAATTATTGTGAATTAACGGGAAGAAGAAGAACAAAAATGGAAAATTATTTTAATATTTGCAAAAGAGTGTAAACAATTGAACATAGAATAGTAAATATGTATATGTCTTATAAATACTTTTCACGAATTTTTTGTCTGTTTCGCACTGTTCTTTTTTCGCAACTCATGACACCATTGCTACCAGATAGTGAAAATCCGCCACTTATTCCTTATGTGCCAGTTAGTGGAAGTCAGTTGTTTTCGTTGCAAAGTGCTAAACTAAAAGTGCTAGCTTGTAACGAAAACATGCCTATTGTTTATTAACGTGTATTTCGCATGTGTTTACTACACAAATGTCAAAACAGATCTGACATTTGGGGCCAATCGCAAAATTTAGCATTTTCTGATAGGAGGATTACTTTTGTGCCACCTTGTATAAATCGATAAGTAAAAAAAAGGTTCGTTCAATGTTCGCGGAATACTGTTTGTTCGCGTGTTACAATTCATTCCTATTCGTTCGTAACTGATAGATTTTGACGTTTCGGCCTGAAGGAATGTCTTCTTATATTCTATTTGTCTTTGGCAAGGACTATCCCAGTAAGTCGGTTCAGATTTACCGGCTGACCCACGATGTCGAACGAGAAAAACTTCAGATTTGCGACCCATAAAAAATCATCAAAACGACAAAGCTAATGGAAACTCACAGCCTGGTGCATGTCAGTTGGTTGCAAATCAACTGTTTTTTGCATAGGCGTCGTGCTAACGTTAACGTTCGACATCGTGGGTCAGGCGTTTAGATATAGCCTCCATATCTAAGTATCTCCGATTTGACATATAATCGATATAGCAATCACAATATTCAACCGACACGTATGAATTTGAACACAAAGAAGTTTCTTGATCTAGGCATGAATACTACTATATATTTAAATCTATTGTAATATTTGATTTTTTTTTTACAAATAAACTGAATTAAAAATTAAAAAAAAAAAAAAAAAAGAATCTTGATACAATAATGAATAATTTTAAATGTGATTCCTTCTGATCTGGCATCTAAAAACCTTTATAGGTTGTATTTTGAATCTAATTATTTTGAAATTTGGGATAGAGAGGACTTTTATCGCAGCACGAGTACTGCCGAATTCAATTATAAAATTTGGCAAGTCTTGGTGCACAAACGAAAATTGGCAAGTATGAAAACAATTGATTCAGATGTATATATGGGGAAATTCATGTCAATTGAGTCGATTCTGAATTCTGATCGGGATGCAACTTGCAGCAAGTCTAGTCCTATTGGGTAGTAGTTATGACAAAAAATTTCAATGAGATCGGTTAAGGACTTTCCGAGTTGGAAGATGTTGAATTTTGGTCAAACGACCCTTTTTTCCCTTCCATATAACTAATTACTAGACATCGGAATATATGCAATTGCATAGTTTTATTGGATGGTTATACGGCAAAACCGATAACACATGCATACTTTTTTCGTCAAAAAATATTTAAATATACACCTATTTATTTTTGCATATTATGGAATATGCAGATTACATCGAATTTAGAATCCAAATATATACCTAATCCTAAAATATGAACGTATTCGGATGACAAATAGAGATTGCATAAAATTCCGCTGTCTACTAATTACATTGTATTAGAATTTTTTCCCAAAGAGCTTTTTCTTCAATCTTTAAAAAAAATATATAAGAACTAGCACTATATTAGTTCGTAATGAATTTTAAATTAGGATTAACAGACGTTGTTCGCATGTATAAAAAACATTTTACAAATTCCAGGTTTACTTTTTTTATTCGAAATTTTTGAAACATTTAGGAAAATCTACATTAGAAGGTCTCTACGATCTCAGAGCGTAGATAATGTTATGAATCCAATTCTTTAGTTTTTTTTATATATTTTTCCAAAAAGACTACATACTTACATACATTAAATGAGCCAATGAAACAGTGATATACATACAGTGGTGGAAAAAAATTTAAACAATTTTAAATGAACGATATATAATGGTGCAGCTTACGGCTGTTTCAATTTCCTGATCAGTCAACTTAATCATATTCTAATTTCGTTGGAGTGAAATACACATGCTTCTTCTTTTGAAGAAATAATAAAAACAAATTAAGGAGGCACGTAAACAACTTTTAAAAATATTTTTAAATACATTTTTGTTGCGAATAACACTAAAAATATAAAATTTTTCTTTTCAACAGCGGTTTGACCACAAATCAATTTAAATCGAAGTTGCAATGGGGCGAGAAAATCATTCTACTAAATCGGAGCAGAAAGTTATACATATAAACTTCACGAGAAGACGAAAAACGATGTACGAAATTGGTAAAATAATGCAATACTCTAAGAAAAAGCATTTTGGTACATTTCCTGCTGGAAAAATGTCCATACAAAGTTTCTAGTCAAATGGCCTTCGAATGTATACACTATAAATTGCAAACAGTTCTGTTAAATTTGTGTTAATTATTATAATAAATGTATAACAAAACATAAACCCCTAAGCTTTATATAAGAATATTTTCTTTTGCATAGGAAGATAAATAAATTCAAATGCAATGTTTCTATTCAAATTGCCTTCTTAATGTATAAACTATAAATTAAAAACAGTTTGGTAAAATTTGTTTTAAATATTATAAATATACTAGCTGGACCCGGTCCACTTCGTTACCCCAGATTAAGATTTCCGATCCCGTCCATTTTTGAACCAATCGCGAATCCTGCCACCAAATACGTATACATAAAATAACAGCACTCTCGCTAACAAATTGTGCAAGATATCTCAATTTCAAAATGTGGCTTATATGGACGGGGCCACGCCCTTTACTCTGATCTCGCCCACTTTTTAACTAATCACGTAGACTGCAACCAGAAACATATAAACAGAATTACCGTACTATCACTACTAAATTGTGCAAGATAGCTCAAATTTGGGTAACATGGGCGGGGCACACCCTTTGGTCTGATCCCGCTCATTTATAAACCAATCACGTAGGCTTCCACCAGACACATATATACAAAATTACAGTACTCTCGCAAACAGATTGTGCAAAATACCTCAATTTCAAAAGGTTGCTTATATTGGCAAGGCCACGCCCATTGATCCGATTCCTCCCATTTTTAAACCAATCATGTAGACTACCACCAGATACACATGCACAAAATTACAGCACTCTCTCTAACATATTGTGAAAAATATCTAAATTTAAAAATTCGGCTTATATAGGCGGTGCCAAGCCCATTAGTCAGATCCCGCCCATTTTTTGCAAATCACGTAGACAACCACCAGATACATATGAACAAAATTACAGCACTCTCGCTAACAAATTGTGCAAAATATCTCAATTTCAAAATTTAGCTTGTATGGGCGGGGCCACGCCCATTGGCCCGATTCCGCCCATTTTTAAATCAATCACGTAGACTACCACCAGATACATATGCACAAAATTACAGCACTCTCGCTAACAAATTGTGCAAGATATCTCAATTTCAAAATTTGGCTTGTAAGGGCGGGGCCACGCCCATTGGCCCGATTCCGCCCATTTTTACCAATCACGTAGACTGCCACCAGATAAATATACACAAAATTCCAGCACTCTCGCTAACAAATTGTGCAAGATATATCATTTTGAAAATTTGGCTTGAAGGGGCGGGGCCACGCCCATTAGTCCGACCCCGCCCATTTTTGGACCAATCACGTAGACAGATATATATATACAAAATTCCAGTTCCCTCGCTAACAAATTGTGCAAGATATCTAAAATTCAAAATTTTGCTTGTATGGGCGGGGCTACGCCCATTGGTCCGATCCCGTCCATGTTTGAACCAATCACGTAGATCGCCAACAGATATATATACACAAAATTCCAGCTCCCTCGCTAATAAATTGTGCAAGATATCTCAATTTTGGTTTATATGGGTGGTGCCACGCCCATTGGCCCGATTCCGCCCATTTTTGGACCAATCACGTAGACTGCCACCAGATACATATACACAAAATTCCAGCACTCTCGCTAACAAATTGTGCAAGATATATCATTTTTAAAATTTGGCTTATATGGGCGGTGCCACGCCCATTGGTCCGATCCCGCCTATTTCTGGCCAATCACGTAGACTGCCATTAGATACATATGTACAAAATTACAGCACTCTCGCTAACAAATTGTGTAAGATATCGCAATTTAAAAATTTGTCTTATGTGGGCGGGGCCACGCCCATTGGTCCGATCCCGCCCATTTTTGGACCAATCAGGTACATTGCCACCAGATATATATACGCACTTAATTGCATCACTCTCACTAATAAATTGTGCTAGATACATAATTTTTAAAATTTGGCTTCTATTGGCGGTGCCACGCCCATTGGTCCGATCCCGCCCATTTTTGGCCCAATCACGTAGACTGCCACCAGATACATATGTACAAAATTACAGCACTCTCGCTACCAAATTGTGCAAGATATCTCAATTTTAAAATTTGTCTTATATGGGCGGGGCCACGCCCACTTGATATATCGAAAATTCAAGTACCCTATTTTCACCACGCCCCACATATGTACATTCTGTGAAAATTTCAAGAAGATCGGTCCAGCCGTTTAGACGTCTATTCGGTACAAACAAACCAACAAACCAACAAACAAACAAACAAACACACATTCTTCTTTATATATATAGATAGAATCTCCTAAACATATTTCTTATAGTTTCATATTTGTATATTGTTCAAGTACAAATGATTACGAAACAATTTCATGACGCCAGTTCAGATTTTGATATAGCTATATTGAAACTGTATTTTTCGTCCGAACTTTACATAATTTGGCAGAAATGAGGTTTTTGATCCAAGCTGATGAAGATCTGTATAGATTATAAACAGTCCCATCTATTTGTTCTATCCGATTCTTGATATATGAAAGAATACTACGCATTTTAAGGATATAGTTTCAGATCTAGTTTATTGTGGTCAATATCTTCAAAGACTCCTTGGAATAAACCTTGATTATCACAATACTTGGCCCCGCCCGACTTTGTGTGTTTCCTAACTGGTTTTTCCTTGTTTTCTCTAACCTTGTATCCAATATAGGGATTAATAAAGTCCGCCCTGTTCATTTGTAGCCCACATACATATCGAAACCTCGATTCCAAGCTATGCTTAAAGACTCATTACAGCATACACCGTAATCTGCGCCGTAGGTCAAATTAGTAAGTTTTTCAGGAGAGGCGATCAAAGTTTTAGACAAGTAAAAGCGTTTAGTTTGGCCATGCCGAATGTTATATACCCTCCACCATGGATAGCATTTGAATTGTTTTTGGGCACAACTAACGTCATATTACTAAATTTCATCCGGATTCGTTGAAATTTGTCGTTTTTGTTGTGTTAAGAAGTAAAATCTGAAGGTTTCCGGGCATAAACTCCAGTTACCAATTTTTAGCCCTATCAGTTGTCATTTGAACTATATCCAAATATGGACCGATATTGCCCCATCTCAAGTTACCTGCAGTATCTATACAAGCGTGATTACAACAGCTAAGTCGTCTTAGAATTTTAAGACGATTAAGAATATATATACTTTATGGGGTCTCAGATCAGTATTTAGAGGTGCTACAAACAGAGTGACAAAATGAATATACCCCCCATCCAATGCTAGCGGGTATACACATCTTTAATTTGTATGGAATTAATTTATAATGTAAACTGAACCAAAGAAAATAAAGTTATAAAAAAGTTCCGTCCAGTAGCGAGTAGTCCATCAGTGACGAACGAATAGAAATTTGATTTCAGCGATTGACCTTTAAGACCGATTTTCCAGATTTTTTTGTAATTATCACATGTAGAAAATTAACCGATCGTTAAGTACTAAAAAAAGACTCCAGAAAACTACTTTTTTCGCGTTTGAAAATCATTTCTATTCGTTTGTAACTCACGAAAATGTAAAAAAAAGTCACGATGTCACATCTGTATAATTGAGAATCTGTGAAACTGAACGACATGTACTATATTTTGATTGGGTTAACGGATAAACAATTTTTTGACTGAATATTAGTGCCCGACCGAAGTGGGATTATAAGGCCAACTTCGGCTAAAGTTACAACCTTCGGCCGAAGCCGAATGTTCTTACATTTGCCAAGAAATGCTTACTGCTAGAAAAAAATCGTTTTTTAATTTGTTTATGTCAGTTCACGCCTGTTAGTAGTACATAAAATTCAAAATCTTCATGTTAAGATTATAAAAAAAGTATTTTACTTTACTACTGTTTCTTCTATTGAAACCTTTATATCCTTTGTCCTATTATTTTATGAGGATTTCCATAATATATAGTCCTGTAATTCTCTTTTTTTGTGCAGTTTGAGCAAAAATTCGCCCATTTTTTGTTCGAATGCCGAATTTTGAATTTAGGACGAAGCCGGGGACGACCATTCGGTCGGGCTCTACTGAATAAAGTTTGGAATCTTTCGAATTTTAAAATGAAATGTCCCTGAAGGTTTCGATATGTAAATTAAATTAAAATACATAAAACTATAAAAAGTAAAAGCGTTAAGTTCGGCCTGGCCGAATCTATATACCCTCCACCATGGATAGCATGTGAATGTTTTCGGTCACAAATAAAGTCGTATTACAGAATTTCAGCCCGATTCGTTGAAATTTTGGGGTTTTGTTGCGTTAAAAAGTAAAATAAAGAAGGACCTTTGTATGGGGGCTATATCAAAACATGGACCTATTGCTACCGTTGCTCTTAACCCCAGTTACCAATTTTCAGCCCGAGTAGTTGACATTTGTTGTCTCTACGGCGTTAAGAAGTAAAATCGGACAGATGCTATATATGGGAGCTATATCGAAATATGGACCGATATTGCCCATTTCCAATCCAAAGTAAACCTGGAGCTATAAGAAGTATCTATACCACATTTTAGCCACCTAGCTCGATTATAAATTGATTGTAGCCTGATTACAACAGACGAACATGGCTAAATCGTCTTACAATTTTAAGACGATTAAAAGTATATATATGGTGTCTCGGATCAATATTTAGAGGTGTTACAAACAAGTGACAAAAAGAATATAAACAAGTAAAAGCGTTAAGTTCGGCCATGCCGAATCTTATATACCCTCCACCATGGATAGCATGTGACCTCACAAAATAACTCAAAACTGAATAAAATAACACCGAAAAACAAAAAATATAGTAGATGAGAACAGTAGGAAACATTTAGTAGATCATAACAGTAGGAATCACATCAAGTTAGATGCTATATATGGGGGCTACATCAAAACATTGGCCGATATGGCCCATTTGCAATCCCAAACAACCTGCAACTATAAGAAGTATTTCTACCAGATTTTATCAACCTAGCTCTATTATTACGGACTGTAGCGTAATTACAACAGACGGACGGACAGGCGGAATTGGCTATATACTTTATGGGGTCTCAGGTCAATATTTAGAGGTGTTACAAACGGAGTGACAAAATGAATATATCCCCCATCCTATGGTGGAGGGTATAAACATATGGTAAATGTAGAGTAGATGAGAACAGTAGGAATCACAATAAGTAAGATGCAATATATCGCACCTGTTCCACAAAAGGGTAAAAACTCAAAATTTAAAAAATTTCAGTAGAGGCCAAAAACTGTTTCCGTTAATATTAATGGTATATTACACAAAAAAAAAGAATATGTCGTTGCAATAAAATATCATAGAAAAAAATAATAACGCTATTTTCCTTTTTGTTTTTTTTTATTGATTTTAGAAAAATAACAACTTTTTTGAGTTGTTACTCTTTTCATGAAAGAAGTTTGTATATAAATAGTGCTACTATTTTGAGTTGTACCTTTTTAACTGAAAAATCTTACGCGGATTATAGGTTGAAAAGGGCACAACTAAAAATATTACTCTTTAGATGATAAATCAACGGTCCCAGGTCCCATTTGCTTAAACACTTGGACACAATTCAAAATGTAACTCTTTAGTTGAATCTAAAGACGTTATTCTGTAAACACAGAGTCATAACGGTTTTTTATTATGAAAAAGAAGAAAAATCAACCGAAATATATCAAAACATTGACCGATATGGCCCATTTGCAATCCCAAACAACCTACAACTATAAGAAATATTACGGACTGTTGCGTGATTACAGCAGACGGACGGACGGAAATCGTCTTAGAATTTTATGACGATTAAGAATATATATACTGTATGGGGTCTCAGATCAATATTTAGAGGTGTTACAAACGAAGTGACAAAATGAATATACTCCCCATCCTGGAGAATTCAATGTAATTTGAAAACGATTCCATACTAGAACAAAATTATGAATAACTCAAATAGTAGGGAATTTTTATATGGGGGCCACATCAAACCTTTGACCGGTATGGCCCTTTACCCATGTCGATCGGTATAAACTATGCGTCTATCACTATTATTGTTGGGCCTTAAAAGCCATAATAGTGTCGCGTCGGGTATAAACACTTAAATTTGTTTAGTATTATACAATTCTTGTCAGATATTATTAAAAAAACAGTTCTGTTCTCTAAGTTTTGCAATGGAAACTGAAACGGTACCGTAATTCTTTAAATTACGAGGTTTTTAACAAATAGACAGAGCAAAATATATACATATCGCTCATTTCGTACAAGAGCAACATAAGCCATGTCATACATGCGTATAATATTCGTCGAGAAGATTGGGACACCAAATATTTGAGGTACACGTAATATAGTTATCTTCCTTAGAAATGAGTCCAATCCTATTGGGATATTTTGGAAATGTGTCTAAAACTCTTGCACGAAACGAGCGGTATTCAATCCAGGTGCCAAATTGATGAATTCTGTAATGCTTCACCGAAACACAACAAGTATTGTGTGCAGATTTTCCAACTCTATGATAAAAAATGCATAATTATAAAACAGATTGTAAACAAACTCATTATACTTATCTCTGCTTCAAGGGTTTACCATACCTTCGATTGCGCCATCCCTGATCTCTCAAATTAAAATGATCTCAAAGTTTTTTTTTTTTAATTTTATTCTCCTCCTTCTATGCTTAAAATTAAGCAAAAATCACTTTACTTTTTATAATTTATATAAAAAATTATTTGTCTTATTTAAAAAACAAACAGATCCAAACAAACACATATTGTTGTTGTTCTTGGTGAGGTGTTTGTTGATGGACGACGACGCCGCTTTATTTCGTGTTCAACAGAATTTAAGCGTAGGATGTAATATATTTTTTTGTTGTTTAGAAGAAGAAACCCAAAATTTTACCACCCAAATGTTTTCTTCTGGCTTCTTCGTGATCCATAATACCGCCGGAGGTGGTCAAGACAACATAGCCGAACTGACGAGAGGGCAACAAGTTGTTGGTCCACTTTTCAATGTCGTTGATGGGGACATCGAAACGGGGAGAGATGACGCCGCACTTGTTCAAGCGACCGGTGAGGTTGACGACGATCTTGCCGGAACGGTGATCATCGACAATTTCGAACTCACCAATGTAGCCATGTTTCATCATGACAGTCAAGAACTTGATGATGACCTTGGAGCAGGGGCGGAGGAGGACCTGACGCTTGCCACGCTTTTCAGCGTTGTTAATGCATTTCAAGGCATCGGCCAATACGTTCATACGCACCATGGCTAAAATTACACAAAAAAGGAGGAAGAAAACAAAAAAAATTAGACAACTGAATGAACACACGCATACACTCTATAATGTGGAAGAATACCACAGAGACGCCAAATGTAAACAAATTGCAATTTATACAGAAATTCCCTCTATAGAATGAAAGTACTCCAGTCACAAGTCAGAAATTAGTGTCAATAAACTGTCAAAGATGTTCGGCGTGCATCTGTCCGACGACACAATACTTAAAAAACAACAACACCGAGTAAACCGGGCGGGCGTGTAAACATCACAATTTTGCAAAACGTAAACAATTCATTGTATCCTTTTTGGCAAATAAACAACTCCACTACTTTAATATACTTTGTCTGAGACCACAAAATGTACATAAAACACTACAAATTCTCAGCAACTACTACGTTTATTTACTCAATATCCACAGTCTCTCAACAAAACTATGTTCAATCGAAGGGTTTCTGTTAAATTGCAATTTTTTCACATTTTGCTCGCCCGTTTCTACGAAATTTTATCTTCACATCATAGCTAACATTATGCTTAACAATTTCCACATAATTTCATTGATATTTCACATAATTTTCACAAAGATTACCTAAGATTTATTTTGTGAAAATTTTTAACAATTTTACACGAACGCGAACGTATCGAAAAAGAGGAAGTCCATTTTACGTCAGTTGCCAGTACTGATTTTTGACATTTCTCAAATGTCAAAAACATCTGTCACAACCGGTGACATCTATATGTGAACAAGGTTCGAAGGCGTATTCAATGTGCAACCCTGTAAGCATAGACACGAACCTACAAAGAGTATGAGCAGGACAGGGTTGTTAGGAAATATAATACTGTAAATATCAGGCAACGGAGTTTACGGCCGGCCGCACACTGGAAAGGAATTTCAAGCGTACGAATTGAGTACGCACACTGAATACGTTTTTCTGGGTAACCTGTACATAGTTTTTTCAGGGACACCGTGTTCGTAAAGGTTTCTAGTGATGAAATTCTGCAAATATCATGCAAGATTTGTAAAATTATGATTTTCAGTATCCATTTTCTTTCTTTCAACTTGTCAGCGAGCACGTGCGAAAACGTATAAAAATCCGAACATAATGGGTCTTATTCATAAAAAGTTAAAGAAGGTTTGAGGAACGCTTTAGCAGTGTTAAAGCGTTCTTCAAACCTTCGTGTTCGCATAATTTAAATTCGTACGAATTCGTATCCATTGTGCGGCCGGCCTACTACAAAAATTAACGACGGCGATGGCGTGAGTGAATGCCTGTACACACGGTTGTAAGATCTATGGTTGTTGGGGGGTGAATAAAACGCTCCGGTTAACTGAACAACTATTTGAAATATATTTATTTAATATTAACAGTACTTAACAAAGAAACAATCAGAATGCACAGTTGTGGAGTCGTAGGGCCCTATTCATAAAAACTTAATGAAGGTTTGAAGAACGGTTTAGCAGTGTTAAAGTGTTCTTCAAACCCTCATTAAATTTTTATGAATATGGCCCGTAAAATTCACGAGCTACAACTTCTGTTTTCTCTTGTGCTGTCGTTGAGAGATGATGCCAGATGTCATCTGCTGAGACGGTGTTGCCACATATCTTACAATATGCGTGTTTTCGTTGCAAGTTAAAAATTTTTCCCGCAGAAATGCGGTTTTTGTGGGACGCAGTCGGTTACCCCCTTACGGGGTAACCCCACTTAAGGGTGTAACCGACTGCGTCCCTCTCCCACAAACACTGCAATTCTGCGGGGGGGACTAAACGTCAAGTTTTTTCTGCATTTCATTTGACATTTCTCAATTTCAGACTAACTCAATTTGAACCATGGAAAGATACACAATCGAGCAACGCGTTAATGTTTTTGAAGCCTTTTACGAAAATGGGCGTTCAAACCAAAATGCATTTCGTGCACTTCGTGATGTTTTTTTGATCAGCATAATCGACCAAATGTGTCCACAATCGGGAGAATTGTGCGCAAATTTCAGCAAACAAAGTCTGTAGGAGATGTGAAAACACCTGTGCATGCTCGCCCAATTCGTTTGGTGCGGCTTATGGGTTGGCGACGTCATCGGGCCATACTTCTTCGAAATGAGGCCGTTCAGGCAGTTACTGTGAATGGTGTTCGCTATCGTGTGATGATAACGAACTTTTTATGGCCCGAATTGGAGGATATGGATGTGGACAATATGTGGTTTCAACAGGACGGCGGCACATGACACACAGCTAATGTGGCAAGTGGCTCTTTTGCGCAAAAAATTCAATGGCCGTGTTATCTCACGTCGTGGCGATGTCAATTGGCCGCCAAGATCATGTGATTTGATACCGTTGGCCTTCTTTCTTTGGGGTTATTTGAAAGAAAAGGTGTACGTCGATAAGCCAGCAATAATTCAAGAGCTAAAGGATGAGATAATTCGGCACATAAACGGCATAGAACCTCAATTATGCCTCAACGTCATCGAAAATTTGGACCCACGGGATGGAGGTGTGCCGCCGAGGTCGCGGCGGCCATTTGGCCGATATTTTGTTCCATACATAATTGAACCATACCAATATTATTATAATAAAGAGAAATGACAACAATTCAAAATCAACATCGGCCCATAAAATTTAACCATATATTAATATTCGTTGTTTTGTGTTCGGTTCGGTTGTACTAGCAAAGGAAAAAATTAATATTTTTAAAACTAATATTAATAAAATATTTTTTAATAAAATAAAAACAATAATAATTTTACAACTAAATTCATTCTTTTAAAGTGGCAGAATGACAGAAGAAGCAACAATAAAATAAGTATTACAGAAAAAAAGTACGTCGTGTGAACGCAAACACAAGTTTAAAAGAGAATTAGACGATAATTTGCTTAAAAAAAAGTATCGTGTGAATCAGGATTAACAAGAGATTTTTTAAGAGCTTTCTCATTTGATTAAAAAAAAACACAAAATTTAGAGAAATGTATGAAATCTTTATTTGAGTCGATAGAGCGGTCTACGTAATTCAATGATCGCTGCTGCGCCTCAAATGGTTCATACGTTGGGTCAAATTTGGGCATACTCCAACATATCGGCCGGTATCTCAAGAATAAATTCTTCAATATTGGCTTCCAGTGCGTCAACCGAACCTAACATAGCCCCACAAAAAATAATCTAAAGGCGTTGACCGCGGCCAATTGACCGACCCCAAGCCTGAAATAAACTGTTCACCGAACTCAAAATTAAATAAAATTCAATAATCTGCAAGCGTTGTTCGTTTGTAAGTCGATTCACGGTTAAATTATATAAGTAGACCAAACTGATCATGTTTGACAGTAACATGTTACACGAAAACAGCTGAGCTGCCAAAAAATTACCCATTATAAGAACCTTAAGGGTATCTCTTAAATACCAGTGAATGCTTCCGGCCTCTGTCAAACTCAAATTTCATCCTATTGTTTTCTGTGCATACAACACTTTGACTGACGCCGGACGCATTCGCCGGTATTTAGGAGATGCCAAAAAAGCGTGCCACTATTTTATAGAGTTGGGTCGGTCCGGAACGAATTCGTTCAATTGAACGATTCCCTTGAAGGAACGATTGGAACTGGTTCCTGCTATGTCGTCGGTTTTATTCTCAAATATTTAAGATGTATTATAATACAGAATAATTTAAAGATAAATATGAAATTTTTTCACCGTTGGAAACATCTTGAAATGTCGATTGTGAATCCCAATATTTTTCTTAATCGATACAAACAGTATCGACCTGTTATCGAAATTATAGAAGAATACGTTGTAATCAAAGACAAATAGAATATAAGAAGACATTCCTTCAGGCCGAAACGTCAAAATCTATCAGTTACGAACGAATAGGAATGAACTGTCACACGCGAAAAAACAGTATCCCGCGAACATTGATTGAACTTTTTTTGCACTTATCGATTAATATTAATTTTTTAATTGTGACAATTACAAAAAATTCTGGAAAAACGGTCTGAAAATCCGCGAAAAACCTCACTCGTTGGAATCAAATTCCTATTCGTTCGTAACTGACAATTACTTGCTACAGGAAGGAATGTCTTCTTAAATTATATTGTCTTTGGTTGTAATAACATTTTATTTGAAAATAATAATTTCGGAAATTTCGATCACAGAAAATGTGGTTTGTAGTTGTCTAAATTATCGTTCATGGGGAAAGAATTATTTCTGACGAAATTTTGGTTCATAGATCTCACCATAATTGCGGTATTTTGCCATTTGTGTTCAAAGAAACAAATTTAGAAACTGGAACACTAAAATACAGATCTGGAACATTTTCTTATATGTACATGTTTATACGTACATAAATTATTCAAGAAGATTTGACTTTTATGCATGACTTATGACGTTACAGTTTGGTATACTTCTGGTATTTTGCTGAGATTTTGTAAATTTCCGAACATCATAGATTTTTAAAAACCTACAATTAACAAAAATTTTGACTATTGTGTTCTAGAACTCACATGCTTTAGTCATAAATGATGAAAGTTAAAAATTATTTTTAACGTTGCAATCAGTTCAACAAAACTTAACACATTATTATTAAGACTTTCTATGAACAATTGTCCATCCTTTTGTTATTTGTCACAAACAATATCATGCAACTTCATCGTATTCTTTATTTTTAGGCGTCTACTATAAATTAAGAAAAGCTCAATACAAATTCCCAAAGAAATGTTAAAATGTGCATTATCTTTAATAACAAAAATGTGGAAACAAACAGAAGAAAATTTATTTAAAATTATTTATAAATGCAGAATTTCTTTTTTTTTACATATTACATTTTGAAATTTATAAATTGACTTTTAGCTATTAGGATATATCCATATCCTCTGTCACGGATCAATCTACAAAAATATAACCAGTAGCTGTTTGGAGTTGAAAATGGACCAAATCGGTCCATGTTTCGATATAGTCCCCATAGAAGGATCGCAACCGATTTTATTTCTTTACACATACTTCATTCAATTGACATGACATTTTGCGAAATTGGCTCTAAGTTTACGTAGAACTACTTACAAGGATCATCGCAGGACGATGATTTAAAGTCACATCCAATTTGAATTCTTGCCGCCTTTGTGACAAATAGTAATATTTTGGGCTGCAATTCGGCAATTATTATTTCCTTTAGTAATGGATCGCATTGGACCACATTTGTATATATCGCCCTTATTAAGATCAAAAAACGATTTGCTTTATTGACGCCGTAACAATCAATTATGCCAAGCTACTGAACTAAAATTTGGCGAATTTCACACAGAATCAATAAATCGAGCAATTGCAGATGTATTTCCTGTTATAGCATTGAATGAGATCGATAATGTAGAGTATATTCGATTCGGATGGACAACTTTTCTAAACATTTCAAGTTTCATCAAAATAGGAAAATTTTGTCATCAAACTTTACAAAATATCGAAATCTTCATTTTATAAATTTGGTCGGCTACAACTAATTTTGGTCGGTTTTTGGGAAGATTTTGGTCGGAAAAAAAAAAACAAAATATATAGTAAATATATGAAATTGGAATGTTTTCTTGCAATCGTCTGAACTGTCAATTCACCTTTGCCTAACAATCTGACATTGCCCGTATATTTGCAGCACTTTAACAGGGTTGATAACGTTTGCCGATCTGGCAATCGTCTATACTCAGCTTTACCTTCATCAGTCTTTTTTACAGGGTTGCCCATAATTGCCGCATTACATACACATCACATGTGTTTAACAATTGTTTTTTAAATAAAATCAGTAGAGCATAATTAAATAAATTAAAATTATAACGGGTGATCCAAGTAGAGATACTAAAGCCTTTTTTTGACAGATCACGTGTGAGTCGTGTCATGCTGTCATGTTATTTTTGTTAAGTATTGTTTGGCATTTCATCATGGAAAGACTTACACCTGAACAACGTTTACAAATCGTTCAACTTTATTACGTTCTGTGAGGAATGTGTTTCGTGCACTTCGCTCAACTTATGGTCAACTTAATAGAGTTGTGTAGTTCGTGAACGAACTAGTTCAATTGAACGGGTATACTGAATTGAACGAACTAGTTCACACAACTCGTTAATTTCAGCTCAGTAGTTCACTATGTTTTTTTCTTCAACCATATCATTTCTTTCTCTCTTCTCTGCTATTATGTGTTTTTTAAATTTTTATGTCATCATCAATGTATGATTCTACCTATACAAACGCCTTTGTATTAGTTTTTCCAACTCTTCCATTCATATTCCAATCAGATTCCTTTAATAGCTAATTCCACTCAATTGAACTGAACTAAAAAGAGCGATCACTTAAAAGAACTATAGTGCCCAACTCTTCAACATAATGGGCCTACTGAGCGTACTATTCGCAACACCATCACCCATCTTGAGACCCAGCATTCATTATTGGATAATATTCGACCAATATACCACGTCCAGCACGCAGTGAAGGAAATGTAGCGGCCGTAGCTGAGAGTGTACACGAAGACCGTGGAGAGTCGATTCGGCGCCGTTCGCAGCAACTCGGACTGACGTATGGCATACAACATACGTCAGTCCGAGCATACAACATACAGCCGCCCGACTTTCTCAAGCTACATCGCTTCGCTCTATGGGCTCTTGAAAAGTTCCAAGAAGATCCGACGTTTTCGAGCCAAATTTTGTTCAGCGATGAGGCCCATTTCTGGCTCAATGGGTATATAAACAAGCAAAATTGCAGCATTTGGGAAGTGAACAACCTGAAAAGATTCAAGAGCTGCCAATTCAACCAGAATAAACAACGGTTTGACGTAACCGTCAATGGCGACCGTTATCGTGCCATGATAACCGACTATTTGATGCCTGAAATTGAAGCTCGTGATCTCGGACATTTGATTTCAACAAGACGGCGCCACTTCCCACACATCGCATCAATCAATGGATTTATTGAGAGAACACTTTGGTGAGCAGATAATTTCACGTTTTGGGCCGGTCGATTGGCCACCAAGATCGTGTGATATCACACCGTTAGAATTTTTCATGTGGGGATATGTAAAGTCTAAAGTTTATGCGGACAAACCCGATTCGATTCAGGCCTTGGAGCAAAACATCACGCGTGCCATTCGCCAGTTACCAGTCGAACGAGTCATCGAAAATTGTACTCAACGGATGGACCATCTGAGACGTAGCCGCGGCCATCATTTGATAGACATAATCTTCAAAAAATCAATGCCAAAGAATGTTCTTTCAAATGATAATAAACATTCCCCATTCCATTTGAATTTTTTGTGTTTTTTCTTTAAAAAAGTTTATAAGTTTATAACCATACATAGTAAAGGTTTGTGGCAACTCCAAGACCGCCGTGTTCGAATGACAGACAATCTGGCAACTTGGTAATGAACCAGAGGAGGAGAAAGCAGTAGCTGATTCCAAGACCAGTGTTCGCTCTCAGCTGTAGCATTTTTAGTATATTAAATACTTCGTAAGATTTTGTGAACTAGTTTTTGTAATAATAAACAGATTTAAATAGTTGTTAAAATGTAAATACGTCTTATTATTACATCGGCAACTATAAATTCTATTATTTTAGCTTTGCGATTGGAGAAAATGTGGCTTACTTTTTAAATTTGTGCAAACAATTGTGTAAATTGGAGAAGCTTGGAAACAATACAAGTGAATATTTTTTACCCTTATTGGGTATATCGCATCACATTTTTTCCATCATATAGGAAATTTTGTTACCAATTCAGAAAATTTAATGTGAAAGAAATCGGTTCACATTCTGCTCCAATATTCACAAAATACTAGGACAGGGTTGTGAAAAAAATAAAAATTCCATTTTCAATTGCAGATATCTCGGCAACTAAACGAGATAAGGCTTAGGTCTTAAAAGTTTTTGTAGACCTTTGGTTAGTATAATGCATAAAAAAACAGACGAAATGGCGAAAGTTACACGCACTTAAACAATTTTTACCTAAATTTACATAAATTATAAGGCAATACATTTCCTCTGTGTCGGAAATTTTTTCACAAATTATTTTGCACGTTCCAAAATGATTATTTTTACAAAGCTGCGTCTTTTTGTGTAATTTGATATAAAAAGAAGCGGCGGTGGGCACAAGACAAACGTTTTTGATGACATTTTATGGTATTTTTCATGGAGGTTGTTGTGAGAAAACATAAATATTTAGGACACATTTTCCATCTTGTTTTATTCGTTTGACCTTAATGTCAGTGAAAATAAACATCTAATTACCCATTTGCGTTTCCTATTTCAACTAAATTCCAAAAATTAATAACAATTTCGAACGTTAACGTTCGCTTGACTTCTATGCGAAAAAAAAGCTGGTTGCGACCAGGGTTACCATAAACTTTTTTTAGGAAAGGAGGACTTTTGTGCCAGAAAAGGGGGACATTTGTGACATTTACATAGAAAGTTTTGTACTTTCGGAGGACATTTAAAAAATACAGTAATAGGAAAGGATGAGCATTTTACTATGATCATAAATTAGATTTTAAAAGGTCTACATATATCTGAACAAATTTTATTTAAATTTGTTCTGCTTAATTTCAAAGTGATTGGATATAAAAAATATAAAAAATTCGAAAATATAATATATCGCTCACTTGCTTCAAGACTGTTATAACTCAAAATTGAAAATTTTTGAGGTTGTCTTACAGAAATGTGAATTTTGTAAATATCCATAAATAAATCTGAACGAAATTTGGTTTATAAGTAAACAATCATATTTCGGATTATTCCACCTTTTTTAAACTTCCTACTTCATCTTATTTATCTTTTTATACGGACTTAAAGTAACACATCTCGACAATTTTCAATTTTGAATTACGACAGTCTTGAAGTAAGTGAGCGATATGTGAATTTGGGTCTATATCTTAATCTGAACCGATTTTGACCAATTTCTTCCCAGGTGTGAACGAGTCTATTGTAAAATTTCAGCAATATCGGGTTGCAAATGTAACCTTTAAATGGCAGACGGATATTGTTAAATGGGTATACTTTAAAGTGGGTCTAGTTCCAGTTTTTTTATGTGTTACAAACATCTGTCTCGAGACAAACTTATAATAAACAATGGAAAGCGGCGTTAAATTCGGCCATGCCGTTTCTTATACCGTGGATCGCATGTCAATTCTTTTGGGTGCATATAAACGGATATTATGGTATGGTAACCCTAGTTTCGACCAACTAACAGTACACGGGGCAAAATTGCCTTTTTTAATATGTTTGAATCGAAAGAAAATATATTTGGAACACAAATTTTTAAATATTAAATATTTCTGAGCAAATAAATTTTATTTGAAAACCACTAAAATATATTTTGAACTCGTATATTAATATGTTACAACACATAATATTTGCAAACTAAATTTCTCAAATAAAATACGTATTTTAATACAAATAAAATTATTGTTTAGGAATTGCTTCAAATATATTTTATTTAAAAAAGATTTTCGAAACTTTTGTTGAATTTTTCGAATTTCAGTTTTAATTTTTTTTTGGTTTCGATTAGAACCTCCCAGTTATGATACCAAATGCAGCATTAACTTATGTTTTAAA
This sequence comes from Eudasyphora cyanicolor, assembly GCA_963930755.1. Lineage (NCBI taxonomy): Eukaryota > Metazoa > Arthropoda > Insecta > Diptera > Muscidae > Eudasyphora > Eudasyphora cyanicolor. Next base: position 51,771,479 of record OZ005736.1, on the reverse strand, counting down.
TCAATCGTTCAAAATTTCTGAGTATTCCAAGCCATCATTAGTTGTCAATCCTCCAGTATATATTTCGATCCAAGATTATATGATTTCAATTATTATTATTTATTATATTTTCGACATGAAAAATTTCTAAAAAATTAACTTTGAATTACTGAAAAATGTAAGACAATTTAGGTATTTTCTGAATACTTAAATGCAAATAAATATTTGTTTCGGAAAAAATAGCCCAAAATAAACACATATTGGGATATAAACAAAGATTTGTTTAGAACAACCTCTTCCCAAATATATAATTTTTGTGTGTACCAAATATTATATGTTTATAGTGTACTCTAAAGATATATATATTTCAAGCCGAATATGTTTGGGACAATATACTACAGAAGCGATTTTTTTTCAGCGTGTATGTTTTCATTAGTTTTGTCGTTCTGATGCCTTATTGTAGGTCGCAAATCAGCTGTTTTTTGCATAGAAGTCATGCGAACGTTAACGTTCGACATCGTGGGTCAGCCGGTAAGTCCATATTCACACTTGCAATTTCCCCCCGCATATCTATATAATATTTATTGACACAACTATATTATGGAATAAAATTATATTTTATTGTGTATAGAAAATGTAATTAGAAAATAGTACCGATATAATGTAGTTTATAATAAAATATTGGATATAATAGAATGGTGGGAGTAAACAAATTTGGTAAGATAGGTTACTTGCTAGATTCCAGTTTCTGATCACTAATACGAGAAGTACATATACATTTTAAAGAATGGAATGATTTTATTGGATAAGTGTCTGACTTTATATCTTATTAAATAATATTATTAAAATAAACGAAAAGTTTTATCATCGGTATGCAGGATCCATTTTTATAGTTTTAGATAGTGACATCTTCTATAAACTATAAAGTTCTATAAAAATTTGGATACAAATATAAAAATTCGAATTGAAATTTTGCTGAAAAATATTTATCGAAAAGGACTTGGTCCGGTTATTTCGATATATGTACTTCATTGACTACTGCAATGATCAAGGACTTAAAGCTGAAAATAACAACAAAATTTGGAATAACATAAAAAGTTTATCTTACATAAAACTTAAAGATAATTATTGGAGAAGACTACAACATATTTGGTATTTGTTGCAAACAGTTTGTAATTGGTATGTACATACATAAAATTTAATATTAGGTGCATTTTATTTGACAAGCTAATAAAAACAACTTTATGCTGCAGACGTAGTTCACGAATAAAAAAAATTGCAAGCAAATTTCTACTGACATATCGTTGTCGAAAAATATTTTACAGCTGTTAAAATTTGCATGTGAACAGCTGTCAAATGTCAACAAAAAAACTTCGCAGCACGATTGATGAAAATATGAGAAAGAAGCATATTTACTAAAAGTTTCTTTATCAATTAGTATTTTCACGCTAATGATTTTAGCCTGGATGTTTCAAACAAGTTATTGACAATACTTCTCTCAGTCAGTTTCTATGCAAAAATGTTAACTTATCAAAAATACTCCACTTATATTTAAGTTAATAGCACATATTTAATACACACAGCAAAAAACGATGGTAATACACAGATATCTATTGATTATTTCTTTTACTATTTGGTATTATCTTAGGAAAGTTCTCGACTGGATGCGATTTTATATTCGTGAGCCATTTCTATGTTGTAAAAACAAGAGATAAGCACCAGCGGCATAGGCGGCACAATTAAAGGATCCAAAAACACCGGCCACAATATTTGCCGTGTGGTGAGGATTGTAGGGAAACTCGGACCATTGTGCCAATTGTATAACGAAGGCAATGAAGTATAGAACTGCTGCAATAACCGTGTTGAGAAGTTCCTAATTAAAATAAAAAAAAGAAATTTTGAAAATTAATATTTGCTTTGGTTGCCAATTATTGCTATATTAAGTAAACAAAAGTAAATTATCTCACTAAATTCGCAAAAAAAGAACTAGTAAGGGACGGCAGAAAGTCGTATTGGGCTGTAAATAATAACAATAAAATAACCTACACCTCCCTTACAATGCGCAAAGTGGCATTGCGATCGCTTCTGTAGTATTTATATTGTCTCAAACCATATTCTGCTTGAAACATACATATGTTTAGGGTAAGCTCCAAAAATATAATATTTGACATACATAAATATTATATGTTTAGGAGGATATTGTTCCAAACAAAACAATGTTTCCATCCTAATATTTTTTTATTTGGAACTAAAAAAAATTAATTTGTATTTAAGTAGTTTTGCCTCAATTTAAAGGCGTCTTTTCTGATTTTTAGAAGTTCAAAATGCAATTTTTTAGAAATGTTATTTATTTGTAAAATTCGATTAAAATTTAAATCGTATGGTTAATATGACATTTTTAACTACAGGGTGTTTTTTCAGACGTGTGGTTTTCAATATGGCAACACTTTTTTCGGAATTGGTCTTTCTGACAGCTGTCACTTGATTTATGCTCTGTTTGGTTTGCCATTTCAGAATGAATAGACTTACTCCGGAACAACGTTTGCAAATCGTGCAAATTTATTACCAAAATAATGGTTCGGTTCGCGCGACGCATCGCGCGCTGCGTCCAATATTCGGTCGACATAATAACCCAGCAGAGTCGGTAATTCGAACAACCATGGATCGTTTTCGCACCTCGTTTACTCTAGTGGAAAATGCGCATCCTCAGATACGCCGTACAGTGCGCACCGAAGGCGCTATTGCTGCTGTGGAGCAGAGTACCGAAGAAGATCCGATTGAGTCCATCCGCCATTGCGCGCAACAACTGTAGCTGTGTCCATCCACTTTATGGAAGATTTTGCGGAAGGATATTGGTTGAAAGAATTGAAGCCGAACGTCTATCAAGCGCGTCGCACGTTCGATAAATGGGCCCAAAACGAGATGACCACCGATCCCAGTTTTCACAAGAAAATTTTGTTCATCGATGAAGCTCAATTTTGGATGAATGAGTACGTTAAAAAACAAACTTGTCGTATTTGGAGTAATGATAATCCACAATCCATTGTTCTGACGCCGTTACATTCACAAAAAGTCACTGTTTGGTGTGCTCTGAGGGCAGAGGGAATCATTGGTCCATATTTCTTAAAAAATGAAGCAGGTCATAATGTTACAGTCAATGGGGAATTGGAAGATATTGATGTGGACGACCTTTGGTTCCAACAAGACGCCGATACATGCCATACAGCCACAATCAATTTATTGAAGGAAACTTTTGGTGAGCGCATTATCTCGAGTCGTGGGCCTGTTGTGTGGCCTCCAAGATCGTGCGATTTAACACCGCTGGACTATTTTATGTGGGGTTATGTGAAGTCGCTTGTCTACGCAAATAAGACCGACACAATTGACGCCTTGGAAGATAATATTTGGCGCGTTAATGCTGGCATACAGCCCCAAATTAAGCTAAATTCTTGGCCATACCATTAAATTATATGTGTTTTGTTCCTTCTTGAAAACCACACGTCTAAACAAACACCCTTTATTAGAAGAAGATGAAGTTTACTTAATTTAGGATTCTTTGAAGCTTCCCCGAACACTAAAGTTCATTATATTTATACCCTCCACCATTGGATGGGGGTATATTCATTTTGTCACTCCTCTAAATATTGATCTGAGACCCCATAAAGTATATATATTCTTAATCGTCGTAAAATTCTAAGGCGATTTGGCCATGTCCGTCTGTTGTAATCATACTACAGTCTACAATAATTGAGCTAGATAACTGAAATTTGGCATAGATACTTCTTATAGCTGTAGGTAACTCGGGATAGAAAATGGACAATATCGGTCCTTTTTTGATATAACTCCCATATATAGCATCTCACCGATTTGAAAATTGGTAACTGGATTTTAATTATACCCGAAATCCTTCACACGAACAACGGTAGTCATAGGTCCATGTTTTGATGTAGCCCCTATACAAAGGTCCCTCTAGATTTGACTTCGTAACTTCCAATTCCAACTGAACAGGTTTAATTATACCCGGACCATTTCACACGAACAACGTTAGTCATAAGTAAATGTTTTGATATAGCAAAATCAAATGTCCTTCTAGATTAGATTTCTTAATGCAAGAACAGCCAAAAATTTCAACGAATTAAGCTGAAATTTGGTATAATGAGTTAATTTGCACCCGAAACCATGCACATGCGATCCATGGTGGATGGTATATATGATTCGATTCATCATTCTTTACTTGTTTTTAATAAAATTTTAATTATTGTGATTTTTTTTATTAAACAAGATTAATTTTCCTCTTAAAAGAATAATAAATATTGAGGCAACTCTAACAATAATATTGCTGTGTGCTCAATGTAGCGTTTTCTTGATTTTCAAAAAAATGCTTTTGTTTAAAAATATACAAAAAATTGGTTTTTAGCTAATTAGGCGAAATGAGTGATATGTACCAAATTTCAAAGCTCTAGCTCAATTCCTTCTAATTTTTGCCGCCTCTTGTGTGAAAATATTCCACTGTGCGACGTTGTCACATGCATACACTTCGCACATCTAACAATCTGCAAATTATCTCAAAATTACTTTTATGCCAACGTTGCAAGACACAAATTTTATGTTCACACGGTTGACGTTCACAGGGTTGCATTTTTCTGACAATATTGGCAATCGTGTGTACTTAGCTTAAGTGATACCATAGGTTCAGAATTTTCAATATTTAGAGTTCTTAGCGTACAAAGTGAAAAAAGTTGGTAAATTGAAGACATAGCTATCGTTTATTAAAAAAAATATTCCAAAAATTTTTGGGAATTTTAAATAAAAAGTGCGTTTTACGGAAATTACAATAGCTCTTGAACAGCTGAACCGATTTTTACAAAGTCTACGTTAAAAAAATAGGTTGAGTTAAAAAACAATTGTTTCCCTAGATTTTTTCTAATTTACACAGAATATTCGATGCACTCTCACAAATCCAAAACAGTGTTTGGATTTTTAGTGGCTAAATATTTGTAAAAGTTATGGATGAAACACCAAAGCAAGTCCGGCATTTTTGAAATTTTGCTTCTGTTTCTGGAAAACAATACATTCAAAATTTCACGCAATCCCTTGCGTGAAAATTCATATGTGCAGAAATAGAAGAAAAGCGTCCAAATTAACGGACCAATCCTACCTAGTATTTCGTTTACTATCTTTTTTTACAAATACTGAGGCCCAATACCATCAGATCCACACTCCGAACGACCCAATTCCTTTTGGCCAAAGATCGTCAACTCAATAACAAATGCATCAACCATTGAAGATTTTTTGAACCGATTTTCAATATTACATCAAACTTTCATAACTTTGTGTTAAATTTAAGTTTTTTCCTCTAACGCTAAATATCTCAAAACGCTACTTTTGCCGGAGAATTACATTCGGATTCGTGAACTTTCGATTGTGGGAAATTTATCGGCTCAGCAGAATTTTATCGGCTCAGCCGCCGCCGATCCATATTTTTCCATGCGCCGCCGCCGCCGAAATTTACGTGCCACACAGCAAATTAAACAATTGAATTGTTGCGAGAAAAGTTTGGAGATTCGATTATTTCAAGAAATTGTGATATTGAATGGCCTCCAAGAAGTTGTGATTTAACACCATTAGACTATTTCTTGTGGGGTTATTTGAAGTGATTGGTCTTTCGAAATAAACCAGACTCTCTTGAAGCTTTACAAGTCAATATTGAACGTGCCATTCATGACATACGACTTGATTTAGTGGAAAAAGTGCTCGAAAATTGGGTTCTTTGAATTCGTTCCCGCAGAAGAAGTCGTGGAGGCCATTTGAATGACGTTTTATTTAGAACTTAATTGTATCGATTGTACTTCACATTAAATAAAAAACTTTGGAATTTCCTTAACAATAAGTGTATTTTTTTTTCAAAGAAATTATATCACTCTTATTGGAAAACCCTTTAGTACCACTAACATTTAGTGAAATATTAATTCTTTAATAACTTCTATGCTGCTTATTACAATCTTCTGAAATTCCACACGTATTAGTCGCTACCACCTTGAGAAAAATGTACGAACTTGCCATGCCCTTGTCAAACCCCTTCTGGCACCCGCCCACAAATTGACAGATTCATTCATGTAACCTTAATTCATATTACATTATTCACAAAGTGAGGGTATCCCTTAGTCGGTTCACCCGACTGACATTTCCTTGTTGTAATTATGCATCGGGAGGAACAAATATATGAGGTTATATCTAAATCTAAAATGTTCATCCTTAGAGCAAACAAAGTATACGTGCTTCTGGCACCCGCCCACAAATTGACAGATTCATTCATGTAACCTTAATTCATATTACATTAATCACAAAGTGACGGTATCCCTTAGTCGGTTCACCCGACTGACATTTCCTTGTTGTAATTATGCATCGGGAGGAACAAATATATGAGGTTATATCTAAATCTAAAATGTTCATCCTTAGAGCAAACAAAGTATACGTGCTACAGTTTTATAGCGATCTGAGCTTATTTTGAGTACAAGGATACATGGACAGTAAGACAGACCTATATTTTTCAATCGATCTGACCGAAATCGGACAATAAGGGCCTGCTCCTGTATTTCTAACGAAAGTCTCCTCGAACGAAAACCAGTCACTCACTTTCCTCAGGAATTTGGTTTCTCTAAGGTCCGTTCGCCTGGCCTTACGTCAATGACATTAGCAATTTACCAATTGGAAAATAAAGTAATTGCCAGATCAATAATTTCACAACATCCGGTTTAAAAAAGCACACATTTTCATATGGTCGACCTGAGTAAATACACCTCTGTACTCTTTACACTAACGGTGGCCAAAAAATCAACCCTGGGTCATCTGAGCTAAACCAAAACTCTCATTTCTTTCTCTCTCTCACGTCTTTCTCATTGTGCACTGACGATTTTTTTTCGATCTTAGTCTGCATTTACATGATACTTTTTTTTAAGTATTAAGCATACTTATCGGCGTTTTGTTGGCGAGAGAGGCAGTCGGAAACGGGGGGAAAAAAAGTATGCCGTACTCGTACTTATCGTACTCATCGTTTTGTGTTTTTCGTTCTCACTTGGAAACAACAACAATTCACACAGGCAAAGCCGAAACAAAACAAATGAAAATAAGTTAAGTATTGAAAAACAAGTAAGAAAGTTTCAGTCGGGTAAACCGACTAAGGTATACCCTCACTTTGTGAATAATGTAATATGGAATATTAAACGAATTATTCTGTCAATTTGTATGGGAGGTACCAGAATGTTTTTAACAAATACACATATTTTTCTCTGAATAGTAGATTCTTTAAATACATCGCACTGCGCCGAATTATAAGCGTTTTTTGCACTGGTAACGTTATGAGATATTAAATTTGGTATGATTTGGCCATTGGTACTCATGCTGTGAGCTCTTAACTTTTTGTGCAAAATGGTACCTTTGTGTGGGAGGTACAAAAAGGGGCGTGGCAATAACGCCCATTTTTCACAGGGCTATAGACACTATAAAAATTTTACACTGTACAAAATTTCAATTATTTTTATACACTGGTTTTTATGTTATAAGCTGTTAACTTTTGGTGCAAAAAGGTACCTTTGTGTGGGAGGTACAAAAAGGGGCGTGGCAACAACACCCATTTTTCCCTGGACTGTAGGCAATATAAAAGGATAATACTGTACAAAATTTCAAGTATTTTTATACACTGTTATTAATGTTATAAGCTGTTAACTTTTGGTGCAAAATGGTGCATTTGTGTGGGAGGTACCAAAAGGGACGTGGCGACTTCGCCCATTTTTCTCGAGTTGATGACGACTAATAAGCTAATACTATGTGTGGAATTTCAAAAGATTCGAATAAGTAGTATATCAGTTATTAAAGAATCAATATTTCACAACATTTTAACCCTTTGTGGGGGAGGTACTAGAAGGAGTGGACCAATATGGCCCATCTTCGAACTTAGCCGGAGATAGAAAAAAATATTACCACATACCAAATTTGAGGTCAATCGGTTACTCCTTTCGAGAGTTATCGTGCGCACCAGCCAGCAGACAGACAGACAGACAGACGGACGGACATTGCTCATTCGACTTAAAATGACCCAAAACGGATTTCCTCCGAACATACTTGGGGTCTTAGGTCACTCCTTCGACGTGTTACACTTTTTTCCGTAGCAAATGATATATACCCTCGTCACACTAAAGTGAGGGTATAAAAAGTACGCGTGTGAACGTAAATACTTTTTCAAAAGAGAATAAGCCGATAAGTTACTTAAAAAAAAAGTACCATGTAAATGGGGACCAATGACAATTGAATACTATAGACGTCGCATGGAGTTTGACAATTCGTTTAGTATGTCTGCATATTGAAGATGGCGCTTTGTCTGGCTAAACTGTAAAGAGAGCGTTCTGCAAAGAGGGGATATATACTTTTATTTACTCTGCAAAGAGACAAAAGATTTTCATCATTAATTTTATTATATTCCAACTTCAAAACATTCAACAACAAAACAAACTGAAAAACTCACTCCCTTCTCAGAAATTATTTGAGAGTACAAAAAATTCTGCATGTTTTGACAGAGAAATAATTGAGAGAGGAATTTGAGAATGAGAGAAAGGCTGCTCGGACGCCACCTGGCGGATGAAGTCTGTAAATACCATGCGACGTCTATAGAATTCAATTGTCATTGTGGGGACTTAGCGAGCTGCCAATCTCGATTTCGTAATGCTTAAATATGTATAAAATTGTATTATTGTTTAATTATTTTTACCATAATTATATGTATTAATATCTACTTATTTTGGCTTTTAATAACGTTTTTTTTTTGTCATCTTTCCTATCAGTCGACAAATAAAATAAAGTGTTCGCCCAGATGACAGCAAAGAGAGATACAGAAACCAAAATTTATACTGAAATGATTACGTTTTCGTACGAGATCATTATCCTGCGACTTGTCGTTCTGATGGTAGTTACTGAAACCCAAATCAGCTGTTTGTCGTCTGACAGGCGAACGAAAGCAAATTTTCAAGTTACAGAAACAGGCTGTAAATAAAAACAAACAATAACAATTTTATTTGTTTTATTATTACAAAAAAATGAATTACAACTGTAAAAAATTTCAGTTATTACATACATCTGTATAATTAATAATTGGTAAATAAATAATAACAAAATAAAATGATAGTTTTTTAGGGGGACAGAGGAAATGTAGTTAAAAACAAATAAAATAGAAAAAAGACGAATTACAGGAAAAGAAGCAACTTTACACATGAACATATATAGAGGACAAAAAATAATCGATTTTATTAATATTATTTAAAAACTAGTAAATATTTTAATTAAATTAACAATTAACCGAAATTAATAGAAATTATGCATTTGCTTAAGGATTTTCATTTTGGTTTTAATTTAAAACTGTAACACATATTCGTATATATTTTAAACTATTTCTTGACAATGACTATGATGCTGTACTTGATTTGTGTGTGTGTGATTGATTTATTATTATTTTTCTTTTCATTTAATATATTCATTATTTATTTTCTTAAAATTTAATGTGTATATAACAATAACTATTTGTTGTTAATTCTCATCCAACAAACGAATAATGGTTAACGGTGTGATGAGAGACAATATTTCTAAAATCAAATACATATGTATGTATTTATAATTAAATCGTTTGTTCTTAATTTCGTGCGGTCTGAGCGGTTGTTCTTCTTGTCTATTGGTAATTGATTTTTTGGATATACATATGTATGTGCGGTAGTAGTTAGCTACGTAATGAGGGCGTTCTCTTTGGAAAGAAAAGCTCCACCGGTGAGTGGTGGGGTTGCGCAAGCGTGCCTTCATAATATTGCCTGGTTGGGTTATGAACGAGCTTTATTACTCTGCTATTGCTACTGCTATGTTATGTTCTTAGTTTATGGCAGAAATTTCGAAAAGGCGTTTGTGCGGCTGCAGCTGACTTCTTTCTGTTTAGATTGTGGCGCCGCTCTTGTGTTCCAAGTACAGGAAATATGTACCGGCAGCGTAGGCCAAAAAGTTGAACAGACCAAATACACCGGCTGCTATGTTGGAACTGTAGCCATAGACCCCGAGACGTGGCGACCACGTGGATAGTTGCACAATGAAGGCAATGAAGTACAAAACTGCAGCAATGCCAGTATTGAGGAATTCCTGAAGGAAAACGGAAGAGAAATAATAAGATAATTAGTTCAATTATTGAAATCTTTGTTTGTTAATACTTAATGTATGTCGATATTTAAATAAATCGAGGTTAGAACTGATTGACATTTTATTTCTGCCTGACCCACGATTTCTAACGTTAACGTTCGCTTGTCTTCTATGTGACAAACAGCTGATCTAATGTTTTCATTCGCCTTGTCATTCAGATGCCTTTTTGTAGGTCGCAAATCAGCTGTTTGTCTCACAGAAGCTAACAGCCCGTTTCTATATTTCGCACGCAAGCGATGCGAACGATTTTAGACCTACTAAAAGGTATCAGAACGACAAAGTGACTGCAAACATAATGGCTAATGCCAGTTAGTAGGTCTAAAATCAGCTGTTCTTCGTTCGCATCGCTTTCGTGCGAAATAGAGAAACAGGCTGTAAACTGACGCTAACGTTCGCCATCGTGGATCAGGCAATTAGTCAATTGACATTTATTTGGTTATAGTTATACATATATTGTATTATATATATTATGTATTATAGTATTGTTTGAACTATGTTTCTTATAAACTTCCAAATAATATGGCTTATAAAATTTTTCACCGATGCTTTGAAGCTCAGCTGTGAAGCAAGTCTGGGTATGCTCAAAGAAATAAATTGTTAAATATAGCAGACAAGTTTGCTGTTACAGCAAATATTGTACTTTGCAATGCACATGATTGCATTGAATATAATTCTGGTTAATAAATCCTAAATATTTGTATCTAAAGTTTGCCAGTCTGAAGTTGATGCCAAGGCGCATGAAAAATTAAATAAGGTTCCAGCATTTGTTTAAAATGTTAAACAAAAACTGTGTCATTCCATAATTCCTTTAGAGATTTTTTAACTGAAAGTGTCTCTGGCAATTTTGAACACTTTTCTCCTATTTCTGCACATATGAATTTTAAAATCCCTTTACTGTTTTGTACATATCGTCAACAGAAACGAAAAAGGGCGTAACAACAAGTAAAATGAAAATTCAGTTTTCGATGGATTTCGGTACATTGCATCAAAATACAGATCCTGACGAATTTTTAGCGGCGTAATATAAAAAAATGGCGAATTTATTAACGAAATTCAAAAGGCCTAACAACAAACTATTTCTTTTTTCATAGTTAAAAAATCCTATTTCACGCAATTTTCACAAACAAATTATAAATCATGTTTGTGTGATTTTATATATATTGTACATATGCATCATTATGTTTAGATATTATCCTGAAAACTCAGTTTTTTCTAACGACAGCACTTTTCATTTTATTTAGTTTTTTGCTACTCCTGTAAAATTTTCAAATATGATTATAGGCGCTTTTTTGTTTCTGATGACGATATTCTGTGTAATTTGAAAAAAAGAGAGGGGGAACATTTTTTAAATTAAAGATTTCAAAAAATTATTTTTTGAAAAAAAATTTAATTCCACACAAATAACGTAAACTTTGTAAATATCGGTTCAGCCGTTCACGAGCAGCAATTAAACATTTCGTAAAACGCAAAAATATTTTATGTTTGAAATTTTGAAAATTTCAAATCGGCATACATTTTTGGAAGCATTTTTTTTTCCAGAAAAAAATGATAAAGGCGAGTTCTTTTAGTCCAAAAAAATGCATAGGTTAATATTAAAAATTCTATAGTCATTCGTAGTTCTGGAGATTTTGTTCTACCTACCGAGAAAAGAACAAGATTTTTTATTTATTTTACTTTATATGAATTACAATAGAAAGTAAATTAATATTTTACGGTCCTGGTAAAAGCCGGGTTACAAAGACCATGTGGCTATATTTTGCAGCAACAGAACAGAGCCTCTGGCGGGAACCCACGACCCCCAAACTTATAGGCGAGCTCGCTACCTACTCACCTACTGGGCTCTCAACAATTTCAATGTAAATTCGTGCATGGCAGTCACATAGTGTCTCCGATGGAAATTGTATGTAAAGGCTGGGCCATTTAAAATTTGAATTACCGATTACTTTGACTTGAGCCCTTTAGATTATTTTCTGTGGGGAGCCATTAGGCATAAATGTTACGCAAAGCATCCAGAGACAATTGATGCGTTGAAACATGAAATCGAAGTAGCCATTGAAGAGATTCGACCGAAACAATCGAAATTGTACTGAAAAATTGAGTTGATCAGATGAGGCACTGTCGAGCCAGTCGTGGTAGACATATGAATGATATTGTAAGAGGAATGTTAAAAAAAATATCGGGAATTTTTAATTTCTGCGGGCTACGTGTATTTGATTTTTGATATTTTGTAGCGTTATGTTGGTACTCATTTCCCTTACTTATGCTGACAAGGTCGGCCATTTTGAATGTTTAGTTAATTTTTGACAGCTGTTGTGCTTGGATGTGTTTTAACTTGTCTTCGATTTTTATCTATTTCAGAAAATGGATCAAAGAATCTGCATCAAATATTATGTGAAAAACAAAATAAAGTGCGCTGACGCATTCCGAATGTTGACTGCGGCATATAGTGAAGCTACCTTGGACCAAAGCAATGTTTATCGGTGGTACAAAATGTTCTTAGAGGGCCGAGAGGATGCGAAGGACGAACTGCGTGCCGGACGCCCGAGCTCACAGTTTTCTTTGATTGTAGGGGCGTGGTGCATTATGAGTTCTTCCACGGGGTAGTACGGCCAATAAAGAATATTACCTGCAAGTTATGCGCAAATTGCGCGAAGCAATCCGCCAAAAACGCCCGGATTTGTGGAAGAACAAAAACTGGCTTTTGCACCATGATAACGCCCCTGCATACACATCGTTCCTTGTGCGCGAATATTTGGCCAAAAACAACACAGTAATGGTGCCGCAGCCACCGTATTCCCCTGACCTAGCCCCCTGTGACTATTTTTTGTTCCCAAAACTGAAAAGGCCCATGAAAGGACGACGCTACGCCACGATTGAGGAGATAAAGACGGCATCGAAGGAGGAGCTAAACAAGATCACAAAAAATGATTATTTGAAGTGCTTCGAGGATTGGAAAAAACTTTTGGCAGAAGTGTATTATATCCGAGGGGAATTACTTTGAAGGCGACAAAATTGATATTTATAAATAAATAAATACTTTTTGAAGAAATACAAAATTCGCAATTTTTTTGAACATACTACGTATTCCATTATTAAAGGACGAAGTTCAATCTTTCCAATAAAACCAGAAATTTGAAAAAATTATCAGTACTTTTTTATAGCCGATTCAAATTTAAAATTTGAGCCCATCGCTAAAATTCTCAATTGCCGAGCCAGTCGTGGCAGTCATATGTCATATGTATGATATTGTGTTCCATTATTAAATGACAAAATTATGAAATATTATCAGCCTGTTAGTGTGACTTGAAAAGTTTGCTTTCGTCAGCTGATTTGGGTTTCACTATCGTGGGAGTCTGCCTGAAAGTTCTTCGTGTAAGTTCAAAAGGGAATTTGATGATAAGCTGGTGAAAAAACTTGCATATAGTGTAAATGTGGACTAAGTCCCGATTTACACTGGCTGAATGTTCAGCAGATTATCAGCGTTTTGTTGGAGAGAGGGGCAGTCCGCAAGAGGGCCCATCGCTAAAATTCTCACTTGCCGAGCCAGTCGTGGTAGTCATATGTATGATATTGTGTTCCATTATTAAATGACAAAATTATGAAATATTATCAGCCTGTTGCTGTAACTTGAAAAGTTTGCTTTCGTTCGCCTGCCAGACGACAAACAGCTGATTTGCGTTTCACCATCGTGGGAGTCTGCCTGAAAGTTCTTCGTGTAAGTTCAAAAGGGAATTTGATGATAAGCTGGTGAAAAAACTTGCATATGAATGTCTGAATGTTCAGCAGATTATCGGCGTTTTGTTGGAGAGAGGGGCAGTCGGCAAGAGGGAGGAAAAAAACTCTCCCTGAACGTTTTGAGTTCTTCGTGAAAGAGAATCTGATGATAAGCTGCTGAAAAAACTTGCCTAGTGTAAATCTGGACTAAGATGGAAAAAATCCTCAGTGCACAATGAGATAGACGTTAGAGAGAGAGAAAGAAATGAGAGTCTTGGTTCAGCTCAGCTGACCAGTGTTGCCGCTGGAAAAAATTTTTTCGGCCCAAATTGTTCCCAGAAACTGCCCAAAATCGACTTCATCTGCCCAAATAAAAAACAAGTAAAGACGGATTAAGTTCGGCCGTGCCAAATCTTATATACCCTGGATGGATCAATTATACCAAATTTCAGCCCTACTCGTTCAAATTTCAGGTTTTTGTGGCGCTAGGAAGTCAAATCTAGTGGGACCTTTGTATGGAGCTGTATCAAAACATGGACCTATAACTACCGTTGTTCGTGCGGGCATAAATAAACGCCGATTACCAATTATCAGCCCGATCAGTTGACCCTCGAGCGAAAGCCACAGGGTATTGCTTATATCTTTGCAGATTGTTAGATGTGCGAAGTTTATGCATGTGACAACGGCGCCAGAAAAACATTTCATTGGCAACACTGTCTACAAAATATTTTTATTGCATATAAATATTTACAAATATATTGTAAATATATGAAAATTTAAGGTTATCTTGCAATCGTCTGAACTGTCAATCTGTCATTGTCCGTACATTTGCAGCACTTTAACAGGGTTGACAACGTTGTCCGATCTGGCAATCGTGTGTACATAGGTTGTGCGCATTTTAAACCGGAAGTTGTGAAAGTATTGATCTGGCAAATAAATTACTTTCCAATTGTTAAATTGCTAAGGAGAAACAAAATTCTTGGCTGGTTTTCATTCGCAGAGATTTTCTATGTAAATACAGAAACAGGCCGTATAATTTTATTATGTAATCATAAAGTATGATCGGTATTAATAAAATGAAACCATTCCGAAGAAAATCGATGCATAATTTAAAAAGGTGTATTATTGCGAATTTTTTAATCGCTGATGGGATGAAGAAATCGTAGTAGAAGGTGAAGGCTACTTAATTTAGGATTATTTAAAGCTCTCCCAAACTAGAGTTGTGTAGTTCGTAAACGAACTATTACAATTGAACGGGTTACTTTACTGAACGCTAGGAACTAGTTCACATAACCTTTTCATTTCAGCTTAGTTTTTGTTCAACCCTGTAATTTCGATCACTCTTCTCATTTCGTTCTCTCTTCTCAGCTGTTATGTGCTGTTTCCATTTGTATGCCATCATGAATGTAGGATTCTACCTATACAAACGTACCTATAGGATTCCAATCGGCAGATTTGAGCTGGTGATCTACTGAACGAAATTAACTGCTGAACTAAAGGCTGTTTAAGTAAAGTAAGCTGGTGAGCTAAATGAACGGGCCGTTTGACCAAAATTTCAAAATTGAACATCCTCCAACTCCTTAACCGATCCCATTAAAATTGTGTATCATAACTACGATCGAATAGGACTAAACTTGGTGCATGTTTCATCCCGATCCGAAGACATCACTTTTAAAAATGCACAAATTGAAAATCACGCTACAATGTACAATAATTGAACTAAATAACTGAAATTTGGTACAGATACTTCTTAAAGCTGCAGGTAACATGGGATTAAAAGTGGGCAATTTCGGTCCAGTTTTTGATATAGCCCCCATATATAGCATCTCCCCGATTTTACTTCTTAACGCCATAGAGATCACAAATCGGGCTGAAAATTGGTAACTTAAGTTTATTTATACCCGGAAACCTTCACACGAACAGCTGCCGATATAGGTTCATGTTTCGATATAGCTTCTATATAAAGTCTAGCTGAAATTTGGTAAAATCATTTTTGTTGTGTCTGTACACTGATAGAAAAACCGTTCGTCACCATGACGAATCAGTTTCGTCAATATATCTTCGTATTGGTGACGAAAAGTTTCGTACATGCGATGTTTTTGTACGTCAATAGAACGAACACGATCATCAAGTCATGTTTTTCAGCAAAATTTGGCCATTTTGCTGAAAATATGATCAAACGAAGCAATTAAATTATATTTTCTGCTTAAATATACTGTTCTATATGCGTTCTGATTACCTTAGTTAAATAATTTGTTGTAAAAGATCAATTTAAAAAATCTAATAATTAATGACGAACACCGTTCGTCAATAAGATTATCCATTCATCATGAGAACGATCGACTTTTTCGCCCTTTACGGCAACGTCAACTCCTACAGCAAAACAAAGTAAGACATGCGACGTTGTTATGTTCGTCCACGTGTGTGTTCCAGGCACCACCGATTGGTTCAAACAAACCGCACTGGCACGGCGTAACTGATGTTTGTTTAACAAAACTTCAAACACATGCATACTCGTCAGCGTTACCAGATGATAAGTTTAAACTTATTTTTCAAGTTTTTTCGAGTAAAAAATATAACTTTTAAGTTTTTTCTTCCACAAATAAGTTTTTTTTTAAATTCTGTAAAAATGTAATATTATATTATTATCTCAGAAAAACACAAAACCTTTCCCAAACCAGTTAATTTTAGGTTTAATTTTAAATTAATATTAAATTTTGAAAATAAAATAAATCACTTAGGTGGAAGAATACGACAAAATTTACTGTAAAATTAAATGCACATTTTTAAAAAACAAGAAAATAAAAGGGCTTAATAAGAAACACAAAATTTAAGAATTTTCAGAAATCACATTTTCCAATTTAGGGTTTTCAAACTTGCAATTTAGCGGGGAAAAGGCGGAATGCACCATGGAGTTACAGGAAAAATTTCTATTTTGGATCATCCCTTTTTTTTTGAAAATTATACAATAATTGTTTTGTATATTTATACCTTTATCGACTACATTTTATCCTGATTTGAGAAATATGGCCCAACGCCAATTATTTAATTTATAACGGGTTTTCCAATAGGGATGATATGATTTTTAAGTGACGTTTCGGCCATTTGTAATATGTCATGATCTGTCATTTGTTTTTCATTGTATTCAGTAGTGTTTACAATTTCATCATGGAGAGATATACGCAAGAACAACGTTTACAAATTATTCAGTTTTATTATCAAAATAATCGTTCTCCAATTGCAAATTTTCGTGCGCTAATTCCATTTTTTTAAAATAAAAAAAACCTTGACACACGTAATCAAAAAAAAAAACACTTTCCTGTCTACCTTAGATTTGGAGATTCGATTATTTCAAGAAATTGTGATATTGAATGGCGTCCAAGAAGTTGTGATTTAACACCATTAGACTATTTCTTGTGGGTTTATTTGAAGTCATTGGTCTTTCGAAATAAACCAGACTCTCTTCAAGCTTTACAAGTCAATAGTGAACGTGCCATTCATGACATACGACTTGATTTAGTGGAACAAGTGCTGGAAAATTGGGTTCATCGAATTCGTTCCTGCAGAAGAAGTCGTGCCATTTGAATGACGTTTTATTTAGAACATAATTGTATCGATTGTACTTCACATTAAATAAAAAACTTTTGAATTTTCTTAACAATAAGTGTGTTTTTTTCAAAGAAATCATATCACTCTTATTGGAAACCCCTGTATTTCTTGTACTATTTGAATTGCAACTATTTTCCAATTTTTTTTCCATAAAATAGATATAAGTTTTTTTGTTGCAAAATAAGTTTTTTCTTTGAAAATTTTAAGTTTTTTTCAAAAAATACCTGGCAACGCTGATACTCGTACATGCAGCTCGACAAGCTGTATAAGTGTGAAACATTTGTGCTAGTGGTCTGTTGGCAAATACATTACTTGATGTGATTATTTTTGATTTAAAATAGCAGAAGTAATGAATACTTCTCGTTTGTTTGATTTCACCTTACCTAATAACAACTGCGTCTCGAAACGAATATTCACAACTGAACCTAGCAATGCGGTCAAATAATTTTATTTTCCGTACCATTTTAAATGGTTTAAAACTAGAAGAACATTTATTGGAATTTTTAAAATTTAAATAGTCGTGGGCATGAATTCGTCGTGGTGATGAATGGGATTCGTCGTGATAATGAATGGGATTCGTCGTGGTGACGAATGGAATTCGTCGTGATGATGAATGGGATTCGTCGTGGTGACGAATGGAATTCGTCGTGATAATGAATGGGCTTCGTCGTGGTGACGAATGGAATTCGTCGTGGTGATGAATGGAGTTCAGCATGGTGATGAATAGAGTTCGTCGTGGTGATGAATACTATTCGTCGTGATGATGAATGGGGTTCGTCATGATGATGAATGGGGTTCGTCGTGGTGATGAATGGATCATCCTGAGGACAAAAGTTTTTGGAAACAGAAATTCGTCATGGTGACGAACAAATTCATCAAGAGGATTATTCCGTACGTTAGCTGACTTTTGACGAAAAAATAATCGTGATGATGTACAAATTCGTCGTCATGACGAAGCTATTTCTATCAGTGTACATATTTTGATATATCCCCTACTTATTTTTTGATATTTGTAGCTTCCATACAGCAATCTTCGTTGATTTGAATATTGTATATAATTTCCAATTTTCTTTATTAAACCTATGGAATGAGATCCATGATGGAGGGTACAATAAATTCGGTCTGGCCTGGCTGAACTTAACGCTTCTTTTATTTGTGTTTCGTTGATCAATAATTTCATATTACTTATAAGTACTCATACATGTTTTGATTTTTGATATGCTTGGATAATCTCCATTGAATTGAAACGTCACCAAATGAGATCACATCGGTTAAACTTTGTGCAAAATTCAACAACTAAAAACGAACCATAGAAAATAATAGTTTAGATATGTATATAGATAGGGAGTCCCAAAATTTGCACACAATTTTAATTTCCTCATATTTATGCGGAAAGGTGTTTCCAACAACACACATTTATATAGAATGATCTTAGTAAAATGTGGATAGTTGCCAGTAAAATAATATTTAATTAAAATCTATGATTGATTTTTGGGACACCCTGTGCTTACATATACGTATACATATTATTAAAATCATCTAAGAATTGATTGTCATTTGTGCTGTTATTTACATAGACAGAGACCCCAAACCCAATTGGTGATGGAGTAAAATTGCCGAACATGATAGCATTGTGATGTTGTGCTGCTACCTACCTTCCATGAGGCGAATTTCTGTAGTAGGAATTCAAGGTGGCCAAACCAATTCTGACCTAGGAAAAATATAGGAAGTGAACAACAATTTTGCAATTTTGTATGTACGTATGTAAGTATTTCCTTACCCACTTCGGAAAGAGTCCATTACATTCTATTACTTTTTTAAATATTATCATTGGCCTAAATTTGGGAAATCGTTTAACATTAAATTACAATGTATGTATTCACAATTTTATATAATGACACGGATAGCAACAAGTCAAGGATACTCATGATTCTTTTTTTTTTTAAAAAAAAGGAAGGACCAATGTCTTTGTGTTAAGAAAAATATTTGAATCAAAAAATAATATTTGAAATGAAAAAAAGGATAGAAGATAAGAAAAAATTTTAAAAATGAAAAATAGAAAAGCGGGGAAAGGACAGTGTTGCCAGAAGTTATAATTTATCATTACATATTTTGAAGATTTTTAAAAGCCAAGCATGACAATTTTTGCACTGAATTTACGTCTTTTAATAGTATGAAAAAGACTAAAGTTTTGGATATAAAGTTTTTAAAATGTCACTTTTGTATAGAAAGAACCAACGTTTCTTAGGAAGGAAAATATTTGAATTAGAAGAAAATGATGGAAGATATGAAAGAGATTTATGAAATGAAACGTAGAAAAATGGAAAAAGGATAGTGTGGTCAAAAGTGATGATTGATTATCGTCATTTCGACGATTATTGCATTGAAATCTCGACTTTTAATGAAATGGGTATGCAAAAAACAAAACATTCGTGAACAGTAACACAAAAAAATAAATAACGTTACTGTTCTCTGAAGGAACCGTTCCAGTAACGTACTGTTTTTTTCTGAACACTGGTTTTATATTGGATCTACATATATAAAAATGGTCAGAGTTTGCGCATTTTTAATCCCAACTTGACTGCAGTTATAAGAAGTATCGTTCAGCCATCTAGCTCAATTATTGTAGCGTAATCACAACAGACGGATGAACGGACATGGCTAAATCGTTTCAGAATTTTAAGACGATTAAGAATATACATACATACTTATACAAGAGCGGTCCCAGAATTAGTCGATCTAACAAAGAAAACACAACCAATTTGGGCATTATTTTTCTTTATTCTCAATCTCCTAATAGCTCGATACACTTTTCCCAGCGATATTCAATAGCTTCAGTAGGATATAAAGAACTGTCTACCTCCTTAAAGTAGCCCTCAACCACATGGCTAATCTTACTTACTACCAATGGGCCAGTTTTTTCAAGTTTGGAAATAAAAAATAATCCGAAATAATATGTATGTATGTACAGGGTGTTTGTTTGTAGACGTGTGGTTTTCAATCTGGCAATCCTTTTTTCGGAGTTGGTCTTTTGGACAGCTGTCACTTGATTTACGCCATTTCTTAATGAATAGACATTCCCCGGATAAACATTTGCAAATCGTGCAAATTTATTAGCAAAATAATGGTTCGGTTCGCGCGACGCTTCCAATATTCGGTCGACATAATCGCCCAGCAGAGTCGGTAATCCGAGCAAGCATGGATCGGTTTCGCACCACGTATACTCTAGTGGATAATGCGCATCTTTAGAAACGCAGTACAGTGCGCACCGAAGGCGCTATTGCTGCTATGGAGCAGAGTATCGAAGAAGACTCGAATGAGCCCATCCGTCGCAACAATTGAAGCTGTGCCCATCCACTTTATGGAAAATGTTGCCATCAAACGCGTTGCACGTTCGTTGAATGGGCCCAAATCGAGATGGACACCGATCCCGATTTTACAAGAAAATTTTGTTCAGGGATGAAGCTTACTTTTGGACGAATGAGTACGTTAAAAAACAAAATTGTCGCATTTGGAGTAATAACAAGCTATTGTTCAGACGCCGTTGCAACCAAAAAGTCACTGTTTGGTGTGCTCTATGGGTAGAGGGAATCATTGGTCCATAATTCTTCAAAAATGAAGCCGCCCATAATTTTACAGTCAATGGGGGACGCTATAGAGCCATGATTAATGACTTTTTCGTGCCAGTTGTCCTTCATAGGAACCAACCTCTTTGATACACAAAGTTATCGAATATGGGTAAGAATGGAAAGATCTGTCAGACTTCCTTGACCACTCTAAGTATGTTCAGACGTCTTAATGCGGGCCAGTATCAAAGAATGTGCTCAATGCTCTCAAATTCCTTCTCATCTCCACAGCTTCTGCAGAAATCATTGGACTTTATTCAATAGTCCTGGCGTATTCGTCGATCAGGCAATGCCCCGTCAGAACTGACACAGACGTAGACCGTCCTTTCCCCTCTAGTGCGAGGATATGTTTTGACTTCTTAGTTCATATTTTTGCCAGATTTGTCCAGCTACCCTACATGTCATGATATCTGTTCCTCTCTCATACCTAACCGGGGGTTTAAACCAGACAGTTTTGCGAAGACAATAACAATACATTTACACATTTTACTAATACATTTATATTTTTTGATAACAGTAAATTCGGCAATTGTCTTGACGGAAGCAGCCATTTTGATGTACATAAGCAGCCAATCGGAGCGCGAAACGACACTAACGTGCTTCAAGTGTATTTTCTTAAGTATTGTCTGAATGGATACGTCACATGAACATTTGTTTTCCTTTTTTGACAACCAGTATGTCTTCTGCCAATTGTCCTGTGTAAACGTAGGGTTTGCCAAAGCTTGGATGTGAACAGTGGAGCACCAAAATATCCATTCTTCGAGAATTTGTAATGTCGTCCCTTTCCTAGCATATTCATAAACAGTTAACTTTTGGTGCAAAATTGTCCATTCGTGTGGGATGAACTTCGCCCAGTTTTCTCTGGATTCTATGTACTATAAAAGCATAACACTACAAAATGTCAAGTATTTGTATGCACTGGTATTAAAGCTATAAGCAGTTAACTTTTGGTGTAAAATGGTCCATTTGTGTGGGAGGTACCAAAAGGGGCATGGCAACTTCGCCCACTTTTCTTGACGTTCGCTAATACGTCAATAAACTAATAATATGCGTCAAATTTTAGAAGATTTGAGTAAGTAATATAGAAAAGTTATTAAAGAATCAATATTGCACTAGAAGCTAACCCTTTGTGTGGGAGGTACTAGAAGGAGTGAACCGATATGGCCCTTCTTCGAACTTAGCCGGAGATAGAGAAAAATATTACCGCATACAAAATTTGAGTCGATCGGTTAATCCTTTCGAGACTTTTCGTGCGCACCAGCCAGCAGACAGACAAACAGACGGTCGGACGGACGTTGCTCTAATGACTTAAAATGACCCAAGTCGAATATCCGCCAAACATACTTGGGGTCTTAGGTCACTCCTTCGATGTGATACACTTTTGGCTTCTAGCAAATAATATATACCCTCCTCACTAAGATGAGGTAATTAAAATTCCATTTGCAATTCAAAATAAATCAATAGAAATGTAACAAATATCAGCTGAATTTCGAGTGGATTCATTTTTTTTGATCTATTATATTTACCAACAGGGTTAAAAACACGGCTGTAAATTTGTGACAATTAAATTTCGATTTAATTGTGTTCGTTTGCACATTAATTGAATCATCAAATTGCGATATTGAGTAGGTTGGTGTTTCCCAATCAATCACTTCTTATTACAGATAATCTCATTAACTACAACATTTTATAACGAACATTCTCATTGAGTTTATTATTTACAGATAAATGTTAAATTGTGACACATTTCGGCATTTCTTTGAAAGTTCTGTTCAGACATGACTCATACCGAATATTGTGAAATGTTAGGTGTCATACTTTTGTGGCACCAAATGCCACTAATGTGCCCTACCTTACGTTAAACAGTGTACGGTGTAAAGCTACAGTCACGCTAGGCAAATAAATACATATTGTTTGTATTCATTGTAATAATTTGTTGTTGACTATTGTATTTCGGAAAATAATCATATGTGTCAAAGATCAGCTGAATTGTAGCTGGCTGCTCAAAAAAACAGAAACACATATTTGACCGTAACTATCCAAAGTTTGCAGATATGTATCTTACCGTTAATGCGAAGTTGCAATTTCATAGTTGGCCGCCCAAGCATTTCGGCTTAATAGCAACCTGCTTACCCAACTGCCTCCACATATTTAGATACATATTCGTCGCACTGCTTGGGTTACTATAAAATGCAACAACACGAACGGTGAATGACGAACGACCACTATGGTGATGGAGGCGCGCGCGCTCTTATCCACTTGTTGTACTCGCAGTAGGTAAGTACTTGTTTGTTGCAATGAATTGTGATATTATTTAGATTTTGTTGGCCAAGTACGTTTATTAATAACCGTCGTCATACAGGTAAACCGGTTTGAGAGCCGCTACTGAGAAACCACATCCATCCGTGCAACCGCAATTCGTACTTGAATATATACTCGTACATATATTTATATATCAACGAAATCTCGGCTAAAAAGCCGTATTAAATGTGCAACAAACAGCATTTTTACCGTTTTGTTTAGCTTCTTTCTTTTATAAATTATGCCTTTGGTCAATCTAGTTAACTAGAACTGGGTTTTAGCAAACTGATACTTACACAGTTGTTGGACAACATTTAATTTGATGACGATGGTTCATTGAATATGCTGCTAATAAAATACCTTGACGTAGAAACTCTGATAGATATATGACATTTCCCGCCCATTTTGAATGTGTTTTAAAGCTATGTCCCCATTTTCAAGTCTTGTTAATACATACTGTGATTTTCAAGACTACCGGCAAAAGTTTGTCTTGCTGCATTGGGCCACTAATCCCACGGTGGGAATTAATGGGTTAAGGAAACCTGACCGGAGTAGGTTTGCTGGCACCACAGTTGGCAGGGATTCTGCCTTGCATATCTTCGGATCTAGTTGGATGCGGTCGGTCCTACCCGTAATATAAGGTTATTCATTTCGTGGTTTCAAAACCTCTGGCAAGGCTGTCAGCTGTTAAATATCATTCTTCTGAAGTGTCATTTATTTTGTGAAAGGTTTGCCATTTACGAATATGGATCGTTTAACAACCGAAGAACACGTTATTGGATGGCAGAGCAATAGGCTTTCAATGCTTGTTTTTCGAACCAAATTTCCTTTAGCGATGAGGCTAATTTTTCACTCGGTGATTACGTTCAGAGCGCTATGGCCGTATGATGGTTAACGTGATGGTTAAAACCCCTTCTTTAGTTTCAATTAGTATGCTAATATACCGTTTTGAAAAAGCCTTACGATAACCGACTTTTTTAACGTCAACAACACGGCACCGCCGTGCCAAGAACCCCACACCACGAGTTATTTTGGCTTTATTGCGTGCGAAGTTTCCAGAAAGCGTAATTTCTTGTTTTGGCGACGTTTATTGGCCGCCAAGATTATGCGATTTTACGCCGTTAGAATTTTGTTGTTGGGCTACGCCAAAGATCCCCTAATGTTGGAGCATTTGAAAACCAACATTCGTTAAGTTATGGCAGAGATACCGCCCGGAGTGTGCGAAAAAGTGGTCAAACATTATCTCAAAAGGATAGACTGCTGCAAATAATCCAGAGGCGGCCATTTACATGACATTGTATTTCATACATAATGGCAAGGTCCAAGCATTATAATTAAATAAAACTTTCATCTTTACGTTTGTTTTATTTAACTTTACTTTTGAAACCGAAAATATCTCTTTACCTGGTAGCTGCTCATCGGTTTTGAAAGGAAGATATGGAGACGACGGTGAGAATGCGTCGTGATTAAACCGTCACATCTGCACACATCTCTCAATGGCTGCATTAATTTTTCTTCCATAACTAGTCCCATGCTGTATGGAATAAAACATAATATAAGTTTTATCTACCAAGTCTTACTAGAGACTTGATCTGGTACTATCGGTGACCAGAACCCCATATAATCCGGTTTATAACTTGGGTTATGAAATTGGTTATAGCCTGATCATTGGGGACTGTGAGTTCGGCGATTTTCGTGGTGGATGTGGTTTAAAACCAAACTCGCGGGGGCACTTGCTCCAGGTGGGATTAACTACAAACCGGGGATCTATGACTCTTAGCACAGCAGAGACTTTTGAGGGCGGTCCCAAAATTAGCCGTAAAATACTTTCGTAACTAGTGGCAACCTTCCTTGTTTAGTTTTTTTTGAGCATTCAAAAGTAAATGATCTCAGTGAATTTGTAAACATGGAAAAAAAGTCACCGATATGTAATACAATACTATCAATTGAAATGTCTCAGTCCAAAAAATATTAAACCATGCTTTACAACAATAAAATATTTGGTGGATGAGTTTAAACGGGGCTCTACGAGCTGCCAAATCGAACACTGTAATGGTCGACCAATTGCCAGAAATGGTTAAAAATACACAAAATTGGATGTATTCGATTGTAACAATAAAAAAATAGTACTAGAAACAAAAAGTATATTGCCTACACCGTCTGTCGGTTGTATTTATAAATAAATAGTTGAAACAACATGGATACGATCAAATGAAAATGCTTGCAACAGTATTAGAGTCTAGAGTCATTCCTTTGATAGATTACAATTTTGGTTCTTGGCATTGACGTACATATGTAAATACTTAAGTAAAAACGCAGTGAAATATTTATAGTCAGGACAATCTTATTCACAGTGAATAATGTAAAGATTATACCGAAAAATAACAATTATCTTATTACGGTAATCATTGTTGAGATCATAAAATACATAGTCACGACAACAATGTTCGTCCATGATTACCGTAATACCAAATTATTGTTTTCTATAATCATTTCACATTATGCTCTGCGAATATGATTGCTTCGAATAAAATTTTTCTCTGTGAGTAGCACTCAATTTGAGCTTGATGATGATGCTGCAACAACACTTACCGTGAATATCCAATTGATGGCCACATTCAAAGCTTCTCTAATACCCAAAAAGTAGGCGAACATCCATAACAGGGTGGCAATAAACGAAACGACAGCAACGAAGATGAAGAAGGATGTACCCGAGTAGAAGGCAGGTGATGCGCAGGCCATACAAATAATACCCAAGAACTATGGAGAAAATAAAAAAAATATTTGTATAAGAAGATAAGCGTAGAAAATAATAATTTAGTAAATACGCAAAAATACCATACATATGTATTTGTATAACAAAATGAAAATATTCTAATCATTGAAAAATTATTACTTCAGTTAGGGAAATATCCAAAGAGCTCTATATTGGTTGTATTAAATAGGACTATATACCATCAACATGATTGGCTTCATTCTCAAAGTGAAGAAGCCGTTCCATATAAATATGATCTAAGGACTTCCGCCCTATTAATCTATCATCATTTTTCTAACCATTAGAGAGATTAATCTATAGTTATTTTAGGACTATTATTGGTCACAGGCTTCTATTCAACTAACAACACACCAATAGGAAGGGAAACCCTATCTTTCTGTTATGTGACGAAAAGTTTCGTACATGCGATGTTTTTCGAACCGAATAATCACAACTGAACCTGGAAAAGCAGTCAAGTAATTTTATTTTCCATACCAGAAGAATATTTACTGAAATTATTAAAATTTAAATAGTCGGGGGCATGAATTCGTCGTGCAGATGAATGGAGTTCGTCTTGCTGATGAGTGGGATTCGTCGTGGTGATGAATGGCATTCGTCGTGCTGATGATCTCGATTCATTGTAGGGATGAATGGTGTTCATCGTGGTGGTGAATGGGATTCGTCGTGGTGATGATCTCGATTCATCGTAGAGATGAATGGTGTTCATCGTGGTGATGAATGGGATTCGTCGTGATAATGAACTCGATTCATCGTAGGGATGAAATCTGTCAGGATGAGGGCGAAAGTATTTGGAAACAAAGATTCGTCATGGTGACGAACAAATTCATTAAGATGATTATTCCATACGTTAACTGACTTTTGACGAAAAAATGATAGTGATGATGAACAAATGCGTCGTCATGACGAAGCTTTTTCTATCAGTGTATGAATACGACCAAAATTATCGGTGGCACATTGAAAAATATAGATCGGAGGCGGCGGCTGAGTTGATCAAATTTCAACAATCGGCTGAGCCAATAAATTTCCAAATATCGCTGGCGCGAATACCATTCTTAGCAAAGGTGGCGCTTTGCTTAAAGTGATCACAAAAATTTAAGAAAAGTTATGGAAGTTTTGATATAATGCTAAAAACCGGATCAATAAATTTTCCATTCAGACAAATTTTTTTTTTTTTGTAATACGTTTTCTCTTTATTTAATGTAACATGGTATAAGAAATTTAAAATAAAAATGTCGTTTGTTAAAGCATTTTGCGCAGATTTTTTTTACAAATAATACTATCTTCCGATCCCTATATAATTGGTTTCATTAATTTTATTGTGAAAAATGGTCAATATGTGTTCTACCTATGATGCAAAAAATAATTGTATTTGCAGAGCCTTTTTCGTATCATTTATAAATATTTTTCTTTGTTAAGAAACGGATGAAACAATATTCAGTATTAAAAACAATTATTTTCTTCCTTCAAGCATATTTTTCATCCAGGAAGCTACAGTCACATATATTCTTAACAGTTATGGTTTGAAATGCGACTATGAAACAAAGATTGCCGAAACGATTTTTTCCAATACCTTTCTTTCATCTATGAACTTTTTCTACAGAAAATTGCCTGATGTGTTCTTTTTATAACGACGTATAAATTGTAAAAATCGATTTTTGTAAAGTCGTACAACAACAATTACGAAATGTTTATAAGCCTTATTTCTTCCAAAAATTTAATGATGATTTCGATTTTGAAAAAATTTTGCCTCGCCGAAGTGAAATTCTAAAAATATTTGCCTTTTTAGGTGGAACTGATGTAGTCCATCGAATTAAACTATTTCAAAATTAAAAAAATGTAGTATAAAAGTCCAGCTTTCGCGATAAGGGCAACGAAAATGTTGCACCTTTTTGCAGAAAGAAACCGCCATAAGTCTGTATTAAAATCTCTTGACCTCCATAGGAATTAAAATGCAAATTTTTCTCTTTTTATACCCTCACTTTAGTGTGACGAGGGTATATATCATTTGCTACGGAAAAAAGTGTAACACATCGAAGGAGTGATCTAAGACCCTAAGTATGTTCGGAGGAAATCCGTTTTGGGTCATTTTAAGTCGAATGAGCAATGTCCGTCCGTCTGTCTGTCTGTCTGTCTGTCTGCTGGCTGGTGCGCACGATAACTCTCGAAAGGAGTAACCGATTGACTTCAAATTTGGTATGTGGTAATATTTTGATCTATCTCCGGATGAGTTCGAAGATGGGCCATATTGGTCTACTCCTTCTGGTACCTCCCACACAAAGGGTTAAAATTTAGTGAAATATTGATTCTTTAATAACTTCTATACTACTTATTCGAATCTTTTGAAATTCTGCACATAATATTAGTATATTAGTCGCTATTAACTCGAGAAAAATGGGTGAAGTTGGCATGCCCCTTTTGGTACCCCCCACACAAATGGACCATTTTGCATCAAAATTTAATTGCTTATAACTTTAATACAAGTGCATAAAAATGCTTGAAATTTTCTACAGTATAATGTTTTTGTAGCGCCTATAGTCCGGTAAAAAATGGGCATTATTGTACAGCCTTTTTTGGTACCTCCCACACAAATGGACCGTTTCGTACCAAAAGTGAACGGCTTGTAACTTTAATACCAGTGCATACAAATACTTGAAATTTTGTACAGTGTAATGCTGTTATAGTGCCTATAGTCTTGTAAAAAGTGGGCGTTATCACCCCGCCCCTTTTTGTACCTCCCACACAAAATGACTAAATCATACCACAATATAATATCTCATAACGTTTTTACCAGTGCACATAAATGCTTATAATTCGGCACAGTGCAATGAATTTAAAGTATCTAATGTTCAGCGAAAAATAGGTGTATTTGATAAACACCTTCTGGTACCTCCCACACAAATTGATAGAATAATTCGAGTAATATTCAAACTCACAAAGTGAGGGTATACCTTAGTCGGTTTACCCGACTGAAACTTTCTTACTTGTTATGTCTACAAAATAGTGACACACTTGTGGGGGTTGAGAAAAAAATCGAAAAACAACAAAGGCTGTTTGCAACATGCAACGGATGTGATTTTTTGCGTACACTCCTGCTCATATTAATAGATACACCTAATCGATTAGTATTGAAGTGATACACATATCTTGCACTACACTTCTGAAATGAATACAAAATGTTTCCCCCTAACATTTGAAGGTGGCAATTCCATTTCTAAGAAAAATGTGGCAATGATGTGATCCGATAATACTATTCTTGTCTGAGTTTAAAAATGTGGAATAATCTGTAATTTTTTCGAGCTGATTTTTTATTTTATATTTTGTTTTTTTTTTTTTGGAATTTCATGCATCATTAAATATTTTTCCTTCATTTCTAATAGTGTGAAAGATTTTTCTCTTTTCGTTGATGCAAATTTAGCTTCTACTTATTTTTTAGCAAAAAACACCACAAAAACAGAATATGAACAATATCTGCCTTTTAACACAACTACAAATATTCACACAAACTTGCGTGGGAAATATAATACCGGAATGCAACCTTGCCACATTTTTTAAATGGTATTGACACATTGAACTGTTAAAGAAAAAATGTTGTATACTTTCCATAAGAGTACTTCAAATACCGATTAGATGTATCTGTTATTATGATCGGGTGTGTACGTTTTGGGTCTTTCGTCGAATTTTATGTCAATTTATTATTTTTATACATGCGACGAAAATAATGTACCCCAGCATATGTTCGCTACAAATTCCTCGATGCAATCTGTAGCTCTGTGATTCTATATTCTTTTTTTATGTGTTACGATAACTATGTATATAATAGCCAAAGAACAAAATGCAGTAATAGAAGACAAAAGAATGGGCGAACGCAAGAGATAAACAAGTTTTTCAGGTGGTTTTCATCTTTCGACAGAGGCGTACGAATAATGTATAGACAGACGGACGGACAGACAGACAGACCGGATTAGCTAAAGAAACGTAAACCGAAAATAAAAGTAAATATGAACACACCAAGATAAGATTTTTTTGGTGCAGTGCAACAGGTGTGACGTAAACTTTAACATCATTCATGCCTCCACACCATAATAATGTTTAGAACAGTACAATACAGTTATGTGAAAATAAATAGCATAGAATTTTTTAATAACTCT
This sequence comes from Eudasyphora cyanicolor, assembly GCA_963930755.1. Taxonomy (NCBI): domain Eukaryota; kingdom Metazoa; phylum Arthropoda; class Insecta; order Diptera; family Muscidae; genus Eudasyphora; species Eudasyphora cyanicolor. The sequence goes on along the minus strand of OZ005736.1, from coordinate 51,741,099 downwards.
AGTTAACCGCGATTTTTTCCCAAAGCTGATGAAAACTATTTTATGACTAGAATTTTTAATAAAAAATACTTAATTTTAAAGATTTAGCTTAAAACTTAAAGACGTCGTTTTTTAAAACAAGGATATTTGATATTTAAAATTAGGATCATTTATTAAATATTGATATATAGGATAATTCTTAGCCAAAAAGGCAGTTTCTTTGAATTGACTCTAGTTCTCGAGATAAAACTTTATATGCAAAAATAGAGAGGTTGAACCACATATTTTAGTATATATCGAGAATACGAATTATTTCAGGGAAGTTTTAAAAAATCGAAAATTTAATATCCTTCAACGTCTTCTAATATAATATTATTATTTATCGGTCTGTTTCGGTATTTCTAACGAAAGTCTCTGCGAACGAAAACCAGTCCCTCGCTTTCGTCAGGAATTTGGTTTCTCTAAGGTTCGTCCGTTCGTTCGCCGGGCCTTACGTCAATGACGTTAGCAATTTACCAATTGGAAAATAATGTAATTGTCAGATCAATAATTTGTATGATCGACATTAGCAAATACATCTCTGTACTATTTACACTAGAGGTGGCCAAAAAAATCAACACTGGGTGGGTCAGCTGACCTGCACAAAGACCAATGACAATTTAAAGTATAGACATCCCAGTGTATTTGCAACTTTTTTCCACAATATGGTTGAAAAGTCAATTTCGCGTACGTTTGTATGCGAGTGAAAAGATTTTTAGGTAGCCATCTAGAGTTTACAGATGCGAATGTAATTTTGTTACAACTCAAAATTTTTAAATAATACAAAAATGTCCTGCTCTTCAGAATCTAAAGACTATTGACGGATATTTTGGATTTATGGGGGTAGGATTTTGTCCCATTCGTTGCCAGGTTAATTTTCTAAAGGCTACACAAATCGACAATAGACGGAATTTCCGATTTTGAGTTGTGACGTTTTTTTGTAAATGAGCGATATGTATACAATATTATTATTATTTAGCTGGTTTTACAATAATTATATGAATATCTGCTTATTTTTGCTTTTAATAAGGTTTTTTTTGTCATTGTTCCATTCAGTCGACAAATGAAACAAAGTGAAAATTACAAAGTATCGCATACATTGTTATACCCAATTTGTTTACAAATTCACGTAAATGTACCGTCCAAATCAAATTTCAGCAGATCGTTACGTTACGGCTAATCGTTTACACTGATTTGCGGGGAAGTTTCGGTTACGTTTACCTAATCAGCCTTTTACACGATTACGCATTTTTTTCATCTTAGCGAGCAGCCAATGTTGGCTTCTTTATGCTTAAATATGTATACATATCGCTCATTTAGAAAAATAACGTTACAACTCAAAATTTTAAAATTTCTAATGCTCATACCAGAATGTCCTGCTCTTCAGAATGAAAAGACTATTGACGGATATTTTGGATTTATGGGGGTAGGGTTTTGTCCCGTTCGCTTGTCAGGTTAATTTTCTATAGGCTACTCAAATCGTCCACAGACGGAATTTCCGATTTTGAGTTGTGACGTTTTTTTTCTAAATGAGCGATATGTATACAATATTATTATTATTTAGTTGGTTTTACCATAATTATATTATCTACTTATTTTTGCTTTCAATAAGTTTTTTTTGTTATTTTTCCTTTCAGTCGACAATTAAAACAAAGTGACTCTATCTGACATTTGTGTTCGCCCAGATGACAGCAAAGAGAGATAGAGAAACCAAAGTTTACACTGAAATGATTACGTTTTCGTACGAATTCATTATCGTGCGACTTGTCATTCTGATGGTAGTTAGTGAAACCAAAATCAGCTGTTTGTCGTCTGGCGGGCGAACGAAACAAATTTTCCAAGTTACAGAAACAGACTGTATATGTTTAGTGGTTTCGAAGATATCTTACAAGATATTGCGAGAAACCCTTTTTGTAAGAAAATTTTAATAATTTTTAATTGATCGGAGAAAAACGCAATTTATTGTTTGAGCCAAAACGGGACTGAAGAGTTACATACTTTTTATTCCATAGGGTTCCCAACAGTGTTTGTATGATTCTCATGTATTCCTATACAATTACATTCAAAAATAAGCAAGTTATAACAATTTTTGTACATGGTATTTTGGTCCATATCCACTTTTGTTTTAATATTGTTTCGTATTTGTATTCCATGGACCACAAAGAGGGTCGGTGTGGAAGGAGAATAATTTACATATTGTGATCGAAAGAACATAAAATAGTGAGTAAAAAATATAGGGCGATAGAAAAATGGATACATAGAACAAAAATATCAAAATGATTTCCCGTAAATCAGAGTTAAATCGATTTACCCTACCAATATCTCGAAAACTAGACGAGATACGAAAAAAGTGATTGCAGATTCTGAAAGAGCATGCTTGAAACCCATATTATCATCTCCTAACTCAAAAAACACAAAAAAGGCGTATGGACCAAAATAGCATTAAGCCGACGATTTGCCAACCGAATTTTGGTAGTTCTGTCTACTATCATGCTATTCCATCAGGACAACCAATATTTTTGTTGTGGTATACTTCTGCTTCCATGTTGACAACAATCATATTTGGTTGTGCCAACTACGAAAATGATGGCTTAAATTATCTGTTGTAGTTGCCACAACCAACTGTTGTAAAAAACTGGTTGTTCTGACAATTTGTCAGTCATATACTACCGACAATTAATTACAGTAACAGTTTTCATTCATTTTTATTTTATTTATTGAACAAAAAACAAAACAAATTATAAAAAACTAAAAATCCCATATTACAAATTTATCACTATTATGAGATGTGGAAATATTTGACACGCATTTTAGTACACGAAAAAAAAAAACAAAACTTTTATGCAATATCGCTTAACCCTGTGCTTTCAATTTCATGATTGTTGCTTTTATTTTTTATTTATGTAACACATTTTGCACAACATATTCTGCATTCCACACATTATTATCCATACGAGATTATTTCTGATTACCTATACCGTTCTTGAACAAAATTTTGAAGATTTTTTAACGTCGAGTAATTTTATTTTTTGTTTGTCATGTATCAGCAAAAGAACAGCAATCAATCTTTCGGTTGTATTTCCCAAAATACATTTAATTATTCTAAATCTGGGAAATGATTGGGGTAACCAATAAACGATTATTTATTAATATTTTTTCTGTTGTAGTAACCAATAATTCGTTGCAATAATAATCATTGGGCTATTGATACAATTTCTGTTGTCAAGAATAAAACATTGGTTGTCACAACCAAAAATCTATCATATGGTACTATAATGAAAATTTGAAATTGGTTACGACATTAGTTGTCGAGTGTCAATGAAAAAACAATCTTAATTCGATTGATACAACCATCGATTTAGTTGCAAGGATTTTCATTTGATCGTATCTATGTTATTATTGTTTTCAACTAATTATATATAAATACAACCGACAGAGGCAATATACTTTTTGTTGCTAGTACTATTTTTTATTGTTACAATCGAATTCCAACCAATTATTTTCCTGGGTGTACCAAAAGGGACATAATTTCAACCTTTATCCATATTTTTCCATTCAAATATGCATTGCTTTCTTCGTTAGGATGCTGGCATTTAAAAATGGGAACAAAAAAATTGTTTGGGTGTTTTTTCGTGCCAGTATAAAAACAATTTTTTCAAAAAAAAGTCTGATTGTTTTAACGACAGTTCATAAACTTCTGTTTCTACGTGAAAGTAATATTTCAACATTTTCAACAGCATTTACTCTATAAAATATGGTCCAAAAACTAAAGGCACCTTTCAAGAAAATCGGAATTTTATAATTTTTTTTTAATTCTCTAAAACGAGTAAAAATTTACATTATTTCGGGAGGTGCTCATTTGACCATTATTTTGAATTGTTAAAAAGACTGTGTAATCAAATTATTGGTCATGATTTAAAATAAAAATTCACATTTGCATTTAAGTAGTTACATAAGTGCCGAACTGGAACATTTCTGTCTTACTTCTTGTTCATTTCTTTAAAGAGCTGCGATTTGAAACGAATAATCACAGCTGAACCCTGCTGACGATTGAAGTGGCATTCATGAAATCATGATACAAGGAGCTATACTGTCAGGTTATTGTCTTTGCTATACCGTTTTGAAAAAACTTTGCATTCCATTGCAGTTTAGAAACAAATAATTATAATTAAAGCCAGAAGAATATTCTAGTTACAAATCAAAATTTATTTATAGACCAAAATAAAACAAAAACAAATGAGCGACTGGAAAGAGAGAAATTAAATATACGCCACACTGAGAAAAAATATTTAATTTTAAAGAAAACCTTTAAGTAGTTGTTTTATTTTCTTTTACAACATGTTAGATTAATATAAAATGCTCTTTAAGCTCTGCTATTCGATTGTACATAACTATAAAATGCTTTATTTGTATTGAAGAAAAAAGTGTTAAACAATTGTTTACATACACAAATTTAAGCAGATAACAACAAACTGGTTTTCTTAGCGTTATTTTAAAAATACGAACAGAAATTATGTTTCAATATATGAATCGCAACGCAAAAGTTGTATTTTTTTATTTATACGGCGGCATTGTTTATGTGATGAGCAGCAGATGAGCTCAGCGTTTTTTAATGAGTTTTATTTATTTTCTCTTTTTATTCTATACACAACATTGAGCAAACTGACACACACACACATAGTAAGAACTCTCAACAAAATACATAGTTGCGAGAATAACAATAAGAAATAAATTTAAGATCAAATAAAAATGTCAAGAATGCATTTTAATAATTTTAAATAACAACAAACCTGTTTTGCTAAATATTTATGAATGAGTTTTGATGTTTTTTTTCATTATTCATAGATGTCGTAGTTATTTATTTTTATATCAATTTGATCATTTCATAATTTATTTAACGATTTGAATTTTATTTAAACACCTACAGCAACAGTTTAAAATTTTTTTCAGTTATTACTTTGAAATATCCAAGTGCCAAAAACACCTACAATATACATTGTTTGTGGAGAAATTCTTTGTTTTATTTCGTAATTACATTTTTTAATATGATGACGATGGAATGGATGTGGAGCACTCATTGTTTTTCAATTTTCTCTCAAAATGATATCGATAACAATAAATGTGAGAGGTTTAATTATTTGGCTTAAATAAAACGAATTTAAATAATAACGAGTGATTTTTAAAGAGCTTTCGGATTTGATTTAAAAATATACACATACAATTTAGAGAAATGTATGAAATCTTTATCTGATTCGAGAGAACGATCTATAAAACTCAATGTTTAAAGATGAAAAACAATGTTTAAAGATGAAAACACGAAAACAGCTGAGCTGTCAAAAACTGTGTTGACAAAAAATCGCCCTTTAGGGTATCTCTTAAATACCAGTGAATGCGTCCGGCGTCTGTCAAACACAAATTTCATCCTATTGTTTTCTGTGCATACAACAACACTTTGATAGACGCAGGACGCAATTCACCGGTATTTAAGAGATGCCCTTAATTCCCCCATTATGAGGGTTGTTAATAGCATGTCTAGATAAGTACGAGTAGACACGATTTACGGCCGGGTTGGGTAACACGAGCAATTATTCAAAACTTCAGTAATGTAATATGAATCACCCGGTATTTCAGTAGCTGTCTACGCCATTACTAAAAATGGAACAATACACGATTCAACAACGCATTGAAATTATTACAATTCGAAAAATCATCGGAAAACCCAAGAGTTATTGTTGAGAAGTCTCTCCATCCTCAACGTGTGACTGTTTGGTGTGGTTCATGGTCCGGCGGGGTCATTGGACCTTACTTTTTCGAAAATGAGGTTGGATCAACAGTTACGGTGAATGGATTGCGCTATCGAGAGATGATTAATGATTTTTTATGGTCGGAGTTGGATGGTATAGATCTTGACAACGTTTACATTCAACAAGACGGCGCAACTTGCCACACAAGCAACGAAACCATTGCTCTGTTACGGGAAAAGTTTCCGGACCGTGTTATCTCTCGAAGAGGTGATCACAATTGGCCACGGAGATATTGTGATTTAACACCTTGAGACTTCTTCCTTTGGGGCCACGTGAAATATAAGGTCTACGCCAACAGCCCAGCATCGATTCAAGACCTCAAAGATAGAATTCGTGAGGCTATCGAGGACATAGGGCAGCCACTTTGCGATTTGGTTATGGAAAATTTCATGAAAAGCATATGGTCCTGTAAGCGACATACCTGGTCATTATTAACGGCATACCTTCCTCTTTGTTATGAAATAAACATCCGATCATTTATCTCAAAAAATGACATTTTTCTTTGAATACCAAAATAACACCTCTTGTTGGAAAACCCTTTACAATTAAAATATCAACAACTTCATTTTATTATTCGTTTATTTGCTCTTATTTTAACATTTTATTACTTAATTTTCACATAGTTACAAAAATATCGCATATATTGGTATACCCAATTTGTTTACACATTCACATAAACGTACCGTCCAAATCAAATTTCAGCAGATCGTCTATTACACGATTACACGTAACGTTAGCTACGAAATGGTACAATGAATAAAGAAAAAATTCTATTCGCTTATTTTTTCAGTAAAAATTATCCAGTAACTATGTACTTATCAGACAGAAAGATTGGGTTTTAATATATTCAAAATAATTTTCACAAAAATTAGTCGAACGACACATTTGTAAGAAAGTTAAACGATAAAAGTTGCATCTAATTTTTGTCACCCAGGAAAAGTAAAACTTAAGTGACAGAGACATGAATATACCTACTGAATATGGACCATACCGGTCTAAGATTCAATATAACCCCTTTATAAATTTCCCCTTCGATATAAGTTATTTTTGGCACCAAATTTCACATTTTACACATTCTTATTTGCCATACCATGCCCAGCCAAAAAAGGCCCATATTGGACAGACAGACCAAAAATGGGCGTGGCAACTTCTCCCATTTTCCTCAAGGTAATATCGATCAAGAAACTAATGCATTGTGTTTAATTGTGGCAGATTCTGATAAGCAGAATAGAAGTTACTAAAGAAATAATAGTTCACTAAATGTTTACCCTTTGTGGTGGAGGTACTCGAAGGAGTGGACATAGTTTATCTTCGACCTTAGCCTGGTATAGAAAAAATATTAACACATACCAAATTTGAAGTCAACCGGTTACTCCTGTCGAAAGTTATCGTGCGCATATGATTATATCCTCGTTCACAGTAGTGGAGGTATAAAAACCGGATTATGTTGAAATTCTCTTATTTCTACCAAAAGGGCTATAATTTCTACCTTTATCCATATTTATCTATTCACATAGGCATTGCTTTCTTCGTTAGGATGCTGGCTTTCAAAAATTGGAACAAAAAATTGTTTGGGTTTTTTGTGCCAGTAAAAATCTTTTTTTGAAAAAAAAAGAATTTTTTGTAATTGTTTTAACGAGTTCATAAACCTTATGATTCTACGTGAATATTTCAACATTTTCTACAGCTTTTACTATATAAGATATGTTCCAAAATCTAAAGGCATCTTTAACGAAAGTCTAAATTTTATAGAAACATTTTTGTAAAAATTTCTCTAAAACTAGCACAAATGTACATTATTACGGGAGGTTTAAAACACTGTGTAATCAAATTATTGGTCAAGATTTAAAATAAAAGATAAAAATTCACATCTGCATTTAAGTACATAATATGAAGTCGATCGAGAACATTTCTGCCATACCAAAAAAAAAATATTTTATATTTAGAAGAATTATATAATAATTATAAATAAATTCCATTATATTTGATTTCAAACAAATTTTATTAAGCTCATAAACAAACCACATTGATCTTTTCTAATTACAATCCAAACAACAATTTATTATAAATACTTGTATTTATCCACAAAATCTTTTAAAACACTTATTGAACAGAAATCAAAAGTGCGTAATACCTCCAAAAACATTTCAAATATTATAATACATTGTCCAACGACATTCCAACTCCATATAAGAAAAAACACCAAAAATGTTGACGTTATGCGACAAATATTTTTATTACCGAAGTATAGGCGCGTTATGAATATCTATGGAAACAAGACTTCACAATTCTTTACATAAATACAGAAAACCATAATAAAAAACTCACAAGAATTTTAAAAATTTAAATAGTTTCAGTTTCGCTTAATTGCCTCTAAAAACACAGATGGACAGACAGACAGATTGTCCTCAAAAAAGCATACTTAGGTAGACAGAAAGCCACGCGACGGCAAACTTAAAAAAATACAGACCCAACCAACAACAACAATGAGTTCGACTTAAACGAAAACAATCTACGAAATATGCTAATTTCCTAAGAAAATTTATGAAACCCATTTTTTTGTGGCTGGTCTCCAGCGACCAAAACCATTATAAATTCTCAACTTTTACCCAAAAAACAACAAAAAACATTTGAATATGTTTTTACCTAATTTACCCAAAACTTGGCTAATTTAAAAGCGAAACTATTTCGAAAATTACTCTTTAAAATTATACATATTTAAATGTGAATGGCTTTAATTCCACGCAGGTACTCTAGTTGGTTAAAGATTTACAGTAGTTTTCACAAGAGCGGGTTGTGGTTTCGATTTAAAAATATGTATTGGATTTTTGCACATTTTTTATTCGATTGGAACCAAAATTTGCCTTTCTGTCGTTCAAATAATATAGAACATTTTAGTGTATGTCGAAAATATGAAGAAAAAAAGATATTTGAGCGATAAAACATCTAATTGCAACGATTGGTTCCAATCGGATGAAAAATATGCAGAAATACGATGTATAATGATTACGTATTTATGGAGATGTGTTTATTATTATAACTTAAGGAATCATGCTCTCCACTTCTTGCTCATCTCCACAGAGCAAGAGTTGAATAAAATATTCTTCTCAGTATCTACCTATAGCTATAGGGTTTAATTTCTGTCCATCTCTAATTGGACAACCTCAGACATTCTAGAAAAGCCGACAACAGTATAACCAGACGTCATTTACTCAAAACAGTGCAGAAACAAAGTAGGTGACCATGCTCTTCACTTTTTCCCCATCTTCACAGCTTCTGCAGAAGCCATTGGACTTAATTCCCATCCTCATGTCGTGTTCGCCTATCCGGCGGAGCCTCTTGCCTAAGCCAATGCTAGCATGTGGACAGTGGCGCACAAATATATGAAAATTCTTGGAGAATCTGTAATGTTGTCATCGACTTTTCAATTCCCCGGGATATCCATATGAGGCATATGTAGTTTTGATAATATATATCGTTAAGCGATCTGCGGCATTCGATGGCTGTTTCGAATTTAGGGACGTAGTCTTTAGAGATTTATTGGCATTCTGGCTGTCCGAGTAAATGACGACGCCTGTGTTAATCACTAAGTTACGACTCAGCCACTTGGTGACTTCCCTTATTACCATTATTTCGCCTAGATAGACACTGCAAGCATGTGGTAGTCAGTGAGCTATATCAAGACCAAGTTCTTTGCAGGGTAATCCGATATCATCAAGCCTCAAACCATCTGCCCATTTCCCTTTGGCAGGTATTTTAGTGGTAAAGTTCCTCTCGTTTTATAGTCTACTCTGTCGGTAACCTGAAAACTACAGTAGGTATTCTGGATTTAGGTGAGTTCCTGCCGTTAGGCTTAACCCCACCGTGCTCTAAACACCTGGGTGAATACATGCGTCGACCAACTCCCCCACGCACAATGTTCATGAGTTGGTTTGCAACTCCACATCCGTGAATGTTCTCACCCAGCGATTTTGGTTTCAACCACAGCCACCACGTTGCACCCAATAGGGTTCTCACCAATAGTCAGGCCGGAACCTGCGTCCCAAGGCCTTTCCTGACTCCCGCGATGTCAGGTTAAGTGTTTTGGTCAGACTGCGTAGCCGAAGATACTACCAGTTAGACTCCAGAAAATCTAGGACTGGTGACCAATCAGGGATCACTGTCCAGTCCCCATCCTAGGAATTGATGGGAACCATAGGATTCGGGGATTCCCCTACCAGAGAACTACAATATGATATCCTCACGTGGTCGAGGTTCTAAGACCTGCACATTGACTGCCTTAATCGTAATAGCTCTCCTGCTGCAACTTATATAGCCTCTGGTAGCCTGCGGTCTTCTAGAGAGGGCGTTGCACATACACAGAGGAAAATCTATTGATTCGTCCTCTTCTTTGCCTCTGCAGCTTCTACAAAAGTCATGGCATGTATCTGTTTGCGGGCTTTGATGTGGGTTTTAGGCAGGGCAACGTGATAACGTGTCATTTGTGCCCATGAGGGCCCATCTCTCAAGAAGAGCTTACAGGTCGCTAGAGGCATGTCCACATATTCCAGTTTCCCGGCAGCATGAAAGGTGGTTCGTTGTTTTGCAAGCTCATCCAATTTGCAGATGCCTGTGGCCCGGCACCCAAATCAGGTGAATATCTCGTTAATAGATCAGCGTCAATCGAGCACAGTTTTTGAATTCAGGATGACAATTTCCAGGGATTTTGTACCAACCGAACTATCAGAGTATATGTTGTTACCGACTTTAATCAGAACACTAATTCTTAGTCATTTTGCTCGAATAGCTAAAATTTCTGCCTGCTGGACGTTATAACGGCCAGACTGTTTTTGCAATGGATAGCTCTAGTTCCTTCGAAGAGACACAACCCACTTGGTTGTTGAGCTTACAACCGTTTGTGTAAAAGTTCACGAATATCATATGCCCTGGGTATAAGAGTGAGATACTTCTTGTCAAAAAATGTTTCAGTCGTCTCCTTGTAGCTCGATACACCAAGGAACAGACTCCCTCCAAAGTAGAATCTAGATCGGTTTTAATATTGGTTGGACTGAGACCTTTCAAATGAAAGTATTGTACTACATATCGGTGACCAATTTTACCGTGTTTACAAATTCACTGAGAACGTTTACTTTTGACTGCAAAAAAAAGTAAACAACGCGGTGGGACTTAAAACATGTTTTAGATGGATGCCACTTTTCGCGAAGGTATTTCTTCAAACTACTACCGCCATCTATATGTCAGATCGGATTATTTTTGGACCGCCCGCATTTCAAATTTTTTACCAAAAAAGTGATACCAAATTTTACTTTACTTTTTGCTGTAGGATGCTTATTCAAGGAGTTATGACCATTTCAAGTTTTAAATTTGTTTACTAAAAAAGTATTCCCAAATGTTCGTTATTTTTGCTCAGGTCACTTATTTAAGAAGTTATGGCCGTTTAAAGTTTTTGAAAGAAATATAGTTTTGTTGACCAAATTTGTCAATTTTGTTCCAAACGTTCGTACTTTTTGCTCACCACTCTTTTTAAACTAGATTTTTTATTATGGCATGCTGTAGTATAATAAGTATTTCAACAACTTATGCACAAATATTTTTGGTTTTAGATACCTGAATGTTTAATTAAATTTCAATCTTTTTAATCGAACTAAAATTTTTACGATTTTTTCGGTATAACTCAAAAAGGTCAAAAGTGGAAAACATTCAAAAGATCGTAGAATCATATTTGAAAACTTTTATTTTGAAGTCCTCTTTATAAAACTCGCTATCTAAATCTGTTATAGATCAGTTGGCCTTCATAGTTTGCTTCACAATTTGTTCTCGGACAGTTATTTAGGGAGTTATGACCATTTAATGTTTTTAAAAAGATAATCCAAATTTTCGACAAAAGAGAATTCCAATTGTTCGAAAAGTCTAATTTTAAGCTTTAATTTGTTTAATAAAATTAAGCTTTCTGGTACTTAACATATAATATAACTTCAGACTCAAAGCTAATACGCAAACACTCGAAGCTACAATTAAAAATATTTGCCATATCATTCTTTTGTTCATTATACCAATCTTATCTTTTGTATGCCTTTTGGAAGTTGAACGTATAAACTCTACCGTTTTTTTTTGCTCAAATATTAAAATACTATTTTCACAGCGATAAAATTAACTGATAATCGTATATAATTATACATGCGAGTATACTTATATAGCATTGTATACATTAGTGAATCACCTGAGTACACTGAGAACAAATAAAGTTAGTATTATAATCCAGATTATAAAAATAATCTGATAACGGCTATTTCGATAAATATTTTTTTTGCAAAATTTCAAGGCAGGTTTTAACAATTTTGTGGAAATTTGTGTATAGTTTTTAATAAATTAAAGAAAACATTTTCTATGTAGACTTGTTAGTGCAGTGCCACTCCAAAGAATGCTAAATCGAAATACTTAGGTAGATTCTCAAGAAAGGCTATCAAAGTTGTATGAATCTTTTAAATGCAAATTGAGTTGACAGATAAACACCCAATTTAGACTCAATATAATTTGGAATATTTACATATCTAAAATGCACACGCTGCAAAAAATCGTTTCTGTAGTATATTGTCCAAAAAAATATTTTGCTTGAAACATATGTATGTTTTGCGTACACTTCAAATATAAAATATTTCCACAAACAAATATTATTTTATTTGGGAGGATATTGTTCTACACAAAACTAAGCTTCCTTCCAATAATTGTTTTTATTTGGAACTAATATTTCCGAAATAAAAGTTAATTTGTATTTAAGTATTTTGAAAAGTACGATATTACTGCCTTAATTTAAAGGTAAGTTTTCTGTTTTACAGAAGTTAAAAATGAAAATTTCTTAGAAATTTTATATGTTTGTAAAATTGGACTAAAATTTAAATCGTAGAATCTTTCGTAACTGTAAATTGCATAGATGGATTGGCAAAAACTGATGAATCGGAACATTTTTAATTTAAAATTAGTGCTGTAAAACATGAGCTAATGCTGCTTACGACATTTTAAACTTTAAAGAAATGTTCTAGAAATATGTTAACTAAAATACGAAAAAATCAGCAAAATTTTAAAATCCTCTTTAAATAAAATATATTTTGGAAAACTTCTTAAACAACAACTTTGTTTTTGTGTAAACACATTTTATTTGTGAGTTCGCAAATTGTTTTTGTTTTAACATATAAATATATGCGTTGCAAACAAAATTTCTTGATTTTCAAATAAAATTAATTTGTCCACAAATATATATTATTTATAATTTATGCTTCCTTATACATATATTTTCTTTCAATTCAAACATATAAAAAATTGAGATTTTCACACGTGCAGAGGCAATTAAAACATAGCATAATTTGGAATGAAGTTATCAATATAATCAAATTATATAGTATGTATATAAATTATATATAATGTATGGCGGATAAAAAAAAACCTTTTACCGTTTAAGCAAAAGTCGCTTAAACATTCTCACGGCCTTGCATTAGTGCAACATGATGACAGTGTATTTTTACGACAACGAACTTTTTTCAATGCTGCACCCAGGAAAATAATTGGTTGAAATTCGATTGTAACAATAAAAAAATAGTACTAGCAACCTAAAAGTATATTGCCTACACCGTCTGTCGGTTGTATTTATAAATAAATAGTTGAAACAACAATAATAACATGGATACGATCAAATGAAAATGCTTGCAACTAAATCGATGGTTGTATCAATCGCATTAAGATTGTTTTTTCATTGACACTCGGTTAGTTGTGGTAACCAATTTTAAATGTTCATTATAGTACCATATGATCGATTTTTGGTTCTGACAACCAATGTTTTATTCTTGACAACAGAAATAGTATCAATAGACCAAAGATTATTATTGCAACGAATAATTGGTTGCTACAACAGAAAAAATATTAACAAACAATCGTTTATTGGTTATCCCAATCAGTTCCCATATTTAGAATAATTATTTATTTTGGGAAATACAACCGAAGGATTGGTTGCTGTAATTTTGCTGATACCGGACAAACAAAAAATAAAATTACTCGACATAAATAAATCTTCAACATTTTGTTCAAGAACGGTATAGGTAATCAAAAATAATCTCGTGTGGACAATAATGTGTGGAATAGAGAATAGGTTGTGCAAAATTTTTTACATAAATAAAAAATAAAAGTAACAATCATGAAATTGAAAGCACAGTGTTAAGCGATATTTGCATAAAAGGTTTGTATTTTTTTCGTGTACTAAAATTTGTGTCAAATATTTCCACATCTCATAATAGTGATGAATTTGTAATATGGGATTTTTAATTTTGTTATGAATAGTTTTTTTATCAATAAATAAAATAAAAATTAATGAAAACTGTTCTTAATTAATTGTCGGTAGTATATGACTGACAAATTGTCAAAACAACCAATTATTTAAAACAGTTGGTTGTGGCAACTACAACAGATAACTTTAGCCACCATTTTCGTAGTTGGCGCAACCAAATATGATTGTTGTCAGCATGGAAGCAGAAGTATAGCACAACCAAAATATTGGCTGTCCTGATGGAATCGCATGATAGTAGACAGAACTACCAAAATTCGGTTGGCAAATAATTCGGTTGAGGCAACCAAACTGTATTCTGTGTGTGTGTACATATTTGCATACTTATGTTCTGTTGTTGTGGGAGTTGTAATTTTAGGTGATATATCCGCCTACTTATCTCCGGGGTTGTTGTTGGAAGTGTTCGGTTGAACGACATTATAGCTTGTTCTTGTATGTTCTTCATATATTATTGGCTCGTAGAACCGAATATTACGGAGTGACAGCTTTTTTTCTGTATGTAGCCTTGTTATGTTAGCTCGTGGAGCTTCCACAGCCTTTACGACGAATTTCCAGCGTCTCCAAACACGAACAGCTCGTGAAGCGTTGGCCACGTGATGACACATATGTATGTTCGTGTGGGCCGAATGGTGTCTTTGATTATGTAATAATCTTAATTTTTTGTGCTAAATTGCACTTTAATGGATCCAATAAATCACTAGGCGCGGGTCAAGGTTGACGACGATGGACCATCCAAAGAAAAACATAAAACAGCTGACAGCCAATTGTGTGTTATTCACAATGCAGACTTAATCGTCCATTGTTGCTCAGCTTTGTCAGTGTAGCACATATGGCGGATAAAAAAACGTTGTACCGTTTAAGTAATAGTATTTTGCCACTCTGTTGTATATACTCGTACCCCTAAAATTCTTTTTTTTTAGTTCATAGCAAAACAGTCCATACAAGTAAAATGCGTCATATGGAAAATAACTCTGCTATCAATAAAATGATAGCGATAGGTGAATGTAAATCACCGAAACATTTTTGTTATCGCAAGCGTAATGACTTTTTGGAGACTAGATTTGTCCAGATATAAATTATCTATCAACAAACAGAAATGATATGTTGACAAAGGATTTCGGCATTTTATTGAGCATTTTTACTTAACAATAATATATTATTGCAA
The DNA here is from genome assembly GCA_963930755.1 of Eudasyphora cyanicolor. Lineage (NCBI taxonomy): Eukaryota > Metazoa > Arthropoda > Insecta > Diptera > Muscidae > Eudasyphora > Eudasyphora cyanicolor. Next base: position 51,725,780 of record OZ005736.1, on the reverse strand, counting down.
TATTTATGAAGGCATCAAATCGCATATGATATTAATATAATAACTAGGCAGCGGAATATATGCAATTGCATATTTTTATTGGTTGGTTGTATGGCATAACCGTTAACACACACATAGTTTTCGTCAAAAAATAATTAAATATACATCTTTTTATTTCTGCATATTTTATGCAAACTGCGTATTTGCATATATCGTGCATATGCAAAAAATATGAAAACACATTTATGTTTAAAATTCACCGCAAACGGGATCATTTGCTTTTGTTTCATTTTGTACCGGCTATTATTTTTCTAAAAAAAAGATGTTCGGCATTAATATGTCTGTGTGTTTCCAATTTTCCGATGCATATTTTTTGCATATGCAATTTTTTTAGTTTCATATGCGATTTTTTATTTGCATATGCATTTTTCATTCAACATATGCTCATTATATTTTGTATATTTTATACATATTCCCTCGCATAAGTTTTGCATATAAAATGCATATATGGAATATGCAGATTGCATCGAATTTAGAATCCAAAATATTAGACTCCTAAAATATGAACTTCTTCGATTGACAAATAGAGATTGCATAAAACTCCGCTGTTTAGACAGCAAAAAATTTTCCGAAAAAGCAATCGAGTAGGGAATTAAGCAGCTTTGTGTGTACTAATTTCCCACTCGCTTCCCTAACCGATTCTTTTTATAAAGGTATGAGACTTCCGGAACTAGTTCTGAATTGCTGAAAAAAGAATGAAATGGTCGACTCTAGTATAGAGGAAGGCCACGCTGTGGTCAACTCTACATAGTATAGAGGAGCAATTTTGAAATTTTTCTGATAATTTGTTCAGAAGACATCCAAATTTAGAAAACCGTTAAAATACTACTCAAGATTATCAGGGGCGTCTCCTATATTTTGTTTTTTAACATATATTCAGAAGTCTTTCAGTCACAAGCAAAGTAGTTTGCAGGATTTTTTGTAAAAATAGAAAAATATATACATTTTATCCAAAGCTTATACTCGAAAGGTTGAGAATTAATACATGTTTAGAATATAAAAATTTCGGGAAAATCGAAGAGTACATATAGTTTGAAAACTTAAAAAAAATAATATTTTTATATTTTGTTCTGAAATGTGCGGAAAAATACAAACATTTGAAAAAATTTTTCAAATCAGACTATAATAACTGAAGAAGTTTCTAAAGATCGATATCTTCTGAAGGAGTTACCAAAAAAAAAAATCAAAAATCCAAGAAGCATTTCAACATGAGTACTAAAAAATACTTAAAAAAAATGGGAAAAATTAGGATTTTTGAACTGTTCGATTTGTAGTGGAAATGACCCATATATATCTAACTATGATTGTATGTGCACGTGTTTCTTGTATTTTTTATAATTAAAATTTGGCTAAATGCCAAAAAATGACATGTACATTTTCTATGTGACCACAGTATGCAGCTCCTACGCGCACTCAGACGAAGATACTTAAAAGAAACAGACAAACCTCCAAATGATACATAATAACGGGATAAACTGATCAAGTCCACATTTCATAAATTTATCGAAACTTATAATCGAGCATATCTTTACAAACAGTTCTTTAAATTAATAGAAGAGGGAGGACATATTAAATAAGTTTGGAAAAAACATAAAATTTGCAGTGAAATTTAAAAAAACAATACTTATAGAAATGAATGAACTTAGGTCAGCTTATACTGTACGCCCTTGATATCATACAAATCGTCGGTATACAGCATAAACTGACCAATTCCACTTTCGATAACGTTTGTTATGTATATTAAAACTACTCCGGAACCTAATTGGCTGACGGGACAAATTACAACCTAAGAGAAAGGTTAATGTTAGGGCATATTATACAGAAATATGGGAATTTTTTCTAGTTTGATCGTCTTTTGTCAAATCATTATTTTTGATCCGTTTTCCAATTGGTTCACAATATTTGTATTGAAAAGGTATTTTCATCAACATTCAAGTGATGTATTTCGCAGATTACTATATGCATCTGAATATTTGGGGTATAGTTTCTCGAAAATCACTTACTCCTAAAAACCGTTTTAGTTTCCTTTTTCCTTTTAACACACAGCAAATGTTACAATTCTATACGGTCTACTTTAAAGCTGCTCATTACACTAATCTTTTTGTCTGAGAAAAGCCTCAACATGCGAATTTTGCATTATTCGTCATTGCGAGTTCGCACTGTATCCATTCATACAGAATGCACATCTCTATAAATATATGAAAAAGTTTTCCACAAAACGAGCTGAGAAAATCTATGCGAGATTTTGAGAGATATGCGAGTTTTACAGGAAATACCAAAAATTAAACCATAAAGAAATATTGACTCACAAAAGATGCAAATTTAAGGAAAATCATACAAAGAAGGCCCCTAAAAAATATTTTTCTTTTAAAATTTCATAATTACGTCAGCTTAATTTATGAGCGTCCATGTATTCACACAGATTCTTTTAGTTTATACGCAGAAAAAATACAAATATACATATGTACGTATATTATACGTATTCTTTTCAAAGTGTCTTCTACTCTTCGCTGAGCGATAAAAAAGTTCGAATTTTTACAAATACAAATTGTAACGCATCAATGGGATTTACGCTACTTGAACTCCCATCACAACAATGATGCCATATAAGTATCTACCTTAGAGAAAATGACATCTGTATGTGAAGAATCATGGAACAGCACATAAAGGTAGTACGAAGTATCAGGTGCTTACAATTGTTTGTTTGAGGCAAAAGTACGAATATCGTTCCGGCCACATCTGTCATACTTCCTAGCAAGGCCGACCGAAGTATAATCAGACGTCGTTTACTGTGTTCATGCGTTCAATTCTCTCCACTTATTCCTGACATCATCTGCAGAAGTCATTGGACTCAATTTCCAACCTCCTGGCATCTTCGCCGACAGGCAATGCCCCGTCGGGACTGACATTAACATAGACAATTTTTCCTCTCTAGAGTGAGGAAATATGTTGACCTTCTCAGGTCATTTCGTGGACAGATTTCTCTAGCTAACCTACTGGGACAACTTGACAGCTTGTAATGTCGTGCAAGTCCATTGGGTTTGTAATTCCCCGAAATATTCCTATGTCCAGGTACCCATTTGAGGTATATGTTAAGCAATATCGTAAAGAGATCTGCGACAATCGAAGGCTGTTTGTGATGTTAGGGACGTGACCTATAGAAAATTGATGGTATTTTGACTGTCAGAGTAATTGGCAACCTCAGTTTTGGTCACTGCGGTGCGACTCAACCTCTTGGCGACTTCCGTTTTTGCCATTATATGGGCAGACACTACAAGTATCTAGTAGTCTGTGAATTATACTTTGACATTTGACAAGTAGAAACTTCGCCATTACTAAAAATGGAACGATACACGACTCAGCAACGCATTGAAATTATTAAAATTCGAAAAATCGAAAATCATCGAAAAATCATCTTGACTGATGAGGCCCATTTCCACCTCGGTGGCTACGTCAACAAGCAAAATTGTCGCATATGGGGCTCGGAAAACCCAAGAGTTATTGTTGAGAAGCCTCTCCATCCTCAACGTGTGACTGTTTGGTGCGGTTTATGGTCCGGCGGGGTCATTGGACCTTACTTTTTCGAAAATGAAGTTGGATCAACAGTTACGGTGAATGGATTGCGCTATCGAGAGATGATTAATGATTTTATATGGTCGGAGTTGGATATTATTGATCTGGACAACGTTTACTTTCAAGAAGACGGCGCTACGTGCCACACAAGCAACGAAACCATTGCTCTGTTACGGGAAAACTTTCCGAACCGTGTTATCTCTCGAAGAGGTGATCAGAATCTTTTGATTTAACACCTTGCGACTTCTTCCTTTGGGGCCACGTGAAAGATAAGGTCTACGCCAACAGCCCAGCGTCCATTCAAGACATCAAAGATAGAATTCGTGAGGCTATCGAGGACATAGGGCAGCCACTTTGCGATTTGGTTATGGAAAATTTCATGAAAAGGATATGGTCCTGTAAGCGTGGTCGTGGTGGCCATTTGGCTGATGTGGTTTTTCATTATTATACCTTCATCTTTATTATTATACCTTTCTCTTTATTATAAAATGGAATTTTTCTTTGAATACCAAACTGTTCAATATCGTAAAGAGATCTGCGACAGTCGAGGGCTGTTTATGATGTTATCCTGACTGTCAGAGCAAATGGCAACGTCAGTTTTGGTCACTACGATGCGACTCAAACACTTGGCGACTTCCCTTATTGCCATTGTATGGGTTATGTCTGTCTTGTCTGTGAGTTATATTAAGACTATACATATTATTTACCGTTGAATCCACATCCAAACTTCTCATCAAGCTTTGAACCATCTGTACAGAAGTGGCGACTGTTTCTATTTCCCGGTATTCTGCCAACTCTTTCCCCTCTGGCAGATATGATAGTGATAAAGTTTCTCTCGCAGGTGTACACCTTTGGAATACAACCACAGGACCGGTTACCAATAAACTACATTGTGATATTCTCATGTGGCTATAGTTCTGGTACCCCATTATTGATAGGCACTGCAATCTCAATGACGTCTGGTTGCAATTTTTTAGCCACAATATCAATCCGGAAAATATAATGTGAAAGCGATTCAGTTTATCATAGGACACAGATTCATGAGTTCTCTAAATTTTCAACTTTAAAATACATACTGTTGGTTATATGAGACTACCTTTATTTGTGTGCCATGGTATGAATGTTCACATAAACTTAAGCAACAAACAAGCGTGTCAAATTGCAAGACGTGGCAAAAATTGGCCGAACAAACAAATTACTTGAGTAGTAGACCGTAACTGGAAATTTTATGAGTTTCAATGCGTACACTTTGTACTTATTAGATCGTACTTAAAATTTTTTATATTCAGCTAATATTAATAAATAAATTCCCTCCACCATATGATGGGGGTTTACTAATTTTGTCATTCCGGTTGCAACACCTTGAACCTTTTTTTTATACCCTACCCCAAATTGGCCCAGATGTTTATAAGGTATTAAAATATTGGAGCTAGACCCATCTTAAAGTAAACGGATCGACTCCGGATCACCCGCTGATTCAATTTAGCGATGTATGTCTGTCCGTCTGATGTCCATGTAAATGTTAAACTGAAATCAAAGTACAGGTCGCCATTCTGGAATTTTCCTCACGAAATTTGGCACAGGCAACTTTTTCTCACAAAGGACGAACGGTATTGAATTTGATGAAAATCGGTCCAGATTTAGATAGATCTCCCATATAAATACATATCGATACCTCCATTCTAAAACGTGCTTAGTCGTTTAGGATTTTTTAAAGCTTTCCTGAACCAATTAGGATTAATGGTTCTCGAATTATGCTAAAATATATTGTTCAACCTCTATTTTTTAGATGTTTATCTTTATTTGATAGATAAACAAGTCACATCCCACTAATAGACCACAAAGCTCGTAAAGAAAATTACCTATGCTTTCATTTGAAATATAAATATTTGATTTTTTGCAAAAAATGTAAAAAACAGTTTTAATTTCGTAATAAAAATATGTTTCTTAAAACTGGGCAACATTTTCTAAATGCAATAGTTAATTAATAGACAGCGGAGTTTTATGCCATCTCTACTTGTCATCCGAAGAAGTTCATATTTTAGGATAAATTCGATGCAATCTGCATATTCCATATATGCATTTTATATGCAAAATTATGCACAACATATACCAAATATTATGGGTGGTGGTTTGGAAGACCCTTTATATACCAACTGGATACACCACTACCAATTTAAATTCGATTTCTGCAGAAAAAAATTCTCAAGTTATACAGGGTTTTCCAATAAGAGTGAAAGAGGTGAAGTGAAGCGGAAATTCAAAAGTTTTTTATTTAATGTGAAGTACAATCGATACAATTCAGTTCTAAATAAAACGTCATTCAAATGGCCGTCGTGGAGACTTCTTCTGCAGGAACGAATTCGATGAACCCAATTTTCGAGCACTTTTTCCACTAAATCAAGTCGTATGTCATGAATGGCACGCTCAATATTGACTTGTAAAGCTTGAAGAGAGTCTGGTTTATTTCGAAAGACCAATGACTTCAAATAATCCCACAAGAAATAGTCTAAATCACAACTTCTTGGAGGCCATTCAATATCACAATTTCTTGAAATAATCGATTCTCCAAACTTTTCTCGCAACAATTCAATTGTTTCATTTGCTGTGTGGAGGTAGCCACAATCGGTCAATGGCAAAAATATAGCTCTTAACGAGAGCTAAAATATTGCTCATGGGTGTCAAGGTCGTAGGTCGACTAAAAAGTGTTTTTTTTATTTAAAAAAAAATGGACAGCATCATTTTCAAATGTGAAAGGAACGTTTATTTTTGGTCTAACTCCTTAACGGTACGTCGGATCGGGAATCGGTCGATGGCAAAAACATAGCCCTATATATTTACATTTCACTTCACAAATTTACAGATTAATTTTAAATATCTTCCCAAAATACCTGATTTTTCTCTTCGTGAATTAAATAAAAAATATATTCATGAAATTAATTTCAACACAGGGAAGGTGAATAAATTAATATAAATGATCTTTGTCCCCAAAACACCTCCCCCACCCCTCAAAAAGAAACGTCTTGGACTTTTTCTGTCCCTTTCATAAGTGGGGGTATGTAGTTTGGTATCCAGATGTCAGCCAGCCAGTCAGACAGTTCAATGCACCCTTTGCGCATAGATTATTAAATATGGCATTAATTATGTGACGTTGTGTGCGTTTTTAATGTGAACCAGAGTTAAGTTCATTATTTTCTTTTTCTCCTCGCCGAACGTTGTCAAAGCTTGACATCATCATAACTTAAGTTACAAATGTATACGAGTGCATATGTATGCGAGTGTGCATTGTTGTTATTGTAGTTATACTATTATTATCTTTTGTTACTTTCCCATTTCACCCATTGTCGCTGTTAAAACTCTTTTTGTTTAGCATTTTTGTTTTGACGAAGTTGTCCCCCATCCATATTTCTTTATTAGTTTTATCGTTTATGGGTGTTACACGTAAAGAAAAAATTTCTTTACACCGAACAGAATTGATGGACAAAGATAGCTGGACCTATTCATTCCAAATTCCTTAAATCAACAAAAAATCTTTTTGAGGACGAATAGTTTTTATGTTTGCCAAAACGAATTTCCAATTGCTGGTAGTTTTCTTAAATTTCTTTGCTCTATAAAGAAATGTTTTCTCTAAGTGTAGCTAACCACTATACACAAATACACTGTGTGTGCATATTTGTGACTTTATTAGTTGTGTTATATATGCGTCGTATCGGTTTTATAATGAAAGTTGTCACAACTACTGACTGCAGTTCCAGACCCCCCTCCACCCACCGTCCCATTCGACTTCGTCTCCACCATTCCATGCATTCACCTGGAAATGGGGTCAAAATACACACAATCAGAAACAAGTTTTCAACACTTTAACACACTGTCTACTATTTATTAGTTAAGCTTTTTCCACTTTATATATTTTATCAGGAACGATGAAAAGTACGGTTCGGTTCGATTCTTTATTAGGTTTGTTTTCAAAATCCCTTTGATAAGAACGGCTGTAATATGATTTATGACAAAATAAACTATAATTCCAAAAGCTAAACAATCAATTACCCAAGTATTGTCAAATAAAAAGGGTTTCTCTTAAATTAACAAATAGCGACCTAAGTGTGAAAAGGCACTAAGTCCACTTTTGTCCAAAATGTATTTTTTGAAGTGGAACGTAAGATAAGATGGATATACATCGACTTGGAAACAAAAAGCCAAAAAGATCATGCTTTGTCATCTTTAAAAAGCCACCTTCATAAAAACATTCATATACATTAAGTATTTTGCCCCTCCTGTAACATTTTAAATATTGGACTTAGCGCCTATGTACACGTTGAATATATTGTCATGTTTTATCAATGTTTTTTCTATTGATAAACATTTTTATTTTATAGCCCTTAGATTCAGCATCGGGGGTATATCCAAATCTGGACCATGGTTCTTGAAATTAGATAACGTTTATTTTAGGATTACTAAACTCATATCTGTTAAATTTTATAAAGATCTGTTACAACATCTTTATATAAATACCAGGGTTGCTATATATATTTCTGGACTACGCAACACAAAGTGTTGCCTGGCGCCATCTGACATTTCCATTGGAATGTTTGACATTTTAGCATAATCGTACTCAGAACGTCTTGACGTACGACCATCATTTGTGTTGTTTACAGTGACTTGAAAAAAACAAAAATCAATCAAGGCGATGAAGCACCATCCTATAACACTGTGAAAAACTGGTTTAATGAATTCAAACGTGGCCGACGCTCGCTCAAAGACGAAGGTCGTGAAAATCGTCAAAAACGGCCGTTGTGCCAGAGAACATTGATGCCGTGCGTGAACTGATATTGCAAGAACGTCATGTGACATACCGTGAGATAGAGGCATCCTTGGGCATTTCTTCCACCAGCATACATTCGTACTGCCCTGATTTGACACCCAATGACTTCTTCTTATTCACTCACATCAAGAAAAAACTGCTTGATCAACGTTTTTCGACGCCTGAAGCAGAGGTGAATTTTCAAAATGACAAAACGGTCGGAGTGAAAAATGTCAAAATTTCCAATGGAAATGTCAGATGGCGCCAGGCAACACATATGGCGAATTCTTTTCTGCAAAAAAGTGCAACACTTGAAAATGCAACAATTCTTTCATTTGCTGTGTGGCACGTAGCCACAATCGGTCAATGACAAAAAGATAGCTCTTAATGAGAGCTCAATTTTACTCATGGGTGTCAAGGTCGTAGATCGACGGGAAAATGTTTTTTTTTTGATTTTTTTCAAAAATGGACTTAGCATCGTTTTCAAATGTGAACGGAAGTTTATTTTTGCTCTAGCTCCTTACCAGTACGTCGGGTCGGGAATCGGTCAATGGCAAAAAGATAGCTCTTAACGAGAGCTAAAATATTGCTCATGGCTGTCAAGGTCGTAGGAAAATGTTTTTTTTTTTGGATTTTAAAAAAGTTGCAATTGGAGAACGATTATTTTGATAATAAAACTGAATAATTTGTAAACGTTGTTCTTGCGTATATCTCTCCAAGATGAAATTGTAAAGACTACTGAATACAATGGAAAACAAATGACGGATCATGACATATTACAATTGGCCGAAACGTCACTTCAAAATCATATCATCCCTATTGTAAAACCCGTTATTAGTCTGTGGGGCCACGTTTTGAATTCAGAAACTGAAGACAAAACGGAGTTAACTTTCGATGACCTCGAAAATGATGTACTGTATAATTAGTGTATAAATAATGTAAACTTAACGTAAACAATAATAGCACTAATAGCTGACTTATTTTCGTGTACTTTGAAAACAAATCTGGTACATATCTACACAACAACCATTAAAGTTTGTTTAAAAAAAGCTTGCCATAGCATTCATGCCCGAATACATTCAGATTATGTCCGGCTTTCTTTTAAGATAAATCATCTTCATATGCTGGGTATTTAATACAACTTGATTTTACGTGTTTTTTTTTATTGGTTTTTCAGTCAAGCTCGAGGTATGTGTTGTTAATTTATTTATTCTTTAATATATTCAATATTTCGATCTTCTTTGAAGATCCTCCTCAGGAATTCTACGAAGTTTTGGAAAAGTATGAAAAAATACACAATGTATAAATGAACATTTTAATACGACAATTCACAACTTACAAATAAATAAAATAAATAACACATACACTATTCACTAGTATCGATCCGTTGTCATCGCCACCTGTTATTGCACTTCCCATCATCTGTTTAATATTGCACATCATTTGTTTGATTTTATTTAAATTTTCATAAAAAATACTCAACATTTGTTTTTAAATTAAATAATATAGTGGCATATTAAATATGTGTATCAAAAAACATACATATTTCCCCCAAAAATGTTTTCTACTTTAAAAATCTTTTGACACAGTGATTAAAGAGTTTAATTTAATTCCTATTTATTAGCATCGTCTGCTAAATTTTGTCACACTGTTCAGTGGTTGGTGCTTGCCAGCATTTGACAATAAAAATAAATTTTAATTAATAATACCAATAAGACGACAGAATATAACGTAATCGTCGCCGCAGTGTTTGTTTAGGCGATTACTTTGGCTTATAAAGTAAAATAAACATTGACCGACCGTCCGACAGTTCGACATACACTGAAAAAACATTGGCATTGATTTGGCGACAAAGACAATAAAACATTAAAATATTATTAAGTATATTTACTTAAGTTTAAATATGAAATGCCCTTATCTTAAATTCTATTGTCTTTGGCACAACAAATCATTGTCATTTTCTTTAATATTAAGACACTTTTTCTTCAGTGTACTTACAGACAATTAAATAGGTACACAAATACATATAGAAATGTATGTGTTTTTAATAAATTCAGCAGAATTTTTAACTAATAAGTGGGTGTTTGCTGTTTGTTCAGCTCGAGGAAAAACCACCATCACGCGAAATTATGTACATATACGAGTACTCGTATGTATGTATGTATGTATGTTTTCATTCTGGAGGAAGATGAGCGAATGAAGCGTCTGACGATGTCTACAAAATAGACAACATGACAGACGGACGTACAGACAGACTCACGCATTAACAAACAATTTTCATGTCTGAAAACTACGCGAGTTTCATTTGAATTTTTCACGACACAAAATTATGCAAGTTTTCGCTTACCGAATAAAACTGTCGTTAAAGTTAGTTTTACAATTTTTCTCTGCACTGAAAGAAAAATTGTCGGAAACATTTTGTCGTGAACTGAGATATTTTCAAAACTTGACTATTCTACTTTTTGTGTTTTTGCACAATTTGAGAAAATACGACAGATACAGATACAGATTTCGCACAATTTTTTTAGCTTAGCTTTGAATTCAATGCTACCAAACAGAAGAAATACTAATAAGCAACATTTACATTCAAAAAATGTTCATGAATCCTTAAACGAAAGATCCGAGTTGTCTTTCCTTATAATTAGATTTCATTATAATTAGGAAAAATTTACTTAAGTTGAAGTATGTTGATGTCAGCTTATTTTCTTGTGTCTAAGGCACATATAATAATAAAATAAACTTAATTTAAAATTTAATTAATTTAATAATTGTAATTGCAATAATTGTGGTAATTTCATTACATTTCAAATTGGTTAACAACTTGAACCCCGACCCCACATTTAAGATTGTTGTAGAGTTCTTTAAATTAAGGAATTTTTTCGGAAACTTTGCAAAAATTTTTCCCCGTGTAAATACGAGTTTGTACATATATTTGTATTCTAATGAATGAATAAATTTGTTGAAGGAGGAATGACGAACTGACTGGCCCGCCTACGGGTGCAGCAGAAGTTTAAAGTGATCTAATTCGAGTACAAACCGATTATTTGATTGTAGTCTGTGTTTGTTTTACAAGTTGACTCATGGGATGGGATGGACATTTAGTACTTATTTCACTGATTATTTACAAAATTCCTTAATAAAAGACAATTGTCTTCAATGGTAGAACACATTTGTTCTGTGTATAGACAATAAACAAACAAATCTCTAGAAGTAAACATAGACAAAAACAAGTTGTCTAAAATAAATATAAGTAGATTCAAGTGAACGAGGATATATATCATTGGTTACGTGTTAAAAGTGTAACATACATGATATGATTTTGAAGTGACGTTTCGGCCATTTGTAAAATGTCATGATCTGACATTTGTTTTTCATTGTATTCAGTAGTGTTTACAATTTCATCAAGGAGATATATACGCAAGAACAACGTTTACAAATTAGTCAGTTTTATTATCAAAATAATCGTACTCCAATTGCAAATTTTCGTGCGCTAAGTCCATTTTTTTAAAACACTTTTCAGTCGACCAACGAGCTTGACACCCATCAGCAATATTTTAGCTCTTATTAAGAGCTATCTTTTTGCCATTGACCGATCCGACGTACCGTTAAGGAGCTAGAGTAAAAATAAACTTTCCATTCACATGTGAAAATGATGCTAAGTCCATCTTTTTTTAAATCAAAAAAAAAAAAACACTTTCTAGTCGACCTACGACCTTGACACCGATGAGCAATATTTTAGCTCTCGTTAAGAGCTAAATTTTTGCCATTGACCGATTGTGGCTACGTGCCACACAGCAAATGAAACAATTGAATTGTTGCGAGAAAAAGTTTGGAGATTCGATTATTTCAAGAAATTTTAATATTTAATGGCCTTCAAGAAGTTGTGATTTAACACCATTAGACTATTTCTTGTGGAGTTATTTAAAATCATTGGTCTTTCGAAATAAACCAGACTCTCTTTAAGCTTTAGAAGTCAATATTGAAAGTGCCATTCATGACATACGACTTGATTTAGTGGAAAAAGTGCTCGAAAATTGGGTTCATCGAAATCGTTCCTGCAGAAGAAGTCGTGGAGGCCATTTGAATGACGTTTTATTTAGAACTTAATTGTATCGATTGTACTTCACATTAAATAAAAAACTTTTGAATTTCCTTAACAATAAGTGTGTTTTTTTCAAAGAAATCATATCACTCTTATTGGAAAACCTTGTATATTTGATGGAAATCCGTTTTGGACCACTTTAAATCGTTTGAGCAATGTCCGACCATCTGTCTGTCAGGCACACACGATAATTCTCGATAGGAGTAATCGATTAATTCAAAATTTGGTACAGGTTAATATTTGTCCCTTCACCTTACAGGGATGAGTGTATATGGGGAATTCCAGGACAACTCGAAGGGTTTAAAATATTTCGGTTTTGATTTTCCCATTTCTTATATTTTTTAGTACGCCTGAAGAAACGCTTGTGCACTTTTTTGAGATTTTTACAATAACTCGTTCAGAAGTTATCGATATGTAAGAATCTTTAAGATATCACTCTGTGTATCAGGTTTTTGGTCATAACTTCTTCAGTTATGGCCCGACTTAAAAAATCTTTTTTTGAAATTTTGGAATTTTTCCGTACTTTTCAGAAAAAAATATAAAAAAAAATATTATTTTCTTGTGTGCGATTTTTAAGTTTTGAAATTTAGATGTAATTTTTAAAACTGTTTGTACTATCCGATTTTCGCGAGTATTATATATTTTAAACATCTATTAATTATCTAACTTATAAGCCTTGGGATGCATCCAAGGTGGAAGTAAGCCTTTCCATCCATGGAAGTGGGCCTACAATTATTTATATATTTTTTCTTGGGTGATGTATTCTTGTATGGGTCCGCCATCTAACGTTTTTGTTTTCAACTAGTGCTTTTTTCGTGAATGGTAACACTTAGCTCATGTCTGATTTGACAGATAATTAGTTTTATCCTTCCGCTGAACGAATATGGTTGTGTATACGCTTGAACTTTGAAAAATACGCTTGAATGCGATCGACTTACAGAAGATGCCGATTTTGCCAAAAAAAATCATCAGATGAAGCTCATTTTGATCTTGGCGGGTATGTAAACAAGCAAAATTGTCGCATTTGGGGCACAAAAAACCCGTACGCATACATTGATTCACATAAAAGTGAATCATGGGTACCTACAGTGATTTTTATAATGAATTTTGTTGTCGTATACATCACCCAAAAATATCTATAACTTCTGAACGAGTTATCGGAAAAATCTTAAAATATTCTACAAAGGCGTACTAAAAATATAAAAAATGGGAAACATCAAAACCGAAATTTTTTTGAACCCTTCGATTTTTCGTGGAATTCTCCATATATAATTTGCTACCGGCCAAAAGTGTAACACATCGAAGGAGTGACCTAAGATCCTAAGTATGTTCGCCGGATATCTGTTTTAGGACATATTAAGGTATTCGAGCAATCTGTCAGTCTGGCTGAAGAGCACGATAACTTTCGGCAGGATTAACCAATTCACTTCAAATTTGGTATGTGTAAATATTTTTTATCTCAGGCTAAGGTAAAATATGGACTATGTTGGTCCAATCCTTCGAGTACCTCCTCCACGAATGGTCAAAATTTGGTGAAATATTTATTATCTCATAACTTCTATACTACTACCCAAAATCTTTCACAACTCTACAAATAGTATTAATTTCTTGGTCGCTACCATCTTGAGAAAAATGAGCGAAGTTGCCACGCCCCTTTTGGTACCTCCCATATAAATGGACCATTTTGCACACAAATTTTACTTCTTACAACTTTGATTCCAGTCCATAGAAATACTTGAAATCTTGTGAATAGTAATGCTTTTATAGTACCTACAGTCCGGTAGAAAGGGCATTATTTCCACGCCCCGTTTGGTACCTTCCACACAAATGAACCTTTTTCCACCAAAAGTAAACAGCTTATAACTTTAATATCAGTGCATACAAATACTTGAAATTTTGTACAGTGCGATGCTTTTATAGTACCTACAGTCCACTGAAATATGGGCGTTATTGGCATGTCCCTTTTGGTACCTCCCACACAAATGAAATATTTTCCACCAAAAGATAACAGATAATAACTTTAATATCAGTACATACTTTAAACTTATTAATTGCAATTTAAATTGATTATAATTTAATTAAAACAAAAAATAAATAAGTGTACAAATATTTTTGACTGAACTTTCTTACATGTTTTTTCTACATCAGGCTAAGATGGAAAATGGGTAATTACAAAATTATTTTCATATTCTTTAATTAAAGACTAATTTCTTTAATGTTCTTTGTATGGACAGTAAACAAGAAAATCTATATACCGCTCATTTAGAAAAAGAACGTCACAACTCAAAATAATTTTTTTGGTGTGGTCGTCATACTATTAGAATACATTAGAATATCTACAAGCTGATCCATGATTATGCTATTCCTGAGGAAACTATCAATATTTGGCACACTTCAGAAGTTATGTCATCCCATTCTGCCAAATAGTTATTTTTGTATATATCATTAAAATCACACTTAAGTGAAATGTCATAACTCAAAATGTGACGTTCTTTTTCTAAATGAGCAATATGTAGGTAAAGATAGAAAAAAAGTTGTCATAAAAACAAGGATTAAATCAAATCAATTAATCAAACATTTCCTTGGTCTTTGATTTAAGATTAATTTCTTTACAATACTAATAATTTACTTGGTTTGAATAAATTGTCTGCAGTTTAAATGCGAAATCTAAATATTTAAATGATTATTGGCGTTACTTGAAAATTTGCTTAATTTAAGGACATTTCTTTTTAAAATCAAAATATTTTTCCTGGTGTATATTTCTATTTTAACGTGTTCATTCCCATTCTATGGTGCATATAAATGAACGAATGAATGAACTCGTTGAAGGCTGAGTGACTGAGTTTACTGGTCCGTATTTCCAAGATGATGCCAGCTGGTGCAGCTAATGTCTTGAGTGAGCTAATATAAATACAAACCAATCACTTGTTTGTATTACAAATTGACGGATGTTCTGACGGGGTGTGCATTTTTAATTTAATGTTTTCTTGCAAAATTATTATGCATTAAAAATGCATACATTTTTCTTCCCAGAATATGACATATAAATGTAATCATCATATCATATCATCATTCATATCGTCATTGTCGTTTTAATAAAATTCCAAGTTCGCTCTTAATTCTAGAAATGTGCTCATACTATAGCTTTGTAACTATTAGTACCAGAATACATAGACAAAATTATTGAAATTGTAATCTCTAAATTTACTATCATAGAGTGGTATATTTAAATACCAGATGGATATAAAAAAGAAAAATCAGCAAACAGAAGAAGCGCAAAAATTTTTGGTAAATGTATGAAAAATAAGTGTTCACAAAATTCCGTTTTTTTCGGACGATTATTTAAAGATTTATAACTATTTTAAGTTCCGTAAGTAGGATATTGTCCTGGCCTTAAGACCATTTCGTTTATACATATACTATTATAAAAACAAATATTTTATGCAATATGATAAACCTTGGCATTGATTTGGCGCGCCAAAACAAAAAACCTTAAAATACGTGCATTTTATACTTAAAATTAAGATAATACAAGGTTTTCCAAAAAGAGTGATATGATTTCTTTAAAAAAAAACACACTTATTGTTAAGAAAATTCAAAAGTTTTTTTATTTATTGTGAAGTACAATCGATACAATTAAGTTATAAATAAAACGTTATTCAAATGGCCTCCACGACTTCTTCTGCAGGAACGAATTCGATGAACCCAATTTTGGAGCACTTTTTCCACTAAATCAAGTCGTATGTCATGAATGGCACGTTCAATATTGACCTGTAAAGCTTGAAGAGAGTCTGATTTATTTCGAAAGACCAATGACTTCAAATAACCGCACAAGAAATAGTCTAATGGTGTTAAATCACAACATTTTGGAGGACATTCAATATCACAATTTCTTGAAAAAATGGAATCTCCAAACTTTTTTCGCAACTCAATTGTTTCATTTGCTGTGTGGCACGTAGCCACAATCGGTCATTGAGAAAAACATAGCTCTTAACGAGAGTTAAAATATTGCTCATGGGTGTCAAGGTCGTCGGTCGATCGGAAGGTGCTTTTTTTTTTTAAAAAATGGACTTGGCATCATTTTCAAATGTGAACGGAAAGTTTATTTTTGCTCTGCCACAACCAACTGTTTTAAAAAATTGGTTCTTCTGACAATTTGTCAGTCATATACTACCGACAATTAATTAAAAACAGTTTTCAATAATTTTTATTTTATTTATTGAACAAAAAACAAAACAATTCATAACAAAATTAAAAATCCCATATTAGAAATTCATCACTATTATGAGATGTGGAAATATTTGACACACATTTTAGTACACGAAAAAAAACACAAAACTTTTATGCAAATATCGCTTAACCCTGTGCTTTTAATTTCATGATTGTTGCTTTTATTTATTTATTTTATATATTTGTATTTTGCACAACATATTCTGCATTCCACACATTATTATCCACACGAGATTACCTATACCGTTCTTGAACAAAATGTTGAAGATTCGAGTAATTTTTTTTTTGTTTGTCATGTATCAGCAAAAAAACAGCAACCAATCTTTCGGTTGTATTTCCCAAAATACATTTAATTATTATAAATTTGGGAAATGATTGGGATAACCAATAAACGATTATTTATTAATATTTTTTCTGTTGTAGTAACCAATTATTAGTTGCAATAACAATCTTTGGTCTATTGATACAATTTCTGTTGTCAAGAATAAAACATTGGTTGTCACAACCAAAAATCGATCATATGTTACTATAATGAAAATTTAAAATTGGTTACCACAACTAACCGAGTGTCAATGAAAAAAACAATCTTAATTCGATAGATACAACCATCGATTTAGTTGCAAGCATTTTCATTTGATCGTATCCATGTTATTATTGTTGCTTCAACTAATTATATATAAATACAACCGACAGACGGTGTAGGCAAGATACTTTTGTTGGTAGTACCATCTTTTTATTGTTACAATCGAACTCCAACCAATTATTTCCCTGGGTGTATATCTCTTCATGATGAAATTGTAAATACTACTGAACAAAATGAAAAACAAATGACAGATCATGACATATTACAAATGGCCGAATCGTCACTTCAAAACCATATCATCCCTATTGAAAAACTCTTTATAATTGTTATTAAGTACAAATTCCTTATGTATGCAATGTCCTTACATTAATGTTTTATTGCTGTTGGCGCCAAATCAGTGGCATAACAGTCTTCATCAACAATGTTGGTAAATTATGGAGCTCTATAAGGTAGACTTCAAGCGACATACAAGCGAATCAGAATTCTTTGTCAAACCTCACTTCTCCAATATCTTCCAAATTGAAGAAATTTTAAATTCTGATCCAAAATAAGTGGTTAAAAATGTTTACCCTTTCGCTCTAGCTACTTTACTTAAGAAGTTACAGACAATTTGAATAGGAAGCTTAATATTTTGACCATAAATAAGTGGTCAAAAAATTTTACTATAGACTGACAAGGAATGGACAAATTTGTCAACGTTCAGGCATCTCCCACCCGAGGTTGGTTTACTTGTTTTGATATTGTTTCAGACCGAAAAAAAAGGAACATTAACATCAACGGTAGTAATTTGGAAATGAACAAGATTTTCAAACACTGTGCGATATTATGTCACGTTTTTTGTTTTGTTAAAAGCGACACAGATTTCTTATAGTTTTTGTTTCTTTAGATTTGATTTAAATTTTTCATTTAGATTCTATAATTATAAGATGATGCAGTGTTGGTACTGTGATGTAGTCATCTATCCTCTGATAAATGCATACATATATGTACGAAATAAAAAAAACATACATACATATATTATATGTATATGTATCCAGTGTATTTAAAAAAAATATCTGTGAGAAATTATCAAACAACATTTGATTTGGCCATTGTTGTGTGTAGAATTTTTGTTTCTAAAAAACAACATTTGTCTTAACATTTCTGGTTGTTTTGTATAATTTTTTTCTTGGCTTTTGACATGAAATCACAGCAGCTATGTTATGTTTTTATTTCAAACTTCAGGGTTAAAAATAATCTTATAATAACAAATTAAGTTATTTGCATTCCTTTTTTTTTGAACGAACTCAAATGTTCTGCTGCATAAAAATACAATGATTTATTATTATTTGTTTTTAATAACAAACATTCTTATAGTGATGCATCATCAGCCTTACTTCAATTCAATAACAGTTAAACAAATTTTACACTAGACCACAACTTTAGGCGAACAAATCGAATCATATTTAAGGAAAAATATAGATAAATAAAAAAATAAAAGCCATTTTAGAAAGTTAATCAGAAAATCGTCTTTCATTTTTTTTATCTGATTGTGTTGTGTCTTATATTTGACCATTTTAAAATTCTGGTTATTTTTTTCTAATGTATCTTATTATAAAGAAGAACATTCGGAAGATACCCTGGAATTCAAGTGTTCCAAAATAAAATCCCATTTTGTACTTGCTTTTGATTGGCCAGCAATCAAACTTATTTTTTTGGTGTTCCAAATAAAACGCGTCAAAATATATCTGTTGAACAGTGTAACTTGCAGTAAAAAAGCTGCTGCTGATGCATATCGTGGGTATCATCGTCATAACAATCGATGATTCAACTGCTGGCTGCATCGATTACCGATGCTGTTTAACAGGTTTCATCTCGAATCTCCTCGATGTCAATGTCAGTTTTTCAAAACTTCCCTTTTGGGATGAATGTTCGATATTAATTCTAACCTTATATGGGAACCTGGCGTGATTGAACATTGGAAAAAATTGTTTCTCTTTCTTTGCATATATTTTTTTCATTTCTTAGTAAATGAAAGTGAAAATATTGTTGTCTATGGACCACAATTTATTGTTGTTGGTATTTTACGTATTAAATACAATTATGGTTAATTGAACTATTGGCCTTAATTTCAATTAGACATATATATTTAATCATACAACATAATATGAAATCCGTGAGTGATGTCTGCAATAATTGCTTTTATTATACATACATACATATGAATGTGGATGAATGGCTGTCGGTTAGATCATTGGAAAAATAAGTCATTTATTTTAAAATTTAGTAGTATGTTTTGAAAATTACAATGACAAAATAAAAGATACAAAGAATTTCTTAATAAATATCGATTCAAGGGGTGGAAATATGAACATACAACTAAAACTATTTTTATTTATAAATTATGTTTCTGTATCACCCTGTGTTTTATTTAGATTGTTGAGAAAATTCCAAATATTACCAGAAATAATTGAGCGCAGATTTTTTTTGCTCCAGAGACTATTTAATGAGTTATAGCCATTTTAAGTTTGTTTAGAAGATTTAAAATATTGATCAAAAATATTTAAAATATATCCGTTTAAGAAGTATTGTAATAGAGTTATACATATTTTAAGTTTAGCTTAGGAAATCTAGAGCAGAGTTACAACCATTTAGATTTTTTTTAGAAAAATAGTAAACATAAAATATAAATAATACATTTCGTCCTTTTATCTATAAGAATGTTTATATTAAAATTTATCTTTTGAAAATTGAAGTTTGTAAAACAAATCATATGCTTAATAACAATCGAAAATTATTTTTTTTTTAATTGTTGAATTACGACACCCAAATTTTTTTGTACGAATTTTTTGTGTAGGTTTTATGAACAAATGTATTTTCACGGTTTAATTACTCGTAAAAACAATAAGAAGAAAACACATCCAATTTCAAAAAACTATGGATAAATTATGACCCATATTGTAAAAGTAAGGCAAACTCAAAAAAATCATTTTTCATATTCTTTTATTTTGGCCATTTTGTTTGGGGGCTACCAAAAGGGAGGAAATAACGCTAATAACGCCAATTTGTCAATACATAGAATACGGTTTCTATAGAAGCATTACACTGTAACACATCATTTCAAAACCTTTGTGCAACTTTTTGTGCAAAATGGTCCCTTTGGATGGTAGGTACCAAAGAGGCTTGGAAACTTCACCAATTTTTTAGGGGTAACGTTTTTAACCTTTTTTAATTTCTTTTCCTTTCAAAAATATTATGTGAAAATTTGAGGCGAATCGGAGCAAAACTAACGAAGATACAGCAGTTTAAGCAACAGCGCTTCATATGTGGCTCAGTACATTAGAAAAACTTTAAAGCGTTTTTCCCACAACCCATGTTTTCAAAGACGGTGCCCCTCATAACTCAAAAACTACTTAACCGATCCTTTTGAACACTGAACACTATTTCTTTACAAAATTTTCGATATGTTAATATCGTTATATCGTTAATATGTTAATATTTGTTATTTAACAGTTGCCAATTAATCGAATTTTTCTCGCAAAAATCGCATTTTTCATTTCAAAGTGTTCCCATAAACTGAAAAATTTAAATTTCGAAAAAACTCGACAGCGTTACCTGGCTATAACGATTATCTAACAAAATAAATTATTTTTTTTATTTTGAGGGGCACCGCAATTCAATTTTCTCGTTGCCACATTTTTAAATATTTTTTTATGAAAATTTTACACAATAAACTTTTAAAGTTATACTTTAATGTACCATTGGTTTCAATCAAAAAAATGTAACCGTTTCGTCACAAAAAAATCATAAAAATGCGCTTCCGCATAAATGCTGCCGTTGCCATATTTTTAAATATTTTTTATTGATGTACCATTGGTTTCAATCAAAAAATGTGAACCGTTTCGCCACAAAAAAAATCATTAAAATGTGCATTTTTTGCACGAATTAACGTTCAAAACAATTTACATATATACATTTTTAAATATTTTAAATATATTCTGTATGCTTTTGAATATTGATTTTTCATTGTTTCCTGATTTCCTAATATTTGTGCAGAATATACACTGTTTTTTTCTACTTTTCTGAATGGACAACAAAATTTGCAATATGATACAAAAATATATGTCAAAAATTCCCTCAGAGAAGAAACTTTTGGTCGTATCAATTCATATTATTCCTTGAAAAAATGGCCAAATCGGTCCATGTTTTGATACGGCTCCCATATAAAGGTACCTTCCGATTCGACTTAATCCACTTTTGGAGGCATCGTTGTACAACCTGTACGGCTGAAAGTTGACAGATTCTATTTTACCGGCCAATGTTTTTTGATATATCCTCAATATAATGATATCTTTTGATTTGGTATATATTTAAGAAGATACATTTTCAACCGATCATGTGAATTGATAGTATTTTATTGCTTGTAAATATTTTTAAAAAAAATTTGGTCCTTTCGATTTAACTCTTATTATATCACTAGCCAACAGTCGTTTTGTTATTTGGTTCTAGCATAGTTTTTCTCATTGATTTTGACCTACTGAACACGAAAATGAGTTTTAAAAATTTTTCTGTCGATTGGTTTTCGAGATGCAAATTTGTGAACTTTTTTTTTTAAATTTTTGGAGGTACACTTACAATTTTGAGCATATCTTTCGTCTTCTTTGACGTATTTGATCCTACTACTACTCAAATTAAAGCAAATTGAGCCGTCTACAACTCATTCTCAGAAAATTTTCAAATCGGGTGAGTAGTTTTGATGTTGGCGGCTTAAAAAGGTTAAAAAACTGCGTTTTTTTAGTAAAAATGTGGCAGAAAAATTCATATAAAAATTCATATAAAATATAAAACGCGATGCTAACAGCGATTTTGGTTTTTTTACGTATAGCTAGCTATAGCATTTTTCCAAAGAAAATAAGCACTTACTTAACAAAATCTGACAACAAATGGCGGACTTATAATTTTTTTGGTATAAGACCGAAATTCCGCTATTTCACGATATTTTGATTTTCATTATTTGCACAGCTAACCTACTAGGAGGGATCGAAAAAGCAAGTTTTTTTATAATCCTTTTGGAATAGAACGGAACAGTTGCTCCTATACATAAGTTACTTCTGTTCAAAATTTCACCACCCTGGGTTAATGTCTTCTGTTCTGGCAAGGGACGTGAAATTTCAAAAATTTAGTGAAATCAGCAATTTTTTTTGGAATTTTTTTTCAAATTTCACAGCACTTTGCAGTTTTGATAAAATTTTTAAATTAATATTAATAACACAAATATTTCATAATTGTAAAAAACCTATTTACAATACCGTAGGGACGTTTCGTCGAAAATGGTATAATGAAAATGCAGAACATAGAAACACAGGTGCATTTTACGATACGAATTTTGGCAAACCCACTTTACATGTACAAAATTGTTTGGAAAAAACGTTTACGTAATTTTTATGATTCTCAGAATTAAAAAATAAGTAATACACAAATAGTTATTTAATTTTTATGATTGTGGTTGCAGAGTAATATACGCTTCTGAATGTGCGTGGACGCTCTTCGTGTTCCTTTATGACTGCTACTCCGTTCACAGTCAATTAAAGGGGAAAAAGGGAATTACACTTTTTTATTGATGTGTGTTTTCCCGATGGCTACCTGTATCGGATTTTTTTTACAGAAATTCCCCCCACATTTGTGAGTGGTCATTATTTGGAAACTTTTCCACAATTTGAAACGCACACTTGCTGAATCTGGTATATAGCCACCCTTAAAAGATGCGCCCATTCATAAGTACCTGTCAGTAAAATATTGTAACATACTTAGTATTTATAGGTGTTCATTTATCGTTTTTTGTCATTCAACAAGTGTCTACGAACGCGAGTAGTACGAGTAAAAAGTGAAACAAATTGAATTTAAGTGCATATAATACCTACCCAACAAGTAAGACAATGAGTAAAAGACTACGTGTGTTCGAGTGTTTGAACAATCCAGACAATTTCTGCAATGTTTGTGGCGAGTTTATAAAGAATAGTCACGCACACACGTTTACTCCAGCAGTGCAATTGCACTATTTGAATTATTTTGGTATTTCACCAAATATCACAGAACCATGGACACCTAAGTCGCTATGTGATCTTTGCTATATAATCCTAACCAACTGGGCAGCTGGCGGAAGGTAAGAATTTTTATTTAAACACATTAAGCAAAGCAAATATTGTAATTTATTTTAATTTTAGGCGCCATATGAAATTCGATACACCAATGATGTGGAAAAAGCCGCTATGCCATTCCACAGACTGTTATTTTTGCCTCACCACAAACAGTGGGGTAGGGAGATTTTTAAAATGGAACTACGCTCAAGTGGGATCGTTTGCACTTCCAGTACCACATTCGAATGATGTACCATATCCAGTGTGCCCTGGTGCATCTCTTCAAAAAGCAGAATCGTCAGATCAAGAGTCCGAGTCAAGTGCAAGCGAATTTGGGGCGTGCAGAAAGCGAAAATTACTGTCACAGGCCGAACTAAACGATTGGGTGCGCGATTTTGGTCTCACTAAGGAGAAATCCGAACTTTTTGCGTCTCGGATGGTACAGTGTGGATTTGCGGATTTAGAAGTGAAAGTAACAGCGTACAGGAGGCGTCACCAGCAGTATGCAAAATTTTATACAAAGAAAGACGAAATATGTTTTTGCAGCGACATTTCCGGCTTGTTCCAAGAGCTTCACCAAATTCACAACCCCAATGAATGGATGTTGTTTATTGACAGCAACAAAGAGAGCTTGAAGGCAGTTCTCTTACATAATGGGAATGAAAAGCCATCTCTTCCTATTGCTCATGCGGTTCATTCAAAGGAGAACTATGAAACTATGAACATTTTGCTGAAATGCATAGAGTATATCAAATATAATTGGAAAATATGCGCCGACCTCAAAGTTGTGGCCATTCTGTGTGGACTCCAAGGAGGCTATACGCGACATTGCTGTTTTCTGTGCCTTTGGAATAGCCGCGCTGATGATCAGCATTATATTAAAAAAAATGGCCGGAACGAACGAAACCTGTAGTTGGAGAAGCGAATGTTCAGCGCAAACCACTAATAGAGAACCGTGAAAGTATAATACTTCCGCCGCTGCACATAAAATTGGGTTTAATAAAAAATGTTGCCAAAAAATTTGACAAATAATGTGAAGCTTTTGCCTATTTACGGTCAATTTTCCCTTACCTTTCGCTGGCAAAAATTAAAGGAGTCTTCGCAGGACCCGAGATAAAAAAATGTTGAAAGATGAAACATTCCCGAAGCTGTTATCACCCATCGAAGCCGCAGCATGGAATTCCTTCAGGCTTGTTGTGGAAAACTTTTTAGGAAACAACAAAAGCGATAATTATAAGGACATAGTTGAGGATCTGGTAAAGAACTATGAAGCAATGGGTAGGTTTTTTTTGAAACAAATGTTAATTAAAATAGCGTTTTAATTCTCGTTTGTTTTCATTTTTGGGTAGGAGTGCACATGTCACTTAAAATACACTTTCTGCATTCTCATTTGGATTTTTTCCCTGAGAATTTAGGAGCGACGAACACGGCGAGCGCTTTCATCAGGAATTGAAGGCTATGGAACGACGCTATCAGGGCATCTATGACACGGCTATGATGGGTGACTACATTTGGACCCTAATACGTGAGACCAATTGCAGCGAATACAAAAAACAAAGAAGAAGTCAGCTGTTTTTCCACATGGCATAAAATGTACAGTTATATCTTTGTTTCTACTCATTTTTTTGGGCGTTGATTTGGTTAATTTCGTTAACCTGGCACATCCATTTCTAATTGTGCCATACATTGAGTATGTAGTGCTCTAAATAAATTAAAAAATAATATACTAAGACTAATTTGTTTATTTTAAATTAAGTTCAAATGTATTTATTCGTTTGCGTTGGGTAGGTAAGCTGTGCAAATAATGAAAATCAAAATATCGTGAAATAGCGGAATTTCGGTCTTTTACCAAAAAAAATCCGCCATTTGTTGTCAGATTTTGTTAAGTAAGTGCTTATTTTCTTTGGAAAAATGCCAGCTATACGTAAAAAAACCAAAATCGCTGTTAGCATCGCGTTTTATATTTTATATGAATTTTTCTGCCACATTTTTACTAAAAAAACGCAGTTTTTTAACCTTTTTAAGCCGCCAACATCAAAACTACTCACCCGATTTGAAAATTTTCTGAGAATGAGTTGTAGACGGCTAAATTTGCTTTAATTTGTAGTAGTAGGATCAAATACGTCAAAGAAGACGAAAGATATGCTCAAAATTGTAAGTGTACCTCCAAAAATTTAAAAAAAAAGTTCAAAAAATTGTATCTCGAAAACCAATCGACAAAAAAATTTTTAAAACTCATTTTCGTGTTTAGTCGGTCAAAATCAATGAGAAAAAGTATGCTAGAAACAAATAACAGAGAAAATTTTGTTATTTGTGACCTAGTGTAATTTATCACAACCCAGAAACGACTGTTCCGATTTGCTTCAAATAAATTTAAGAAAATGTTAACTTAAAATTACCTTTAAACTGTGATATTCAGCCAAAATATGTCGTATAAATCACTTTGTCGTTTAAATATGAAACTTTCATATAAAAAATATTAATTACTCATACGTACTAGTGGTCGAAGCAATAACCAGTAAAGAGGGTTTTGACTGGTATTTTACTGTTTTATGGTGATCAATAGATTCAAGGAAAAGCAAAATACATATCTTAAAAATTGTTTGTTTGAACTATTAATTTCTAACTATGTTTGCTATATCTTAAAAGTAGAAATTATCTTGGAAAAGTTGTAAAAACAAACAAATCTTTAATAGCAATCAATCCAATGAGGAAATACATAAAAAGAAAATATATTTTTTAATTTTACTCATCAACTGTTTCTGCTTCACGAATATGCATATGTTTACAAATGTTTTTTCTATTGTTTCAAATATTTTTATAATTTAAAATATATTTTAGAGACTATACCGGAAGTGAGTCATTAGCTAAAGCAAAGTATCTTTGTCCAGGTTTATTTTTTCTTATTTATTACATTGTAGCAAAAACAAATGACAGCTGTTAGTTTTCCCAAATTTTAGCATTCACTTTATTGACTCGTCCACATCAGAAAAAAATTTCGACAAAGAATTTCCTACGCACGTAAATACACATTTAAACATATATAAATCATTAAGTTATTGGCCCAATAACTGTGTCAACACACATTCCGAAATGTCCATTCGCATCACCGAATGATGAGCGCCATTCAAACGCGGCACACATGTGTCATAGGTCTGTCTAAACGTTTACCAAACCCCAACCACACTTGTCAGATTATTCTATTTTTTGTTGGATTTGTTGTTGTTAGTAATATACATAGTATGCTAAGAACTTGGCCCTGATTACCATCCGAAATTAAAGGCAAGACTACACGAGCTACAGGGCAGGTGTGACTGACTGCGCATAGTGGTGGAGATTGTAATAATGTTTATTTCAAAACAAATTCCTATTTTTTTAAGCAGGGCGTGGTGTACAATATAAATGTATGACAAAACTTTTTGCAAACGTTCTTCTTAAACATTTAATGCGGAAGTCCAAATTTAATCATGCTTTAGACACTTTTTTAACTTGTCAAAAACTATAAATAAACATATTAACATTATATCTCTCCAGTGATTATTTTCAGGTAATTACACATTGTGGGAAAGTTATATCACATTGTTTAATAACGCCTGATCACTGTTTAAACACTAACTAGCGCATAAGCAGTAAGTGGCGGATGTCCACTAGTAAGGGTCGGTCCCCACACAAACAAAATGTTGCGCCAGTCACCCCCTAGTTTTGAAGATTATCTAGAGATAATTCCGGGAAAACCAAAAAAATTTTTTTCTGTGAATCCTACATGACGCCCTTTTAATTTTATTATCCTACGTTGCCATTTGCCGTCCGATCGTAACGGGATGCATATCGTTGTTCGAGTTTTGGCAAGGGCTGTATTTCGTCCATATGTAACTTTTGACTCCGAAGTCGAATTCGATAAGTGACCTATATCATCTCGTTTTCTACCCCCATAAGTGGGGAATATTTTGAAACGCTAATAAAGGTCTTTAAAAATAATGAAACTTTTGCTTTTGAAGAACCCACTATTATTCATAAACAAAATAGTTATATTAGTTTTACAATTACAAAATACATGCAGAGATCAAATTACACAATCTTCTTTTGACGTCGTTTTTTGTCTCTCTCTCTCACACATACACACAGAAATACCCCGTTCCCAAAAATGCACATCCACTATGGCCTTCACAATTACTTGAAATAATCGAATATGCAAACTTTTCGCGCAACAACATAATCAAAAAGATAGCTCTTAACGAGAGCTAAAATATTGCTCATGGGTGTCAAGGTCGTAGGTCGACTGGAAAGTGTTTTTTTTTTTTATTTAAAAAAATGGACTTGGCATAATTTTCAAATGGGAACGGAAAGTTTATTTTGCTCTAGCTCCTTAATGGTACGTCGGATCGGGAATCGGTCAATGGCAAAAAGATTACTCTTAACGAAAGATAAAATATTGCTCAAGGGTTCTAGGTCGATCGGAAAGTGTTTTTTTTTTATTTAAAAAAATGAACTTAGCGCACGAAAATTTGCAATTGCACGCTGAAAAAAAATCCCTTCTGTAGTATATTGTCCCAAACATATTCTGCTGGAAACATATGTTTAGAACACACTTCAAATATATAATATTTGACACGCATAAATATTAAATGTTTGAGATGATGTTGTTCCAAACAAAAGTATGTTTTCATTCGCAAATTTTTTTATTTGGAACTAATATTGTCGAAACAATGATTTATTTGTATTTAAGTATCAAGGCCGTAATTTAAAGGCAAGTTTTCTGTTTTTCAGAAGTTCAAAGATCATTTTTTTAGAAATGTCATATGTTTGTAAAATTAGATTAAAATTTAAATCGTATACTCTTTTTAACTATTAATTGAATTGATCGATTGACAAAAAGTGATGAATTGGAATATTTATAAAATAAAAATTAGTGCTGCAAAACCAAATGTAAAGCTACTTATGACATTTTTAACTATAAGTATAAAATATACCACGAACAAATTTAAACTAAAATTCGAAAAAGACTGCAAAGTTTTAAAATTTTTTTAAATAAAATATATTTGGAAAACTTCTTAAACAATAACTTTGGTTGTGTTTAAACACATATTTTATTTGTAAAAGACAGTTCGCAAATATATTTTGTTCTAACATATTAATATATGCATTCCAAACAAAATTTTCTGATTTTCAAATAAAATTTATTTGTTCAAAAATATATAATATTTAAAAATTTTGTTTCCAAATATAATTTCTTTCAATTCAAACATATAAAAAATTGCGATTTTCCTCCGTGTGGAGAACGATTATTTTTATCGTGACTGAATAATTTGTAAACGTTGTTCTTGCGTATATCTCTCCATTATGAAATTGTAAACACTAGTGAATACAATGAAAAACAAATGACAGATCATGACATATTACAAATGGCCGAAACGTCACATCAAAATCATATTATCCCTATTGTAAAACCCATTATTTGTGGTGGATTTCATGTAAACGAGTAAATTTTTAAAATTTTGATAAAAAATGGTTATCAAAAATCAAATTATTTATTTATTTATATGAGTTACAATACAAAGTATAATATTAATATTCTAATTTTACCGTCCAGGTAAAGGCCATGTTACAAAAACCATGTGGCTAGATGTTTGCAGCGACAGACCGAAGGTCTTGTGGGAATCGTACCCACTAAACCCAAACTCATATGCGAGCATGCTACCAACGCGCCTACTGGGGCACTCAAAAATAAATTCACTTTAATCTAAATATCAAAATGTTTTCCAATATTTGCCTTTAATTGATACATTTTTTTCCATGATTATTCAAAAAGACCCACTTACGTTATATATTTATTTAAATAAAAATAAATAAATATAAAACGTTTCAGCGGAAAATAAAGCCCCCAGCCTTTTTTCACTTTCCAAAGTGTGTGTTATGTGTTTTTCAAAATAACCGGGAAGATATAAATCTAATTTTATCAAAAAAAAAAAAAACAAAAACACACAAAAAAGTGTTTTGGCAGTGAGCTCATTGGAACAGAAAAATTACAAAACAAGCGAAAAGATAAAACAACAACAACAAAAAGCCACCGACAAGTTAACACATTTAAATGAATAATACCCGTCATATGACGTGACACGATGTGTTTTTGGTTAAACATTTGCGAAAGTTCAAAAAATCTATATATGTATGTATGTATGTGTTTTCTTTTTGGAAAACTGATTTAAGTTAATTGGTCTTCGCAAAGAAATGTTTACCAATTGTGGTTGATTTCTGTTCTGGGTGAGGTGTGGGATGTAGTGATGTGATATATGAATAGAAAAACTATTGCAAAATTGTATCTAATAATAATGAATGTAGGCAGAAACATGTGAATTGTCTGACAGATATCCGAAAAATTGAGTTTATGGGTGTTTCCACAGAAAATGACCCCTTACAGCTCAAAAATTAAATTATTATTTTTAATTTATTTTTCCGCTAATATTACTCAAAATAAATGTATCTGTCATTTTCTGAAAGATTAACATTAATTTTCTTTATACTAACTAAAATATGCTACTTTGAATTTAATACACCGTGCGCGTTTTCCCGCGAATTGCACGTCATTTTTTAAGCCCTTTTGAAATACTGTTCTCAACGTGATTTACGAACAAAACAAAACTTTTCTTCATGCTTAGCAACAATTTTAAAGGCAACAAGTTAAAATTGAATGTTTTTTTAATAGTTCAACAACAACCTCACCGACTGTAACGACCGTTACCCCAAAAGCAGAAAAGTTTGTTTTTTCGCAATTCATTCAAATGATTTTGTTTTATATTTGCGGAAAATAAGAAGGTAAGAAAGATGAAGAATTTTTTAAGGCCAAATAAGTATCAAAAGCCTATTTTAATGTTTTAAACATTTTTTTAAAGATGGTGGCCATTTGGCTAATTTTGTTTTTCATTATTAACGGCATACCTTCCTCTTTATTATGAAATAAACATCCGATCATTTATCTCAAAAAATTGCATTTTTCTTTGAATACCAAAATAACACCTCTTGTTGGAAAACCCTTTATTAAAAATATTGACGCCATTTTAATTGTTCGGCAATGCCGCCCATTTTATAATAGACTATGGGTACCATATTACGCATTACACTGTACAAAATGTCAAGTGTTTGTATGTATAGGCAGGAATTGAAGTTATAAGCCGTTAATTTTTTTTCCAAAATCGTCCTTTTTTGTATGGAATTTACCAAAAGGGGCGTGTCAATAACGCCCATTTTTTTACAGGACTGCGGGTACTATAACAGCATTAGACTTCACAAAATTGCATGTATTTCTATGGACTGGAATCAAAGTTATAACCTGTTACCTTTTTTTGAAAAACGGTCCATTTGTATGGGGACTACAAAAAGGGGCGTGGAAACTTTGCCCATTTTTCTGAAGGTGATAGCGACTATGTGCAGAATTGTGAAAGATTATAAAAAGTAGTATAGAAGTTATAAAATATTTATTATTTCACTAAAAGATGACCCTGTGTGGGGGAGGTACTCAAAGGAGTGGACCAACACGGTTCATTTTTGATCTCAGCCGGAGATAGAAAAAAATATTAACACATACTAAATTTGAAATCAATCGGTTACTCCTGTCGAAAGTTATCGTTCGCACCAGCCAGACAGACAAACGGACGGACATTGCTCAAGTTACTTAAAATGATCCACAACGGATTTCTGCCAAATATACTTGGGATCTCTTAGATCACTCCTTCGAGGTGTTACACTTTTGGCCCGCACCAACAGATACATACCCTCGTTCACAATAGTGGGGGTATAAAAAAATGATTTTGTTGAAATTCTCTTACTTCTACCAAAACGGCTAAATTTCCTACATTTATCCATAGATTGTTTTCAAATAGGCATTGTTTTCTTCGCCAGGCTTTGAAAAAATCGACTTTAAAAAAATTGAATTTTTTTTAATTGCTTTAACGACAGTTACTAAACTTTTAGGTATCGCAGCTTTTTCGAGCTATTACTTCAAAAGGTATGATCCTAATACTAAGGTCAACTTCGAAGAAAATCAAAGTTTTAATCATTTTTTTATCAATTTACAATGTAAATCAAAGCTTTATATTTCGATAACTAAATTTATAGAAAATTGACATTGTCAATGTATGCAGTATATCGAAGATATCGAGGGTATACCGCATAAACTGAACAGGTGAATTTTGATAAATATTTTTATCAAAATTCCAATTCAAATATTTTCATCTTTATCGACATTTTTATTAATTTTTTGCTTTACTAATTTATAGAAGATGAGAAGATGTCCTACAAATCGAATAAAAAATAATACTAAAATATATGCCGTTTTCCATGTAAAATGTGGTTTCAGATTTCGATAACAATATTTATCGAAACTGGACTAGTCAATTTATGCAGTCTGTCAAGTAGCAACTCTTTCCAATCACTTCAAATTATATGAATCCATAAAAGCAACCCTTTTCACAATTTTGTAATAACTGTAATTAGTTTTTTTGTGGTTAATGAATAAAATTCAAGTGTACTTAAGTATCCCCCATTAAGGAATACCCTCAACTCCAATGAAATCACATTCAACAGTCCTAGTTAGGGCCAGTGTCAACCGAAACGAAGGACAATTTAATGTTACTCGTAGATTTTCCATTGTCATTGCCACCACCTAATAACGGTCGCTGGCGATTAGGGTAGATATCCCACCCAATACATGGCGATAGTGGGCGATGAACAATAGCGTCGTTGTAAAACAACTGTTGTATTTTATGACATTAAATATGTATTGAAATTTAATTACTTGAGTTATACTCAAAAAGTAACGATAAAAACTATTAAAGTGGTATGAAGGTAAAAAAAAACTTATAATATGGAAAAGGTTAAATGCCCTACACTAAAATCATAAAATGAAAACCACACGTTTAGAAAGTAATATCCTATCTTGGCTATACTGCATAAACTGATATTTGGATATCAAATCAGAAATATCAATCAGAATTTTTACCGGTTTATGGACAATTTTATGCATATATTTGGAGAGAGCACCTCAAATTAAAAAAGTATTTGGTATCGATATCTCGCTTGGTTATCGAGTTAACGAACGTTAATCTTTGAAAAAAAAACTAAATAAATATTTTTTTTGTAAAATGAGCTCAATGTAAAAAAATAAATTACATTTTTTGATAACTACCTTAGTTTACGATATTAAAAATTAAAATGTATTTTTTAATTTAATTTTTTTTTTTTCAATTTTAATGAAAAAAATCGATAACATTCGAGTTATCGGAACGTCTTTGTCAGCGTGGAATTAAAGATTTTCTCCTCTGGGGTATGTCCAAAAACAGCTACCCCCTGTAATGATATGACCTGACGTACTGCGCATATCATGATTTTAAATTTCGATAATAAAATATATTGAAAATGGTCAGTTTGTTCTGTAAACCGACGATACACTAGGTTAGGTTTAGGACGATACGTCTATGCTGTCCTACTTCTATTGGTTTCATATTTAAAATAACACTAATGCACAATTTGTTTCCAATAAAGGGTATTAAAAACCAGCAAAGAGATTTGTCTACTACCAAAGAAATTTGTTAGTAGAAACAGTCCAACAATTTACTGTAAGAGTAGATTATCTGCTGAAATAGCAAACATTGATATTACCCCGTAATACTTAAGAAAATATTTACACCTTTTAAGTCGAAATGAATTTAACTTAACTCCAATTTTGAAATTTCCAAATGTGTTAGAAAAGTGCAGTTATCGGGAGAAGGACAAAGAAAATGCTGCACTTTTTTCAGAAACGAAATCGACGTTAAACTACAGGTAACCAATAATTAAAAGATATTTACATTATAAGAAGTACTTACAAAAATACCAATCAAAAAGTTGACCTAAATATCGTTACTTAATTACCCAGCATTTTTTCAATTTCTATTACAAAAGTTGTTCTGCCCATCACTTTTTTTGGGGAGTATTTGTTAAATTAATTAAATAGATTACAACCCATTGCAGTCGCAGTTTAGTTTTTCTTTCGAACTAATACCAGTAGTATCAGTTTTGTTTTTAATGAACCAATAACTATTGCTTTCGCTTCAAAAAATGTTGAATTCTATCTAATCTCCAGAAATTAATTAGGTTCAGTGAGATTAGTAAGTAATTTAATTACTAGGTGACTACTCAACTAACAAACCGATTTTCGTGAAACCAAACTAGACTGTGGTTGAGAAATTATTTAAATGGCCTCCTGCCGAAAACCTTTTTTGTGGCGTCTAGAAATAAAAAATGTATTCCCCTATGAGACCATGTGATACGATATCAAAGTAGCTTAATTTATCATTTCAACAATAAATGGTTTAAATGTCCTACACTTTGGAAGAGATACCGTTGAAATTGCCACAAATGTTTCACAAAAAAATATAAGACGAGTACACAGTAAAAAATTCAGCTGAAAATTGATTTATTAAAACATTAATATAGATTATAATTTTATTTATTTACTAATTTATAGAAAATATCTTCGATTACAAATTGAAAAAAACTTCATAATGATATGACCTGATTTATTGTGTGAATCATAACTTTCGATAAAAATTTATAAATAATTTTCTTGTTCAGTTTATCGTTTATCCATTATAATTATATCGTCGACATACTGCGTACTCTGACAAAATCCATTTTCGATAAATATCGATATTTGAAGTCTTGATTTATACAATAAATACAGTCCATATCATTAATTCCAAAATATCTTTCAATATAGATATGATCACTCCTACTACGTACATAAAGATTTGTGAAATACGAGGGTTGCTATTTCGGTCAAAAAGCGTTCAAAAACCATGTTTTGGAAGTGAATTTTCAACAAACTGTAACCAAAACAATACATAGTGTTGCCTAGGCCAGAAATATATATAGCAACCCTCGTAAATAATTTCGATAAAACGGTTTGAATTTAAATTTCAATAAAAGTATTTATAAAACTCGGGTTGGTCAGTGTATCAGTGTTTGGTCAACGTAATGAAATATCGATAATTTTTATTTGTCATTTTTATTTCATACTTCGATAACTTTTTATTTATATTTTTAATGAAAGTTTTTTATTATAATTTTAATTATATTTTTTAAATTTTTTTGCATTCTTCAAATTAAATTGGACTTGATTTCGTTTAAAATTTCAAATAAAATTTTATGGAATTTATGATTGAATTTAAGTCTGCTTGAAGTGGTATTTAGATAAAAATATTTTTCAAAATAGAGTTGGTCTGTTTATTCTGTACACCGTCGATATAATAAAAATATCGATAACTTGATTCACCATTTTTTTTTTAATTAACGATCGATCAGTTTTTTTATATTTTTAATATAATTTTTATATTTTCATTTTTGGGAAAAAATAAATGGCGGCTTTAAAATATTCTTCAAATTAAATTTTTGTTTAAAGTTTCAAATAAAATTTTATAAGATTTACGATAGCATTGTCGTATTTGACTTGTTGTGCGTTTTTACTAAATTTTCAGATTAATATTTTTTTATTGAAATTTCACTTAAATTTTTTGATGTTTAACGAAATGTTTAATGATTGTTTACTTTATTTATTATTAAATTGAAAACAAACGTTGATACGACCCTATGTACCGTGTAAATGTTGACTATAAATTTCGCCAAGGAAATTTAACGAAAATGTTTTTTTCCAGTTTATGCGGGTATATTCATCGAAAACGCCTTGAACAAACTTTCAATTAACGTCGATAACATGTTTGTTATTTAGAAATTCCACTGCAGTTTTTATTGGCTTTAAACAAGTTATTATTTATTTTAGTAAAAATTTTCAATTTCCCTGAATATTTAAGGCATTATGAAAACCGTATTGATTGAAAATTCAAATTAAAAATTGTGGACTTGAGTTAAGTCCGCTAACAAAGCAACTGAATGCGGTTTATAAGTTTTATGTTCGATAATAAAAAATTATCGAAATTGTCTGGGTCTGCTTATCTATTATATTGACGCATATAAAAATGTATCTCCAAACACTCTGCAATATGTGTAAATATATCGGCGATATGCAGAATAAACCAAACAAGCGATACTTTTTTCATCGAAATTCAAAGTCATAATTAATACCACAAATCGGAAGTGATAAAGGCAACAGTATGATATCCCAGGCGCCTCGATTTGACTACATATGTATTTGGATAGAGCACCTCAAAATAGGAAGTAAAAATAATGTGAATTCTTTCAATAACACGCTTAGTTAACGGTCGTAACATTTTTAAAAAAAATCGAAAAAAATAATATATTTTGTAAAATGAGAAAAAATTATAAAAAAAATTTAATTTAATTTTTCGATAACTACCTTTTTTAAGAAAAGGATAACCTACTTAGTTATCGAAATTGAAAAATTCCACTTTTTATTAATTTTAAAATCAGTATACAATAACTTTCGAGTTATCGAAATGCCCAAATCCGGCTAGAGCACAAAAGTATTCCTGCGTGGCCGGCCTTCGACCTAGTTTAAGGATTTTCTCCTCTGAGGTATGTTAAAAGATGGATACGCGGACCAATGTGTCCTTGTGTTGGCGGCCGGGATTCAAGATTTTCTTCTCTACGCGGACCAAAGTTTTTCTGCGTGACCGGTACGTCCAGGGTTAAGAATTTTCTTCTCTGGGGTATGTACAGCGACGGCGAGCCAAAGTGTCTTTGGAATCGATGTTATCGATAAATGAAAAGTTTCGATTTTTTCTCCAAATTTTAGATTTTGAGCCCATTTGAGAGAAAAGAATCGATTATTTTTCAACTTTAAAGTCCGACAACTCGATAACGAAGCGATTCTTCTTCTTATTTTGACATAATTTTTTCTTCTATCCAAATATGTTGTCAGATCGAGGGGCCTCGGATATCATACTCTCCTGGATAAAATCCGAAAAAAATTAATAATCATTTCGATAAACCTTTTAAAATATCTAATTGAATTTAACTCGATAACGAAGCGAGTTATTGAAAATATTTGCATTATTTTTTTATTATTTTTACATTTTATTTTCTTCTATCCAAATATGTTGCCAGATCGAGGGGCCTCGAATATCATACTCCCCCCTGTATAAAATCCGAAAAAAATTAATAATCATTTCGATAAACCTTTTAAAATATCTAATTGAAATTTCAATAAAATTTTTTTGATCGAAATTGAAACACACAGAAAATATATTGTTTTTGAAAACAAAGATTATTTTTTCTGATTCAAACATTCTTTTTTCTTGTTTATTTAAAGAATATTTTCTTTATTCCCAAGACAATTTTCTATATTTTTAACAACCATTTGGCTAAAAAAGCAATGAAACATTTTTTCTGCGTATTCACTAACAAATTTTATTTCTAATATTTCCCTATAACCACCTGCTTGCTACTCGAATCTACACAACTGTACCCATACATTATAAACCTAAATGCATACATTATTAACTTATATCTAACATAGGCTAAAATTCAAATTTTACTCGTTTTGACTTACAAATTGCACAATTTTTATAATGCCAGGAACAGTTTGGAAATATCCGATATTAATCCTTAGGGCGGTCAACCCGCCACCTGTGCCACCGGGAGCAGTGGTTTGTGTGGTCTGGGTGCGTTCAACGGTAATTACGGTTTCCACCATTTTGTTGAGATTTTAATTATTTTTGTTTGTTTTTTATTTGTATATATTTATTACAATTGATTTTCAAAACTTAACGAACAACACGTCGTTATTGCACTATCTAATTAAATATTTATTCGGTTAAAAATAATTTTTGGGTTAACTTATTCGTTGTTTTTTTCTCAAAATTATCGGTTTGTTTAACGCGTTACAGCCTAAGGTTTTTTATTTT
The DNA here is from genome assembly GCA_963930755.1 of Eudasyphora cyanicolor. Classification (NCBI taxonomy): domain Eukaryota; kingdom Metazoa; phylum Arthropoda; class Insecta; order Diptera; family Muscidae; genus Eudasyphora; species Eudasyphora cyanicolor. Next base: position 51,688,480 of record OZ005736.1, on the reverse strand, counting down.
TCCCGCAAGATTCGAATACGACCAATTTGACCGACGCACGGTTAGATTACTACTGGTCGGAACACTCTACCAACTCTGGGCACACGCAATAAGTTAACAAAATGTGGTCGCTGTCGCAGTCGACGACGTCTGGCTGTCTGTTTTGTTGTTGTAGTGTTAGTTGGTGTCCACAAAGCTCTCAAAATTCAAATTACTGGGGTACGTTTGGTTGGTTGTTGGCGACGTTTGGGGCTCCCCCACCTCGAAATGATTTGGTTCGTTACTCTCTATCTCTTCTCTTTGGATCATGTTCTCTGTGGATGTATGTGTATGCGTTTTTGTGGAACACGTGAGACGAGAGACCATTTGTATTTCAGTTCTTCAAATTTTGAGAGTTCGAGAACGTGATCAATGTTAATGCATATAACGGGTTTTCCAACAAGAGGTGTTATTTTGAATCACCCGGTATTTCGGTAGCTGTCACTTTTGAAGCTTTTATTCTTTGACATTTGACAAGTAGAAACTACGCCATTACTAAAAATTGAACGATACACGATTCAACAACGCATTGAAATTATTAAAATTCGAAAAATCGTAAATCATCGAAAAATCATCTTGACTCATAAGGCCCATTTCCACCTCGGTGGCTACGTCAACAAGCAAAATTGTCGCATATGGGGCTCGGAAAACCCAAGAGTTATTGTTGAGAAACCTCTCCATCCTCAACGTGTGACTGTTTGGAGCGGTTTATGGTCCGGTGGGGTCATTGGACCTTACTTTTTCGAAAATGAACTTGGATCAACAGTTACGGTGAATGGATTGCGCTATTAATGATTTTTTATGGTCGGAGTTGGATGGTATTGATCTGGACAACGTTTACTTTCAACATGATGGCGCTACGTGCCACACAAGCAACGAAACCATTGCTCTGTTACGAGAAAAGTTTCCGGACCGTGTTATCTCTCGAAGAGGTGCTCACAATTGGCCACCGATATCTTGTGATTTAACACCTTGCGACTTCTTCCTTTGAGCCACGTGAAAGATAAGGTTTACGCAAACAGCCCAGCGTCGATTCAAGACCTCAAAGATAGAATTCGTGAGGCTATCGAGGATATAGGGCAGCCACTTTGCGATTTGGTTATGGAAAATTTCATGAAAAGGATATGGTCCTGTATTCGTGGTCGTGGTGGCCATTTGGCTGATGTTGTTTTTCATTATAAGCTGCATACCTTCGTCTTTATTATGAAATAAACATCCGATCATTTATCCCAAAAAAATTGCATTTTTCTTTGAATACCAAAATAACACCTCTTGTTGGAAAACCCTTTACATAATTTTATTTAAATTTTAAAACGTTGTAGAACAGTGGGAGATTTCCATAAAAAAATGCAAGTACAATACATGAAGCGTTGAGAGCAAAATCAGCCTAACCAACAAAAATAAACACATTAAAGTGGATCCAAATTTGAATCACATATACACGCTGAAAAAAAATCGCTTCTGTAGTATATTGTTCTAAACATATTCTGCTGGAAACGTACATATGTTTAGGGTACACTCCAAATATATAATGTTTGACACTCACAAATATAATATGTTTGTGAGGATGTTGTTCTAAACAAAATTATGTTTTCATCCTAATTGGAAATAATATTTCCAAAGCAATGATTAATTTGTATTTAAGTATTTTGGCAATGTATTGAAGCCTTAATTTAAAGGAATGTTTTCAGTTTTTTTAGACATTTAAGGTTTAATTTTTTAGAAATTGTATATGTTTGAAATATTATATTAAAATGTAAATCGTATAATCTTGGGTAACGACAATATCATTGATGGATTAACAATTGGACTATTTATAAATTAAAAATTATAAATTAAAACAAAAGAAAATGCTGCTTACGATTTTTTTACCTGTAAAGTATAACACAAAATCTAGGAAAAAATAAAATTAAAAATTGCCAAAGTCTTAAAATTGTTTTAAATATAATGTATTTGGATAAATTCTTAAACAATATCTTTGTTTGATTGTAAACACATATTTTATTTGTGACAGTAAGTTCGCAAATGTATTTTGTTGTAATATATTAATATATGCGTTCCAAACAAAATTTCTTGATGTTCAAATAAAATATATTTGTTCAAAAATATATAATATTTAAAAAATTTGGTTACAAGTATATTTTCCTTGAATTCAAACATATCAAAAATGGTGATTTTCAAAAAAATGCATCGATTTCTAGGATTTTCCATATATCATTATTTTTGGAGGGGGATTATCAGCGGTAAGGGGATGAACAGCGGTTTCGGGTGTTTTGGCAGAAATACTTCTTGAAGTATCCCTTTAATTTTTTTCTTTGACATAGAACTTCCATTCCATAGCCTTCTAACCCAAAATTGTGTCTGAATTTACTAGCCTCTTTGTTTACCCAGCAAACTTTGTGGCTAAATATTTCGAAAACGGTTAATGCTATTCGGTTTAGCTTGTCAATGCGGGATAAGTTTTTTTCTTTGAGGATATCATATCGCCCAAAACCATGCATGTCATATCGCCCAAAAAATTAATGTTAGTTGTTGTTGTGGAAAAATTTGGTTTTTGGGCAATATGACATCAACATTGGGCAATATGTCATTTTGAACGGTAGATAATTTTTTATTTTTTTTTGCCCAAAATAAAAATTATGTCATAACGCCCAAACTCGGCTGCGCGGACCTGTTTGATCTGCGGTACGAGGCCTTCGGCCGTAGGTCTTACATGGCCGGTTTTCGGTCGGTATTAAAAATTGTCTCCTCTGGGGTCTCTCAAAAGACGGCTACACGGATCAAAAAGTCCCGACCAAAGTTCGTGGAATTTCCAAAGACGGCTACGCGGACCAAATTGTCGTCGCGTAGACGGCCTTCGGCCGGAATTAAAAATTTTCTCCTCTGGGGTCTCTCAAAAGACGGCTACACGGACCAAACAATCGCCCACAACATACATGGTTTTGGGCGGTGTGACGCTACGCCTTCAGTGTCACTAATCCATGCAAATTATTTTACCAAAAACTATGAAGATTTAACAATTTTGAAAATTGAGAAATACTGCTTTCTTTAAGAGCAGAAGTAATGAATGCTTCTTATTACCTTATACAGCTGCGTTTTGAACCGAATAATCACTGCGGAAACTTGCTGATGATTGTAGTATTCATGAAATAACCAAACAAGGCGATGAGCTGTCAGGTAATTCTACTTATATATAGGGTGATCTAAGTAGAGATACTTTGTTCAATATCCTTTTTTTCACAGATCACGTATGAGTCGTGTCATGCTGTCATGTTATTTTTGTTAAGTATTGTTTGGCATTTCATCATGGAAAGACTTACGCCTGAACAACGTTTCAAATTATTCAGTTTTGTTATCAAAATAATCGTTCCATTTTTTTAAATCCAAAAAAATACACTTTCCAGTCGACCCACAACCTTGACACCCATGAGCAATATTTTAGCTCTCGTTTAGAGCTATCTTTTTGCCAAAAAATATTTTTTTTATTTTTTTTTACTTTTCATAAGACATTTGCAAAAAGTCGCATATTAATAGCTTTTACCTTTTGAAATAATAATCACACAATTTCTCAAAATTCACAATTTTAAAAATCTTCACAGTAGACTTATTGGAGGAGTGACCTAAGACCCTAAGTACATATCGCACCTGTTCCAAAAAAGGGTAACAACTCAAAATGAAAAAAGTCAGTAGATGCCATAAACAGCTTCCGTTAATATTATTAACATTTCAAACATATGTCAAAAATTATGAAAATATCTTAACTGTATTTTCTTGCAATGTCATAAATCCGTTAATATTGATTTTTTAAAAGTTTTTATTGCATAGTCTGATTTTGATGATAACAGCAATCGATGCAATTCCAAAAATATATTTCATATTTATATTCTAGAAGCTAGCCGACCGATGAATTGTAAACAAATAACCTACCGATTGTAAATCAGTTTGATATATCAAAAACGATGTTATTAATATAATTATTTAGAGGAAAAATACGCCAAATACCACGATTGGTTGTTTTGATAATACGGGTATATAAACTCAGACTAAACGAAGTTCGAATATCAGTCAAGTGTTAAGTGTGACAACATGAAAGTCCTAGTCGTGGTTTGTGCTTTGTTTGTGGCCTATGCCAGTGCTGGCCACATTTCATCATCGATTGCCCAACGTTTGATACCCAGTTTTGCCACCGGGTACATCATTAAGGGTGAAGATGCCGACCCTCACTCCGCTCCCTATATTGTCTCCTTGAGCAGGACCTCGAAGCACTCGCATATCTGCGGAGGCAGTTTGATTAACAAAAATTGGGTTTTGACTGCTGCTCACTGCATTAGCAATCCCGTGGGTATGGGAGTTGTCGCCGGTCTGCACAAACGAACCTCCTTGGATGAGAAGACCCAATCTCGAGTGGTTGATTATGGTCTCGTTCACGAAGAATACACCGGTGGTGTAGGTCCTTATGATATTGCCATTTTGCACGTTTCGCAGCCTTTCGAATTCAACGAATGGGTGAAACCTGTTGCCTTGCCCGCCCCCGAAGAACTTCACTCTGGCGATACTCAATTGTATGGATGGGGTCAACCTAAGTCGTATGTCTTCACCGCTGCTTCTACTTTGCAAACTGTTTCCACACAAATTGTTGAATTCAACGCCTGTAAGAATACTTTGCCGGCCGATGCTCCCTTGCATGAGACCAATGTCTGCTCCGATTCTTTGCAACAAAGCATTTCAGCCTGTAATGGTGATTCTGGCGGTCCTTTGGTTAAGGAATTCGGTACTGGTGATGCTGAATTGATTGGTATCGTTTCCTGGGGTTATATTCCTTGTGGTTTGGCTCAATTGCCTTCCGTGTACACCCGTGTCTCGGCCTACATTCCATGGATTGCTAATGCCCAAACTACTTTCTACAAGGCTTAAGTGCGACTGTATAATTTTGTAATAAATAAAGAGAAAAATGCATATCGAAGACAAATTATCGTTTTAGTCCTTATCTATTTTATATATTAGGCGTGTTTTCGTTACACCATAAGTGCTTAATTTGTATGGGGAGCTAAGCACTTTTAAGCACTTTTAGTTCCCGATGAAGTTTGGTGCTTGTGTTCCTGTCTTAATCGAGTATGATGTTGCCAGATTGGGCACCCTATATTTAGCAATATGGCATCCAATTTTTGGAGAGATTGTTATCAATTATTGTGAATTAACGGGAAGAAGAAGAACAAAAATGGGAAATTATTTTAATATTTGCAAAAAGAGTGTAAACAATTGACAATATAATAGTAAATATATGTTTTATTAATACTTTTCACGAATTTTTTTGTCTGTTCCGCACTGTTCTTTCTTCGCAACTCATGACACCATTGCTTAATCGATTTTCTTCAAATTTGGCAATGTTAGTCCTGTGTTATTTTCAGGTGTTACAAACATCTGCCGTGAAACAAACTTATAATACCCTGTACCACAGTGTGGTGTAGGGTATAATTATAAAAATCTCAAAAATACAAAAGTTATAAACATTTAAAACATACAGCTCATTCTGCGCCACCCTGTACAATGAGATTAAAAGCAAAAAATCATTGTTAAGTAATAATTAAGTTACGACGATATCTTGCAAGATATTTAGAAAAATCTAATTTTTTGAGAAACTTTTAATAATTTTTACATAAAAACATAGAAAAATTCACAATGCACATTATTTTATCGTAAAATCTTATCGGTCATGAATAAAATAAGACAATTTCGAAGGACAATTTCGGTACATTTTAAGTACATTTTCTTAATTTTAAGTGCAAAACTTACCTTACTTTCAAAGATTAAGGTCGTCTTTCTATTTGAATATATGGGATAATTCACTTCTCAGCCTATAAGGTGGTTTCTTTGGAATGGCTGGCTGTAGTTATCGCGATCAACCGCGATATGTATAATACGAGGGCTGTTGTATATACAAGGTGGCGCAAAAGTAATCCTCCTATCAGAAAATGCTATAAATTTTGCGATTGGCCCCTAATGTCAGTTCTGTTTTGACATTTGTGTAGTAAACACATGCGAAATGCACGTTAATATACAATGTTACGCTACACTGCTCCAGAACGCGGAATATTGCTGACTATTTATTTGACCAATAATCGGTCGGTGACTTTGGCACAACGTGAATTTCGTCGCAGATTTCCTGGCCGTCCAACGCCTACTGGTGAAACACTGCGACGTTTAGCCGCTCGCATCGAAGAGACTGGCACAACACGAGATGCTGCCAGGCGTGGCAGACCCCGGAGTAGCCGTTCTGCAGAGAATATTGCTGCTGTAGCCGAGGATGTCATGGAAGCGCCGTCGACATCGACCAGACGACGTGCCACGCAAATGGGTATCAGTCGACGGTCTCTACAGCGAATTTTGGTAGAAGATTTGAAGATGTTTCCGTACAAAGTCCAGACGGTGCATCAGCTGTTAGCTGCTGATCGCCAATCGCGTCTAACATACGCTCAAGCCATCCTTAACCACCACCAAGAGGAAGATGATTTTTCATCAAAAATAAACATGAGTGATGAGGCCCATTTCCATCCAGGCCATGAAGCCGACGCGGCGCAAAGCGGCGGCGCGCCATCGCCGATGATTTTTTACAAGCCGGCGCCGCCGCCGATTTTAGCGGCTCATATCGGCTGAAACTCAGCCGCCGAATTTTATTTGGTGAGTCAAGAAGATTTTATTTTTGCAACCATGAAAATTTAGAAAACGAGCTATAATTTAGAGCTGTGATTTCATTTATTAAAAAAATATTATAAAAATATACGGGAATTTTAAATAAAAAATGCGTTTTGGGTTTTACGAAAATTACAGCTGAACCGATTTTTTCAAAGTCTACGTTTAAAAAAGTTTGAGTTCCAAAAAAATTGTTTCCCTCGATTTTTTTCAAATTTTCACAGAATATTCGCAAGGGCGTTTAAAATTCATATGTGCAGAAATAGAAGAAAAGCGCCAAAATTAAGAGACCGATCCTAGTATTTCGTCCATAACTTTTAAAAATACTGAGGCCCAAGACCATCGGATCAAAACTCCGGAACGACCCAATTCCTTTTGGCCAAGGATTGTCAACTTAATAACAAATGTATCAACCATTGAAGATTTATTAAACCGATTTTCAATATTATATCAAACTTCCATAACTTTGTGTTAATTTTATGTTTTTTCCTCTAACGCTAAATATCAAAAAAAGCTAATTATACCCTCACTTTAGTGTGACGAGGGTATATATCATTTGCTACGGAAAAAAGTGTAACACATCGAAGGAGTGATCTAAGACCCTAAGTATGTTCGGAGGAAATCCGTTTTGGGTCATTTTAAGTCGAATGAGCAATGTCCGTCCGTCTGTCTGTCTGTCTGTCTGTCTGTCTGTCTGTCTGTCTGCCTGTCTGTCTGTGTGTCTGCTGGCTGGTGCGCACGATAACTCTCGAAAGGAGTAACCGATTGACTTCAAATTTGGTATGTGGTAATATTTTGATCTATCTCCGGATGAGTTCGAAGATGGGCCATATTGGTCTACTCCTTCTGGTACCTCCCACACAAAGGGTTACAATTTAGTGAAATATTGATTCTTTAATAACTTCTATACTACTTATTCGAATCTTTTGAAATTCTGCACATAATATTAGTATATTAGTCGCTATTAACTCGAGAAAAATGGGTGAAGTTGGCATGCCCGTTTTGGTACCTCCCACACAAATGAACCATTTTGCATCAAAATTTAACTGCTTATAACTTTAATACAAGTGCATAAAAATGCTTGAAATTTTCTACAGTATAATGTTTTTGTAGCGCCTATAGTCCGGAAAAAATGGGCATTATTGTACCTCCCACACAAATGGACCGTTTCGTACCAAAAGTAAACGGCTTGTAACTTTAATACCAGTGCATACAAATACTTGAAATTTTGTACAGTGTAATGCTGTTATAGTGCCTATAGACCTGTAAAAAGTGGGCGTTATCACCCCGCCCCTTTTTGTACCTCCCACACAAAATGACCAAATCATACCAAAATTACATAGCTCGTAACTTTAATATACCAGTGCACATAAACGCTTATAGTTCAGCACAATGCAATGTATTTAAGAATGTACTGTTTACCGAAAAATATGTGTATTTGGAAAACCCCTTCTGGTACCTCCCACACAAATTGACAGATTTATTGGTGTAATGTTATATATTACATTACTCACAAAGTGAGGGTATACCTTAGTCGGTTTACCCGACTGAAACTTTCTTACTTGTTTTTGAATACATTCGCATTCGTGCGCTTTCGATTGTGGAAAATTTACCGGCTCAGCCGATTGTTGAAAATTGATCGGCTCAGCCGATCAGCCGCCGCCGCCTATCGATATTTTTCCATGCGCCGCCGCCGCCGAAAATTTTGGTCGGCTTCATTGTCTGTTTCCATCTTAGCGGGTACGTAAATAAGCAAAATTTACGCTTCTGGGGCACTGAAAATCCGCGTGTAACCCACGAAGATCCATTACACCCGTTCAAAGTCACTGTATGGTGTGCTGTTTTCGCTGGAGGAGTCATCGGACCTTTTTTCTTCGAAGACGTCGCGGGCCAAACGGTTACTGTGAATGGTGAGCGCTACAGAGCAATGATCAACGAGTTCTTTTTGCCGCAACTTGATGAATTGGGATTGGAAAACATGTGGTTTCAACAGGACGGTGCAACGGCACACACTGCACGTGCCACAACCGATATGCTGAAGGATGCATTTCCCGGGCGCCTAATCTCCCGTTTTGGCGATTTGCACTGGCCAGCAAGATCGCCTGATTTGACCGCTCCAGACTTCTTTTTGTGGGGCTTTTTGAAGTCGCGGGTTTATGTCAACAAGCCTCAGACTCTTGCAGCTCTTAAAGACAATATCCGTCAAGAATGTGAGGACCTATCGCCGGAAGTTTTGGCCAAAGTGATGGAAAATGCCATAAAAAGGGCTCAAATGACAATCAACTGTGGCGGCGGCCATTTAAATGACATCATATTCTCGACTTGATGTAAAAAAATTAAAAGACCAAATAAAAATAATCCACAAGAAGAATCAAAGTTTTTAATTTTTTTTTTAATTACAGCCAAAAAACATCGAAAGGTTACTTTTGCGCCACCTTGTATTTCTGGCCTAATAATGAAAATGCGAATATTTATCATCAAAAATGGTTTTATTGTTTTTCAAAGTATTCTCCAGCATGATTTATACACTTTTGCAAGTATAAACCAATTGCACTAGCCAACAGTCGTTTTGTTATTTGGTTCTAGCATAGTTTTTCTCATTGATTTTAAATTTTTCTGTCGATTGGTTTTCGAGATACAAATTTTTTAACTTTTTTTTTTAAATTTTTGGAGGTACACTTACAATTTTGAGCATATCTTTCGTCTTCTTTGACGTATTTGATCCTACTACTACTCAAATTAAAGCAAATTGAGCCGTCTACAACTCATTCTCAGAAAATTTTCAAATCGGGTGAGTAGTTTTGATGTTGGCGGCTTCAAAAGGTTAAAAAACTGCGTTTTTTTAGTAAAAATGTGGCAGAAAAATTCATATAAAATATAAAACGCGATGCTAACAGCGATTTTGGTTTTTTTACGTATAGCTGGCATTTTTCCAAAGAAAATAAGCACTTACTTAACAAAATCTGACAACAAATGGCGGACTTATAATTTTTTTGGTAAAAGACCGAAATTCCGCTATTTCACGATATTTTGATTTTCATTATTTGCACAGCTTACCTACCCAACGCAAACGAATAAATACATTTGAACTTAATTTAAAATAAACAAATTAGTCTTAGTATATTATTTTTTAATTTATTTAGAGCACTACATACTCAATGTATGGCACAATTAGAAATGGATGTGCCAGGTTAGCTAAACTAACGAAACTAACCAAATCAACGCCCAAAAAAATGAGTAGAAACAAAGATATAACTGTACATTTTATGCCATGTGGAAAAACAGCTGACTTCTTCTTTGTTTTTTGTATTCGCTGCAATTGGTCTCACGTATTAGGGTCCAAATGTAGTCACCCATCATAGCCGTGTCATAGATGCCCTGATAGCGTCGTTCCATAGCCTTCAATTCCTGATGAAAGCGCTCGCCGTGTTCGTCGCACACGTCTCCTAAATTCTCAGGGAAAAAATCCAAATGAGAATGCAGAAAGTGTATTTTAAGTGACATGTGCACTCCTACCCAAAAATGAAAAAAACGAGAATTAAAACGCTATTTAAATTAACATTTGTTTCAAAAAAAAACCTACCCATTGCTTCATAGTTCTTTACCAGATCCACAACTATGTCCTTATAATTATCGCTTTTGTTGTTTCCTAAAAAGTTTTCCACAACAAGCCTGAAGGAATTCCATGCTGCGGCTTCGATGGGTGATAACAGCTTCGGGAATGTTTCATCTTTCAACATTTTTTTATCTCGGGTCCTGCGAAGACTCCTTCTTTAATTTTTGCCAGCGAAAGGTAAGGGAAAATTGACCGTAAATAGGCAAAAGCTTCACCTTCTGTGTCCAATTTTTTGGCAAAATTTTTTATCAAACCCAATTTTATGTGCAGCGGCGGAAGTATTATATTTTCACGGTTCTCTATTAGTGTTTTGCGCTGAACATTCGCTTCTTCAGCTACAGGTTTCGTTCGTTCCGGCCATTTTTTTTTTGAATATAATGCTGATCATCAGCGCGGCTATTCCAAAGGCACAGAAAACAGCAATGTCGCGTATAGCCTCCTTGGAGTCCACACAGAATGGCCACAAATTTGAGGTCGGCGCATATTTTCCAATTATATTTGCTATACTCTATGCATTTCAGCAAAATGTTCATAGTTTCATAGTTCTCCTTTGAATGAACCGCATGAGCAATAGGAAGAGATGGCTTTTCATTCCCATTATGTAAGAGAACTGCCTTCAAGCTCTCTTTGTTGCTGTAAATAAACAACCTCCATTCATTGGGGTTGTGAATTTGGTGAAGCTCTTGGAACAAGAAGCTCTTTGTATAAAATTTTGGTGAAGATCTTTGTATAAAATTTTGCATACTGCTGGTGACGCTTCCTGTACGCTGTTACTTTCACTTCTGAATCCGCAAATCCACACTGTACCATCCGAGACGCAAAGTTCGGATTTCTCCTTAGTGAGACCAAAATCACGCACCCAATCGTTTAGTTCGGCCTGTGACAGTAATTTTCGCTTTCTGCACGCCCCAAATTCGCTTGCACTTGACTCGGACTCTTGATCTGACGATTCTGCTTTTTGAAGAGATGCACCAGGGCACACTGGATATGGTATATCATTCGAATGTGATACTGGAAGTGCAAACGATCCCACTTGAGCGTAGTTCCATTTTAAAAATCTCCCTACCCCACTGTTTGTGGTGAGGCAAAAATAACAGTCTGTGGAATGGCATAGCGGCTTTTTCCACATCATTGGTGTATCGAATTTCATATGGCGCCTAAAATTAAAATAACTTACAATATTTGCTTTGCTTAATGTGTTTAAATAAAAAATCTTACCTTCCGCCAGCTGCCCAGTTGGTTAGGATTATATAGCAAAGATCACATAGCGACTTAGGTGTCCATGGTTCTGTGATATTTGGTGAAATACCAAAATAATTCAAATAGTGCAATTGCACTGCTGGAGTAAACGTGTGTGCGTGATTATTCTTTATAAACTCGCCACAAACATTGCAGAAATTGTCTGGATTGTTCAAACACTCGAACACACGTAGTCTTTTACTCATTGTCTTACTTGTTGGGTAGGTATTATATGCACTTAAATTCAATTTGTTTCACTTTTTACTCGTACTACTCGCGTTCGTAGACACTTGTTGAATGACAAAAAACGATAAATGAACACCTATAAATACTAAGTATGTTACAATATTTTACTGACAGGTACTTATGAATGGGCGCATCTTTTAAGGGTGGCTATATACCTGATTCAGCAAGTGTGCGTTTCAAATTGTGGAAAAGTTTCCAAATAATGACCACTCACAAATGTGGGGGGAATTTCTGTAAAAAAATCCGATACAGGTAGCCATCGGGAAAACACACATCAATAAAAAAGTGTAATTCCCTTTTTCCCCTTTAATTGACTGTGAACGGAGTAGCAGTCATAAAGGAACACGAAGAGCGTCCACGCACATTCAGAAGCGTATATTACTCATAACCACAATCATAAAAATTAAATAACTATTTGTGTATTACTTATTTTTTAATTCTGAGAATCATAAAAATTACGTGAACGTTTTTTCCAAACAATTTTGTACATGTAAAGTGGGTTTGCCAAAATTCGTATCGTAAAATGCACCTGTGTTTCTATGTTCTGCATTTTCATTATACCATTTTCGACGAAACGTCCCTACGGTATTGTAAATAGGTTTTTTACAATTATGAAATATTTGTGTTATTAATATTAATTTAAAAATTTTATCAAAACTGCAAAGTGCTGTGACATTTGAAAAAAATTTCCAAAAAAAAAATTGCTGATTTCACTAAATTTTTGAAATTTCACGTCCCTTGCCAGAACAGAAGACATTAACCCAGGGTGGTGAAATTTTGAACAGAAGTAACTTATGTATAGGAGCAACTGTTCCGTTCCCAAAAGGATTATAAAAAACTTGCTTTTTCGATCCCTCCTAGTAGGTTAGCTGTGCAAATAATGAAAATCAAAATATCGTGAAATAGCGGAATTTCGGTCTTATACCAAAAAAATTATAAGTCCGCCATTTGTTGTCAGATTTTGTTAAGTAAGTGCTTATTTTCTTTGGAAAAATGCCAGCTATACGTAAAAAAACCAAAATCGCTGTTAGCATCGCGTTTTATATTTTATATGAATTTTTCTGCCACATTTTTACTAAAAAAACGCAGTTTTTTAACCTTTTTAAGCCGCCAACATCAAAACTACTCACCCGATTTGAAAATTTTCTGAGAATGAGTTGTAGACGGCTCAATTTGCTTTAATTTGAGTAGTAGTAGGATCAACTACGTCAAAGAAGACGAAAGATATGCTCAAAAATGTAAGTGTACCTCCAAAAATTTAAAAAAAAAGTTCAAACATTTGTATCTCGAAAACCAATCGACAGAAAAATTTTTAAAACTCATTTTCGTGTTCAGTAGGTCAAAATCAATGAGAAAAACTATGCTAGAAACAAATAACAGAGAAAATTTTGTTATTTGTGACCTAGTGTTATCAGTTCACGCACAGCATCAATGTTCTCTGGCACAACTGCCGTTTTTGGACGACCTTCGTCACTGAGCGAGCGTCGGCCACGATTGAATTCATTAAACCAATTTGTTCATCGATGCACTCTTGTCGCGATAATCCACGTCGAAAGTTGTGAAAAATGATCGCACGAAAATGTTCAAGAGTTAATTCCATTTTTTTGCCAAATTGATTTTTTCAAGTCACTGTAAACAACACAAATGATGGCCGTACGTCAAAACGTTCTGAGTACGTTTATGCTAAAAATGTCAAACTTTCCAATGGAAATGTTAGAGAGTTTGAACCATATACTCATATTTTAGCATAAAGCGAGAATCACTTGTCCGAATTGGTTCAGCATTAGTTAAATGATCAAAATTAAGTATCCTTAATTTTCTTTTAATATAAATTTTTTATCCGTTCAGCGGTTTCAACCAGGTATTGCAAAAGAATTCTATTTTTTGAGAAAAAAAAATCTTCATAACAACATCGAAATATTCACAAATATAATATTTTCTCTGTTTTATTGTAATAAAGTTATAGGCTATAAATAAAATAAAATTAACATAAACATAATACCGAAGTTATTTTAACTTCTACGCTTTAACTTTTAAACTTTAACTTTTTAAATAATTCATCGATTTACTTCGGAATGCTCTTATGTATTTTATTCATTACCGATAAGACTTTACGATAAAATAATGTAATTATATATTTATAATTGTGCATTTTTCGATGTTTTTATATAAAAAATATTAAATTTATTTAAAAAAATTGATTTTTCGCAATATCTTGCAAGATATCGTCGAAACTTACAAACGTCGAAATACAGTTTAGTTGCCTCAACCGAAATTTTTGCCAACCGAATTTTGGTAGTTCTGTCTACTATCGTGCGATTCCATCAGGACAACCAATATTTTGGTTGTGGTATACTTCTGCTTCCATGTTGACAACAATCATATTTGGTTGCGCCAACTACGAAAATTATGGCTTAAATTATCTGTTGTAGTTGCCACAACCAACTGTTTTAAAAAATAGGTTGTTCTGACAATTTGTCAGTAATTACTACCGACAATTAATTAAAAACAGTTTTCATTAATTTTTATTTTATTTATTGAACAAAAAAACAATTCATAACAAAATTAAAAATCCCATATTACAAATTCATCACTATTATGAGATGTGGAAATATTTGACACACATTTTAGTACACGAAAAAAACACAAAACTTTTATGCAAATATCGCTCGCATAACCCTGTTGTTTCAATTTCATGATTGTTGCTTTTATTATTTATTTATGTAAAACATTTTGCACAACATATTCTGCATTCCACACATTATTATCCACACGAGATTATTTTTGATTGATTTTTTTATGTCGAGTAATTTTATTCTTTGTTTGTCATGTATCAGCAAAAGAACAGCAACCAATCTTTCGGTTGTATTTCCCAAAATACATTTGGGAAATTATTGGGATAACCAATAAACGATTATTTATTAATATTTTTTCTGTTGTAGTAACCAATTATTCGTTGCAATAATAATCTTTGGTCTTTTGGTACAATTTCTGTTGTCAAGAATAAAACATTTGTTGTCACAACCAAAAATCGATCATATGGTACTATAATGAAAATTTAAAATCGGTTACCACAACTAACCGAGTGTCAATGAAAAAACAATCTTAATTCGATTGATACAACCATCGATTTAGTTGCAAGCATTTTCATTTGATCGTATCCATGTTATTATTGTTGTTTCAACTAATTATTTATAAATACAACCGACAGACGGTGTAGGCAATATACATTGTGTTGCTAGTACTATTTTTTTATTGTTACAATCGAATTCCAACCAATTATTTTCCTGGGTGCACATGAATTTAAAAATGTTTTTTTTATTACCGTGAAATTTAGTATAACATTACATATTTTACAGCTATAAAATTCTGACACCTGATGCCATTTGTCATAACCCAGCAAAAACTTGGTAAGTACATGTCATTACCACTTGCATTACCAGGTGATGACGTATCATTACACTCTGCATTACATGTAGTCAACAAATAATGACTTATTTATATTGACATAAATATGTACTTATTTTTAAGTTATTTTAAGTCGGGTATTGTAAAATATGCGACAACGCCAATTTTTACTGAAGAAACATTGATTTGATTTCGAAACTTAGTAACATTTCGAGTGAAAAACAACTCGTCATATTTAATTATATATGCACATATGAAAATCATTATTGGTAAGGTGATATTCATGATACCTAAACCTAACCTAATACTTGTAAGCGTGGGGGTAAGTAGTTATTTGCATGCCCATACAAAAATAAACTGAAGAGTGGCTAAGTGGTAAATCGTTTTCATTTTTTTTTTTTTTGAATTTTCCCGCCTGGTAATGCGTGTGTTTGCCGAGTTAATAAATTTGTAAATCAAATTAACGTTTCTTTAATAAAAATTGGTTTTATTAGTCGTATATATTTATAATACATATTATTTTTTATAACGAGATATATTTTTTATTCGGAATGTTACTAACCCCCAGTTTTTGTAGGGAAAGCTGGGAAATATTGTGTACCGAAAATATTTCATGCCTGTGTTTTATAGATTTCGAGTTATAGTAAATTTAAGTTTGACGTTTCCTCGTAAACGAACGAACACGTTTTACAAAAACAGGAGGTAAATTTCTTATCAAATCAGCTTTTCTTTAATAAGAACTGTTGTTGTTATATTTTACAATACCCACCTTAAATTAACTTACAAATACATATCTATGTCAATATAAGTAAGTCATTATTTGTTGACTACATGTAATGCAAAGGGTAATGACATGTCTTAAGGTAAGTACAGACGATTTGCAGATCGCACAACATTGCCAGAAAAATGGCGGAAAAATGCAACCCTGTAAATTTACAACCGTGTGAACATAAAATTTTTGTTTTGCAACGTTAGCAGAAAAGTCATTGCGAGATCATTTTCAGATTGTTATATGTGCGAATTTTATGCATGTGACAACGGTGCCATTGCCAGAAAAACATGTTATTTGCAACACTGTCTATAATGTATTTTTATTGGCAATCCTGCATATAAATATTTACAAAATATATTGTAAATATATGAAATTGTAATGTTTTCTTGCAATCGTCTTTGCCTAACAATCTGTCATTGTCCGTATATTTGCAGCACTTTAACAGGGTTGATAACGTTTGCCGATCTGGCAATCGTCTATACTCAGCTTTAGATACAAATGCAATGTACAATGACATGTACTTACCATGTTTTTGATGGGAATATTACGAGTAAAAAATAGGTTTCGTCGTATTTAATTATATATGATATGTAAATGCTTATGAAAATCATTACTGGTAAGGTTTTATTCAACCCCTTATTAAAATGACAATAATAACTACTTATATGTTGGATCTTCGTAAGCGTGGGGGTAAGTAGTTAGTTGTTAGCTTTTCGTATGCTTGCTTGGAACTACTTTCCTCTAATATCATGCCCATGTAAAAATAATCTGAAGGGTGGCTAAATGGTAAGTCATTATTTCTTTTGAATTTCACTTTCCCGCCAGGTTACCTGGTAATGAGAGTTTTTGCTGGAAAGTAAACGATTTCCCTCAAAATACTAAAATAAATCATGGTGGCGCTTACGTCTTTTTGGCGGTGAAGGATCGATATGTCTTAAGGTAATTTTATATATGTACATAAAATACTCATTTCATAACTTTCATTAAACGTGATCCCGGGAAAGTTTAAAAAAACCGTTTTTCTGGGAAATGAAAAAGTCCGAGAAAAAACTCCAATATGGACGTCACAAACAAAATTGTCGAATTTGGGACGATACCAATCCACATGAGATCCAATAGCGTCCAATGCATCCTGAAAAAGTCACTGTTTGGTCCGGATATTGTGCTGGCGAGCGCTATAGCTCGGTGATTACCAACTTATTTTGCCCTGTATTGTATGATATGGATAACAACGACATGTGGTTTCAACAGGACAACCACACAACTAATGCAACATTGGATATTCTGCACCTTACGTGGATGTGATGTGAACTGGCCACAGAGGTCGTGCTATTTGACCCCGTTAGACTTTTCTTGTGGGATTTCCTTAAGCCTACTTAAATAAGCCACAAATCACAGCGGCCTTAAAAGCCAGCAAATCCATGCCATCGGCCTAAATCAGTCTGATTTCAGTCCGATATCTCACACACATTTAAGCTTAATGAAATACCCTATATATATGATAGAAATGAACTAAAACGAAAATTTGTCTTCGATATGCATTTTTCTCTTTATTTATTAAAAAATTATATAGTCGCACTTAAGCCTTGTAGAAAGTAGTTTGGGCATTAACAATCCATGGAATGTAGGCCGAGACACGGGTGTACACGGAAGGCAATTGAGCCAAACCACAAGGAATGTAACCCCAGGAAACGATACCAATCAATTCAGCATCACCAGTACCGAATTCCTTAACCAAAGGACCGCCTGAGTCACCATTACAGGCTGAAATGCTTTGTTGTAAAGAATCGGAGCAGACATTGGTCTCATGCAAGGGAGCATCGGCGGGCAAAGTATTCTTACAGGCGTTGAATTCAACAATTTGTGTGGAAACAGTTTGCAAAGTAGAAGCAGCGGTGAAGACATAAGACTTAGGTTGACCCCAACCATACAATTGAGTATCGCCAGAGTGAAGTTCTTCGGGGGCGGGCAAAGCAACAGGTTTCACCCACTCGTTGAATTCGAAAGGCTGCGAAACGTGCAAAATGGCAATATCATAAGGACCTACACCACCGGTATATTCTTCATGTACCAGACCATAATCAACCACTCGAGATTGGGTCTTCTCATCCAAGGAGGTTCGTTTGTGCAGACCGGCGACAACACCCATACCCACAGGATTGCTAATGCAATGAGCAGCAGTCAAAACCCAATTTTTGTTAATCAAACTGCCACCGCAGATGTGCGAGTGCTTTGAGGTCCTGCTCAAGGAGACAATATAGGGGGCGGAGTGAGGGTCGGCATCTTCACCCTTAATGATGTACCCGGTGGCAAAACTGGGTATCAAACGTTGGGCAATCGATGATGAAATGTGGCCAGCACTGGCATAGGCCACAAACAAAGCACAAACCACGACTAGGACTTTCATGTTGTCACACTTAACACTTGACTGATATTGGAACTTCGATTAGTCTGTGTTTATATAGCCGTATTATCAAATCAACTAACCATGGTATTTGGCGTATTTTTATTAGTAGTCCTCTCAATAATTATATTAATAACATCGTTTTTGATATATCAAACTGATTTACAATCGGTAGGTTATTTGTTTATAATTCAGCGGACGGCTAGCTTCTAGAATATAGATATGAAATATATTTTTGGAATTGCATCGATTGGTGTTATCATCACAATCAGACTATGCAATAAAAAGTTTGCACTTGACCAAAACCCTTAGCTGTAATTCTTGATTGCATCCGTAATCGGTTAAGGGAACATTGAAGCAATTATATAACTTTTAAATGCTGGTAAATCAATTTACTGAAGCCTTCAAACTAAAGTTATGCGGACAAGAGTTTGATCTCTTTGTTTAAAGTCGGGGTAAAAAACGTCTGGCCTAAATGACGCAAAAAATCTTCGTTGTTCAATATCGGAGTAATCAATATAAAAGTCCATGGGATTTCTGCCCTCAATTCCGCGATTTCCTACAAGGAATGTATAGCCCATAAACTAAAATAGTCATGCAAACCATCGAATAAAATCCTTAGGACGTATTATCGGCCACTCTATCTCCACTTTATGACAGTAAGTCACTCTCACTCAAACTTCTATCCAAATTAAACTTCGCCTTGTTTATTAGAATCCTCGGGAATCCGGGACTATATCTATCATGCTGAGAGTACCCTCGGATCTTTTTTCCAGACATTCCTTAATCTGTTATTAGCTGTTAGTCAATCTCATTCATCTGTCAACTCCCTGTGTTTGACGCTGTAGATTTAACTGTCCTGTCTTACCCTACTTTTTAATCAAACTGCAAACCCGGTGAGTGCTTCAAATATGTCTTAAAGTAATTTTATATACATAATATACACATTTCGTAACTTTCATTAAGCGGGATCCCGGGATAGTGTAAAAAAATCCGATTTCTTGGGAATTGAAAAAGTCGGAAAAAAAACTTTAATATATAAAAAACCAATAGCGACCAATGCATCCCGAAAAAGTCACTGTTTGCTCTGGATTTTGGGCAGGCGAGCGCTATAGCTTGGTAATCACCACTTATTTTGCCCTGTATTGTATGATATGGAAAACAACGACATGTGGTTTCAACAGAGCGGTCACACAACCCATGCAACATTGGATATTCTGCACAAGCGAATTGTGGGCAGGGCCACCTCACGTGGATGTGATGTGAACTGCTCAGGGGTATAAAGTACATGGCGGAGTGAAGATCAGCATCTTCGGCCTTAATGGTATACTCGGTGTCAAAGCTGGGAGTCAATCTCCGAATCTTGAGGCTGTAAGACACTCTCCTTCCTCTATTCACTGTCTTTGTTGCTCGTTTTAGGACATATCACTTTTTCTGGGCTCGATTTAACTGCCCAAGTATACCTAACATTGGCTCACATCGGCTTAAAAAAAAGACAAAGAAGGCGAGCGTTCGAAAGCCTTTTCGGGGTCTATGGAAACTTGATATAGGTTAGAATAGGTTTAATTGGCAGGGATTTCCCTAGTCACTTCGGTTGAACCAAGTTGATTGATTTAAAAAGTTCAAGCGTTGGCGGACGCTAACATTAGTTGTTTAACTCCGCAAAAAAATATGAGCCTGTCGCCTCCTAGAAGGAGCTCTATTGATTCTCCTTCATCTACGTCGTCGCAGCTTCTGAAAAAGTCTTTTCGCAGGACATTCTGTAACTATGTGTGCCGACCAATATGGCAGCGACAGACATGATACGTGAGACGTCCGGTCTCAATAATGACAGCAGGACGTTGCTGAATTTCGAGTCCATATCGGCTTGAAATGTACACAGTCCATGTCTAGTGACCATCTGACGTTTGTTGCCATGACGGCGCTATCTCACAAAAATAGCTTACATGTTGGTAGAGGAATGTCCACATAGTACAGCTCCCCTGAGGCATATAAAGTAGTTCCTAGTCCTGCAAATTGATCATCTTTACATTTCCCTGCTACGTCGTTGTAGACCGATACCAGAATCAGGTTCTCTCGGCGGTCTCTCTTTAAGAGATCTGCAATAGTCGATGGTAGTTCTTTAATTCATAAATAGATCTTCCAGGAACTCTATCACAGCGTGACTATCTGAGGTAATATTGATATCGACTTTAGTCACAACATTAATTCTCACCCATAATAGCAAAGATTTTTGTTTGGTAAACACCACAGTAAACAAAATGGCTATCGTTAGATCCTTAGAAAAGCCCGAAAGACCACTTGATTGTTAACCGTCTTTTTAGAAGTTGGGGAATAGCCGAACCCATTTCTTCGGCAGAGTGGAACTGTCACTATAAGACTAATTACAGTAGCTGCGGCATATTGCCCAATGTCGTACATCATTATCGGTCTTTCCTTTCATAGATTTGTAACGCTACCGCAGTTTTTTTTTCTTCCCACAATGTTGGGTTTAAATTATCAAAATATCTAAGAAGACTGGTACCACTAAGGAGACACGTACCTTATACCTCAAGCTGAATAAGACCATTATCAAAAGTCCATCTTGCAGTGATAGGACTGACTGTTGCATGATTTCTCTAAGACAACTTCACCATCTGCATGAACAATAACCATAACACCCATCTTCTCCACAGAAAGCAGAATACTGTTCATGGAGAGATTGATCTATCTTCATTTCACCGATTTGAGTTAATGTTGTCAGGTCATGGGAACTTGTAATGTCGCAGGATTGATACTGCATCCACTATTTCGCACATACTGGGCTAATATTCTGCAACAAAACGGAATATTAGCTTTCGTCAAGTAAAGTGTTTTATTCAATTGTCTTATTACGTTAATACCACCAACAATCGATGTTTTCCCAAATACGTATAAATCATATCTGGAATCTAGAAAATTGTTTTTTCGAAAGCAAAACAAAGAATTTACTGATTGTAAATCACTTCGTCTAATCAAAGACGATATACTGATTTGATAATTCGCAAGGGTACACTTGTTGGAGTATATAAACACCGACTTACCGAAGATCGAATATCAGTCAAGTGTTAAGTGTGACAACATGAAAGTCCTAGTCGTGGTTTGTGCTTTGTTTGTGGCCTATGCCAGTGCTGGCCACATTTCATCATCAATTGCCCAACGTTTGATACCCAGTTTTGCCACCGGGTACATTATTAAGGGTGAAGAAGCTGACCCTCACTCCGCCCCCTATATTGTTTCCTTGAGCAGGACCTCAAAGCACTCGCACATCTGCGGTGGCAGTTTGATTAACAAAAATTGGGTTTTGACTGCTGCTCACTGCATTAGCAATCCCGTTGGTATGGGAGTTGTCGCCGGTCTGCACAAACGCACCTCCTTGGATGAGAAGACCCAATCTCGAGTGGTTGATTATGGTCTCGTTCACGAAGATTACACCGGTGGTGTAGGTCCTTATGATATTGCCATTTTGCACGTTTCGCAGCCTTTCGAATTCAACGAATGGGTGAAACCTATTGCCTTGCCTGCCCCTGAAGAACTTCACTCTGGCGATACTCAATTGTATGGATGGGGTCAACCTAAGTCTTATGTCTTCACCGCTGCCTCTACTTTGCAAACTGTTTCCACACAAATTGTTGAATACAACACCTGTAAGAATACTTTGCCCGCGGATGCTCCTTTGCATGAGACCAATGTCTGCTCCGATTCGTTGCAACAAAGTATTTCGGCCTGTAATGGTGACTCTGGCGGTCCTTTGGTTAAGGAATTCGGTACTGGTGATGCTGAATTGATTGGTATCGTTTCTTGGGGTTACATTCCCTGTGGTTTGGCTCAATTGCCTTCGGTGTACACCCGTGTCTCGGCCTACATTCCATGGATTGTCAATGCTCAGACCAACTTCTACCAAGCTTAAGGATTTTTAAAAACAATTTTAATAAATAAACTGAAAATGCATATCAAAAATAATTGTCGTTTTAATCTAGAACAAGACTTCTCAAATGGGAAGCTTTTTCGATACTCCAGGGGAGCCGTTGAGAGTTGAAAAATACAAACTCTTATAATGCAGGAAAATTCAGTTATGTAATTTGTTTGTGAGCATAACTATTTAACATGCTCGTAGGACTTTTAGAGTACCGCAGAGCCAAAACGGCTAATACGTGCTGATCTAAAAGAATTTCCTATATTCTTTCCTATATTATATTCTTTTAGTATAGAGTTGATTCACTAATGGGAACACATTTAATAGAGGGAAAAATCACCTAATAAATATGCCTCTCGTTGAGTAATTGTGTAAATATCTTCTTTTATAGCAGGATTCTGTAGCGCTCAAATGCAAAATAAACTAATATCTGCCAAATGTTATGAAGCTCTGCTAAGGCATGAATATTTTATAGATCTCGAGGCAGATTACCAAGACTTTTAACAACGCAGATTTTGTATTTTATTGGTAATTTCTTTATCCCAATTATTAAGCTGATCGAACACTTGTCCGGATGACTTTAGTCTGAAGTCTTCGGTACATTTTCTTTTTTAACAACATCTTTAAGTTTTTAATTGCTTCAATGGTCCCTTAATCGATTATGGATGCACTCAAGAATTACAGCCAAGGGTTTTGGTCAAGTGCAAAGTTTTTATTGCATAGTGTGATTGTGATGATAACAGCAATCGATGCAGTTCCAAAAATATATTTCATATCTATATTTCAGAAGCTAGCCTTCCGCTAAATTATAAACAAATGCCCAGCTGATTGTAAATCAGTTTTATTTATCAACAACGATTTTATTAATATAATAGTATATAGAGGACAAATAGTAAAAATACGTAACATTCCATGATTGGTTGATTTGATAATACGGCTTTAAAAAACACAGCCTAATCGAAGATCGAATATGTGTGTCAAAATGAAAGTCCTAGTCGTGGTTTGTGCTTTGTGGCCTATATCTGTCCTGACCACATTTTCTCTACTATTGTGAAGATAACCCAACTGGTCGCCATCTAATGAATACATAATCCAACTGGTCATCTACTAAGAAGTAGATAACCCAATTAGTCATTATCTAAGCAGTACAAGTAGATAATCAAACAAGTCATCTACTAAGGAGAAGATAACCCAACTAGTCGTCATATAAGGAGTAGATAAACCAACCGGTCATCATCTACGGAGTAGATAACTAAATGTATCATCTACTAAGGAGTAGATAACAATACTGGTCCTCTACTAAGGAGAAGATAACACAATTGGTCATCATTTAATGAGTAAATAATTCAATTTGTTCTCTTTTATAGGATAACACAACTGGTCGTAGGTGTAGATGCTCGTAAGCCAACAGGTCCTCTACTAAGGAGAAGGCAACCCATCTGGTCGTGATATAAAGAGTAGATTACCGATTTGATCATCTACTAAAGAAGAGATAACCTAACTGGTCATCAACAAAGTAGTAAATAAGCCAACTGGTCCTCTGCTAAGGAGAAGATAGCCCAACTGGTCATCGTCTGAGGAGAAGATAACTCTATTGATCATCTAATAAGGAGTAGACAACCCAACTGGTCGTCATAAAAGGAGAAGATACTCCATTTGGTTATCTGTTAAGGAATATATAAGTCAACTGGTCATATTGATCATCTAATAAGGAGTATACAACCCAACTGGCCCTTTACTAAGGAGAAGATACCCAAAAGGGTCGTCATAAGAGGAGAAGATAATCCATTTGGTTATCTGTTTAGGAGTAGATAAGTCAACTGGTCTTAGGTAACGGAGAAGGCAACGCATCTGGTCAACATCTAAAGAGTAGATAACCAAAATAAATATGTTAATTAGCCAACTGGTCATCTATGTACCAAGGTCAAAATTACTCAACTGGTCAAAATAACTCAACTGGTGGTTATTTGAAGAGTAAATAATTCAACAGGTCCTCTACTAAGGAGATGATAATCTAACTGGTCATCTACTAATGAGAGATAACCCATCTGGTCGTCATCTAGAGAGTAGATAATGCCACTGATCGTAATCTAAACAGTACATAATCCAACAGGTCCCCTAATAAGGAGAAGATAACCTGGATAAGATAACTGGTCGTCATATGAGAACGGTTTATGTTTTGATATTTCCCCCATATAAAAATCCCTAATAGGGTGATCAAAAAACCGGTTATTTTGAAAATACGGTTTTCGGTTTCTTCGAAAATTACGTTAACTCTAAAACCGGTTTTCGGTTTAACCGAAAATAATAAAACCGGTGAACCGGTTGTTTTCTTGACTAATAGTGAAGATCGGCAAAATCTTAGCTTTTAGCATCATATAAATGGCAAACCGATTATATACATATATTATCAGAAGTAGTGGATTCTGCCTTGAAAATGAAAACTTGTCGAAATGTGAAACTGAACATATATATTTTTATTTATACCTACATTTCAATTAGAAAGGATTGTTAATTAATTCCTATACCGCAATAAGACCCTTGATTAAATATGCAGACGAAGTCAAAAGAGAAGTTAGCAATGTAAACAGTATAAATACATACATATAAAATTGCATTTTGAAATCGATGGATATGCACAAATGATGTCAACGGTTTTTATATTGATGTTTTCAAAATTTTAGTTAGGTTCCTGTTTCAAAAATAGTATTTTCTTTATCATTTTATAATGGTTTCAAAACCCCGAAAAGTCGAATAAACCGAGTTGAAAAAACCGACGGTTCGAGTTATTCGAAAAAGCAGAAAAACCGGATACCGATAGGCGGTTTTTAAAGACAAACCGGTTAACCGGTGCGGTTTTTGATTACCCTAGTCCCTAACGATGTATGTCACTTCTTGATGCTATAGAGAACACATTTGTCAATTGATCTGGAGAAGATAATCCAACTGGTTATCTACTAATGAGAAGATAACCCAACTGGTCGTCATTTATGGAGTAGATAATACAATTGATCGTCATCTAAGCAGTACATAATCCAACTTGTCCTCTAATAAGGAGAAGATAACCTGAATAAGATAACTGGTCGTCATATATGAACGGTCCATGTTTTGATATATCCCCCATATAAAGGTCGCTGCCGGTGTATGCCACTTCTTGATTCTATAGAGAACACATGTGTCAAATGATCTGGCTGAAATTTAAGAATTTATACTTTATATTATCGTCCCTTATTATATATACGTCCCTAATTAAAATGGAGTATATATATCGGTCCATGTTTTGTTATATCCCCCTTGTGAAGTTCACAGACGAATATGACTTCTTGGCGGTGTACACATTTCCCAGTGCATTTTTTGGCTGCAAACGTATTAAACTTAAATTCGATGTGTTACATGAGCATATCTGACGTCTCGATATTACGGTAAAAAACAGCTCGCATATATTTTCACTTTTCTCCCCCACTGTATTTCACGTGGATTGGGCTAATCTTACTCTCAACACTTCTTTATAGATTATACTCATCGATGTCTCTTTCTCTCTATATACGAGAGATACGTACACATATTATTTAGATGTACGAATATATAATTATTTAAGTTGCTTATTTGTCATTTGAGCTGCCACTGTGGGAGAAGCACTTAACAATTGTTAAATTATTCATAGCGACTAATACATGAATAAAATGACAAACAATTCGTTACTTGGAAGTGATTGTACTTATATTTACATATATATATATATATATATATGTATGGGCAAATATCAAAATTTTTTAACACAGGGGTAATGTATGTTGTTTTACCCTTTTCTCGCTTTGTGAACAGATTTCGATGCATAAGTTGATGGAATTAGATAAACCACAAACATAAAAGTTGTTTCCCAAAAAAGTTTGTTACTATCTAAAAAACTTTAGAAGTTATAAGCACATACATTTCAAAATTGTGAAAAAGTCCTAGAAATGTTTATATCTGTATCCATTCTTTTAATGGTTGTGGCCAAACTATTTATTCTGAAGTTACTGGCCAGTTACAAAAAACACGAGGGACACATGGAGGAAGAATTTTTCGTGAGCAATGTTCAAGTGAGATCTTTCTGCAAAAAATTATAGCTCATAACTTTTTGAAATGCGATTTCAAGTGTTTTTTGTTTTGTGACCGCGGTCAGCGCGGCCCGCGATTTAATGAAATAACACTAAAGAAGCGGTTATAGCGGCTTGAAATACCTAAAAATCAATATAGGTGTCGTTGATGTGCTCTTAATGTAACCACCGCTATAGCTTCCCAAACCTTTGTTACAATTGTGTGAATTTTTTTGTCCCTGGCATTTTTAATAGTATAAACGTCTGAAATTCATTTCTATGTTCTTCGGGTGTACTGCTATGGTGCGCTTAACAATCATGGATACTTATTTGAAGATTGAAGTCTTGTACGCGAAGAACGTGACACTTTTGTCTCAGCAATGATCGTCAAGGCACACCCAGTGCGGGGTACAGATATGGCGGTAGTGTATATGGAATAAAAGGATTTTTAACGCTCTATTCCGAAATCGGAGGGCCGTCATTTTATTTTGATGATTGTGCAAATTATGCACATTGCAAAAATTATATATTTTTCCACAAAAATAATGTTCGTATGAAAATTTTACCTGGTCGATTTTTGGATTTTTAGGTTCGCTATGTGTATCCTAATAATGAAGCTACAGCGAATATTTTGTCATAGGCTGATAGAAATGCTAATGTTCGATGATTGTAATTTTAGTTTTCCGAATTCCGCTGAAAATTGCATTGTATACATTTTTTTTAAATTTCAATTTTGAAATTTATTCACAACAACGGTTTTTGCATGTTTATATTTTTATCTTCGTCTGTTGTAAAAGCCGTTAATGTACTCGCCAAAAAAACCTTGAAAAAAAAATTACTTCAAAATTAAAAAATTTTGATATTTACCCATATATATTTGTGGTGCCCAAAGAAAGCCTTTCGAATATATTTATTAAAATTCACATTTTTCATATATATTCATCAAATTTTATTTGTTTGGAGCAAAGATAAATAGAATATAAGAAGACCGAAACGTCAAAATCTATCAGTTACGAACGAATAGGAATGCATTGTAACACGCGAAAAAACGGTATTCCGCGAACATTGATTGTACTTTTTTTGTACTTATCGATTAATATTAATTTTTTAATTGTGACAATTACAAAACAATTCGGGAAAAACGGTCTGAAAATCCGCGAAAAACCTCACTCGTTGGAATCAAATTCCTATTCGTTCGTAACTGGAAATTACTCGCTACAGGAAGGAATGTCTTCTTAAATTATATTGTCTTTGGTTTGGAGTAGTAACATTTTTTATATAAACAAATCGGTTTTTGCTGGCACGAAATAAAGCCATAAAATATAGAAAACAAAACGCAAAAAAAATTTTGAAAGCTATCATCCTAACGAAGAAAATAATGCCTATTTGAAGAAAGCCTAAGGATAAATGCTGAAATTATAGCACTTTTGGTAAAAAAAGAAAATTTCAACATAATCCGGTTATTATACCACCACTATTGTGAACAAGGGTATAGAGGATTTTCCAACAAGTGGTGTTATTTTGGTATTTAAAGAAAAATGTCATTTTTTGTGATAAATGATCGGATGTTTATTTCATAATCAAGAGGAAGGTATGCCTTTAATAATGAAAAACAACATCAGCCAAATGGCCACCACGACCACTCTTACAGGACTATATCCTTTTCATGAAATTGTCCATAACCAAATCGCAAAGTGGCTGCCCTATGTCCTCGATAGCCTCACGAATTCTATCTTTGAGGTCATGAATCGACGTTGGGATGTTGACCTTATCTTTCACGTGGCCCCAAAGGAAGAAGTCGCAAGGTGTTAAATCACAAGATCTCGGTGGCCAATTGTGATCACCTCTTCGAGAGAGGTGATTAGTGCACACGATGTCTTTCGACATGATTAAACGATTGGCATCAAATTGAATTTGCAATATTTGTTTCAATCTCAGACTCACGTCAAAGATGGGCTGTGTTTGTCCACGACTTTGAATACGAAGAGTCAAAATTTAGTGATATATTGGTTATCTTATAACTTACGAGTATATACATACTGCTACTCAGAATATATCACAATTCAACACATAGTATTAGTTTCTTGGTCGCTATCATCTTGAGAAAAATCGGCGAAGTTGTAACGCCCTCTTTGGTACCTGCCATAGAAATGGGCTTATAACTTGTATTCCATATACGGCTTATAACTTTGATTCCAGTCTATACGAGGGTTGCTATATATATTTCTGGCCCAGGCAACACTTAGTGTTGCCGAGCGCCATCTGGCATTTCCATTGATCATCATTTGTGTTGTTTACAGTGACTTGAAAAAATCAATTTGGCAAAAAAAAAAGGAATTAACTCGTGAACATTTGACGTGGATTATTACGACAAGAGCAGAGAATGAAGACGCGCCAAAATTGACGGCGGCAGAGGCTAGGCAGCTAAGCCGACATAAAATCGACATACGGCGGCTCTATGATAGACATTTTAACAATTAAAATAATAGTTGAAAAGTTAAGGTCTGGTATTTATTCTTAAATAATAGATGTTTTTAAGTTAATTGTAAGATATTGTGAGGTGAAAAAATCATCGATTCCATGCCGCTAGGCGGCTCTATGATATACTCTATTTTCAAAGTATGCTAAAGCTATGTACAGACATTGTCAGATCGGACAACTTTATCAACCCTGTTAAAGTGCCGCAAATGTACACCCAGGAAAATAATTGGTTGGAATTCGATTGTAACAATAAAAAATTGGTACTAGCAACAAAAAGTATATTGCCTACACCGTCTCTCGTTGGTATTTATATATAATTAGTTGAAGCAACAATAATAACATGGATACGATCAAATGAAAATGCTTGCAACTAAATCGATGGTTGTATCAATCGAATTAAGATTTTTTTTCATTGACACTCGGTTAGTTGTGGTAACCAATTTTAAATTTTCATTATAGTACCATATGATCGATTTTTGGTTGTGACAACCAATATTTTATTCTTGGCAACAGAAATTGTATCAATAGATCAAAGATTATTATTGCAACGAATAATTGGTTACTTCAACAGAAAAGAATATATATTTTGGGAAATACAACCGAAATATTGGATGCTGTTCTTTTGCTGATACATGACAAACAAAAACTAAAATTACTCGACATAAAAAAATCTTCAACATTTTTTTCAAGAACGGTATAGGTAATCAAAATAATCTCGGGTGGATAATAATGTGTGGAATGCAGAATATGTTGTGCAAAATGTTTTACATAAATAAAAAATAAAAGCAACAATCATAAAATTGAAAGCACAGGGTTAAGCGATATTTACATAAATGTTTTGTTTTTTTTTTGTGTACTAAAATGTGTGTCAAATATTTCCACATCTCATAATAGTGAAGAATTTGTATGTGGGATTTTTAAATTTGTTATGAATTGTTTCGTTTTTTGTTCAATAAATAAAATAAAAATTATTGAAAACTGTTTTTAATTAATTGTCGGTAGTATATGACTGACAAAATTGTCAGAACAACCAATTTTTTAAAACAGTTGGTTGTGGCAACTACAACAGATAATTTAAGCCAACATTTTCGTAGTTGGCGCAACCAAATATGATTGTTGTCAACATGGAAGCAGAAGAATACCACAATCAAAATATTGGTTGTCCTGATACACACAGAATACAGTTTGGTTGCCTCAACCGAATTATTTGCCAACCGAATTTTGTGGTTCTGTCTACTATCATGCGATTCCATCAGGACAACCAATATTTTGGCTGTGGTATACTTCTGCTTCCATGTTGACAACAATCATATTTGGTTGCGCCAACTACGAAAATTATGGCGTTGTAGTTGCCACAACCAACTGTTTTAAAAAATTGGTTGTTCTGCCAATTTGTCAGTCATATACTACCGACAATTAATTAAAAACAGTTTTCTTTAATTTTTATTTTATTTATTGAATAAAACACCAAACAATTCATAATAAAATTAAAAATACCATATTACAAGTTCATCACTATTATGAGATGTGGAAATATTTGACACAAATTTTAGTACACGAAAAAAACACAAAACATTTATGCAAATAACGCTTAACCCTCGGCTTTCAATTTCATGATTGTTGCTCTCATTTTTTATTTATGTAAAACATTTTGCAAGATTTGTTCATGTCGAGTAATTTTATTTTTTGTTTGTCATGTATCAGCAAAAGAACAGCAACCAATCTTTCGGTTGTATTTCCCAAAATACATTTGGGAAATGATTGGGATAACCAATAAACGATTATTAATTAATATTTCTTCTGTTGTAGTAACCAATTATTCGTTGCAATAATAATCTTTGGTCTATTGATACAATTTCTGTTGTCAAGAATAAAACATTGGTTGTCACAACCAAAAATCGATCATATTATACTATAATGGAAATTTAAAATTGGTTACCACAACTAATCGAGTGTCAATGAAAAAAACAATCTTAATTCGATTGATACAACCATCGATTCAGTTGCAAGCATTTTCATTTGATCGTATCTATGTTATTATTGTTGCTTCAACTAATTATGTATAATTACAATCGACAGACGGTGTAGGCAATATACTTTTTGTTGCTAGTACTATTTTTTTATTGTTACAATCGAATTCCTACCAATTATTTTCCTGGGTGTAGATTGTTAGGCAAAGGTGTAGACGATTGCAAAAAACCCTTACAATTTAAAACATATTTTGTAAATATCTATATGCAGGATTGCTAATACAAATATTTTATAGACAGTGGCCATTAAAATGTTTTTCTGACAATGACGCCGTTGTCACATGCATAAACTTCGCACATATTACAATCTGTGCTTCAAATATTTCTTAAAGTAATTTTATATACATAAAATACACATTTCGTAACTTTCATTAAGCGGGATCCCGGGATAGTGTAAAAAATCCGCTTTCTTGGGAATTGAAAAAGTCGGGGGAAAAACTTTAATAGGGACGTCAATAAACAAAATTGTCAAATTTGGGATGATCCCAATCCACAGGAGATCCAATAGTGTCCAATGCATCCCGAAAAAGTCACTGTTCGGTCTGGATTTTGGACAGACGAGCGCTATAGCTTGGTGATTACCAACTTATTTTGCCCTGTATTGTATGATATGGATAACAACGATGTGGTTTGAACAGAACGTCCACACAACCCATGCAACATTGGATATTCTGCACCAGCGAATTGTGGGCAGGGCCACCACACGTGGATGCGATGTGAACTGCTCAAGGGGATAAAGTACATGGCGGAGTGAGGATCAGCATCTTCGGCCTTAATGGTATACTCGGTGTCAAAGCTGGGAGTCAGTCTCCGAATCTTGAGGCTGTAAGACACTCTCCTTCCTCTATTCACTGTCTTTGTTGCTCGTTTTAGGACATATCACATTTTCTGGGCTCGATTTAACTGCCCAAGTATACCTAACATTGGCTCACATCGGCTTAAAAAAAGGCAAAGAAGGCGAGCGTTCGAAAGCCTTTTCGAGGTCGATGGAAACTTGATATAGGTTAGAATAGGTTTAATTGGCAGGGATTTCCCTAGTCCCTTCGGTTGAACCAAGTTGATTGATTTAAAAAGCTCAAGCGTTGGCGGATGCTAAGATTAGTTGTCGTCGCAGCTTCTGAAAAAGTCTTTTCGCAGGACATTCAGTAACTACGTGTGCCGACCAATATGGCAGCGACAGACATGATACGTGAGACGTCCGGTCTCAATAATGACAGCAGGACGTTGCTGAATTTCGAGTCCATATCGGCTTGAAATGTACACAGTCCATGTCTAGTGACCATCTGACGTTTGTTGCCATGACGGCGCTATCTCACAAAAATAGCTTACATGTTGGTAGAGGAATGTCCACATAGTACAGCTCCCCTGAGGCATATAAAGTAGTTCCTAGTCCTGCAAATTGATCATCTTTACATTTCCCTGCTACGTCGTTGTAGACCGATACCAGAATCAGGTTCTCTCGGCGGTCTCTCTTTAAGAGATCTGCAATAGTCGATGGTAGTTCTTTAATTCATAAATAGATCTTCCAGGAACTCTATCACAGCGTGACTATCTGAGGTAATATTGATATCGACTTTAGTCACAACATTAATTCTCACCCATAATAGCAAAGATTTTTGTTTGGTAAACACCACAGTAAACAAAATGGCTATCGTTAGATCCTTAGAAAAGCACGAAAGACCACTTGATTGTTAACCGTCTTTTTAGAAGTTGGGGAATAGCCGAACCCATTTCTTCGGCAGAGTGGAACTGTCACTATAAGACTAATTACAGTAGCTGCGGCATATTGCCCAATGTCGTACATCATTATCGGTCTTTCCTTTCATAGATTTGTAACGCTACCGCAGTTTTTTTTCTTCCCACAATGTTGGGTTTAAATTATCAAAATATCTAAGAAGACTGGCACCACTAAGGAGACACGTACCTTATACCTCAAGCTGAATAAGACCATTATCAAAAGTCCATCTTGCAGTGATAGGACTGACTGTTGCATGATTTCTCTAAGACAACTTCACCATCTGCATGAACAATAACCATAACACCCATCTTCTCCACAGAAAGCAGAATACTGTTCATGGAGAGATTGATCTATCTTCATTTCACCGATTTGGGTTAATGTTGTCAGGTCATGGGAACTTGTAATGTCGCAGGATTGATACTGCATCCACTATTTCGCACATAGTAGGCTAATATTCTGCAACAAAACGGAATATTAGCTTTCGTCAAGTGTTTTATTCAATTGTCTTATTACGTTAATACCACCAACAATCGATGTTTTCCCAAATACGTATAAATCATATCTGGAATCTAGAAAATTGTTTTGTCGAAAGCAAAACAAAGAATTTACTGATTGTAAATCACTTCGTCTAATCAAAGACGATTTACTGATTTGATAATTCGCAATGGTACACTTGTTGGAGTATATAAACACCGACTTACCGAAGATCGAATATCAGTCAAGTGTTAAGTGTGACAACATGAAAGTCCTAGTCGTGGTTTGTGCTTTGTTGGTGGCCTATGCCAGTGCTGGCCACATTTCATCATCGATTGCCCAACGTTTGATACCCAGTTTTGCCACCGGGTACATTATTAAGGGTGAAGAAGCTGACCCTCACTCCGCCCCCTATATTGCGGTGGCAGTTTGATTAACAAAAATTGGGTTTTGACTGCTGCTCACTGCATTAGCAATCCCGTTGGTATGGGAGTTGTCGCCGGTCTGCACAAACGCACCTCCTTGGATGAGAAGACCCAATCTCGTGTGGTTGATTATGGTCTCGTTCACGAAGATTACACCGGTGGTGTAGGTCCTTATGATATTGCCATTTTGCACGTTTCGCAGCCTTTCGAATTCAACGAATGGGTGAAACCTATTGCCTTGCCTGCCCCTGAAGAACTTCACTCTGGCGATACTCAATTGTATGGATGGGGTCAACCTAAGTCTTATGTCTTCACCGCTGCCTCTACTTTGCAAACTGTTTCCACACAAATTGTTGAATACAACACCTGTAAGAATACTTTGCCCGCGGATGCTCCTTTGCATGAGACCAATGTCTGCTCCGATTCGTTGCAACAAAGTATTTCGGCCTGTAATGGTGACTCTGGCGGTCCTTTGGTTAAGGAATTCGGTACTGGTGATGCTGAATTGATTGGTATCGTTTCTTGGGGTTACATTCCCTGTGGTTTGGCTCAATTGCCTTCGGTGTACACCCGTGTCTCGGCCTACATTCCATGGATTGTCAATGCTCAGACCAACTTCTACCAAGCTTAAGGATTTTTAAAAACAATTTTAATAAATAAAGTGAAAATGCATATCAAAAATAATTGTGGTTTTAATCTAGAAAAAGACTTCTCAAATGGGAAGCTTTTTCGATACTCCAGGGGAGCCGTTGAGAGTTGAAAAATGCAAACTCTTATAATGCAAAATTCATTCTTATAATGGAAAATTCAGTTATGTAATTTGTTTGTGAGCATAATTATTTAACATGCTCGTAGGACTTTTAGAGTACCGCAGAGCCAAAACGGCTGATACGTGCTGATCTAAAAGGATTTCCTATATTATATTCTTTTAGTATAGAGTTGTATGATTCACTAATGGGAACACATTTAATAGAGGGAAAAATCACCTAATATCTATGCCTCTCGTTGAGTAATTGTGTAAATATCTTCTTTTATAGCAGGATTCTGTAGCGCTCAAATGCAAAATAAACTAATATCTGCCAAATGTTATGAAGATCTGCTAAGGCATGAATATTTTATAGATCTCGAGGTAGATTACCAAGACTTTTAACAACGCAGATTTTGTATTTTATTGGTAAACTTTTTATCCCAATTATTAAGCTGATCGAACACTTGTCCGGATGACTTTAGTCTGAAGTCTTCGGTACATTTCTTTTTACCAGCATCTTTAAGTTTATAATTGCTCCAATGGTCCCTTAATCGATTATGGATGCACTCAAGAAGTACAGCCAAGAGTTTTGGTCAAGTGCAAAGTTTTTATTGCATAGTCTGATTGTGATGATAACAGCAATCGATGCAGTTCCAAAAATATATTTCATATCTATATTTCAGAAGCTAGCCTTCCGCTAAATTATAAACAAATGCCCAGCTGATTGTAAATCAGTTTTATTTATCAACAACGATGTTATTAATATAATAGTATATAGAGGACAAATAGTAAAAATACGTAACATTCCATGATTGGTTGATTTGATAATACGGCTTTAAAAGCACAGCCTAATCGAAGATCGAATATGTGTGTCAAAATGAAAGTCCTAGTCGTGGTTTGTGCTTTGTGGCCTATACCTGTCACGACCACATTTTCTCTACTATTGTGAAGATAACCCAACTGGTCGCCATCTAATGAGTAGATAATCCAACTGGTCATCTACTAAGAAGTAGATAACCCAATTAGTCATTATCTAAGCAGTACAAGTAGATAATGAAACAAGTCATCTACTAAGGAGAAGATAACCCAACTAGTCGTCATCTAAGGAGTAGATAAACCAACTGGTCATCATCTACGGAGTAGATACACCAACTGGTCATCATCTACGGAGTAGATAACTAAATGTATCATCTACTAAGGAGTAGATAACAATACTGGTCCTCTACTAAGGAGAAGATAACACAATTGGTCATCATTTAATGAGTAAATAATTCAATTTGTTCTCTGTTATAGGATAACACAACTGGTCGTCATGTAAGGAGAAGATAACCAAACTGGTGTAGAAGGTGTAGATGCTCGTAAGCCAACAGGTCCTCTACTAAGGAGAAGATAACCCATCTGGTCGTGATATAAAGAGTAGATAACCGATTTGATCATCTACTAAAGAAGAGATAACCTAACTGGTCATCAACAAAGTAGTAAATAAGCCAACTGATCCTCTGCTAAGGAGAAGATAGCCAACTGGTCATCGTCTGAGGAGAAGATAACTCTATTGATCATCTAATAAGGAGTAGACAACCCAACTGGTCCTTTACTAAGGAGAAGATACCCAAAAAGGTCGTCATAAAAGGAGAAGATACTCCATTTGGTTATCTGTTAAGGAGTAGATAAGTCAACTGGTCATATACTAAGGAGAAGGTAACGCAACTGGTCATCATCTAAAGAGTAGATAACCAAACTAAATAAGTTAATTAGCCAACTGCTCATCTATGTACTAAGGTCAAAATTACTCAACTGGTCAAAATAACTCAACTGGTGGTTATTTGAAGAGTAAATAATCCAACAGTTCCTCTACTAAGGGGAAGATAATCTAACTGGTCATCTACTAATGAGAGATAAGCTATCTGGTCGTCATCTAGAGAGTAGATAATGCCACTGATCGTAATCTAAACAGTACATAATCCAACTGGTTCCCAAATAAGGAGAAGATAACCTGGATAAGATAACTGGTCGTCATATAAGAACGGTTTATGTTTTGATATTTCCTCCATATAAAAGTCCCTAATAGGGTGATCAAAAAACCGGTTATTTTGAAAATACGGTTTTCGGTTTCTTCGAAAATTAAGTTAACTCGGTTTAACCGAAAATAAAAAACCGGTGAACCGGTTGTTTTCGGTTTTTCTTTTTTAATAAAAATGCATAAATAATGCTCAACATTTTGTTAGATGACGTAAAATAAGCGTAGTGCAAATTCAATATGTAACCATATTCCAATTAAATAAAGATTTATTTGAAAATTGTATTTTAAACACTTCATATTTTGATTTATAATATGTAATTGTTCCAATTTCATTTATGATATAATATTATAATCTCTGCAATATTTGTAATATTTATGTTCAATTTTTAGAGATTTATTTCAAAAAAATTGATTATGATTTTTATAAAACTTGACTAATAGTGAAGATCGGCAAAATCTTAGCTTTTAGCATCATATAAATGGCAAACCGATTATATACATATATTATCAGAAGTAGTCGATTCTGCCTTGAACATACTATAGAGATGAAAACTTGTCGAAATGTGAAACTGAACATATATATTTTTATTTATACCTACATTTCAATTAGAAAGGATTGTTAATTAATTCCTATACCGCAATAAGACCCTTGATTAAATAATGCGACGAAGTCAAAACAGAAGTTAGCAATGTAAACAGTATAAATACATACATATAAAACTGCATTTTGAAATCGATGGATATGCACAAATGTTGTCAACGGTTTTTATATTGATGCTTTCAAAATTTTAGTTAGGTTCCTGTTTCAAAAATAGTATTTTCTTTATCATTTTATAATGGTTTCAAAAAACCGAAAAGTCGAATAAACCGAGTTGAAAAAACCGACGGTTCGAGTTATTCGAAAAAGCAGAAAAACCGGATACCGATAGGCGGTTTTTAAAGACAAACCGGTTAACCGGTGCGGTTTTTGATTACCCTAGTCACTAACGATGTATGTTATGATGCTATAGAGAACACATTTGTCAATTGATCTGGAGAAGATAATCCAACTGGTTATCAACTAATGAGAAGATAACCCAACTGGTCGTCATTTATGGAGTAGATAATACAATTGATCGTCATCTAAGCAGTACATAATCCAACTTGTTCCCTAATAAGGAGAAGATAACCTGAATAAGATAACTGGTCGTCATATATGAACGGTCCATGTTTTGATATATCCCCCATATAAAGGTCGCTGCCGGTGTATGCCACTTCTTGATTCTATAGAGAACACATGTGTCAATTGATCTGGCTGAAATTTAAGAATTTATACTTTATATTATCGTCCCTTATTATATATACGTCCCTAATTAAAATGGAGTATATATATCGGTCCATGTTTTGTTATATCCCCCTTGTGAAGTTCACAGACGAATATGACTTCTTGGCGGTGTACACATTTCCCCGTGATTTTTTTGATTGCAAACGTATTAAACTTAAATTCGATGTGTTACATGAGCATATCTGACGTCTCGATATTACGGTAAAAAACAGCTCGCATATATTTTCACTTTTCTCCCCCACTGTATTTCACGTGGATTGGGCTAATCTTACTCTCAACACTTCTATATAGATTATACTCATCGATGTCTCTTTCTCTCTATATACGAGAGATACGTACACATATTATTTAGATGTACGAATATATAATTATTTAAGTTGTTTATTTCTCATTTGAGCTGCCACTGTGGGAGAAGCACTTAACAATTGTTAAATTATTCATAGCGACTAATACATGAATAAAATGACAAACAACTCGTTACTTGGAAGTGATTGTACTTATATTTACATATGTATATATATATATATATATATATATATATATATATATATATGTATATATGCAAATATCAAAATTTTTTTAACACAGGGGTAATGTATGTTGTTTTACCCTTTTCTCGCTTTGTGTACAGATTTCGGTGCATAAGTTGATGGAATTAGATAAACCACAGACATAAAAGTTGTTTCCCAAAAAAATTTGTTACTATCTAAAAAACTTTAGAAGTTATAAGCACATACATTTCAAAATTGTGAAAAAGTCCTAGAAATGTTCATATCTGTATCCATTCTTTTATAAGTTGTGGCCAAACTATTTATTCTGAAGTTACTGGCCAGTTACAAAAAACACGAGGGACACATGGAGGAAGAATTTTTCGTTTGAAATGCGATTTCCAGTGTTTTTTGTTTTTTGACAGAGGTCAGCGCGGCCCGCGACTTAATGAAATAACACTAAAGAAGCGGTTATAGCGGCTTGAAATACCTAAAAATCAATATAGGTGTCGTTGATGTGCTCTTAATGTAACCACCGATATAGCTTCCCAAACCTTTGTTAAACTTGTGTGCATTTTTTTGTCCCTGGCATTTTTAATAGTATAAACGTCTGAAATTCATTTCTATGTTCTTCGGGTGTACTGCTATGGTGCACTTAACAATCATGGATACTTATTTGAAGATTGAAGTCTTGTACGCGAAGAACGTGACACTTTTGTGTCAGCAATGATCGTCAAGGCACACCCAGTGCGGGGTACAGATATGGCGGTAGTGTATATGAAATAAAAGGATTTTTAACGCTCTATTCCGAAATCAGAGGGCCGTCATTTTATTTTGATGATTGTGCAAATTATGCACATTGCAAAAATTATATAATTTTCCACAAAAATAATGTTCGTATGAAAATTTTACCTGGTCGATTTTTAGATTTTTTAGGTTCGCTATATGTATCCGAATAATGAAGCTACAGCGAATATTTTGTCCTAGGCTGATAGAAATGCTAATGTTCGATGATTGTAATTTTAGTTTTCCGAATTCCGCTGAAAATTGCATTTTATACATTTAATTTCAATTTTGAAATTTATTCACAACAACGGTTTTTGCATGTTTATATTTTTATCTTCGTCTGTTGTAAAAGCCGTTGATGTGCTCGCCAAAAAAATCTTGAAAACAAATTTACTTCAAAATTAAAAAATTTGGATATTTGCCCATATATATTTGTAGTGCCCAAAGAAAGCCTTTCGAATATATTTATTAAAATTCAAATTTTTCATCTATATTCGTCAAATTTTATTTGTTTGGGGTAGTAACATTTACATAAAAAAATCGTTTTTTGCTGGCACGAAATAAAGCCATAAAAAATAGAAAACAAAACGCAAAAAAAATTTTGAAAGCTATCATCCTAACGAAGAAAATAATGCCTATTTGAAGAAAGCCTAAGGATAAATGCTGAAATTATAGCACTTTTGGTAAAAAAAGAAAATTTCAACATAATCCGGTTATTATACCACCACTATTGTGAACAAGGGTATAGAGGATTTTCCAACAAGTGGTGTTATTTTGGTATTTAAAGAAAAATGTCATTTTTTGTGATAAATGATCGGATGTTTATTTCATAATCAAGTGGAAGGTATGCCTTTAATAATGAAAAACAACATCAGCCAAATCGCCACCACGACCACTCTTACAGGACTATATCCTTTTCATGAAATTGTCCATAACCAAATCGCAAAGTGGCTGCCCTATGTCCTCGATAGCCTCACGAATTCTATCTTTGAGGTCTTGAATCGACGCTGGGATGTTGACCTTATCTTTCACGTGGCCCCAAAGGAAGAAGTCGCAAGGTGTTAAATCACAAGATCTCGGTGGCCAATTGTGATCACCTCTTCGAGAGAGGTGATTAGTGCACACGATGTCTTTCGACATGATTAAACGATTGGCATCAAATTGAATTTGCAATATTTGTTTCAATCTCAGACTCACGTCAAAGATGGGCTGTGTTTGTCCACGACTTTGAATACGAAGAGTCAAAATTTAGTGATATATTGGTTATCTTATAACTTACGAGTATATACATACTGCTACTCAGAATATATCACAATTCAACACATAGTATTAGTTTCTTGGTCGCTATCATCTTGAGAAAAATCGGCGAAGTTGTAACGCCCTCTTTGGTACCTCCCATAGAAATGGGCTTATAACTTGTATTCCATATACGGCTTATAACTTTGATTCCAGTCTATACGAGGGTTGCTATATATATTTCTGGCCTAGGCAACACTTAGTGTTGCCGAGCGCCATCTGGCATTTCCATTGATCATCATTTGTGTTGTTTACAGTGACTTGAAAAAATCAATTTGGCAAAAAAAAAAGGAATTAACTCGTGAACATTTGACGTGGATTATTACGACAAGAGCAGAGAATGAAGACGCGCCAAAATTGACGGCGGCAGAGGCTAGGCAGCTAAGCCGACATAAAATTGACATACGGCGGCTCTATGATAGACATTTTAACAATTAAAATAATAGTTGAAAAGTTAAGGTCTGGTATTTATTCTTATGTTTTTAAGTTAATTGTAAGATATTGTGAAGTGAAAAAATCATCGATTCCATGCCGCTAGGCGGCTCTATGATATACTATATTTTCAAAGTATGCTAAAGCTATGTACAGACATTGTCAGATCGGACAACTTTATCAACCCTGTTAAAGTGCCGCAAATGTACACCCAGGAAAATAATTGGTTGGAATTCGATTGTAACAATAGAAAATTGGTACTAGCAACAAAAAGTATATTGCCTACACCGTCTCTCGTTGGTATTTATATATAATTAGTTGAAGCAACAATAATAACATGGATACGATCAAATGAAAATGCTTGCAACTAAATCGATGGTTGTATCAATCGAATTAAGATTTTTTTTCATTGACACTCGGTTAGTTGTGGTAACCAATTTTAAATTTTCATTATAGTACCATATGATCGATTTTTGGTTGTGACAACCAATATTTTATTCTTGGCAACAGAAATTGTATCAATAGATCAAAGATTATTATTGCAACGAATAATTGGTTACTTCAACAGAAAAGAATATATATTTTGGGAAATACAACCGAAATATTGGATGCTGTTCTTTTGCTGATACATGACAAACAAAAACTAAAATTACTCGACATAAAAAAATCTTCAACATTTTTTTCAAGAACGGTATAGGTAATCAAAATAATCTCGGGTGGATAATAATGTGTGGAATGCAGAATATGTTGTGCAAAATGTTTTACATAAATAAAAAATAAAAGCAACAATCATAAAATTGAAAGCACAGGGTTAAGCGATATTTACATAAATGTTTTGTTTTTTTTTTCGTGTACTAAAATGTGTGTCAAATATTTCCACATCTCATAATAGTGAAGAATTTGTACGTGGGATTTTTAAATTTGTTATGAATTGTTTTGTTTTTTGTTCAATAAATAAAATAAAAATTATTGAAAACTGTTTTTAATTAATTGTCGGTAGTATATGACTGACAAAATTGTCAGAACAACCAATTTTATAAAACAGTTGGTTGTGGCAACTACAACAGATAATTTAAGCCAACATTTTCGTAGTTGGCGCAACCAAATATGATTGTTGTCAACATGGAAGCAGAAGAATACCACAATCAAAATATTGGTTGTCCTGATACACACAGAATACAGTTTGGTTGCCTCAACCGAATTATTTGCCAACCGAATTTTGTGGTTCTGTCTACTATCATGCGATTCCATCAGGACAACCAATATTTTGGCTGTGGTATACTTCTGCTTCCATGTTGACAACAATCATATTTGGTTGCGCCAACTACGAAAATTATGGCGTTGTAGTTGCCACAACCAACTGTTTTAAAAAATTGGTTGTTCTGCCAATTTGCCAGTCATATACTACCGACAATTAATTAAAAACAGTTTTCTTTAATTGTTATTTTATTTATTGAATAAAACACCAAACAATTCATAATAAAATTAAAAATACCATATTACAAGTTCATCACTATTATGAGATGTGGAAATATTTGACACAAATTTTAGTACACGAAAAAAACACAAAACATTTATGCAAATATCGCTTAACCCTCGGCTTTCAATTTCATGATTGTTGCTCTCATTTTTTATTTATGTAAAACATTTTGCACAACATATTCTGCATTCCACACATTATTATCCACACGAGATTATTTTTGACTACATATACCGCTCTTGAACAAAATGTTGAAGATTTGTTTATGTCGAGTAATTTTATTTTTTGTTTGTCATGTATCAGCAAAAGAACAGCAACCAATCTTTCGGTTGTATTTCCCAAAATACATTTGGGAAATGATTGGGATAACCAATAAACGATTATTAATTAATATTTCTTCTGTTGTAGTAACCAATTATTCGTTGCAATAATAATCTTTGGTCTATTGATACAATTTCTGTTGTCAAGAATAAAACATTGGTTGTCACAACCAAAAATCGATCATATTATACTATAATGGAAATTTAAAATTGGTTACCACAACTAATCGAGTGTCAATGAAAAAAACAATCTTAATTCGATTGATACAACCATCGATTCAGTTGCAAGCATTTTCATTTGATCGTATCCATGTTATTATTGTTGCTTCAACTAATTATGTATAATTACAATCGACAGACGGTGTAGGCAATATACTAATAATAAAAAAAATAACTACTATTTTTTTATTGTTACAATCGAATTCCTACCAATTATTTTCCTGGGTGTAGATTGTTAGGCAAAGGTGTAGACGATTGCAAAAAACCCTTACAATTTAAAACATATTTTGTAAATATCTACATGCAGGATTGCTAATACAAATATTTTATAGACAGTGGCCATTAAAATGTTTTTCTGACAATGACGCCGTTGTCACATGCATAAACTTCGCACATATTACAATCTGCAAATTATCTCACAATGACTTTTCTGCCAATGTTGCAAGACAAAAATTGTATGTTCACATGGTTGTACGTTCACAGGGTTGCATTTTTCAGCGATTCGTCTATACATAGCTTAAGTCGAATCGACGTTTTAGTGAAATTCAAAATTTGTGTGGAATTACCTTGTGGTTTAAATAGAATGACCTCTACTGTTTTGAGCTTAACTTGATTGACTCTTTAGAATAGAGGTATTAATTTATATGTTATACTATTCTTTAATACTCCATTGATTTTTTTCCGAAAATATTTTTATCTCTATATGTACATAAACTAATAATAAATAAAAAATATTTTAATTTTCTTTTAAAAAAGAATTTTTATAATTATTTTTCTATTACTATCAATATAATGATTTTTAAGACATGTTAAGCTCCCGCTTGTGACAATAAACGAATCAAAACGAAAATCACTCACTTCCAAATGA
The DNA here is from genome assembly GCA_963930755.1 of Eudasyphora cyanicolor. Taxonomy (NCBI): domain Eukaryota; kingdom Metazoa; phylum Arthropoda; class Insecta; order Diptera; family Muscidae; genus Eudasyphora; species Eudasyphora cyanicolor. Next base: position 51,644,945 of record OZ005736.1, on the reverse strand, counting down.
ATAGTGTATAATTTATTTGCCGTTTCGAGAAAATCATATTTGAAGTTTTTGTGAAATTGAAACTCGATATTATTATTTATTAATGAACAAATTCAAACACCCAATAACCCAATTTGTGGAAGTAGAATTTCAGCAGATATAGAAATAATTGCGTAGATTCTTAGAATGCAATAAAAAATAATAGTGTATATGCGTACACATTATTATCTTCTATTCAGGGGACGATATATGTATCTGCTATAAAGCTATTTGCTTATCAAAAATGTAAATTGTATCTATCCATATTTTAAAGTTTTTCTATGGAACGGCGGCTGAGTTTCAGTCGATTTTAGCCGCAAAGATCGGCGGCGGCTTCGGCTGGTGAAAAAAGGTCTGCGGCGGCTAAAATCGCCGGCTCGGCTCGGCGGCTTCATACTCTGGACAAGAGTGCATCGATGAACTTAAATCTTTGTATGACGATGAAGCACCATCCTATAGCACTGTGAAAAACTGGTTTTATGAATTCAGTCATGGCCGACGCTCCCTTAAAGACGAAGGTCGTCCAAAAACGGCCGTTGTGCTAGAGAACATTGATGCCGAGCGTGAACTGATAATGCAAGATCGTCATGTGACATACCGTGAGATAGAGGCATCCTTGGGTATTTCTTCCACCAGCATACATTCGATATTGCATGAACACCTGGCCGTAAAAAAGGTTTGTTCTCGTTCGATCCCGCATAATTTGACAATCGCTCAAAAAAGGGTCGTGTCGAATAGTGCAAAGAAATTTTGAAAAAAATACGATCGCGGTGCTTCTAAATAGGGATGTAACGCAAAGACAATATAATTTAGGAAGACATTCCTTCCTGTAGCGAGTAATTGTCAGTTACGAACGAATAGGAATTTGATTCCAACGAGTGAGGTTTTTCGCGGATTTTCAGACCGTTTTTCTCGAATTTTTTGTGATTGTCACAATTAAAAAATTAATATGAATCGATAAGTGCAAAAAAATGCAATCAATGTTCGCGGAATACTGTTTTTTCACGTGTTACAATTCATTCCTATTCGTTCGTAACTGATAGATTTTGACGTTTCGGCCTGAATGTCTTCTTATATTCTATTTGTCTTTGATGTAACGAAAGTGACTTTAGCGAAAGCGAATATTGAAATATATTTCTTGCGAATGCGAAGATATATATTTGTTGACCCTTTGGTACCAACAAATGTAAGGCACTGAATTAATACTTTTCCAGTATATAAAAGTATTAAAAATGTTTTCCATAGTTTTACCTACTGTTATAACAAGGACAAATATATTTCTTAAACTGTTTTGAAGAGAAGTGGTAGAGGTTTTCGTTGGTATTAATATCTTCAAATTGTGTGAAGTGAATAAGGAGATTTAACACTTTTAACAAATGGAAGCGAATACTGAAATATATTTTTGCGAAAGCGAATAAACCAAAGACTGTTTTTGCGAATGCGAATGTTAAAATGATGCGAATAATTCGCATTCGCATATGCTTCGTTACATCCCTACTTCTAAAGACGTTTATAAGATCGTCACAGGTGACGAATCTTGGATCTATGCGCAAAACAGCAATCGACCGTGTGGGTCTTCGAAGACGAGCCAAATCCAACGAAAGTTGTTAGTGGAAGATGCACTTCGAAGCAAATATATGTATAAAAAAATAGTATTTTACTAAGTAGTATATAACCCATATTGTCCTTCAACTAAGGAGTAGATAACCCAGCATTTAATCTACTTGAAAGTATATAAACCAAAATGTCGTATACTAATTATTAGGTATCCAAACTTCTCTTCTGTCGAACTACTACAAAATTGATAACTGATACCAATTAATCCCTACGTGATCATATCAGTGATATGTCCCAATTTAACCAGAACTGGAATGAGTAGACTCAGTTAAATTAGCACATCATTTTCCGTAGGGTCTTTACCAAATGAAAGCCCTCGATGAGTACGAGAAATCAAGTCAAGTACAAGATCGCCGTGGTTCTAACTATACCACATTGGCAAAATATATATTTTTTGTTTTTGTTCTTGTGTGAAAAAAATTATTTTTTTAAAAAAAAAACCTATTTTCTTTACAAAAATTTATTAGGCAATTAAGCCCCAATCAAGAACAGATGATAATACACCCCAAAAACTTAAGACTTCTTCTTTTTGTAATAATGTGCGACTTCGAACTATTTTTTCTAAAGACACTGTCTTTTGCGTGGTTAAACCAAATATGTAGTTTATAATAATCCCTAAAATAAACAAATTGTTTTATTTGTGATTTTTTAGTTTGTTTTTTATTTAGTTTTCTTTTTACAATGAATCTGTAAATTCTTTAAGAAACGAGCATTACTGTTTTTTTTTCATTTTTTTACAAAAATTAATTGAAATCTTCTCTATTTTCCAAAAGAAGAGGAAAAATCCCAATTAATTTTGTTAAAAAAAAAATATTGTGATTTTTTTATTTTCAAAAATTTCTTATAGGAGTTTTAAGTTAATATTAATAAATTGCTTAATTATTTTAATATTTATATAAATATATAATTTGTTTTGTTTAGTTAGCTTTGCAATATTCATAAACATTTTACATTATCCGTTTTTATTTTGCTTTCTTTTTATTACGTTTTGTTTCGTTCGTTTTTTTTTTGTTTTGCAGTATTATTTAAGAACACAAAAATTAATTACTTAATCTTAAAAAAAATAGTTAAGCAATAAATTTAAATTTGTTTAGTTAAAAAAATTTAAATAAATAAAAATATATTTTTATATAATTAATAAATTTTACATTTGATGCAAAGAGGAGGAGGAGGTGTAGAGTGTTGCATAGTGTTTGTTATTGCAAAACACTACAAACTCTATTTTTTAACGTACACACACACACACATTTTTAACGTAAATTTTAAGGCCTTAGAAATTGTGTTGTTTCGACTATCTCTCGCTGGACATTGTTGAAACAGAAAAAGTGAAGATGTACTTTAAATGAAAACCAAATAGATTTCTTATTTACTTTAAGTGGTTTATATTTATATAAAATGTTGCGTTTTTGGGGGGTTTTAAATAATGCATTGAGCATGTCCTCCAGTTTGTTTCAATAGCAAAAGGTTTTTTTTAATGAAATGCGAGTTTTATGTTTTATTAAGTGGAAAAATATGACATAAATGTGTTTTTAGTATTTTTTTTACATCTGGCCGGTATTTCAAAATCAGCATTCCACATAAAATATTGTTTATTTGTTGTATGGGAAAAAAGCAGTGAATGTTTTCGAAGCATACTAAATAAGCTGCTTGTATTTTTATGCTGCTGCAGCTTATTTTCTTATTTCCCTTAAAAAATACCTATATATAGTCATCAGAAACAAAGAAGTGCGAATAAACCAAAAAAATTCAAATTTGATAGGCAATTGTTCATTGCCTCAAAATACATATGCTGACAAATTTTTAGCGATATTGCGAATTTGTTATCAAAATTTAAAAGGGCCAAACAACAATTTCTTTTTTATAGTTAAAAATGCCTACTTCACACAATTTGTAAAAGCAAGTTATTAATCATGTTTGTGTGAAATAAGTATCATTATGTTTGGGTATTATCTTGACAACCTCGTTATTCTAGCGACAACACATATTTTTAATTTTACTTAGTTTTTATGCATTTCCTGTAAAAATTTAAAAAAATTATGATTGACCCTTTTTCGTTTCAGATGACTATACTCGAATATAGATATTTTTCTATATTGTTAAATTCTAGAAAGCCTTTTACTCAAGCAGACCTTAGTACTAGAAGACTTTAGTATAAAAAAAAACATATTAAAAATGTGTTTTTTTTGAAAGGGTTTTATTGTGTTTAGTTTACAGTTTATAGAGTGTCTTTTGTTTGTTGAGTTTTTCGTAATAAATCTATAATGCACAGTGTTTTAAAACATTTAATTGTGGAAATAATTTTAAACGTATAAAAAAATCTAAAACGTTTTTATTTGTTTTAAAAATCCATTTACGAATGTGATGTGATGGAAATTAATGATTTCAATAAAAATCGTTTTCAAATTTCATTCAGTTTTCAACGTTCTATTCCATCAAACTCATTTTTATTGATTTCAGGAAGAACATGTCAAATTAAATGAAATTTGAAAGCATTTGTTTATTTGAGTAATTCCATGTGAAGTGATCACAAACATTTTAGCTATTTTCTCCGATTCTGATGAAATTTTCCAGATATGTACCTTGAGGGGTACAGAACAAGAATCCGGATTTAAAAAAATAAATAAAAAATGATTTATGGACGTATATTTTTTTTTAAATTCTCAAACATTTGACTGAGAAGAAAATTTTTTTGTTTGTTTTGTAAATGGATATTTTTAAAAAAGAAATTTAATTAAAAATTAAAATTAAATTTTAAGAAAAAATACACCTTTTATTGTATTCTATATTGTCAATAATACCTCCAGAAAGTTTCATATTGTCAATAATACATAAAGAAAGTTTCATAATGGGGACTCTTCTAAGTTAGATGATTTTTATAAAAAATTGAACTCCAAAAAGTTTAATAATGGGGACTTTTCTAAGTTAGAGGATTTTTATAAAAAAAATTACCAAAATTTGCATACGGCCATATTTTTTTTTAATTCCTGATTCTTGTTCTGTATACTTCAAACTAAATATCGTCACCTGAAATCCAAAATAACGTAACCCACATGTTGATGCTTTTTCAGGAGAAGCCAAAAACAAACTAAAGTAATTTTAATCTTTTGACCAGATTTATGGATGGATTTCCTGGCTATTAAGACGAAATCAAATAACAAATGCAGTGCAATAAGTTGTGGCGTACATTTTGAATAAAAAAAAGAACATTTTATGAATCTTTCCTCCTTTAATTTCACTCATAAAATGGTCAGTTTTAGATATTGAACTCTAAAATGTTGTAGGAATGTGTAGTTTAGTGTAATAGACTATAATCAATCATAAAAATAATTTTGATTTTTTTGATGTTACGTTATTTTGGATTTCAGATGACGATATGTATGTGGAAAAACTAGGATCAAACTAGTTTTTTTTATAAATCTCATTTGAAAAATAACGGGTATGCGGTGGCAAGCGTTTTCGATAAAATCGCTTTTAAATTCTATTAAATTTTCCTATTTTTTTGCATTTCTGAAGATAGTGGAAAATTAAATTTAATTTGAAAGAGTTTTTAACGAAATCACTTTCAATAACATACCTATAAATGGAACTGTTAAACGATATGAAACCTATTTAATCAAAAACGCTTTATGTCAAATACCTTTAAATTTTTGTTGCTTTACGTGTTTCTCTTATTAAAGAAATTACCGATTTTCCTTAATTTTGAGAAAAAGTTTTTTTAGTTCTTTTTATTAAAATTTGAAATTTTAGAATAAGTTGTTCAGCAGATTTTAGCTGAACTCTATTTGATTTTTTTAGTAAATTTATTTTTATATTATTTTAGGGTCAGAATTTTTAATATTAACCTTTGAATTTAATAGTTGACTAAAAAGTTGTTAAGTTGTAAAACAAGATCTCAATATCATTTATTTAAAAAAAAGGAAAAAATAAAATTTTGGTTTTTACAAAATTTTTAATTGCTCTTGAACGGCCGAACCAAAATTTACATCATTTGAAAGAGAAAATAGCGGGCCATTTTTTTGTTTTTTAATTTCTACAATATTTTTTTTCTAATTTAAAAAAAAATTGCTCCCCATTGATTTTTTTTTCTAAATTTACACAGAATAGAAAGTTATGGGTGAAATACTAATGTATGTCTGGTAATTTTTGAAATTTGTACACATATGTATGCATTATAAAATCCGTTTATATGAAATAAAACGATGTAAACTTGTAAAATCGGTTCAGTCGTTGAAGAGTAATTAAAAATTTTGTAAAACAAAAGAAAGAAAATTTTGACATTTGTTTTCAAAAGATATAGTAGCAATGTATTATTTTAAAATTTGTCGCCTTTTTATACACTTTTTAGTAAAAAATATAATTCACAGGTTAATATTAAAAATTCTGACCCTTTATTAATTTTATTTTAAATTTATAATTTTTCTTTATTTTTTATTTTATTTATCTATTTAATATATTTTGTATTTCAAAGCCCAAAGGCAAATTAAAATGAATTAGTGTCGACGACTCCAATAACTATATCCAATTAAATTTTCTTAAAAAAATTTGCGCTCACATGTCCCCAATCGAACGAAAGTTCAAAAGATGTTCAACATTTTTTTGACCAAAAAATTGCATATTATAAAAAATATTGAAAAATTTAATTTTTAAAAATCTATTTATAAATAAAAATGCTAAATAGAAACCGATTTTAAATTGTATCCCAATGCCAAAACATTGAAGCTATGTACCAGCATGCAGTATTTTTAAACATTTTGACCTGACTTCTTATGACATATATTTGTGGTTTTCTGGAATAACAGTATATTTTATACTAAATTTGCCTATTGGAGTGTTGAAAAAGTCAAAATCAAATTGGACATATGGAAATCGAAAATTTTTGACTTGGACGGTTATTCCACAAAACCAGAGATATAGCCTATACATATTGAAACATGCTGAATGAAGAATTACTTAAATATTCCAATGTTGGTAAGGAATTTAATATTATTTTCTCCTAAAGAAGAAATGGCCGAAATTGGCACAGACCTTAAAATATACAGATGTGCCGTCAGCCCGAAACGTCAAAATCTATCAGTTACGAACGAATCGGAATGAACTGTCACACGCAATAAAACAGTTTTCCGCGAACATAGTTTTAACTTGTTTTGCACTAATCGATTAATATTAATTTTTTAATTGTGAAAATTACAAAAAATTCGAGAAAATCGGTCCGAAATCAGCGGAAAACCTCACTCTTTGAAGTCCTACTCGTTGAAATTTCTATTCGTTCGTACCTGACAACTTACTCGCTCCGGGATGACATATATTATTATTTATTATTTTTAGAAATTGGGTTGTCTTGATTCGCTAATGTAGGCATAATTATTTTATTTGTCAATTGACTGACAATGGGCTTTGAAATTACAAATTAATAAATGAAATGAAAATGTATCTTAATTTCCAAAGAATTTTTTGAGAAATCAGCAAACAAGCAACAAAAAAAATTTAGCAATTTTTTCTATAATTTTTGTTGTTCAAATTACATTTTTTTTTGCAAAATTTGCAACAAAATTTTTTTTTACCAATTTTTTTATAATTTTTTTTGTTCAAATTAATTTTTTTTGTGCAAAAATTTGCTAATTTATATTTTTATATGTAAAATGGACTATTTGCAGAACTTATGGTTTGAACAAATACTTTTGAGGAAATTAAAAACAAACTCGAAAAACGGGTGGCGTAATACTCACTTTTTTAATGTGAATTAAAAAACTTTAAAAATAAACCACCTTTCAAGTGCTGGCAATAGAGTGATTTGCAAATCTCAAAACCCCAAAAAAATTTCCGTCCGTCAATATCAATGGTCTTCGAAATTGAATTATAATTAAAATGCAAATAATTATATAATATATTTACGTGTATATATAAAATATATAAAAATAACCAAACTTTGCATTAACAAATATATTCGATTTTAAATCGTTCATTTAGGGGGACATGCGATTGCCGCCAGCACATGGGCGAATATCATATATGTTGAATTTATAGTTTGGGGGACAAAACTACGGTAGAAAAATACAATTGCCTGAGATAATGACATTTTAAATGTTTTTGCATGTAATAAATTCCAATCGGATAGGGGCAAAAAACATTAAAGTTTACTTTTTAATTTTTTTTAAATTATATTAAAAATATCATACAAAATAAAAATATATGGATTTTCTGTTTTAGGTACTGAGAAGAACGGTATTAGTAGCTCTTAAGCGATTTTTTATAATCTTTCTTCCTTTTTTATTATAAATTTAAAATTATTTCCAAAGTTTTGACCCTCTGTAATATTTAATTACATTTTTTGTTTCTTTATGGTTTATTTGAGCAACTAAAAAGCAATGAGAAGAAAAACCATTAAAAAATGAATGCCTATTTAAAAAAATACTTTTTATTATTCAGCCATATTAACAGTGGTTTATGAGAAAAGAAAAGAGTTATTTTCTCCTTTTTTCTTTCGTTCCGTTACATTTGTGTAAAGTTGTGGACAATACTTGATACATAATTTTTGTTGTTGTGTTTGATGGATGATATTTAAAACAAATATAATCAATTTTTAAACAGTAAGAGAAATTAATAAAAAAAATTAAAAGAAAAAATAACTTAGCACAACTTTAAAACTAACTTTTAAAAAAAATATATATATATAACAGTTACAGAGCAGGCATTGATAATAATTTAAAGTAGTTTTGTATGTGTTGTGGGGCTTGAATAGATAAGAGCTTCAATATGAAATTAATTTCATTTGGACATTTTGTGGTTGTTTCTTAGAAATTTCTCTAGTATTTGTTTGCTAAGTATCTTTCCTTTAGGTATATGTAGTTAGGGTAGTATTATATGTTTTATAGTACGACAATGTATGTATACATATATATATTTATAAAGAGATGAGGATTGTGTGAGAAAGGCGGCCTTAGGGATCTTCTAGTATTGGTTTAACTCTTAATATGTTTGCTTCTCTTTGTGTTTTTGCATATAAAACTGTTCTGTTTAAAACTTCTGCTATCATTATTTTTCTTTGTAATTTTGCGGGTGTTGTTTTTGTAGGTTTTACATTCTTTCTTTCTTGTGTTTTGTGTGTAACAAATTTACGATTGTATCTCAAAAATTAGTTAGTGCCTCTTCTTTTTTTCTTTTTGGGTTGTTATCTCGTTTGTGTTGATTTACTGTTGTTCTATTTTTGCTTTTTTTAACATTCACTTTGTGAGAAATCGACATCTTTCTTTACACTTCTCGCCAAACGATCTAGTTCGGCTGCAGCATCTGTGCGCACTGAGAGTTTATCGGGTGTCAGCAGGCTATCCGAACCATTGGTTCGTGGTGAGCTCATGGCTCCGGGTGGTGTGGCTGGTGAACCGGATTTTTTGTGCAACAGTGAATTGAAGAAGTTTGCTAAAACCCCTTCACCGCCAGGCGTAGCAGGATTCATTTTAACGTCCATAGGCTAATAAGAGATAGAGATATAAAAAAAATTAATTAATACTGTGCAAAAGGCAACTGAAGATTGAAATTGATATCCATCCACCTCCACCGATTGTTACCTTAAATAGTAGAACAACAGATAGAATACCAATATTTCGTCAATTTTATAAATTGATAGCTTAAAACGTAATCTTATTTACATATTGTATACAGTCTAGACTTTGTTATTTATTTATCTACATCCAATCAAATATGATATGAAAAAATTTTGTAAATTCGTAAAAAAAAAAATTGGAAAAAGTTCATTAAAAAATTTGATTTTCTTGTTTAGGGAATCTGACTAATCAGAATATGTATTACTAGTTGTGGGTGATGAAATTTTAATTTTGCAGTACGTTTTGAAGAAATGGATAAAAACATAGTGTAATGTTGTTCATAAATGAGTAATTTGTTAATAACTTGACTACAGCGCCACCTATGGGATCCAAATACATTTATGCATACTCGCATTGATAATAAAAATATAATGTATGAAAATAACATCAATCGTTCAAGCTGTTTAAAGTTACACAAATCTAAAGGAAAGTAAAATCCAGTAAGGAAAGTCTGGCGGGGCCTACTATATAATACCCTACATATCCCTAACAATGCGAAAAGGGATATTGCGATAATAATTTGGAATATTCATCAAGGCTTATTCCAAGGAGTTGAAGATGTTGCTCGTAATAAACTAGATCTGAACGAAAACCTTAAAATGCGCATTATTTTTTCATAGATCAAAAATCAAAAAGAACAAATAGAAGGGACTATACATAATCTAAACAGATTTTCATAAACTTGGATCAAAAATCCATTTAGCCAAATTATATCAAGATTTTGTAATGATTGGAAGTAAAGTACAACTTTATACCATATCGGGAGGAACATATATATCGAGGGCTTTTATTCAAAAGTTGAGCCATTTTCTCGAAAATGAGTTTCTGATGGCAAATTTTTCTCTGATTTGGCGGGCATCTGTCATAAATGTGAAAACGAATTTTTTTTCTAAAATTATTTTTTTCTAATATTTCTGATTTGGCTATACATTTACACGTTAGTTAGTGAATGTAAAAGTGGCTATGAACAAAAAAAAATAAAATTAAATTAAAAATACATATTTAAAAAAGAGGTGGCACAAAGCCGGTGGTTATAATTTCCTACAACGTATTGCAATTTATTATATTTTATTTTTTTTCTTTAAAGACTTTCGCGATGGAACGCTTATTCGTTTTACAGCCATTAGAACTGGTAGAGGAAAAAAATGAACCCTCTCTATCCAATTAAAATCCCTCTCTATCCATGTGGTAATACAAAATATAAAGTGAACTTTGACGAATAATACATTAACCTTCTGGTCACTGCAACACTGACCACTGTCAGTCATTACATTCGCGCATATTTGTACCGTTTATAGTACAGGGTTTTCCAACAAAAGGTGTCATTTTGAATCACCCGGTATTTTGGTAGCTGTCACTTTTGAAGCTTTTATTCTTTGACATTTGACAAGTAGAAACGACGCCATTTCTAAATTATTAAATTTTGTAGTGAATTTTTAATTAAATGAAATTATTAAAATTCACTACAAAAATGGTGAAAATCTTGCAGTCACAGTTCGCAAAACTAAAGTATTTTTGGGTCGTCGTGAAGCACCTTGTCGGACCGCAATACAGAAATTGGTGGAAAAATTCGAGCTGTTGGGACAAGTTAGTGATGTGAAGAATAAAACCCGTGCACGTCGCTCAAGAACAACTGAGAATATTGCTGCTGTAGCCCAAAGTGTTGAATAAAACCCAGGTTTGTCCATTCGTCGTCGTTCTTTGGAATTGGGCATTCCCCAAACGTCATTACACCTTATCTTGCATAAAGACTTGGGTCTTAAGGCTTATAAAGTTCAGTTAACACAAGAACTCAAGCCGGCCGATCATCAACAACGTCGTGTCTTTGTTGATTTGGTCCTTGAAATTCATGAAAATGATCCGGAATTCCATCGAAAAATCATCTAGACTGATGAGACCCATTTCCACCTCGGTGGCTACGACAACAAGCAAAATTGTCGCATCTGGGGCTCGGAAAACCCAAGAGTTTGTTTGTTTATCTCTCGAAGAGGTTATCACAATTGGCCACCGAGATCTTGTGATTTAACACCTTGCGACTTCTTCCTTTGGGGCCACGTGAAAGATAAGGTCTTTCATAAGGACATGGGGCACTTTCCATAACCAAATAGCACCACTTTGCGATTTGATTATGGAAAACTTCATGAAAAGGATATGGTCCTGTAAGCGTAGTCGTGGTGGCCATTTGGCTGATGTTGTTTTTCATTATTAACGGCATACCTTCCTCTTTATTATGAAATAAACATCCGATCATTTATCTCAAAAAATTGCATTTTTCTTTGAATATCACAATAACACCTCTTGTTGGCAAACCCTTTACTTCATATTTAAAAATTTTTAACTTTGTGTCGTATAAAAGGCAAAGATAATATTTGAAAAGTCCGTGGTTTATACGACATTCCTGTCTATGCGTTTGCAAAATTTCAGCTTTCTAGAACTTACAGGAACTTCAGGGATCAAGAGGTCTAAAATCACATGGAAATCAAAGTAGCCTACAAACTAACGAATTTATAATATTAGTAGGATTGTTGTGTGTTGAATTGTATAAAAATTTGCCAAAAAACGTTATCGAGTTTACCTTAAATCTTATTTGTGTATTAATTTGAATTTTCATAGCGTTCATATTTAAAATGTAAAAGTGGCTAGAAGAATGATTAATATAATATTTACTCATAAAACTAAGCAAACAACAGTTTTTTCGCTCTCCTGAAAAATTGTGTTTTTGTTCATAGCCATTTTTTAATATTAACCCTCGATATAGTGGCTATATATAAATCGGAACCAAATTTCCTCAAAATTGGCAGCGTTCATACATGTAATAAGAAACCTCGTTCGGCCAAATGTTATACTTATCTTTATATATAAAATCCTTTGTACGTTTGTTAGTAACGCATGATCTCCGAAACCAAACAAGCGAATGGGCTGAATATTGAACAATATATTCAGATTGGGGTCATTTGTCTTTTAGAATTGTTTTCACCGCCATAAATTGCGGAATGGTCAAGTTATTTGCAAAATTCGCATTTCCAGAGCGATTTGACTGAAATTTAAAATGTATGTGTGGTTTGTCTTTATATTAGTTTGTATGTATGATTCTAACCGGTAGATGGCGCTGTTTTGGACATATGGTTAATAGAATTTTTTATGATTTTGTCCTGAAACTCGGGTTGTATACATTTTTGAATGATATATCAATAAATAACAAACCAACACATTCCAAACAGGACGGGCAGGACAACGTCTGCCGGGGTCAGCTAGTTGTGTATAAAATACAGCTGCTAAAGCGTTTACATTTCAAATCGGGAGTGACATATATATGAGGTCAAGTGAAGTCAAACTTGCCTATGGTCAATTAAACACTGTTTGGAGTTGCCAATAAATTTCCTAACGCACTAAAATAGTCATATTTTACAGCTGTGTACAATTGGTAACATTATATGTGCTAAAAATCCACCTTGAGCAAAAAAATCGTATGGCCATTAAATTATTAATTGAGCCAGCATGACTAAACGAAAGATGCAGAAGTTCTTATTTTGGGTGCTACTTTCACTTCCAATTCTCAGAATTGAGTCCCAAATCAATGAGCTGAAAAATGCTGTACTGTGTAATGTGTGAAAGAGATCCCAAACGATATAAAGGACTCGGTTCGACTGCTCTTCATTTCTAAACTTTAACATTTTATAGCATAAAAAGTATTTAATTCAATATCTCGAAAACTAGAAACAATTTAAAAAACAGTTGCTCTGATCCAATACCGTGGCATTTAAACATTCATACGGCTAAACCTAAGTACACACGATTTACAGATCGGACAATATTGCCACAAAAATGGCGGAAAAACGCATCCCTGTGAATTTACAACCGTGTGAACATATAATTTTTGTTTTGCAACGTTAGAAGAAAAGTCATTGCGAGAAAATTTGCATGTGACAACGGCGCCATTGTCAGAAAAACATGTTATTGGGAACACTGTCATCAAAATATTTTTATTTATTTATTTATTTATTTAATGATTATACTTATAACTAAATTATAAGCATAACGGATAAAGCCATGACTGCAATATATTTTGCAAATATTTATATGCAGGATTGCCATTAAAAATACATTATAGACAGTGTTGCAAATAAAATGATTTTCTGGCAATGGCGCCGTTGTCACATGCATAAACTTCGCACATATAACAATCAGCAAATTATCTCGCAATGACTTTTCTGCTAACGTTGCAAAACAAAAATTGTATGTTCACACGGTTGTAAGTTCACAGGGTTGCATTTTTCCGCCATTTTTCTGGCAATGTTGTCCCATCTGCAAATCGTCTGTACTTACCTTAATATTAACTCGTGTCATTTAAACATTCATACGGCTAAGTGACAACACCGTACAGGTGGCGAATGAGTGATTGTAAAGTATGTTAATCATACGTCAAAAATCTGTATTTATTAAGAGCCATAATGTTTGTTTAATAAAATAATAACACATAACGGTAAAAACCACTGCGCTATAATTTGGGACATATGGAATTATAACAGGACCGGAACATACTGGAATGAAAGTACAGTAAAATCTAGCTGGGTTGTCATAGTTAGCGACACAGAAAATTTAAATGGACCATATGACGATTACGTTTGTGAGAAAAGTGTAGTATTTTATCTGCCCTTTTCCCGAAAACTGCACTTTCTAACAGAGTTGTGTAGTTCGTGAACGAACTAGTTCAATTGAACGGGTCACTTTACTGAACGGTACGAACTAGTTCACACAACTTGTTCATTTCAGCTCAGTAGTTCAACCCTGTCATTTCGTTCTCTCTTCTCATTTCGCTCTCTCTTCTCAGCTGTTATGTGTTATATGTTGTTTCCATTTTTATGCCATCATGAATGTAGGATTCTTCCTATACAAATGCGTTTGTATATTCAATTCATGCCATTCATGTTCCAATCAGATTCCTTTAATAGCGGCTGATTTGAACTGGTGATCTGAACGAAACAACTGCTTAACTAACGAGCTGTTTAAGTAAAGTGAGCTGGTGAGCTAAGCTAAAGAGCCGGTGAGCTAAAGAGCTGAAGTGAACTATTGAACTAAATGAACGAACTAGTTCACTCAACTGAACTGAACTAAAAAGAGCGATCACTTAAATGAACTAAAGTGCCCAACTCTACTTTCTAACTCTTTTGAAGTTTGCAAATTTAAGTTAAGTTAAATTCGAGGAACTCCATCATTTATTCTTAAAAGGTGCAAATATTTTCTAGTATTTCACGACGAAGGGGCAACATTTTTCCAGAAACGAAATCGCCAGTCGAGTTTAGTCCAAAATTTTACTCATTTCAGGGCTGACGTTAAGGAGAAATACATAGATATATTACTTTCATATCCGAGAACAAAATAAAGAACACATATCGTCGGTGCGCCGACGAAAACTCCTATGTGTTTGTTTACTAGTTTTCAGGAGAGACAAACAACGTTGCTATTTCGTCAAATCGCGATATTTTAAATATCTCAAATTTTGAATTTTTCTTTTAATTATTTACCACCAATATATCATAACAAAAATCGTATATGTGAAAAGACCTTGACGTGGTAAATGGTTTTCGAGAAAATCGACCTATAGGATATTTTGTTTGGAGCATTTTAAATTTTTATAAAACAAAAAAATACAAACAAATAGGTTTTTGACACAGCGTACCTCAAGCAATTGAAAGTTGGCCTGAATTGTGGCTAATGAGGTTTTGTACAGAATCATCCCCTCTTCTCAGATAAGAAGAGATCAAAATCTGATCTGCTTCCTTTCGCGAGTTATCACGATAAAAACAATTGTCTATCAAAAACCCGAACTTAATTACATTGAATCTCGGAAATTTAAAAGTATGACATAATTTCTAGAGCCCTACCGAATGTTTGGTTTCGGCTACGGCTACGGCCGAAACTCGACATTTGGCCAATATTCGGCATTCGGCCACAAAATAAGCCGAATTTGGCCGAAAAGTACAAACAAATAAAATTATATGACTTTTTAAAGAAAATTCTATTATGAAAATTTTCATAAGAACAGCTAAATGTACAGAAGTGAACAATACTACAAAAATAATTGGAGAAAGGAAGGCAGGACAAAGAAAAATATAACTCAGTTCCTCACCTAAAACTAGTCTCTCTCGAACTAGTGTAAGCATAATAATGATCCATTGAGTCCAAAAATCATTAATATTTTTTAATACTGTAACTCGAGACGTTTCAAAAATTTGGAAATGGTGGCAGAAAAGTACTTGCACCCAAGTGTGCTAGTGAGTAGTTATTTATGCTGCATGGCAGCTGTATTCAAATTAAAGAAATGGTATTCAAGGTATTAATTCAGAAAAAATAATTTCTTTGTCATTATAACATTAAGGTTTTTAAGTTTAAGTAAATAAATGTTGGTGTAAAGCAAACAATTCTTTAACAAATATGAAGCATTCGGCCGAAGGTTGTAAATTTAGCCGAAGTTCGGCTACGGCTTCGGCCTGAAAATCCGACTTCGGTCGGGCTCTAATGATTTCTCATATATATGAACATTTGTATGACGCTTTGTAATGTCCGCGATATTTGCAATATTATTTTATAGCGAAATTTTTGTAATCCAAAAATTCGACTTTTACGCTAAAATTTTTACAAATATATTATTGCGAATTTAATTAAATTAATATATTTACATTCTATGATTTCTGAGGGATAGATTGACACCAGCACATCCGCCATAAACATCCCGCGACGAATAAATTTCGAACATTTAAATAAACATTTAAGTTCAGAATTATTTTACTATATATTGCTATTATTAGGAAGTTCTAGGAAAAAGTGGTCAAAGAAAGTTTAGAAGATATGACAACCGATTACAACTCTTTCTTTAACAAAAACAAAAATACAATAATTTGCTAGGGATTTACAATGTGTCAAATCAAAATATGCCTCATATAAATGGAAAAGCATACAAAAGTTTTAACAAACTGTTAATCCTTAAAAAATTACTATATATTTTTTTGTTAAAGAAAGAGTTGGTGGCCTTCCGCTTATCTCCCAAACTCCCTTTGACCACTTTTCCCTAATAATAGCATTGTATAGTAAATATAATTCCGAACTAATTTTTTTTGTACAAAATTTATTCGTCGAGTGTTATTTTTCGCGGAAATGGTGATATTAATTTATTCCTCAGATATCATAGAATGCAAATATACTAATATTACTCTTATTGAATTCGGTATAATAGTTTTGAAAAAATTTGGCGGTGTAAGTCGATTTTAGGGATTACACAAATTCGAAATATAAAAACATTGCAAATATCGCGGACGTTACAAAACATCTTACAAATGATAAAATTTAAAGAAAATTGTGTTACAGTTCTAAATTTCCGCGTTTTTCTTTACAAATCAAAGCTATTAAGTTTGATTTGATTAAAAGTACTGTATTCGCGATAACTCGCGATTGGAAGCAGATCCAATTTGATCTATTCATTGTCGAATAGAAGGGATGATTCTGAACAAAACCTCATTAGCCGTTTTTTGGCGTGAATCTAAGCCAACCTTCTGTCCCTTGGGACACGCTGTGCCTACTACACATAGGAGTTTTTGTCGGCGCATTTCTATAGAGGGATACACATAGGAGTTTTTGGTAACTTTTGAGCCGGCGAAGATAGCGCAAAAAGCTTTGGTGAGTAGTTGTATTACCGCTAGGACATTCAAATTCGACATTCTAATACCGCAAAAAATCGCCAACAAAAAGTGTCATGTGACATTAGTCATAGAAATCGTGAAAATGTTCATGCTGTACACTGAGAAAAGCCTTATCTTTGAAAAATACTATCTGTTCTTGCTCAAATCTTCTATCGAGAATCAATAGATTTCAAGTTGAAAAATTTGTGTGCATTTCGTTCAATAACTGAACAAATTATTTGTGTCACTCCGTTTAAAGTGTCTGGAAATATTGATCAGGCCCACTATACTATTCTATTCTGAGATGATTTAGTAATGTCCGCCTCTTGTAATCACGCTAAAATATAAACTAATTGAGAAATCGTCATCAGAAACGAAAAGAGCGTAACAACAAGAAAAATAGAAGTTCATTTTTTAATGGATTTCGGTACACAGCATCAAAATACACATCGTGACAAATTTTCAAAAGGGCCTAACAACAAATTATTTCTTTTTTCATAGATAAAAATTCCAATTTACGCAATTTTCACAAACAAGTTATAAATCAAGTTTGTGAGAATTTATATATGCATCATTATGTTTCGATATTATCCTGAAAACCCCGTTTTCTAACTACAACATTTTACATTTTATTTCGTTTTTTGCTAAGTTTTTGCTTTGCTTGTCCTGTAAAATTTTCAAATATGATAATATTTGAAAATTCTCGTTTCTGATGACGAAGTACATTTATAAGTATAGCTGCAGCACATTTGAAATTGAAAATTGACAATATCTTTTTTAATGTAGACCCCACATAAAACACTCTGTCATCTGAATGTCATTGAAACCACAAATTTCTATTGATTGGGTTGAATTTTGTTGGTAATTTAAGTTGAATTGAATTTGGTGATTTGAGATTCATTTTACCAAGAATAATTCACACAAACAGTCGTCAATTCTGACGTCGAATCATCATAAAAGAAACTAAAACTTGAATATTGTCCACTTGTACGAATCAAAAAGAATTTGTACCCATATATAACTGGTTAAATAATCGCACATCTAATTATATGTTAGTAGTAAGTCATGCAAACACAAATACACAGATGGTAAACAATTACTTGTGATCGAAAGGAAAATGGTGCAGGATACGTGCTTTGAAAACTAAATATTTACAAAAATTATACTCATACAAATTGAGGTTAGTTATCAAAAACATAAATAAACTAAAAACTAAATAATGTTTCAAATAAAAATGAAGGAACAAATAAAAAAGGACTTCACCTTCCTACTGGGTGAATTTTGACCAGCTGAACCAGGGGTACGGGGCATAGCTTTGCTAGCCTGTGAGCGTAAAGGCGATTCACTACGTACTTGACCGCCTTGTTTAATGATATCCTGTTGCCGCGCCAAAAACGTTTGTTCATCTTCTGTTTGGACTTCGATTTCACGATTTGAAACAGCCTGCAATAAAGTGGAGGAAAGTGAATTTGATTACAAACAAAACTGAAAACAATTAAAATAAATATGTATGTATGTTGTTATATACTTTTCTGGAAGGTGGCGCCGTAATAATGTCTGTATAGTAATCTTCTGCTTTACAAGAATGCATATTCTCATATAAAATACTTATTTTCTTTAAGCTATCCCAACCGGCAGGACTAAATAGTGAGACAAGGAAAAACATTTATTAGAATACGTTGCATTTCAAAGAAATACTAGCAAAATTAGTTACATTAGAACTGCATCTTTTTCAACGACTAGGGCAGGTGTTCGGAATGGTAGACCATAGATTCGATGTGTTAAATATTTATAAAGGAGATCACAGTTTTTGTCTTCTTTGACACTTGTATAGAACAGAGAGGTGCCATGTTGTAAACAAAAACGCCTTATCCACTGTTGTACGAAATCAAAGTGTTCATCTCGATAGTCGTATTCTTTTTCCAGGGTGGTCATGTAGTCCGTCTGGAAAGTAAGCCAACCAATTAGCTATTGATATTTGCTCAGAGCTTAAAATGAGAAGCTATTTTACCTTTGTAACAACTACAACAATGTCCAAACCCAAATTTGTTAATAACGCTCCATCGGTGAGTGGCAGCAAATCGTCGTCATCTATAGAATTATTTCTCATGGTGCGTTTAACTGGCGAGCCGGGATCTAAGTCATCACCAACTTCACAGTAACTTTGCCATGAGGTTATTAAACGTTGGCGGGCTTCTTCTTTCTCTCCGGGTTCGAGTTTAAGTGTATCAATATGATCGGATAATACCTTAATCCAATGGTTGAGTTGTTCCAGCCAATACCATGGCTGTGTCATAGATACTGTTAGTATGACCAATGTGTGTGCATAATTTGTTTCGTTCAAGGCAAAATGTAAGAGATTTTTATGACCTGGATCACCGTCTAAAACCCAAACGCTTAAACGGGTCATGTCTGCAATTGAAAATATAAGAAAGGAAAAAAATTAAGATTTCATATTTCCATTTTTGTCTGTTTTTTAAGGAATAATAAACAAAATGAATTATCAGAAAACAAATTATATCTTTAAATTAAAGGTCTCAAAAAAATGGTAGATTACATTATGTCAGTAACATGTAAAATAAAGGCAAATTGTTTTCAATGTATTTCTGTCTTCTAAGCACAAAAATCTTTTTATGGCACATGTTTTGTTTTAAAGAAATAATTTTTTTGTTCGTGTCGAGGGCAAGATTTGCGTAATTTTTATCCCTTTCAACCGCAAAAGGAACGAACATCAAAAATACATTCGCCAAAAGTATAAATTTCGAAAATATGTTAGAATTTCATCTCTATTAAAGAGTACCGTATCTTTTATACCCTCACTTTAGTGTAACGAGGGTATATATAATTTGCTACGGACCAAAACTGCAACACATCGAATTGACCTAACACCCCAAACATACTCGGTGGAAATCCGTTTTAGGACATTTTAAGTCATTTGGGCAATGTCCGTCCGCCTTTCCGGCTGAAGCGCACGATATGTGATAATAATTTTTTTACCTCAGGATAAGTTTGAAGATGGGCTATATTGGTCCATTCCTGGTAGTACCTCCCTCACAAAGGGTTAAAATTTAGTGAAATATTGATTCTCTATTAACTTCTATATTACTTATCAGACTCTTTTGTAATTCCACACATGGTAATAGTTTATCTGTCGCTATCAGCTTGATAATGGTCGAAGTGGTCCCGATCCTGTTGGTACATACCACAAAAAAGCCACAATTTTGTACAAAAAGTTAACTGCTAATAACTTTAATACCAGTACATATATACTCGTATACTTGAAATTTTGTGTAGTGTAATGCTTCTATAGTGCCTTCAGTCCGTTAAAAGAATTGGCGTTGTCGCCACGCCTCTTTTGGTACCTCCCAGACAAAATGGCAAAATCATTCCAAAATTTAATGGCTCATAACGTTAATACCATTGCACATAATTCAGTACATGGCAATGTTATTGAAGTATCTACTGTTCAGCGCAAAATAGGCGTATTCATCCATGCTCATAACTTATGCAGCAATCATCTAAATAATGAAATGTTAAAGGTCATACTTTTGGGGTAAAAACAAATAAGATACTACTACCAAAACCAAATAAATTGGTAGAGCAAGAATCGAGAAATATAAGGCATTCTAACTTGCCAAAAAAAATGATAAACTCGTTGGTCATAGCTTATTAGAATGTAAGAGGTTTTAATACCAAACTAACCCGTTTATTTACAGATAGCTTTGACTTCGATGATTTAAAATCTTTCACTGAGACCTGGTTAAAACCCCATACATTTGATACGCAAATGTTGCCTTTGCTTACCTCGGAACGTGTCATTCTTGACCAAACTAACGACACTGAACTTATTGCTGTCGCTCTTAATTTGGGAAAATGTAAAGTACATATTCGTCATTTGATCTTCTTTGAGTTATCGGGAAAGTGGTTTCGATTTTGAGCGATGTTTATAGCATTATAATTCTGGAAGATTCAGACAGAATTTATTTTGGTTTGATGCAATATGTTTCGGTTACATTCTGCCTATAGCAAAAATGCAATAGAAACAAATATAAAAAATGGTAGCGAGTTTCAAATGCTTGGTAGAAATGCCTGCACTTTCGATAGACACCACTCTATTATCTTCAGAGTTCAATAGCAATAATGTATGTATTTAACTTAAATCAGCTTGAAATACTTATGGACGTAGTAAATTAGGTTTGAAACGAACTACTGACCAAACCGTATTTCACTGAAGTCCACATACTGAAACTCTCATAGCAATCCCTTTTTGTTTCTTGTTTGGGTTCAAATGTAGTTTTGTTTTGAGATTTTAATTTACCATCAATTTCTTGATTTTCCTTGCCGAATACTGAGGCATTATCTACTCATTTGAATTCTTTATCAATCTTATTTGAGTGGACTTATGATGTAGTTCGCCTTTCTCTGATCTAAATCTATTCCAGATTAACAGTATTTACAATACAAATGATAAATTACTTGATTTATTATTTTTAAATAAGCCTCAGATGTTCGATATTTATAGAATTTCTCCAGATTCAACACCGGAGGGTAATTAACACCAGACGCTGGGTATTATCAAGTTATATTACATGATGGAGTCTTCTTTGGTAGATCCTCCATGTGGTGAGGGTAAAATTTTTGGTTTCAAAATAACTGTTTTATACTCTACTCTAAATCTAATAGACCACTGTGATACACTTCTAACTTGACTGATATCAATTTTTATTTTAAAAAAATTAAAGTTCTGGTTCAGATCTGACTGATTATGCGAAGTACGACATCCTGATCTCAGTATAATTTTGAATCTCGCAGATGTTATGAACTCTACTTGGAGAAGATAGCTCACAATTTTATGTCTTCTATGATTAGATTTTTCTATGATTTTGTGAGTATGAATCGACGTCCGATGCCATTACAATATTCCATCAATTGATCAGTTAAGGATCTCGTATTTCCATAAATCATTTTTATCGTTGAGTTTAGATTTAATGCACAGTGCTGGCCGTGATGGTATACCTAGTATAATCCTCAAATTTTCCGCTCATAGTATTACTGTCCGGCTCACATTACTATTTAATTATTCTTTTAAGTATGGTATTTCCCATATACTTGGAGAAAACATTTTATAACTCCACTTTATAAATCTGGAAGCTTGATTCCTAATACTATAAATATTTATTGTTTTTTCGTTATATTAAAAAACAACATAACTGAAATTTAATGAAGTATTTATGAAATTTTTTTAAACACTAACTCACCATCTCTGTATTCATCTTTGACATCAATGTAGGCATATTCCAAACCTGAACCTTTTTTGGGATTTTCCACACCCTGCAGTTTGGCCACCAGTGTTGTTTTGCCAGTGGCATTATCACCCAATACTAATACCGATTTATTTGAGGGAAGTTTTGTGCTGCCTTGTTTTTGGACTTCGCCAAGAATAGAAGACCTGTAAATAAAAAAGAGGAAATACAATGTTAAACATTTAGAATAAAGTGGAGAATGACGGTCATCATATACATATGTATGTATATGTATGTATATCTATGTACATACATATATACATAGATGTATATATATGTAAACTATAATTGTGAATTGTATACACATGAATTGTATGGCTGGTGATTTATTGCAGTCAGTCATACCATTCATAATGTTGCATTACTTTAAAAAAAATTGTCCAAATCATATATATTTGAGTCATTTCACCCACCATCTATCGGCCATTGTCCATCTATTCTAATGGCAATAAATGGTTGTGATAGTAACAAGCTATGCTGTTCTTCTAGCCTGGCCATTTTAACTGCCAGCAGTATGGGGAGTTCATTATACGTTATTTTAACCGCTCCGTCATTATTCACATTTCTAATTCAATTATGAGTTATTGCGAAAAACGCCTTCCCTCTGAGAGTGAAAGGACGTCGTTTAAATGCCATCAATTTATTAATGTAACCAAACAATAACGCCCGCCTTCGCTCACCTTTTCTGCTGTGAATGTCTTGTGCTGGAGGACAATTGCAATTTGATTATTTCACTGCGAAGCATTTGAAACACATTTAATTCGTCAGCTCTCCCTTCAACTTCGCCACCTACATCTGTATACAATTTTTCCGTTTTCATTTTGAATGAATATATTCAAACACGCACTGTAACTTTTCAAACTCAATCAAATACACACACACACAGATATAGTGAAAGGAACATGCAAATTTCATAAGAAATTCAGGTACTTATTGTTGTACTGCCGTCGTTGCTCCTTGTTCTTATTGAATGAATTGTTAAAGAAGAAAATTCTTTTAATTAAAATTAAATTTTCAATTGGTTACAATTATTTGACCACTGCGTGTCCTTGTCAGCAGAACGAGTTGATTTTTGTAAGTGCTTCTCTATTTTCGTAGTTGTTGGTATACAATAGAGAATCGAATGGTTGATAAGCACCACTAACTAAATTAGCAGCCGCAGCAACAGACCGAATGTCACTAGGACAATAACATTGGGGTAATTTTTCAACTTAATTTTCCTATCCTTTTTATGTTTGTGTGTGCGTGTAAATGTGAACCGTGTACATTTGACTAACAATGAAATATTGAAATGAGTGTTCAGTGTTCGCTGAATTGAGTTGAGGACAATTGTTATGTCGTTTCGTGTTTGAAATGGAAATTTTGAATGAATTGAGTGTGTTTACATTTTGATATTTGTTGCTCATGTGCGCCTCCCCCGCTAGAATAGAGTGTTAGAATCATAGTGTATTGTATTTCTATTGATTTTTTACTCCTAAAGGGTGTTTTTGTTAAATAACAAGAAAACACTTGCCGTATTGAGCAGAAAGTCAGTGGCTTGGTTTAGAGCTTTTATTTGGGGGAGATATGACATAGATATAGGGTGATACAAGTAGAAATACTTTTTTTCAATAGCCTTTTTTTGACTGATCACGTGTGAGTCGTGTCATGCTGTCATGTTATTTTTGTTAAGTATTGTTTGGCATTTCATCATGGAAAGACCTACGCCTGAACAACGTTTACGAGTGTCATTCGAAATGCTCGAACGAGTCATCGAAAATTGGACTCAACGGATGGACCATCTGAGACGTAGCCGCGGCCAACATTTGATAGACATAATCTTCAAAAAATAAATGCCAAAGAATGTTCTTTCAAATGGTAGTAAACATTCCCCATTCAATTTGAATTTTATGTGTTTTTTCTTCTTTCTTTAAAAAAGTAGGGAACCTCGAAATGGATCACGCTATACTTTTTATGGAGGAATTTAATAAATTACAACTGAAGCGGATTTTTCGGGGCTTACTAAAGGGTGGGCCATTTAAAATTTTAAACTTGGACTACCGATTACTTTGACTTGTGATTTGAGCCCTTTGTTTTATTTTAAATTAAGGATAAATGTTAAGCAAAGCGACCAGAGACAATTGAAGCGTTGAAACATGAAATCGAAGTTGCCATTGAAGAGATTCGACCCGAATCAATTGAAAATGTGGTGAAAAATTGGGTTGATCGGATGAGGTACTACCGAGTAGGCTTCTATAAGTCGATTTTCGACTAATCGATTAATCGACTTTTTGCCACAAAAAATTAGAAATCGTAAGTCGACTTTTTGTGTCTGAAAAAGTATAAAAGTCGACTTTTTCATGTACGAGAATTACAAAAAACTTTTATTTAGTTGTATCAACACCAATATCGGACCAATTTAACAGTTAAAAAAAACCATGAGCATAACTATATATATTATTTTTAAGTTTTATATAGTTTGGCATAACAGTTACATAACAAGATAAAAAAATTTCTGGCCGGATCCATAAAATGTACAATACTGATGAGAATGGTATTCCAAAACAGTCACGAAAATATTAAAAGATACCCCTTGTTTGTTGGTAGGTAAACTTTCGATATGTGGAGGACACTGAAATATTAGTTCCTCTTTATATCAAAAGTGGCTAATCGTCACACAAATTCAGAGCCAAATCTCTTTAAACAGTTTAAATAAGCTTATTTTTTAAGGCCAATTGGTTCCGTGAATAAGTATGACATATTAAATTTAATTAGACTTGACTACAGTTTTTTTTGTTTAAGATTTTTTTAAACTTTTATATGGAACGAATTTGTGAATTTCTGATTACCAGATCATTATTCAGTTTTTTATCTATTCCTTTAATTTACTTCAAAATTAATGAACAAAATTTGAAATATTCGCATTTTCATTAGTAAAGTCGAAAAGTCGACTTTAATTGACTTTTTTATACTAAAAAGTCGAAAAGTCTAAAAGTCGACATCTGGACTTTTTCAAAAAGTCGAAAGGTCGAAAATTTGACTTTTTGCCACAACTATATAACCCTACTACCGAGACAGTCATGGTAGTCATATGAATGATATTGTGTTCCATTATTAATAACAAAGTTCAACATCTTCAATAAAAACAGAAATTTTAAAAAAATATCTGTACTTTTTTATAGCCGATTCAAATTTTAAATGATAAATCTAAACAATTGAAAACACATTTTTTGGGTGAAACCTGTTTGAGAAAATTTATATAGAATAATTCGATGTTCGATTAAAGAAAAAAAATTAGATATTCTTCCTCCTTCCTAAAAAAACATCAAATATACTCCTATTTCAAATATTTAAATAAAGTAAAGAAAGGCTGTATAATATTATCCCAAAGTTTTATTAAAGTTTGAATAATTGAGCTCGAGGTCTAGTTGGTTGTTTATAATTTTATAAATTGATTTAAG
The DNA here is from genome assembly GCA_963930755.1 of Eudasyphora cyanicolor. Taxonomy (NCBI): domain Eukaryota; kingdom Metazoa; phylum Arthropoda; class Insecta; order Diptera; family Muscidae; genus Eudasyphora; species Eudasyphora cyanicolor. Next base: position 51,619,290 of record OZ005736.1, on the reverse strand, counting down.
ATAGATGTACTTATTCTGCTAATCACACTGTGTGTGTGTGCACAAAAATGTATCATCGACGCTAACTCGAATGGCATTAACCGATTTTTTTCTGCGACATCGAGTTTTCGAGATACAGGATTTTCCAACAAGAGGTGTTATTTTGAATCACCCGGTATTTCGGTAGCTGTCACTTTTGAAGCTTTTATTTCTTAACATTTGACAAGTAGAAACTACGCCATTACTAAAAATGGAACGGCACACTATTCAACAAAGCATTGAAATTATTAAAATTCGAAAAATCATCTTGACTGATGAGGCCCATTTCCACCTCGGTAGCTACGTCAACAAGCAAAATTGTCGCATCTGGGTCTCGGAAAACCCAAGAGTTATTGTTGAAGCCTCTCCATCCTCAACGTGTGACTGTTTGGTGCGGTTTATGGTCCGGCAGGGTCATTGGACCTTACTTTTTCGAAAATGAGGTTGTATCAACAGTTACGGTGAATGGATTGCGTTATCGAGAGATGATTAATGATTTTTTATGGTCGGAGTTGGATGGTATTGATCTGGACAACGTTTACTTTCAACAAGACGGCGCTACGTGCCACACAAGCAACGAAACCATTGCTCTGTTACGGGAAAAGTTTTCGGTAGACCTCAAATATAGAATTCGTGAGGCTATCGAGGACATAAGGCAACCACTTTGCGATTTGGTTATGGAAAATTTCATGAAAAGGGTATGGTCCTGTAAGCTTGGTCGTGGTGACAATTTGGTTGATGTTGTTTTTTATTATTAACGGCATACCTTCCTCTTTATTATGAAATAAACATCCCATCAATTATCTCAAAAATGGATTTTTTCTTTGAATACCAAAAAAACACCTCTCGTTGGTAAACCCTTTATTTAGCCACACAGTTTGCTAAACATAGAGGTAAGTAAATTCAGACACAATTTTAGTATATAAGGCTTCGGAATAGATGATCCATGTCAAAGAACAAAAAAAAACTGTATGTATGGACAGCGCAAGTGAAGGAACAACTCAATGCGATAGTCGATGGCACAAGAACTTCGACCACCAATTTCCCTAAGGTTCTTGGTGTCACATTTGATCGCCCCTTCAGGTCAAACGCGCATGCCACAGCTATCAGACGGCTCCTCAAGTCGCTAGCCTGCACTTGGCTGGTTTACGACACATCATGGAAATCGGTAAACGGTGAATAGGTAGGTCTTTACGAGGGTTAAAATATTGTCACTGGGGTCAAGGTCATAGGTTAACTCCAAAGTAGTTTTTTTACTATATTTTACTTCCGATTTTTATATAATTTTGCAGATATGAGGTTTTTGATCCAAGTTGATGCAAATTTGTTTAGATTATGTATGTATAGTCCCATCTATATGTTCCTTCCAATTCTTGCTCAATTAAAGATTACTGTTCATTGTAAGATGATCGTTTCAGATCTAGTGTATTATGATTGATCAGCATCTTCAACTCCTCTTTGGAATACGCCTTGATGAGGAGGTGGAGCTAAGTACTTTGTTAACTGAAAAGAAATCAATTATTCCAAATTATTATCGCAATGCCCCTTTTCGCATTGTTAGGGAGGTGTTGAGTTCTGTATAGTCCTTTAGACTTTCTGTCTTTTACTGGTTTAAATATTTATATCGATTTCTACGACTTTTTATATATCATTGTTTTTGGATGGGAATTTTCAGGGGTAATAGAATGAGCAGGAGTTTAGGCGGTTTTGTGAAAAATACTTTTTGCAGAAAAGAAATCTCCATTAATATCATACCACATTATCGCTTTTGGTTTCAGAAAAATATATAGACTTAAATTTAGTACTTGTTGCTGTGTGAATACTTCTAAATACTTCGTAATTTACAAAATCCTCCCCCATTGAAAAGTCTACGTCTCTGTCCTTTGCATGTTGTTTATATTTAAGTCTTGGTTAACGGATAGAAATTAGCCCGTTTTCCTATGAGAGCATATTATCCTGCCTATATAATTTCATATAATGACGACTACGACGACCATGTGAGTGAGTTTTTTTTTATTGTTCTTCCCTTCATGCATTCACTCAGACTTACCATTAAAAAGAGCGGTTGTTATGGTGCCCATCGAAAAGTCGAACTAAAAGTTTACCATGAAACCGACAGACCTTTCAGTTCAAAAATATTTCAGTGGTGACTCTCAAAGGAAAAAGTGTTAAGGAAAAATAAGTGAAAAATTGTGATACTAAATCAAGAGAAAAAATAGAAAAAAAGGAGGAGAAAATTGTGAAAAACTTTTCAAAATTCTAAGAACCTAAAAACACTATGAGTCTATTGCCCAAAAGAAGATCTCGCAGTGAAACTCGAGATTCTGCCATGAATTTGGACAATAATCAAACGAGCCATCATAGTAACCTAAAAAATCTATGGGGAAAAGTACGACAAAATGCACAATTACCTCAAATGGACAAGGCTATAGCGATGGGTATGGGTAAACGTCGTACATCGGCCGAAATGATAAGTGAAGCTAAAACTTTTCTGAGTGATGTGGGAGGTGGATCAACGGTTACCTTAAATAACCAACACCACCACCAACAGTTTCAACCAACCGCCAGTGGTAAATATGCTATGACCACATACCAAAACAATAAATAGAAAATACAAAAATACGGCAATACAAGAAGCAAGACAAATACGATATGTTTGGCTTGTGCATTGGAAAAATTATAAATAATGAGTTCACTCACATATATGTATTTCAGTGGTCGGTGGGGTCCGAATGGTCAGTACACGACGTCCGGTAACACCCCGGGAACCGGGTAGGGTGTTATATGGCAAAGTGGCTATGGCCGGTCGGCCACCCAGTTCATTTTCGTAAGTTGTAATAAAGGGCGAATTTTCGACTAGTCAAGTTGTATTTATTTATAATGTGAATTTTACATTTCTGTACGAGTAGTTTGCGTTATTTGCGAAATACGGACTCTTTGGGTGTCACACCACGAACGCCAAATCTGGAACCTATACAAACCACACCAAATGAGGAAGAAAACGTCAATGGTGGGGATGAAAGTGGTGTCGGCGGAACCAGAGATGGAGTTGATAAAACTTCCAACCAACAAATTGCGGTGAAAGGTGGAAGTTTGGCGAGTGGTGTGGCTGCCGCTATGGATTCAAATCTCTCACGCCGGTCTCTATCCCTTGAATCGCGTTTTGATAGCTTCGACAGCAATGGCAGTCAAACCAAAAACAGCAACAACAACAACAATAACGGCAGCTCTGCAACAATGCAATTGTCAACAAACAACAAGCTATTGCATCGTAAATTACCGGCATTAGAGGTAAAAGGAAATTCGGTGAAAAAAGGTAAGGAGAAAATATTTGCAAAAACACTTTTTTTTTTAATTAATGAAGCACTATTAATTTGTGTTGTTTCAGAAAATTTAGACAATTATCGCAACCAATCAAGAGCTAAAACAGCTTACTGTGAGCAATCATCATCATCATCGTCGTCACATAAACACAAAGGCGATGGCGGTGGTGTCACTTTAATCGATGGCAATGCAGCCGCCAATCGTGCTTTAACTCTTTTGGAGACACGAAAAATCCTAACACGTTCTAATGATTTACTAGGACAATCATCCACAGAGAAATTGATTGATATGCTAAAGGAACATGCCGGCCTTAAGGAGTGCACCGATGAAACGGTTAATCATATTAATTCGGTAAGACCTATTGTTTGCTACTTTTCTTAGAAAAAATATTATTTCCAATGAAATAGTTAAGGCCCAACTATAATATGCATAAGCTAGATTAAGCAACTGTGCGAATGCATGAAATCGTATGTGCCAAACTACAATGTACTTAAGTAAACTTTTCGTTAAGTTCTTTCAGTTCCCATTTGCTTAAGTAGGGTGCGAAACTTAACGCACATTCCGTACGGAATTCCTTATGCATATTATAGTTGGACCTTAAAGCATTTAAAAGGATTGCATTGTACATGTGCAAAAATCGAAAAAAATCACAAAATTTTAATTTCTAGCACCTCGTTTTCGGAAATTTTTTCTTCCAGTGGAGTTAAGCGGTTTTTACGATCATTTTGTTATCGAATGTCATGATTTACACGATAAAGATTTAGAAGAAAGAATGTGCCAAATTTTCGATATAACTGTGGAAATTTTATATTAAATTTCTATAACAAATATTTATTGAAATTAATTTGATCAGAAATTGTATTTTGCGAAAAATATCATTGAAAAGGTATTAATGAGGTTTAAAAAAATTAAACTTTTTCCAATATAACTATGTTCTGACAATGGATTCTGATAGAGATGGTAAAAAAAGATTACACGTGTATCGGCGATTTGAAAGTTTACGTATGGTGGTAATTTTAGAGGGGATCAATATTTCCACCTTTTGCACATTATTATGATGAATCGATATTGGTAAACCATGTGATCTTACATTTTAGATTAAGGATGTCTTTAGCAACATTACTTAAAACACTAGGAAGACATTTTTATTAAGCATTTTAACCCTCTACCTCCTTAAAACCCTTACGTCTTTTTTGTAACTTTTGTGGAAAATGTTAAAAATCACCCCTACAACAGGTGTTTACCAAGTTAAAATGTTTTACAAAAATATTTGCCACAAAATTCTACTCTGTCTCCGAATGCACCAAAACTTAACTGAAATGCCAGAAATAATTCAAAACTTAAAATCCATTTTTAGGTTAAGCCCCAATTCGAAAAAGTACAAAATTAACCTAAAAGTTTTGGTGTCCTCAGAGACTTATACTAGAATTTTATGGTAAATATTTTTGCAGAACATGTAGACTCGCTTGAGCAGCTAGACTGTTAAAATGTTCTACACAAATATTTGCCATAAAATTCTACTATAAGTCTCTCAAGACACCAAAAGTATAAACTCAACCTAAATGCCAGAAATAAGTCCATGTTAATATCGTACTTTTTCGAATTGATACTAAAACTAAAAATGGATTTTAAATTTTGAATTATTTTTTGCATTTAAGATGAACTTTGAGTTTGGGTGTATTCAGAGACTTATAGTAGAATTTTGTTAGCCATTGGTTAACATTTTCAACAAAAATTTCCCCGTAGTGTTTTAAGTAATGTTGCTGAAGACATCCTACACCTAAACTGTAAGGATCACATGTTGTTGTAGCAGCTTGGAGACGCTGAGTTGATAATCCTTAAGTCTATTTATATTACAGACTTCGTTCGGGCATATATCCGATTATCGCGGGAACCTTATGTTGTTTTCATCCACTCAATGTTGTCCGGTTGTAAATTAACATTCGTCTGTTAATATCAGGGAATGGATGTTATTTGAGTTTGCCGTTTCTATTCTCCACTAGAAGCGCTGCATATCTGTTAATAGTCGTCATGGTGTTATGTCTATTTTTAGCTTCCCTGTTGACTTGTGTGATCAGATGTTGTTGTAGTGGTAGTGCGCCCGGTGAGTTATTTTTTTAGCTGCAGAAACTCGAATTATGATGAAATGTTGATGTTAAATTTTGCCGGTGCCATGGCTGGGAGTTGAACCCAGCACCTTCGGGATCCAAGACTAACGCACTAACCACTAAGCTACCGAAGGCCAGCTTACCGAAGGATCACATGATTTCCTATGCCGATTCATCATAAGAATGTACAAAATTGGGAAATATTTAAAAATGACCACTATACATACGTAAACTTTCAAATCGCTGATAGACGTATATTCTTCTTTTACCCCCTCTATCAGTATCGATTGTCAGAATCTTGTTACTTTGTTTGTGTTCCACAGTGTTATTAGATTATTAATTTAAATGCATTACATATTTTGGTAAAGCATAACTAAAAAATATAAACATTTCAATATACATTCTTAGATATCAGCATTTTAAACGAAGATTTGTCTCTTTAAAAAAATAAAATTCTATCACTGAACCCCGTGTTTAAGAAATCTTGTTGAAATATTTATATTTTATTGCTGTGCTTTTGGACGATAAGGGAGTGAACTTTAAGAATATGCAAATCAATCCATGTCATAAAATTCTGTATTTTCTAACAACAATCTTAACAAATCTCAAATTCCAATATAGAAAAGGAGCCAACATCTTTTAAAATCCTGCACAACAATATAAAATTCAAACAATGTTACCTTTTCGTTTTTCAGATTTTAACAGAACTATACAATCGAGTGCATAAAAATGAAGATAATTTCAAAAAAGGTTTCATTTTGGGAGGGCTGTATGGTCTGGTAGAATGCACCGCGCCCAAGATACTCTTATCTGTGGCACGAGTGGTATTGGCGGTAAGCTTTCTCCTTCACAAAAAGTACTTTATATTTTAATAAAATCCATGTATATCTTCTCCCTATAGCTTCGAGTTTCTGGCAGCAACTTAACGGGAGCCTGTAAACTAATTTTCAAAGTGGCACGCAATGAACAAAATGATAATTTATTTCATGAAAACGACATCTTAGAGCTACTTATCGATGGTTTGGGTCGTGCCAGTCCACTAGAAGATCCCGAGGCCTGCATTTATGGCTATGGTTCAATACGTTTCCTCACTTGCAGTACAAATCAGGAGAGAGCAGAATTAACAGCCATCAAAGATCTAAATCGTAATTGGTCTGAGCAAGTCGATTTGCCACGGAAGCCCAATACAGCTCCCAACTTGGGAGAATATCCGAAAATTTCGTATGAGAAAACTAAAACGGAATATGTACAAAAATTATCGAAACAAGATGCCTTGGTATTGCGTCTCTCACGACATGGGGCCGTACAATTGATGATTTTACATTTACAAATGTTAAATGAGGCGGGGGCGACCCGTAAATTAGAAGGTCCTCCTCTGCATTCGCTCTATCAATTGTCGGCTGCCTTAAGAACTTTAGCCGATGTGCGTAAGGTAATTTCATCTTTGGAGCATTTGGATATATCGCGACCCCATTTCGACAACACCAGTATACATTTGGAATTGGCTTGTCCGCATTTAATAAAAGCTGCAGAAGTCACTATCGGTGAGGTGGAAGTTCAGGCTAATATCATAAGAACTTTAAGGTAGGCAAAACAAAACAATGGAAGTTTTTCCTAGGGGTCTAATTAAAACATCTTCCAAAATTTTTAGTGTGCTTTCGGAAGATTGGGATTGTTGTCATGCCATGGAAAAATTTGCACCCCGCATTGGCATGCTTCTGGGACCCTGTTGTACTAATCACAATACCAGTAATGCTGAAAAATTATTATCCATTATAAGTCGTTTGGGCTATATTTTGGGTAATATAATGACCAATTATGATTTAGCTAGAATTCAGGTGAGTGAAAAACAAAAACAATTCTAACAATTAAGAAAGTTGTCGTCGAGTAATCGAGCTGATGTATACGGGATTACCGGAGAAATTAATTAGTCGATAGGTGCCAGAACATTTTGGAAAATTTTGGCCATTATGAAATAGATAATAGCTTTTGTAAAGGTACACTAAATTGTCGATTTTAAAAACTTTGAGAACATTAGTACAGAAGCTTTCGGCCAATTTAGTAAAAATTTGCTGCACTGCAGTCTCTTCAAGGATTTGTGAACATGGTTTATCCACTTTTGTATGATTTGGTTCATTTGAATGGAAGTTAACAAATGGAATGGAATGAAAGGGCCCATAAGTTTAGAGTTGATATACGTTTATTATTATGTCCTACGTTGCATTCTGTTTATTATTATGGAAGCTATAAAAGACATACAATTTCACAAAACTTTGACAAAATTAAGTAGTCATTTGGACAATGCTTTCGAAAATTATAGGGCTCAAATAACAAAGAAAGTCTCAAGATGGATATGGCCAACAAATATAGATAGTATTAGATTAGACCACTCCTTTGATGTGTTACTCGCTCGGCCCCAGAAAATGTTTATCATCCATCCTGTAAGATGAGGGTATAGACATTATTAAAACAATCTTATCTGTAGTAGAAAATAATACCATTTTTTTTGTTTCAGTTCTTTCACAATGATGTGGCCATGGAATATCTGCTAAATGTCCTGGAGAACTATTCCAAGGAGCCTTTGACCCTACACAATTCCCTGGGCGATACCGTATTAGATGTGCTCATAAAAATGATACGTGTAGTAGCAAACATGAGTGTTGACTCAGAAGTGGGACATGGTTTGGGAGACACACGTTCCCTGGGTGCAATTTTACTGGAAATACTTAAAACTACGCAGCAGCTAAAAAGCATTAAAATGGTATGTACGATTTATAATTAATAAACAATAATTAAAATTAACAAAAACTATGTATTACTTCCTTTTTATTCCAGAAACAAGAGCTACAGGAACTATGTCATGCCACATTGGGAGCTTTACATAATCTCTGCTTTTACCAAGACCAAATGACTACTACACCGTCTTTGGTGCTGGAATCCAAAGGCAGTTTACATTCCATCTTACCCGATTTGGCCACTCAATTAAGTTCTGTGCTCAAACATAGTCAAGATCAAATGTCACAAGTTGAGGCGGCTCGAGTTTTGGGCAATCTGACAAGAAACGAAAAAGCCCGCAAATATTTCTGCAGAGCCAAAGGCCTAAAGTTAATAATACAATTTCTTAACAATCCACAAACCAAAGAAATTCATGATCTTCAAGCCTGCACCATTGGCATTCTGGTGAATTTGTTGGGCGATGTAGAAAATCGTTTACCTTTCGTACAACTAAAAGGACCACAAATCCTTTTGAATTTACTGATTGACGCCTTAAAAACTCACGAAGATTGGTTTATGAGTACCATTATATGTCAAGCATATTGGAATCTATTCATTGACACTCCACATTTGGAGGATATGTGTGATGAATCTACATTAGAGGATCTCATTGATTTGTTGAGTGAATATTTGGATGACGACAAACTTATGCAAATGGATCAAATGTTTACGCAGCATCAAGTATGGGAGGATTTCACCATGGTATCCACCTATCTATTGGATCATTTACAATCGCACTATGGCCAACAAAGTGAAGGTGTTCATTCTCTGGAAGCCAGTGATTTGGAAAATGATGAGGACGATGTTTACATAGATGGAATATAAACAAAGAAAAAACATAAATTATTACTGAATCCTACAAAAAAAAAAACAAACAATTAATGTCACATTAAAATTGCATTGCATTCATTTTGGAATCGTGGCAAAATTGTTGTTGGTTTTTTCAAATCATTTCTTTAAGAAAAAATAAACTAATCTATACCCTTCTTATGTCCCCAATGATGTCAACCAACCAACTATCGTGGTAGGCTATCCCACCAAAAACAACATTACCTATGTTTAGATAGTATTGGTCGCGATTGTTATGACCACAACAACAATTATTAAAATCAATACACACCGAGACCAGACAAAACAGCAACAAATATTCAAACTTGTTCCGTCGTTTCTCTTTGTTATCAGCCGTTTTCTGTTTCCCTTGCCATGTTCGCATTTGTATTTGAATGAAATATTTTTCATATTTATGCGCTTGTTGAATATTAATAAGCTTTAAAATAGTTCCATTAACTGTTCGAATGGCATCTCTTATGGGGAGTACTACTACTACTGCCTTAGCGTCGTATTATTCATTTTTTAACACCGCACACGGAGGAGAGAGAGATGGCTTTTGAGACTTTATGATTCATTGTGGGCTTCAATGAGACTTCCGAACACACATATGATGTGTTTAGCCAACAAATTATTTATTTTCAGTCTGAACTCTAGAAGAAATGACACAACAAAGCCAATTTCTATCAAAAAGACAGACTTTAGCAGTTGGGGTATATAAAAATCAGATGTTACATATGTATTGTAATTATTCTGTTATATTTGTCAACGAATGATAATTACGCGATAATAGAGTTGATTAGTTTGTAGTGATTGGAGAAGAACCTATAGTATTTTTGTAGGAGGAATATGACAAATTTTACCATTTCTATTACCAACTTATGTATATATCAAAATTATTTACAGCCATGGGCAACAGATTGCTTTTAACAAGTAAGAAAGTTCATTCGTGTAATCCGACTTAAGAAACCCCACCTTCAGTCCCAAAATATATACATAAATGTATTAATGTTTTTGTTTTAATTAAATTATTTTCAATTTAAATCGCATTTAATACCACTAATGTATGTACTAGTATTAAAGTTAACTTTTGGTTCAAACTGGTCCATTTGTGTGGGATGTACCAAAGGGGCGTGCCAATAACGCCCACTTTTCACTGGACTCTAGGTAGTATATTAAAACATTACACTGTACAAAATTTCAAGTATTTGTATGAACTGATATTAAAGATATAAACAGTTAACTTTTGGTATAAAATGGTCCGTTTGTGTGGGAGGTACCAAAAGGGGCGTGGCATTTTTCTTGGAGTGGCAGCGACTAAAAAACTAATACTATGGAATTTCAGAAGATTCAGGTTAGATGTTATAGACAAATTAATATTTCCCTAAATGTTAACCCTTTGTGGGGGAGGTACTAGAAGGAGTGAACTTAGCCGGAGATAGAGCAACATATTATCGCACACCAAATTTGAAGTCAATCGGTAAAACCTTTCGAGAGTTATCGTGCGCTCCAGCCAGCAGGCAGACACACAGAAAGACGCACGGACATTGCTCAAATTACATAAAATGACCCAAATCGAATTTCCGCCAAACATACTTGTGGTCTCAGGTCACTCCTTCGATGTGTTACACTTTGGCTCTTAGCAAATGATATATACCCTCCTCTCTAAGGTGAGGGGATAACAAATAACATTGTACGTATTTGGTAATTTCGACAGCTTTCACAAGGATAAATCTGAAATGTTAAAGGTATTTCCCTCTGCTATTGAGTTATTATAAAAGACGCATGAGATCAGAAATTTTTCTGAAAACTATGAGCATAGAAATAGAAAATTAAAAAAAACGTTAAGTTCGGCCATGCCGAATCTTGCATTCAATTCTATTACTGGAAAAATCTTTGGATATGGAGCAAATCTTGAAACCATCCTTTTCGTTTAAGCAAATTAATAGAAAAACGAACGCTGCAATTTTTAGCCAAATTTTACGCCCCAAAGGTATAAAAAGGGGTGTGACAACTTCGCCCATTTTTCTCGATGTGATAGCGACTAATAAACTAATACTATGTGTGGAATTTCAGAATATTCGAATAGGTAGTATAAATGTTATTAAAGAATCAATATTTCACTACATTTTAAACCTTTGTGTGGGTACTAGAAGGTGTGGACCAATATGGCCCATTTTCGAACTTAGCCGGAGATAGAAAAAAATATTACCTCATACCAAATTTGAAGTCAATCGGTAACTCCTTTTGAGAGTTTTTGTGCGCACCAGCCAGCAGACAGACAGACAGACAGACGGACGGACGGACATCGCTCATTAGACTTAAAACGACCCAAAACGGATATCCACCGAACATACTTAGGGTCTTAAGTCTCTCCTTCGATGTGTTACACTTTTGGGTCGTAGCAAATGATATATGTTTCACTAAAGTGAGGGTATAAAAATTGATTCTCCCGTAAAATTTTTAAACATTTAAACGCGCCTTCTCGTTTCTGATGACGATATTTATTTTTTACATTACTGTTTTTTATATAAAAGGGAAAACTTATACAAAATTTGAAAAATTTGATGTCACTAATCATCTCGCCTTAAAATTTGAACCGGCTCTTTTTGTCTATTGGCTTTCATGTAACTTGGATGAATTTGAGAATCACCATAGTGACCTTTTTTCTCTTAATACTCTCAAATTGTTGTTTTTGGTGACTGTAATTATAATTTATCCAGTGTACCTAAGGTCAATTTGTTCCGTTCTATCTGTACCAGGTCAAACTTGTCTATTGCTCAAAATGAATTGATTGATTTAGGCTTGTTATACGGACCAGGTACACTGTCGGTCTGCTTCTGACCATGTACTTATATTTGCTTCATCTTCTTTTAGCTACCGCTGTTTAGCAGATTTCATTGGGTATCGAGATTATGAAACTATTGTTTGGGATGGTTCGTTTTTATTCCTACGTGACTTTGATCCTAAAGCTGTTTATTGCGCCTTGGATGTTGATACTAAATGTTCTCATGTCTTTCTCTCATTAGTAACCTTTTTCTGTGTTCCAATTGTTCCAAAAGGTGTTCGTTTTCGTCATAATGTCTGGATGGAGGTAAATTGGAGAACTTTTTGTAAATATCATAATAGAGCTAAAACTTTCGCAGAGCAAAAGCAAGGCACTTCATTAGGTTTTTTAAGGTCTTCACTCTTCCTGTTTGTGGAAGGTTGTGAGAACTTCTGTTGTTGTTATACCAGCTTGGAGACGCTGAGTTAAGATTGACGACTTCATAAATTTTGAAATTTTTTTTAATATTTTTATGTTATAAAAAGGGTTTTAAAAGGTTAGTTCATGGATACCAAAAACATTTGTTTTGGCGTAAAGATGACAAAGCTAGAACTTCATAAATATGACGAAAATGATGTGACGACGTCTACGACGCCAACTGGAATAAGGGCGATTAGCAGATTACTTTTGCCAACCTTGTTCGGTGATTACTTTTGCCCGATTTGACAAGTGCAGAAGAAACTGTATTTTATATCCGAACCGTACGAAATTCGGCTAAATGTATTTTCCTCTTACATTAATTAGCACCGTGAGCTCTGTGGAAGCTGTATTTTATATCCGATTAGTACGAAATTCTGAATAAACACTACCAAATCGGTTCAGATTTAGATATAGATTAAGATACATATATAGAAGTTGTGCTTTACTTCCGATCATTACAAAAGATATAGATATATGCATCTAGTATTTATAGGTTTATGCAGTATTTAAGCGCTATTGAAAGTGTATTTTACGTCCGAACTTTATATAAATTGTCAGAAAAGAGGTATTTGTTATTTAGTCCCATCTATTTGTTCCTTCCGATAACCTTTCTAGATTTTGTTTATTATAATCAACATTATTCCAAATTATTATCGCAATGGCTCCTTTCGCATTGTTATGGTGGTGTAGGATATTATATAATAGGCCCCGGTCGACTTTCTGTCCATTTATCGCGGGAATTTGTTGTTGTAGCAGCCTGGAGCCGCTGAGTTGGTAATCCTTAAATATATTTCTATTACAGACTTCGTTCAGGCATATATCCGATTATCGCCGGAACCTTATGTTGTTTTTCATCTACTCAATGCAGTCCCGTTGTAAATTAACATTCGTCCTTTAATTCCTGGGAATGGATGTTATTTAAGTGTTACCGTTTCTATTCTCCACTAGAAGCGCTGCATTTCTGTTAATAGTCATCATGGTGTTATGTCTATTTTAAGCTTCACTGTTGACCTGGGTGATCAAATGATAGTGTAGTGGTAGTGCGACCGGTGAATTATTTTTAGCTGCAGAAACTAGAATTATGATGAAAACATGAATTGTTGATGTTAAATTTTTCTAGTGCCGCGGCTGGTAATTAAACCCAGCACCTTCGGGATCCAAGTCTAATGCACTAACCACTGAGCTACCAAAGGCGGGAATTTGCTGTTTATAATGGTATTGATTCTGGTTCGTTTCCCCATTATTCTGTTGTTAATATCAATACAACAGTCAATATCAATAATACTTCTATAACATAATGCAAATATTAAAGTAAATATTCTATAACACGTGAATTTAACGCCATTCCTTCGTAAATACTAGCGTTCTACACAAAGTGCAAATACACATGCATGTCGCTGTGCCTTGAAGATATCAGACATATGTCGTCGGCATATGCGATAGCTTTCAGATGATGTTAATACTCATAACTTTAACAATGTAACACGAGGGTTGCTATATATATGTCTGCCTAGGCAACACTAAGTGTTGCCTGGCGCCATCTGACATTTCCATTGGAAAGTTTGACATTTTTTAGCATAAACAGAACGTTTTGACGTACGACCATCATTTGTGTTGTTTACAGTAACTTGAAATAATTAATTTGGCAAAAAAATGGAATTAACTCGTGAACATTTTCGTGCGATCATTTTTCAAAATTTTCGACGTGGATTATCACGAAAAGATTGCATCGATTAACTTAAATCTTTGTATGTCGATGAAGCACCATCCTATAGCACTGTGAAAAACTGGTTTAATGAATTCAATCGTGGCCGACGCTCGCTCTACGACGAAGGTCGTCCAAAAACGGCCGTTGTGCCAGAGAACATTGATGCCGTGCGTGAACTGATAATGCAAGATCGTCATGTGACATACCGTGAGATAGAGCATCCTTGGGCATTTCTTCCACAAGCATACATTCGATATTGCATGAACACCTGGCCGTAAAAAAGGTTTGTTCTCGTTGGATCCCGCACAATTTGACAATCGCTCAAAAAAAGGCTCGTGTCGATTGGTGCAAAGAAATTTTGAAAAAATACGATAGCGTTGCTTCAAAAGACGTTTATAAGATCGTCACAGGTGACGAATCGTGGATCTATGCGTATGACCGGAAACAAAACAGCAATCGAACGTGTTGGTCTTCGAAGACGAGCCCAATCCAATGAAAGTTGTTCGTGGAAGAAGCACTTCGAAGCAAACGGTCGCCTGTTTCTTCGGCAAAACTGGTCAAGTGGCGACTGTTCCGCTTGAGCAACGTAGGACGGTCAATTCTGAGTGGTACACCACAATTTATTTGCCTGAAGTCTTCGGAGAAATTCGAAAAACGAGAGCTCTCACACATCGGCTCAAACCAGCGCCATTCAAGAAAAAAATGGGTGGTCAACGATTTTCGTCGCCAGAAGATGCTGTTGAAGTCTTCAAGAACCATGTTTTGGAGGTGCCTCAATTGGAGTGGAAAAAGTGCTTCGACAGTTGGTTTGAGCGCATCCAAAAGTGTATAAATCGTGCTGGAGAATACTTTGAAAAACAATAAAACCATTTTTGATGATAAATATTCGTATTTTCATTATTGGCTTTCACAATGAAATAAGGTGGAAATAACAGTGGATCTTTTTAAAGATTCTTTTTAAAAAAGCAAAAAAATAACAAAAATCATTTTTTTTTGTGTCATATGATTGGTTCATTCGGAAGAGCAAACATTTCCATTATTTATGGAAAACGATTTGATTCCTGTCCTGATCAATATGATAATTGAATCCTGGCTTAGCAATAGCGCATCCTGTCGTCCCAATTTTTCCAAGACCTTGGTGGCGGTTTCTGTCTCTATCTCACGAACTGCTTTCTCTATATTCGCCTTAAGCCTCCTTAGGCCTGAATGGTCAATGATTTGTTTCCATAACATTGGCCCTAACGGACACCACAAAAAAGTCTAAAGGCGTCAAAACACAGACAATTGAAAAAAAATCGAAGAGAAACCTCTAGGTGGACCACACTTTTTATTTTTTCTTCCAAATGACTTACTGACTCCCCAGATGCGAACATTTGTAGCCGATCTGGCTGAACTACTAATTTTGCCGCAAAAAGTTCGCACACCTGAGCTAAGTCACATGCAATATTGCATTCCGCATTTCTCACATTTAAAGATTGTCTACACCGCTATATGGGAGACAAAAATCATATAGACATAAATATTTAGTATTAAAATTATTTGTGGTTTTAAAGCCGGAAATTCTTCGAATTTTTAAAAACGCTACTGTTGGCATTAGAAACGATTACAGTATCCAAGAAAAAACATATGTGAGCTGATATGCTTCACACCTCTCGCAGAGTGATGTGTCAAAATTAAAAAAAACACACACAACACGGGCCAATTGTTTGTTGATGACGATAAACAAATCTGTATCTCAAGTGGCCACGAAACCAAAAGAAAAGAAAACAACTACAGCGCTCATCAACAAAGTTACTCTAGCAGAAAATTTGTAACAACAGAAAGAAAAGAAATCCTCAGCCAAAAGGTAAAGAAAAGAAAATTCATGTAAAATGATTCCCATGGTCGAAAATTAGACAAAAATACATAGATGAAATAGAATTAGCGAAAAATAAAAATAAATAAATATAACAAATATTAAGTGAGAGGAGCGTAAGAAATAAAAACGCAAACAAAAAAATATATTAAACGTCAGCTCCACGGACGTAGACGACGATGATGATGTTGAACGTTGATGATGACACATCGTGGTGGCCCCCACTTTCCCCTTCCCCACCCTTCGTACAGTACACACACTCCATGAAACATCAAACAAATAAAGTCAACAAAAATGCGAGAAATGTTAAAAACACTCGCAAACAAACAGAAACAACAACAAAACTCAAAATTTTCGGGTAGAAAAGGTAGAAAATTACGGATTGTGCAAAAAAGACAAAAGTGCAAAAAGACAGTATGAAGATTCGGTGTAGTGTGGTGGTTATTGGTGGTGGTCGATGGGTTACAGATTGGCATTTTTGGGGTTAGAATTCTAAATTCGCAAGTGAAGAAACGAAACAAAAGAACAACAAAACAAAAAAATGTAGAAATTGCCAACACCAAGTAAAGGAGGAAGTAAAGAAGGGCCCCTCCTATGCAAGAAAATACTACACCCACACACTTTGTTCTTGCTTACAACAACAGCAACCACAGAAATGTAAGACACACCACAAAACTGAATGATGAATGCAAAGTGCAAGTTTAAGGCAAATAGAAAAAAGAGAAACAGGTCTTTTTTTCCTTAGCCTCCGTACCTCCTCCCTCTGTCCTTCCGATGATGAGTAATATTTTTCAGATTGTCCCTTAGCCATAATCCATTGCAAACTCGCAAATGGCTCTTTAAGCCCAACACATTGTAGGTACTTTTTATAATACTTACCATAAGTTTTCTTTGTCAGCATTTGCGGCAGCATCCTTTTTCTTTGATGTAAAGGATGATGTCAGAGCAGCATTACTGCCATTCACTTGTATACCCATATCCAACGCCATCTTCAACAGCTAACCAACCGAAGACGATGATGGATGGATAATTGGTGAATCTGTGTAACCAACACAACTCCTCTGGTTAACAGAAAGAATCACTTCCCTGGCAGCAATATTCCGGCAATCAATTAGTGACAAAATTAACCAATTCTTTTTTTAAGGGAAAACTATAAACGTATCGGATGACGGATGTTTTTGTTTTACACTCCCTCTTGTGTTGTAAAATTGAATTGATGTTTTAAGATCTATGCTCTCTTCTTATTAAACAACTTTTGGACCAAATTCTCTCTTTTTTTACAATCTTTTGTCTATTGCCTTTGAATGGAGGCAAACAAACAGTAATATATATTTTTATTTTAGCCGCTTCGTTCCAATCGTCAATCGTGATTTTTACTGGCTTTTTATTAGTGTTACCGCTTTTAGCTGCCCCTCTTTTTTTCTTTCTATTTTCAAGTCCAATTGGGAGTTTTCGTTTTCTTTTTTCTTTCTTTCTTCTTTGTGGTTTTTTGCTTTTGCCTTTTTTGAACTGTTAACACAATGATGACTTTCTTTTTAATATATTCCTCAGTGATTTGCTTGTTTCAAATATTTTATTAAAAAGGGTTTTGTTAAAATTTTTCTGGTAGCACACACAATGGGCAATTGTTTTTATTAAAATTTCTCAAAAATCTTAATTAGGTTTCACACAACATCACGGTGAGAAAAATTACGTTCTCCTGTTCGTTTTTGTGCTGTATAAAGATTGAAGATTGTAATTTGCAAAGTCGCAAAGTTGCACAAAGAGTAGTTATCTCCGTTACTCTTATGTAATTGATTGGTGATAGTGGGAGCATAGAAGAGAGTGGTACTGCTCTAGACAGCTGATGACAAATGGTTGTATTTTGGGATATAAATAATAGGTATTAATGGGGTTAGTGGCATAAACGTATCGTAACGTCAAACGCATATTTTTCAACAAAGATGTTTCGAGTTGAAACAAATCGCTTTGTCCATATTCACACTTAAATTTTCCCCGCAGAATCGCAGTGTTTGTTGGAGAGGGACGCATTAGGTAAGGGGGTAACTGTAACCGACTGCGTCCCTCTCCCACAAACTTTGCAATTCTGAGGGGAAGACTTGTTAGTGTGAATATGGACTTTCATGTTTGTTGTCTTGACCATAGTAGGCGTGTTTTCGTTACACCATAAGTGCTTAATTTGTATGGGGAGCTAAGCACTTTTAAGCACTATTAGTTCCCGATGAAGTTTGGTGCTTGTGTTCATGTCTTAATCGAGTTGATGTTGCCAGATTGGGCACCCTATATGTAGCAATATGGCATCCCATTTTTGGAGAGATTTTATCAATTATTGTGAATTAACGGGAAGAAGAAGTACAAAAATGGGAAATTATTTTAATATTTGCAAAAGAGTGTAAACAATTGAACATAGAATAGTAAATAGGCATGTTTTCGTTACAAGCTAGCACTTTTAGTTTAGCACTTTGCAACGAAAACAACTGACTTCCACTAACTGGCACATAAGCATTAAGTGGCGGATTTTCACTATCTGGTAGCAATGGTGTCATGAGTTGCGAAGAAATAACAGTGTGAAACAGACAAACAATTCGTGAAAAGTATTTATTAAACATATATTTACTATTCTATGTTCAATTGTTTACACTCTTTTTGCAAAAATTAAAATAATTTCCCATTTTTGTTCTTCTTCTTCCCGTTAATTCACAATAATTGATAAAATCTCTCCAAAAATGGGATTCCATATTGCTAAATATAGGGTGCCCAATCTGGCAACATCATACTCGATTAAGACATGAACACAAGCACCAAACTTCATCGGGAACTAATAGTGCTTAAAAGTGCTTAGCTCCCCATACAAATTAAGCACTTATGGTGTAACGAAAACACGCCTAATATATGTTTTATAAATACTTCTCACGAATTTTTTGTCTGTTTCGCACTGTTCTTTCTTCGCAACACATGACACCGAATTTTTTGTCTGTTTCGCACTGTTCTTTCTTCGCAACTCATGACACCATTGCTACCAGATAGTGAAAATCCACCACTTATTGCTTATGTGCCAGTTAGTGGAAGTCAGTTGTTTTCGTTGCAAAGTGCTAAACTAAAATTGCTAGCTTGTAACGAAAACATGCCTAGTATTTCCCATTAAGTGTGTTTCGTATTTCGCAGTATGGCATCTCATTTTTAGAGAGATTGTTGTCAATTATTGTGAATTAACAGGAAGAAGAACAAAAATGGGAAATTATTTTAATATTTTCAAAAAGAGTGTAAACAATTGCATATATAATAGTAAATTTATGCTTTATAAGTACATTACACGATTTTTTTGTCTGTTTCGCAGTGTTCTTTCTTCGCAACTCATGACATCATTGCTATCAGACTGTGGAAATCCGAAACTTACTGCTTTTTTGCCAGTTAGTGGAAGTCAGTTGTTTTTGTTGTAAAGTGCTAAACTAAAATCTCTAGCTTGTAACGAAAACATGCCTTTTATATATTTCGGCAATTTTTTCCAAGCAAGTGTCAAAGTTTGTGGGAGAGAGAGGCAGGCGCAAAGAGCTCTTTGACTCTCTCTCTCCTACAAACTTTGACACTTGCTTGGAAAAAATAGCCGAGTGTGAATCTGCACTAAGTACATACTTTTGCCAGATCG
This sequence comes from Eudasyphora cyanicolor, assembly GCA_963930755.1. NCBI lineage: Eukaryota > Metazoa > Arthropoda > Insecta > Diptera > Muscidae > Eudasyphora > Eudasyphora cyanicolor. The sequence goes on along the minus strand of OZ005736.1, from coordinate 51,599,781 downwards.
GACAACGTTATCAACCCTATTAAAGTGCTGATAATGTACGGAAAATGACAGATTGTTAGGCAAAGGTGATTTGACAGTTCGGACGATTGCAAGAAAACCTTACGATTTCATATATTTACAATAGGCATGTTTTCGTTACAAGCTAGCAATTTTAGTTTAGCACTTTGCAACGAAAACAACTGACTTCCACTAACCGACACATAAGCAATAAGTGGTGGATTTTCACTATCTGGTAGCAATGGTGTCATGAGTTGCGAAGAAAGAACAGTGCGAAACAGACAAAAAATTCGTGAAAAGTATTTATAAAACATATATTTACTATTCTATGTTCAATTGTTTACACTCTGTTTGCAAATATTAAAATAATTTCCCATTTTTGTTCTTCTTCTTCCCGTTAATTCACAATAATTGCTAAAATCTCTCCAAAAATGGGATGCCATATTGCTAAATATAGGGTGCCCAATCTGGCAGCATCATACTCGATTAAGACATGAACACAAGCACCAAACTTCATCGGGAACTAATAGTGCTTAAAAGTGCTTAGCTCCCCATACAAATTAAGCACTTATGGTGTAACGAAAACACGCCTAGTATTTCCCATTAAGTGTGTTTCGTATTGCATATATAATAGTAAATTTATGCGTTATAAGTACATTACACGATTTTTTTGTCTGTTTCGCACTCTTTCTTCGCAACTCATGACATCATTGCTACCAGATTGCAGAGAACAAAGCCGAGGCAAAATTGTCGGCGGCGGCGGCTTGTCAAAAATGAGTCGGCGGCGGCGGCTTTTCGGCTTGATTTCGGCTTACGATTTATTGCGCAACATAACAGATAAACATTTATTGTACAACTTAGTTGGAAGTATGAGCACAGTGTAAAAATAGATTTTTCCCTTAAAAATTAAATCGAGCAAAAGAGAAATAATTAAAAAATTGTCTGAAATTAAATATCTTTGCTGTACAAACGTATATCTGACAAATCTAGAAAGATCTGAAAGACTTCTTCTATTTGAAGTTTATTTTATATGCCTTCCAAAATATTTTGAATGTTACTACTTTCACTCGTCGAGTAAAAAGCGGTAAAGGAAAAGACATTTTGTAAATTCTCTCTTAAATTTGCCTAATACTTTTACTAGTTCATTGATCGAAAAAAGTAAACACAAAGTTAAATTAGTTTTCTAAATTTTTTCTTTTCTATAAAAATATTTATTTTTTGTTATAGTAAAACTTGAACACATTTTGAACACAAAGCATAATGCAATACAATATTAAATTTATATTTGTAAATTTTTGATATTAAATACCGATTATTTTCAATTCCACCGGTCGACACGATTTTGGGTTTGGCTAAGTGTAAAATTTTGGTTTCTTTTTTGTTACTAATAAAGCGAAAAAATGCTTTGTTTGCTAAAATCTATTTTGTAGAAATTAGAGCAAATTTTCGAATTTCAAGAAAATGGAATTGTTTTCCTCTCTACAACATTTTATATTATACATCGATTTTCTTCGGAATGGTCTCATTTTATTCATTACCGATCAGACTTTACTATAAAATCATAAAAATATAACATTATTTAAAAATTAAAATCAAAAAAAATAGTATTTTTTCGCAATATTTTGTAAGATATTGTGGAAACCGCTGAACGGATAGAAAATTGCATTGTAGGAAGTTGAATACTTAATTTGATTTTTTTCCGGAACCAATTAGGAGAAATGGTTCTCTAGTTATGCCATAATATGTGGTTCAACCTCTTTTCTTTCTTAGCCTAAAGGATTATTTCTTAGATTTCTCGCGATAAATCGTGATATTGAAAAAATGATCCGAATTGGTTCAGGAAAGTGTTAAAGAATTCAAAACTAAGTAGCCTTCAACTTCTTCTATTCCATTTTCCATCCGTTCGGCCTTTTCGACGATATCCTATTGTGAAAAATCCTACACTCAAAGAATTTTGTGAGTATCATTAGCAAAAAAGTTTGTTGTTTCAACAGACTGTGTCTGCTGAAAAAGGGAAAGCAGACTTCGTCTGTTATTTTAGCAACCCTATGGTTGTTATTTTAGCACATAAATTTGCCTGCTACTGTAGAAAACTAGAACAGTCATTTTAGCAAACAATTTTGCTATTATTTAACAGAAAAAAGCGGCTGGGAGAACAAACTGTTTTTGTTATTCTAGCATACGTTTCTTTCTTTTTTATTTTAATAAAAGAAATACAAATTTTATATTTTCCTGATATTTGAGAAGAGTATATCAACCAGGACTCCAACCTGAAGTAATTCAGCCCATGTATTGATAAGCGTTTCGATCTGTGAAATCTGTATGTATGCTTGATCTAAAAATATAAATGAAAAATAAATCATTTAATAAAATTGAATAGCAACTGGAGTATCTACAAACAATACTTACCGGTCACTGGCATTAACGATTATCTTCTTTTTGTCCGAAGGATAAATATCGGGTGTTTTTTATAGGGGTATAGAACTTCGAATTGAAATAAAACACAAGAAAATCGTTTTAAGGTCCATCAATTTGGCTTTATTGGAAGGATAATTTTATGCCATTAATGTTTAAATATGATTTCGGGCATGTGGCCGCCGCGGCTGGCTCGAATAAAGCCAATTCTACAGGTCCAATTTTCAACCACTTTTTCGAGCATATGGAGCCGTATGTCGGCAATAACGCCACGAATGTTGGCTTCCAATTCCCCTAACGTTTCTGGTTTGTTGGCGTAGACGAGCGACTTCACATATCCCCAAAGAAAATAATCCAATGGTGTCAAATCACACGATCTTGGTGGCCAATTGACAGGTCCATTCCGCGAAATTATGCGCTCATCGAATGTTTCCTTCAATAAATCGATTGTGACGTGCGCTGTGTGGCATGTAGCGCCGTCTTGTTGGAACCATAACTCATCCACATTCATGCCATCCAATTCGGGAACAAAATAGTCGGTTATCATGGCTCTATACCGGTCTCCATTAACGGTAACTGCCTCTCCAGCATTATTTCGGAAGAAGTATGGCCCAATGACTCCACCAGCCCATAGAGCACACCAAACAGTCAGTTTTTGTGGATGTAATGGCGTCTCAAGGGCTCATGTGGATTCTCTTCACTCCAAATGCGGCAATTTTGCTTGTTGACGTAGCCTTTCAACCAAAAATGAGCCTCATCACTGAACAAAATTTTGCGATGAAAATCAGCAACTGAACCATTATTTTCGAAATAAATTTGCACGATTTGCAAGCGTTGTTCTTTTGTCAACCTGTTCATGATGAAATGGCAAACCAAACTGAACATAAATGACATTAGAGTTGCCAGATTTGACCACAAAATGCCAGTTTTATCTCTATTCGAAAAACAAAGCTGTAAAAAAAACACCCAGTATAAAGAACATGAATCGTACGACATCGACGCGAACTCCGTCAATATTGGCCAATGTGTTGGGTTTACCCTATAGACACGGTATCTAATTGTACATGCCCGGAGCCATAGCATTGGGCAAAATTATCTTATCGATGGATTACGTCCCAATTAGACTAAATTATCCCGAGTTTTTTGGAGCCAAAAGGTTACTTCGCTATGTTGATATTAGCAAACATCGTTGAAGCATATGATGTAAAAAAATTAATGTTGCCATTTCTGGTGATACAGGTTTAATTAATGAAATAAGTAAACAAAATCACAAAACAATTACTTACGATGTTGCAGATATTTTCGTTAGGACCACACTTCTAAGAGGTCTATAAGATTTAGAAAAGTAGACACGGAAAGAAATTGCTAGTCCATCGCTATCACAAGTTCTTTGTATGGACAGCATATATTTAGTTTACTTTTGTAGCCGTATTAAAGTAGAGGGTTTTAATAGGACACTGCTTGCTGAGAATCATGAAAACAACCAGAAATAAGACTAAAGGTGTGTACAGACGATTGCCAGATCGGCAAACGTTATCAACCCTGTTAAATTGTTGCAAATGTACGGGAATTGACAGGTTGTTAGGCAAATGTTAATTGACTGTTCAGACGATTGCAAGAAAACCTTCAAATTTCATATATTTTGTTAATATTTATATGCAGGATTGCCAATTAAAATATTTTATAGGCAGTGTTGCCAATAAAAAGTTTTTCTGGCAATGGCGCCGTTGTCACATGCATAAACTTCGCACATCAACAAATCTGCAAATTATCTCACAATGACTTTTCTGCCAACGTTGTACGTTCACAGGGTTGCATTTTTCCGCCATTTTTCGGACAATGTTGTCCGATCAGGCAATCGTCTAAACATACCTTTACACAATCATAGAGAAATTTGCAATTTGTGTACGCTTACCTGTTGCAACTTGATTAATAGATCCTCCAAGGCATACACAATTTCGCCTTTTTTTTAGCCATTTGTAAGTGTTGTCGAAGCTGTCCCGGAACCCTTTTACTTATTAAAATCATTTGCATTATCTTCGCGGAATGCTTTTTTAATGCGAATTAACAAACAGAACGAAAATTTCAATCCAATTCAATTTGTTCGGCGTAAAATATTTATTCTTCAAAGGGTGTTACTTAAATAGCCGGCGTCGGCGCACGATGTCTGTCAAAGAGGCAATATTGAATGCTAGTGAAAGCATATTACGTCTGTCAATATTTCTTGATAAGTCCGAATTTACACTAGGCAAGTTTTTTCAGCAGCTTACCATCAAATTCTCTTTTGAACTTGCACGAATAACTCAAAACGATTCACACGGGGCAATTCGGTGTTTGTTGGAAATAAAGGCAGCAAAGTGCGAATGAAAAACACAAAATGGATTGCCAGTACAAGAAACTACTTTCCCCATTGTCCAGATTCACACTCGGCAACTTTTCCAAGCAAGTGTCAAAGTTTGTAGGAGAGAGCTCTTTCCGCCCGCCTCTCTCCCTCAAACTTTGACACTTGCTTGGAAAAAGTTGCCGAGAGTGAATCTGAACATTATCTTCCGTATGCCTCTATGTCCAGATTCACACCCGGCAACTTTTTCCAAGCAAGTGTCAAAGTTTGAATTTCCGGGTGTGTTGAGGTGTCTATGTTCGTCCCAATTTACACGAGGCAATTTTATCAGCTGTTTAATGGTGTTTGTAGGGGAGGCAGTTGGAAAGGGAGGGGAAAAAACTCTCGTACTCGATTGAACGTTTTGTTTTTCATTCGCACTTTGAAACAACAACAATACACACAGGAATAGCCGTGGAAACCGTATAAAAATCGTCTTTGCACAGAATGATACAATCTTGCGAAATTTTCTCTTAATACTCACCCTAAGCCTTTAGGTATTCTCTCGTTTTTTTTTAACTTTTTTTGCATACACAATACTTAGTCCTAGATCACACGAGGCAATTTCTTCCAAGCGGAAAGTGCTCTCTGTATCTTTCCTACAAACTTTGACACTTGCTTCAAATAAAATTGCGTTGTGTGAATCAGACTTTATAAACATTTTTACAAATCGCACATAAAATATTAATGTTTAGCTTTGGTTTCATTAAAATATAAAAAATTAGAAACTAAAATCTAAACACAATAGATTAATTTTAATTGTATGTCCGGAACTAAGATTTTGAAATCGTCAAATCATATTCGTTATCGATTTATGTTTTACTTTTTGCAGTTTTAATCGACTCCTATTTCCAATATTTTTAAAATCCAATAAAAAAATAAAAATATTGAGAACCGTAACTCGAAAACAGATATCGCCGAATAATTATTTAATTTTTTTTAAATATACTTTTCTGATCTCACGAATGACCTTAACCTTTTTGATTTTCAATGGTAGTTGAACTTTATCATGTAAATTATTGCAACTTTTGTCTTATTTTCACATATTTTGATTAACAGCAAACATTTTCAGCAAACTGCAAATTTTTCAGCAGTGCGTTTGCTAATGCAAAACTGCAAACTTTTTGCTATTACAGCAGAAAATGTGCTGTATTAGCAGAAAAAATGGTTGCTAAAAATTAGCAGACGTTGTTTGTTAATAACAGCAAACAATTTTTTTTGGGTGTATCATAAAACATAATTGGTTGAACGAAGTAGTATTACGTAGCACTGAAATAATAATGAGGTAACCTGGTCTTATAAGTCCGAATTTACACTAGGCAAGTTTTTTCAGCAGCTTATCATCAAATTCTCTTTTGAACTTGCACGAATAACTCAAAACGTTCAGGGAGAGTTTTTTCCCCCCTCTTGCCGACTGCCTCTCTCTCCTACAAAACGCCGATAATCTGCTGAACATTCAGCCAGTGTAAATCCGGACTAACATTGTGCACTTTATTTTTAAGCTCACAGTATAACTGGGGACAACCAAGGGGATTAAATGTTAACTCAGACAAAACTGAAATATGTCTATTTACAAGGAAAGCGAAGATACCGCGTTTTGTCGAGCCTCGATTCCTGGTTAACAGTTGTTATATCTAAACAGCAAAATACTTGGGAGTAATCTCGATTCCTGGTTAAAGCACGGTACTATGTTCCGGTTTCACGCTGAAATCCCATACAAAAATCAAAGTTGTGAAAAAATGAGTGAAATTTTTTCATTTGTGGTACTATATTTTTTCAACATTAATTTTGTGTTGACACGATGGCAATGCTTGTGAGGCATCAGAAGACAGGGTAATACAATGTTACAAATAACAAAATAATTTAACATTGTTGTACGAATATAAATAATAAAATGATGTTTTGATGAACCGAAAAAGATGCTTTATTATTATTTTTAAGGATTTACATTATATTTGTTGACATATATAAATTATACTTCCATCCATAACGGAATTTCTTCTTCCAACTCCTATGGCTGGCAAGAACTCACTATTTTCTTTATAACAATTTAAAAACGAGATCACAGGCACTGCCCGTGATCTCGTCGCTTCGGTAGCGTTAGCCGTCCAGAAAGTTTTTCCAGGCTTTTCGGCACGATTCTTCTTACATACAAACGTAAATGTACATAAGTATTTACAAGACAAATTCCACATTATTACATATAGTTACATGTCCTTCCAGTGTTTTGCACATTTTTTGCTTTGCTATCTGATCGGAATGTCGTTCTTCTCGTTTATTCGATATACATAATTATTTTCCGTTCCAAATCATTACATTAATTTTCTTTATTACGGATAATTTAATTTAGTGTTCTTTATTAGGAAATTTTATTGCTAATATTTACAACAGTTGATTTTCTCGCGGACAAATATGAATATAAATAAATAGGAGTACAATGCTGGCGGCTTCAATTTGTTGCGGCGCAAAATGTCAATTTCTTAAGGTAAGTACAGACGATTTGTGAATTTACAACCGTGTGAACATACAATTTTTGTTTTGCAACGTTAGCAGAAAAGTCATTGCGAGATAATTTGCTGATTGTTATATGTGCGAAGTTTATGCATGTGACAACGGCGCCATTGCCAGAAAATCATTTTATTTGCAACACTGTCTATAATGTATTTTTAATGGCAATCTTGCATATAAATATTTACAAAATATATTGTAAATATATGAAATTGTAATGTTTTCTTGCAATCGTCTGAACTGTCAATTCACCTTTGCCTAACAATCTGACATTGCCCGTATATTTGCATCACTTTAACAGGGTTGATAATGTTTGCCGATCTGGCAATCGGCTAAACTCAGCTTTACGTTGAAAAAACACAGTACCACAAATGAAAAATTTCGCTCATATTTTTACAACTTTGTTGTTTGTATGGGATTTCAGCGTGAAACCGGAACATAGTACCGTGCTTTAGACAATTGTTATATCTAAATACGCAAAATACTTGGGAGTAACCTTGAATCAGAAACTGAGTTGGAAATACATATCATATTGGAGAAAGAATTACCAATTGTCTGGACTCCTTCCTCACACAAACAATTTCCATTTTTTGACAACTACATATTCTTAATTGTTTTTTGCCAATTGTTTTATATAAAATCAGGGTAAGCATGATTAAACCAATAAATCAATGGCAAAGTGCAATATACATGTATTGCAAAAAGTTCAACATATGGGCTGTCTAGGCATAAGCGGGACAATTAAAACCGCACCAATAGACATCCGTATAAAGTATGAGGCAGTTCATACAGAAAGACGTCTTCAAGTGATGGGTGAACGAATAAATTGAGGCCACAAGTCTATGTCAGAAGATTTTAGAATCTCTAGTTGGTCACATTCAGACACCAGAAATCTCCGACCGCATTCCTGAAGTACGGCTAGCAGCTACCTTTGATTAAATAGTGCCAGACAGACGCTTCTACGAAATCAGATCACTGGTTCATGTGTCAGTGGGAAAGACGAATGGGTCCAAAATAGAAGGAAGGACGGGTCTGGGACGTTTTTGGGTGAGGAACCAGAAGTCGAGCTTTACTTCCACCTCCCAGACCATAACACGGTAATTTTTTCCAAGCAAGTGACAAAGTTGGTAGGAGAGAGAGGCAGAGAGCTCTTTGCGCCACCTTCTCTCCCCTTAAGCACGGTACTATGTTCCGGTTTCACGCTGAAATCCCATACAAAAATCAAAGTTGTGAAACAATTTGTGACATTTTTTCATTTGTGGTACTATGGTTTTTCAACGTGAGAAATTGACATTTTATGCCGCTACAAATTAATTGAACGCCGCAAGAAATTTAATGCCGCCAGCATTGTGCTCCTATTTATTTATATCAGAGATCGGCAAAACAGCGCCCATGGGCGGCTCTCTCCTCTCACACATTGAATGAGTGTAAACGAATTCATTCAGTTTCATTGAGAGAGAGAAATGTTTTTGTTATGATTGTATGCGTGTGCCGATCTCTGATTTATATGCATGCTTGTCCGCGAGAAATTCAATTGTTGTCAATCTTAGCGATAAAATTTCGTAAAGAATACAAAATTAAATTATCTGAAAGAAAACTAATACAAAGCTTTGGAACAGAAAATAATTATGTATACTGAATAAACGAAAAGAGCGACATTGGACATTGGATAGCAAAGCAAAAAAAAGTGCAAAACACTGGAAGGACATGTAACTATATGTAATAATGTGGAATTTGTCTTATAATTACGTATGTATATTTACGTTTGCATGTTTAGAACAATCGTGACGGAAAGCCTGGAAAACTTTGTGGACGGCAAACGCTACCGAAGCAGTAGGACAATGGAATTGGGCAGTGCCTGTGATCTCGTTTTTATATGGTTATAAAGAAAATAGTGAGTTCTTGTCAGCCGTAGGAGTTGGAAGAAGAAAATCCGTTTATGGATGGAAGTATAAGTTATATATGTCCACAAATATAATGTAAAGCCTTAAAAATAATAATAAAACATATTTTTAGGTTCATCAAAACATCATTTTATTTATTTATATTCGTACAACAGTAGGAAATTATTTTGTTATTTGTAACATTGTATTACCCTGGCTTCTGATGCCTCACAAGCATCGCCATCGTATCAACACAAAATAAATAATTTATGTAGTTATAACATTAGCACAATGATCTTCAACCATATTTCCATTCGGCAATTTAAATTAACTATTTTCTAAGTCGGCATTATTCCATTTAATAGCTTATTGATTCTAATTTAAACTCGTGTTTGTTTTCAAGAAAAGCAAAAAGGAAAAAATGCACAATCTTATACACACACACATCCATATAAAAGTGACATTTCGACACAAACACTTCAAAAATGCAATGCGACTTTAGTAAAAACGCGTTCCATTTTTCAACTTGAAATATCATTTTGTGGAATTTTTTCAAGTTGAAAAACACCTTTACATGCACATTTTCGTCGCATAGGACTAGCAGAAAACGACGAATACAGGACATGAAGGGAAAACATCGAAACATTTTCTGTGCCAATGCTCGGCTTTTACGCATGCGAGATCCCGCTATTTCGGGTCCGAAACACTACCAGACTTCACTCATATCAGAGGATATGACTGAAATCTGCTGAGAAATTTCCTAGTACCGATTTTCTGTAACCCATGAAGTGTTAAAAATATATAAATAAGTAAGGAGCGCAAAACAGGCCGAGCCGCTGGCTTATGCTCCTTTTACTCCCCTAGGGAGCATAGTGCCGTCATCCATGGACATGGGAGGTTGAAACGTCTCCTCTCTTCAACCTTAACTAAGTCCATATTCACACTTGCAATTTTTTTCTGCAATTCTCTTTTGAAATTGCATTTGCGTTCAGACAATGTATTCTATTTCGACAATTATTTATTTTCACCGTTCATTAAAACTCATTAAATTTTATTAAAATGTATGTCGCACAAATTTACATATGTTGAACCGAGCACAAAACAATGAATATTAAATGAAAAGCAGTGTGGAAATGTTTACAGCGAAAGAAAACGCAAAACGCATTGCAAAAAAATTGCGAGTACGGAAGATTTTTTTCTCCCCCCTTACCGACTGCGTCCCTCTACCACAAACACTGCAATTCAGCAGAAAAAAAATTTCAAGTGTGATTCTGGACTAACCAATTGAAAACAGTTTCTTATGCGACTATTTTTTTGCTTTATTTTCTTGTAAATTTAGCAAAGATTTAAAAAGCTGAGTTTATAAACATTCTTCTTATATTCATTTTTAATAAACTTTAACAAACAAAAGAAGAATTCGCGGCTTTTTTGTTTACGTGTGTATCATATTACTCCTTTTCTCAACTTTGGCTAATTGTTCAAATGGGAAACGTTACGGTTACTGTAATGATAAGTTACGGCTACGTATGCCTAACTGGACCTTAAAGGTGCTTAGCTGAATTTGCTGAAGAGTCATATGACAGACAGTCGATAAAAGAAAAGAAATAGAGAAAATAGTATTTTCCTCCCAGTCATTTAAAACTTAGTGGAGAAAAAAATCTTTGTTCGCTATTAAAATCAAAAAAAAAGTTAGTGACCACCAATTAAGAAGATTTTCAAAGATTACACATCTTTAAATCTTCTTCTAATCAGAATAAATTTGGAAGTTTTGTAAACTTGTCGGGGAAAGAAAACAACAAAAGAAAAATGACTGGTTCTGGATTTATGTTCAACATTGATGGTGGTTACTTGGAAGGTTTGTGCCGTGGTTTCAAGTGTGGTATCCTCAAGCAATCGGATTACTTGAATTTGGTACAATGCGAAACATTAGAAGGTAAGTGGGATGCTCTCCAGCAGATGAATATATCCAAGAATATTTTCACTTCGGATCAGGAATTTTGAGGGAGAATAAAAAAAATTACAAGGGCAAGTCATGTGACATTTGTATGTGTTTGTGGATATAGGGGGGGGGGGACTATTATGTGTGAGTGTGAATGGAGCCTACTATTAAACGCGAGTAAAGGAGATGGCGATAGCCAAAATAGTAGTTGCTACCGATGTGTATGGAAAGTAAGGGGGCGAATGGGGGAGTTGAAGAAATCTTACCCAGGCTGACTGACTGTCTTGTGATTGTTTTCATTGAAGTGTTTTATCTATTAATTTGTTATCGGAGTTTCAGATTTGTAATTTTGTTTCCTTTTCTTTTCTCTCTACAGATTTGAAGTTGCACTTGCAAAGTACCGACTATGGATCCTTCTTGGCGAACGAACCTTCCCCTTTGTCCGTTTCGGTCATTGATGACAAATTGCGTGAAAAGTTGGTTATTGAATTCCAACATATGCGCAATCATGCCGTCGAACCCTTGGCCAGTTTCCTCGACTTTATCACCTATGGTTATATGATTGACAACATTATTTTGTTGATTACTGGCACCCTTCATCAACGCCCAATCTCCGAGTTGATTCCCAAGTGTCACCCTCTGGGTAGTTTCGAACAGATGGAAGCCATTCATGTGGCTGCTACTCCAGCTGAATTGTACAATGCTGTGTTGGTAGATACACCATTGGCTCCATTCTTTGTGGACTGCATTTCGGAACAGGATTTGGATGAAATGAACATTGAGATAATTCGTAATACTTTGTACAAAGCTTATTTGGAAGCTTTCTATGAATTCTGCAAGAACATGGGTGGTTCCACTGCCGATGTTATGTGTGAAATTTTGGCCGTAAGTGATAATTTTTTGAATAAACATGAGTCAAATTTGTTTAGACACGATTTTCAAAGCAATGGCAAATTTGTCATCGAAAATTGTTGCTAATGACTACCTGCTTTGGAAAACTGTTTAAAACTATACAAGATATACTTACTAAATTTTAACTTTATGTTTTCAGTTCGAAGCCGATCGTCGTGCCATCATCATTACCATCAACTCCTTTGGCACTGAATTGTCCAAGGATGACCGTGCCAAATTGTATCCTCGCTGCGGTAAAATGAATCCCGATGGTTTGGCTGCCTTGGCTCGTGCCGATGACTACGAACAGGTCAAAACCGTGGCCGAATATTATGCTGAATATGCTGCCCTTTTCGATGGCTCCGGCAATAATCCCGGAGACAAGACTTTGGAAGACAAATTCTTTGAACACGAAGTGAAGTTGAATGTCTTTGCCTTTTTGCAACAATTCCACTTTGGTGTGTTCTATGCCTATTTGAAATTGAAGGAACAGGAATGCCGTAACATTGTCTGGATTGCCGAGTGTGTGGCCCAAAAGCATCGTGCGAAAATTGACAATTACATCCCAATATTCTAAATTGTATTAGAGAGAGTCATGTCCTCACAAAACACACACACACATAATAATAATATTGGCCATTGCGAGCGCGATAGAGAGAGGTGTTTTAATTAAGCCCAAAAACCATATGGTTTAAGTATTTTTTGTTGTTGTTTTTTTAGTTGTGTCCTCATTGCAACTTCTTTTCGCTTTAACTAGTTTTCCTTCCAAAGCCCCCTTTTTTGTCTGTGTAACCATTTTAATTGATGGCGGTAAATTAAACTTTACCTTCACAAAAATCTAACATGTTCATTTCATAAAATGATAACAAAAACATAATTATCTAATTATTATAAATACATACTATGAAGAAGAAATTGTATACATATTGTTAGCAAATTATATTGTAATTATGTAAAAAACAAATACCTAAATATTGTGCAAATAATATATAAAATATATAAAACAGTTTCCAAACATTCCTTTACACAAACAAATGCATTGGTTGATTCATTAAACATTTTACTATCATCTCTTGTATTTTACAATTTTATTAAAATGTGAATATTAAGGGGAGGTTTCACAAAAAAAATGAATTGATGTAAAACTCCTCAAAATCTATAATGCCACAAAATGCATACCAAATCAATAGTTTGCAATTTCGAAATATGGTATATGCCAATTTGATGAAAAATTTCCTCAAATATTATAAAAACAGATCTACGAGGAAAAAAGTGGTTTTAAGGAAAAGATGGAAAATTGACTTTTGTAAAAACATGGAAATTATGAGGAAAAAATAGGTGTCACATTTTCCACAAATTTTAAATTAATTTTGAAATATGGTCAATGTCAATCGATTACAATCTTCAAATTAAATTGAATAACGAAAAATTTTCCTAAATTTTTCAAAAAACGTGGCAATTATGAACTGAACATAGGAAAAAATGCTTTTGCGCATTTTACACTTATGAAAAATTTCCGATTTTCAAAAAATTTCCGATTTTCGACAAAAGCACCATAAGCTAAACGGACTGTTTGCTAAAAATTTTTCATTAAATCTCCCTGAAGATGATTGAAGAATTCAATCGAAATATTGGGAAATTAAATAAATAAAATAAAACAACAACACCAGTTTTTCAACTTAAGCCTTAAGCCGAACGATACAAACAAACATTTCCACACAATATCAATGTTTGGAATTTCGAAATATGGTATAGTATATGCCAATTGATTCTACTCGCCAATTGAACTAAATCGTTTGATGCAAAAATTCCCTCAATTTTTGTAAATTATGAGTTGAAAAATTGACTTTTTGTCATTTTTTGCAAATTTCTTATGTCAAAAATATCACGAAAAATCAATGTTTGGAATTTCGAATTTTGGCATTAGCTCTCGAATATGCTCGACAAATGAAATCGTTTGATACAAAAATTTCCTCAATTTTTGTAAAACCATTATCGAAAAAATGATTTTCGGCATTTTTACACATTTGCCAACAATTTCACAAAAAAACAAAGTATGGAATTTCGAAATACGGTAAGTGCCTATCGATTATACTCTTAAAAGAAATTGTTTGATGCAAAAATTTACTCAATTTTTGCTAAAAAAAATGGAAATTATGAGCAAAATTAAAAAATGACTTTTCACATTTTTAAAAGGGGTTTCTGTTGGGTCACTATTGCCAACAATTTCACAAAAAATCAAAGTATAGAATTTCGATATAAAGTATTGCCTATCGATTATACTCCTCAAACAAAATCGTTTGAGTCAAATATTTCCTCAATTTTTGCAAAAAATTGGAAAATTTAATTTATGTCATTTTTGCAATTTTTAAGAAGGGGTTACTCTTGTGTCGAAAATTTCACAACAAATCAAAGTATGTAATTTCAATGTATGAAATGTCCTCAATATGATGCAAAAATGTCCCAAACTTTTGTAAAAACGTGGAAATTATGTTCAAAAAATTTAAAAATAGATTTTTGGAATTTTTGCACATTTTGAAAATGGGTTAGTTACACTTATGCCAAAAATTGCACAAAAAATCAAAGTGCGGAATTTCAGTATATGGTATTGTCTATCGATTATACTCTTCAAACGAAATAGTTTGATGCGAAGATTTTAGTTACACTTATGCAAAAAATTTCACAAAAACTCAAAGTATGGAATTTCGAAATACGGTAAGTGCCACCTTTATCGTTTGATGCAAAAACATCCTCAATTTTTGTAAAAACATGGAAATTATGAGCAAAAAATTGAAAAATTGATTTTGGCATTTTTGGACATTTTGAAAAATGGTTAAAAAGTATAAAAAATCAAAGTATAGAATTTCAATATTTGGTATAGTTTATCGATTATATTCTTCAAACGTAATCGTTTGAAGCAAAAATTTCCTCAATTTTAGTAAAAACATGGAAATTATTATTAGTTACACTTACGCCAAAAATTTCACAAAAACTCAAAGTAATACGGTAAGTACCAACGTGTCAATCAAAATCGTTTGATGCAAAAACCTCCTCAATTATTGTAAAAATATGGAAATTATGAGCAAAAAATGGAAAAATTGATTTTGGCATTTTTGGACATTTTGTATCAAAAATCAAATTATAGAATTTCAATATTTGGTATAGTTTATCGATTATATTCGTCAAACTGAATCGTTTGAAGCAAACATTTACTCAATTTTAGTAAAAAACATGGAACTTATGAGCAAAACATGGAAAGATTAATTTTTGGCCATGTATAAAGTATTGCCTATCGATTATACTCGTCAAAGGAAATCGTTTGATGTAAAAATTTTCTCAATTTTTGTAAAAAAAAAAGAAATTATGAGCAAAAATGACAAAAAATGATTTTTGGTATTTTTGCAAATTTTGAAAAGGTGTTACACTTATGCCAAAAATTTAACAAAGAATCGAAGTGTTGAATTCGAAAAAAGTAGGTGCATATCGATTATACTCGTCAAACGATATCGTTTGATGTAAACATTTGTTCAACTTTCGTAAAAAAATGGAAATTATGACCAAAAAATGGAAATTATGACCAAAAAATGGAAAAATTGATTTTTTGTGTAAACTCTATACAAAAAAATCAATATATGGAATTTCGGAATACTGTATGTGCCTATCGATTATATCCATGGTATAATCATAAAGTAGTCTACAGCAATCAGCTGTTTACAATTTTTTCTCGAGGGTGTTTTTGGTTGTCAAGTTAGAGTCAAATTCATCGCAATGACAATTGAATACTATAGACGTCGCATGGAGTTTGACAATTCGTTTAGTTTGTCTGCATATTGAAGATGGCGCTTTGTCTGGCTAAACTGTAAAGAGAGCGTTCGGCAAAGAGAGGAGATTTACTTTTATTTACTCTGCAAAGAGAGAAAAGATTTTCATCATTAATTTTGTTATATTCCAACTTCAAAACATTCAACTACAAAACAAACTGAACTTCAAAACATTCAACTACAAACTGAAAAACTCACTCCCTTCTCAGAAATTATTTGAGAGTACAAAAAGTCTGCATGTTTTGAAAGAGAAATAATTGAGAGAGGAATTCAAGAATGAGAGAAAGGCTGCTCGGACGCCACCTGGCGGATGAAGTCTGTAAATACCATGCGACGTCTATAGTATTCAATTGTCATTGTTCATCGTTGAAATTTGCTATGTTTACGTTTGGTTTGTTCAAAATTAAAAATATCGTTATCAAAAAAAATCAGTTTTGTCATTTCACAATTTTCGATCATTTGTAACAACTTTCGACGTGGATTATCACGACAAGAGTGCATCGATGAACTTAAATCTTTGAATGGCGATGAAGCACCATCCTTTAGCACTGTGAAAAACTGGTTTAATGAATTCAATCGTGGCCGACGCTCGCTCAAAGACGAAGGTCGTCCAAAAACGTCCGTTGTGCCAGAGAACATTGATGCCGTGCGTGAACTGATAATGCAAGATCGTCATGTGACATACCGTGAGATAGAGGCATCCTTGGGCATTTCTTCCACCAGCATACATTCGATATTGCATGAACACCTGGCCGTAAAAAGGTTTGTTCTCGTTGGATCCCGCACAATTTGACAATGAGTATGAGCCCGAAACAAAACAGCAATCGACCGTGTGGGTCTTCGGAAACGAGCCAAATCCAACGAAAGTTGTTCGTGGAAGAAGCACTTCGAAGCAAATGGTCGCCTGTTTCTTCGGCAAAACTGGTCATGTGGCGACTGTTCCGTTTGAGCAACGTAGGACGGTCAATTCTGAGTGTTACACCACAATTTGTTTGCCCGAAGTCTTCGGAGAAATTCGAAAAACGAACAAAGAAAGACGAATCATTGTGCACAATGGCAATGCGAGTTCTCACACATCGGCTCAAACCAGCGCCTTCGACAATGCTGGAGAATACTTCCTCCATACTAGAGTCGACCACTGTGGTCTTCCTCTATACTATAGTCGACCACTGTGGTCTTCCTCTATACTATAGTCGACCACTGTGGTCTTCCTCTATACTATAGTCGACCACTGTGGTCTTCCTCTATACTAGAGTCGACCACTGTGGTCTTCCTCTATACTATAGTCGACCACTGTGGTCTTCCTCTATACTATAGTCGACCACTGTGGTCTTCCTCTATACTATAGTCGACCACTGTGGTCTTCCTCTATACTATAGTCGACCACTGTGGTCTTCCTCTATACTATAGTCGACCACTGTAGTCTTCCTCTATACTATAGTCGACCACTGTGGTCTTCCTCTATACTATAGTCGACCACTGTGGTCTTCCTCTATACTATAGTCGACCACTGTGGTCTTCCTCTATACTATAGTCGACCACTGTGGTCTTCCTCTATACTATAGTCGACCACTGTGGTCTTCCTCTATACTATAGTCGACCACTGTGGTCTTCCTCTATACTATAGTCGACCACTGTGGTCTTCCTCTATACTATAGTCGACCACTGTGGTCTTCCTCTATACTATAGTCGACCACTGTGGTCTTCCTCTATACTATAGTCGACCACTGTGGTCTTCCTCTATACTATAGTCGACCACTGTGGTCTTCCTCTATACTATAGTCGACCACTGTGGTCTTCCTCTATACTATAGTCGACCACTGTGGTCTTCCTCTATACTATAGTCGACCACTGTGGTCTTCCTCTATACTATAGTCGACCACTGTGGTCTTCCTCTATACTATAGTCGACCACTGTGGTCTTCCTCTATACTATAGTCGACCACTGTGGTCTTCCTCTATACTATAGTCGACCACTGTGGTCTTCCTCTATACTATAGTCGACCACTGTGGTCTTCCTCTATACTATAGTCGACCACTGTGGTCTTCCTCTATACTATAGTCGACCACTGTGGTCTTCCTCTATACTATAGTCGACCACTGTGGTCTTCCTCTATACTATAGTCGACCACTGTGGTCTTCCTCTATACTATAGTTGACCACTGTGGTCTTCCTCTATACTAGAGTCGACCACTGTCGTTTCGTCTATACTAGAGTCGACCACTGTCGTTTCGTCTATACTAGAGTCGACCACTGTCGTTTCGTCTATACTAGAGTCGACCACTGTCGTTTCGTCTATACTAGAGTCGACCACTGTCGTTTCGTCTATACTAGAGTCGACCACTGTCGTTTCGTCTATACTAGAGTCGACCACTGTCGTTTCGTCTATACTAGAGTCGACTACGGTACTTTAACGAGCCGTTAAGAAAAAATGGCTTTCAAGGAGCTCCGTTAAAATTTAACTGACAGTTTTAACTGAAAATAAGTCATTAAATTTTACTGGAATATTTTCACCAGTTACGTGCTTTAACTGGGGAAAAATATGAATTGTCCATAGAATAAATGAAAATATTTGAAAAAAGCCATACAAAATTTCTGTCGGGTAAACCGACTATGTATACTTCGTTGCTGATCAGTCGTAGTGAACGGACGTGTTTAGCACAGAGCGGATAGTTAAAATCTATTACGCAGTACCTATTACGCAATCGCAAAAACAAAACAAAATCTGTACAAAGTCTGGAAGGCCTACATCGTAGTACCTATTACGGGCTAATACGGAAAAAAATTCATTGGCGGGGATGCCTTCGCGTTCCGATGGAGCGGGGTTCCCCAATCGTCCTACTGTCCGTCCGTTGGTCTTGGCCAAAGCCGACCACACCAAACATGGTGAAAATTTCCCCCCAGTACTCACAACAGGTGGTACGGTGAGGGGAAAACGTCATGTCCGACCGTCAAAACGGAAACACAATGAGCACCGGATAGCGCTCAGAGTTCTGACGAAGTTGGAGGCTGTTGAGGTTTCGGCTCTTACCGAAAAACAAAAAGAGTCACTTACCTGGGCTAAAGGCGTCATAGATGCTTCTAAGGCCAATGAGTCGGCTGAAAGAGCCACAAATTCAGCTGTGTTAACGGCTAATAAAGTAAAACGAATCAGATCACCTGATGAACCCCTGCCTTCGAAAAAGGCAAGAGGCCCTAATGTCACCATCAACAGGACACTCACCAAGCCCTTCAATGAAGTGGCGAAGGAGAGTCTAGTGATGGCCGTTATAGACAGAAGTAGTGAGGATGGATCCATCCTCAAGGACAAATGGAGCCATGTGCAATCAGCCATTATGGCTCATTACCTCGATGTCCGTAGAGAGATGCCGGGCACACCACCAATCTGCAACGATGCAGGATGGCATCAGGGGAGAGTAAAGCTCTTACATTTCGGTGATGCCAGATCAGTAGACCTGTATAAGGCTGCTCTGAGTCAAGCGGGTGAGGTGTGGCCGGGTGCCCAGTTGGATATTGTCGAAAAAAACAACATCCCTAGTCACCCTAGAGCCATCACCTGGGTTACAGAAGAGCCCTCCAACCCGGCTGACATATTAGAAATAATAAAAGATTCCAATCCTGGTCTGCCCGCCCATAATTGGAGAATCAGCAAGGTGGGTGAGGCGGATGGTAAAAAGCGGCAGGTCAATTTGATCCTTAACGCTGAATCCACCTCCCATATACAACGTGCAAGGGCAACCCTACAGTATGGCTTCGAGACTATAGTCTTGAAGGTATACAAGCAGGATATAGTTCCCACTGCGGAAGGTGAGTCGTCCACCGCGGTTGATACACAGCTCTCTGGAAGTGCGGAGGTATCCACGCCCATTATTTCGGGTGACTCCAACTCTAACAGAAGATCTGTAACGTCCTGCTCTGAGGACGAAAGCTCTACTTCTGACACAGAGGGGCTGAGGGGAGTCTCCGGACTCTTTGACGCATCTGGCGGGGACACGCTTCTCGATGATACGGACGAAGAGTTCGATAACACCCTTGTCGGGGTGGAAGTTAATCTGTCAATTACCAATGATGGTAAGAATTTTACAGATTAACCTCCATCACGCTAAAGCAGCCTCAGCGGCTCTATTGCTGCGCCTGTCCACAGGTGCAGTAGACATCGTCCTGATACAGGAGCCCTACGCAGTGGGAGGAAGGGTGTGCGGTATCAGGACACCCAACTTTAAACTGCTTGTGGCCAACTGTGAAGGCACTCCAAGAACCTGCATTTTGGCCAGGAAAGATCTAAGTATCTTTCTCCTGGCTAATTTAAGTGGTAAAGACCAAACATCTGCTAGTCTGGAGATCGGTAATCGCATATATTGGGTGGTCTCCAGTTACTTGCCTTATGAAGCTGTAGTACCGACTGCTCTATTCAGGGAAGTAGTAGAAGAAGCAACATCTGACGAGGTCGAGCTGATTGTTGGCGCAGACACGAACGCTCATCATACTATCTGGGGTAGTACGGATATAAACAATAGGGGTGATTCGCTTCTTGACTTTATTCTAACTACCAACCTAAGTATTTGTAACATAGGTAATAAACCGACCTTTACAATCGAAGACAGACAAGAAGTACTCGACGTAACGTTTGCTACTGACCGGCTGTCAGACAAAATTATTGGGTGGAATGTACTGGACGACCACTCATTCTCAGATCACCATTATATTGAGTTCAAACTCGCTGAAAAAGCGCCTGAACCTGCCGTCCACAGAAATGTGAGAAAGACAAAGTGGCACCTGTATGAAAAGAATTTCACGAAAGTCCTCAACTCCAAACTTCTGTACGAACCGAATGACAAAGCCGGTCTGGATCATCTGGTCGAGCATATCACCACATCATTCAATAGGTCCCTTGAAGAAGCCTGTCCAAAAACAAGGTACAAGGGTAAAACTAAACCCCAATGGTGGACTTCTGAGCTAACGGCTATGAAAAAGACCTGCAACAAGCTATTCACTCTTGGTATACCTTCTGTGGCGAAGTGGAAAAGGTCTCCGACGCCGCAAGGCTGAGGAAAATATTATCAGCTTCACCCTGTACAGTGGGTTACTTGCAGGATGAGGCAAATAATTGGACCAAAAACAGCGAGCAGTCGCTCAATGTACTGCTCGACACACATTTCCCGGGGAACTCTCTAACAGAACCAGAGGATCAGCAGGACCAACAAGAGAGCGAGTGGACTGCGAGCGTCGCTAGCTTGTTGACTGAGAGATCCAGAATAAGCTGGGCTATTAATAGCTTTGAGCCCTTCAAGTCACCTGGACCAGACGGCATCACTCCAGCAGAAATGCAGAAAATGTTGAAATACATTATCCCCTGGCTGGAAAAATTTATGTAGGCTGTATCAGGCTTTCATACATCCCGAATCGATGGAGGGATACCAAAGTGGTATTCATACCAAAAGCGGGGAAGATATCACACACTAGGCCAAAAGACTTCAGACCAATTAGCCTATCCTCCTTCCTATTGAAAGGTCTGGAAAGACTTTTAGATTATTTCATTAGGGAAAACCTGGATACAAAACTCCTGTCAGTGAACCAACATGCTTACAATAAGGGGAAGTCTACAGAATCAGCCCTGCACGAACTTGTGAGCACTATCGAATCGTCCCTGCATTTCAAGGAATTCACCATGGTGGCATTTCTTGACATAGAAGGGGCTTTTAACAACATTCACTCAGATGCAGTAATTGCGGCACTGTCACATCTTAATGTTAACTCTAGTTTGATTAGACTAATTCAAAGTCTGCTCAACAGAAGACGCATAACAGCATGTCTTGGGTCCACAACTCTAACAAGGTTTGTAAACAGAGGGACCCCACAAGGAGGAGTACTGTCTCCACTAATTTGGAACCTAGCGGTGAATGAAATCCTGCTAGATCTAGAACGTTGTGGCTGCAAGGTCGTGGCATATGCGGACGACGTTGCAATCGCAGTGAGTGGCAAATTCGAAAACGTCCTCCGAGACATTCTACAGGTGGCTCTGAACAAATTGGCTAGATGGGCCAGAAGCAGCGGTTTGGGCATTAACCCAAACAAGACAGAATTGGTTCTCTTTACTAGGATGAATAAAGTCCCACATGTGCACCCTCCACCTCGGATAAATGGAACAGATCTAGTCTTTTCTGAAAGTGCAAAATTTTTAGGAATAATTCTAGATAGAAAACTGTTATTTAGACTTAATGTCTTGGAACGTGTAAGGAAGGCTAACGTCGCCTTATATTCCTGCAAAAAGGCTGTAGGGTCGCGGTGGGGCCTCTCTCCTAAAATCGTCCACTGGATATATATAGCAGTAGTTCGTCCTATACTGCTATACGGCATTGTGGTATGGTGGACGGCAACTGACAAACTAACCATCACCAACCTACTAACAAAGGTTCAGAGAACTGCCTGCCTGAGCATAAGCGGAGCCTTAAGGACTACAGCGACCGAGTCTCTGCAAGCCCTACTCCATATACTGCCCATTAATATTGTGGCGAGAGAAGTTGCAACCAAAGCGGCAATAAGATTAAACTGCCTATCAATGTGGAGGTACAAAAACTACGGTCACATGAGAATATCAAAGTGTAGTGCTATGGTAACCGACCGAGTGGACTATATACCAACGGTGTACAACTTCGAGAGAAATTACATCACTATGATTCCCGCGAGAGATGAATGGGTTGGAAGAAAACCCGGTAATAGAAACCATCTCCACTTTTACACGGATGGTTCGAAGCTTGATGAAAAGGTTGGCTTCGGAGTACACTGTGCAGAGCTTAGATTGGATATAGCTCACAGACTACCAGATACCTGCAGTGTCTATCAAGCCGAAATAATGGCAATATGGGAAGTAGCCAAGTGGCTGAGTCGCAACATAGTAACCAACACTGGCGTTGTCATTTACTCGGACAGCCAGGCTGCCATCAATTCTCTGGAGGCAACATCCCTAAATTCACAAACAGCCCTCGACTGCCGCAGATCTCTTAACGAGATGGCTGAGCAGTTTAACATACACCTCATATGGGTGCCTGGGCATAAGGATATCCCGGGGAACTGCAAAGCCGATGAACTTGCTAGGAAAGGGACGACATTACAAATTCTCGAAGAATTTGCATATATTGGTGCGCCACTATCCACTTGCAAGCTTTGGCTTAGGCAAGAGGCAATCAGGCAGTCCAACGAAAGATGGACAGAAATCGGCACCTGCAGAGTAGCTAGACAAATCTGGCCAAGGTATGACCTGAGAAGATCAAAATATCTCCTCGCACTAGAGAG
Organism: Eudasyphora cyanicolor; assembly: GCA_963930755.1. Lineage (NCBI taxonomy): Eukaryota > Metazoa > Arthropoda > Insecta > Diptera > Muscidae > Eudasyphora > Eudasyphora cyanicolor. Next base: position 51,576,655 of record OZ005736.1, on the reverse strand, counting down.
GCAAAGATTGTCTACGTTAGTATCAGTTCTGACGGGACACTGCTTGATCGGCGAACACGCCAAAAGATTGGGTATTGACTCTAATGACTTCTGCAGAAGCTGTGGAGATGAGGAAGAAGTGGAGAGCATTGAGCACTTGCTATGCGACTGTCCCGCTCTGAGTAAACGACGACTGGACATACTGGGGTCGGCTTTTCTAGGCAGCCTAACAGATCTTTCCAGTACCGATATTCGTAATATCGACAAATTTGTATATCAAACAGGTTGGTTTCGATGAGGGGCATTTCAGCCCGTGGTAACACTAGGGACCTAAACTGGTCTATGTGAGCTTGTATAAAAAATACGGCTGCCACCCTAACCTAACCTAACCTAACCTATGTATACTCTCTCTCTGTGAGTAGCGTAATGTAGATTATGGTTAGGGTGTCCAAAACCGGGACCGGTTAACAGGTTTTGCAACCCAAACCCGTAACCGGTTTCTTAAAAAATGTCATTTTCGGTTAACCGAGAAAGCCGGTTTTTCCATGTCGGTTAACCGGTTTTTTTATTTATTGTTTAAAACAAAAATTAAAGTATTGATATATTTTTTCTACTTGTTGTATATACTATTTATATGTACAAGATGCAACAAATAACAACGATGAGGTGTAATTCTGACAGTTCTGAAAGTGAATATGTATTCACTGATCTTGAAAATGATTTTGGCTTTATTCCTGATATCATGATGTAATAAATAAAGTCAGGAAGTACAGCAAAGCATTTAATAAGTCGTCCATGAAGCACAGAACACTTCAAGCATACGTTCAAGAACGGAAAGACAAATAGCTTCGACTTTTTTGTGATGTTAAATCCCGACAGAACAGCCAGATACCTCTGATTCTGATTAAAATTCATATTAAAAGGCAAAGAAAATATACGTTTATAAAGGAATACACAATGTCTTATTATACTTATAGTAACTTTTTGGTATGAAAACCAAGCGCAAATTATTTAAATATTCGAAATTCAAATTACAAGATATTTATATGATTTTGTTGAAACAAAGATATACAATTTTTAACCACAAATCAACTTTTCTTATTTCTGCAGAAAAGGCGCTTGCATTCGCTTGAGTTTACATTTAACTTTTGACATTACATTACATGACGAAAAACAAAAAAATACAACTAATCGATAAATACGACACAAATAAATAAATCGATAACTTCATAAACGACAGTGGCGTTAACAATATTATTATAAAAAAACATTCTAAATGATTTATTATTTTTTTAAGGAAATTTCAGAAATATAATACTTTTTATTTAAAGTAAACAAAAAATCAAACCTGTAATAAACGAAATAATAATCTATTTTTGTTTACTAATTTTTACTACAAATGATTGTGTTGTTTTTTGTTTTACAATAAACATTTAATGAAATTTTAATCACTTTCGTATATTATTTAAAAACCGGCCTTAAAACCGGTTAACCGGTTTCGACAAAAAATTATAACCGAAAACCGGGTTTTAAAAAAAAGTAATATTTCGGTTAAACCGGAAACCGCTTTTTCGAAAAAATCGGTTTTTTGGACACCCTAATTATGGTACTTTGTGGGGACCATAAAGGCCAATAGACATTGTAAAGGTGCCTAAAATAGGAAAATATATATGTAGAATGTTCCTACAAAGTCATGAGGAAATTATTTCCGAATGAATATGTCCTTTTTGTGTGGGGTACCGGAAAGGGGCTCGACAAATTCGAGTATTTTCCGCTGAACCGTGGATACTTCTAAGACACCGTCCATTGTTAAAGTTACGAGATATTAAATTTTTGGTATAATTTGGCCATCTTGTGTGTTAGGTACCAAAAGGGCGTGGCAATAACACCCATTTTTCACTGGGCTCTAGGCCCTATAAAAATATTACACTACACGCAATTTGAAGTAATTGGTTGCACTGGTATTAAAGTTGTTATCTTTTTGTACAAAGTAGTAGTGTGGGATGTACGAAAAGGGGGCAACAGAAAGGCTATAAAAATGTGTGGACTTACAGAATCTATATTTCAGTGGGATGAAACCTTTTGGGGGAGGAGTCGAACAATATGGCACGTCTTTGAACTGAGATAAATATATTGTGTTGTTACCCACATATCAAATTTCCACGATTAACGTGCGCATCAGCCAGAAAGACAGGCGGAATGAGGGCACTGCTCAACTAACATAAAATTTATCAAATGTATTTCCGCCTATACTTAAGTCATTCCCAATACACAAACAGCCTTCGACTGTCGCAGATCGCTTAACGAGAAGGCTGAGCCGTTTAGCATACACCTCATATGGGTTCCTGGGCATAGGGAAATCCCGGGGAACTGCAAAGCTGATGAAGGTGACGACATTACAAATTCTGGAAGAATTTGCATATATTGGGGCTCCACTGCCTACATGCAAGCTTTGGCTTAAGGAGGAGGCGATTTTACAGTCAAGACAAGATATGGCCTAAGAAGATCAAAGTATCTTCCGCACGGCAGAGGAAAATACTGTATACGATGGTGTCAGTTCTGCGGGACACTGTCTCATCGTTGATCACGCTAGAATGTTGGGTATTGCCTCCAATGACTTCTGCAGGAGCTGTGGCGATGAGGAAGATGTGGAGAGCATTGAACACTTGCTTTGTTACTGTCGCGCATTAACTAGACGACCACTGGATTTACTGGAAGTCGTACATATCTTTCTGTGTTCGTGCTATTGATAGCTTTGTCTATCATACTGGTTGGTTTCGATGAGGCGCTTCCGAGTCCGTGGTAACACCTAGAGGTATACATTGGAATATGTATCTAGGCCATTCCCTCTGAATAACTAATAGAATTGAATGCAATTACACGTTTTCTTAAAATTTAAAATATAAATATTGCACACGATTTTAAAAACCAAACATATAGAAATGTCAAAATATTTTACAATTTATTCACAATAGTAATAAACCTCAAGTTATCTAACGGAACCTTCCTGAAAACGAATTTTTTAACGGGCCGTTTAAAATGTTCGTTAAGGTAAGTACAGACGATTTGCAGATCGGACAACATTGCCAGAAAAATGGCGGAAGAATGCAACCCTGTGAATTTACAACCGTGTGAACATACAATTTTTGTTTTGCAACGTTAGCAGAAAAGTCATTGCGAGATAATTTGCTGATTGTTATATGTTCGAAGTTTATGCATGTGACAACGGCGCCATTGCCAGAAAATCATTTTATTTGCAATACTGTCTATAATGTATTTTTATTGGCAATCCTGCATATAAATATTTACAAAATATATTGTAAATATATGAAATTGTAATGTTTTCTTGCAATCGTCTGAACTGTCAATTCACCTTTGCCTAACAATCTGACATTGCCCGTATATTTGCAGCACTTTAACAGGGTTGATAACGTTTGCCGATCTGGCAATCGTCTAAACTCAGCTTTAGACTAACTGCCTGTTAGCTAACTTTTTCAATAAATATAACTAACAGAGCTACCTGAAAACGGCCGTTAGTTGATTTTATTCATTTTCAATAATAAACTATCAAATTCAAGTATCAGTGTGATAATTAAAAACTTAAAATAAATAACACAATGAATTTCACTGTTCCTTGGCATATTTCAACCTTCTTTTTTCGTGTCGTTTAGAAAGATAAGGTACTTTTCGGATACCTTTTGATTTTAAATCGTTTTTAATTAACATTTTTGTTATTGCAGAGGTGGCAAAGTCCATTTCGAACTTCTTGTTAGGACATAAGATGTAACGAAAGGACCCTTTCTTACATTTCTGCAATTTTTTGGTTTGGAAATTTTTATTTTTTAAAATTTATTTTTTTTGTTTTTTAGATATTTTGTTATACGTTACAACATTTCCCACCATTTCCTCTCAACATCCTTTGACACCTCTGCAATAATAAAAATGTTAATTAAAAATGATTTAAAAGCGATAGGTGCTCGAAATATGTCACAGATCATATTTCGAAATTCTAAACTAAGAGTTGATTATACTCGTCAAAGAAATCATTTGATGTAAAAATTTTCTCAAACATGGAAATTTTGAGCAAAAATAGAAAACAATGACTTGAACATTTTCATTTATGCCAAAAAATTTCACAAAAAATCAATGTTTTGAAATATGATATATGTCAATTGATTGATTAAATTGTTTGATGCAAAATTGTTCAAACAAAATTAAAAAAATTGAATTTATGGAAAAATTTGGATTTTGCACTTTTTGGAGGTAAAAGGGAAACATCTACATCTTTCATCTTTTTTAATTTTAATCAAATTTAGTAAAAACATTGCAATTATGGATCAGAATTGACATTTGGAATTTTTTTTTGCAGACTTATGTCAAAAAATTTCACAAAAAATCAAAGATGCCAAAATTTGCTCTATTTTGTAAAAACGTTGAAAATATGAGCAAAAAATTTAAAAATTGATTTTTTGCACATTTTTAAAATGTGTTACACTTATGCCAAAAATTTCACATGAAATCTATTTATGGAAATTCAATATATGGTATTGCCTATCGATTATTAATTAACTCGTCAAACTTAATCGTTTGATGCAAAAATTGTCTCAATTTTGGTAAAAACATGGAAATTATGAGTAAAACATGTTTTTTGTAATTTTTCTACATTTTGAATCCATACTTTTAAGTTTTGATATGAGAAACATCATCTTTTTCGCTCTAGGATGGTTATTGAAGGAATTATAGCCTTTTTAAGTTTTGCTAATGAAATTCCAACTTTCGGTCATAAATAAGTGATCAGTAAAGTTGGGAAATTTTCACACCATTTTTTATCGTGCTTCTTCCACTTCTATTGATTTTTGTAAAGGGATTAGTCCTGTATTCTCTATATTTTCAAATAAAATTGAAATTGATTAAAAGCCAAAAAAAATTATTTTATTAGAATATATACCTTTATTTGCATACAAATTGTTTACATATTTTTTTTGTTTACTCACATAACTCATACACATTTACATAATTGTGTTCACAAAATGTCGTTTTGTTAAAATACGTTTTTTTAGATTTCTACTAAAAAACATTTCACAATTTATTATTCTCTTTTTTTCGGTTAATTAAATTTTTTGTGCCTCAGCATACAAACGATACATGTTGTCTATTTAGTGTAAAAATATTATATACTTTATATATATTATATACTCTATATAGTAAGACTATTGAAAAAATTGGACTGTTAATATATATTTAAAAAAATTTAAATTTTTGGTTACTCATGGGATTTTTTTTGGAAGGAAGGGGGTATTGTGTGAAAGATTGGAGGATAGAAACGATGTTATAAAGGAATTTTAAATAGGATTGTTTTTCTGGTCAACGTTTGAATAGCAATTTTTTTAATTATTAATATTTTGTGTTAATTTTTTTCATTTTGTGGTAGTAGTTTTGATTACACAGAAAACGTATCGTATGTTTCCTTTAACAATGATTTTGCGATAAAGATAATAATCTTTAAATTAAGTATATTCCGTACTTAAACTAAATACATCAAGAAATACATATAAGAAAATTTACTTAAAATTAAGAAAGTTTATTATGGTTTGTTTTCTTCAAATTAAGAAAATATATCCATAAGTTTATATCTTTATGTCTTAATTTTAAGGTCGAAAAGAGCGTGAAACAATACAAATAAAATAAATCATAATAAACTTTTCTAATTATCTTTAGTTTATTTTACTTACCTTATTTGCCACTGACTTAATTTTAAAGGCGGGAAAGCATGATTCAATGAAATGTGCTTAAAAGCGGCAGATTTTTTAGTCTAGTTTACTGAAAATTTTCTAATTTTCTTTAGTTTATATTACTTATTTTATTTGCCTTTGTCTTAGTTTTAAGTGCGGAATATATATATATTATATATATATATTATATTTTAGGATTATTGCGATTGCCTTGAAGTAATTGTTTTGATTACATTATTAAACGAATTCGTGACAATGGTAATAAACCTAAAATGAAGTATATTCCGTACTTAAATGTAAGACATAATAAGCTAAACTTAGGAATATGCAATTAAAATTAAGAATCTTACATAAAATTATATAATGATTTTTAGATAATTTTGTCAGTTTAATTTACTGAAATTTTTCTACATTTCTTTACATTATTTTACTTACTTTGCCCTTGTCTTAATTTTATGTACGAAATATAGTTAATTTAAGGATTATTGCAATTGCCTTGAACTAATTGGTTGTGATTGTTTTGATTACATTATTAAACGATCTCGAGACAGGGGTTATAATCCTGAAATTAAGTATATTCTGTACTTAAATGTACGACATTATGAGCTAAACTTAGGAATATGTAATTCAAATTAAGAACTTTACATAAAATTATGTAATGCTCTTTTGTTCATTTTGTTCACACATCCTAATGTTAAGGCCAGAATAAATTTTTTAAAGATTATTGCCTTTAGCTAAAACTCATATTCTTAATTTAAGGAAACACATTTTTCTATGTAGTCAAAAATGAAAATTAATCGGTAGTTCCCTATTTTGATTTGAGCTGAAATCCTCATATCATTGTTTTGTCGGCAGTGAGAAAAATTAAAAAAAAGTATTTTTTTTAATATTGTAGTAGTATTTTAGCTAAGTTCTGTTAAGACTTGGTTATATTTCTTCAATTTTTACAAAGTTTTGCTTTTAAAATGTTTAATTTGTTTATTAAAATGTTTGTTTTCTTTTAAAATATTTATTTTTTCAGTTATTTATTTTCTTTATCATTGACTATTTTTTGTTTTAACAAATCACATATAATTTTTTTCAAAATTAATTTTCTTTTAATTCTTTATTAGATTTTAGAGGTTAAATTCACATTTATGGTTATCGTTGTTTTTTAGAATATATTTCTGGGGATTGTATTTTTTTGTGAAAGGGCTATATGTTAGTATGTATGTATGCGTTGAAGAAGTGCTCTAAATGAATATGTCTATAAATGTTTCTCCCTATTTTTTTTCTCAATATATTTTGATTACTTTTTGAATTTGTTTTAATTTTTACCAATAAATATTTCTTATAAATTGTACTGCTTATTTTGTCGTTTTTATCAGTTTTAGTTTAAAGAAATCGAAAATATTTTTATTCATGGTTATGGTTTTGGATTAATAGTATTGGTTTTATTATACGTCCCTTTTATTATTTGTTTCAATCATTGTTTTGTTCGTTGGGATATGCGTGCAGGTGTTTTTTTGTATGTGTGTATATTGCTGGTTGGGGTATTCGAATATTTTTTGTTTTGATTGATGTAATGCTATATGTGTTATATGAAAAAGTTTTAGCAAAATATTTTTAATAAATATGTATGTTTTTCAGTTAGGGAGTATCGTTTAATTCACTTGAGATCGGAAATGGATTGTTTTTTATATATATGTATATAGAAAGCAGAGATCATTTAATAAATTTTAAATTCATGCAAAAAAGTCATACTTTTACATTTAAATAAACGTTTTAATTGAACCCATGCTCAAAAAACGAAAATATAACACTATTTGCGAATCCAATTAAAATTTATTTCTTTTAAACCTGCAATCAAAAATTGTATTATTTAATTGTAATTTATTTAATTGAAGGTTGATATTTTTCAATTACAATTAAAAATAATCGATTCCATTATTACAATTTGATTCACAAAGTATTTGTCCATTTGTCGATCAATCACACTCATCAAGCTATATTGAAGTAAAATGCTCCTCAAATTTTGTCACAACATGACACTACATAATGGGAAAATTAAAGGAACAAACCCGATTTTCATAAATATTCAATATCTCCTTAAATGTTGGTTTCTGGATGGAATTACATATATTTTTCTATAGATCACCCTCTATCATTACCAAATACGCCATGAAAATTCTAAATCCATCGATTTTTGGATAAGTTTGCAAAATTTGAAATGACAACAATTTCACAAAATATTAAAGTTCGAAATTTCGAAATATGCCAATTAATTGTACTCATCAAACGAAATCGTATGATGCAAAATTATGTAAACACATGGAAATTATGTGGGCAAATCGAAACATAAATTTTTGTAATTTCATTTTTGTTACTTGTGATAAAAATTTCTCCAAAAATCAAAGTTTGGAATTTCGAAATATGGCCAATCTATTATAGTCGCCTAATGAAATCGTTTGATACTAAATTATACTAAAATTTGTAAAAACTGTGAAAATATTGTTGGGAAGTATTTATTTTTCGCAATATTTTGTACATTTTGGAAAGGTGTCAGCCAAAAATTTCACACATATTCCAAGCAAAATGTTCCTACAATTTTGCAAAAACTTCGAAATTATGGACAAAAGGGAAACATTGAGTTTTGCGAATTTTGGAAATTTACAAAAAACATATATGTTTGAAATTTATACATATGAAATATATACATGTTAATAATCGTTTGATGTGTGTAAAATTTTCCTCAAATTTTATACATACATGTGAATTGTTGAAAAAAGTAATTTTGAGGAAAAATGTTGGTATTTGCAAATTTATGCCAAAAAATTCACAAAAATCCAATTTTGAAATTTCGAAAAATCGATTATTGCTTAATGCAAAATTTAAAAAATTAAAAACATGGTAATTATGAGATAACTTTATGTCAAAAATTTCGAAAATATGGCAATTATGGAGGAACAATAGAAATATTTACTTCTTGCAGAGCCAATCATTATACTCGTCCAACTTAATCGTTTCGAGACACTATCTCCCTCAGATTTTGTAATACACTTAAATTTATGGCAAAGAAAAACATATTTCACCAAACAAAGTTTGGAATTTCAAAATGTTCCTCATACTTTTTAAACATGAAAATTAGGAGCAAAAAATTCAAAAAAAAATGCTCTTGGTATTTTTTGCACATTTTGGAAAAGGGTTACACTTACGCCAAAAAGTTTAAAATTTCGAAATGTGGTATATGACAATCGATTATACTCGTGAAACGTATATTGCACATTTAAAAAAAAAAGTTACACTTATGCCAAAAATTTCACAAAAAATTGAGGTTATAATTCCGAAATATGGCATTGCCTATAGTTTATACTTGTCAAAGCAAATCGTTTGATGCAAAATTTTCCTCAAATTTCGTAATGTGATAGTTAGACTAATGGCAAAACTTTTACAAAAAAACAAAAAATTGGAATTTCGTAATAGGTGTATGCCAATAGATTGTACTCGTCAAACAAAATGGTGTGATGTCACAATTTCCTCTATTTTTGTAAAACATGTAAATTAAGATTATATAAATTATTGCCATAAAATGAATTATTAAAAAAAATCAAAGTTTGGAATTTTGACATTTTGTATAGACTAAGCGATTATACACGTCAAACAAAATCGTTTGATGTACAATTTTTCGTAAAAACTTTGAAATTATGGAACAGAATTGATTTTTGGCAGTATGTACATTAGGCGTGTTTTCGTTACAACATAAGTGCTTAATTTGCTAAGCACTTTTAAGCACTATTAGTTCCCGATGAAGTTTGGTGCTTGTGTTCCTGTCTTAATCGAGTATGATGTTGCCAGATTGGGCACCCTATATTTAGCAATATGGCATCCCATTTTTGGAGAGATTTTATCAATTAATGTAAATTAACGGGAAGAAGAAGAACAAAAATAGGAAATTATTTTAATATTTGCAAAAAGAGTGTAAACAATTGAACATAGAATAGTAAATATATGTTTTATAAATACTTTTCACGAATTTTTTGTCTGTTTCGCACTGTTCATTCTTCGCAACTCATGACGCCATTGCTACCAGATAGTGAAAATCCGCCACTTATTGCTTATGTGCCAGTTAGTGGAAGTCAGTTGTTTTCGTTGCAAAGTGCTAAACTAAAATTTCTAGCTTGTAAGGAAAACATGCCTATTATGCCAAAAATTTCACACAAAATCAAAGTATGGAATTTCGTAATATGGTATTTCCTATCGATTATACGCTTTAAAAGAAATATTTTGATGCAAAAATTTCCTCCATTTTTGTAATATCATGAAAATTATGAGCGAAAAATGGAAAAAATTATGTATACCAAAAATTTCACGAGAAATCGAAGTTTGGAATTTCGAAATATAGTATAGGCCAATCGATTATACTCGTCAAACGAAACTGTTTGATAAAAAAAGGTCCTCAATTTTTGTAAAAACATGAAAATTATGAGCATTAAATGAAAAAAATGATTTATGACCAAAATTTCACGAAAAAATCAATGTATAGAAGTTCGAAATATGGTATATGGCAGTCGATTGTACTCGTCAAACGAAATCGTTTTATGCTAACTTTTCCTCAAATTTTGTAAAATCTTTGAAATTATGGAACAGAATTCATTTTTTTCATATTTTACACATTTTGAAAAGTAGTTACACTTATGCCAAAAATTTCACATAAAAAATCGAAGTATGGAATTTCGAATATGGTATTTCCTATCGATTATACGCTTTAAAAGAAATTTTTTGATGCAAAAATGTCCTCCATTTTTGTAAAACATGAAAATTATGAGCAAAAAATGGAAAAATGTATGTATGCCAAAAATTTCACGAAAAATCAAAGTTTGGAATTTTGAAATATTGTTCGTATGATGGAAAATATTCCTCAAAGTTCACAAAAACATTGAAATTATGCAACAGAATTGATTTTTGTCATATTTCTCACATATTGAAAAGCAGTTACACATATGCCAAAAATATCACAAAAAATTAAAAACTGCAATTACGAAATATCGATTTATTCGTCAAACGCAATGGCAAAAATTTCCTAAATTTTGGTAAAAACATAGAAATGATGAGCCAAAAAAGGAAAAATTAATTTATGCCAAAAATTCACGAAAAAATCAATGTTAAAAATTTCGATGGCAATCGAGTATACTTGTCAAACGAAATCGTTTGATGCTAACTTTTCCGTAATTTTTTTTTTTAAAAACCTGTAAATTATTGAGAAAATAGATTTTTGGTGTATATTTCACATTTTGGAAAAAGGATACACTTATGCCAAAAATTTCACAAAAAATCGAAGTTTGGTGCAAAATTTTCCTCAAATTTCGTAAAAATATTCAGATTATAGAATAGATTTGTGGAATATTTTTCACATTTAGTTACATAAATACCAACAATTTTACAAAAAAAATAAAAATTTAAATTTCGGAACATGTCGAAATGGTTTGATACAAAAAATTCCTCAATTTTGTAAAGACGTGCATATTTTGCAGATTTTGACTTATGAATCACCGGGTATTTCGGTAGCTGCCACTTTTGAAGCTTTTATTCTTTGACATTTGACAAGTAGAAACTAAGCCATTACTAAAAATGGAACGATACACGATTCAACAACGCATTGAAATTATTAAAATTCGAAAATCATCTTGACTGATGAGGCTACGTCAACAAGCAAAATTGTCGCATCTGGGGCTCTCCATCCTCAACGTGTGACTGTTTGGTGCGGTTTACGGTCGGACGGGGTCATTGGACCTTACTTTTTCGAAAATGAGGTTGGATCAACAGTTACGGTGATTGTATTGCGCTATCAAGAGATGATTAATGATTTTTTATGGTCGGAGTTGGATGGTATTGATCTGGACAAAGTTTACTTTCAACAAGACGGCGCTACGTGCCACACAAGCAAAGAAACCATTGCTCTGTTACGCGAAAAGTTTCCGGACCGTGTTATCTCTCGAAGAGGTGATCATAATTGGCCACCGAGATCTTGGGATTTAACACCTTGCGACTTCTTCCTTTGGGACCACGTGAAAGATAAGGTCTACGCCAACAGCCCAGCGTCGATTCAAGACCTCAAAGATAGAATTCGTGAGGCTATCGAGGACATAGGGTAGCCACTTTGCGATTTGATTATGGAAAATTTAATGAAAAGAATATGGTCCTGTAAGCGTGGTCGTGGTGGCCATTTGGCTGATGCTATTTTTCATTATTAACGGCATACCTTCCTCTTTATTATGAAATAAACATCCGATCATTTATCTCAAAAAATGGCATTTTTCTTTGAATACCAAAATAACACCTCTTGTTGGAAAACCCTTTATTTTTCTGTTTGAAAACTATTAAATGTTACGTTACTATTTTTTGCCTAACTTATTAAATACCTCCGCAACTATATAATGTTTAAAACATGTTTAATTCCAGAGGTTTTACTAAATTAAAAGCATTACTGCTATGCGAACAACAGCTGATATGCGACCAATTAACATGAATCGGGCAGTATGTTTTTATTCGCTTTATCGTTCTTATGATTTTTTAGGTCGCAAATCATCTGTTGTTCGCATAGAAGTCATGTGAACGTTAACGTTTGACATCATGGGTCAGACGGTTAATTTTTTTAGTTTAAAATCGAAAAAATCGTGCTTAAATCGAAAAGTGTATTTAATAACAAGCATATAATTAGCAGACAGATCTGCTAAGTTGCTGCAACAGCAGATAAGATCGCACAACATTCTCAGCATATACAAAGTAAGTTAAAATATTTTTTCTTTTGCGTTTTTATAGGAATTTGTTATTTCTTACAAATGCTATCTTATATTTGCCCTTTTGAAAATAAAGTCTTCTGTTGGAGCCAACTTTTTTGTTGTCTCTACTAAGATACATATTTCATTGAGAAAAGTAGAGTTTTATTAAGAAATCTACTTCTCAGTCCCTAAGTTTGTTCGGCGGATATCCGTTTTGGGTAATTTTAAGTCGAATGAGCAATGTCCGTCCGTCCGTCTGTCTGTCTGCTGGCTGGTGCGCACGATAACTCTCGAAAGGAGTAACCGATTGCCTTCAAATTTGGTATGTGGTAATATTTTCTTCTATCTCCGGCTAAGTTCGAAGATGGGCCATATTGGTCCAAACCTTCTAGTACCTCCCCCACAAAGGGTTAACATTTAGTGAAATATTGATAATTTAATAACTTCTATACTACTTACTTGATTCCTCTGAAGTTCTACACATTAGTTTGTTAGTCACTTTTACCTCGAGAAAAATAGGCGAAGTTGCCACGCCTCTTTTGGTACCTGCCACACAAATGGACAATTTTGAAACAAAAGTTAATAGCTTATAACTTTATTACCAGTGCATACAAAAACGTGAAATTTTGTACAGTGTAATGGTTTAATAGTACCTATAGTACAGTGAAAAATGGGAATTATGGCCACGCTCCTTTTGGTACCTCCCACACAAATGGACAATTTTGAACCAAAAGTTAATAGCTTATAACTTTAATACAAGTGCATACAAATACTTGCAATTTTGTACAGTGTAATGCTTTTATATTATCTAGAGTCCAGAGAAAAATGGGCGTTATTGGCCCGACCCTTGTGGTACCTCCCACACAAATGGACCTTTTTGTTCCAAAAGTTAACAGCCTTTATAATTAATACCAGTGCGTGCAAATACTTGAAATTTTGTACAGTGTTTTTATAGTATCAAGAGTCCAGGGAAAAGTAACCGTTATTGGGACGCCCCATTTGGTACCTGTCAGACAAATGGACCATTTTGTACCAAAAGTAAACAGCTTTTAACTTTAATACCAGTACATACTTTAAAGTTATTAAATGCAAAAAAAATTGATAATAATTAAAATAAAACAAAAAATAAATAAATGTACTAATATTTTTTTGAGATTCAAGCTGAAGGGATTCATTAGTCGGTATACCCGACTGAACTTTTTTACTTGTTACTTCGTTCACTTACATACTCCAACTCATATTACGAGTAGTTTCACATAAATATTAAAATTATGAAATCAGAACTCAATTGGAAATCAATCAATCGTTTAACTAAAGATGTGATATTTTGATGTGCTTTATTTCAAAAAATAAATATTTTTTTAAATAAATTATAGTATTTTCATTTTTCGAATATTGGTTATAAATGACTAATACTCAAGGTGTTATAAGTAAATAAATTATAATGATTGAAATGTAACATTACTTAAAGTCAATACTTAAGGCTGGGTTAGGCAAACGTAACCGTAACGCCCCCGTAGCGTAACGAATCAGCTGTTTCAATCTGACATATGGAAATCAGTGTAAGTCCCCATTTACATGGTACTTTTTTTTAAGTAACTTATCGGCTTATTCTCTTTTGAAAAAGTATTTACGTTCACACGCGTACTTTTTTTCAATACTTAACTTATTTTCATTTGTTTTGTTTCGCCTTTTCCTGTGTGAATTGTTGTTGTTTCCAAGTGCGAACGAAAAACACAAAACGATGAGTACGATAAGTACGAGTACGGCATACTTTTTTCCCCCCCGTTTCCGACTGCCTCTCTCGCCCACAAAACGCCGATAAGTATGCTTAATATTTTAAAAAAAAAGTATCATGTAAATGCAGACTAAACGATTAGCCAACGGAAACGAAACGTAAACGGACGGCCGAATCTGCAGAAATTTGATTTGGACGGTACGTTTACGTGCATTTGCAAACAAAATTAGTAAAATAATAAAAAAGAGAATACATTTATGCGAAACTTTTGAAAAGTGATGAAAACTAAGTAATAAAATGATAGATTAGTAGCAAATAAATATAAAATAAAATTAGTTTGCTGCTATTTTTGTTGTGAATGCCTGTGTGATACAGCACGTTTTTGAAGTTTTGGGTAATTGCTCCAGCGGGCAACGTTAAGGCGGCGCTAAAGTTAAATTACGGTTAAGTTTGCCTAACCCGGACTTTATCCTTCCTTCGACTTTTTAAGTTTTTCAGACACAACAGACATTTTTATAAGAATGGTGTAATATGTTGATCGTAAGGTGAGATATGTTATGTTACAGATGCTATATTTTTAAGGAATTTGCTGTAACAACAGATAGATTGTCAATGGAAAATGAGAAGACAATATGAGTACAAAAATTTCCAATCTTCAATGGAAAAAATGTAATTTAAGGCTTAATGTAATTTATCCCATTTCAATCGTGTTTATCCGTTCCTGGGTTTATTTCACCATTTTTTTTTTTTGGTTCTAACAAATTTCAGTGTGAATATTTAATTATTTGCGTATACTTGATATTGATGTGAGAAAAAGCCTACATAAATTTTAACTAAGCGAACCCTGTAATTTATTTCATTTTTTATTAGTTAAGCATTTACAAAAAAAAACAATTAAATTATATACATTTTATCTTATGTCTCATTTCAATTGACTTTACTCAATGCGAATTCTGAAAATATTCATGTCTGGGGCCAAATCACGGCATTCGATATGGAGAACTTTACAATCGAAAAGTGACTTAAATTGTTGATAATAAAAAAAATATTAAAAATGAACCACACAAGCTCTATTAGAATTTACGAAAACATATACCAATGACAATTGAATACTAAAGACGTCGCATGGTATTTTCAGACTTCATCCGCCAGGTGGCGTTCGAGCAGCCTTTCTCTCATTCTGAAATTCCTCTCTCAATTATTTCTCTGTCAAAAATGCAGTCGTTTTTGTACTCTCAAATAATTTCTGAGAAGGGATTGAGTTTTTCAGTTTGTTTTGTTGTTGAATGTTTTGAAGTTGGAATATAATAAAATTAATGACGAAAAACTTGTCTCTCTTTGCAGAGTAAATAAAAGTATCTATCCTCTCTTTGCAGAACGTTCTCTTTACAGTTTTGCCAGACAAAGCGCCATCTTCAATATGCAGACATACTAAACGAATTGTCAAACTCCATGCGATGTCTATAGTATTCAATTGTCATTGCATATACTTGAATTCGAGAACAGTTTGTACTCTTTTAACGACAATAAAAAACAAATTTCGATCATAAAGAATTCTATATCGAAAGCCGTGATTTGGCCCTTGTTCTTGTATTTTATTTATTCACTTATTATTTCACTCAAGCATTCAATTGAATATTGGTTTTCGAATCATTACTCGAATAATGTAAAGAAAATAATTCTCAATAGTTTTTAAAGATATACGCTTGAAATAATGTAGACATTTTCAAACGTTTCTCAAATGTCAAATTTGGAGATGAACTTGAGAAACTTTTTTGAATTATATTTTCGACGAAAACAGACATAAATCTCAGCAGATGGAATGAAACAATTGTGCCGACCATAGAACTATGTTCAGATTATGTGTAGCCACTTTTATTATTTTTGAAATGATGATGTATTGGCCATGAAACACTGCTACCGCAGTTGGGCCTGTCTCAAAGTATTCTTCCATTTTTCTCTGTCGTTTTGAAATGAGACTAATTTAAATAAATGGGACGAAAATAGTAACCTTCCACTAATTTATTTTAGAAATTTTTTACGATTTTTAGCTGTAACAGGACAAGTTTCTCGCTTTTTTTCTCAAACATGCAAATTGTATTCCATAGTGTTTTGCTACAAATTTATTCACTAATGACCAGTGATTTATCTTGAGCTATATTATACACCCATTAATTTCATATTATGTACATCTAGCCATTTTCATAAAAAACATGCGTTTTTAATTCAAAAATCATAATGGGCTGAATTGGGAATGATACTCGTATATTAAAAAGGCAACAAAAATTAAAAAAGTTTAAAGAAAAATTTTGTGTTTTTGTAAATTTTTATTAAGATTTATTTTTGTTTTTTTTTTTTTATGATTCGTTTGTTTTGTTGTTTTTGTTGTTATTAAGGGTTACGGTTAAATTACTTTTTTTTTAAATTAAAATATAATTTTTTAAAATTAATATATTAAATTTAAATCAATTTGTTTGCAAGTGTAGGTATAATTGGTTTTTTTATAATAAATAAATAACAATTGATTCGTTTTATTGACAGTATTGATTCGTTTTATATGTAATGGTAAAAATAAAATAGACATAAACTGAAACTAATTAGGAAAAATATACATACATTTTAAGTTAGGTTATTAATTAATAAAATTAAATTAATCTATGGACGTATTTGACAAAATATCAATTGTAATAATATTAGTATTAATAATAATAATATATAATTATTTCTTTTTATGTATATCTAACGGGAGAGATGCAGGTGGACAGTTTTGTTTATAAAACTTGAAAAAATAAATAGAGAAATTGTCAGAATAACAACCTAAGCAATTCCATTTCGATAACTAATTTTTTTGTTGTGGAAATTTCAATTAAAATGTTAAAACTTTCATCGCAAAATTTATTAATTATTTTCTTTAATAATTTATAGCAAAAGTCCTTTAAAAATGAAAAAAATATTATTGATATTGATGTCGATAACTTCATTCCAACTAGTCGACTTAGGCTGTTTTAAGGGACATTGCATTATTAATATTATCAATATTCCAGGGCAATTTTGGTGTCCATACATCGACCCAATCAATTGATATGGACAAAATAGTAGAATTCATTCGATTTCAATTACAAAGGAATTTCATTCAAATTTAAAATTGTCATAAAACTCGATTTAGCATACTCGTACTTTGAAATGGAGGTATCGATGTTATCCAATTTATCGTTTAGCCTTTAACTATCGATCAAACAATTTATCGAAATTTAATGTTTTGAGAATAATGCGATTTTAGCTGTATTCAATTACAAATTACTGAGTCTATAATTAATTAATTGGATTAAATTATTTTCTTAATCAATTCGATTAACAGCTAATGCGCCAATTACACTATGCAACAAATGAGCACTTTTTAAAAAATACACTGACTTGACAGTTCGATTCTACTACCAAAGGGTAGTATAACCCTATACTCGGTTTATCGAAATTGGTGACCAATTTTTTTATGGGCCTCCAAAGTTTCTGAAAATCAGTGGTGTCTCCAAAAAGGTGTCTTTTGTCCCACAACTAATTCAGACTTGTTGATACCGCTTAACTCTATTTGGCAATAATGTAGCTAAGAATAGGCTGAACAAAGTTTCTTAATATTTTAGGGGAAAACTATTTTTCCCACACTTTTTTTGAAAAAGTGAAGGAAATATATTAAATTAATTTGTAATTGTCTTAATTAAAGTTTTAATGGATGCAAATATAATTTTATTTGAAAATAACAAGAATTTCGAAAACGAATTGTCTGAGATTGATTTATTTATTTTTTAAACAAGTTTTACAAACAAACTGCCAACCTACATAGATATTTTTGAACGCAAAATAGCTTTAGTATAAACTTAGTACAATATGCAAAGGAGTAGTTTTTTCAGTTTTCATTATTATTTTTAATTAAGAATATTTGTTTGTTGTCTTTTTTTACTGTTTTCTTTGAGTGTGTGTATAAAAAATTAATTAAAGAATTTATTTCGTTTGTCATACATAAACTACTTCCTGTTTGTTTTTCATATTTAAAAATACAAGTTCTTTGTGGTATTTGAAGTTTTGTTTTACATTTTAAGCAACATAATTGTACACGAAATTAGCGATATTATTTGTTTTTGTTTTTTTTTTAATTCTCTTACGTTAAATTAACTAATTTCCATATCAAGTATTATATATGTTTGTATATTAGTCATACAAATAAAAAACAATTTTTGTGTATTTTACTTATTTTTCTAAAAATTTGTTTTTCTTTGGGTTAGTTTTTCATTTCTGTCTGTATGAAAAAATTTTTAAAGCAATTTAAGAATAATTCCCCTGTAAAAAGCATAGAAAAATTTCATTTTTGTTAAAGTAAAAAACTTTAACAAAAAAAAGAATTTCTTTTTCTGGGGGGAAATTTTATGAACACAACATTATTTTGCTTATATGTATATATAAAGTAAGTAAATTTAAGGGTTATGGGTTATCAAAAGAAAATTTTGTTTTCTTAGCTTTTTTTATGTTTAGAGATTTTATTTCACGTTTATGTTTTTTATTCGGTATTACACAAAATTTGTTTTTATTTTTTTAGACTTATTATGTATTTTATACATATGTTAAAAAATTCCTTTTTCAAACTTAGTACTTATTAAATTTTTTTTATATATTATCCGTATATATATATATATTTTTTGTAACTTTACACTTAGAAAAGGAAAAAAATGCTATCATTCAAAATGTTTTTTGTACATTACAGAGAAAATCGAAACAAGAATATTTTTTATATTATTAAATTGCACTAGTTTAGCAAAAGTTTGCCGAAGGGCTGTGTTTGAAATAATAACGAAAAAAAGGTTATGGTAATTTTTTTTTTAATTTTTTCATGGAAAGTACCTTTAGTATTTGGACTATACATATTGTCTGAAGCATAATCGCGATACAGCCGGGATACGCGTTTAATTTAAGAAAACTATAAGGACTACAAATGTTAGGAATATTCCTTATCTCGTAGAGGCAGTGGTTTAGAAGCAGCAGTTGTTAAAAAATTAGAAAAAGTCGATTTAAAAAAAATAATTTTTTGCTGGCGCGAAAAAAGACATACAAAATAGAAAAAAATTAAAAAAATATATTTGATTTCATTTTTTAAAAACTAACTTCCTAGCGAAGAAAAAAATTTTAATTTGAAAAAAATATATGGATAAAAATTTAAAGTTATGACCCATTTTGTAAGGGAAATGCAAAAAAAAATATTTCATATTTTTTATTTAGATCATTGGGGAGCGTGGCAATAACGCAATTTTTTAACGAACTATGTGTACTATGAACGCATTACACTGCACAAAATTGCAAGTATTTGTACACTGAGGGAAAAAAGAAGTTGCAAAATAAACACCGTTTGGTACCAATTTATAAACGTAACGTGCATGAAAAATTGCCACCGATTCATTCATTAATTATCAACGAAACGGGGGTGATTTTT
Source organism: Eudasyphora cyanicolor (assembly GCA_963930755.1). Classification (NCBI taxonomy): domain Eukaryota; kingdom Metazoa; phylum Arthropoda; class Insecta; order Diptera; family Muscidae; genus Eudasyphora; species Eudasyphora cyanicolor. The sequence continues at coordinate 51,556,972 of OZ005736.1, read as the reverse complement.
TGACCGGCGTTGCTTTATGTATTGTCGCCGTAAGGTTGATTATTATTTGTTCGGCTTTGTGTTGTTCATTGGATTTGTTATTGTCTGTTCTTAGAAGAAGGAACCACGAGGATTTATAAAGACGTAAAAAATGGAAATTAATGACGAAGAAATAGAATTTAATGACCTGTTTGATATTGTGGATGATTCTCTGGGCTATGGAATGAGAAGGATAAGGTGATTGCAAAATCCAGTGACATCTTCCTATTGTAGAAATTTCTAGAATCAATAGAAATGGTATCGGCCTACGAATATTTAACAACATAAGCTTATAAAAATTTCAATTTTAAAAGTTAATAATGAGTATGTATGTTTTTTATAGAGCACAGGAATTAAATTTTGCAATACATAAAGGCGAATGATACGAAATCCAGTGACATCTTCCTATTGTAGAAATTTCTAGAATCAATAGAAATGGTATCGGCCTACGAATATTTAACAACATAAGCTTATAAAAATTTCAATTTTAAAAGTTAATAATGAGTATGTATGTTTTTTATAGAGCACAGGAATTAAATTTTGCAGTACATAAAGGCGAATGATACGAAGGAGACTGCCACCATTAGGGTTACGAGCTGAATTCCGAGAAAAAACAGAGGTAATACTGTGTTGCTGCACATTCGAATATGTTTTGTTTAGACGTGATTTGCTTAGTGATAAATATGCAAATTTGCAATTATATGTTTGTTGTGTTCACGTTTTATTTACTTATAACAGGGGGGAGGGTGGATTTAGAATGGAAAGTTATCCCAGCGCGTGCTTTATTCGTCCTCAGCAAGTGCTTTAGTCGTCCCCCGCACGTTCTATAGTTGTCCCAAACACTTGATTTAAATTATCCCCAGTTGGTATTCATTTTGCAACGAACCGTTGTTGATTTTTGACGCTTTATTCTTGCACCGCCTTTCTTGAATTCGTAACATACGGGGTTGGTTCACTGGTATCAAAGTTATAAACCGTTAACTTTTTGTGCAAAATGATCCATTTGTGTGGGAGGTACCAAAAGGGGCGTGGCAATAAGGCCCATTTTCCAATGGACCGTGGGTACTATAAAAGCACTGTTCAAAATTTCAAGTATTTTAATACAATGGAATCAAAGTTATAAACCCTTAACTTTCTGTGAAAAATTGTCCATTTGTGTGGGAGGTACCAAAAGGAGCGTGGCAAGAACGCCTAATATTTCCTGGATTTTAGATACTATAAAAGCAATAAACTGCAGAAAATTTCAAGTATTTGTATGTCCTGGAATCTAATTTATTAGTTGTCAACATTTTGTGCAAAATGATCCATTTGTGTGGGAGGTACCAAAAGGGGTGTAGCAATAACGCTAATTTTTCTCTGGATTGTAGATACTATGAAAGCATTACACTGCACAAAATGTGAAGTATTTACATGCATTGGAATCTATGTTATAAGCCGTTAACTTGTTTTACAAAATGGTAGCTTTGTGTCTGAGGTACCAAATGAGGCGTGGCAACTTCACCCATTTTTCTCAAGGTGATAGCGATTAATAAACTAATACTATGTGTGAAATTTCAGAAGTTTTATAGGTAGTATAGATGTTGTTAAATAATCAATATTTCACCAAATTTAAACCCTTTGTGGGGGAGGTGCTAGAAGGAGTGTATCAATATGGCCCATCTTGAAACTTATCCAGAGATAGAAAAAAATATTATCATATACAAAATTTGAAGTCAATGCGTTACTCCTTTCGAGAGCTATCGCGCGTCCAGAGAGACGGACGGACGGACATTGCTCAAATAACTTAAATTGGCTCAAATAACTAACGAATTTCCGCGAAATATACACGAGGTCTTAGGTCACTCCTTTCATGCGTTACACTTTTGGCTCGCAGCTAATGCTATACATATACCCCCGTTCACAATAGGGTCAGCATTTTTAATATTAACCAATGCATTTTATTTTTACCTAAAATTTTAAAAAAAAGTTGCTAAATTGTAAAAAAGATTTCGCTATCACAAATTTTTGTATACCCTCACTTTAGTGTGACGAGGGTATATATCATTTGCTACGGAAAAAAGTGTAACACATCGAAGGAGTGATCTAAGACCCTAAGTATGTTCGGAGGAAATCCGTTTTGGGTCATTTTAAGTCGAATGAGCAATGTCCGTCCGTCTGTCTGTCTGTGTGTCTGCTGGCTGGTGCGCACGATAACTCTCGAAAGGATTAACCGATTGACTTCAAATTTGGTATGTGGTAATATTTTGATCTATCTCCGGATGAGTTCGAAGATGGGCCATATTGGTCTACTCCTTCTGGTACCTCCCACACAAAGGGTTAAAATTTAGTGAAATATTGATTCTTTAATAGCTTCTATACTACTTATTCGAATCTTTTGAAATTCTGCACATAATATTAGTATTAACTCGAGAAAAATGAGTGAAGTTGCCATGCCCCTTTTGGTGCCTCCCACACAAATGGACCATTTTGCATCAAAATTTAACTGCTTATAACGTTAATACAAGTGCATAAAAATGCTTGAAATTTTCTACAGTATAATGTTTTTGTAGCGCCTATAGTCCGGTAAAAAATGGGCATTATAGTACAGCCCCTTTTGGTACCTCCCAAACAAATGGACCGTTTCGTACCAAAAGTAAACGGCTTGTAACTTTAATACCAGTGCATACAAATACTTGAAATTTTGTACAGTGTAATGCTGTTATAGTGCCTATAGTCCTGTAAAAAGTGGGCGTTATCACCCCGCCCCTTTTTGTACCTCCCACACAAAATGACCAAATCATACCAAAATAACATAGCTCGTAACTTAAATATACCAGTGCACATAAACGCTTATAGTTCAGCACAATGCAATGTATTTAAGAATGTACTGTTTACCGAAAAATATGTGTATTTGGAAAACCCCTTCTGGTACCTCCCACACAAATTGACTGATTTATTGGTGTAATGTTATATATTACATTACACACAAAGTGAGGGTATATCTTAGTCGGTTTACCCGACTGAAACTTTCTTACTTGTTTTAAAAAGAATTTTGTATAGGGTTAGAAATTTTCACAATTTTGAAAAAATGCATTTTTGGTTTTTGCGAAATTTTTAATTGCTCTTGAAGGATTCAATTGATTTTTACAAAGTTTACGTCGTTTGAAAGATAACAAAACGGCCATTTTTAGGGTTTGTTTTTCTAAATTCATTAATTTTCTCTCACAAATCCAAAACAGTAATTGGATTTTTGGGGTATCAATATTTGTAAAAGTTAAGGGCGAAATACAAAGGCTGATAACCCGAAAGGGTTATGATTTCGACATTTATCCATGGATTTTTTCAATTTGGCATTGTACTCTCCTTTAGGATTTTGGATTTAAAAAAATTTCATAATTTTTTTTTTTAATTTTTCATCTATTTGTGGTGCCAGCAAAAAACGTTTCTTTTAAATCAACTTTTTTCTAATTTTTTTAACGACTTTAAAATTCATAATGCCAAAAAATATTATATGTAGTGCCTGCACTAAATTTGTGTAAACTAGTGAAATTGTTAAATTAAACATAGATTGATATGAAGAACTATTTTTAATCAAATGTTTGTTTTTTTTTTAAATATTCGAATATTGAAATTTATAATTGAAATAAAGTTATTTCATAATACAATTGAGTTTTTCTAATTTTCTGAATCTTCTGCTAATTTTTGATATTCAATTAACCTAAATGAAAATATTTAAAAAAAAATTAAAATAGAATAGAGTTCAAAACTATTTCTTTGTATTTATTAAAGAAAATTGTGAACATGACTAGACGAAGAATTGCTGAATGTCATTTAATTTTGAGATTCACTATTTTTGTTGAAATAAATTTCATAATGGTTTTCTTATGAAAGAAGGTCATCATTCAACCCAATTCGATTTTCTCGGTAATATACAAATCTGTCCTTAATTGGGGAGTTTCAAAACAATTATTTCTGCACTTTGCGCTATTTAAACTTATAATCATAGCTAAGAGAAATTTTCTGCATTTTTGCATCGCCGTCTTTAGTGTTTTTGTGTTAATCGGTTTTGTTTCGTAAAACTAATTTAAATTAAATTATATTCTTGGTTTTTTGCGTTTTGTTTTTATAAATATACATACAATTATTTTTTTTTTTTTTTAATTTTGTAAAGGCTCATGTGTTTTCATGTTTTGTCTTTCGAAGATTTTTCGTGTAACATTTGTCTTAGAAAATTTTTAGAATGTGTTTTTGTGTTCAAAGCAAAAAAGCTAAATTGTATATATGTATAGTATATATTTTTGGAAAATAAAATTAGTTAAGCATTTTTTTTTTGGAAATAAGCACTGATTGAAATTAATTTGTAGTTGTGTTTCTGGCATTTTGTTGTTGCATTTTTGGAAATAAGCACAGATTGAAATTAATTTGTAGTCGTATTTCTGGCTTTGTTTTTCATTAAAATTGCGCTTTTACTTTCTTCGTTTTGTTTTTATTATTTTTTCGGATTTTTTTAGGAATCTATTTCTTGGTATAGACTGCTTCTTTCCTCCAATTTGTCTGTCGTATTTTTGTTGTTATTGTTCATGTTCATTTAAACATAGGTAGCCACAGCTCCAGTATTAGTACCACCTGTTGTTGTTTGGGCTGCAGTGGCTGGTGCTGTTGTTGCTCCTCCTGCGGCGGCGGCTGCTGCTGGAACTGAAGGCGCTGTGGGTGTATGGGCGGCTGGTGTATTATTAGCCGGTTGTGGACTTACAGGGGGTTGCAGTTTACCCGGTACATACTGACCAATGAATGAACCGTCTTCGGTAAATTGTCCTGGAAGAGAAATACATTAAAAAATTAGAAAAATTGAAATATATAGTATTGTTGTGATTTGCAAGTTAGTAGAGTTTCCAACCACCAAGTTTTCAGGGGTCCATTAATCACATCACATTAACAGTATTTCGTTGTATATTGTTTAAAGTTTTGAAAACTTTTTTATTTTATTTCTAATATTAGTAAAGATTCCAACTGTCACAAAACTAAGCTTTGTTGGTTAATAATATAGAAGGGATTCTAACTAACCACCACATCTAGTAGGAGTCAAATAATATGTAAAACAATTACACTGTGCTTGAAATTGACACTGTAAAAATGTAACAGAAATAACACCCTATGGATATACCTATTTCGACATTTGCTGAATCCAGTGGTGCTAGCCGTTTTTCTAGGTTAGCTCTTGTTTTCGCTATATTGAACCACAAAGTTTGCAAGGAAATCATAGAGGTTCGTCATCTCGTAGGTGATTTTGAAGCGGAAGTCTTCGGAATACACTCTTCATTCCAAAGAACGAAATAAAGGGAACCCTTTGAGAATTATTTCTCTCAAAATAGTCAAACACGCTTCTCGCCCCTCTACCCCTGAAAAAAGAAAACAAATCGTACCTATGTCAAACGTCATACAAATCGTCGACATTTTTAGTTTTTGTCTTTGAGAAAAATATTCCTCGCAAAAAGTTACTATGAGTCTCCTTTCAACATATTTATGAAAAATGAACAGGTCTCATAATTTAAAAGGTTTTGTTTGTTTCCTTTGAAATTTCCATTGACACTAACCAAAAAATAACACTGTCCAACAAATTGAGACTTTTTGATTGGAACAGAATAGCGACCCTGTAATTCTGAAAGGGCATGTTGAGTAGATCATTTTTGTAGAATAAACTTATGGTCCAGCTGGTCTGAGTTTTATTTTACAGTGGGTCAAAGTTTTAATTTTTTGGTCGAATGTAGCATTATACTAAATGAAAAATTATGTAATTTAATGTCTGAGAGATTTCTCATTGTCAGAGTTACATAGTGGAATTTTATGAGGATCATATTTGTGGAAGATCTTAACCCTCTAGCTCCCCTCTTAATGGTTCAATTTGGGCCTTTTTTCGAAAAAATTAAAAAAAGTTCTTTCAACGAAAATTTTTGCCGGAAAATTTCAGTGGGGGTCGCCAAGGACACCAAAGTTGTAATTATAACTTTTTACGTTTAATTAGCAAAATTACATGCCAACTTATACAAAAAAATCAAATAATGTAAATTTAAAGCCGTGATATCTGTGGAATTATTGGAGCAGAAGAGCGACCCTATAATTCTGAAAGGCAGTGATGTGTAGATAATTGTTTTAGAATAAACTTATGGTCCAGCTGGTGAGTTTTTTTTACAGTGGGTCAAAGTTTTTTTTTTGGTCGAAGGTAGCATTATACTAAATGAAAAAAATGATGTAAGTTAATGTCTGAGAGATTTCTCATTGTCAGAGTTACATAGTGGAATTTTATGAGGATCATATTTGTGGAAGATTTTAACCCTCTAGCTCCCCTCTTAATGGGTCAATTTGGCCCTTTATTCGAAAAAATTAAGAAAGGACTTTTAAGGATTAAAATATTCTACGAAAATGTTTGCCGAAAAATTTCAGTGGGGGTCGCCAAAGACACCAAACTTGTAAATATAGCTCTTTACGCGTAATTAGTAAAATTATAGGCCATCTTATACAAATAAGTAATATAATGTAAATTTAAAGTCGTAATAAATTAAAATATGTTTAACGTAGTCTAGTTGCTAAAACATTTATTGAAAAATGACGAGAAATATTTGGTAAAATTTTCATAATTTTTTAATAGTATTTAATTTGTTTGCTTCAAAGATTTCGAGTAAAAAGGAATTGGCAAAGACTAAAAGGAGGAAAAATAGCAGTATGGTATCTATGGATAAATATATAAGTTATTACCCATATTATAGAAATAAGGGAAATTAAAAAACATTTTTCATATTTTTTATTTTGGCCATATTATTTAAGAGGTACCAGGTATGACAATAACGCAAATTTTTCAATAGACTATGGGTACTATGAACGCGTTACACTGTACAAAATTGTAAGTGTTTGTATTTTAATTTATCACGGCTTTAAATTTACATTATAGAATTTGTTTGTATAAGTTGGCATGTAATTTTGGTAATTAAACGTAAAAAGCTTAAACTACAACTTTGGTGTCCTTGGCGACCCCTACTGAAATTTTCCGGCAAACATTTTCGTAGAATATTTTAATCCTTAAATGTCCTTTTTGAAAGGACTTTTTTTAATTTTTTTTCCAAAAAAGGGCTAAATTGACCCATTAAGAGGGGAGCTAGAGGGTTAAGATCTTCCACAAAAATGATCCTCATGAAATTCCACTATGTAACTCTCACAATGAGAAATCTCTCAGACATTAACTTACATACTTTTTTTCATTTAGTATAATGCTACCTTCGACCAAAAAATGAAAACTTTGACCTACTGTTAAAAAAAAACTCAGACCAGCTGGACCAGAAGTTTATTCTAAGAAAATGATCTACTCAAAACAACCTTTCAAAATTATAGGGTCGCTCTTCTGCTCCAATAATTCCACAGATATCATGGCTTTAAGTTTACACTATAGAATTTTTTTATAAGTTGGCATGTAATTTTGCTAATTAAACCTAAAAATCTATAATTACAACAAAAATGATCCTCATAAAATTCCACTATGTAAATCTGACAATAAGAAATCTCTCAGACATTAACTTACATAATTTTTTTCATTTAGTATAATGTTACCTTCGACCAAAAAATGAAAACTTTTGATCTACTCAACATGCCCTTTCAGAATTATACGGTCGCTATTCTGTTCCAAAAATGCTATTGGACAGTGTAATTTACAAAAATTTAAGTCGGAAAATGTTATTACAAATATTTTCTGCTATGAGCAGAAAAATACACAAATTATGTAATAACCCGAAATCTCATAAAAAAGATGAGAAAGGACTTATATTATTTTTTCGCGACGAATATTTTTTTTAACGACGCCTACTAAAAATGTCGACGATATGTATGATTTTTAACACAGGATAAGATTTCATTACACTTTTTCAGGGTTAAGGGGGTGAGAAGCGTGGACGACTGTTTTGAGAGAAATAATTCTCCAAATGTTCCCTTTATTTCGATCTGAAGCGTATATTCCGAAGTCTTCAACTTCAAAATCACCAAAGAGATATGTAACCCCTCTGATTTCCCAACAAACTTTGTGGTCGAATATCGCGAAAACAAGAGCAAACATAGAAAAACTGCTAATGCCACTGGATTCAGCATGGCCGAAACAGGTCTATCTATAGGGTCTCCTTTCTGTTACATTCTTGGACTAGCACAGTGTTATTAATGAATTAATTCTCCATTTTAATGGATAATTTTGTATGACAGTTCTACTCGTATAGTAATACATATTTTATCAATCAAGTCTAATTTAACACTGCTGTTAGATTAAAAAATATGTAAGAATCCTAGATTAAGAGACCATTTGGTCCATTTCAAATCATGTCTGATTTGACAGATAATTAGTTTTATCCTTCCGCTGAACGAATATGGTTGTGTATACGCTTGAACAACGCTGGGAAATATTGCGACATTACTTTGAAAATTTTGATTTTAATTTTTTTTCATTTTTGATTTTGATTTTTTCATTTTGATCTTGGCGGGTATGCAAACAAGCAAAATTGTCGCATTTGGGGCACAGAAAACCCGCACGCATACATTGAAAAGTCGATACACCCAAAACGAGTCACTGTTTGGTGCGGATTTTGGTCCAGAGGCATAATTGGGCCATTTTTCTTCGAAAATGAGCAAGGAGTGGCCGTTACAGTCAATCGCGATCGTTACCGGGCCATGTTGAACGAATTTTTGTTCACAAAAATTGAAGAGGAGGATATTGGCAACATTTGGTTTCAACAGGACGGCGCAACGTGCAACACAGCCGAAGCTACACTCGATGTTTTGCGTCCTGTTTTTGAAGATCGCATTATCAGCCGCAGAGCTGATGTCGTTTGGCCACCTCGGAGCTGCGATTTGACACCGTTGGACTATTATTTGTGGGCTGCCCTCAAAGATAAGTGTTACGCCGACAAGCCAGAGACAATTGACGCTTTAAAGGACAATGTTGGTGAAGCCATTGGTGAAATACAGCTGCACACAATCGATAATGTGCTTAAAAATTGGACCGATCGTGTAGGCTACTGCATGGCCAGCCGGCTGCATTAATTTGAATTAAATTATTTTCCATTATTAACCGGAGGGATTGTACTTTCAAATAAAAAAGAAATTTGAAAAAAAAAGTTTTTTTATAGCATTTTCAAAAAAAAAGTTATTTGGCGGACCCTTTATTTATTTTTATTCTATACTTCGTGAAAAAAAGCAGTTTACTTACAAATTATTTTTTAACAAAAAAGGCTTATTTGATTTTGATTTCAATAGAACAAAAATATCCCTTGGACCAAATGGTCCCCCTAATTCAAGATCTGTAACTTTCTTGTTTCTCAATCCCACTTTATGACGGACAATTGTATTATTAAGAATACCACTGTCTTGTAAAAAAACCACGTGACTAGAAATTATAAGGCAATATAATATATTACCGTTCAGAAGTTATAAAGGAAACGATGCAAAAACTGTACCAAATGAGCCCAATCTAACAGCAGGGGGTGAAGGCTATTCATACTGCACCCAGTAAAAAGTTTGCTGTTAATACCAAACACGCTCTGCTGAAAGTTTGTAGAATTTGTCTGTTATTACAGCAAAATTTCTGCTGCAATAGGCAAATCTTTGCAGTTTTTCAATAGCAAACACAGTGCTGAAAAGTTAGTGGTCTGCTAAAACGAAGACCTTAAAAACCATTTGGCCGCGGAAGTGTCTTTGGCGGAGTTGGAACGACGCACAGTGTGGTGAAATACCGAAAAATGGAAATTAATTCGAAGAAGCTTTCGGGTCAGGAATTTTTATATTTAATCCGTAATAAGTAAAATAATGCAGAATATGATTGATTACCTTTTAGTGGAAAAAGTTGTTTGCTTTGCAAATAAATTTGCCAAATTGTCCATTTATATTGTAGTTACCAAAAAGGGCATGGCAGCAACGCCCATTTTTCACGGGACTGTAGGTACTATAAAAGCATTACACTGCAGTGCTATGGCCCTTAACTCCTGGACGATTGGTCCGTAATCGCCACAGAGCCTCCAATCAACAATAGCATGAGCTTGGTTCTTGCAATTTCGGAAACAGAATATGATTACATTTTTGTGGAAAACATTTTTTCTTTACAAATAAATTGTCAATTTGTATGGTAGGTACCAAAAAGGGCATGGCTGTAACGCCCATTTTTCACTGGACTGTAAGTACTACAAAACCATTACAATGAACAGTATTTGAAATATTTATACGGACTAAATTTAAAGTTATAAGACATTAACTTTTTGTGCAAAATGGTCCATTTGTTTGGGTGGTTTTTAAAAGGTGCGTGGCAGCATCGCCCATTTTTCTCAATGTGATAGCGACCACGAAACTGATGCTATGCGTGAAATTTTGAAAGATGATGAATAACACTATGCAACATAATTTTTGTCCAAGGGATGTGGATAACAGTTTCTGGAGCAATTAGGTGTCACAAACACGAAAAAATATTAAAAAAAATTTTGATGGTAATTTTTTTTTTTTAAATTTCAGCTTTCATGGAAAGTACATTCAGTATTTGGACCATAGTTTTTCAAGTATAAGCCTGATTAAGCCGTGTTATGCCTCAAATTAAAGGGAATTATGAGGGCTACAAATGCAGCAAATATCGTTTGCATTTGTAGTCACGTAGAATATTTGGTTTAGTAACAGTGGTAAAAAATATGAGAAAAAAATGTTTTTTTTTTAAAAACCCTTTTTCCTGGTACAAAAATACCCATAAAAAATAGAAAAAAAATCGAAAAAAATATTTTTAAAAAGCCAGCATGCTAACGAAGAAAACACTGTCTATTTGAAAAAATCTATCGATAGATGTAAAAGTTATGAGCCATTTTGTAAATGTTAGGGAAATTTGAAAAAATCTTGTTTCATATTTTTTCGTTTTTAAATGATTTTTTTTTTGCTTATATTGAATTCACCATATGTGAGAGAGACATATAAGAGACATTGCACTTGCATTTTATTTTATGAGGTTTGATGTCAGACTTTATAGAATTATAGATACGACGAGGTTTTATGGCCGTTCGTAAACCTTCATAAAACATGATATGCTACGTGAGAGCTATATAGGATGAGATCCGCTCAGATAGAGGGTCATTCAACAATATTTGTGGTTTTTATACCCTACACCACACTGTGGTACAGGGTATTATGACTTTGTGCATTTGTTTGTAACACCTAAAAGGAGAAGAGATATACCCATTGTTTATTATACCGATCGACTCAGAATCACTTTCTGAGTCGATTTAGCCATGTCCGTCTGTCAGTCTGTCTGTCCATGTATTCTTGTAATCAAAGTGCAGGTCGTATTTATGATCCGATTGTGATGAAATTTAGCATAGTGCTCTTTTTTGGCACAAGGACGATCCCTATTGAAATTGGTTCAGATTTGGATATAGTCCCCATATATATGTTTCACCCGATTTGACATGTAAGCGCTGTAGAAACCACATTTCACATCCGATCTTTATGAAATTCGGCAGAGAGAATTTTATTATTACGTGAATGAACACCACCAAATTCGGAGAAAATCCGTTCAGATTTAGATATAGCCCCCATATATATGTTTCACCCGATTTTATATGTAAGCGCTGTAGAAACCGTATTTCTACAGCGCTTTCGGCAGAAAGAGATTTCTTATTACATGAAGGAATACTGCCAAATTCGGAGAAAATCGGTTCAGAGATATAGCCCCCATTTATATGTTCCACCCGATTTAACATTTAAGCGCTGTAGAAATCGTGTTTTATATCCGATCAGTACGAAATTTAACAGAGAGTTTTCTTATTACATGTATGAACACTGCCAAATTTGGGGAAAATCGGTTCAGATTTAAACATAGTCCCAATATATATGTTACACCCGATTTGACATGTAAGCACTGTAGAAACCGTGTTTTATATCCGATCAGTACGAAAATCGGCAGAGAGAGTTTGCTTATTACATGTATGAACATTCTTATCGCAATGCCCATTTTCGCATTGGTAGGTAGGTGTAGGGTATTATATAGTCGGCCCCGCTCGACTTTCTGTCTTTCCTTACTGGTTTATTTATGAGGTTTCCATTCAGTTACGCCTTTTAGGGGCATGTACATCCCAGTCGTATATACAGTTAGTAAAATTATGAAAATATTGGGTGTCTACTTTCGAAGCAAACTATATGTCAGCTACAGGTACTGCAACTTATGAACCTTAAACCCGGAATTTATGAATGAAATTTCTTATTAATAAATTAGTGCAATTCAGCGCCTTAAAGAATTAAGTCGATTTTCTGAAAAATATTATAAAGTTATATTTCGAAGTATGAGTAAACGGCAAATAACTTTTCAATGTGTAAATGATCCCGACAATTTCTGCTACATCTGCGGAAAATATGTAATTAGAACCAGTAAGGAAAGGCTAAAGTTGGGCGAGGCCAACTATATAATACCCTACACCACTCTCGAAATATTGAATAACTCTGATATATAAATTTTGTAATTCATGTATAAATTGTTTACATAAATTTACTTTTGGGACATTTTATACTTAAATAATACCCTGTACCACAGTGTGGTGTAGGGTATAAAAACGATTGGATCTAAAGAGCCAAATCGGATGAAACATATATATGGGAGCTATAGCTAAATCTTAACCGATTTTCTTCAAATTCGGCAATGTTGGTTAATGGAGCAAGAAACTCTATCATTCTAAATTTCAAAATGATTGGATGTAAAATACAGCTTCTATAGGACTAAAGGGCCAAATCGGACGAAACATATATATGGGAGCTATAGCTAAATCTTAACCTATTTTCTTCAAATTCGGCAATGTTGGTTCATGGATAAAGAAACTCTACCATTCTAAATTTCAAAAGGATTGGATGTAAAATACAGCTTCTACAGGTCTAAAGAGCAAAATCGGACGAAACATATGTATATATGGGAGCTATAGCTAAATCTTAACCTATTTTCTTCAAATTCGGCAATGTTGGTTCATGGATAAAGAAACTCTACCATTCTAAATTTCAAATCGATTGGATGTAAAATACAGCTGCTATAGGACTAAAGGGCCAAATCGGACGAAACATATATATGGGAGCTATAGCTAAATCTTAACCGATTTTCTTCAAATTCGGCAATGTTGGTTCATGGATCAAGAAACTCTACCATTCTAAATTTCAAAACGATTGGATGTAAAATACAGCTGCTATAGGACTAAAGGGCCAAATCGGACGAAACATATATATGGGAGCTATAGCTAAATCTTAACCGATTTTCTTCAAATTCGGCAATGTTGGTTCATGGATCAAGAAACTCTACCATTCTAAATTTCAAAACGATTGGATGTAAAATACAGCTGCTATAGGACTAAAGGGCCAAATCGGACGAAACATATATATGGGAGCTATAGCTAAATCTTAACCGATTTTCTTCAAATTCGGCAATGTTGATTCATGGATCAAGAAACTTTACCATTCTAAATTTCAAAGGAATGGCGGTTACTTGTTGACAGCAGTAAAGAAAGTTTGAAAGCAGTACTTTTACACAACGGAAATCAGAAACCGTCGATTCCCATTGCTCATGCTGTCAACACTAAGGAATCATACCAAACAATGGCTAAATTGTTAATATACATAAAATATGAACATGACTGGAAAATTTGTTGCGATTTTAAAGTAGTTTGTATGTTATGCCTCTTGGATAGCCGATATTTTGCCACCACTGCATATTAAGCAGGGACTCTTTAAAAATGTTGTAAAAGCCTTACTCTCATATTTAAAAAGTTTATTTAAGTCTTTCTTTTCAAAAAATCGAAGAAGGAGATTTTGATGGGCCTACAATAAGGAAACTGATGAAAGATGTGAATTTCGAATCATATTTGACGTCGGATGAAATTGCAGCATGGAGGTCGCTTAAGCTTGTTGTTTCAAATTTCCTTGGATCCAATAAAAGCCCGCAATATGAAACAATGATTAATGATTTGTTAAAAAATTATGAGGAAATTGGTTAGATATATATTTTTTATATTTATGTATATAACACATATCGTCGGTGCGCCGACAAAAACTCCTATATGTAATTTTTCGATTTTTTTTATTGTCGAATTAGAACGTCCTAGCGGTCAAACGACTACCCTCCAAAGCATTTTGCGCTATCTTGACCGGTTCCGAAGTTACCAAAAACTCCTATGTGTATCCCTCTATAGAAATGCGCCGACAAAAACTCCTATGTGTTGTAGGCACAGCCTGTCCCAAGGGATAAAATGTTGGCTTAGATTCACGCCAAAAAACGGCTACTGAGGTTTTGTTCAGTACAGTCGCGAGCTATCGCGAATACAGTACTTTTACTCAAAACAAACTTTGTAATGTCCGCGACATTTGCCATGTTTATACCCTACACCACACTGTGGTACAGGGTATTATAAGTTTGTTTCACGGCAGATGTTTGTAACACCTGAAAATAACACAGCTAGACCCACCTTAAAGTATACCGATCGACTCAGAATCACTAGCTGAGTCGATTTAACCATGTCTGTTCGTCCGTCCGTCTGTCCATGTAAAATTGTTCGTCGACTACGGGTCGCAATTTCACTCCGATTGTTCTGAAATTTTGCAGTTTAGAGTATTCCTCAGCTGTAAAGATCCCTATTGAATTTGGTTGAAATCGGTTCAGATTTAGCTATAGCTCCCATATATATGTTTCGTCCGATTTTGCTCTTTAGTCCTATAGAAGCTGTATTTTACATCCAATCATTTTGAAATTTAGAATGGTAGAGTTTCTTGACACAGGAACTATCACTACCAAATTTGAAGAAAATCGGTTAAGATTTAGCTATAGCTCCCATATATATGTTTCGTCCGATTTGGCCCTTTAGTTCTATAGAAGCTGTATTTTACATCCAATGGTTTTGAAATTTAGAATGGTAGAGTTTCTTGACACATGAACTATCACTACCAAATTTGAAGAAAATCGGTTAATATTTAGATATAGCTCCCATACATATCTATCGTCCGATTTAACCCTTTAGTCCTATAGAAGCTGTATTTTAGATCCAATCGTTTTGAAATTTAATGAATTGAATTTAAATTTCTTGATCCATGAACCAACATTGCCGAATTTGAAGAAAATCGGTTAAGATTTAGCTATAGCTCCCATATATTTGTTTCGTCCGATTCGATCCTTAAATTAATATTTTCTTGCAATTTTCATCAAAATTGCATATTTATTGTAAATTTAGTGAAAGTTGCATTTTTATAGAAAATTTCATCAAAATCTAATAGAAATCGATGTTTTAAATAAAAATATTTGTCAGATTTGATATTTTTAAAACAATTTGTCAAAATTGCAGTTTTCTAAAATATTTCGTTGATAATTACATTTTGCTACAAAATTGAATTTTCCTAGAAAATTTCGTCAAAATTGAAAATTTGGTCGTAAATACATTTATTGAAAATTTCGGATTTTTCTAGAAAATTATGTCAAAAATCAATTTTTTCTAAAAAAAATTCGATGAAATTGCATATTTCTCGATTTTTTTTTCGAAATTTATTTTTTTTATTTTCTAGAAAAAAATTTGTTTATAGAAAAATATTTTCAACTAAATTTACTAGAGAAATGCATTTCCAAAAAAAAAAGTAATTTCAACAAAATGTCAAAAAAATCTTTTCTACTATTAGTTGTAAAAAAATTGATTTTAGCAGAATTTTTTAGAAAAAATCAAATTTGAAGAATCTTTCTAAAAAAATAAAATTTTAATTTTTTTTTAGAAAATTTAATTGTGATCAAAATATAAAATTGCAATTTTCATTAAGTTTTCTAGAAAAAGGTGGACTGTAACAAAATATGAACTGTTTTGAAAATTTTTACTGAGTTGAATTCTTTTCTTAATTACATAAATTCAGTTAAAATGCTTAGAAAATATTGTACTTATGGCTTAAATACGTATATTTTGGAGCGACCTCTATAGGGTGACTATAACAAAATATGAACCAATTTGTAAAATTTTTGCTGTGATGAATTCTTGTCAAACTGCAAAGTTTCTGCTAAATTGCTTTAAAAATGCTAAATTGCTCAAATATCTTATTTTGGAGCGACCTCTATAGGGGAGCTATATCAAAACATTGACCGATATGGCCCATTTGCAATCCCAAACAACCTGCAACTATAAGACATATTTCTACCAAATTTGATCAACCTAGCTCTATTATTACGGACTGTAGCGTTATTACCACAGACGGACGGACGGACATGGCTAAATCGTCTTAGAATTTTACGACGATTAGGAATAAATATCGCGACCAAAGAGTGTAAAGGCGCTAAGTCCAATATTTAAAATTTTACAGGAGAATATTACCTAATATTTATGTTTTTACAACTGGTATATGGACTTGGAGATTTTACGATTCAGGTATTAAAGATGACAGAGCACGATTTTTAGACTTTTTGTTTCCGATGTGCGATGTATGTTCAACTCATCTTGCATTTCGCTTCAAAAAATACATTTAGCCAAAAAGTAGACTTAGCGCCTTTTCTCTCTTAGGTCGCGATGGATACTATGGTGGAGTGTTTAAAAATATGTAAAACAAACTGTTTGGAAAAAGCAGCATCTTGTGCTTCAAAATCGCAAAATTGTGTAGCAATTGTCAATTTGTTGAGACATTTCTGCACATATTTTATCATAATTCGAGAGGGCGGGTATAAAATGTTCTACAACAATGTTGGCCATGAAATTTTACTATATACGAGGTCTGTTCAATAGAAAAGGTGAATTTTGAAATTTCTAGGGCTACGTGCGTTCGATTAGCGTTTTTTAATGTTGGCACACTTGTCAAATTCCAGTCAAAAGCCTCTCTATTGGTAGCTCCAATTTACCTATCTCAAAGATTTTTCTCAACATTACCATTTATTAAATTAGCCATATCCATATTAATTAGCCATATTAACCTTTTCACGTATTTTGAAGATATTAATACCAATGAAAAGCTCTGCTACTCCTCTTCAAAGCAATGCAGGAAATATATATTTATGTCCTTTTGGTGGAAGGATGTGAAAAAATGGAAAATATACTTAATCTTTGAATATCCTAAAAGAGTAATTCATGACCTTGATTTTTTTGGTACTAAAGGGTCAAACTCTTATTAACTGACTATGAAAAACTTTAAGTGGAACCATGATGGACCTAAGAGATATAACATTTTTATGGAGTCAATATTATAATTGTTCTTGTATATTTTTATATAGAATCTTAGATTTGTCGGCTTCTAAACGACTTGACAGATTTAATTTCCTGATTTTTTACAACCGAGTCAACTTTTTATTTGTTGCACTGTATAATAGAGTATCTATTATTAAGTGAATTAAATCTAACTATCTGAAATACTAAATTCAGCAAAAAAAAACCTCAATGCCAAAAATTATGTCAAAAATTATGTCATACATATATCTTTTTTGAATGGTTTTTTCATAAAGAAAAATCTCCCAAAAAATTAAATATGGAAAATATCTTAAGGGGCGTGTCTCGGATTCCGTTCGGAATTAATTTTATTCCGTAGTAACAATTCCGAACGTTTTTGCTTTCGTCTCTACAGATCCCGTTCGAATTTGTCAATTCAGAAAAAATTAAAAACACTTTTTTGTTCGCCAAAAATTACAATAAAATATTATTAGTGGCACATACGATTCATGATATACATACATATGTTTTTGGGGAACAAAACAGAAATTGTGGGAATAAATTGTTCAATTGATAAAATTAATTATAAAGGGTTTTCCAAGAGTGATACGATATCTTTAAAGAAAAAACACACTTATTGTTAAGGAAATTCACAAGTTTTTTATTTAATGTGAAGTACAATCGATAGAATTAAGTTGTAAATAAAACGACATTCAACTGGCCTCCACGACTTCTTCTGCAGTAACGAATTCGATGAACCCAATTTTCGAGTAGTTTTTCCACTAAATCAAGTCGTATGTTATGAATGGCACGTTCAATATTGACTTGTAAAGTTTGAATAGAGTCTGGTTTATTTCGAAAGACCAATGACATCAAATAACCCCACAAGAAATAGTCTAATGGTGTTAAATCACAACTTCTTGGAGGCCATTCAATATCACAAATCTCTTGAAATCTTCGAATCTCAAAACTTTTCTCGCAACAACTCAAGTGTTTCATTTGCTGCACAATCAGTCAATGGCAAAAAGATAGCTCTTAACGAGAGCTAAAATATTGCTTATGGGTGTCAAGGTCGTAGGTGGACTGGAAAGTGTTTTTTTTTATTTAAAAATAATGGACTTAGCAACATTTTCAAATGTGAACGGAAAGTTTATTTTTACTCTAGCTCCTTAAAGGTACGTCGGTTCGGGAATCGGTCAATGGCAAAAAGATAGCTCTTAACAAGAGCTAAAATATTGTTCATGGGTGTCAAGGTCGTAGGTCGACTGGAAAAAAGATGGACTTATCGCACTAAAAGTTGCAATTGGAGAACGATTATTTTGATAATAAAACTGAATAATTTGTAAACGTTGTTCTTGCGTATATCTCTACATGATGAAAAATACTACTGAATACAATGAAAAACAAATGACAGATCATGACATATTACAAATGGCCGAAACGTCACTTCAAAATCATATCATCCCTATTGGAAAACTCGTTATATCAATTCCACTTTGGAAATTGAAAGTGGTTTCATTTCGGAATAACAATTCGTTTTACATTTTGTTTAAAAGCAAAATTCTAATTTAAATCCAATTCCGAACGGAATTTATCTCTGTGGCAAGGCCCTAAGTTTAGATTTTTTGTTTGGGTGATATTTAATTTTTTGTTTGGTTTAATTTCATTTTTAATTTGGCGTAGCGTCATTTCGCCCAAAACCATGAATGTCATATCGGCTGAAATATTTCGAATTATCGAAATGCCAAAAGACGGTTACGCGGACCAAAGTGTAATTGCTTGGCCGGCCTGGGTTATAGTTTTCTTCTCTGGGTTATGTGTTATGGCCGAAGACGGCTACAAATACACTTTGGTCCGTACATTGCAAATTTTTATATTCATTGAATTGTCATATCACCCAAAAATGTTTTATGGGCTTTATGACATTGCGTTTGGGCGATATGACAGTTGACATTCATGGTTTTGGGCGATATGACGTTCACCTTTAATTTTTTCCTGCTTTAGTTTGTACTTCGACACAGTATTTTATGTAAAGTGGACATAAAAGTAGATTGTGTAACAGAAACAAATGATCCTATCATACTAAAGGGAGGTTAAATTGTAAGGGCCGATGTTGAATGTGAACCACACCTAAACGTCAAGTTTTTTTCTGCATTTCATTTGTCATTTCTCAATTTTAGACTAACCCAATTTGAACCATGGAATGATACACAATCGAGCGACGCGTTAAAGTTTTTTAAGCCTTTTACGAAAATGGGCGTTCAAATCAAAATACATTTCGTGCACTTCGTGATGTTTTTTTGATCAGCATAATCGACCAAATGTGTCCACAATCGGGAGAATTGTACGCAAATTTCAGTAAACCGGGTCTGTAGGAGATGTGAAAACACCTGTGCATGCTCGCCCAGTTCGTTTGGTGCGGCTTATGGGCTGGCGACGTCATCGGGCCATACTTCTTCGAAATGAGGACGGTCAGGCAGTTACTGTGAATGGTGTTCGCTATCGTGAGATGATAACGAATTTTTTATGGCCCGAATTGGAAGATATGGATGTGGACAATATGTGGTTTCAACAGGACGATGCCACTTGCCACACAGCCACTTGCCAGTTCTAAGGACGCTGCAGACTTCAGGCCTTCACGTAAAAAAGACTTTAGGCCTTCTTTATATTCCTGACGATAAATCGACCATAAATCGTTCAGTTTCAGTTTTTTTTCCAAAATATTATATAAGTTCTGATTCACACGAGGCAATTTTTTTAAAGCAAGTATTAAAGTTTGTAGTTTGTCTGCCTCTCTCCAACAAACTTTGACACCCCACCCATTTCTGTGTTTGTTGCAAAAACTAGAAGGCCTTACTTATTCTGGAATATGGCAAAAAATCGACATAACGCATTGTCATCATTTGCTCTAAAATTACTGATGATCCCAGCGTCCACTGCATAATTAGAAGGCATTTTCTCCAATTGGTCTCATGTGCATTCTGATTTTCGAAATCTATTAGAATCGGAACGATCTCAAAAGTTGCGGGACGTTTACTCTTCACTTAAAATACGCGAAAAAAGACAACTTTGAAGGCATTGAAGATAGAGATTCGAGTGAAGAATAAATCTAATTTATAAACAAATAATAATTCATTTGAACCAATAAATAAACTTGAAAGTTCAAAATAAATATTTTTTTCTTTTCTATTGATTTGCTAATTATTTACTGTTTACAAAGTTTATTTACAAAGTCAAGTTTCCGCCATTGGGTTCACGACGTTGTATACGTATGTCGAATACGTCTCAAATATATGTCATATACGTCACAGTTTAAGACGGACCATCCCTGATTATGCCTCAGCGTCATCGAAAATTTGGACCATCGGATGGAGGTGTGCCGAGGTCGCGGCGGCCATTTGGCCGATATTTTGTTCCATACATAATTGAACCATACCAATATTATCATAATAAAAGAAATGACAATAATTTCCTAAATAATTTGTCTTTTATTCAAAATCAACATCGGCCCTTAAAATTTAACCACCCTTTATTTATAAGATCTTTTTTCAATCTATTCATAAGATCTTTTTTCAATCTAAATCGAACATAGAACATAGGAAATACATTTCTTTTTATGAGATTCGATTATTTCATAGAGTATATCGTGCAAAATATGACCACTTTTAGACAAAATTATAATAAACAATTAACTACAGTTTAGTGTACACAACAACAAAAAAATTAGATGAAAACAATTGTAAACAAAAAACTCTACCTTATGGAATCCTTGTAAAGCAAATTGAATTTAAAAGCATTTTTTGTTTAAAATTCAAAAATTAAATAATATTTACAAGCTACAGAGGAGAAATGAAATAAATAAAAAATGAAATACATGAAAATGAATAAATATGAAAATTTTCTAAGGGGCCATTAACAATAAATAAATATACTAGGTTTAAGAGCTAACTACCGGTTATAGCTGTCAAATTCCATACAATTTAACTTTCGTTAGCTCTAACGCTTGATTATTTAATGGGGGTGATACGTGTAGACAAAAGAGAAATAATAAATTAAACAAATAAAAATTTTGTGTTTTTGTTTTTTTATTGGATTTTTACGATTTTTAATTATATTTTTTGTGTTTGTTTTGTTTTCTTTTCTTTTAATTATATATATATATGTTTTGTTTTATAATACGAAAAAGAGGTACAAATTTAACTTAACTAAAGTTAAATTTACATTTAAGAAAAAAACATTACAAAATATGCTTTCTTTTTTGATTTTTTTCTCAAGTTATTTCTGGTTTGTTTTGTTTTTCTTCTTTTTTCTCATGTATGTTTAAAAACTAAAGAGAATTATATTTAATGTTAAGCTTTTCATTTTATATAAAAAAACTATATATGCAGTTACATAAAAAAAATAATAAAAAATAGATTTAAAATACACAGAGAGAAAATAAGAGAGCTTCGTTACTTATTACACATAAAACAAACAAAAAAGAGAAATACACGAAAGGCTACAATGGAAATGTGTGGGGCACGCGGGGGGACGTATGCAAAAAAGTAGTTAAATTAAATACACACAATCTTATACAAATGAAAAGAAGATAACATAAAATAATAATAAAATAAAAGTAAAGTTATAATAACTATTTTTTATTAATAAAAAAATAAACAAAACAAAGAGATATACTTTAAAAGGGGGTGGGGTTCAAAAAAAAATACAAATTACATAAAATTTGAATTGACATTATTACTACACAAAATATAGATGTTTAGGATATCCAATGATGATTCGTCGTTTTACATAATATTCGAGATTGCCACTTTTTAAATTTATTCTTTTCCTTTTTTGTGGAGATAAAACTAATAATAATAATAAAAAAACATAAACAAATAGCTGCTGGCAGTAGGTTTTAAAATTACAGGTTATTATTAAAATACAAAAATAATCCTGGGGGGCTTGGAGGGGGTGATGATTGTTGTAGTTTCTTTCCTTAACAATTTGGAATTTGTTTTTTTGTTTTGTTTTCATATACTTGTCAATTTTCTTGATTTATGTAGTGGTGGTGGTGATTTATTTATACTTTTACACATTGTTTTAGTTGTATACGTTTTTAAAAATTTATATTTTTTTATTTAAAATTTAACTAAATCAAAGTTTACGTCCATATTGACCTATAAAAGAACCATCTTCATTCAAACCTAAGGTACACAAATGCGACACACACACACACACAGATTAAAAAATATTTCCACAGAACCCACAACACAACAAATGGGCGCACATTTTTGGTGAAGATTAGCATTTTATTTTGGTGGGGCGGGTGGTTGGTTGAAGTTTGGTGGTTGACAACAATTGGTGGTTCGATGCATTACATATTGTTGAGTTCGGGTGTTGTTTGTTGGGTGAAGATGTTGTTTACACAAGGTGATCAATTTGAAATTCAAAATTATAACCAAAACACGTACGCACAGAAAAATAAAAAATAGAAAAAAAATAAAAGAAAAATCAATTAATAAACTTAAACAATAAATCAGGAACAAAAATATATTATAAAATAATGTGAATTAAATAACGCATAAATAAACATTTAAACTTTGCATTTTTATTATTGTTGTTGATTGGGTTGCATGTTGATGAAAATGAGCTGAGTTCAATTTTGTTCAGAATTAAACCAAAAATTTATTTTTGTGTATTGGTGTATAGATGATATATCCTTTTTTGTGAATGTTTGATTGAGGCTCTCGAAAAACAAGCGCTAAAGTTGTTACAAATATTATATAAATATTTAGAATATGAACGTAACAAAGCCATAACAAGAAATAATGCCAAGTTTTCTACAGCGAAAGAATAAAACTTAACTGTTCAAAATACCTTCCTGCACAAAATAATATCAAATACAGATCAGACCTCAGAGCGAATCATAAAAAAATTGTTTTCGTCCACGAAATTTATTCAAATTAATTAAACTATCGCTTTCACGATAATTATAGTACCAATCACTCTTTTTTGTAAAGGCGACTGAAAAAAAACTTCAATTAAAAATTGGAAAATATCGTTTCCAAAACTCTATGAAAAAAAGCGGAGCTACCCACATACCATACATTGCATAAACATAGGATAGCCCTACTTACTTGTTTTTAACCAACTCACACCACTTTAGGTCCCTACTCGATCGAAATCAACTTGTTTCATATGCAAGGTTATCGAATGTAACTACGAATATCAGTACCGGAAAGATCTGTTAAACTACCTAGAAAGGCCGACCACAGTCAAGGGTTGTTTGTGAATTAAGGAATGTGGCCTGGCTGTCCAAGTAAATGACAACGCCAGGGTTGGTCACTATTTTGCGACCCAGTCACATGCCGATTTCCCATATTGCCATTATTTCAGTTTATTAAGTCTGAGTTCTTTACAGTGTATTCCGAAGCCAACCACATCATCAAGCTTCGAACCATTCGTATAGAAGTGGTGATGGTTTATATTACCTAGTATTCTGTCAACCCATTCATCACCTTGGTGGCATACTTGACCAGAAATTAAATTGGAAAAGAAACACGGAGAAACTTCATACTATTCCTTCAGAAACTTCATAGGCTAGAGTTTAGGGGCTCAAGAAAAGTACTATCCATTGAATATACACAGCTATTGTGCGCCATATCTTTACCTATGGTTCAGTGGTCTGGTGAAATGCGATGAATTGCAGTAATCAGCTCAAAGCTTTAGAGAAAGTACAAAGAATCACACCAGAAGCGGCCCTCAACACTCTACTAAACTTTCAACCGATAGGTGAATTTGTAAAGTGCAGTGCCACAAAGTGTGCTCTGAGACTACGCGTGTCACATATGTAAGTATGTGGCGTAATTCAGACTTGAGTCACTCGGTCATTCTGAATGAGGCATCAGCCGGCGTTCGGGCCATTTTGAAAACCAAACGGTATAGGTTTTGTCATTATATACCAGTAGAAACTTCAAAGACTAATATTTTCGAAATCGAGTCGATTGTGCATGTAAAAAAAATCAGCCAAATGGCCACCACGACCACGCTTACAGGACCATATCCTTTTCATGAAATTTTCTATAACCAAATCGCAAAGTGGCTATGTCCTATGTCCTCGATAGCCTCACGAATTCTATCTTTGAGGTCTTGAATCGACGCTGGGTTGTTGGCGTAGACCTTATCTTTCACGTGGCCCCAAAGGAAGAAGTCGCAAGGTGTTAAATCACAAGATCTCGGTGGCCAATTATGATCACCTCTTCGAGAGATAACACGGTCCGGAAACTTTTTCCGTAACACAGCAATGGTTTCGTTGCTTGTGTGGCACGTAGCGCCGTCTTGTTGAAAGGTATTGATCGTTGTCCAGATCAATACCATCCAACTCCGACCATAAAAAATCGTTAATCATCTCTCGATAGCGCAATCCATTCACCGTAACTGTTGATCCAACCTCATTTTCGAAATGGTAAGGTCCAATGACCCCGCCGGACAATAAACCGCACCAAACAGTCACACGTTGAAGATATGAGAGGCTTCTCAACAATAACTCTTGGGTTTTACGAGCCCCAGATGCGACAATTTTACTTGTTGACGTAGCCACCGAGGTGGAAATGGGCCTAATCAGTCAAGATGATTTTGTATCGTTCGTGTCGTGTTTTTGATCTTTTTGTATCGTTCGATGATCATCTATCGTTCCATTTTTAGCAATGGCGTAGTTTCTACTTGTCAAATGTCAAAGAATAAAAGCTACCGAAATACCAGGTGATTCAAAATAACACCTCTTGGAAAACCCGTTATTTATAAAACTACTGCGATGCAATTAAAGTGTATTGTGGGGACGCACAAAATCCATAGATTTCTACGACTTTTAATATATCAATATTTATGGAGCGGCATTTTCGGGGGTAAGGGGATGAACGGAGGTATCGGGTTTTTTTGGGAGTCTATTCCGAAGCCTCATATACTTAAATTGTGTCTGAATTTACTAACCTCTTTAATTAGCCTGAAAAATTTGTGGCTTAATATATCTTATGCGGGGTAAGTTGGTTTCATCGAGGATACACTTCGGTGCACACACAGCGTTATTTTCGATTTATTGATAAATGTAAAACGTAAACAAGTGCCCTTCATACGAGTATTGCAGAAATCATAGAAACGGAATATTTTGGAATATACATACATAAATGTTATCGAAATTTCGGTTCAGTTTAAAATACGCAAATATAAAATTCGTCGTCAGATCGGTCCTCATCACACTTGTTCTCTCATAGCGGTCGGTAAAACAATGGACAGACCGCTTGAAGCACGCTAACGAAGCCGATGTGATCCCATACATAATGAGATAAATATAGCTTCACAGTAAAGCCAGAATTAGTAAGAATTATTTTTCCTATCGTTCCTATCCGGTCACCCTATACATACATATGTAAGTTTGATTCGATAAGCGAATGTGTTTCTGATGCAAAAAAAAAAATAATGTTGCATCAAAACCTAGTTTTGGATTATTAAATTGTTTGGGTTGAGATATTGTAAGAGTTAGGCTTATCTCAAACACCTGCAATTGATTATAAATTGTTAATGTTTTAAAGCTTAACAATAAAATTAGAGTGACTGAACTGAAGGATCTGAAAATTGTTAAATTAATATTTGTGGACAGATGTATCTAAAAGCTAAATTCAGTATGAATTTCAAATTTTGATAAGGCTTTTCAATATTGGATTAGCAGGAGACCTTCATAGAAGTAAAATTGCTGAAAATTTTGATTAAGAGCAAACTTGGCATATTAAGAACGGCAGTCAGTGATGGCGGCATAAAAACATTCGCTTGCTTTTGTTTTAGTTTTAAATAACGCATTAACAAATTGGAAACATGCATAAACTCTCATTCTTTACCTTTGAGACATATTTTAGTCTAGAAAAACTTCTAGGTACGATTATTATAAATAAAATTTAGAAAATATATTTTTTTTTGTTTTCTATTCGTATTTCTTAATGACAATAGACGGAGGAGGAGTTGTAGTAGAAGTTTCATCTATATGTTCTGTTAAGGTAGGCAAAGGTTGTTGAAGTTTACGCGGCCCAGCTGAGCTCATTTTCAACATAAATGCGAGTTGTAAAAAAATAAACGAATTTAAAAGAAAGAAACAAAAATCAATAAAAAACAAAAAGTAATAAAATGAAAAATCTTCATAAAAGTTATGGGAGACTTATATATTAAATAAATCTTCTATAAATTATAGAACTTTTTCCAAAAGCGTTTTAAAGAAACCTACCTGTATCACCATCACCGTATTCGGCCATGGAGTCGGTATCACTTTCCAGGCCCGGTTTTGCTGAACTAACTGACTGGCGACCAGCGCTCTTGTTGTCCAATCTAAAAAGTAATAATAATTACATTAGTTATAGTTTGAGGAATTTTGTTGGGGGAATTCGAAGAAGACTTACGGCTGTGAGTATTCATGGAAACCACCTTCATCGGGGTAGTCGCGTCTGCCATTCGCCAATTCACGATCGTGCACATCGTACTTGCCACCACGATTACGGCGTATTATACAAATGATAATGAAAAGTATAATGATAATGGCCAGGGCCAACATCATGCCGATGAACCAGCCGGCATTGGCCAAGTTTTCGTTGGGCACCTTAATGGGTCCCTCAACAGCACCAATGTCAACCTCTTGCGTGGAACTTTCAGTCATGAAATGACCATCAACAGCCACGACACGGAATTCATAGACAGATTCAGGATCTAAACCGGCCACCTCTTGATAATCACGATTCTTTTCCTCCGGAGCCTGATTCCATTGAGTTTCACCCTTGACCCTGGAAGTTAAAAACAAGGAAATTAGGACGAGTTTTTTTATTATGTAACTGATCGAATTTTGCAAATCTCCAATTCAAAAATTTATTGATTCAATGAATTTTTAATTAATTTATTAATTGATTCATATTAAATGATCCAATTACTTTGTCAGTGATTCAATGAATTTAAATTGATTTTCTAACTGAAGGATTTGGAAATATTAATAATATTTCTTTAATTAAATATAAATATATTTGTTTCATCTCTGTAGTAATACCTGTATTTTGTAAAGAAATGAGTACCAGCATGACCTTCGCTATTGGGCTTCCAGTTGATGCGGAACCTAGCCAAGCCATTGTCTGAGGGTTCTTGTTGATATTCGAAATAGGGAATAGCCGGTTCCTTGGACTCTTCTGTCAGTGTCCGTTTCTCAATAAAGTGTCTAAAAAGGATAACGAGTACAAATTTAAAAAATAATTTTATTATTTATTTTATCCCAACAAAAATACTTACTCTGTGCCTTCTCCTGCCTTGGTGGTGGCCGCAATGGAAATACGATATTTGGTATTGGGTTTTAAACCAGCCATTTTCATACTTGTCACTCGCGGATCGGTAATATGAGGATCATATTCACGTCTTTCGCCAACATAACTGCCTTTAACCTCTTCATAGTAGATTTTGTAACCGGTCAGCTTGCCATTGGGGTTGAGGGGTTTCTTCCAGACCAACCAGAAAGCTGATGAACCCATGGGATAGGCAGACAATGTTTCAACGGGTGAAGGTACACCTTCGGGTGTATCAAAATCAATAACAGCACTGGCGGGGCCATTGAAGCGACCATTATAGGCCAAAACACGAGCAAAGTTCTTGGAGTCAGGTTTGAATTGTGTAACCAAAGCTTGATTGGAATCACCCTTGACATGGATTTCACGCAGACCTTCTTCGCCCTCCTTTTCAGTCCAGGTTTGGATTTTGTAACCTTTGAAGTGACCACGGACGGATTCTAAGCTAACAGGATTCCAGTTCAAAATAGCCGTAGTGGCACCAACAACTTGGGTCATGCTGAAATTGGTTGGGGCATCCAAGGGACCTGAAGTAATAATTTTTAATAAGAAAGTAATTAATTTAAATTCGAAATAATTATATCAGCAATTAACTTTTATATAAGAAAAGTGATCAACAATGAACATTTCTAGAAGAAAAGTGATCAACAATGAAAATTTCTATATGAAAAGAGATCAATAATGAACTTTTCTAAGAGAAAAGTCATCAACGATGAACATTTCTATAAGAAAAGTCATCAACGATGAACATTTCTACAAGAAAAGTCATCAAGGATGAACTTTTCTATAAGAAAAGCCGTCAAGGATGAACTTTTCTATAAGAAAAGTCATCAAGGATGAACTTTTCTATAAGAAAAGTCATCAACGATGAACTTTTCTATAAGAAAAGTGATCAACAATGAACATTTCTAGAAGAAAAGTGATCAACAATGAAAATTTCTATATGAAAAGAGATCAATAATGAACTTTTCTAAGAGAAAAGTCATCAACGATGAACATTTCTATAAGAAAAGTCATCAACGATGAACATTTCTATAAGAAAAGTCATCAAGGATGAAATTTTCTATAATAAAAGCCATCAAGGATGAACTTTTCTATAAGAAAAGTCATCAAGGATGAACATTTCTACAAGAAAAGTCATCAAGGATGACTGAACTTTTCTATAAGAAAAGTCATCGTTGATGAGCTTTTATTACTTGTTTTATAAATGAAAAATCAGAAAATTATATTGTCATTATATGTTTGTATAGTTAATACTCACGATCTTCTCCAGACCAACCAGCCACTTCTTCCGCAGCAACATTAGCCTGACCATTTTGATTGATGGCCACCACTTTGACAAGATAAGGCACAAATGTGGGCTGATCACCAATAACCAAACTATCCTGTTTCCAATCAAAGATATCCTTATTTTCCCAACTGGCTGCTTTGATATCACGTTTCCAGGACACACGATATTGGAAATTGGGCCCGTTATGATCAATTTCTGGCATTGAGGTCCAGGTAATCACCAAATTGGTGGGTTCAGTGCCTTGACCTTGAACATTATCGGGATTTTTATAGGGTACATCGGATTGGGTGGTACACACATCACTATGACCCGAAGGGGGAGAGGGACCAACCTTATTGAAAGCTATGACACGGAAAGTATAATTGGACCAGGGAGACATATCGACAACAAATGACGTATCGGTGGAGGGAACCTCTTTGTAAGCCACATCCCAAGATGCTGGCGTGAAGGAAGTATTGAATTGTATGGTATAGTGGAGGATGGGAGAACGATTGTCACCACGTGGTTCCCAGGTGATTTCAGCCAAACGAGGTCTACACTTCACCTCTTTCAGAGAGGGAGCATTGGGTACATCTTGTACAATGAGATTAGCACTACCCGAAGCTTCATCCAATTCGGTGCGAGCCACACATGTATATTCGCCGGAATCCAACTCAATGGTTTTGGCAATGGTCAGAGAATTATCATTTGTCTTGACAAAACGTGCCTCTGCCTCAAAGTCAATTTGTTGGGCATCCTTCCACCATTCAATGGTCAAATTTAATGTATCGTCATGGGCTTCATTACACCGAAAGGTGGCCGA
Organism: Eudasyphora cyanicolor; assembly: GCA_963930755.1. Lineage (NCBI taxonomy): Eukaryota > Metazoa > Arthropoda > Insecta > Diptera > Muscidae > Eudasyphora > Eudasyphora cyanicolor. The sequence goes on along the minus strand of OZ005736.1, from coordinate 51,527,347 downwards.
TTGTCCGGCGGCAACTTCATAATTCTGGGGAGCTTGTGTAATACGTGTCGCCTCCTTTACCAGCAACGAACCATTGGCCGATTTCTCGCCGAATTTATTCTTAGCATGACAGGTATATTGACCAAAATCGTCGTGAATCACTTGTTGAATGTGCAGATCTCCCGAGGGCATGACAGTGAAACGTCCACCAGTCAGTTCGCGGCCATTGTGCAACCATTTTACCTGGGGTTTGGGAGCGCCAAAGACACGACAACGCATGGTGATATTCTTGCCGGCAACGGTGGCTTCCTTGCGGGGAGCTCCCTCGATCTCTGGTGGCAGAGCCAACACGTTCAAGTAAACATCCTTGTAAACGTAGCCCAACGAATTGGTGGCGTTACAACCATAATTACCCGTGTCGCTCTTCACCAAGTCGCGCACAATAATGCGATTTGTTTCCACAGTACGTCTGTCATTGGGCGGGGCCTGACTGATGGGTTTGCCATTGTGAATCCACTGGATTGTGGGCTCCGGAGTACCTAGAGCTTCACAACGGAATTCAACTGTCTCGTCTTCGGCAGCATTTTGAATTTCGGGTTCGACGGTGAAGTAGGGGACGGCTTGAATTTCCAAGTTAATCGAGTAAGATTGTCCCTTGCCCACTCCGTTGAAGACATCACAAGTGTAGGTGCCGGCATCCTCGAAGTTGGCATAGCGGATAATCAGCGATTTGCCATAATGACCCTGGGATATGCGATCTCCCCATTCAATGGGGCCGCCATTCTTTTTCCATATTGTCTCGGGCAATGGGGTACCGCCATAAATACAGAAGAGCTCCACATATTTCCCCCTCAAGGCCACTTCGTTCTTCCTCGTCACATACTGTTGGCGTGGTTCGAATTTATTCTGCGATGCACTAATGCCGGTCTGTTTTACATCTAAAAGGACACGGTTACCGATTTTATATTCATTACGGAACACTGAGGTGGCTGAGCAGGTGTAGAATGTGTCTGTGGAGGCATCTTCTCGGGTGACATTGGAAAACCACAGGGTGCCCTCGGGGTCCAGAGTCATACGTGAACTGTTGATGGTTTTGATGCCAGCATCAAATGTATTCTGGATCAACCAATTGACAGTGGGTTTGGGCCAACCATCGGGAGCTTGACACTGCAGTGAGAAGGGTTCACCCTCATTGGCCTCGACTATTTTCTTCTCGTCCTCTTTGAAGGCGTTCAACTCGGCTTTGCGTACGAACACCGAATTCGAGGTGGCAATACCGAACTCATTTTCGGCAAAACATTGATATTGACCCAAATCTTCATCTTTCGGTGAGGTAATGACGAGAGTACCACGACCGGGTTGTTGCAACATACGATTATCGTAGGCTTGCCAATCGAACTTTTTGCCGTTTTTAACCCATCGGTATCTGAAAAGAAAAAGAAAAATATTGGATTAATTATTTTATACGCCTTTTTTGGTCAATTGACACTTTTTCCATTTAATTCGCAAAGCTTTATGTTTCCTGTTAAACATATTATGCTAAAATTGCTTTTGCTTTGGTATGTTGGTCAGTGGAGGGAATTTGTGTCGAACAATATTTGCATAATTAATTTAAAAGCCTATAGATAGCTCAGACTTTAATATGCGAAAAAAAAATATATGACTTTGTAAATATCCGCCGGTCTAGGATACATGCTTTAGAAGAAACATTGGCTGCCAGTGCAGACATCAAAAAGTAAAGACCAACCTTCTTTTAAGACTAGGGGCCAGGGAATAAAAAAGTCTGCAACGATGATCTTTTCTAGAAGAAAAGTCATCTACTTTTTATTTTTTCTGGAAGAAAAGTCATCGACGATGAACTATTCTATAATAAAATCATCAATGATGAACTTTTCTGGATGAAATGTAATCAGCGATGAAGTTTTCTAGAAGAAATGTAATGAACGATGAACTTTACTAGAAGAAGTCATCTACGATGAACTTTTTTGGAAGAAAAGTCATCAACGACGAACTTTTCTGAAAGAAAAGTCATCAACGATGAACTTTTCTGGAAGAAAAGTCTCTAACGATGAACTTTTTTGAAGAAAAGTCATCAACAATGAACTTTTTTGAAGAAAAGTCATCAACGATGAACTTTTTTGAAGAAAAGTCATCAACGATAAACTTTCTGGAAGAAAAGTCATCAACGATGAACTGTTCTGGACGAAAAGTCATCAACGATGAACTGTTCTGGAAGAAAAGTCATCAACGATGAACTGTTCTGGAAGAAAAGTCATCAACGATTAACTTTTCTATAAGAAAAGTCATCAACGACGAACTTTTCTGGAAGATAAGTCATCAACGATGAACTTTTCTGGAAGAAAAGTCTCCAACGATGAACTTTTCTGGAAGAAAAGTCTCCAACGATGAACTTTTTTGAAGAAAAGTCATCAACGATGACCTTTTTTGAGGAAAAGTCATCAACGATGAACTTTTTTGAAGAAAAGTCATCAACGATGAACTTTTTTTTGAAGAAAAGTCATCAACGATGAACTGTTCTGGACGAAAAGTCATCAACGATGAACTTTCTGGAAGAAAAGTCATCAACGAAGAACTGTTCTGGACGAAAAGTCATCAACGATGAACTGTTCTGGAAGAAAAGTCATCAACGATGAACTTTTCTATAAGAATAGTCATCAACAATGAACTTTTCTATAAGAAAAGTCATCAACAATGAGCTTTTCTATAAGAAAAGTCATCAACAATGAACTTTTCTATAAGAAAAGTCATCAACGCTGAACTTTTCTACTAGAAAAGTCATCAGCGATGAACTTTTCTATAAGAAAAGTCATCAACTATGTACTTACCAAGGTTGGCAATCCCTGCCATTGATAATAACTTCACAAGCCAACCACTGCTATGCTTTCGTCATTCATTAGTTTTACGGGTTAATTGTGTGTGAAACTTATGGTTTAGTGATGACCGCCACTACTGTCAGACTCTCCATATCCCTGCATTGAAGACTGACTCAGTGTCCATATGGTGGAGTATGGGCGGGCAACTTCGTCGACAAATGTATATTAAGCAATAAAATAGAATAGAAATGTAAATTACTTAATGGCAACAACCAAAAATTTTTTTTTTGTTTTTATTGCCATTATTATTACGAGTACACATTGTCTAGAGTACTAAGTACTTCACGACTTTTGTCTTTAAGCTCTAAAGAAAGGACGGACGCCACTGCAAGACGAATGTGGCAGAAATATTCTTCGTTCAGCAATGAAGCAAGCTACGAGAAAGAGTCATCTACAACTGTCGAAGCAGCTTTTCGAAGCATGGAAAGTGGATTCGTTATTTGAATGGGAGGCAGACTTGAGCGACTGACTAAAGCTTACTAAGAGGTTCAAGAAGGTTAAATGCTTTGAAATTACTTCTTGTGTGTTGTTTTTGTTGCATTTTATTTTTCGTGGAGTAGTCTTTGTAGAGTTGACTATTAGCCATGGAGCTATGGCTTGTTTAAATTTGCAATTTTAATGGATTTAATGATAATGTTATTGTGGAATTTTTTTAACGGATGAACAACAGATAGGGTCCTGTAAGAGGTTTAACAGAAGGCAGGAGGTAAGATGAAAAAACTAGAATTTAAGTGGAAACCAATAGATTATTAATATCTTTAAAAGTATGTGCGGTATTTGTTACTTCCAGGTATTTTTTTAGATATTAGTTATTCGCTTTGATGTAGCCAAATGTATTAATACCAGAATTACTATTAAGTAATTCTCATATTTTCTAAGAGAACTTTGGAATTTTATGTACATGTACAATAAACTTTAATTTAAAACATTTTTATAATTCGATATCTATGAATCCTTAATATAAACAATACGATTATAGTACACTTCCACTTGTAGTTCCCTGATGTATTCTAATAAGAAAAAATCTTAATTCCAATTCAGCTCCGGTGTAGTCGGTCAATCGGTGACTAAAGTTGGAGCTGTCGAAATCCATCCCAATCAACAGCGATGACGTGCCGGAGAAGCAGCAAATTGCGTTCTGAACGAACGGGCGGCCAAACAAAAGCCAGGTCGACCCCAATATAGCCTTGAGCATTTGAATAATTTATGTACATACATATGTATGGAATGGAACGGAATGAATGGAGTCATGTAACGAGGTAGAACGTATACATACAGTGATATGCATTTATATGACTGTATATTCGTAAATACAACAATCAAACTTCACACAGCCCCAACAAAGCCACCCTCCTCGTCTCTTCCCGACTCATCTTGGCTGTATTGGCATTGTTTTGTTTTTGTCAGATACTTTTTTCCAATTCTGTTCAATTTGAATTCAAAGCCCTCGAATTCGTACAACACCGACAGACGGAACGACCCACCAACCAACTAACTGCCAGCAGTTTGTCAAGCGAACAACATTTTAGGTTTGGGTAAGTAGGTCAAGAGGAGGTGGAGGGCAGAGAGAGAAATGGCAGACACCATGTGTCCCACCACTCCACATACAAGCTCCCGCGGTAGTTGAGTATGAGTATGGCCCATTGCCGACAAAATAAAGTATGTATGGAGAAAAAAGTTGAAAAAACAGTGAGACACGAAAATATGTTGAATACTTTTTGTTCGGAGTGTTAACGAAGATTAGTTATTTGGTCGAGGAGTTTGGGGTTTGGCGATGAGGTCGAAAAACAAAATCCAAATCCAACTGAATAAATTGCAATAGAGATTTGGAATTTTTTGCCAGGAATCGAATTTGGAATATTAATCATGCTTCGAAGGAAATGGTACAAATTAAATTGTTTGAAATTATTTCATTGTAGAAAAGGGCGGAAAAATGCTGTAATATCATTTTCGATGTTGAAAATGTAAACAATTTTCGGCACTTGAAATAAATAAAAAAAACCAAATAAATAATATGATGAATAAAATTAATAAAATAAATAAAATAAATAAAATAAATAAACTAAATAAAATAAACAAAATAAATAAAATAAATAAAATAAATAAAATAAATAAAATAAATAAAATAAATAAAATAAATAAAATAAATAAAATAAATAAAATAAATAAAATAAATAAAATAAATAAAATAAATAAAATAAATAAAATAAATAAAATAAATAAAATAAATAAAATAAATAAAATAAATAAAATAAATAAAATAAATAAAATAAATAAAATAAATAAAATAAATAAAATAAATAAAATAAATAAAATAAATAAAATAAATAAAATAAATAAAATAAATAAAATAAATAAAATAAATAAAATAAATAAAATAAATAAAATAAATAAAATAAATAAAATAAATAAAATAAATAAAATAAATAAAATAAATAAAATAAATAAAATAAATAAAATAAATAAAATAAATAAAATAAATAAAATAAATAAAATAAATAAAATAAATAAAATAAATAAAATAAATAAAATAAATAAAATAAATAAAATAAATAAAATAAATAAAATAAATAAAATAAATAAAATAAATAAAATAAATAAAATAAATAAAATAAATAAAATAAATAAAATAAATAAAATAAATAAAATAAATAAAATAAATAAAATAAATAAAATAAATAAAATAAATAAAATAAATAAAATAAATAAAATAAATAAAATAAATAAAATAAATAAAATAAATAAAATAAATAAAATAAATAAAATAAATAAAATAAATAAAATAAATAAAATAAATAAAATAAATAAAATAAATAAAATAAATAAAATAAATAAAATAAATAAAATAAATAAAATAAACAAAATAAATAAAATAAATAAAATAAATAAAATAAATTAAGTAAATAAAATAAATAAAATAAATTAAGTAAATACAATAGATAAAATAAATAAACTAAACAATTAAAATAAATAACTACCACGAATTTGTTATATAAAGGGTTTTCCAACAAGAGGTGTTATTTTGGTGTTCAAAGAAAAATGCAATTTTTTGTGATAAATGATGGGATGTTTATTTCATAATAAAGAGGAAGGTATGCCGTTAATAATGAAAAACAACATCAGCCAAATGGCCACCACGACCACGCTTACAGGACCATATCCATTTCATGAAATTTTCCATAACCAAATCGCAAAGTGGCTGCCCTATGTCCTCGATAGCCTCACGAATTCTATCTTTGAGGTCTTGAATCGACGCTGGGCTGTTGGCGTAGACCTTATCTTTCACGTGGTCCCAAAGGAAGAAGTCGTTAAATCACAAGATCTCGGTGGCCAATTGTGATCACCTCTTCGAGAGATAACACGGTCCGGAATCTTTTCCCGTAACAGAGCAATGGTTTCGTTGCTTGTGTGGCAAGTAAACGTTGTCCAGATCATTACCATCCAACTCCGACCATAAAAATAATTAATCATCTCTCGATAGCGCAATCCATTCACCGTAACTGTTGATCCAACCTCATTTTCGAAAAAGTAAGGTCCAATGACCCCCCCGGACCATAAACCGCACCAAACAGTCACACGTTAAGGATGGAGAGACTTCTCAACAATAACTCTTGGGTTTTCCGAGCCCAAATGCGACAATTTTGCTTGTTGACGTAGCCACCGAGGTGGAAATGGGCCTCATCAGTCAAGAAGATTTTTCGATGATTTTTGAATTTTAATACATAATTTCAATGCGTGTATCGTTCCATTTTTAGTAAAGGCGTAGTTTCTACTTGTCAAATGTCAAAGAATAAAAGCTTCAAAAGTGACAGCTACCGAAATACCGGGTGATTCAAAATAACACCACTAGTTGGAAAACCCTGTATTAAAATATTTCAAATATTTTTTTTTAAAAAGTATTTACCATTTATGATTTTTTGTAATCATTTACATTAAATGTAGGCTGAGTTGTCCCAAATACTGCACTTATTTCTCTGACCATTTGCACAACGCCTAACCAATAAAAACTAGTGGGGTTTTTGAAGCGTAAATGGTCGGGTAACTTGATATCCCATCAATATTCAAAATCTCACTATCAAGATTTTCTTTTTTTTTTACAAAAAATGCACCAGTATTCCATATCCCCAGCACCCCTCCACATGGAGGCGATGATGACCATTATGGTGGTGGCCACCTCTACAATACTCATTTAAATGTATGCAGACCCAATTTCCAAGCAACATAAATTGACACGCGACATTATGGTTGGCTGGCGATGATGGTCAACCACATCCATTACAATGTTACACTGTGGGCGCATTGGAAACTCTGACCGCGAGAGTATGAGCCACAAACATCCATCTCAAGTGAAAAGGGGATGTGGTTCTGTTTGTGTGACTACCTTTGTTTTGTTTGCTATTGATGGTTTTGGCAACACTTTTATCCGTGGCCCAAGGCAGGCATTTTTGCATTTTTTATTCATAGATATGAATTTCAGAGTTTCGGATTAACCACTTTTTCGAGTTGGGTTTAGGGTTAACTTTCATTTGCCGAACTGAACTGAGCTGAGTTGTGGCGCAAGTGGTGCAATGGAAATTGTGTGAAATAAATCACTTTTTATGGTTCATGGATTAAATGACGTACGGCGATGACGATGATGAGGAGTATATGTAGATAATGAATCATTTTATTTAGTGTCAGTCAGTCCGTCACTCACCACCATTACCAACCAACCAGCCTTTCAACTGCCTACCTTTTTGTCTTACCTAGTCTATAAAATTCACCCAACTTTCTGTACGAGTATGTGGTGGTGGTGTTACTTCCAGAGCTCGTTTGAACTCTCCATGAACAAAGAAATCTGTTTATATTTTATTTTTAATGGAAACATAAGTCATCATCACTAAATACATCCGACCGACCCCCGAGAGTCAGTCATCCAACTCGAACAAAACTGAGCTGAGGTTACTTTGATTTCATTCAAATGTGGTTTTGGCGTTATTTATTTTTTCAATTCAACTGCCATTTCATTATTGAAAACAAAAGGAAAGTGGCATAAAATGCAAATCTGTCGGATTCAATGTGAAATTTGAGACGAACGAGTAACGAGTATTGGTACAAAAAGTGTGCTTCTCACTGGGGACATAGGAAATCGACAGTTGTTTAGGCGTAACCCCTTTTTAAAGGATTATATTTCCGTGGTTAATTCCTATCGTTTTCATTTTTAACTGATGGCCCATCCGCTATGCAGGAAGCAATAACATGTGGCAATATATAAATGTACATACGAGTATATATATAGACGCAAAGAAAAAATTCGTTTCTGCGAAACGAAATATTAGACGACTACAATTCTCGTTTACGACGACTTAAATTCTTTTGGCCAGAACAAACAATTGCTTACGCGAAATAAGTTTCTGTCACAACAAACGAACTTTCAGTTCCGGCAAACGAGAATTGTAGTTGTCTAATATTTCGTTTCGCAGAAACGAATTTTTTCTTTGCGCGTATATATTTATACCCATGTATAAAACCAAGAGAAAAGGATTGATAAATATAATTCCCATTAGGTTCGAACCCGACTAATTTGCCCTAAACTAATATTGAAATTAGGAGATGTAAAGAAGTCGACAACTGTAGGATAGCTAGACCATGATGCCCATGATATTTGCTGAGTAGGTTAAAATATCTCCTCACACTAGATATGAATGCTGAATTGGCCATTTAAAATTTTAAATTTGAATCGGCCATAAAAAAGGGCTTATAATTTTTTCAAATTTCTGGTTTTATTGGAAAGATTGAACTTTGTCATTTAATAACGGAACACAATATCATTCATATGACTGACTACCACTACTGGCTCGGCAATTGAGAATTTTAGGGATGGGCTCAGGTACGGTTGGACCATTTACAATTTTAAATTTGAATCGGCTACAAAAAAGTACTGACAATTTTTTAAAATTTCTGGTTTTATTGGAAAGGTTTAACTTTGTCATTTAATAACACAGTACAACACATGATTTTGGGAACCAATTCTGAGAATTGGACGTAAAATTAGCACCGAAAATAAGAACTTCTGCATCATTCGTTTAGTCAAGTTGGCACAATTAATAATTTAATGGCCATACGAATTTTTTGGTCAAGATGGATTTTTGCACTTTTTCTATATTTTTTCTCGGTATACCGTTCGGAATATATTTTTTGTGTCTGAAGCAAAGTTGTAGATATTGAATAAGAGAACAAAAATGCGGAACAAACCTACAAAAAAGTGCATCGAGTCCTTAAAAATCGCAAAAATTCCCACAAAGTCACAAAATATCTGTCACTAAAATATTGAAAAATACGTATGCGTTATACGTAATACGTATGAAACAGAATATTAAAAGAGAACATTATAAAACAAAGCAGAACATTTGCGATTTTTAACGAACTGGATGCACTTTTTTCGGGTAGGTTTGTTCAGCATTTTTGTTCTCCTATTCAATATCTACAACTTTTCTTCATACACAAAAAATATATTCCGAACGGTATACAGAGAAAAAAATAGAAAAAGTGAGAAAAATCCATCTTGAGCAAAAAAATCGTATGGCCATTAAATCATTAATTGAGCCAACTTGACTAAACGAATGAAGCAGAAGTTTTTATTTTTGGGGCTACTTTCACGTCCAATTCTCAGAGTTGAGTCCCAAATCCATGAGCTGAAAAATACTGTACTGTGTAATGGAACACATATCATTCATATGACTACAACCACTGGTTTGGCAGTGTCTCATCCGATCAATCCAATTTTTCAGTACATTTTCGATCGTTTCGGGTCGAATCTCTTCAATAGCAACATCGATTTCATGTTTCAACGCTTCAGTTGTCTCTGGATGTTTTGCGTAACATTTATCCTTAATGGCTCCCAACAGAAAATAATCCAAAGGGCTTAAATCACAAATCAGATTTTTATTCATCCTGTTGACGTTCTGAATACAATATTTTCAAATAACCTTCAGCAACAACAATTATTTAAGGTTTCTTTAAAATTACATTTAAATAATTCCCTAAATATTTTTCGTGAATGCGATAACCGCGATGAAAGTTTCGTTGCGGACGTTACAGAAAATGGAAGTAGATTTTCAGGTTAACGTGAATTTGCATGTTTTTAGCTAAGTTTGCATAGTAATCAGAAAAATCAAGGTATTGTATTAAAACCAATATTAAAACCGAGCTAGATTTGGGGAATCTGCGCCTTCGTTTACAACTTTAAAGAGTTTAAACGGGGCCGTACGAGCTGCCAAGACAAACACTGTAGTTATTGATCAATTGAGGCAACCACGCCAAAAATGGTTAAAAAATCCACAAAATGGTTATGGATGACCGTCGGCTGAAGGTTCAAGACCCAGTTGAAGTCATAGGCATTTCAAAAAGGGCTATAAATCGCATATTTACGGAAAATTTCATGATGAGAAAGCTGTGCGCAAGATGGGTGCCGCGTTTGCTCACAATCAAGACAATGCACCAGTATGCACCTTATTCGCCAGATTTAGCTCCCTCGGATTATTTTTTGTTTCCAAACTTAAAGAAAAAGTCGGAAAAATATGTACTAGCAATGAAGAGGTGCAGGTTGCGGTTGATGGCTATTTTCATGAGCTGGACGGTTTATTCTATAAACAGCTATTGAAAATCGCTGGAAAAGGCGTATCGAAGCTATTGAGAATCATTGGAAAAAGGATATCGAGCTAAAAGGAGATTATTTTGACAAATAAAGATAAAATCTCATAAAGTTGTTGTGTTTTCTTTGTTAGGTCGACTAATATTTTTTCATGTGGGTCCATCCTTTCTGGTACGTACTCGTATCTCCTCAAAAGATTCAAAATGTTGTGAGTTTAGGAAGAGCAACAGCGCTATATAGACATACTCGTATATGTGCAGAGAGATGGGCAGAAAGGCAAATCTGGCCAAGATACGCCCTGAGTAGGTCAAAATATCACCTCGCACTAGAGAGGAAAATACTGTTTATGTTAGTTACACTTCTGACGGTACATTGCCTGATCGGGGAACTCGCCAGAAGGTTAATAAATGAGTTCAATTAGTTCTGCAGAAGCTGTGGTGTGGAGGAAGAAGTGGAGGGCATTGAATACCTGCTTTGTTGCTGTAATGCACTGAATAAACAATGACTAGATATTAGAGTTGTGTAGTTCGAGAACGAACTAGTTCAATTGAATTGGTCGCTTTAGTGAACGGTACGAACTAGTTGACATAACTCGTTAATTTCAGCTCAGTAGTTCATCATTTCTTTTTTCTTCAACCATGTCGTTCTGTTCTCTCTTCTCAGCTGTTATGTGTTGTTCCATTTTTATGTCATCATGAATGTTGGATTCTACCTATACAAACCCGTTTGTATTTTAAACACATTCTAGTTATGTTCCAATCGGATTCCTTTGATAGCGACCGATTTGAACTGGTGATCTACTGAACAAAATGAACTGTTGAACTAAAGTGAGTTGGTGAGCTAAAGAGGTGTTGAACTAAAGAGCTGTTGAACTAAAGAGCTGTTTAACTAATTTGTGCTGGTGAACTAAGGTGATCTGGTGAACTAAGGTGAGCTGGTGAACTAAATGAACGAACTAGTTCACTCAATTGAACAGAACTAAAATGAGCGATCACTGCAAAGAACTTAAGTGTCCAACTCTACTGGATATACTGGAGTAGGCCTTTCTTGGAAGTCTGGCAGATCTTGCCGGTATCAATATTCGTATTATTGACAACTTTGTGTATCGATGAGAGACATCTGAGCCTGTAGTAGCATTAGGGACAATTGGGCTATGTGAACTGGTAACTCTGGCCACCCTAACCTTAACCTATCCAGGCGTTAGACTAAAGTTCATCTGTCAGTCCATCTGTCTGTTAGATCTTTTGAAACAACGTTGAGGTATAATAATAATAATAAAAAAGCACTCAGAATATTCCCTCAATGATTATTTCAACTATACATACGAGTAATTACCGAAAAAAAACTAAAATCAACTCGTAAAGTAACAAAACTACCGTATTTGGTATAAAAACCATAATAAAAATATTAATAATAAATAATAATGCAAATGTATTTAATATGGAAATTGTTATGACGATATACTCATACGAATATGCATAAATAAGCCCATTGGAATATTTGGGATACCTGACATGACTCGTTCGACACCAGTTAGGCTATTTGTCCATGCGGTCTGCTTTATTTTTAAGCCCTCCCATATGTAGGGGATAGAAAGAACATCACACTGAGCCGCCACATAAAGCCTTTCCAAAACTCACTTAGAACTTCATGACGATATGGCATGGACGCTTCCAAACAAAAAGCAAAAACAATCGTACAATAATAATAATAATGCGGAGTATTTAATATGAGTACTTAAAATTCAAAGCACATCGGACGAACAAAAACAACAGCAACAATTTTAATAATAATAAAACAACAACATTTGGACGATGAGGGGGGGGGGGGAGGGAGGAAAACAGTATAGACAAAATTCCATCACATAGCAGGGAGCCGACCGACCAGACGTATGGTAAACAGGCAAATAGTGCATTTGTCCAGAGACAGACAGACAAAACCAAACAACAAAACCCGGGAGCCAAGGCACGTAAGGATACGGGAGGGTGCGAGTTTACTGGATAACTATGTGCGAGGTATGGTCATGGGAGAAGTAATTCGTTTTTATACCCTACACCACACTGTGGTACAGGGTACTATGACTTTGTGCATTTGTTTGTAACACCCAAAAGGAGAAGAGATAGACCCATTGTTTATTATACCGATCGACTTGTAATCACTTTCTGAGTCGATTTAGCTATGTCCGTCTGTCTGTCTGTCCGTCTGTCTGTCTGTAGATGTATTCTTGTAATCAAAGTACAGGTCGCAATTATGGTCCGATCTCAACGAAACTTTGCACATATCTTTTTTTAGGCCCAATGACGATCCCTATTGAATTTGGTTAAAATCGGTTCAGATTTACATATAGCTTCCATATATATGTACCTCCGATTTGGCATATATGCACTGTATAAGCAACATTTTATAACCGATTTGTACAAAAATTGACAGAGAGTAGTCTCGTGATACACTTAGATACAATACAAAATTTGGAAATCGGTTCAGATTTAGATATAGCCCCTATATATATGTTGCACCCGATTTGACATGTAAGCGCTGTAGACACTTTATTTTATATCCAATCAATACGAAATTCGGCACAAAGAGGTTTCTTATTACATGAAGGAATACTGCCAAATTCGGAGAAAATCGGTTCACATTTAGATATAGCCCCCATATATATGTTACCCCCGATTTGCAATTCAATAGCTGTAGAAACTGTATTTTATATCCGATCACAGCGAAATTCGGCAGAAAGAGGTTTCTTATTACACGAAGGAATACTGCCAAATTTGGAGAAAATCGGATCAGATTTAGATATAGCCCCCATATATATGTTAGAACCGATTTGACATACAAGCGCAGTAGAGACTGTATTTTATATCCGATCAGTACGTAATTCGACAGAAAGAGGTTTCTATTTTACATGAATGAGTATTCAGGGAAAATCGATTCAGATTTATATATAAGCTCCATATATATGTTCCTCCTGATTTGGTTACAAAGCGCTATAGAAGTTGTACTTTACTTCCGATCATTACAAAATTCTCCAGAAAGATGTTTCTCAATTTAGGAACGAATATTGCTTAATTTAGCGATTATCGGTTAGAATTAGATATATCCACATATATATGTTCTTACTCATTTACCAATTATTCCAAATTGTTATCGCAATAACCCTTATCGCATTGTTAGGGAGGTGTAGGGTATTATATAGTCGGCCCGCCCGACTTTCTGCCTTTCCTTACTGGTTTTTTTTTGTGGAAAGGGAGAAGGGATGCTAGGAGTCTATTCCGAATATGTTATTGCACGTAATTTGTATATTTTCATTTTTTTCTCCATATTTTTGTTGTTCCATTTCCATTCCAAACCCTATGGATGAGGTAATGGATGCGCGATTATTATGTCTAGATAGGTGACATAGATTGTCATGCTGTTTTTATTTAATACTCTTGTTGAGACTTGGATTAATACAAGGGGCTTTAGACGTAGACTATGAGGATTTAAGCCAAAAATCATATTTATCAAAACAATATGTACTGTGTATGAATAAACTATTATTAAAAAGGTACATTATGTTTTGAATAAACTATTATTGTTTTATCGGTTTTTATCACTAAAATAATTGACTGCCTATTTTTTCGGAATCAATAAATATATAATTTTTTAAAAAAATATATATTTAGGGTACCTCCTCATTTTGTGAGTAATGTAATATGGAATATTGTACATTGTGTATTTTTCTCAAAAGAATGTGCATATGTATGTACATATGTTATGTATAAACATCGCAGTACTTTATTATTCTAGTTTCAAAGATATCATTTTACAGCCTAATAAGCTCCGCTATTCCTTAGAGAATTCCCCAGGTACAGACAGAAATTTCCTCCAAGGAGTTCAAAGGACATGCAGATGATGAAACAAAGAAACCAATTATTAATAAATCATTTTCCGCCTCGAAATTGAAGAATAAAATTGGAAATTAGTTTTATTTGTCTTTACAACATTTGGAAGTTTTTTTTTTTCAAGACGAAATTAGTCTCATTTTCCGCTGTGCGTCCGGTCCCGCCATGAAATCCTTTCTATTTGTCTCACTCTCCACTATTGTTGTTTGATATTTACTTTTGTCCCAAAAATAACAAACTTGAGTGTTTTGTTATGATAATATTTTCATTTTTCCCTCGTTTATCCTTTGCCTCTGAAGGATGAATGGCATAGCCAAGGAGCACACGTGCTCCACGTCTTAGAATTTGTATTGAACAGCGTTCAGACACGTGCCACTTCCACATCCATTCGGGGCGAGTCTTTGTTGGGAACGTGTTAGAAATTGTTAAGGAGCGAGCAATCAGACTAGTCATATAATATGCTGTTGCTGCTGCTGCTCCTTGGAGCGTTTGGTGTAGTCCTTGCTCAGCTTATCCTTTAAACTTGTACCTCAAGTAGGCAAATAATTGTTTTGTATTTTTTTTCTCCCGAAAAAAAGGACTCTTTGGCGTTGAGGGGAGATGAAAGTGGTAAAGGGGTGTTGTTCAAGTAGTTCGGGGCTTTTCAAATTTGATCTCTTTAGTTTTTTTCTGGCTTTGAAGGAAAGGGGAGGACGTGGCCAAGCAAATAAAGAAGGAGAGGGGGATATCTCGTTTTCATTCTAGGTAATTATGGGATTTTTGGCTCTTGGTGTATTCAACATCAATCGACAAAGGGAAAAATGCAATTAAAGTTGAAAGCAATCTGTTGGATTTTGATTGGAATGTCAAAGACTTATTGGATACGAAAGCTTTCTTTTGTTGTCATGGCATATTATCTCGTTTTCAGAATTCAAAATTTATTTTTTTAACACATATCCTTATATTTTGATAAATAGAGAAAAAAGTATTTAAAATTTAGTTTATTCCAAAGAAACAAATAAGAAATTTCGGTCGGGTAAACCGACTAATGATGATTTAGTTTGTGCAAAAAAAATATTAAAATGTTGTCTACATTTTACACTGAAAACACTGTAGATACTATAGAACCATCAATCAATATATTTAACAGTATATTTAATTGGTTTGGTATTAAATTTATAAGCTGTCAACTTTTGGTGCAAAATAGTCCATTTCTGTGGGAGGTACTAAAAGGGGCGTACCAATAATGTTCACTTTTTACAGGACTCTAGGAACTATCAAATCATTACTATACATGAAGTATTTGTTAGATGTGATATTAAAGCTATAATCAGGTTGTTTTGGTGAAAATTGGTCCATTTGTGTGGGAGATACCCAAAGGGGCGTGGCAACTTCACCCATTTTTCTCGAGGTGACAGCGACTAATAAAGTAATACTATATGTGGAATTTCAGAAGATTCGAATAAATAGTATAGAAATTATTAGAGCCCGATCGAAGTCGGATTTTAAGGCCGAAGCTGTAGCCGAACTTCGGCTAAATTTACAACCTTCGGCCGAAGCCGTAGCCGAAGCCGAATGTTTTATATTTGTTAACGAATTGTTTACTTTGCACCAAAAAATTGTGTTTTTAATCAGTTTATGTCTACTTCTTACGTATTTATTTACTTTTTCTGCATTAAGACCTTGAATACTATTTCCTTAATTTGAATACAGCTCCCCAGCGGCATAAACAACTGCTCTCTAGCATACTTGGGTACAAGTTTTCTGCCACCATTTCCAAATTTTTGAAACATCTCGAGTTACAGCATTAAAAAATGTTAATGATTCTTGGACTCAATGGCTCATTATTATCTATTCGTACTACTTTTACAAGAATGCTTTCACTACTTGGAAAGCTTTTAGGTGAGGAACTGAGTAATGTTTTTCTTTGTCCTTCTTCCTTTGGTGTCCTTTCTCAAATAATTTTTGTAGTATTGTTCACTTCTGTACACTTCTATGAAGATTTCCATAATAGAATTTTCTTTAAAAAGTCATATAATTGTATTTTATTGTACTTTTTGAACAAAAACCGGCCTTCGGCCAACTTCGGCTGATTTTGTGGCCGAATGCCGAATATTGGCCGAATGTCGAGTTTTGACCGTAGCCGTAGCCGAACATTCGGTCGGGCTCTAGAAATTATTAAAAATGCAATATTTCACTAAATGTTAACCCTTTGTGGGGGAGTTACAAGAAGGAGTGGACGAATATGGCCCATCTTCGAACATAGCCTGAGATGGAAAAAATATTACCGCATTTTTTTTTTACTTTTTTATATATTTTCTCGTTATACCGTACGGAATATCTCTTTTGGGTCTGAAGCAAAGTTGTAGATATAGAATAGGAGAAAAAATGAGAAACTAACGTACCCGAAAAAGGTGCACCCGGTGTCTTAAGAATCGCAGAAATGCCCACAAAGTCTTTAAATATCTCTCAGTAAAATATTGAAAAATAAGTATACGTATAAAACAGAACATTAAAACAGAATATTATAATACAGAACAGAACTCTTTTGCGATTTTCCAGGCACTGGATGCACTTTTTTCGGTTAGGTCTGAGAAAAAAAAATAGAAAAAGTGCAAAAAATCCACCATGAGCAACTAAATTTGTATGGCCATTA
Organism: Eudasyphora cyanicolor; assembly: GCA_963930755.1. Taxonomy (NCBI): domain Eukaryota; kingdom Metazoa; phylum Arthropoda; class Insecta; order Diptera; family Muscidae; genus Eudasyphora; species Eudasyphora cyanicolor. Next base: position 51,510,322 of record OZ005736.1, on the reverse strand, counting down.
AATTATTAAGTGAGCCAGCATGACTAAACAAATGATGCAGAAGTTCTTATTTTTAGGGCTACTATCACGTCCAATTCTCAGAATTGAGTCCCAAATTAATGAGCTGAAAATTGCTGTACTGTGTAATGCGCCATGAGGCGCGTGCTTCAAATCATATTTAAACTTTAGTGGTATAAAATTATCTATTCTATAAAGCCAGTTTAATTGATATTAAAAATATTTTTCTTTGATTTATTTTAATTTAAAGTTCTGCAACTCTAAAAAAAAGCTTTAGTTCTATTATTATAATTACTTTTACAATAAAAATCTGACATATAGATGGCGCTAACACACAACTAACTCCCCTTAGGCTTTGCTTATTATTCTATTTCCAATAAAATCCTCTCAAAAATGTATATCTTAACCAAAAAATTCAATTAAATTACCCAATCCTCATCATACAAATCAATTTAGATTTGTTACTTACATTTAATCCCATCTAATTCCCAATCCTCCACATAACATATACGATTATTTATTCCCACTGTGTTGAGGAAAAGGATATGAAGAAAAATGTATGTAAATATTTCTGTATATGTATGTATGTATCTAACAAAGTTAGTACACAGCCACCCACAGACGAATATATATATAAAATATATACGTATGTATATAAAAAGTGATTATAACGATGACTCATGGTTAAGGCTACGATGGGGACTCCATTGGAAGAAGTTTCATATTACAACCAACACTTACGACAACCGGTCCCTAATGGTTTTAGTAGGGGGAGGGAGGGAGGTGGAGGTGAAAACCCCCATGAAGAAAATAAGGAAACCCAAGAAAAATAAATATGTGGCAGAGAAGAAAAACAAGATTTGAGAAGCCAAAAGTTTTCCTCTTTAAAACATTTTATATAAGCCACAATTATAGCGGGTGAGCGGTACAGTGGTTTGGAATAAAATGTTTGAGATTTGTACATTAAATTCTCAAGAAACAGGGGCATTCCAAATCCAAAAACTTCTCCTTTAAAATCAACATAAAGTGAGGAAAAATTAAAAATTAGTGTCTAAGTAATATAGCTTTAAAATAAGTACATTTTGTACATTTTCAATAATTTAATAATTTTAAAATTATTCAATTGTTCATTTGTAAGCATTTAATTGATATTAACTAAAATTTCTTTAGTCCTAAGTATGATTTGGAATTTTGACCTAGTTTTTTTGGACCTCTAATAACACAATAAAAAGCCCAATTTGTCACCACAGTGCAACCGATGTCAATGGGCTTATACATACATATAAAAGGAAGAAGTGGGTGACGTTGAAATATACACGAATATCCTTACTCGTAGCCTGTCACTAATAGTTGTTTGCCTGAATCGCAGGAAATGGAGTGTGCGTCATATTGACGTAGTTTCATATGTTCCAGTCCTACAGCACAATACTAACGTAATGGTGGAAATATGAATGCGTGTTTCATAGTATGTATTTCAAATAGAAGTATACACATGGATGGATGTGCTATCCAGAACAATAGTCCAAAAGGCTGCAGAATTATAGAGGTGGAGTACACAACCAGATGACGTTAAAGTTCCATTTCCACTATTTTCTTCATTGTTAATCTAACAAAAGGATATTTCTAGGATTTTTTGAACATATCGAATACAGGGTCTCCCATATTCGACGGACCCATCTGGCAACGCCATAACTTTTGACAGAGATGTCAGATCGCTTAATGACATACCGCGTTTGAAGCGTCAGTCCAAGCAGATTTTTACCATGGAACAATACACGCCACGCGAGCGCTCTGAAATAGTTGAAATTTACATTCAACAGAAGAAGTCAAGTCAACGTGCTTTTAAAATATTAAAAAATGTGAGAAGTGCGCCTTCTAAGAACACCATTAAGCGTTTATACGAAAAATGTTCGACTGGTGAGGCTCTTTCTAATCCGAAGAGGCCAAATAAAAGTCGACCAAGGCGATCGGCCGAGAATATCGCTGCCGTACGAGCCAGTGTTGAGAGGTCCCCAAGAACATCCCAAAAACGACGTTCTCAGCAGTTGGGCATGGCTCGGTCCACTTTACAACGGATTATTCGCGTTGATTTGCATTTGTTCCCGTACAAAATTCAATTGACGCAAAGATTGTTGCCTGCGGACAAGCCTCGTCGATTGGAATGGGCCCAACGAGTCCGTGGGTCCGTCGAATATGGGCAACCCTGTACAATAAAATAAAAAAAAATATTAAATAAAACAAAAAAAGAAAGGTATATATAGGACTTGTTTAATACCATACTCGTATGAGAGAAAAACAAAGAAAATCACTTGTGATATAAAAACAGCCTGACAGGAGCGAAACTACAATGTTAAGGAGGTGTCCTTTGGTAAAATGTCTTTAAAGTTTAAGGATTCAGGACAATAGAAAAAACACATTATGACATCAGAAGTTTTTCTATATACAAATTGCAGCATAACAAGTGCTCCCATATTGCGTTGAAGTCTTAAAATAGGCTGTGGTTGTGTTGTTTTTTCTATTTTTTATCTACCGGAAGAGGATGTTGAGGGCTAGACAAGAAAGATTTCAATGTCTCTTTGTTTTTCCTGAGAGGTCTGTAGAAAATGTTTTTTTTTTTGTATTTCTTGTTGATATTTTCTCTACCAGATTTTCCCCTCTTTTCGTTAGTATTTCCATAAAATTTGTAAACACCAGAAAAAGAAGTAAAATGCAAACGGCTGTCATATTTAAACTCATAAGCTATTCATCAATGTCATGTTGATTTTTTTATGAGAAAATGTCTTTAAAATCTATTATGACCCCTTGGCTTCCTAAACGTATCCTGCTGTTTAGGCTTTTTTTTGGGAAAATTAAGCTGTCTATTAATTTTTGGTGTTGTACTTTTTATGAGTTAAGTAGCAAGAAGGCAAAGTAACAAGAGTTTAAAAAATAACTAATGAAAGTTGAAAGCAATGAAAAATTTCCCAAAAAGTTTGCATATAAATGGCACTATGAAAAATGGTAGTTTATTCATTTTTGTGGTACACTTTTAAAGTATTTAGTGGCTAAGAATTTTAATAAATTGTTTTTCTACGGAATGTTTATTTCCCAGAGATGTGCCGAATAAAACATGTTTTTAGCTATTTCTAGCAGTAGCCCCAAAAATCAGAACTTCTTCATCATTCGTTTAGTCATGTTGGCTCAATTAATAACACTGTGCAACAGTAAAAAACACGGACTTGACAGTGTAGGTACGATTCTAATATTAAAGGGTAGTATTATCCTATTCTCGGTTTGGAGGAATTGGTGACCAATTTTTTTTATGGGCCACCAAAGTTTCAGAAAGTCGTTTGTCCAACAACTAATTCAAACTTGGTAATTCGCTTAACTATATATGGCAATAATGTAGCTGAGAATATTAGAACATTTTATGCAAAAAAAAAAAGATTTTTTTCGGTGCTTTTTTTTTTGAAAAATTTTGGCAAATTTGTAGCCAACGTAAATCAGAACAAATTTTGTGAACATATCAATACTAGAGCGCCCCAGTAGGCGAATTGGTAGCGTACTCGCCTATGAGTTTGGGGGTCGTGGGTTCGATTCGCACCAGAGGCTCTGGTCTGTCGCATTAGCCATATGGTCTTTGTTACCCGGCCTATCCCTGGACCTTTAAATTAGAATATAAATTTACTTTGTATTGTAATTCATATAAATAAATAAATATCAATACAATCTGAATGTGTCTAGGCACCCGAAATAGCTCAAACAACACATTGTACTTCAAAAATGTTAGTATTCCACTATTATTTTACAAAAATATTTTTTTTGGTGTAGCAACTTTATAGAAAACATTAAGGCCATTATTTTTTGTGGAACAGATTAACCCTCTATCTCCCCCACATAACTGTGATTTTTGGCCCCATTTTAACAAATCATAAAAAACACCCCTTAAAATGGGGAGGTCGGGGATGAAATGTTCTACAAAAATGTTGGCGATACAATTTTTGTGGTACACTTTAAGGGCCTGTTTCTGTAACTTATTTTCGTTCGTCTACGGCGAACCATCAAAAATCTCTCAACTATTACTTGAATTCTGTAAAACGCAGGTTAGAAATATTTTAGGTGTGGACTTTTTATGTGTTTTTCTATAGACACAACGAATTATAAACTTCTGTGACTTATAGATTTCTCGAAATAATGGAGTGGTTTTTGATCGTTCGCCGTAGACGAACGAAAATAAGTTACAGAAACAGGCCCTAAGCAAATCTAGTTGCATTAAATATGATAACATTTCCTGCAATAGAAATCTGATTTCCCAAATATGTGCAGAATAATATTTTAAACTATTTTCAGCAATTTAAATATTGCGAATAACCTTGATATAAAATGTTCCTTGGAACGTATTGTTTTCATTGTTTATTATTGGTTTTTTGTGGTAGACTTTTGGCAAATTAACTAACTTTAAATATTCAAAACATTTCCTGCAATGGAAACCTGATTTCCCAATGACGTGCAGAATAATATTTTATACGCATTTTAGTAATTTAAAAATTGTAAATATTTTTAATATAAAATGTTGTTTGAACCTTATTGTTTTAATTACATATTATTGGATTTTTGTGGTACATTTTTAGCAAAATTAGTAACTTTAAATATTCGAAACAATTCCTGCAATGGAAATCTCATTTTCCAAAGACGTGCAGAATAATATTTTAAACAAATTTTATTAATTTGAATATTGCAAAAATCCTTAATTTAAAATGTTGATTGAACCTTATTGTTTTAATTACATGTTATTGGATTTTGGTCTCTCATTTTCCAAAGACGTGCAGAATAATATTCTAAACTACGAGAGGGGTTCCAAAATTAGCCAAACTGACATGTAGGTGACGGTACTAGTTTGAAAAAATTACTTTCGTGAAAAGTGGAAATTTTCCAAGTTTTTAACTTTTAAAGTGCCACGTTGTTTAGTTTTTTTGAGCTTTAAAAAGCAAACAATCTTAGTGAATTTGTAAACATGGAAAAAATTGACGACCGACATGTAATATTTTTTTAATTTTAAAGATCTCAGTATAACCAATATTAAAACTGAGCTGGATTCTACTTTGAGGGAATATGCTCCTTCGTTTACAACTAATAAAAAAATATTTGGTGGCAGAGTTTAAACGGAGCCGTACGAGCTGTCAAGATGAACGCTGTAGTGATCGACCAATTGAGGTGTCCATGCCAGAAATGGAACAAAATCCACAAAATGGCATTAGATGACCCTCGGTTGAAGGTTCGTGAGCTAGCTGAGGATGGGTGTTGATGAGAAGCCTGGGCGCAAGATGGGTGCCGCGCTTGCTCACAATCAAGATAATGCACCAGATTACACATAACTATTGCGATGGCCAAACACAATGAATTAAAGTTCGAATTGCTTCAGCATGCACCTTATTCGCCGGATATAGCTCCCTCGGATTATTTTTTTGTTGCCAAACTTGAAAAAATGGCTAGGCGGAAAAAGATTTGCCAGCACTGAATAGGTGGAGGTTGCGTTTGATGACTATTTTCAGAAGCTAGACTTACTGTACAGTGTATCGATCATAAAGGAGATCACACTGAAAAAAAATTGCCATAAAATTAAAGAATGGCTCCAAAGACATCATTAGTTTTTAAAATAAGTACGTTTTGTACTTAAAATATAGATAATTTCATTAAAATTAAGTAATTTACAAAAGTAAATTACTTAAATTTTCTTCATTTTAAGTACAAAATATACTTATTTTGAAGACTAAGGACGTCGTTGGAGCAATTCTTTAATTGTATGACAATTTTTTTTCAGTGCATGTTGAGATGTAAAGAACAAATTTTGCAACATTTTTGGTGTTTTCTGTGTTAGGTCGGCTAATTTTGCGACCGTAACAGTGGTCCTTTTTTGTTAGGTCGGCTAATTTTGGGTCCGTAACTGCAGGTCCTATTCACTGAATGGAAATTTAATTTTATTCTAGCATACACCTCCATTATAATGTCTAATCTCATTTAAATATAATATTTATAGAAATAACCGGAATTAACTTAGTTCCATTCCATCACAGAAATTAATTTTATCAATTAACAAGGAAATATAATATCCACATTAAAGTCTAAATGCTTTAATTGACCATTTACCACCCACACAACCATAGACTACCAGATAACCCATAGACCAGAAACCACAACACATGAATTCCTGGCTTCAATAAAAGGACAATGATAGGTATTTGAGTTGGTGTTATATATTACAAGTCATTATAGCCAACCATAATGAAACATTTGGAAGAGCTATTTATAATAAAATTAAAATGCCATTAAACATACTTGGGAAACCATAAACCATCTCATCTATCCACCCAGACACCCTTGTCAGTAGTACTGGGAAATCCAAAATAAAATGTGAATTTAAGTTTATTTGTTGTAGGTAATTTACAAAACTTAAAAAGTGTTTAAAATTCTTTAAATGCAAAAATAAAACTGGGAAACAATGACTACAAAGGAATGGCATTAATGGTATGCCACAGAACAAGGATGACACTGCTGAAGGAGAACAACCCACCGAGTCGTTTTGTCATAGATACTGCCTGAACACAGTCACTATGAAAGTATGTAATAGTCTAATTTTAATAAAACAAAAATCCATTTGGAAGGCGGAACAGTGGCAAGAAATGGGGTGGCAGAGGCATGTACAAGAAACATTCAAATGTCGTAACACAAATTCCATTTCCAGTCATTCTTTCATTCAGTCAGTCAGTCGTGCATTCTGTACGTTGTGACAACGACAACAATCAAGGAAGAAGAAGAATAGGGGTAACGACACTCTGACATGTGTTTTTGTATCATATTTTGGAAGTGTAACTTTCAGGGGAGAACAGTAAAGGGGGAGCTAGGAGGGATGGGGTGGTCTGGTGCTATCAGGAATTTTGTAGTCATTTACCATTTTCCTGTCGTAAAAGAGGCGCATGACAATATTGCTCCACCTTTATTGGGCTATGTGGGTTACAACATGCATAAGTCATACATACACTACAGCAACTCACATAATATTAGGGGTATCCGCAAGGTTTTGGAGTAAACTTTTTTTTGGGCAATAATAGTTTAAGGTTCCCCAAAATGGTACACTTCTCAGGTACTTCAAACTTTAGCGATGAAGCTCATTTCTGGTTGAACGGGTACGTAAATAAGAAAAATTTTGGCATTTGAAGTGAATAATTCACAAGCTTTTATCACCAAACACCATTATATCCACAGGAAATTTCTGTTTGGCGTGCTTTATAGGCCGGCGGAGTCATCGGTACATATGCCTTCAAAAAACGGTGATGGGCAGAATGTTACTGAACGGTATATAGAAATTATTACAAGTTCTTTCGTACCTTAATAAGCTGGCATTAGTCTTGCTGAAATACGCTTCCAACATGCCGAGCCAAATGCCACATAGCGCCGGCTACAATTAATTTGCTCCAAGAAACTTTTGATGAACAAATAATTTCACGTAATGGACCTGTTAATAGGCAACCAGAATCGTGTGATTTAACCGCATTGGATTATTGTCCTTGGGGTTATGTAAAGTCACTCTACTCTAAGTCTACGATAAAACAGAGACTATTGAAAACCTGGAAAATAACAATCAAATGTTGCGAAAAGTGTGCGGATATTGGAGTTACAGATTGCTCCATGTACATGACAGCCGTGGCGGCCACATGGTCCAAAACATATTTAAACATTAATGACATACAATTATTTGTCCAATAAAGCCACTAGAATTGATATTACAAATATTTCCCTCTGCTTTATTTTAATTTAAGGTTCTGTAACTCTTTTTATCACCAAACACCATTATATCCACAGGAAATTACTGTTTGGCGTGCTTTATAGGCCGGCGGAGTCATCGGTCCATATGCCTTCAAAAAACGGTGATGGGCAGAATGTTACTGAACGGTATATAGAAATTATTACAAGTTCTTTCGTACCTTAATAAGCTGGCATTAGTCTTGCTGAAATACGCTTCCAACATGCCGAGCCAAATGCCACATAGCGCCGGCTACAATTAATTTGCTCCAAGAAACTTTTGATGAACAAATAATTTCACGTAATGGACCTGTTAATAGGCAACCAAAATCGTGTGATTTAACTGCATTGGATTATTGTCTTTGGGGTTATGTAAAGTCACTCTACTTTAAGTCTACGTTAAACCAGAGACTATTGAAAACCTGGAAAATAACAATCAAATGTTGCGAAAAGTGTGCGGAAATTGGAGTTACAGATTGCTCCATGTACGTGACAGCCGTGGCGGCCACATGGTCCAAAACATATTTAAACATTAATGACATACAAGTATTGGTCCAATAAAGCCAGTAAAATTGATATTACAAATATTTTCTGCTGCTTTATTTTAATTTAATGTCCTGTAACTCTAAAAAACACCCGTTAGCTCAACATTGACTTTTGTAGAAAACTTTTGGGGTATTTAATGCCCTAATTTTTATATGATTAATGCCCATATGTTTGCACAGCTTTATGTGATGGACTTTTAAGATATCTAATCATAAGTCTACCAAAAGAGCCACACTGACTTTTGTGGTACAATTTTCGGATCTTTATTGTCCTTAAATGGGTATAAAATTTATGCCAATTGAAAACTCTACTCCCACAAATGTGCAGAATCATATAATTACATATATGAGAAGTGCTGTACAATGTCACACTTTGGCCCCTTATAATTATTAAAAAAACATATGTTTGTGGTACACTTTTCAGGTATTTAATGTGTTCAAATTGGTCAAATATATATACCAAAAGAAATGTCTACTTTCAAAGATGTGCACAACACATATATAGGTAGCACTGCACACATTGTGATACCCTTTTAGGATCTTTAATCATAAGTCTACCAAAAGAGCTATACAGTATTTTATGGTATACTTTTCCGATTTTTAATGTCCTTAAAATCTATGTCAATTGAAAACGCTACTCCCACAAATGTACAGAATCATATAATAATATAAGAAGCGCTGAACGAAGTTACACTTTTGGTTTAATTTTTATGATTACTACAAAAACTCTTGACAGATTTTTGTGGAACACTTTTCGGTCATTTAATGCCATTAAATTGGTAGAAAATAGATATCACTGGAATGGTCTACTATCAAAGATGTGCACAATAACATAGTTATATTAGAAGCGTTAAACAGATTTAAGTGGTACACTGTTAAGCTTTTTAATTAAATGTTTACCAAAAGCACAACACTGAATTTTGTGACTTTCAGACTTTTAACGATCTCAAATAGTAATAACATATATATGTATGTATATTAGGGCGGGTCGATTTAAAAATCGCCCATTGCTCAGTTAAAATCGTATTCTAGGGATCAAAATAAGAAACTTTGCCGAAGAAACCATACCTCTAAAACAAATTCTGATGTCCCGGAAAAAATGCCACTTTGACCCATTTAGAGTGCTCCAATCGAGTCCAAATGTATGGAACCCCCAGGTTAGTGGAGGTCGGTCATACATTTGGACACGATTGGAGCACTCTAAATGGGTCAAAGTGGGATTTTTCAAAATTTGCCCCTACCCAAAAGTTCGACCCAAATTCCGAGACAGCAGAATTCGTTTTAGAGGTATGGTTCCTTCGGCAAAGTTTCTTACTTTGATCCCTAGAATACGATTTTCATTGAGCAATGGCGACTTTTTTTGCCTCCCCACAAATCGACCCGGCCTAATGTATATGTAACAAGCTGTACTTCCAAATATGTGCAGTGTTTTGCAATGGATATCAATACTTGTAAAGAAATGCAAATTCATATTTCGGAAGCGCTGCTCACATTGTGATACACCTTTAGGATCTTTAATCATAAGTCTACCAAAAGGGCTACACTGACTTTTGTGGTACACTTTTCGGATTTTTAAAGTCCTTAAATGAATATAAAATGTATGCCAAGTGAAAACTCTACTCCCACAAATTTGCAGAATCATATAATTATATGAGAAGAGCTGCACGAAGTTAGACTTTTGGGTTCATTTTTATGATTACTGCATAAACTCTTGACAGATTTTTGTAGCGGAATTTTCAGGTATTTAATGTATTCAAATTGGTAGAAAATATATATATCACTGCATAGCTCTACTTTCAAAGATGTGCACAATAATATATTTATATTAGAAGCGTTGAACAGATTTAAGTGGTACACTGTTAAGCTTTTTAATAATAAGGCTATTATAAGCGCTACACTTACTTTTGTGCTACACTTTTCAGGCTATAAACGCTCTCAAATAGTTATAACATATATATCAGGTGAAAGCTCTACTTATAAAGGTGGGCAGAGTCATCAATATAACAATATTAGAAGCGTTGCATAGATTTTTGAAGTACTGACTGACTTTTGTGGTACACTTTTCGTTTCTTCCATGCCCTTAAACGGTAATCAAATGTATTTCACTGAAAAGCTCAAATTCAAAAGATGTGCCGAATATAATTATCTTGTGGACGCGACACAGAATTATGTGTTACACTTTTATGGTGTTTTATCATAAGTCTACCAAGAGTTTAGCTTTGTAGTACACTTTTCGGGACTTTAATGTCCTGAAAATCCATTACAATGTATATCAATGGAAGCGCCCACTTTCAAAGATGTGCAGACTTGTGTCACTCGTTTAGAGTATTTTGCATAATTTTTCCAAAGCGCTATATAGACTTTTGTTGTACAATTTGCAGGTCTTTAAAGCCTTCAAATGAATATAAATATATACCAAAGTAAATATCTAACTTCAAAGATGTATAGGGTGCATAAGTGTAAGCAGCTCTTCACAGATGAATGTGATATACGTTTGGGGTCTTTGACATGAGCATATCTATAAATATATATCTAAAGACCTACACAGACTTTTGTGGTACACTTTAAATGGCAATCAAATCGGCTTCAATGAAAGTCTATATTTCTAAAGATATGCCGAATGTAATTTATTATATTGGGGATGCTACACAGATTTTTGGGGTATACCTTTGGGGTTTTTTATCATATGTCTACCGAAAGCCTACTTTTGTGGTACACTTTTCGGGACTTTAATGTCCTGAAAATCCATTACAATGTATATCAATAGAAGCGTCCACTTTCAAAGATATGCAGAAATATGCATAATAATATTAGAAGAACTGCATAGTTTCGTGTGGCACTCCTTTAGAGTATTTTGCACAATTTTTCCAAAGCGCTACATAGACTTTTGTGGTACACTTCTCAGGTCTTTAAAACATTCAAATGAATATAAATGTATACCAAAGTAAATATCTAACTCCAAAGGTGTACAGATACATAAAGAAGCAGCTATTCACTACTTTTAGGGTCTTTAAGATGAGCATATCTATAAATATCTATCTAAAGCCCTGCCTTGACTTTTGTGGTACACTTTTCGGATCTTTAATGCCGTTAAATGACAATCAAATGTGATTCAGTGAAAAGCGCTATTTCTAAAGATGTGCCGAATATAATTATCTTGGCTTACACAGAACTATCGGGTACACTTTTATGTTGTTTTAGTGTTTTATCATAAGGCTACCGAAAGTCTGGTAGGGGTCTTTAATGTCCTAAAAAGGCACAAAAATATAAGTCAATAGAAGGATCGACAACCAAAAATGTGCTGCATCAATAATATTAGAAGAGCTGCATATATTTTTGTGGCACTCTTATAGAGTCTTTAGTATAATTATTCTAAAGCTATACGTATATAGACGTTTGTGGTACATTTTTCGGGTCTTAAGTGATATGAAAATGTGTATCATTTGTAAGCTCCACATCCAAAAATGTCCAGATTCATATGTAACACAAATCTTCACAAATTTATGTCGTATACTTTAAGGGTCTGCAGTGACAAGTGCCTATATCTAGAGACCAACACTGAATTTTGTGGTACACTTTACGGGTCTTTAATGTCCGTCTTTAGTCGTAAGTAAGTCCGAAAGTGCTCCACTGACTATTGTGGTACACTTTTGATCATCAAATTGATATAAAATTTATATCAATAGAAAGATCTACTCTCCTAGATGTGCAGAATAATATAATTAGGAGCACTTCAGATATTATTGTAGCACTTTTTTTTAGCACTTGTGTCATAGTTATGTTATAAGTTCTACACAGACTTGTGTGGTACACTTTTAGGGCTTTAAATGGCCTCAAATGGTAAAAAGGTACAGCATAACTTTTTTGATAAATTACACTGTCCAACAGCATATTTGGAAAAGCATAGCGACCCTATAATTTTGAAAAGACATGTTGAGTAGATCATGTTTGTAGAATAAACTTATGGTCCAGCTGGTCTGGTTTTTTTTACAATGTTGTAAGTTGTTAATGTCAGAGGGATTTCTTATTGTCAGAGTTATATAGTGGAATTTTATGAGGATCATTTTTGTGAAAGTTCGTAACCCTCTCTTTATGGGACAAGTTGTTTATTTTTCGAGAAAATCAAAATAAGTCCTTTCACAATATTCTACTTTTGCCGGAAAATTTCCGAGACACCAAAGTTGTATATAAAGCTCTTTACGCTTAATTAGCAAAATTATACGCCAACTTATACAAAAAAATATACTATAATGTAAATTTAAAGTCATAATTTTGAAAGTGCATGTTGAGGGAATTATTTTTGTGAAATAATCTTATGGTCCAGCTGGTCTGAGTTTTTTTTTACAGTGGGTCAAAATTTTAATTTTTTGTTGGAAGGTGTTTTTTTAACCAGAACAAAAATTTTAATTATTTATCAAATGCATTTAAATCCAAAGTAACAAATTTTAATACAAAGTCAAAGTCAACATATTTCCCAAGAACGCCAATACTATAGCTTGCCCCTAATACGAGCGACCACGGATCATTGTACTTTCCCACCAGAATATATATGCACAAAAAGTGTAACAGTCTCGCGACGATATTACCTTTTTAACCGCCCGTCAATTCTCAAAAGCACATCCTTTGCTGTTGCCCCGCCCCGCCTTCATTGTACCCATCGTTCGTGTTATCGCAGTTTAACATCGCGAAAAGTGTTATCGCGATACAAAAAAATGGTAGCATATTATGAACCTTGAGAAAATTTCCTAAATACATATATTTAATTTTTATATGGGTATACACAAACATCACCTGAAGTATATGTATAAGACACGCAAGCGGGAAATCCGTTTTTTTTGCTCATTTTCACTTTATTCAAATCCTTTTAAAATTATGACATTTCTGTGTGTGTGTGAGTTGTAAGTTAGTACAAAGTCCCAAGGTAGACGGAGTGAGCGATGCGCTGCGGTTTGTCGTTCGAGGAGTTTTCCTCAAAAGGTTAAGAACCTTTTGAAGGTGGTATTCTGTGTAAGTCGAGCGAAACAAATAAATGCAAAATAAAGTAAAGACATGAACCCTACCCAAGAGAATTTTAGCAATGAGTAAGGGGGAATTTTGGGCGGCATACTAGCAACGCCATTATTTAGGTGTAGAATCGCAGTCGTGTCGTTCTTTGCTGCTTTTGGTGGGGGGTTATTAACAAAAATTGTATATTTCGTCATTTGAATGTTTGTTCTGTTTTTTTTAAGTTTGTCATTTTTCTGGGTTGAATGTTCTCATTTTTGTTGTTGTTTTGGTTTGGCAGTTTGACGACTTGCGGTCGGTTGGTCGGTCATTTTTGTCGGCACGTTTTTGTTGTGGCCATTGAAAGCTAAAAATATTTTTCTTGTAATTCCTTTTGGGGTAAATTGCCTTTAAACACGGCATTGTAAAAGAATTTCACATAGCACATGTAGTCCATTAGTAAAGGTATTTTATTGTTGGTACTTATCTCTGGAAGATTTTTATCAGGTGAAATATATATGTTTCAATCGCCTAGAATACAACACATAAAAAGCCTCTGAAATATGACTTAATTTATATGAATCAAAAGTGGGATAGACTTTTCCTCGATTCTGCGGTTAATTTCGAATTAATTTTATAGGATCAAGGTTCGAAAAATATTTAGCTTTCCTTAATGCACAGTTATTTGGGCAGAAGTGGGATATATTTTTTTTGAAAAGAGCTTATAAATGGTTTCTAGTCTCATCCTATTCTTCTAACAATTGTGTTACCTTCTCATTCTTCTTAAATTAATAAGAAATACTAATATCAAATAAAGTAAAGCCAGGTTCTGCCAGTTGTATTAAAAGTCCTACAGTACTTTTTGTGGTACACTTATCGAGTATACAAAATATTCAAATGCTTATAATATTTATATAAATGGAAAGCCGTTGTCCGAAAGATGTGTCGAATCCTACTTGTAGCTCAGTTTGGTAAGTTATAAAATGTACAATGTTGTTTTTATAAACGCTATAGTTATATTTGTGATACACTTTGGGTATCTGCAATGTAATTAAATTGTAGTATTCTATATACGACATATATATGCAACGATGTGTAGAATTATATACTCGTATTGTCACCGAAAAGTAGAATGGAAGGCTTCGTTGACATAGGTCTGCATTATTCACAGTGCCTGTTCAGCCTAGTTTCATTAAAACCATACAATACATTTTTGTGGTACATTTATCGAGTATTAAAAATACTTAAATAATAACATAATGTATAGCTATAGAAAACTCCTTTACCGTAGATGTGCCGAATCTTAGTTCTAGATCAGTTTTTTGTGTAATAATATATATAATGTTATTAATATATTATAATGTAATATGGTGCTTCGGGTGGAAGATGCCAGAACGTAGAAAAAATGTTGATTCTCTCTCTATAGTGGCATACATAATTTGAAGTAAATTCGTCGATCCATAAGAGTTATCGTGGGTCCCAGCCGGATGGTCAGAAGGACGGACAATGCTCAAATTACTTCAAATTCTTAAAACGGATTTCTGCCGAACATACGAGTACTTAGGGTCTTAGGTTACTCCTTCGATGTGTTACACTTTTGGACCGTTGCAAGTGATTTTATATACGCTTCTCCTCTAAAGTGATGGTATAAAAAGCTACAGAAATTGTTGTGGTACACTTTTAGGATCTTTACTACCCTCAACATGTAATAATCTATATATAATTGTGAAGCTACTGATGTAAAGATGTGCACAACCACATAGCATCACCTGAAAAGCAAAATGTTAAGACTATCTGACAAAATTCCGTTCCTAGACCTGCCAGTTGTATTAAAAGCCCTACACTAATTTTGTGGTACACTTTTCGAGTATTTAAAACACATAAGTATTAATAAAATGTATATCAACTGAAAGCTCTTTTCCACAGATGTGCCGAATCATAAATTTCAGCTCATTTTTTTGCGTTATAATATCTATAATGTGATTACTAAAAAAGCTATAGAAATTTTTGTGGTACAATTTTAGGATATTTTATAACCTCAACTCGCAATAAATTATATATTACTGTAAAGCTACAGATGTGAAGATGTGCACAATCCTATTTCGTCACCTGAAAAGCAAAATAGTGATATTGTAAATTGGTGGCATATATAAAAACGCTGATATATTAAAAACCCCACTTTTTCAAGGGAGCAAAAAACTGCTGAATTTTATTATTCCGCGATCATTTTCATAGGACAATTTTTTTTGTTTTTTAGCAGCTTTAGGATATAAGACATAGAAATGCGTTATTGTATGTGGATATTATTCCAAATAATACATTTTAAAATTAAAAAATATTAATTTTATTAGGTTTTTATTTCTGCGGTGAAATTTTAAATAATTGGTCCTTTGGTCCGAAATCTCTTATAACTCTATGGAATGGTATAAAACAGAGAGCCAATGTTCAAATATTCAAATATTGGGGAAGATCGTTTGACTTAATTTAACATCACTACCCTATTACAAATAGCCATATTTCTTGAAATAATTGAATTAAAAGGTTTCGACTCAGCCATAAAATGAAGGTAGGGCCGCAGAACATTAGAGAAAAAGGTTCCCCTTATTTACTCATGAACGTGTGTGGGAATTATATATGATTCGACACGTCCTGAGGAGATTAGCTACCCATTGTTGTATATATTATTATTATTTGACAAATATAAAGGTCCAAAATGTGTTCCACAAAATCAGTTTGTCGATTTAAACGATTGAATTAACTTTTACGTTATAATAGCTTTGCAAAATTATCTACAAAATATGACCCTGCACATCTTTGTTGGATGTGCAGGGTCAGACATCATTAGACATTTCACGAATGAACCACAAATATCGGTGCAGAACTTTTATCTAACAAACATGTTGAATAATAGGCTTCTGTAATTTTTGTGGTGTACTTTTCGGATTTTTAGTAGAGTCTATTGCTAATAAAATGTATAACAGTGGAAATATGGCTGAAATATCCAGAAGGTTTTTATTTTTATCAAAAAAAATATTCATGTTCAGTATATTGCAACTGATAACATAGAGGGAATGCCGTGTGACTTAATGACGCATCATAACCTCATACAAAATGGCGACATTTCTTGGAACCAATTAATTAAGTAGCTACAAATATCATGTAGGTAGGGCCATACACAGCACGAGAGCAGCACCATTGAGGGAAGGTTTAATCATTTAGACAGGTATGTTTTTAGGCATTCTATATGATTCGACACATTATAATAATTTGAGAAATATAAAGGTCCAAAAAGTGTACCACAAAAATCAGTGTGGCGATTTTAACATGTTTGCATTATTAAGCAATTGCAATTATATAATGACTTCGCAAAATTAACTACAAGACATGCTTTTGCACATCTTGGGAAGACGAACTTTCCGCTGATATAACTTTTATTATGGTTTGAGATCATTATACATTTCAAAACTCTACCACAAAAATCAGTGCAGAACTTTCATCTACCAAAGATGTTGAATACAAGGCTACGGCAATATTTGTGGTACACTTTTCGGATCTTTAGTAAAGTCTTATGGTAATATAATGTATAACTTAATTATGCATCATTACCTCATAAAAATGGCGACATTTCTTGAAACCACTGAATTAAGTAGCTATAAAATGTAGGTAGGGCCACACACAGCACTTTCTCGAGATAAAGTTTACCTTATGTATGTTTTTAGAAATTTTATATGATTCGAGACATCCTTGGAAAATCTGCTTTCCATTGAGGTATATATTGATAAAAATTGACAAATATAAAGGTCCAAAAAGTGTACCACAAATCAGTTGGGTGATACACCTAGGCATGTTTGTTATATTTCGTCAAAGCCATTAGCAAAATTACCTGTAAAATATGACCCTGCACATCTTTGGTAGACAAGCTTTCCGTTGATATACATATTATTATTGTTCGAGATCATTATACGTTTCAAAAGTGTACCACAAAAATCGGCGCAGACAAAAATGTTGAATAAAAGGTTTCGGCAATGTTTGTGGTACACTTTTCGAATCGTTAGTACAGTCTTATGGTAATAAAATGTATGAAAATGGAAATATGGTTCTCCAAAGATTTGCACTAAGTTGGAAAATCCAAAATTTATTTATTTCTTTATTGAAAAATGTAATCGCCACTATTGTAACATTTCAAACGAAGTTTTAGTTGTTATTCGGCACATGTTTTGAAAAAGTTTCTTTCATAGATATGATCTTCATTACAATTTGAATACATTAACGAACCTATAACTGTACCACAAAAATCATGCAGGTAATTATAAAAATATCATGATTCTAATAAGATTTTTTTAATTTTTTCGGTTACAATTTAAGGACATTAACGAACCTAAAACTGAACCCCAAAAATCCTGCGGGCAATTATAAAAAGATCAAGATTGTTATTAGTTTTCAATTTGTTAAGGTACAGAGCTTTGAGCTGGTATGTTTTTTATTAGAACTTAATTAAACATTTCTTAAATAAAAGATATCCAAACTCGGTAACTCGGTTAAAAACGTCATTTCTTTCGTTTGTTATTCAAACACATTTCCAACAATGCACATCGCTTTTCAGCTGGCCACTTCAGTCAGTTGTTAGCTAGAATTTGCCTGGAGGGAATTTTGCTGATAACGTCAACGACAACAGGCCAATGATTCCCTGGCAAACAGTTTTCCATAGCAGAACTGCTCCTTAGCAAAAATTAACAAGATATTTGCACATAATTAAATACACAAGGAACGATTGGTCTGATGCAGCAGGTTTCAGATGAACTGAAATAAGTTTTATCTGATTTCGCAACCACAGACGCCAGCGCCTCTCCCCAGTCGAGTCATTGGGTGGGAATATGAAGATTAGTTTGAGGGCATGTTTCTTGATGCAACAAGACCATAAAATGGATGTAGGTACAATTGCAACAATTTTGTATATCCAACTGTTTTTATCAGCAGACAGAAATAGGAAAAATGTGGTTAAATGAAAGCCAGTGACCAGGGAAAGACGGACCAATGGCAGGGCACTCACTGCTGGTGATGCTGACTGGGATTCATGAAATGACCAGCAGTTGCCATTGGGCCCACCACTTGGTAAATTGTAAAATTTACAAATTACCATTATCATTGATGACTACAAATGATAAAATCGCTTCATTAGTACTATTATCAAGAGAGAGAGGGAGCGGGAATTTGAGGAATAATGAGAATGAATGGACGGCCCGGCCCGATGAACACTATCGGTCAGTCGGTCGCTGGTCTGCATTGACTTTGAGTGATGCTTAATTACAAAGGCTGTCTATTGAAGAGTCATCGCAATTGTTTGATTCAATTAAGAGTTGCAATTGACAGCAGATAACATAATGTGAAAATAGAAAAAATGGAAAAAATTCCAAAGAGCTGAACAATGATGGCCTTGATCTGTTGGACCAGCAATAATAGGCTTGACTTGCGAAACAATAATGGTGATTGTTTCAATTATACGAGTTTGAGAAAATTTAATGAGAATAAGAAAGAAAATTTCGGTAGAGTTAACTCACTTTGCTCACTATTAGAATATGGTACTTTGTGTGGGAGCCAGATAGTTGGAAACTTTTTCTCAGTCTATAGTCTTAGCAAAAATTGTATAAAATACATAATATTAAGATGATAGCTATAGAAGTTATGGGGAAACTGACATGTTCGAATGCGTCTGCCAAATTGTGCCGAATTTGGGTCAATATTGCCCATTATCGAACTTAACCTCAGATAGGAAAACCAATACCAAATTTCATGTCACGCCCTTACTCCTTTCGAGAGTTATCGTGCGCAACAACCAGACGGACGGACGGACATTGCTCAAATGACTTAAAATATCCTAAAAAGAATTTCTTTGAAATTTTTAAAAGAATTTCTAGAGCGGAACTTAGCTCAGCAAAATGTAAGACAAAGTACGAAAATTTCTATTAAAATTGAATTTTGACATAATTTTCTAGAAAAAAACAAAATTTTCAATATAAATATATTTGCGAAAATAATTAATTTAGACAATATTTAATAAAAATAATGCAATTTTGAAAAAAAAAAAAAAATAGAAAACATAATTTTTCAACTTTTTTTAAATGAAACCTTGGCATTTTTTTTAAATAAAACTTTTTTAAAAAAAGAAAACAATTTATAAAATCGATTTCTATTAGATTTGGCTGAAATTATCTATAAATATGCAACTTCCACTAAATTTACAATAAATATGCAATTTTGATGAAATTTGCAAGAAAATTAATATTTATGCAAGATTTCTAGAGAAATAAAATTTCGTCAATTGTAAAAGTGAAATTTTTTATAAAATTTAAATTTCTATGAAATTTTTAATAAAATCATATTTCGCCGAACATTTCTAGAGCGGGACTTGGCCCAGAAAAAAGCGATACAAATTACGAAATTTTCTATAAAACTTGAATGTTGACATAATTTTTTTTAAAAAAAATTAAATTTCCAATAAAAATTTTTTGTGACAAAACTTTCAAAAGAAATTAACGATATTTTATTAAATTTTTTTTGATGAAATTTTTATCTTGACAAAAATTGTATAAAAAAGTAAATTTTGACAAAATATTTCTATAAATATTTTATTTCTGTTAGATTTGGCTGAATTTTCTATAAAATTCTACTTCCACTAAAATTACAAGAAATATGCAAGTGTGATGAAATTTGCAAGAATATATTAATTTACGCAAGATTTTCTAGAAAAATACTAAGTATTTCGTCAATTTTGAAGGACATAATTACAAAAGTGCAATTGGATGCAATTTTCAATAAAATTTAAATTTCTATGAAATTTTCAATAAAATCATATTTTGTCGAACATTTCCAGAGCGGCAAAACGCGAGACAAAGTAATGAAATCAAATACTATATCTGAAGAACAAATGCTTGGGAAAATAAATAAGTTAAAGCAATTGTGCAAAGGATGTACCCAAGAAAATTTTTGTTTTGAAATTCAAAAAAGGAATAACTTAAGATTGAAGAATATTTTCAAAAATGTTTAAAAACTATGTCTTAAAATAATCCCTTATAATGACTTAAAATTCCACATTTTCCATTAGAAACGATTAATTCATTCCATACTTTTTAATAAGACCTTCTCAAGTAATTTTTAGAAATTTTCAAAAGCAAAAACCCACATAAAATTTACCACTTAAAATATTTAAAAAAAACCAGTAAGGAAAGGCAGAAAGTCGGGCGGGGCCGACTATATAATACCCTACACCTCCCTAACAATGCGATAAGGGTTATTGCGATAATAATTTGAATGCGGATATATCTAATTCTGAACCGATAATCGCTAAATTAAGCAATATTCGTTCCTAAATTGAGAAACATCTTTCTGGAGAACTTTGTAATGATCGGAAGTAAAGTACAACTTCTATAGCGCTTTGTAACCAAATCAGGAGGAACATATATATGGAGCTTATATATAAATCTGAATCGATTTTCCCTGAATACTCATTCATGTAAAATAGAAACCTCTTTCTGTCGAATTTCGTACTGATCGGATATAAAATACAGTCTCTACAGCGCTTGAATGTCAAATCGGTGCTAACATATATATGGGGGCTACATCTAAATCTGAACCGATTTTCTCCAAATTTGGCAGTATTCCTTCGTGTAATAAGAAACCTCTTTCTGCCGAATTTCGTACTGATTGGATATAAAATACAGTTTCTACAGCTATTGAATTTCAAATCGGGGGTAACATATATATGGGGGCTATATCTAAATCTGAACCGATTTTCTCCGAATTTAGCAGTTTCCTTCCTGTAATAAGAAACCTCTTTCTGCCGAATTTCGTACTGATTGGATATAAAATACAGTTTCTACAGCGCTTACATGTCAAATCGGGTGCAACATATATATGGGGGCTATATATAAATCTGAACCGATTTCCCCCAAAGTTTGTATTGTATCTAAGTGTATCACGAGACTACTCTCTGTCAATTTTTGTACAAATCGGTTACAAAATGTTGCTTATACAGTGCATATATGCCAAATCGGAGGTACATATATATATGGGAGCTATATGCAAATCTGAACCGATTTTAACCAAATTCAATAGGGATCGTTCTTGGGCCTAAAAAAAGATATGTGCAAAGTTTCGTTGAGATCGGACCATAATTGCGACCTGTACTTTGATTACAAGAATACGTCTACAGACAGACAGACGGACAGACAGACAGACGGACAGACAGACAGACGGACAGACAGACGGACAGACAGACGGACAGACAGACGGACATAGCTAAATCGACTCAGAAAGTGATTACAAGTCGATCGGTATAATAAACAATGGGTCTATCTCTTCTCCTTTTGGGTGTTACAAACAAATGCACAAAGTCATAATACCCTGTACCACAGTGTGGTGTAGGGTATAAACAAAATGTTTTCCCCTCCGATTTTTTTATCCCCTCACCTTAGAGAATAGGGTAAATATTATTTGCTACGATCCAAAAGGTTACACATCGAAGGATTGACCTAAGACCCGAAGTATGTTTGGCGGATATCCTTTTTGAGTCATTTTAAGTCGAATGAGCAATCCGTCCGTCTGTATGTGTCTGCGGGCTGGTGCGTACGATAACTCTCGGAAGGAGTAACCGATTGACTTCAAATTTGGTAGGTGGTAATATTTTCTTCTAGTACCTCCCCCCCAAAGGGTTAACATTTAGTGAAATATTGATTATTTAATAACTTCTATAATACTTCCTCTGAAATTTTACACATAGTATTAGTTTATTAGTCACTATTATCTCCCGCCCAAAGGGACCATTTTGTACCAAAAGTTACCAGCTTATAACTTTAATACAAGTGCATACAAATACTTGTAATTTTGTGTAGTGTAATGCTTTTATATCTAGAGTCAAGGGCGTTATTGGCACGCCCCTTTTGGTACCTCCCACACAAATGCACCTTTGTGTACCAAAAGTTAACAGCTGTTAACTCTAATACTAGTGCATACAAATACTTGAAATTTCATACAGTGCAATACTTTTATAGTACCTAGAGTCTAGGTACTAGACTTTTGGTACCTCCCACACAAGTGGACCATTTTACACCAACAGTTAACAGCTTATAACTTTAATACAAATACTCGAAATTTTGAACAGTGTAATGATTTTATAGTACCTAGAGTCCAGAGAAAAGTGACCGTTATTGCGAAGCCCCTTTTGGTACCATTTTGTACCAAAAGTAAACAGCTTTTAACTTTAATACCAGTATATACTTTAAAGTTATTAAATGCAATGTAAATTGATAATAATTTAATTAAAACAAAAAATAAATAAATGTACTAATATTTTTTGGGACTCAAGGTAGGGGATTCATAAGTCCCGACCCGACTGAACTTTCTTACTTGTATAAATTATAAAATTCGTTTGTATGCAATTTTTCACGCAGTGGTTTGCAGAAACAGAAGAACAATGTCAAAAAATGCCAGACCTGCCATTACAAATATTGAGTTCCCAAAAATCCAATTACTGTTTTGGATTTGTAAGAGTCTGGTACATATTCCGTGTAAATTTAAATCAAAAGGGGAGAAGTTTTTTAAATAAAAGTTTAAAAAAAATCGAAACAATTTTCCGTTATGTTCTCTTTCAAATGACGTAAACTTTGTATAAAGCGCTTCAGCCGTTCATGAGCAATAAAAAATTTCAAAAATTCATTTTTTTTAATTTTAGGAACTTTTTAAAACATTTTAGCCAAAAATACAATTTATAGTTTAATATTAAAAATTCTGAATTAATTTTTAAATAGTATGAATTCCCGGGCCAATAAGTTCTACAATTAAAAATAAATAGATACTCGTATTTAAAAACCATTGAGCTACTGTATATGTCATTAGTCACCATTTCCTATCGTTCTGAATATATTGTAATTACAACTTGTATATTGTAGTGTTTTTCAGATTTTCTATCTATTACTCGTACTTCTGTATTTTTTTTGAGGCTTCAAATAGCGCTCATATATCTAAAATTTTTGGAGCAAAATTTGCAGTCAAGTAATGCATTATGTTATTTTTTCTACATATGACAATTTATTACATTATTTGTGTCTTTGGCGCTCAGCTCATTTATATCTACGAGAATATGAATTGAATAAAATAATGTTAAAGATACGTGATCAGAATTTTGAGTAAATTGGTCCGATAATTTATAAAGCTTTAAAATTGTATAACAAGTACGACTTGCATTTTAAAATATCCCATCGGCTAGAGTAAACACAACTATTTTGAACATTTTATTATATGACTTAATATTATTTTTTGTATTATTGCTGTTGTGCATATCCGCGGCTTTATTTAAAAGGGATTTTGATTAAATCTATTCGTTTCGAGGGAAATCGCTAAGTAAACTCATTTATTTTATTCAAAACAAAAACTCCCTTCGAAATTATTTTTTCTTGTTTTCAACAAAAAAAAAACAATTCATTACATGTCACTTAAAGTTGAAGGAACAATATTTTCGCTGTTTTTTTATTAAATAACCTCCAACTCCACAAAAAAAAACAAAATAAAAAACACCCCAAAAGCAATCAAGAATAACAAATAAGTGTGGTAATAATGAGGAACAGTCAAGACGGAAGTAACAGATACTAAAATAATTTATAACGTAATTTCAAATTTCCAAATAACGCAGAACAAATCCCAAAAGCGTAGGAAAACGCAATATAAAGTGGCGGTCTGTCTGTTCGTTTGTTTGTTAACTTACGCATTAGGAATGACAAAAATGCTTAAAATTGGCATTTAGGCTTAATGACCATTTTCAAGCACAACTTTTGTTTATTTGGCTTTATTATGTTTGGCGGGCGGCGAACTTCTACTTACCTGTAAAGAAGGAAAGGAACAAAAGAAAGAAAAAATCAATTAATTTTATGATTTCCACCTTTAAGTCTCTAACAATAAGAATACAATAGCTACAAATAAGAATAGCATGACATAGAAATAAGTTTAAGAAGCTTTTAAAGCTAAATGGATTCTGCTTTGTTCGAATGTGGAACCAAATAAGGGATGTTCAGTCTTTTATAGGTATCTACGAGTATTATTGTAATTCAAGGGTATTGTGCGAACGTAATTATACGCAATCTATCCCGATTTATTAATACGGTGAGGAGGGGAGTTTCAGGTGAGCGGAGGAGGGAGTACATATGCGTGGAATACACCAGAAAGAAAAAATCTGCTATTTAAAGCAACTGCTGATTTTATTTGCATCAAATTATCTGCTTTATCATTTTCCTGTTATAGCAAACAGTTTGCTGCAGTTTCTTCTTGTTTTGCTTTAGGTTTAATATTACCTGCAAATTTAGCAGTTTACTGATCGGGTGTTGCAGGTAATAATCCTACCATTGAATTGATAGCCGATAAAATTTCTATTACCGCAAATTTGTCGTTAACATTATAAGCCGAACAATTTTCTATTACCGCAAATTTTTCATCGCTGTTTATAAATATATTTTTTTCTGAGCGTATATTTATATTGTGTAGACCTAATTAAATCATTTGTAATTACATGTTATAGTTCACAGACACGGATAACCAAGGGAAATGCTCACAGGAGGATGAAATGTAAGTGGGAAAAAAGGTAGTGTACCACTGCTGATGTGGCTGGAATTGATAGCACTGTCATCAGCAGATTTATGCCTTGGATTTAATGGATATCACATGACTACCACAGCCAGACAAATTTTATATCAGAGATTTACTTTACACACGATTAATTGGCTGAGCGAGGAAATAATGTACTCATATGTATATCCTACTGACAAAGATTAACCGGATTATTATTATTTTCAAAATAAAGCTGAGTGTGTTAAAATTAAAGCAAAACGAAAATTTTTAATGCACAAACAATTTAAAAAATCTCACTAAAAACGAACAAAAATCCACATAAGAAATTCTAAATACCTACTTACTCATTGTTTATGAGAAAAATAATCAAGTTGTACACATGAAGGACCAAATAATTTTATAGTTAATCATTTTAATATTTCAAATTCTATGGAATTTAATGGAACACAAACGGCCAAAGAAACTCAATACTCATAACATTTTTCAATATAAGTTTATTAAATATCTGCATTTTCAAGAATGAAGAATTGCTCGAAGGACCAAATAATTTGGCAAATCATATTTTGAGAACAAATTTGCTCCAGAAGAATTCCTGTTTGGAAACTACATGTCTGATAATTAAACTGATATCTTCATTAATGGATATCTGCTCGAAGGACCAAATAAATATAAAAAAAATATTTTGGCTATATACTACAAAGTAGTGCAATTCTAGTTTTTTTTAATTCCGTTTTTACTCAAAGGATCAATTAGGTTTTTTAATAATATTAGGACAAAACTTCCTCCTATACACGCTGAAAAAAATCGCTTCTGTAGTATATTGTCCCAAATATTTTCGGCTTGAAACATATATATCTTTAGGGTACACTCTAAACATATAATATTTGAAACACACAGAAATTATATATTTGGGAAGATGTTATTCTAAACAAATCTTTGTTTACATCCCAATATGTGTTTATTTTGGACTTTTTTCCCGAAACAAATATTTGTTTGCATTTAGTATTCAGAAAATACCTAAATTGTGTTAAATTTTTCAGTAATTCAAAGTTAATTTTTAAATAAATTTTTCATGTCGTAAATATAATAAATAATAATAATTGAAATCATATATGCAATACTCAGAAATTTTAAATGATTGTTTTAAAACATAAGTTAATGCTACATTTGGTATCATAACTGGGAGGTTCAAAACAAAGAAACCAAAAAAGTTTCGAAAATCTCTTTTAAATAAAATATTTTTGGAGAAATTCTTAAACAAAAATTTTATTTGTGTTCAAATACATATTTTATTTGAGAAATTTAGTTTTCAAGTATTATATGTTGTAACATATTAATATACGAGTTCCAAATATATTTTTTTGATTTTGAAATAAAATTTATTTGCTTAGAAATATATCACATTTAAAAATTTGTGTTCTAAATATATTTTCTTTCGATTCAAACATATCAAAAAAGGCGATTATGCCCCGTGCTGGTAACATAGTTCAGATCTTTAAAAAAAAAAACATTTATCGAATGTTTTAATGGAGTTTTATTATTTATTTATTATTTTATTGTAGGAATTGTTCCATACTCGAAGAAATAATAAAAATATTTTTGTTTATTGTGACAAACATATCGTTGAGAAAGATGAATGCCAAATCAGAACAAAAATTTTTTCAAAATTGATTTAAAATACATCTACATACACGGGGACTACAACAAAATAAAATTAGATTTTCATAAGTTTTATTAAGATGAATTCTGGACAAAATAGAATACAAACTGCAAAGTTTCAGCTAAATTTCTTAGAAAATGTGGTGTTTATGGCTTAAATAAGCCTTTTTTGGTAGCGACATCTATAGGTGGACTACAACAAAATATGAACTGATTTAAGAAATGTTTACTGCGATGAATTCTTTTCTTATTTGAATACAAACTGCAAAGATTCAGTTTAAATGCTCAGAAAGTATTTATGGCTTAAATACGTATATTTTGGAGCGACCTCTATAGGGTGACTATAACAAAATATGAACCGATTTGTAAAATTTTTGCTACGATGAATTCTTGTCAAAATAGAATACAGATTGCAAAGTTTCTGCTAAATTGCTTTACAAATTTGGTATATATGGCTCAAATCCCGTATTTTGGAGCGACATCTATAGTGGAGCTATATCAAAACATTGACCGATGTTTGGCCCATTTGCAATCCCAAACAACCTTCAACTATAAGAAATATTTCTACCAAATTTGATCAACCTAGCTCTATTATTATGGTCTGTAGCATGATTGCAACAGACGGACAGGCGGACCTGTCTTAGAATTTTACGACGATTAAGAATATATATACTTTATGTGGTCTCAGATCAGTATTAAGAGGTGTTACAAACGGAGTGACAAAATAAATATACCCCCCATTCTATGGCGGAGGGTATAAAATAGTAGCAAATAAAAAAAATAAAAAGAATGTCGAACTAAATCGACGAAATACGGTTTTGGTTAGTTCTTTTCTCACCTAATTTACTAATTCCATAAGTATTTCAAGCTGCTTTAAGTTAAAGACATATATTATTGCTATTGAACTCTGGAGAAAATAGAGTAGAGTCTATCGAAACTACCGTCAGTTCTACCAAGCAATTGAGACTCGCTACCATTTTTTTGTATTTGTTTCTATTCAATTTTGCAATAGACAGAATGTAACGAGAACATATGACCTCAAATCAAAATAAATTCTGACTGAATAATAAAACAACAGACCAACAACAAAATAAAAATAATCTTACAGTAATGAAAAATTAATATGGATGTTTTCGCATTTTCAAGAATTAAGTTTTGCTCGAAGGACCAAAAAACTTCGCTAAACATATTTTGAGACAAAAATACCCCCAGAACTCTGGGGTATCCTATTTCACCATCACCAGTTAGAGATAACCTACTCTTATAGCTGTCAAAAAGTAAGGAAGTTAAAAATTTGAACTGTTGGTTAGCTATAATCAGAGCTGGTGAAAATGGGGGGTAAGTGAAATATAAAATATTTGTGTTTATTTTTAAAAATCATAAACAGTTGCTATTATATTTTGCATGTTTTCACATTCGAATTGTTCAGCTTTTTCGATCAACTCTTCCTTTCAAAAGGGAGATTTTTTGTGGTGTATTGAAAAAGATAAGACACTGCGCTCTGGAAGCCATGTAAACACATACCCTTATACGTATTTCAATCCTGTGCGGGGATATCATCAGAAGGACTTATACATGACATAGTGTAAGCTTGTAGTTGTGGCGATCATCACTTGGATCTGTACTAGTCTACAAAGAAGTTTGCATATGGGAATTATATACCTACGAAGCTTAAAAGTCACACATCCAAAGTTCCAAGCGAGACTTAAATTCACCACATTTCAACACCCATGTGACTGGTACGGGTTGTCAGTTCGACACAGTAGTTTCTACACCAATCCCCAGTAGATGGCGTGGAAGTTGAGATTAGTTGGACGATTAGAAACACTTACTACATTACAGTAAGCATAGTATTTTTGTTGAATTCCAAACTTTGTATGTAATTATTTAGAATTCATTAACACTACATGTTGAAGGTGAGCTTCTTTCTAATTGTATTAGGCGGGCTGATAATATTATTTTAATGTGTTTAGAAGTTTTTGTTAATGGTCGATTTAATTATAATTTTATTAGATTTTAATAGTCAATTCTATGGCTTGAACTATTTGCTGATGAAAATACCTCTAGCAAACAATAATATTTCAGGTCAGAGGGACAACTACCTAAAGCTGATATCTTCATCAGTAGATATCTGATCGAAGGACCAATTAAATGTGTTATAATTATATACCCAGTGCATTTTTTTCATATTCAAATTTTTATTGGAAAATATTGAAATGAATATAAATATTTATATTTTATGGAGAAATATAAAGTATGATAACGTTTTTTCAGATATTAGTTTAAAAATTGAATACGTTTGAAAAAAAATTATTCAAATTTTAATAAAAAAGTTAAATAAAACAAAAAATTTCACTTTCTATAATTAAAAAAAGTTTCTAAAAAGAAAATTTATAGAGAAAGAAAAATATTTTAAATTTTTGGAGCAAATATTTTAACAGGCATCGAGAATAAAACATTGCTCGAAGACCCAAATGATTTCGTTAAACATATTTTGAGACAAATATAACTCAGAGGAACACATATTTCGAAACTATAAATCAGAAGGATTACAAAATATTTTTATAAATCCTAAATAAAATTTAGGGCACTATACTTTAAGAATGACTCTAAATACTTCTGAAAAACTAATATTTCAAAGAGTTGAATATGGATTCTCTTATTATAGGAATGACAAACTGAAGCAGATATCTTCATCAATGGAAAGCTGCTCGAATTAAAGACCATACGAGTATAATATTATTTTCTATTAAAAACGTTTTCCATTTATAGGTTAGATTAGGTTAGGTTGAAAGGGACTAACGAGTTCACTCGGGGCCGACAATTCGGTCCATTGTGTTTCCCTTGAGCAGAATAGAAGAAATAGTTGGAGGTTGGCAGACTAGGAAGAGGGAGAGAAGGTTTAGGAAGAGGGAGAGAAGATTTAGGAAGAGGGAGAGAAGATCTAGTGACTCGTGTTTTCATTTGTCTTTGTGGCTTTACCAGAGAGAATTCCCGATGAATTTGAGAAGGGGTCTAGGTCGTCTAGGTTTTCGAAGAGCCTGTGCCCTAAATAGGCCAAACGGTACTCTTGCAGTCCTTTGCATGAGCATAGCAAGTGCTGTACTGACTCCTCCTCTTCTTCATCCAAGCAGCTTCTACAGAGGTCTTCGCAAGAAAGCTTCATGCGTGCAGCCATATTGCCTATCACGCAGTGCCCTGTGATGACTCCTGTGAGGATGCTAAGTGTGTTCTTCCTGAAGGACAGCCATTCCTTGGTACGGGTCACATCAATGGATGGCCAAAGAGTTATTGCCGTCCTGCAGTTTTGTACGATATCCCACCTCGATCTGGTTAGTGCTGCTCCGCATTCGTCGATTTGGTTTTTAAGTTCCACGAACGGAATTTGCTCGTCCAGAGTCGCGGTTTCATTTCGCGCACCGGATCCTATCCTCGCACATTCGTCTGCTAAATAGTTGCCCTGTATGTTGCTATGTCCTGGCACCCAGCAGAGCGTGATTTCGTGCGCCTGAATATGGGTTAAGGCTAGAAAGCAGTCCATTGTGCAGCGTGATTTGATTTATAGATTTCATCAAAATCCTCCAATTGTTGATAATATAGCTCAGATGTGTTCAAAGCAAGTTTATCGAATGTTTTAATGGAGGAATGATACAATTTATTGTTGTTTATAGGAAATAAACAATTAATTTTATGTAGGGTAAGAATTTTTAATATTAACCTTAGAATTTTATTTTAACTAAAAAGTTTATAAAAAGTTGCAAAATTATAAAATAAGATCTCGCTTTCAATTATTTTTTGAAAAAAAGTTTTTCCAGAATTTTATGATTTTACAATTTACAAAAAAAAATAATTTTTGGGTTTTACACCATTTAATTGCTCTTGAACCGCTGAACCAATTTTTACAAAGATTACGTTGTTTGAAAGAGAATATGATTTTGTTTTTGAATTTTTTTCGTTTTTTTTTCAAGTTTGAACAGTTTTGTGCACCATTCTCTCACAAATCGAAAACAGTAATTGGATTTTTGGGGACTCAATATTTGTAAAATTTATGGACGAATGAAAGATTGCTCGAAGGACCAATTTAATTATTTTAAAGCCATTTGAGACGAAAATTCCTCTAACAAATAACTTTTTTCGAGTTAGAAATCACTTCAAAAGAGAAGCGGAATATTTTATTACAGATTGTTTATATTTGGATGAAAGTGTTCTCAAAGGATCAATTTAATGCGTTCAAATGTAACGTCCGCAACACATGGTTTGCCCATTATTTCAAATTCGACTTTATTGCCAGAACTATTAACTCGTCAAGTTTTACAGATCATTTGATTTTAACGGGTTTTCCAATAAGAGTGATATGATTTCTTTGAAAAAAACATACTTATTGTTAAGGAAAAGTTTTTTATTTAATGTGAAGTACAATCGATACAATTAAGTTCTATATAAAACGTCATTCAAATGGCCTCCACGACTTCTTCTGCAGGAACGAATTCGATGAACTCAATTTTCGAGCACTTTTTCCACTAAATCAAGTCGTATGTCATGAATGGCAAGTTCAATATTGAAGAGAGTCTGGTTTATTTCAAAAGACCAATGACTTCAAATCACCCCACAATAAATAGTCTAATGGTGTTAAATCACAACTTCTTGGAGGCCATTCTATATCACAATTTCTTGAAATAATCGAATCTCCAAACTTTTCTCGCAACAATTCAATTGTTTCATTTGCTGTGTGGCACGTAGCCACAATCGGTCAATGGCAAAAAGATAGCTCTTAACGAGAGCTAAAATATTGCTCGTGTTTTTTTTTGGGGATTTTAAAGTTTAATTGGAGAATATCATGACATATTACAAATGGCCGAAACGTCACTTCAAAATCATATAATCTCTATTGGAAACTCATTTAAAAAGGTTGTTTTCCATTTTCTCCAACGACTTTATTTTTTTGACAGAGGACCAAATCGTTTTCTATTTTGTACCAATTTTCTATTTGTAGATTCTGAAGAAGGTTATTTTTGTTATGACAAATGTAACTTTATATTTTCGCCAATTGTTGTTTGCTCGAAGGACCAAATAGTATTCTCTCATTTTCTAGATTTGAAAATTAGTAGACAATTTAATGATTTGGCTCTTGCATAGAAATAAAATCGATGCCTCCAATCCAAAGAACGGTAAGTCGAAACTGTTAGTTTTTCAGGAGAGGCGATGAAAGTTTTATGCATTTTTATACCCTCTACCATAGGATGGGGGGTATATTCATTTTGTCACTCCGTTTGTAACACCTCAAGATATTGATCTGAGACTCCATAAAGTATATATATTCTTAATCGTCGTAAAATTCTAAGACGATTTAGCCATGTCCGTCTGTCCGTCCGTCTGTGGTAATCACGCTACAGTCCGCAATAATGGAGCTAGGTTGATCAAATTTTGTACAAATACTTCTTATAGTTGCAGGTTGTTTGGGATTGCAAATGGGCCATATCGGTCCATATTTTGATATAGCTCCCATATATAGCATCTAACTTGTTGTGATTCCTATTGTTCTCATCTACTACATTTTTGTGTTTTCGGTGTTATTTTCTTTAGGTTTGAGTTATTTTGTGAGGTCACATGCTATCCATGAATGAGGGTATATAAGATTCGGCATGGCCGAACTTAACGCTTTTACTTGTTTAAACATTTGATAACAATTGATTGGGTTGATGGATAAACACCAAATTTCGACAGAATATAATTTGGAATGTTAAGAATTTAAAATGCAATGTCCCTAAAAACATGCTATGTCGAGTTAGCATACTTTGAAATGATGGCATCGTTATGTAAAGAGAGTTTTAAATTAGAAATACCTGTGAGAAAGTCATATTGTAAATTTGTGATTATCAAAAAATTTGTTACCACAATGACAAGTTGAAATTGACGTTTTCATTATTATGACAAACTCAAATATACATACATACATATCTGTAAATGTAAAACCTATGTCTATGTTAATGACTCATTTTGCATTCAAGTTTAAATCGTCTGCCTGTATGAAGTGTGTAACTCTCTTGGGTCCTTTTGTTGCGACATATTGAACAAAAGGACTCGCTTTTAGACAAGATTACCAAAGAGATTTGTACAAATTACAGAAATTAATGCAATGCCTATAAATTATGCAAGCTTTGGTGGCTGCGTACAGAAGAAGAACTTCATAGTCCCAGAGTACGGAGCATCATATCCTGTAATGCAGACACATGTAATTAACCCTTTTAATCTCGAAATACTTAAAGAGAATGTCAGCATTATTTATTTTCCACTTAACATGTTAATAAAATAAAGTGAATGGATACTCCAAACAAAACCCCCAAATGACAAGGGAATAACCTCAAAAGCTAATCAAGGACATTAGCATAAAATCTAAATTAAGTCATAAAAGGGAAGGGAGGTGGGGTCAGAAGATAAAATTCCCCAAAAAAAAAATTGTACACACAAAATTTCAATTTCAATTAATTGCTCTGCGTGGATATAGAGAGAACACGCAAAAACCATTAAGGACGATTGAATTGTCCACCTACTCCACACTACTATACAGGGTTGCCCATATTCGACGGACCCATGTTTTTTTTGGGCCCATTCCAATCGACGAGGCTTGTCCGCAGGCAACAATCTTTGCGTCAATTGAATTTTGTACGGGAACAAATGCAAATCAACGCGAATAATCCGTTGTAAAGTGGACCGAGCCATGCCCAACTGCTGAGAACGGCGGGACCTCTCAACACTGGCTCGTACGGCAGCGATATTCTCGGCCGATCGCCTTGGTCGACTTTTATTTGGTCTCTTCGGATTAGAAAGAGCCTCACCAGTCGAAAATTTTTCGTATAAACGCTTAATGGTGTTCTTAGAAGGCGCACTTCTCACATTTTTTAATATTTTAAAAGCACGTTGAGTTTTCACAATTGACTTCTTCTGTTGAATGTAAATTTCAACTATTTCGCGTGGCGTGTATTGTTCCATGGTAAAAATCTGCTTGGACTGACGCTTCAAACGCGGTATGTCATTAAGCGATCTGACATCTCTGTCAAAAGTTATGGCGTTGGCAGATGGGTCCGTCGAATATGGGAGACCCTGTATACTATAAATGATGACTCAACTGATTTCTGAATCCAACGACCTTTTTATTGGGCAATTGCAAATGTCTGGATATGAACTTAAATTGTTTTGCCTAAGGGCTAAGGGATAACATTTAAGAAGAAAGTCCGAAAAGGTTTCCCAGAAGCTGAAATGGAATAACTTGTAATCCATAAAAATACTTAAATACTCCAAAAGGGTTAAGTGTAGGGTCAAATCAACCAAGCGCATAGCTTTAAACCCTTCACTCCACCATCATTTATTCATCAGTAGTTCATCATTCCTGTGTCTAGAAAATGGCAAACATTGCTCTCAATGCTGCGAGATGTGTAACTGTAGAGTATAGCCATAGCTAACGGCTTCCACTTTACATATACAGAGGTATATGTAGTTCCCAAGTGATGACTAAACTTCAGCTCAACGGGAAAAAGTTAAAAGCCAAAAGAAGATTTCAGGTGAGTAATGCATTTATTTTGTAGCAAGCAAAGCGTTTGCGGGCGAATGGGGTAGGTCTAGCAGGCAGGTTTAGAAAAACATTTTTTTAAGCAGAACTATAAACTGATTTAGAAAATGTGTTTTTTTTTGCCGGAAGTGGACTTCAGCAGGAAGAATTAGAAAAGATATTTTGGTGATCGAAGGACCAAAAGCTGTTCTAAAATAAGTCCAACAGATTGTCATCAAATTCAGTTTACTTTGTCTATATTCTATCGGCATCAGTGAGATGAATTTCGGAAAAATATTTCGGACCTCGAAGGACCAAAAATGTTTTCTCCGGTAAGACGAAAGAAGGAAAATTTAAGGCTATAGTAAGTAGGATTTAGAAAATATCTTATGGTATGCGAAGAAGAAAAAAGCAATTTTAGAAAAAGACGACCCGAAACTGTCATAGATAATTTTGGCTTATATCCAAAAGCTGCTATATTAAAAAACCTAATTTTTCAGGAGATCAAAAAAACTGTGGAATTTGATTATTTCGTAATAATGTATACCTTCGTATTCCTAATTCATATTATATTAAAATTATCGCGAAATAATAAAATCCAACAGTTTTTTCTCTCCAAAAAAAAAGCAACTTAATTAATTTAACTTTGTCCATACTTTAAGATTTCTGCAGAAAGAATTTAGAAAATATTTTCGATGCTCGAATGACCAAAAAGTGCACTTAAACGAATCTGAAGAAAAATAATGTAATAGTTTCAGTCAACGTGTTTAACTTTTTGACAATAAATCTTTTGTGTTGCCGATATTTCTGGTATAAATAACTGAAAGGCACCTAGAAGAATCAACCTATTATAAACCAGTATTTAGGTTTTATGTCTGTGGGGAACATAGCAATATTTTTAGCCAAAACATTGTTGATTAATGTTTTATTGAACTGAAATGGCATTAGAGCGTAAGTTCTGGAGAACACATAAGTGTTTAGTCTATATTTCGAAGAATTTTGAATTTGTTGATGCTCGAAGGACCAATAAAGTTAGCTACAAGAAAGCTGCGAGACAAAAATGAGTTTTTAGGTCAAAAATCTGAAATTTTTTGAGATATATATACAATGTATATATATTAGGCCGGGTCGATTTGTGGGGAGGCAAAAAAAGGCGCCATTGCTCAGTGAAAATCGTATTCTAGGGATCAAAATAAGAAACTTTGCCGAAGGAACCATACCTCTAAAACGAATTCTGATGTCCCGGAATTTGGGTCGAACTTTTGGGTAGGGGCAAATTTTGAAAAATCCCACTTTGACCCATTTAGAGTGCTCCAATCGAGTCCAAATGGGATTTTTTCCGGGACATCAGAATCAAAGTTTCTTATTTTGATCCCTAGGATACGATTTTCACTGAGCACTTCACTGAGTGGGGTTCGGTCATACATTTGGACTCGATTGAAGCACTCTAAATGGGTCAAAGTCGGTTTTTTTCCGGGACATCAGAATCCGTTTTAGAGGTATGGTTCCTTCGGCAAAGTTTCTTATTTTGATCCCTAGAATACGATTTTCACTGAGCAATGGTCGATTTTTAAATCGACCCGCCCTAATATACATATATAAAAATATATAAATAGATCTTGGATCGAAGTTCCAGCTAATGCATAGCCGCGTTTTGGATTTAATTAGGGAATATTAGGAGGAAGAACTCAACTCTAGCACAGAGTAGTAATTTAGTAATCGACAAATCATTGAAAAGAACCTCTGAGGTCAACTCTAGTAGAACTTCCCAGGTTAAGGCTTTTGTGATCTGAGTGTTTGACTCTAGTGATGAGAGAAGTCCTCTGAGAGGTAGACTCTAGGGTACAGAGAAGTCTTCTGAGAGGTTGACTCTGGTATAGAAAGAAGTCTTCTGAGAGGTTGACTTTAGTATAGAGAGAAGTCTTCTGAGAGGTTGACTCTAACACAGAGGAGGATCTCAGTTATCATCTTTTATGTAGAGAAATTTTTCGAGGTCAACTCTAATCCACATAGAATAAACATGGGAGAGGTCGACTCTAGAATAGACTTGGACCTCTGAGGCTCTAGTATAGACTAGGACCGCTGAGGTCGACTCTAGCCTGATTGAGAACCTGAGCATTCGACTTTTATGAACAGGAACCCTTCGAAATCGACTCTGGTTAGCGTAAGACCTCTGAGGTAGAATATAGTATGTATAGAGTAAAACCTCTGAGGTCAACACCAAGTAGAGTAAAACCTCTGAGGTCAACAACAGGTAGAGTAAGACCTCTGCGTTGAAATCTAGTATAAATTAGAAACTGTGAGGTGTAATCTAGTATAGAGTAGAACCTTTAAGGTGAAATCTAGACTAAAGTAGAACCTTTGAGGTTGACTATTCTATATAGTAGGACCTCTGAGGCGGTTTTAATATAGAGTCGAACCCTGAGCTGGACTGTAGTATGGAGTATGACCTCTGAGTTCGGATCTATATGGAGTAGGATCTCTGAGATCGACTCTATACAGAACAGGACCTCTAAGGTAGACTCTAGTAGATAGTAGGGCCTCTGAGGTCGACTATAGTACAGAGTAAGACCTCTAAGGTCGATTATAATAATGATTAGGGCCTCTTATATCGACTCTAGTAGGGCCTCATACCAATTAGAATAAGATTTGAGTTAATCTATGATAGGACTTTTGAAATCGACTCTAGTATAGGGTAGGGCTTCTGAGGTCAATTCTACACTGTAGCAGTAGTAGGTAGGAACTCTGAGTTCAACTCAATATAGAGTATGACCTCTGAGGTCGATTCGAGCACGGATGAGGACCTCGGCATTCGACTTTTATGTAAAGAAATTATTCGAGGTCGACTCTAGTTGGAGTAAGACCTCTGAAGTTGATTTTAGTATAGAGAAAAACAGCAGGACCTCTGAGGTCGATTATAGTACAGAGTAGGACCTCTAAGGCCAATTAAAATAAAGAGTAGGGCCTCTTATATCGACTCTATTTTAGAGTAGAGCCTCATACTAGTTAGAGTAAGACTTGTGATAAACTATAATAGGACTTTTAAGATCGATTCTAGTATAGAGTAGGGCTTCTAGGGTCGAGCATACTACAGGTAGGAGCTCTTAGATCGACTCAATATAGATTATGACCTCTGAGGTCGACTCGAGCACGGATGAGGACCTCGGCATTCGACTTTTATGTAGAGGAATTCTTCGACGTCGACTCTAGTTGGAGTAAGACCTCTGAGGTCGATTATAGTAGGGATGTAACGAATATTCGCATTCGCATGTGCGAACGCGAATTATTAGCATCATTTTAAAATTCGCTTTCGCATTCGCAAAAACCATCTTTGGATTATTCGTTTTCGCTTTCGCAAAAATATATTTCAGTATTCGCTTCCATTTATTAAAGTGTTAAATCTCCGTATTCCCTTCACACAATTTGAAGATATGTGTGTGCCTGTGGTAACAGGAGGTAAAACTATGGAAAACAGTCTTAATACGTGAATATCCTGGAAAAGTATCAATTCAGTTCCTTAAATTTGTTGGTACTAAAGGCTCAAACTATTATTTGCATTCGCATTCGCTTTCGCAAAAATGCATATTTCACTATTCGCTTTCGCATTCGCATTCGCAAGAAATATATTTCAATATTCGCTTTGCCTAAAGCCACGTTCTTACATCCCTAGATTATAGTATAGAAAAAAAACCTCTGAGGTCAACACCAGATAGACTAAGACCTCTGAAGTATAACCTAGTATAAAGTAGAACTTCTGAGGTATAATCAAGTATAGAGTAGAACCTCTGAGGTGTACTCTAGTATAAAGTAGAAGCTCCGAAATCAACTGTAGTATATTGTATGACTGACTCTGAGCTGGACTCTAGTATAGAGTAGGATCTCTGAAATCGACTATACAAAGAATAGGACCTCTGAAATGGACTCTAGTATGGAGTAGGACCTCTACTAGTTACAGTAGAGTAGAGTAAGACTTTTGAGGTCTAATCTAGTATAGAGAGAAGACCTATATGGTCTTCTATTATCTTATTATCGACTCATACCTCTGAGGTCGACTTTTAGTGCAGAGTAGGACCTCTGAGGTCGACACTAGTATAGAGTAGGACCTCTGAGGTCGACACTAGTATAGAAAAGGACCTCTGAGGTCGAATCTAGTACTCGTATAAAGTAGGAATTCTGAAGTCGTCTCTTGTATAGAATAGGATCTTTGAAATCGTCGCATGCACAGAGTAGGACCTCTGAGGTCGTCTCTAGCATAAAGCAGGACCCCCGTGTCAAGGGTATGTACGAAAGAGAAGACTAGTAGTTTGTATTTCGACTCTGAGTAGTTTACGACAAGTGTTGAAAAAGTATAAAGGCGCATGGCTATTCTAATTCTATGGGTTATTTCAAGAAACTTTGTCTAAGAAACCTAGTTAAAAAATGAATTTCGAGCCCCCAGAACTTTCAATATATGTAGTTTTTGAAATTCTGCTTGATATGGTGTTTGAATAATTATATTATTTTAAAATTATATTTAAAGTATTTTAAATATATTTTATATTTTCATAATTATGTAGAGGTACCGTTACTCTAAAATGTTGTGAACACTTTTTCCCAATTACCCAACATATTAAACTAACCTCCTCCAGAGGTGGTTTGAGGTCATTGAAATGTGTTGATTTTCTTGTAGAGCATAAAGACCCCTAATGCAAGCTTATCCATATCCTCAGCCGGCAACAAGAGCCCTTCCTCATCACCCCAGTCTTCCTGAATTTCACCACCCTTAGATAAAGAGAAGAGCCAAGTAAACTTGGATATATAGAAAGGTAAGCACAAAATAGGTGGATGGGTTGGCAGGTTTTATCGCTCTGTCGGTCGTTTCTGGAGTTCAGTGAAGTTATGCGCCACCCAGTTTAAAGTCTGGTGAAAGAGTGAATGAATGAGTCATTGTGGAATATGTAGAAAAAACTGAAATGATGAAATCTATGCGGGCTTTTAACCCTGTGTTATGAGGTTTTTTTTAGATTTTTCAAAAAAGGACAAGGACGTTGGCGGTGTATAGGATTGTTGGCAAAACTGACTGTACGAATGGAGATGGCAGCAGCAAGTTCATGCTTTTCATGTTGCTTGGCGGTTATCCTTGTTTTCCTCTTTTGGAGCCATTGACTGGAGGACAGGGACATAACGTTAAAAAATGCTAAGTACAGTACATGTCGTCATATCATTGATGCGTAGTCTCGCCTTAATGATGGGGGAGGGTGGTATTGAGGGGGTATGTATAATGTTAGTTGTTTGTTTTTATTTGTATTTTTATTTGTTTTTATTCTCTGTTCTTCTGCTCCATCTTCCACTCCTGAAGTTGGTTTCCTTTTCAGCTGTTCTCACTCAACAAAGGATTCCCTTACAGTGCAGTGCCGGCTAAAGGAAGCTCAAACGTCAAAGAAACAACATTAAATCTGTGAAAAATGCCGATTGTGTAAAGTGATTTTTATGTTTTGTAATTCCTTTGGAACACGATTTTCAGAGACGAGACTGGCTTTCTTTTTTTATATCTTTTATTTGTTGGTGGTGGGAAAGGAAACATGGTTATTTGCATAATATTTTGTTTTTGTTTTTTCTTTCGGTTATACTTGAATGAACATTACTTTGAAAATGAGTTTGTAAAGGAATGTTTTAGCCTCATTTTTATTTGGCAAATAGACAAATTTCTGCATCCCAAAATAAGTAAACAAAAACAGCGTTGCTTTAAGTTAGGTTATGTTGGTGCCAACTTAGGTTATGGAAATTTGCAGAACACTCAGAGAAAATATTAGGCAAATTAAAGTAATAGGAAAATACAGATTAAGAATCTGAAGAATTTGGATATTGAAGGGCCAAAAAAAGTTGTTTACTAAAACTTTGTCGGAGCTAAATTTCCTTTAAGGCAACAAATATTCAGTTACTAAAAAACATTGTAAAATATGTGATCGAAGGACCAATAATTTCAAATTCAAAGTAGGTTCAGAGGTTTTTAATTTTTCAAAATAAAAATTTCCTTGAATGAAAGAAATATTGGATATTAAAAACCTTAAAAATAGTTTATTTTTGGTTAAAGCACATCAAAGCATTTGTAATTGAAGGATCAACAAGATCAAAGAACAATTAAGTAAGATAATTTCTATTCAGTAAAATGGTACAGTTTTTATAAATTTATACAGTTTATCTATTTTTTTCTCTAAGTGTTTTGGCAAAATTTAATTTAACAAGCATTTAAACGTATTCAATGAAATCAAACATAGAACAGACTGATGTCATTATGTTGGTTTTGTGGTCTCGACTAAGTAATCGATAGATTCTAAGGCCAGTTTCACCACAAGAGATGAATAGAGAGGGCGAGAAGGACAACCACTATAACCACAAAATGTTGGAAAAGCACATAAGGATGACGATACCCGGCAATTGCCTCAGTTGTAGTTGCCTAAGACGAAAGACCGCTGTCATTAAGTAGAAATTTCTAGGGCGGACTTTTGGCAAAATTAATAAGACGTTCTTTTGGGTGAACAGAAATACAGTGTCTGCTAACAGCAACTGTTGGGGCGATATTTAATGGTATCTGTTTTTGGGTAGAAATATTAATTTTGTTGCCCACCCGCCAACTGTATTAAGTATTAATAATTGCCAACATCTGCTGAAGATGTTCCTCTGAAGAGGGAGCAACGAAGATTTTGAAATTTCATCAATTTAAATTTTTATAATTAAAAATATGTGTGCTTTTTATGGGATAGAGAGAGAATCCTCAGCAGAAACGATCAGATTTAATTATAACTTATGGCGCAAAAATATTTTATGAAATTGTTTCAATTTTATTTTCTAAGAAATTGTTGAATAATCCAAACATTTCTAATGAATCTGATGAAATAATGCAGCACATGTTGCTTTTCGAAATACACAAATGAATGAAGAGCTTTTATGTAGATGAAATTAAATGAAATTGATAATAGAAGACAAATGTTTTTGTATACTGAATTTTCAAGGATGATAAAACTATAAAACTGAATATTTAATATTATTTGAAGAAGAAAAAATCAATTCGGCGATGATCCAACAAGTCACTAACAATTTTATATACTTACTAATTTTGTTTGATAAGGAGAAATTTGACTTACCTAAAAAGAAAAAAAAATAAATAGAAAATTAATTGAGGTTGCATAAAACGGTATTTTTAATAACTTAAAATCAGACTATAAAAATGCAATTCAAAAAAATCCTTAGTCAGACTATAGTAGTATACTATTATTGCAGTATATTCGGATAAATGATATAGAAGTTATAGGGAATAAATTGTTCACTAAACGTTAAACCTTTGGTAGAGGCACTGGAAGGA
This sequence comes from Eudasyphora cyanicolor, assembly GCA_963930755.1. Taxonomy (NCBI): domain Eukaryota; kingdom Metazoa; phylum Arthropoda; class Insecta; order Diptera; family Muscidae; genus Eudasyphora; species Eudasyphora cyanicolor. Next base: position 51,468,858 of record OZ005736.1, on the reverse strand, counting down.
ATGGACCAATATGGGCCATCTCCGAAATATTATCATCAAAAAATGTGAAGTCAATCGATTACATCTTTCGAGGTTTATTGAGCGCACCATTCAGACGGACAGACGGACATTGTCCGAATGGCTAAGAATGTCCTAAAATGGATTTCCGCACGAACTTAGGGTCTTAGGAGTGACCTATCCCTTGATGTGTTACACTTTTGATCCGTAGCAAATCATATATACTCTCCTACACTAAAGTTAGGGTATAAAATGTGGTCAAAGGACCAAAAAAAAACATAGGGAAGAAACATCAGTTAAATCAGAGGAAGAGAAAACTGCCGATAAATACGAGTGAAATAAGACTTGCATATGGTTTACGGCAAAATTATTTATTACGGAAATAATTGAATCTAAAAAAAAAAAAAAATTAAAAAATGTGTGTTCGAAGGACCAAAAATTTTAAAAATATAATATCGTAGAACGCATTTTATTATTGTTTAATAATTCAGTAAAGTATTAGTAATTTTAAATATATTCCAGCAAAAGTTCTCATTACCAAATAATCCGACGAGTAAGCAAACTTCGATAATGGTAAGTACTTATTTTTTAGACACTTTTCTCATTATTTTAACATGGGGATGTCATTGGAGGAAAGTACTTCCCAAAAGCATACAATAAAGTAGCATAATAAGTACTTATTTGTAGCTCGATTTTATGTACTTGAATAATGCATTACCAATAAGTTAGAAAATAAGTAGTAGATATGTAGAAATGTATAAATGGCCATTTAAAATGATTTTTTGCATATTGTCGCGCATATTTCTCGAAACCAATTATTTCCTTATGCGAGATTCGAATTTCTGGTATTTTCATTCAAATCATCTGCACGTATTGTTTAAAAACATGTTGAAGTATAAATGAATCTTGTACAATAACCTACATATAGCCAAAATTGCATTATATTAAAATTTGCCAAAAGAATTTTTATAACAAAAATCACTTATTTCTGTTATTATTGGTAAGTCATTATTAATAAGCCGAAAGTAATGTAGCGAATAATGAGATGTCATTATTTGGTAATGCAGGGAATAATGACAGGTACTTACCAAGATTTTGCTGATATCATTCATATAAACCAATTTTGCATCTCGAAATTTGTAGAACATTCAGAGAAAATTGCAAATTACGAAAAAAAACAGTCATTAGATTCTGTGGGCGAATTTCTTTAAATAGGTTTAGAATATAAACAAAATAAGTCTATTCGAAGGATCAAAAATATTTATTTCGAATGCGATTTTAACATGTCCGCCCGTCTGTTGTAATCTCGCTACAATCTATAATACTTGAGTTAGGTGGCTGAAATTTGGTATACATAGATACTTCTTATAACTGCAGATTACTTACAATTGAAAATGGGAAATATCGCTTCATATTTGGATATAGCACCCATATATAGCATCTGTCCGATTTGACTTCTTAACGCCATAAAGACCACAAATGTCAACTGATCGGGCTAAAAAATTGGTAACTGCGGTTTATTTATACCCGGAAACCTTCACACGAACAACGGTAGCCATAGGTCCATGTTTTGATGTAGCCCCCCATACAAAGGTCCCTCTAGATTATACTTCTTAACACAAAAAAAAACACAAATTTCAACGAATCGGCTGAAATTTGGTAATATGACTTTATTTGTGCCCGAAATCATTCACCTGCTATCTATGGCGGAGGGTATATAAGATTCGGCAAGACCTAACTTAACGCTTTTACTTGTTTTGTTTAAAAATACTGTAATTTTGCACCAAATAAAGTCGATTTTAAAATTCAAAATTTGGAGAACACAGAAGGACCAAAGTGAAAGCAAAAAAATCTGAAGACTTTGATTTAATAATTCTCTAAAATACGAATCAGTAGAGATCTGTTACAGAGATCTGTTACAGACAAAAAATAAATAACAAAAATGCGTGTTCGAAGTACCAAAACATATCAATGTTCAATGTGAATCAGAAACTTTTTATTTTGAATTATAACGGTTGACCCATCTAGCGGTTGCTTTTTGAACTATGGCAGCCTCGCAGCTGCGATTTGACTCCGTTAGGCTATTTTTTGTGGGGAGCTGTTAAGGATAAGTGCTACGCCAACTATCCAGAAACGATTCATGACTTGAAACACGAAATTGCAGCCATTGATGGCCATACAATCGAAAATGTGTTGAAAAATTGGGTCGATACAGAATAGGCTACTGCAAGGCCATCCGCAGTAGCCATATAAATGAAGTGGTGTTCCACCATTAACCAGAATGTTGAGACATTTCAACAAAGGCAAAATTATTGAATAATATTTTCCCGTCTTTTTTTATAACAATTATAACAACTTTTCCGTAAGACGCCCTTTATAAAACATGGGGGCTACTGCAAGGCCAGCGGTAAACAATACTCCTATCAGTTATTGTATTTGCCTTTCTTATATTTTTTCTGAATGTTCTCCAAATATTAAATTTCTAAGTAGACTTATGACGATTTCGTTTCTGGAAAAAGTGCAGAATTTTATTTGCCCTTTTCCCGAAAAGTGCACATTTCTATCAAACATTCGGAGTTTGGAAATTTGAGTTATATTATATTCCAGGGACAAAGTTATTTCGATTTAAAAGATAAAAATATTTTCTAGTATTTCATATCGAAGAGGCAACATTTTTTGTCAGAAACGAAATTGCCATAAGTCAGCTTAGAAATTTAATAATTGGAGATCATGCAGAAAAAAATATAAAACAAGTAAGAAAGTTCAGTCGGGTAAACCGACTTATGAATCCCCTCACCTTGAGTACCAAAAAATATTAGTCAATTTATTTATTTTTTTGTTTTAATTAAATTATTATCAATTTAAAACGCATTTAATAACTTTAAAGTATGCACTGGTATTAAAGTAAAAGCTGTTAACTTTTGGTACAAAAATGTACATTTGTGTGGGAGGTACCAAAAAGGGCGTGCCAATAATGCCCATTTTTCTCAGGAAATAACACAATTGATAGGATATTACAGCGATCATTTTTTATTACTGTACTATAGATTTCCAATACTATAAACAAAGCGTACTCGAAGGACCAACACTTTTTAAAGAGTGAGATTATTTTATTTTATTTGTATTCCCTCACTTTAGTGGAGTAGCGTATATAAGTTGGCGGTCCCAAAACTAGCCGACCTGTCATATAGAAGGCGGTGGCAGATTTAGAAAATTACTTTCGTGAAAAGTGGTAACCTTCTAAAACATGTGTTTTATGCTTAACGGCGCCACGTCGTTTAGTTTTTTGAGCACTTAAAAGTAAACGGTATCAGTGAATTTGTAAACATTGATAAAATTAAGCACTAATACAATACTTTTATTTGAAAGGTCTCAGTCCAACCAATATTAAAACCGATCTAGATTCAGGGATTCTGCTCCTTCGTTTAGAACTATAAAATATTGGGTGTCAGCGTTAAAACGGGGCCGTAAGAGCTGTCAAGACGAACACCGTAGTGGCTGACCAATAGAGGTGTCCACGCCAGAAATGGTTAAAAAAAATCCACAAAATTGAGTTGAATGACCGTCGGTTAAAGTTTCGTGAGCTAGCTGAAGCCATAGGTATTTCATTGCATATTGACGGAAATTTTAATAATGAGAACGATGTGCGCAAGTTGGGTGCCGCGTTTACTCACAATCAAGACAATGCACAAGTCCACATATCAACTATTTCGATTACCTAAATCAATGAATTAAAGTTCGAATTGCTTCGGCACTAATGCTGTGTGTGGAATTTCAAAAGATTCGTGAAGTTAATAAAGAATCAATATGTCACTAAATGTTAACCTTTTGTGAGGGAGGTAGTAGAAGAAGAAGAAGAGTGGACCAATATGGCCCACTGAGATAGAAAAAAATGTTTTCACTTACCAAATTTGAAGACAGGTGGTATTTGGATTTAGGTGGATTCCTGCCTTTAGGCTTAACCCCACCATGCTCTAAACAGCTGGGTGAATACATGCATACTGGACACTTTTGCCCTCCTCTTTGGTTAGGAGCGGAGCGGAGCCCATCTAAAACTCCTTGCCATTCTAAGGGTCATGGCACCCGGTTGGTTTGCAACTCCACATCCGAGAATGTTCTCTCCCAGCGATTTTGGTTTCAACCACAGCCACAACGTTGCACCCAATAGGGTCCTCACCAATAGTCTGGCCGGAACCTGCGTCCCGAGGGCTTTCCTGACTCCCTGGTCAGACTGCGTAGCCGAAGATACTACCAGTTAGACTCCAAAAAATCTACGACTGGTGAACAATCTGGCATCACTGTCCAGTCCCCAAGCTGGGAATATATGGGAACTATTAGATTCGAAGATCCCCTTTAAGTTAAAGACAATAAAGTATTGCTATTGCTAATTCTGAAGATGATAGAGTGGTGTCTATCGAAACTACAGTCAATTCTACCAAGCATTGAAACTCGCTACCGTTTTTTGTATTATTTCTATTAAATTTTTGCCAAAAACAATTCTGACTGAATAATAAAGAAACAGATCAACAACAACAATTAATATAAATATTATTAACTCGTTATGGAATTTATGTATTAAAATTATTCCAATTTTAATTTGATTTTTTGAAGTTTTTTGCGTTCGATTTTCTACAGATTTCACTTGGGACATTTTCCAAACTGTAAAAAACGACCTTTGCAATATATGCACTTCACAGCGGACCCCGCATATCTTATCCAAAGATCTCAACCCTTGTTTCTTATATAAACACCCGAAGTTAGTTTAGTGTCTTAAAGTTCAAGCCATGTCTTTGGACTTTTATTACTTGCAGCAACGATGGCGATTGGGTACTCAATGGAGTGTTTATATTCCAAGTCTTGGTCTGGTTTCACTCTTTTAGATTACAATAGTTCTTGTCTCTACCTAAATACCTTCAGTCCCGACCCTCTCCCTCTAATGCTTCCTACTAAATATATTTACACACCTGTGTGCAATTTCAATTTACACATTCTCCTTGTTATGTCTTAGCTTGTCTGGGTCTACAGCAGAGTAAAAAAAAGAGTTTTGTAGCTCGTTTAAAATATACCCTCCTGCCTGTTAACTGTACTCTTAGCTACCTACCTACCTTAACTTAACACACTTTTTTGTTGGCTGATTATTTTTCTATTGGCCATGTTCATGTTCACATTTGACTTTATATGGGGTTTTTTTATGTCTTTTCTTCGTTACCAACAATAACGGCGGAACAAAAATGTTCATTGCAACATTGTTGCCTTTATCACTTTTGTTCCGTAGCAATGACTGAATGAATGAAAAACATTTTACATGTAAATATTTTTCTTCACTCCGCTCAATGTCATAAAAATAAGACCGCCAACGACGACGATGATGATGCCAACTGGATAGAAAGTTAACAGATGTACCAAAAAATTACACATACCGAGGTATAGTATCTTGTAGAAGTACTCGTAGACTAGGGACTGACTCCCAGGTGCCACCGACGACGAGTTCAATGTTTGATAACACCGAAAAAAGGTGGCTTTTTTTTAAACTTCAAACAGAATTTTAACAATAAAGTGTGATATGCAATTTTTCTCTGGGTTAAACGAGATAAAGGAGAATGCATAACAAATATTTTGATATAGCCCGGCAGGTTAGCAAGGGAGATCTGCAGTTTGATTTGCTAAGCAAGCAGCTGAATCTTGATGTATCAATATAAAATATATATTGATATAACCAAGCAAAAAACCACTGCTTCCTTTTGCAGTAAGTTAGCAAGAAAGGGATGCAGTACTATTTGCTTACCAAACCTGATGAATTAGTACTGATTTTTGAAGGGAATGTACTAGTTTAGCGCACATCTCAATGATCCGATTTTGTGTCAGAACTTTGTCGTGGAAAGTGCTTCGCCTTCGGACAATTTCATTCCTTACTTGCTGACTTAACCGCATGAACACGAGAGCTAACAATGATTATTCTGCTTCTTAAACAAGAATATTTTGTTGGGAAATACTAATATATTTTGCATTTAATATTTTCAATACTTAGTCCTTTGGGAGTAATTTAGTTATTAACAGAGACGGAAAGGCTAGAGTCGGGCGAAGTTGGGTTATCTAAAACTTAGTATACAGCATGTTGAGTTATCTACATTCTAGTGGAGAACCAGTTCGATTGTATACTCTTTCGTAGAGCACCTGTTGATTTGCTAGTTAAATGTCAGTTGGTTTATCTACTGTTTAGTAGACGACCAATTGGGTTATCTACTCCTTAGTAAACGATGATTTGGGTTGCTTAGCAGACGTCCATTTGGTTTATCTACTCTTTAGTAGACAAACATTTGGGTTATCTACTCTTAGTAGATGGCGATTTTGGTTATCTAATCCACGAGACGAACATTTCGGCTATCTACTCCTTAGTTGACGACCATTTGGGTTATGTACTGTTTAGTAGACTACCATTTGGGTTATTTATTCTTTAGTAAACGACGATTTCGGTAACATACTCCTTAGTAAACGATAATTTGGGTTATCTACTGCTAAGCAGACGTGCAGCCGAGCTATCTACTTCTTATAGAAGAAAATTTGGTTTATCTACTCATTAGTAAACAACCATTTGGGTTATCTACTTTTAGTAGACGACCACATGGGTTATCTACTCCTTAGTAGACAAACCATTTGGGTCATCTACTCTTAGATTTCGGTTATCTACTACGTAGTAGATGACCATTTCATTTATATACTCCATAGTAGACCGCCATTTCGGTTATCTACTCCATAGTAGACGACTATTTGGGTTAGTATAGGATATGTTGTATTAGCAAATCTTTAGTAGACGACAATTTTAGTTATCTACTCCTTAGTAAACGATAATTTGGGTTGTCTAATGCTTAGCAAACGACCAGTTGAGTTATCCACTTCTTAATATACGACCATTTGGTTTATCTACTCCTTAGTATACAACCATTTGGGCTATCTACTACATAGTAGACCAGTTCCAGTCCAGTTGAGTTATCTAATACATAGTAGGCGACCATTTCGTTTATATTCTCCAAAGCAGGGGACCATTTGGTTTACGACAATTTGGGATATCTTCTATCCTTAGTAGACAACCTTTGGGGTTATCTAGTCCTTAATAAACGGTCGTTTGGGTTATATACTGCTTGGAAGACGTCCAGTTAAGTTATCTACTTCTTAATAGACGACTGTTTGGTTTATCTACTCTTAAGTAAACAACCTTGTGGGTTATCTACTCTTAGAAGTCGACCATTTCGGTGATATACCACCTAATAGACGAGGATTTCGGTATTCTACTCCCTAGTAGACGACCACATGGGTTATGTACCAAATGGTAGTGGTGTCTATCGAAACTGCATTCAATCCAACCACGCAATTAAAACTCGCTACCATTTTTGGTTTTTTTTATGTCAAAATTTTTTTCAGTCTAGAAGAATAATTCTCATTTCTTTGGTAGTGTTTCTTTACAATTTTAGTCCTTCTAAATATAAAATGTACATATTTTCACAGACTAAATAGCACTAGAAATGCTCATTTATTCATACATACATATTTATACATTCCCCAAAAATGTAAATATCTGGAAAACATTTGCATATATTCACACCATTCACAGGGAGGGGTTTAGCTAGGATACACCCCCCAAAAATTTTTTGCCAGGCAGACTTGCCACTATAGCACATAAGTATAGTGCAGGCAACGAACAGAAAAAAACTGCTAACATGTGGCACTTTTCGCCTCCAGCTTAATGTCTTATTAAAACGCAATCAAGCATTTCTAGACATTTGAGGATGGGGGAATTAGAAATTGGGCAATGTCATATTCTCAGCCAGGACTGAAGAGTAGACGCCCGCTTCCCTTAATTTCTAGGAAATATTGCGTCTTTAAGGAACATTTTAAGGGTGGCAAAATAACACATATGACAACATTTTCTATACTTCATTATTATGGTAATTTGATTTCATTCCTTCATTACCTGCAGTATTTTGTCTCTCTTTAATAAAACACTGTATATTTTTAAGCCATGTTAAGAAGAATCGTCGTAAAGTTATCCATGTGACCATGACTCATATTCTAAGAAAGTACTCGGGGAGAAAAAATCAAACAAAGTCCGGATGCCAAAGCAACGCCTAGATAAGACATGTTTCTGGAGGTCTCTCCCCTCGGAATTCCAAAAGTGACAAATCAATTTGTTTGAATAACATCCGAGCGGAAATGGAAACACGTTTTCAGCACTTGGCCTTTATTTGCACAGAATGGCAAAAAAGGGGGTGACGAACGAGAGGTACAGTTTGATAATGTACGTATAAAAAGGGGGTTATTGTCGGTAACTTTCCCCCCGCCCTTGACCACTTAACTCTCCTGAGACAATCTAACCCAATTTCTGACTATTATTTGCTTTGTTTTAATTTCTTCGCCTCTTTTGTTAGCACTTTTCGCCTCTTCTATGTTTATTAATTTTTTCCCCATTTTTGAATTTGTTATTGAATCTGGCTTCGTTTAGAACGTGTTCAAGTATCAGTGACGAACACCTGCCATCACTTCCAACGCCATACATGTCTGGCTGACTGAGTATGAAGTCATTGTCGGTTGACTCGCCCGGACGGACTTGACTCGTGGTTCTCGACTGCATTTGCACTCGATTGAATTTCTCTCCACGTGTCCGTCCGTCCCTTTATTCATTACAAAAATCAATATTTATCAATTTCACTCGTAATGTTATGTTAAATACAAAGTAATGTCTACCTTGTTTAATGTAGGTTTATTGGTTTCTCTTTTCCCTAGAATAGTTTGTATTTTAGGAAAACTCTGGGACTTAAGTGTCTGCGCAGAACGAGTGATTGATCTAGATAAGTTTTTAGTAAACAGTTAGAAACGCAAAGAAATACAATTTTTTTTTAATTCATAAATTAGTTACAAATATTTAACTAATCAATTGCAATTTGTTAATTTATATATTTTATATATTTATGAATTAATATATTTATATATATTTATATATTATTTATATATTTATAATTTTATATATTAATATTTTTATGTTTTTATATTTATATATATATATATTTATATTTTTATATAGGGTGATTTAAGTAGAGATACTTTTTTCAATAGCCTTTTTTGACAGATCACGCGTGAGTCGTGTCATGTTATTTTTGTTAAGTATTGTTTGGCATTTCATCATGGAAAGACTTACGCCTGAACAACGTTTACAAATTATTCAGTTTTATTATCAAAATAATCGTTCGCCAATTGCGCTAAGTCCATTTTTTTTGTAATAAAAAAAAAACACTTTTCAGTCGACCCACGACCTTGACACCAATGAACAATATTTTAGCTCTCGTTAAGAGCTATCTTTCTTCCATTAACCGATTCCCGATCCGACGTACCGGAATCATCGGTCAATATTTCTTCAAAAATGACCGTTATGTGCCATGATAACCGACTATTTGATGCCTGAAATTGAAGCTCGTGATCGCGGCGACATTTGGTTTCAACAAGATGGCGCCACTTCCCACACGTCGCATCAATCAATGGATTTATTGAGAGAACACTTCGATGAGCAGATAATTTCACGTTTTGGACCGGTCGATTGGCCACCAAGATCGTGTGATATCACATCGTTAGGCTTTTTCCTGTGGGGATATGTAAAGTCTAAAGTTTATGCGGACAAACCCGCTTCGATTCGGGCCTTGGACCAAGACATCACGCGTGTTATTCGCCAGTTACCAGTCAAAATGCTCGAACGAGTCATCGAAAATTGGACTCGACGGATGGACCATCTGAAACGTAGCCGTGCCCAACATTTGATAGACATAATCTTCAATGAATAAATGCCAAAGAATGTTCTTTCAAATGATAATAAACATTCCCCATTCAATTTGAATTTTCTGTGTTTTTTCTTTAAAAAAGTAGGGAACCTCGAAATGGATCACCATATATATTTATATATTTATTTATTCATATTTTTTTATATTTTTATATTCGAATTTTTGTAATTTGCAGTAGTTTTTATTTATTTATTTTTATGAATTACAATACAAAGTAAATTTATATACTAATTTAACGGTCCAGAGAAAAGCCGGGTTAAAAAGACTAGGTGGCTAGATTTTGCAGCAACAGATCAGACCCTCTGGTGGGAATTGAATCCACGACAATTTTTATATATTTATATTTGTATATTTTTATTTTTTGATATTTCATATATTTTGGAGTCTTTTTTTATTTTGTATTCTCATAAATTTATATTTTTTATACTTTTTGTTTTTATTCTTTTTATTTTCATGTTTCTATATATAAACATCCAAGTTTTATATTTTTAAATTTGTATGTCTTTAATTCTTTATATTTTTATATTTTAATTTTTTTATATTTTAATTATTTTATATTTTAATGTTTTTATTTTTTATATTTTTACATTTATGCATTTTTACATTTTTATATTTTTTAATTTGTATGTTGTTATTTCTCTATATTTTTATATTTTTATTTATATATATTTTTCACTTTTTTATTTATATTTCTTAATATTTTCATTTTTTTATATTTTTTTTTCATATTTATAAATTTTTATATTTGTACTTTTTAGAATTTTTATTTATTTACATTTTTAAATTTTTATATTTTTACTTTTTTGTATTTTTATTTATGTATTTAAATTTTTAAATTTAATTTTTTTGTATTTTTATATTTTAATTTCTTTATATTTTTGTATTTTTATATTAAAATCTTTTTTTATTTTTACTTTTTATATACTGATTTTTTTTATTTTATATTTTGTTATTTTTATATTAATAAATTTTTTTTTAAAATTTTTTTATTCTGGTATTTTAATATTTTTGTTTTTATTTTTTTGTATTTTTGTATTTTTATGTTTTTATATTTTTATTATTTTATTATTTTTTTATTTTTATATTTTTATATTTTTATATTTTTATATTTTTATATTTTTATATTTTTATATTTTTATATTTTTATATTTTTATATTTTTATATTTTTATATTTTTATATTTTTATATTTTTATATTTTTATATTTTTATATTTTTATATTTTTATATTTTTATATTTTTATATTTTTATATTTTTATATTTTTATATTTTTATATTTTTATATTTTTATATTTTTATATTTTTATATTTTTATATTTTTATATTTTTATATTTTTATATTTTTATATTTTTATATTTTTATATTTTTATATTTTTATATTTTTATATTTTTATATTTTTATATTTTTATATTTTTATATTTTTATATTTTTATATTTTTATATTTTTATATTTTTATATTTTTATATTTTTATATTTTTATATTTTTATATTTTTATATTTTTATATTTTTATATTTTTATATTTTTATATTTTTATATTTTTATATTTTTATATTTTTATATTTTTACATTTTTACATTTTTATAATTTTATATTTTTACATTTATGCATTTTTAATTTTTTGTATTTTTTAATTTGTATGTTGTTATGTATTTCGTTATATTTTATTTTTTAATATTTTTATCTTTTTATATTTTTATTAATATATATTTCCATTTTTATGTTTCTATTTCTTTATATTTTTGTATTTTTATTTATTTAAATTTTATGTTTTTATATTTTATTTTTTTTTATATTTTTGTATTTTAATATATAAATATTTTTATGAGTGTATATTTTTACTTTTTATCAAAGTATATTTTTTATTTTTATATTTTGTTCTTTTAATATTTATATATTTTTTATATTTTTAATATTTTTATATTTTTGCATTTTTATATGTTGTTATTTCTTAATATTTTAATATTTTTATGTTTTTATATTTCGATATTTTTATTTATGTTTGGTTTTTGTATTGTTGACCTTTTATTTTCTAATTTTTAAAGTTTTGTCTGGCTCGAGGTCATATATAAAATTAAAAACTGAAAACTGATGGTGTTGTTTCTATTATGTTTTATTTTTATTTATTTCCGATATTTCGATCGTCTTCGACGATCATCTTCAGGGATTTTCAATTTAAACAAAACAAACGACTAGTTGCTAACACAGCATTGTTTCAATTTTTGTGTTTTTATTTCTTTATATTTTCATTTTTATTTTTTCATATTTTTACATTTTGATATTTTTAAATTTTTGTATTATTATTTATTTAAATTTTTTAAATTTTATTTTTCATATTTTATTTTTTTTATATTTTTGTATTTTTATATTTAAATATTTCTATGTTTTTATATTTTTACTTTTTATAAACATGTATTTTTTAATTTGATATTTTTTATACATATTTTTTTATTTTTACATTTTATTTTTTCATATTTTTCAATTTTTAACTTTTATTTTTTTTTTGTTTTTTTTTTTTGATATTTTCATTTTGTATATATTTACATTTTTTTAATATATTTCTATATATATATTTTTTTAATTTTTATTATTATATTGTTATATTTTAGTATTTTTGTTATTTTTACACTTTTATATTTTCATATTTTTAAATTTTTTAACTTTAATTTTTTTATATTTTTATGTATTTATTTTAATTTGTTATATATTCACATTTTTATATTATTATATATTAGTATTTTTGTTATTTTCTAATTTGTATTTTTGTAATTTGAATTTTTGTATTTTTTATATTTTTATATATCTATATCTTAATATTTTCATATTTTTTTATTTTAATATTTTTATATTTCTATCTATTTATATATTTATATTATTAATTTTTGTTATTTGCAATTTGTAGATTAGTATTTCACTAATTTTTATTTTTGTATTTCTGTACATTTGTAATATTGTTATTTTTTAATTTGTAATTTTATAATTTGTTATTTGCAATTTTGTAATTTTTAGTTTGTAATTTGTATTAAAATGTTTTAACAATGTAACATTTACAAATTAAATGACAATTCACAGTGTAAAAGTTCAAGTTTGATAATTAGAGAGTTGAAATTTGGAAATTGAGAATTGATAACACTGTCCAACAGTATTTTTGGAACAGAATAGCGACCCTATAATTTTGAAAGGGTATGTTGAGAAGATAATTTTTGTAGAATAAACTTATGGTCCAGCTGGTCTGAGTTTTTTTTTTTACAGTTGGTCGAAGTTTTCATTTTTTCGCCGAGGGACCATACTAAATGAAAAAAGTGATGTAATTTAATGTCTGAGAGATTTCTTATTGTCGGGGTATATAGTGGAATTTTATGAGGATCACTTTTGTGTAAGATATTAACCCTCTAGCTCCCCTCTTAATGGGTCAATTTGAACCTTTTTTCGAAAAATCAAAAAAGTCCTTTCAAAAGGACATCTAAGGATTAAAAAATTCTACAAAAATTTTTGCCGGAATAATTCAGTGGGGGTCGCCAAAGATACCAAAGTTGTAAATATAGCTTTTTACGCTCAGTTAGCAAAATTACATACCAACTTATTAAAAAAAAAATAATATAACGCAAATTCGAAAAAGGCCAAATTGACACATTAATAGGGAAGCTTTATCCTACAAAAATGATCTACTCAACATGCCCTTTCAAAATTATAGGGTCGCTATTATGTTCCAATCAAAAAGTCTTAATTTGTTGGACAGTGTAATTTAATTAGGCGACGATCAGTCTATTACTTGCAATTATTTTTACTACTTACTACAACATTTTTGGCGTTTTAAACGGAAATTTGACTTACCTAAAAAGAGAAGAAGATGATGGTAAAATTAATTAAAATATTAGAAAAAAGTGTGTATATTTATGTTTATAAAAATTTTAAGATTTTCTGTTTTCTTACAATTCAGGAAAATATTTCGAAGTATCGATATGTTATTTTGAACATTTTCAAATGGCATTTTGTAAAGCTTGAAAATAGATTAAAAGTGTGCCACTAGAAAATATTCTAAATATCAAAATTATTGTTATCTCAATTTTTGGGATAAACAGGTTTTAATTGATATCAATTTTACCACAATTTGATCAACTTTCAGAGCTCTATTTAGCCACAAAAATAAATACGATGTTTTAGTGTAAAAATAATTCGATTTAGCACATCTTGAGAAATAGAGCTTCTGTGTGATATGTTTTTCGGTACTGTTTGAGGACATCAAACATTTCCGAAGTATACCACAACAATGAATTAAGTATAATTGATTAAAAAATATAAAATTAAATATATTCCGTATAAATTTGCAATACAAAAGTCTCATAATAACGTTTTATTTAATAGACGTGTTTTATTTGGCAAACTAAGAAATGTGCAAGTTTGTGGACAAATTAGACACAATTGTTATAAAAACAATATTTTGCGTAAAGTAAAGTAAAACACGCCTATCGAAATAATTGTTATTAATATTATGAGACCTTTTTGTATATCATATTTCCAGATTAATATTTACTGTCAAATCTCTTCTTATCTTTATATTCCTCTCCTTTTTCCGACTTGTTTCCTTGATTTAAATTTATTATTATTCAATTTAAACACGCTAAAATGTCATTAAACCAATTTACGACCAGCAAAATTCCCTCAAAGCAAAAGATGTTGGAAGTTTGATATAAATAGATTTATGAGACCAACCAACCCATATCCATAAACAAAGAAAAAAAGGAAAGACAGCGAAAGCTAGGTATCTCTGCCTTAAAGTATGCTATGGAGAGAACAAAAAGGCAATCGTTTTTTGTTGCATTTCCGCATGAATAAATTTTTGCCAACTAAGCATATTCTAGGCGACGATTCCTTTTTCCGTTTTGCTTTTCATTTCCCTTTTCAGAGGTGGTTAAATTCCTTTTTGTTTACGGTTCTGCATTTGTAGCAGAATGTGTTGCCAAGCGAGATTTCGATTCCCCCATTAATATTTACTGAATTTAACCCATTTTACTTTATACAAAAAACATTCCAGACGTCGAAACACTACACAGAAAAAATAGCAGAAAAAAATGAATGTGTAGTAATTCAAAAAACCGATTGGCTTTTTTCATTTTTTTAATTTGTATATGTAATAAGTTATCCATTTTCTATAAAAAAATAATCAATTATTAAAATAATTTAATCAATTGATACTTTAATTGAATCTATTAAAAAATTAATTGAATTAATTAATAAATTAATTGTTAAATTAATTGAATCAATTAATTGAAAGAATTAAAAAATTAATTGAGCCAATTAATAAATGAATTGAATTAAAGAATAAATTAATTGAATCAATTAATAAATTACTTAAAACAATTAATATATCAATTCAATCAATTAATAAATTAATTGAATTAATAAATTAACTGAATTAATAAATTAATTGAATTAATAAATTATTTGAATTAATGGAATCCTTTAAAAAAAGGAATGAATTAATTTATATATAAAATTAAACAATTTTTTAATTTGATATTGGTAAAATTTAACCCATTTTACTTTATACAAAAATAATTCCAGACTTCACATGACTACACAAAAAAATAGCAGAAAAAATGAATGTGTAGTAAATAAAAAAAAAACGATTGGCTTTTTTAATTTTTTTTACATTTGTATGATAAGTTATCCATTTTCTATAAAAAAAATAATCAATTATTAAATTAATTTAATCAATTGATACATTAATTGAATTAATTAATAAATTAATTGAATCAATTGTTAAATTAATTTAATCAATTAATTGAAACAATTAAAAAATTAATTGAGCTAATTAATAAATGAATTGAATTAAAGAATAGATTAATTGAATCAATTAACAAATTACTTCAAACAATTAATATATCAATTCAATCAATTAATAAATTAATAAATTAATTGAATTAATAAATTAACTGAATTAATTGAATTAATAAATTATTAATTTGAATTAATGGAATCCGTTAAAGAAAGTAATGAATTAATTTATAAACAACATTAAACAATTTCTTAATTTAATATTGGTAAAATTTAACCCATTTTACTTTATACAAAAATAATTCCAGACTTCACATGACTACAGAAAAAATAGTAGAAAAAAATGAATGTGTAGTAAATAAAAAAAAAAACGATTGACTTTTTTTGCTTTTTTTTATTTAAATTTGTACGATGTTATCAATTTTCTATAAAAAAATAATCAATTATTAAATTAATTTAATCAATTGATAAATTAATTGAATCTATTAAAAAATTAATTGAATCAATTATTAAATTAATTGAATCAATTAATAAATTAATTGAATAAATTAATTGAAACAATAAATTAATTGAATTAAAGGATAGATTAATTGAATCAATTAATAAATTACTTAAAACAATTAATATATCAATTCAATCAATTAATAAATTAATTGAATTAATTATTATAAATTTTTTGAAGTAATAAATTATTTGAATTAATGGAATCCTTTAAAAAAAGTAATGAATAAATTTATAAAAAAATTAAACAATTTTTAATTTAATATTGGTAAAATTTCAATATTTTTTAATTGAGGCATTTAGTTATTTTTAATAAACTCACTTAATAAATTAATTGCTTCATATAATTTATTATCGGAAAAATAGTAAAATAATTGAATTAATAAATTTATTAATTGAGTTAATTAAAGGCAATCGAGTCAATCAATAAACAAATGGATACAGTAATAGATTAATTGAATTAATTAATAAAGTTCGTTATATATAATAAATTATTGACATTAATTAAAAATTGTTGAATTAATAAATAAATGGAAGTTTTAATAGTTTTATTAATTGAAGAAGCTGGAATATTTTTCAGTATTGTTTCATTTTAGTTACTATTTTTTATAAATTCAATAAATGAATGAATTGAATCCATTAATAAATTACACTGTGCAACAGTGAAAAAAATACACGGATCTGATGGTATAGGTTCGATTCTACTACCAAATGGTAGTATAACCCTATACTCAGTTTGGCGAGATTGGTGACCAATTTTTTTTATGGGCCTCGAAAGATTCGGAAAATCAGTGGACCCCTTGAAAAAAGGTGTCATCGGTTTTTGAGAAACAGCTACTTCAGACTTGGTGATAGCGCTTAACTATATTTGGCAATAATGTAGCTAAGAACACGTTGAGCAAAGTCTGTTAACATTTCATGCCAAAAAATTTTTGTTTTCCTGCACTTTTTTTTCGAAAAACATAGGATTACATTTATTTTTTTCGCTTTTTTGGCATAACTTTAAGGGATCGCTAATTTTTTACTAACAATATTTGGCAATATTGTAGCCACGGTAAATCTGAACAACTTTTGTGAACATATCAATACAATCTGAACGTGTCTAGGCACCTTAAATAGCTCAAAAATCCACATTGTACCCCAAAAATTTAAGTATTTCACTGTTATGTAACAAAAATATATTTTTCTGGTATAGGGTATGTTTAGCAACTTTATAGAAAATATTAAGGCCAATATTTTTGTGGAACATTTTAACCCTCTAGCTCCCCCACATAACTGTATTTTTTGGCCCCATTTTAACAAATCGTAAAAAACACCCCTTAAAAGGGGGAGGGCGGGGATGAAATGTTCTACAAAAATGTTCGCCATAAAATTTTGCTATATGTGTCAGAACACACCAAAACCCAAATCTTAACACAAAAACCCAAAAAACGGTCAAATTCCAGTCAACAACGTTATTTACTGGTATCTTCATTGCTTCAACCACTAGATCGTACGACTAACATTCCTGCATGATCAGGAATTTTACCTTTTTTTGGTGTTTGTGTTATGTTTTGAGCTCTGGTGTGTTCTGACTTATATAGTAAAATTTTATGGCGAACATTTTTGTAGAACATTTCATCCCCGCCCTCCCACTTTTAAGGGGTGTTTTTTACGATTTGTTAAAATGTGGCCAAAAATTACAGTTATGTGGGGGAGCTAGAGGGTTAAAATGTTCCACAAAAATATTGGCCTTAATATTTTCTAAAAAGTTGCTAAACATACCCTATACCAGAAAAATATATTTTTGTTACATAAAAGTGAAATACTTACATTTTTGGGGTACAATGTGGGTTTTTGAGCTTTTTAGAGTACCTAGACACGTTCAGATTGTAATGACATGTTCACAAAAGTTGTTCAGATTTACCGTGGCTACAATATTGCCAAATATTGTTAGTAAAAAATCAGCGATCCCTTAAAGTTATGCCGAAAAAAGTGAAAAAAAAATAAATTTAATCCTATGTTTTTCGAAAAAAAAGTGCAGGAAAACAAAATTTTTTGGCATGAAATGTTAACAGACTTTGTTCTACGTGTTCTTAGCTACATTATTGCCAAATATAGTTAAGCGCTATCACCAAGTCTGAAGTAGCTGTTGCTCAAAAACCTATGACACCTTTTTTCAGGGGGTCCACAGATTTTCCGAATCTTTCGAGGCCCATAAAAAAAATTGGTCACCAATCTCGCCAAACTGAGTATAGGGTTATACTACCATTTGGTAGTAGAATCGAAGCTATACAGTCAGGTTTGTGTATTTTTCAAAAAGTGTTCATTTGTTGCATAGTGTTATCAAACCAAATCAATAAAATAATTGATTTCATTATCAAATTAATTTAAAAATTATTTAATCAATTAATCTATAAAATCACAAGTTAAAATAATTTATAGTATAATTATTGAATCCATTAATTAATAACCTAAAAAATGAAGAATCAATGTATTCTTTAATATAATATTTGTGAACTTTCTATGATATTGTCCATTAACACATTTATTCGAGACACTTTTTTCTGTGTACCCTAAAAGTATGTTGTTTTCACTCATGTCATTAGAAAATTATTGTTGTTGTAGGGAGAAAGGGACGGACACATACGAGTACATGGTTTTACTATCGAAATTGTCTGCCATAAATTCAAAGTCATCCATTTGGCGCCAGTCATCATTAATTTGGTTAAGAACGAAAAACGAGACAAAAACGCATAGCAACAATATGTATATTTCATTTGCTATTCTCAACTGGAGAGGCATGAACAATGTCCCCTCACAAAGGATTTTGAAGGACATGACGAAGGCCAGTGGCTACTGCGGCGGCGGGGTCGACGATGTTTGCTGACAACTCAACATTGTAGCCGCCATCCATAAAAATGTAGTAATCCTACTACAGCACCTATAAAAATGTGGTTTGAGTTGGCCAGAGTGCAGGTCCTGACGTCTTTAATGTTAACAATACTGTAACTGTATTTTAACGTAGTTTTCCTCCCAACTTTTATGACCAAAAGGAGCAGTAAAAGTCTGGCGACTGGAAATTCGTTTGGTTTCCTTCTTTCCCTTCTCTACTTCGCGTCATAAAATATTTATGGCACATACACTTTAGGTGCTATTAGGCGAATTCATGTAATATCTTGCAGGAGTGAGCAGAGAGGACATTACAAGTTCTGTGCATGTATCCTGATGGAACAGCTGTTTAAGGATACATTTATTTCCCACCTAAGATAGAGCGACTTTCCACATAGCCAAAAGTAAAATCCACCAAACAATGAAGTAAACGCCATAAGGAGAGAATAAAATAAAACAAAGAAGAGTGAAAAAAAGGACCACGAAGGATATAGCCGAAAACAAGGAAAGACGGTTTTAGCCAAAAGGAGAACCACATACATAAAAAGGAAAATAGCCTTTAGCCACGAATGAAGAAATGTCTGAGTAGTAGCTTTAAGAGATGTGCAAACAACATTTTATGATACAGAATTTGTTAGCTTAAATTTTTCACAAATTTGTTCCTTTTCATAATTTCCTTAAATATTTATATAATAAGTAAATTCATTCGAAATCCCAAATATGCCGGACACAGAAGGCAACAGTGTATTAAGCTGAATATTAAAGTTAATTTGAATAATTTATGCTTGCAAATGGTATTATGCATTTGTGGCAAACGCTTTAGGTAAAAGTTCTTGGTTTGGAAATTCTTGGCAAATGTCTGTTTTCCCATTTTTATAAATTAGAAAAACAAATTATGTTCTCATTTTAACAATTTAGGACACTAGAAAGAAGGACATCTGTTGTAAGACACTTACAGTAGAGTATGTTTCTTATAAATTAGAAAACCAAATGATGTCCTCATTTTAAGAATTCAGGATGTCTGTTGTAAGACACTTGTGATAAATATTTTAAATGTCCAAATACAAGTTAGAACGGTAGTAAGTTCGGCCGGGCCGAATCTTATATACCCTCCACCATGGATTGCATTTAATCTATAACCGGAAATAACTCTGAAGTGGAAAAGTAGTAAATCGTGATCAATATTTGAAGGCGTTGCAAACGGAATGACAAAGTTAGTGTACCCCCATCCTATGGTGGATGGATCAAAAGTACTCAACTAAAAATTTATTAGAAATTTTTTTCTTCAAAAAATACAATTTTCACATGTTTAGAAGTAGAGGAGTCCCTTCATCTACCTAAATAAAGATAAACATCTTAAAAAAATGAGGTTCAACCATATACAGGGTTTTCCAACAAGAGGTGTTATTTTTAATCACCCTGTATTTCGGTAGCTGTCACTTTTGAAGCTTTTATTCTTTGACATTTGACAACTAGAAACTACACGATTCAACAACGCATTGAAATTATTAAAATTCACTACAAAAATGGTGAAAATCTTGCAGTCACGGTTCGCAAAACTAAAGCATTTTTGGGTCCGCAATACAGAAATTGGTGGAAAAATTCGAGCTGTTGGGACAAGTTAGTGATGTGAAGAATAAAACCCGTGCACGTCGCTCAAGAACAACTGAGAATATTGCTGCTGTAGCCCAAAGTGTTGAAGAAAACCCAGGTTTGTCCATTCCTCGTCGTTCTTTGGAACTGGGCATTCCACAAACGTCATTACACTGCATCTTGCATAAAGACTTGGGTCTTAAGGCTTATAAAGTTCAGTTAACACAAGAACTCAATCCGGCCGATCATCAACAAAGTCGTGTCTTTGCTGATTGGGTCCTTGAAATGCGTGAAAATGATCCGGAATTCCATCGAAAAATCATCTTGACTGATGAGGCCCATTTCCACCTCGGTGGCTACGTCAACAAGCAACATTGTCGCATTTTGGGCTCGGAAAACCCAAGAGTTATTGTTGAGAAGCCTCTCCATCCTCAACGTGTGACTGTTTGGTGCGGTTTATGGTCCGGCGGGGTTATTGGACCTTACTTTTTCGAAAATGAAGTTGGATCAACAGTTACGGTGAATGGAATGCGCTATCGAGAGATGATTAATGATTTTTTATGGTCGGAGTTGGCTGGTATAGATCTGGACAACGTTTACTTTTAACTAAACGGCGCAACGTGCCACACAAGCAACGAAACCATTGCTCTGTTACGGGAAAAGTTTCCGGACCGTGTTATCTCTCGAAGAGGTGATCACAATTGGCCACCGAGATCTTGTGATTTAACACCTTGCGACTTCTTCCTTTCGGGCCACGTGAAAGGAAAGGTCTACGCCATCAGCCCAGCGTCGATTTAAGACCTCAAAGATAGAATTCGTGAGGCTATCGAGGACATAGGGGACTATAAAAGCATTACACTGCACATTGGTCGAAATGACCTGTTTCAGCGGCAGTAATTTACAGGAAGAAGTTTGAGCTGTAATATTTGGCACATGTATTAGTGACAGTTAAAGAAGTGTACAGTGAAAAAATCAGCTAGTTGGATCGATATATAGGGGAGTTATATCGATTTATATCTCCGTCCGTCGAAATATTGTCCAACCAATTTATTAAATCATATTATCAAATTCATTTCTGTACCCAAATACATTAAATAACTTAAACAATATTCTCTGAAAGGTTTATATATAACGTCTATCCAGACGGTTCATCAATACTTATTCAAACTGTAAAGAAAGATAAGGTAAAATTAAAAAAATGGTTATGTTAACATTTGTAAATAGTCTTACGTCAAAATATTCTAACGTTTCTTCGGCATCTAGTTCGATATCCAAATGAGGTATAAAGTCTTCATCTTCAGAATCTGAAGAATTTTATTTTACTGCAGTACTTGGTGTATGACATTGACTCTCGGGAATATTAGGTATCTTTAAAAGGTATAAAACTTCTCTTGGAAGAGGAAGTCGTTTCTGGGCCGAAGCGCGGTTTGTTATACAAATGCTGGACAAAATAGGGTCGGAAGAGTCCATTGCTCCGTTGAAAACATCCATTAAATTATGCTCTCTAGAATCCTTTCTAGCATGCTCAATGCGGTCCTTTTTGTGGAGTTTGTTCCTCGCTTCAGATGCATTTTCTCCTGCACAACCGAGAGGTACGACTGAAGCTTGTAAAATTTGTGAAGAATGTACGAGAATTTTATGTACAGTCGCGGACATTGGGTACCAATCGTATATTTTAAAATATATTTCAGCAGTCGCATTACAAAAATCTTTCAAGTTTTCGGGATTTATTTCATATTCACAGAACGTCAATGTTTGTTATATTCGCAAACTCTTCAGGATTTGAAAATGCTCTCCTTGCGGTATTGCCATCGTTTGTCGATCCACTACCATTAGATTTTGGCTTATGAACATGAAGACCCATTTTTCCCGAAATTGTTTTTGAATTTCAGTTTTTGTTTTTTTCATTATAATTTTTTCTTCAGCATTTCTAATTTGCCATTTTTGAGCTCAAGTCTATAAGAAATATTTAGAATAAATTCAAAGCATCGAATCCAGGCATGTAATGGACTTTTGGTTCGTAGCAAATCATATATACCCTCCTCTCTAAGGTAAGGTGGTAAGATCTAAGCTTTCTTTTGGGCTAACAAAAAAATCAAAAATAAAAATATGAGATTTTATTGAAACGTCAAAACAAATTTTGATTTCGCAAAAAATTTACAAACTAATTTTCTTTTTTTTCCTTTTTATTTTCTTGAAAAAATTATCGAAAAAACTCTTTGAAATTTTGTGTCATAACTACTATCCAATAGGACTAAACTTGGTCCAAGTTTCATACCGATCAGAGGAAATCGCTTTTAAAAATTGACGCATATATTTTAGTATAAATTGATTGCACCCAAATGAGTAGAAAGTGTACCACAAAAATCGATATATGCGAAACACCCCTGTTTATTTGTAAATTCTGTAGCTTAGGCCAATAATTCCCAAATTAACACCAATTTTGTATTATTTTCGAATATGTTAAAATCATACACATATATGTATATATATGTAAATTATACATATATACAGGGTGGCTGATATGTATTGCAACCAACTTCAGGTTGCTATCATTTCTAAACCACTAGTCTGATAGCTGACAGATTTATTTCAGTGACAGTTCATTTTATTGTTTACAAGCTTACAAAAGCATTTTGATCTTCAGATTCAGAAAAAAAAGTTATTCGTGATGGAATTCAAGCGTGATAGTGTGATTGCCTTACATTTGGGTGGAAAAACACAAGTGGCTATCGTTAGAGCCCTCCAGCATTTAAATGTGAATAAATCTTTTTTTGCTCGTACCATTGCTCGTTACCGTGATACTGGCAGTGTTGCATCGCGTCCAAAAAGTGGACGAAAAAAAAACGGTAACAACACCAGAAATGATCCGAAAAGTGAAGGCCAGATTTGACCGAAATCCACGCTGCAGTGGTAGAAAAATTGCTCGTGAGCTGAACATATCGCGAGAACGGATACAAGACATATTTAAAAATGAGCTTGGACTAAAGCCATTGAAGTTCCAAAAAGGGCAAGAGCTCACCGATGCGCAAAAAAAAGTTAGACCGGAAAGAGCCAAGGAGTTGCTTCGCTTGCACGAAAGTGGCCAGTTACCGAATTTGGTTTTCTCCGATGAGAAGCCATTCCAAATTGAGCAGTTTGTGAACAAACAAAATGATCGGGTTTACTTTCCAAAGAGGTCAGCTGAAAATGTACACCTTCGATTGGCCACCAGAACTCAAGCGCCGCCGATGGTAATGGTGTGGGCCGCCGTAACGGCCGATGGTCGCTCCCCGCTCGTATTCATCGACCATGGGGTCAAAATAAATGCCGAATATTATCGGGAAAATGTTCTAAAGACAGTATTGAAGCCCTGGGCAGACAAACATTTTGGCCGCAGACCATGGACATTTCAACAGGACTCAGCACCATCGTACTCAACACGCGTCAACCAAGAATGCCTTTAAAAGGAGGTTCCTCGCTTCATTAGAGAGTAAGATTCGCACTAAAAAATACCAAAGTATCGATCATCTCAAGACGGCGCTTCGCCGGGAATGGGCCAAAATACCGCAGAGCCACTTTCGTGCAGCGTGTGATGGCTTTGTCGGCCGTTTGAAGGCCATAATTCGTGCCAAAGGTGGCCAATTCGAACAAATCTAAACTGTTTCTAAAATTTTATGTTATTTCCGACATTTTTTGCTTTTGAACAATAAAATTTAAAAAAATATTAAAAAAATATAGCGCTTTACTTTGTTGCGTTACATATCAGCCACCCTGTATGCATAATTTAAAAGTGGCACTAACTCTACTCTATACGTATACTTCTGATTATTCAAGGCTCCAACTTGGTTAGAAAATAATACACTATTCTGTCGCTAGTTGGTAGGTAGCTACAAAAATATTTGTGGTACACATTTGGGTTCAGTAGTCCCCTCAAACTGCAATAAAATTGAGTTCCATAAAAACCTTTTGCTCTAAGGATGTGCCGAAATGTATTTTAATTTAGTTCGACCATTGCGTAACTCGAGGGAATATGAGTTCATTAAATACCAAATTTTATTCAAAAATAAAGGTGCCTTGTTAGTGCATAATGATGTCATTTATGTACATTTCATTTTGTCAGAAAATTAAATTCCAATGGAGTGCATTTAAAATATTCATTACTTTTCTTTGTCAATTTTCCAACTAAATGACATCGTTTGATCTTTGCCACCAAATATGTGACATAGAATTTGTCTACGCTCAGAACTCTGTCCCGCTTCTCGTTGAAAATAAAAACTAAAACAATTTAAACATGTTTTATCCTCCAACAACCCCCCCCACCACCAATCAAAAGTAAAACTAAACAACATAGGTACACAGAAAAAAAAACAAAATCAAACCAAAGTGTGTCATGATGTCAATATAAAACTATTTTTACAAAAGTAGTTTTTCAACATTCAATTGCAATAAACATTTTCTAGTCAGTTGTCGCGCAAAGACAATTTCAAATATCTGCTTAGGAAGGGGGGTAAAATGCAAAAGCGTATAAGTTTAACAGTTCTTTAATTAGGAGTTTTGTAATTTGATTCAAAATAAATAATTTTATTTCTAGAAAAAAGAACAAATTTTTAAATTTTAAATAATAATAGATATTCTTGCCATAATGATGTAAATATGAAAAGTAATAAATGAAAAAAAAAACAAGTAAAAGACATAAGTTCGGCCATGCCGAATCTTATATACCCTCCACCATGGATTGCATTCAGTTTTTATTACGGGAAAAAATCTTTGGATATGGAGCAAATCATAAAACAATCCTTTTTGTTTAAGTACATTATTAAATAAACGAACTATGCAATTTTTAGGCCACAAATTCAATAGCCTAACTCTTCACCTGAAAAATGTGGCATTTATGGATTAAAATACCTTTTTTGAGAGCTACATCTACACGGGGGCTACAACAAAATAAAATGTTATTTGTTTAAATTTTATTGAGATGAATTCTTGCCAAAAGAGAATATAAACTGCAAAGTTTCAGCTAAATTTCTTAGAAAATGTGGCGTTTATGACTTAAATAACCCTTTTGGGAGCGACATCTATAGGTGGACTATAACAAAATATAAACTGATTTAAAAAATGTTTACAGCGATGAATTCCTGTCTTAATTAAATACAAACTGCAAAGATTTAGTTAAAATGCTTAGAGAATATGGTATTTATGGCTTAAATACGTATATTTTGCAGCGACCTCTATAGGGTGACTATAACAAAATATGAATCGATTTGAAATTTTTTTGCTGTGATGACTTCTTGTCAAAATATAATACAAACTGCCAAGTTTCTGCTATATTGCTTTAAAAATGTGGTATCTATGGCTCAAAATCCGTATTATGGAGCGACCTCTATAGGGGACCATTGCAATCCCAAACAACCTGCAGCTTTAAGAAATATTTCTCCCAAATTTGATCAACCTAGCTATATTATTACGTACTCTAGCGTGATTACAACAGACGGATATGGCTAAATCGTCTTAGCATTTTATGACGATTAAGAATATATGTACTTTATGGGGTCTCAGATCAATATTTAGGGATGTTACAAACGGAGTGACAAACACCCTCCACATCCTATGGTGGAGAGAATAATTAATAAAACGCAATTAAAATAATAACATCGTGGGTCAGAACAATAGCGAAGGAGACATCAAAATCTTTTAGCGAACTAAGAACTACAGAACTACAGGGTGGCTGATATGTAATGCAACAAAGTAAAGCGCTATATTTTTTTAATTTTTTTTTTAAATTTATTGTTCAAAAGCAAAAAATTTCGGAAATAACATAAAATTTTAGAAACAGTTTAGATTTGTTCGAACTGGCCATCTTTGGCACGAATTATGGCCTTCAAACCGCCGACAAAGCCATCACACGCTGCACGAAAGTGGCTCTGCGAAATTTTGACCCATTCCCGGCGAAGCGCCGTCTTGAGATGATCGATACTTTGGTATTATTTAGTGCGAACCTTACTCTCTAAAATGCCCCAGGCGCAAAAGTCCAACGGATTGAGATCAGGAGATCTTGGTGGCCATTGTGCGGTAGAAATGAAGCGAGGAACCTCCTTTTTAAGCCATTCTTGGTTGACGCGTGCTGAGTGCGATGGTGCTGAGTCCTGTTGGAATGTCCATGGTCTGCGGCCGAAATGTTTGTCTGCCCAGGGCTTCAATACTGTCTTTAGGACATTTTCCCGATAATATTCGGCATTTATTTTGACCCCATGGTCGATGAATACGAACGGGGAGCGACCATCGGCCGTTACGGCGGCCTACACCATTACCATCGGCGGCGCTTGAGTTCTGGTGGCCAATAGAAGGTGTACATTTTCAGCTGACCTCTTTGGCAAGTAAACCCGATCATTTTGTTTGTTCACAAACTGCTCAATTTGGAATGGCTTCTCATCGGAGAAAACCAAATTCGGTAACTGGCCACTTTCGTGCAAGCGAAGCAGCTCCTTGGCTCTTTCCAGTCTAACTTTGTTTTGTGCATCGGTGAGCTCTTGCACTTTTTGGAACTTCAATGGCTTTAGTCCAAGCTCATTTTTTAATATGTGTTGTATCCGTTCTCGCGGTATGTTCAGCTCACGAGCAATTTTTCTACCACTGCGGCGTGGATTTCGATCAAATCTGGCCTTCACTTTTCGGATCATTTCTGGTGTTGTTACCGCCTTTTTCGTCCACTTTTTGGACGCGATGCAACACTGCCAGTATCACGGTAACGAGCAATGGTACGAGAAACAAAAGATTTATTCACATTTAAATGCTGGAGGGCTCTAACGATAGCCACTTGTTTTTCCACCCAAATATAAAGCAATCACACTATCACGCTTGAATTCCATCACGAATAACTTTTTTTTTGAATGCAATAGATCAAAATGCTTTTGTAAGCTTGTAAACAATAAAATGAACTGTCACTGAAATAAATCTGTCAGCTATCAGACTAGCGGCTTAGAAATGATAGCAACCTGAAGTTGGTTGCAATACATACCAGCCACCCTGTATAGCTAGAGATATGTAGAAACCAGTGGAAGATATATATAAATACTCTTAGTTTGCTCTAACTTGTTTAGAAAATTAAACAAAAGTCTGTAGCTAGATGATAGGTAGCTACAGAAATAATTGTGGTACACATTGGGGATCATTAATACCCTGAAAATGCAATAAACTGTATGTCAATGAAATCCTTTTGGTCTAAGGATGTGTAGAAGCGTATTTAAAATGATATCAGTTAATGTAACAAAATAAATATTAAAGAGTGCCCCAGTAGGTGAGTTTGCAGCGTGCTCGCCTATGAGTTTTGAGGGTCGTGGGTTCGATTCCCACCGGAGGCTCTGGTTAGTCGCTGCAAAATCTAGCTACATGGTCTTTGCAACCCGGCTTTTCCCTGAACGGTAAAATTATAAATTTACTTTGTATTGTAATTCAAATAAAAATAAATTCATATTAAACAATTATTTTTTTTTAATTATATATAATATCTACACCGAAAATAATGGATATAATTTCCATTAACAAATAGGATTGCAATTATTCTTAGATCTTAATTTTCTTACAGAGTTTTCCGATAATGTATTCATATAATAAAACAGAAAAAATCCCCTTTAGCATGTTTTGCATTTTATCAGTTTATGTGACAATAGTACGTTTACATTTTCACTTGGGTTTTAAATTATACAACTCTTACGCATAGTTATGCACATTTTCTATTTTTTTTTTCTATTATATATTTTTCCAAGTTTACGTATTTGATTCTAAAACAGCAGCAACAACAAAAACTCACAACAGTATAAATGAAAAAAAAACAAAAATCAGAAAAATACAGAGAGGAAAAAAGCGACAAAAAAAATAATTGTGTCATATGTGCCGACGACATTCACGGCTGAGCAACTAAACAAATGATTGCTGTAAAGTCACAGTAAAATGTTGTCATTGTTGATGACATCTGATTAACGTCAGTCGGAACACCCTGACAGATGCGATGTATGGGGGGAGAGACGCATGGACGGACGGGCGGACGAATGGATGGATGGATGGGCAGATAGAGACAAAATGAATGGACGGATAGTCAGATCCATGGAGCATACAATAATGATAGAGAGCGAGCGTCGCTGTGACTTCCATTCCCTCCATCAATGATGAACTTCTATAGTATAATCTCTCGCAGTCACCTAGAAAACGATGCAAAACATATGGTTGATGCGGTGCACCCAACGACAAATACTTTTGAACATTAGTGTACTGATTTGCGGGCTATAATATATTAGTCTGTTCTTCTATCCGACTCTCTGTCAAGTCATCTGTAAATATTTCATGTTTGAAATTGAAGTTTATTATTATGTTTTTTTTTTCAAAAGATGCAAATTGTATTCAGCAGCAGACTGCAAATGTTTATCGGCGATTTTCTCCAAAGGAAATCATTACAAATTAGTGTTGGAATTTAATTTGACAGCATTTCTCAAGTGTTGTCAGCTGTACTTTCGCTTTGACAGTGAACAATTGTATTGACAATTTCAGTTTCTATGTGAAATCAAGCGCGAAAAGTGACTGTTGTCTAACACAAAACAATAACGCTATGCAACAAAATGAAAACTAACAGGAATCCAATAAAATCTATATTATTGGATACTTTATCCTTTTTCTAGCAAAAACTTTTTATTTAATTTTTATTTAAAAATTTTGGAATATCGACAGAGTTTAACATAAAATGAGATCTATTCGGCAATTTGCATAAACATTAAAAAACAAACATGAGAATTTAAAAAAAATCTAAAAAAGAAGAAATTAAGTAAGTACCTGCATACAATTTTTTACGATTGATTTTCTAAAAATGTCTATAAACTGTTCACTTGTACAATGATTCTCTTGGGATGTGATTTATATTATAACAGATCTGACTTCACCTTAAAATAGATAAACCAAAATTGGGCTGACCGAGCCTAATTTTATATACCCTAAATCATGGATCGCACTCAATCCTATATCAGGAAATCTCTCTGAAATTACGTTAATATGTCAAACCAGGAGATAATTTGTATTTATTTATATGAATTACAATGCAAAGTAAATTTATATTCTAATTTTATGGTTCAGGGAAATGACGGGTGACACATACCATTTTGCTTGTAATATTTTTGTAGCGACACACCAGAGCCTCTGATGGGAATCGAACCCACCACCCGCAACTCATAGGCCAGCAGGCTACCAACTCACCTAATGGGGCTATCATCAGGTGAAAATATTTTAATACAAGTGTTCGAAATCAATAGCCAATTATCACATTTCGGTCCAATCAGTAGGTATCTCCTTAAGTTCTAGGTAAAATTAACTGCAATTTCGGTTGGTATTTGTCTTTTCAAAAGCGCATCCCGTGGGACATTTTGTATGTGAAAGTGAACCATTTGCTAGTTTGAAAGCTTGTTTTGTTCAGTGAATATTCCCAAAATATTTCGGCTATATCATGAGCCGCCTGTGAGCCTGAGCTATATTACATAACCTCAAAAATGCATTTTTTTCTTGCAAATATCGGACACCTTGGACTAAAGCGACATTTTTCCTATGTGCAGCTAGAACTCGTCATTCTGCTGTGGATATTCACTAAACAAAACAAGCTTTCATTTGAGATGCGGACAACAGCGATATTTTTTCTGACCCGCCCTAATGTATATGTATGTACATATATGAAAATAAGGACCATCGCTTCTTTAATTGGATAAGATTAAAATAAAATACAAATGGTTAAATTTCAGTCCAAATGGTATTGATTTGTATCTTCTATGAATCCAAAAAATAAATAAATTCGAGTGGGATAATTGAATGAGGGGGGGATACGTCAAAATATGGACCTTATTATAGACATAAGTTATTCGTACGAATATATTCAGGTAAGAAAAAAAAATTAAATGTTATTCCGGTCTTTAACAATTAAAAGTTAGGATCTTTAACTTTTATGGACCTTAAGAAGTCAATTCGAGTGGCAAAACGTGGACCAACGAAATCAATTCGAGTGGAACAATTGATTGAGAAATATGTCAAAACATGAACCGGATTATGGTTATTACTATTCCGAATGGCTTCCGGCAAGACGAAACACAAACTCCTAAATTTTAGACCAATAATTTAGTATTTGTGCTTTGCATGTCCTCAAAAAGTCAATTCGGCTGGGATCTTGGTACGGTAGGTAGCCACAAAAATGTTTGTGGTACATTTTTAGGACCTTTAGTCCCTTCGAAATGCAACAAAACTGATGTCAATGGAATCCATTTGCGCTAAGGATGTGCAGAAGTGTATTTTCATTTAGTTCGGTCATTGGGGAAGTCGATGACAGCGTCAGTAAAATTTGGGGTACACATTTTGGTTCATTAAAACCCCAAAGCTAGAAACAAATCTATAGATAATCATTTGAACGAGTATATAGTTACAATTGGTGCAACTGCGTCATATCCACATATATATGCTTATCCGTGGCTCCAAATTGATTAAAAAGTAGTATACAATTCTGACTAAAAATGGTAGGTAGCTACGAAAATATTTGTGGTACACATTTAGTTCCATTAGTCCCTTCAAAATGGAACAAAATTGATGTCAATGGAAACCATTTGCGCTAAGAATGTGCAGAAGTGTATGTTTAGACAATCATTTATACGAGTATATAGTTTTAAAGTCAATCTAACTAAGTCAAATACGTGGCTCCAAATTGATGAGAAAGTAATACAAAATGCTGCTTCCAAATGGTAGATAGCTACAAAAATATTTGTGGTACATATTTAGGCCATTATTCGCCTCGAATTGCAACAAAATTAATGTCAGTGGAAACCGTTTGCGCTAAGGATGTGCAGAAGTGTATTTTAATTTAGTTCGGTCAATTAGGGAACTCGATGACAGCCACAAGAAAATTTGGGGTACATATTTTGGTTCATTAAAACCCCAAAACCAGAAACAAATCTATAGATAATCATTTGTACAAGTATATAGTTAAAATTAGTCTATGTCATATTTACATATATATGCTTATACGTGGCTTCAAATTGATTAGAAAGTAATATAAAATTCTGACTCAAAATGGTAGGTAGCTACAAAAATGTTTGTGGTACACATTTAGTTGCATTAGTCCCTTTAAAATGCAACAAAATTGATGTCAATGGAAACCATTTGCGCTAAGAATGGGCAGAAGTGTATTTTAACTTAGTTTGGTCATTGGGGAACTTGATGACAGCCTCAGCAAAATTTGGGATTTTGAATCATCAAAACCCCCATCCTAGAATAAAATCGAAAGACAATCATTTGTTCGAGTATATAGTTTTGAAGTCGCTCTAACAAAGTCAAATCCATATAATATATATAGAAAGTAATAGAAAATGCTGGTTCTAAATGGTAGGTAGCTACAACCATATTTGTGGTACATATTTAGGCCATTGTTCCCCTCGAATTGCAACAAAATTGATGTCAATGGAAACCTTTTGCGCTACGGATGTGCAGAAGCTTATTTTAATTTAGCTCGACACACGGGGGATCTCTTTGACAGCCACAGGAAAAATTTGGGAATTTGGTTTATTAAACTCCCCATCCTAGAATAAAATCGATAGACAATCATTTGTACGAGTATATAGTTTTAAAGTTGATCTAACTATGTCAACTAAATATATATATGTTTATCCGTGGCTCCAACATGTTTAGAAAATATTACAAAATGCTGGTTCTAAATGGTAGGTAGCTACAAAAATGTTTGTGGTACACCCTAATGTTCATTAGTCCCTTCGAAATGCAACAAAATTGATGCCATTGGGAACCATTTGCGCTAAGGATGTGCAAAAGCTTATCTCAGTTTTAGTTCGTTCCCTGGGGATATCTATGACAGCCACAGGAAAATTTTGGGAATTTGGTTTATTAAACTCCCCAAACTACAATAAAATTTGTACGAGTATATGTTGCAAAATTGGTCCAACTATGTCAAATCTATATAGATCTGCTAATCCATGGCTCTAAATGGTAGGTAGCTACAAACATATTTGTGGTACACCTTAATGTTCAGTAGTCCCTTCGAATTGCAATAAAATTGATATCAATGAAATACTTTGGCGCCAAGGATGTGCACAACTGTATTTTAATTAAGTTCGAAATTGAGAAACTTAATGGCAGCCACAGGACAATTTGGGATATTGGTTTATTAAACTCCCCAAACTAGAAAAAAAATTTATATAGAAACATTTGTACGAGTATTTAATTAAAATTGATCTAACTGTGTCAAATCCATATACTCGTACATCTGCTTAAAGTCAGCTCCAACTTGTCAGCTTGAAAATATAACAAACTGCTCTAAGTGGTAGGTAGCTACAAAAATATTTGTGGTACATATTCCGCCTTATTGCAACGAAGTTGATGTCAATGAAGTAATTTTGATCTAGGGATATGTCGAAGCATTTTTTAATTTAGTTCGATCACTGTTTTACTCGATTACAGCCCTAGCAATATTTGTGGTTCAGATCTGGGTTCATTTGAGCCCTTAAATTGCAATAAAATGTATTTCAAAATAAATTGTGTGGTCCAAGATTGTGTGAAATCTCTTTTGAGCTCGATATAATCTCCTTTTAGCACGATACACTATTTCCAGACTTTTTCAATAGCTTCGATACCCTGTTTATATGTAGTAAGAACAGTCTAGCTCCTGAAAATAGCTATCAACAGCAAACTCCACCTATTCATTGCTGGCAAATCTTTTTCCAATGAGTCATTTTTCAAGTTTGGAAACAAAAAATTATCCGAGGTAGTTAAATCTGGCGAATAAGGTGCGAGCTTAAGCAATTCGAACTTTAATTCATTGATTAAGGTGTGAATTGGTGCAATGTCTTGATTCTGAGCAAACGCGGCAACCATCTTGCGCACAACTTTCTCAACAACAATTTTTTAGTCAATTTGAAAGGTATAGCACTTTTTTAAATGCTTCAGCTAGCTCACGAACCTTCAACCAATGCTTATCCAATATCATTTTGTGGATTTTTTTTACAATTTCTGGCGTGGATACCTCAATTGGTCGACCACTACGGTGTTTGTCTTGGCAGATTGTACGACCCCGTTTAAACTCTGCCACTCAATATTTTATAGTTGTAAACGAAGGAATTGGCTCCCACAAAGTAGAATCTAGCTCGATTTTAATATTGGTTGGACTGAGCGCTTTCAAATTAAGGTAGGCATCGGTGACAAATTTTGTCCATGTTTGCAAATTCACTGAGATCGTTTACTTGCCCATATATGTAAACATAAAACATATGTTTTAGAAGGTTGCCACTTTTCACGAAAGTATTTTTTTAAACTACTATCGCCATCTATATATCAGGTCGGATAATTCAAGGAAAAACATTTGTGGAAACATTCAATAGTTGTACATGAATTGGTTACTTTTCTTACTCCGAGCAATCTATGATAGATACAATTGACACTTTTTTATTACTTGGTGATACAAAAGGGGGACAGTAAAGCCATTTCGTGTCGATCTATGAATATTTACAAATTGTAATCGTTGTTCTGTACAACGTTTTCGTTACATACAACGTTGTTGTTATATACAACTTTGTTGTTATATACAACGAGTACGGCTGAACGTCAAGAAAAGGCTTTATGCCCCCCTTGTGGATCACCAAGTAATAAAAAAGTGTCAATTGTATCTATCATAGATTGATCGGAAAATATTTTTTCTTATTAGTTCCCAAAAAATTTTAATTTTTATTATATCGTCATCAGAAACGAAAAGGGGCCTATCATCATGTTTGGAAATTTTACAGGAGAAGCAAAAAACTAAATAAAATGAAAAGTGCTGCCGATAGAAAAACGTGGTTTTCAGGATAATATCTAAACATAATGATGCATATATAAAACCACACAAACATATTTTATAAGTTGTTTGTGAAAATTACGTGAAATAGGATTTTTTTAACTATGAAAAAAAAAATAATTTTTTGTTAGGCCCTTTTATATTTTGTTAATAAATTCGCCATTTTTAAGATTACGCCGCTAAAAATTTGTCAGGATGTGTATTTTGATACAGTGTACCGAAATCCATCAAAAACTGAATTTCCATTTTTCTTGTTGTTACGCCCTTTTTCGTTTCTGATGACGATATGTACATATCTATGTACTAAGTTTTTCATAAAAAAGTCAATAATACTTATTTATTTTCTTCTCAGGCTTTTCATTAGATTTTCACACTTTTCATGCCGGGAATTGACCCCAATTGGTTTTTTCGCAAAAGTGTTTGTATATTTTTTGCTGATATTTACCGATCATTTTCTCGATGTCTGCGAGATACGAATGTTATTTTTGTTGTTTTGTTTTCCAAAGCATGCCACTGCTGCTCGGCTCTAAACAAAAACAACAAAATATAAAAAAGAAAATATTCTACAGCGAATATAATTCAGTTTCTCACAGTTAGCAATGAACATTTAGGTCAACGTTCTAATACAAAAAAAACACCAACAAATACAACGGCTAGACGAGAGTTTTGCACCGGCCCCATAGTCACAATTATAGCCATCGTCATCATTATCATCATCATACTCATCCTACATAGAGATGATGATGATGCTGATGCAGCAGCATTTCAAAACAGAAGCCCGGAACGCAGAGGAAAAACCGACAGACGGTAGTGATGGAGAGGATAGCAATAGTGATGAGTCTCTTGTAGTTGCTAACTACAAAATCTGTGAAAAAGTTTTTCCTTGGAAGAAAATCTACCTCCGATTTTCCCACTCTTCGCAGAGTTGCACATTTTTTATTGTCTCCTATAGGAAAGTGGAAAAAAGAAGCGAAATAAAATCAGAGTATTGCTAAAAAATTTTCAACAAACTCTATTTTGCATTACCAGGTGACCAGAAGGGGACAATTATTGACTTTATTGGTCAGCAGATGTACCGCAGATTTTCTTTCTTTTATCAGTGTTCCACATTTTTGCTCGCCTTCTTTCGGAAAAAGGACAAATAATTAAATAAAATCAGAGTGTGGCAATAAAAATGTTTAACTGACTCTATTTTGCATTACCATGTGACAACAAGGTGACACTTATCTCCTTCATTCGTTACTGGGAGTCTTCGAAATTGACAACATTTTCATTTCATTTCTTGCAAGTTTCCATTAAAATTGCATATTTACAGTAAATTTTTGTGGAAATTGCATTTTTATGGGAAATATCAGAAAAATTTATTTTTTATAAATAATTTAATAGAAATCGTACTTTTATAGAAAATTTTGTCATAATTTTATTTTTTTAAAAAAAAAATTACATTCTCTTTTTTCCGGGAAAATTCTTCAAATTCACATTTTGTTGGTGAAACTTTTGTCGAAAATAAATTTTTTTGAACATGGAGGCATGTTGTGGCAAATCGTATGGTTGAAAGTGATGGGAACCGTTGATCTTAACAAAGATGATGAAAATGTTAATTAAATTCTCAGATTTTTATAACAGATCAAGTCCTTATTTCTTTTATAAAAATATGTGAAATTAATGAATTAATCATATATACTTTTTGCAAAAACCCAGCAGGGAGAGATTATCCAATATTTACTCAGACAAAAATCATCGAGCATTTATATACCAAATGTGGGAAGAGAAAAAAATATTACCAAAGCATTATGTATAACGAGTACGATTTCTAAATATTTATTCAACGATCTGAAAAATCTTTACTACTTAGTTATATAGGGTGATCTATTTCGAGGTTTCTTTTTAAGAAATTTTCTTTTTAAAGAAAAAATAACAGAAAATTCAAATTGAATGGGGAATGATTATTATCATTTGAAAGAACATTCTTTGGCATTTATTTTTTGAATATTACATATGTCTATCAAATGTTGGCCGCGGCTACGTCTCATATGGTCCATCCGTTGAGTCCTATTTTCGATGACTCGATTATGTTGACCATAAGTTGAGCGAAGTACACAAAACGCATTCCTCACAGAACGTGAATTTTCGTAATAAAGTTGAACGATTTGTAAACGTTGTAAAGGCGTAAGTCTTTTCATGATGAAATGACAAACAATACTTAACAAAGATAACAGGACAGCATGACCCGACTCACACGTGATCTGTCAAAAAAGGCTATTGATAAAAATATCTCTACTTGGATCACCCGTTATAATAATATCCACTGTCTCTTTTATAAGTTATTCAGAGTCAATAATCTAAGCAATACACATACAGAGAAGCTGAATGCTTTTTGTCCGAATGTATTTTTCAAAATATTTTTGTTATTGATTTCTGATAAACAAACAAAAATATGGATCTGCCGCACATCCTTTTTTGCCAACAACTATAGAAGATATACTCGTATTTTTAAGAAAAAATAAACAACAAATCAGCCAATATTTATTTGGACAACGTTCATTGAGCACTTGCTTATCTGATGTCAAAAAAGAAGAGGTATCTATAAATTAACAAAAAAAAAAAATATTTCCATACATATTATTTAATAAACAATTAATAGTCGTTATGAAAAATAAATGAGAGGAAATAATAAAATTGAATTTTAAACAAAAATAAAATGAAACCATTTAAATAAACAGCAAAAGCAACAGACAGACGGACGGACGGACAAACCAATCAAGGGAAGTGTTTACATTTATGGCTTTCAATTCCCACACCATATAAAAATATAAGTTCCAACACAAACATTGAATATTTTTACCGGCTTTAGTTTTACTTATAAATAAATATGGGCAAAAAAAGATAAACCATCAAAAACAATAAAAAAAACACAAATATTTTATTATTTATTATCGGCTGAGAGTGAGACAAAATCATGTGAACGAAAAAAAAACATGTGAATGGATTGAAATTTAAAAAACCCGTTTCCATATTTAAAAAAAACTATAATAATGACGCCATATCTCCACAAAACCCTTGCGATGTGACAAAAATAAAGTCAATCAATGACATCATAATTTATCCATCTATCGCCATACATGTGAACCCAATTATTATTCCATTCTATCTGATGTTGATGATGCCATAAAACATCGACAATCAAAGCATTGCATTTTTAATCGCTTTAATAACGAATATAAATTGATACGGGCGTAACTCTGAATATATTAGAAAAAGCTTTTAAAGTAACAGCAAATGTAAAACTGGATTAAGATTGATTTTTCAAAACAAAACATTTCTCAAAATTGCTTTAGATTCAATTGAAGAATATAGAAAACAAGTAAGAAAGTTCAGTCGGGTAAACCGACTTATGAATTCCCTCACCTTGAGTCCCAAAAAATATTAGTAAATTTATTTATATTTTTTTGTTTTAATTAAATTATTATCAATACAAATTGCATTTAATAACTTTAAAGTATGTACAGGTATTAAAGTTGTAAGCTGTTAACTTTTTTACTTGGTGTAAAATGGTCCATATGTGTGGGGGGTACTAAAATTGGCGTGCCAATAACGGCTTTTCTCTAGATTCTAGGTACTATAAAAGTATTGCACTGTACGAAATTTCAAGTATTTGTATGCACTGATATTAAAGTTAAAAGCTGTTAACTTTTGGTACAAAAAGGTCCATTTGTGTGGGAGGTACCAAAAGGGTCGTGTATTGTAGGTAATATTAAGCCATTGCACTGGTAATAAAGTTATAAGCTGGTAATTTTTGGTACAAAATGGTCCATTTGTGTGGGAGGTACCAAAAGGAGCGTGACAATAATGCACATTTTTCACTGCATTGTAGGTACTATTAAACCATTACACTGTACAACATTTCAGGTCTTTGTATGCACTGGTAATAAAATTATAAGCTATTAACTTTTGGTTCAAAATTGTCCATTTGTGTGGGAGGTACCAAAAGGGGCGTGGACACTTCGCCCATTTTTCTCGAGGTAATAGTAACTAATAAACTAATACTATGTGTAGAATTTCAGAGGATTCAAATAAGTAGTATAGAAGTTTTTAAATAATCAATATTTCACTAAATGTTAACCGTTAGTGGGGAGGTACTAGAAGGAGAGCACCAATATGGTCCATCTGCGACCTCAGCCGGAGATAGAAGAAAATATTACCACATACCAAATTTGAAGTCAATCGGTTACTCCTTTCGAGACTTATCGTGCGCACCAGCCAGCAGACAGACGGACGGACATTACTCATTCGACTTAAAATGACCCAAAACGGATATCCGCCGAAAATACTTAGGGTCTTAGGTCACTCCTTCGAAGTGTTACACTTTTGGTTCGTAGCAAATGATACCCTCCTCTCTAAGGTGAGGGGATAAAAAATTACTTTCGTGACAAGTGGCAACCATCTAAAACATATCTTACCGGTTCAACAAAAGGGTAACAACTCAAAATGAAAAAAAGTTTCACTCGAGGCCAAAAACTGTTCCCGTAAATACAGGGTTTTCCAACAAGAGGTGTTATTTTGAATCACCCCGTATTTCGGTAGCTGTCACTTTTGAAGCTTTTATTCGTTGACATTTGACAAGTAGAAACTACGCCATTACTAAAAATGGAACGATACACGATTCAACAATGCATGGAAATTATTAAAATTCGAAAAATCGAAAATCATCGAAAAATCATCTTGACTGATGAGGCCCATTTCCACCTCGGTGGCTACGTCAACAAGCAAAATTGTCACATCTGTGGCTCGGAAAACTCAAGAGTTATTGTTGAGAAGCCTCTCCATCCTCAATGTGTGACTGTTTGGTGCGGTTTATGGTCCGACGGGGTCATTGGACCTTACTTTATCGAAAATGAGGTTGGATCAACAGTTACGGTGAATGGATTGAGCTATCGAGAGATGATTAATGATTTTTTATGGTCGGAGTTGGATGGTATTGATCTGGACAACGTTTACTTTCAACAAGACGGCGCTACGTGCCACACAAGCAACGAAACCACTGCTATGTTACGGGAAAAGTTTCCGGACCGTGTACAATTTGCCACCGAGATCTTGTGATTTAACACCTTGCGACTTCTTCCTTTGGGGCCACGTGAAAGATAAGGTCTACGCCAACAGCCCAGCGTCGATTCAAGACCTCAAAGATAGAATTCGTGAGGCCATCGAGGACATAAGGCAGCCACTTTGCGATTTGGTTATGGAAAATTTCATGAAAAGGATATGGTCCTGTAAGCGTGGTCGTGGTGTCCATTTGCCTGATGTTGTTTTTTTATTATTAACGGCATACTTTCCTCTTTATTATGAAATAAACATCCGATCATTTATCGAAAAACTGAATTTTTCTTTGAATACCAAAATAACACCTCTTGTTGGAAAACCCTTTATATGGGGCCTATATCTAAATCTGAACAGAATTTCCCCGAATTTGGTAGTTTTCATTTATGAAATAAGAAAACTCTCTCTGCCGAATTTCGTACTTTTCGGATATAAAATACGGTTTCAACAGCGCTTAGATGTCAAATCGGGTGTAACATATATATGGGGACTATATCTAAATCTGAACGGATTTTCCCCGAATTTGACAGTGTTTATTCACGCAATAAGAAAACACTCTATGCCGTTCTACAGCGGTTTCTACAGCGCTTACATGCCAAATCGGGCGAAACATACATATGGGGACTATATCTAAATCTGAAAGAATTTTCCCCCAAGTTTGTTGGTGTTAATTCATATAATAAGAAAATTCTGCCGGCCGAATTTCGTACTGATCGGATATAAAATACGGTTTCTACAGCACTTACATGTCAAATCGGGTGTAACATATATATGGGGACTATATCTAAATCTGAACCGATTTTCCCCGAGTTTGGCAGAGGTCATTTATGTAAGAAGATAACTCTCTATGCCAAATTTCGTACTGATCTGATATGAAATACAGTTTCTACAGCTCTTCCATGTCAAATCGGGGGTAACGTATATATGGGGCCTATATCTAAATCTGAACCGATTTTGACCAATTTCTATAGGAATCGTCCTTGGGTCAAAAAAGAGCACTGTGCTAAATTTCAGCACAATCGGACCATAAATACGACCTGCACTGTGATTACAACGATACATCTGCAGACGGACGGACATGGTTAAATCGACTCAGGAAGTGATTCCAAGTCGATCGGTATAATAAACGATGGGTCTATCTCTTCTCCTTATGGGTGTTACAAACAAATGCAGAAACTCATAATACCCTGGATCACAGTGTGGTGTACAGTATAAAAAATCATCAAACTTTGATTGCCTCTCCTGAAAAACTACCTTTTTGCACTTAGTTTAATTTAGAATTGAGGTATCGATATTAAAAAAATTGTGTAAAACTCTTTTAATTAAACATTTTAAAAACTTCTACACCATTTTCTATTGTTGTTCGAAAAAAATCAATTAAAAAATTCAAAGATTCCATTTGAAATTCGAAAAACAGTAATTAAAATTTGAACATTCCATTTGAAATTCCTAAAAGGTCAATTGAAATTCAAAGATTCCATTTGAAATTCGATAACATCAATTGTTACAATTGTTACGAATTCCAAATGGAATCTTCGAATTTCAATTGATCTTATTCGAAATTGAATTGATTTTTTTTTTGAATTACAGTAGAAAATGGCGTAGAATTATTTCAACCTGTAGAAGACTTCATTCATATAAAGTACGAATCATTAGGATTTCTTACACGCAAAGAAAAAATTCGTTTCTGCGAAACGAAATATTAGACAACTACAATTCTCGTTTGCCGGAACTGAAATTTCGTTTGTTGTGACAGAAACATATTCTGACTAAAATAAATTTCTGTCGTTGTAAACGAGAATTGTAGTTGTCTAAATTTTCGTTTCCCAGAAACGAATTTTTTCTTTGCGTGTAGCTATAAAGGTAATATTTCTTAGAAAAATATATATCATATATAATTGTTGTGGCTCTAATAAATTTTACAAAGTTATCATCATTCTATAACAACACGTTTTCATGGTGTTTAAATAAAAAACTAAATATTTTCAAATTTAAAACAATGACAACCCTAAAGTTTGAACACTTCTAATGCCTGTAAATGACCCTGAGCCCTTCTTATACTTATTTTGTTTCATTTCGTCGCTAGAGTACTTCTACAGCCTAGACACGGCGGACTGAATGTTACATGGATTAGCCTTGACAACTAGCCAAGAAACTTTACATCGTAACCCTTGACTTGTTGGACCAGTTTGCAAGCGAGCCAGCCAACGAGTAGTGAGCCATGACGATGTAAAAAAGGTTTGTAGGCGGTTTTTTTTTTTTTTGGTTTGAGACACTTCGAAACACGTTTTTCATAACAAGAAATTGAAAAAAACAAAGAAACGAAGAAAACCATTTGTAAAGCATTTCAAATGTGTTTTAGAAAAAAAAATAGATTTTACTTGTCAGCATTTTTTGTCTTGTCTTGTCTTGAACTAACTAACTTTGCCGGGTTTTCGTTTCGTTTTCATATTCGTCACTTCGGTTTTTGGTGGGTTTTGAATGGATTTTTATTTGTTTGACCTTCAATTTCAGTTTATAGTCCCCCAACCTCCCAACGAATGACTTCGTCATAGTATTAGACGTCGTAAATTTGTGCGATGTCTTTTCTATCTCTGGCATATCTCATCGAGAAAATCTTTTTAAAAATGCACACTCACTCGCTCGCCTCCATTTATGTTAAGGTTTTATATCTAACGAATGTTGTTGTCTTTGTATTTAATAGCAATATCTGTAATTTATAGCCGGCCACACTGGACAATAGTGTTCATATTTAATTTTATAGCGCTCATTTTTCTTTTATGTTGATTTTTTTTTTGTGGTGGTCTTTTTCAAATTTTATTTTTGTATACGGCAAATTACCAAAATAAATATTACTATTTATGTTTCCGTTTTATTTTTTAATAATTTGCATAAATTTAATACAATTATATTTGTTGTTGGTTGATAAAAATATCAGAACGGCTATTCAAATCATTGGGAAGGCATTGTAAAATATCATTTACATAAATCAATTATAGGTTTCGATTTACAGGGTCAAACCCAAAATTAAATTGAGTGGGAGAGCTTTGAAGGCTATAAATGACAGCTATGTAATATACATTTTGTAAAAGATAAGATGTTTGTACAAATTACTTAAAATTTGTTTTACTATTTTCTAATGTACATACATTACTAAATCAGATCATCTATAGAGAAGGCAATAAATTTAAATTTATCTGATGTGCACAGTTTTCACTTAATAAAAAAATAAAATTAACACAAAAACCTACTCAACAATGCAATATTTATTCTTATTTTTATAGCAGTGCTTTTTGCTGATAACTTCTAAACAATGCCACTCAACTTTTTGTTTGTCAATTAGTGTCAAGTTCATCCATTCATCCATCCATATTTTGTATAGAGAGATTGAATTGAATTGAAGTGTCTGATCTCACAAATGATTCATTATTAGAATATTTTCCTTTTGAGTTAAAATTCTTTAAAAGCAAAAAAATGCACTAAAAAATATAAAACAAAATCCACTTTTGTGTAGATAGATTATGACTCATAATCTATCTTTTTTCTTTCTCATACGAGTAATAATAATTTTTTTTTATTTTTATTTTCAATGAGCGAATAATAAATGTGGCCAATTATATTAAGGGGGATTGGCTTTGGCAATTGTGTATTTTCTTGTTTGCTATAGAGAAGGTGATGAGTGTTCTTAAATAAATAAATAAAAAAATATAATTTTGTTTTATGATCGCCGCCCGTCGTTTTATTCTATACAACTAATGATGCTGATGAACTTTCAGTAAACCTTGTTGCTATTTGTTTTTTTCTCTCTCGAAGTAAAAACTTATAATAATAATAACAATA
This sequence comes from Eudasyphora cyanicolor, assembly GCA_963930755.1. Taxonomy (NCBI): domain Eukaryota; kingdom Metazoa; phylum Arthropoda; class Insecta; order Diptera; family Muscidae; genus Eudasyphora; species Eudasyphora cyanicolor. Next base: position 51,425,521 of record OZ005736.1, on the reverse strand, counting down.
AACAAACAAGTCATAAATATACTATTTAAGTAAACTATTTAGTTTAAATAGTACAGGACTGCCTTAAGCTATTTCATGGTGGGTTTTATCTGCTACTAAAGTTTATTTTTAAATTGTATAATTCTATTTTATGGAAGAATTCTACTGTAGATAATTAAAGTAGCCTATTGTACAAACAAGTATCAGTATATAATTAATAAAATAGAATACTTGTTAGAAATTCAATCTCTAGCAACGACTTCGTATTCTTGGATTGGATAACCGATTGTTGTTTCAGACTGTGTTTAGTCCCTGTATAAGCTATCTCAAAGCTTTCCAGCCCTTTCAGTCATGCCACTCCCCACAACCGTGTAAAAAATCGTCAGCCCTCTCTCTCACAAAAATAATGTTATCGTAAATTATATTTATTCTTTAATACGACCAATAACATAAAATTTTGTTTAAATTGTATTTTTTTTCAAAATGTCCTCCAAATTGTATTTTTCTGCAAAATTTCGTTGAAATTGCATTTCTGTAAAAATTTTCTTTGGAATGAAATTTTTTCTACAAAATCTCGGCATGACGTCGGCATTAGCCGTTGACAAAACTACATTTGTTTTCGTGGTTCGCGATGCGAACCCAAGCAAAAAACAAAAATGTATTGGTATGAGAGTTTTAGTATGTTGACTTAGTTCGGCAAAATACGTGTTTGGTTAGCAGTTCTTGTTAAATTCAATTTACTGCTTCCATAAGTATTTCAGCTGATTTAAGTTAAAGACATACACTATTGCTACTGAATTCTGAAGATGATAGAGTGGTGTCTATCGAAACTGCAGTCAATTCTACCAAGCAATTAAAACTCTCTACCAATTTTTGTATTTGTTTCTATTACTTTTTTGGAATAGACAGAAAGTAAATGGAACATATGGACTCAGACCAAAAATAAATTCTGACTGAATAACAAAAGCACAGACCAACAATAAATAACAACAACACTTAATTTTTTCTAGAAAATTTTATGAAAATTGCCATTATATAGAAAATTTCATCATAATTAAATTTTCCTGGGCGCGTAGTTAGGTCGGTAGCATGCACGCTTATGAGTTTAGGGGTTGTGGGTTCGATTCCCACCGGAATCTCTGGTCTGTCTATGCAGAAATCTAGCTGTGGTCGTTGTGACCCGATTTTCCCTTGACCGTCATATGAAAATATACATTTACTTTGTATTGTAACTCATATAAATAAATAAAATAAATACAATTTTCTACAAAAGTTCGTTTAGTTACATTTTTTAGAATATACATAACGCCTTTTAAGAAAAATGTTGTTGAAGTCAAAATTTTCTGCAAAATTGCATTTCTTAAAAATTTCTACGAAATTACATTTTTCAGCACAATTTGTTGTAATTAAATTTTTTTAGAAAAATTTAATTTTGAATAAATGTACCACAAAAAAATTAAAACAAAAAATTGAATAATTTTTCTAGATAAATGTAATTTTTTATTATAAAAATGTATTACATTTTCTGGAAAAATTTAAGTTTGACGTAAATTTGCAGGAAAACAAAATTTTTAATTAAAAAAGTAATTTGGACGATTTTTTGAAAAATTTAAATTTAAAAAAAAAGTATTAAAAAATTAAATTTTAAAATAAATTTTTTCAGAAAATTTTAATTTTTGGAAAATAAATATTTCGACAATATTTTCTATAAAAATTCGATTTTTAGTAATTTTTTTATAAAAATTAAATTTTTCTGAATTGGTGAATACATATATGAATTGGTTTTAAGAAACTTTTTAATTTTAGGGTCACAGTGGGAAAAATATTAAATATGATACAGTTACAAAAGGTTAAAATGGTCCATATTTTTTTTAATTTCGTACTTTTAGCTGCACGTTTGGGGAAAAAAGATAAAAATGACAGCATTGTGCGAAGTTAGCTCTTGGAACATAACCCAGAAATTACATAGGGTTTTTCGTGATTTTGAACGAAAGTTGTATAAGGGTCAGAATTTTTAATATTAACCATGGAATTTTATTTTTGTCTAAAAAGTTTCTAAGTGATAAAATAAGATCGCTCTCTCATTTATTAAAAAATTAAAAAAATTTTAAAGGGTTTTGAAATGTTCTAAAATTAAAAAAAGAATTTTTGTGTTTTACTAAATTTTTATTTGTTCTTGAATAGCTGAACCGATTTTTACAAAGTTTATGTCGTTTAACAGGGTATATATCGGAACATTTTTGGTGGTTTTTTGGAACTTAAATTTAAAAAACTGCCCACCCTTCCATTTACAAATGTTCACTGAATATGCGAGACTCTCACAAATCCAAAATGTCTAAAATTGCCAGACCTCAGTATATCTGTCGTCCGTAACTTTTACAAATATTGAGTCCCCAAAAATGCGGTTACTGTTTTGCATATGTGAGAGTCTGTTTCTTTTTCAAAATTAAGCAAACTTTGTAAAAATCGGTTCAGCCGTTCAAAGCAATTATAAAATTCTTAAAACACAAAAAACCTTCTTCTTCATTTCTTAACATTTTAAAATCCCATAAAATGTTGAAAACCCAATATGTATTTTCAAAAAATAAATGATAGCGAGATCTTATTTTTGCCATTTCATTTTTTATAAACATTATAGTCAAAAATAAAATTAATAGGTTAATAATAAAAATTCTGACCTATAACTAATAACAGCACCAGAAAATAATTAAAAATTGGAGCTGAGGCGGATCGGGAAAAAGCTATTGAATAAATTTCTAGTCAAACAAAATTTATAAAATGTTAAAAAAAATATATCAGCAAGAGAATTTTGTATTTAAACTTACGACTTTAATATTTTATAACAGGTTATAAAAAAACTTACCTAAAAAGAGAAAAAGAAAATAACGTATTAATTAGGATTTTTTTTAAAAAGCTAAATATTAATATTACACGATCTGTTTATAACGTAGAATAAAACCAGTAAGGAAAGGCTTAAGTCGTGCGGGGCCGACTATAGAATACCCTACACCATTCTCGTAATATTGAATAACTCTGAAATATAAATTTTGTAATTCATGTATAGATTTTCTTCAAATTCGGCAATGTTGGTTCATGGATCAAGAAACTGTACCATTCTAAATTTCAAAACGATTGGATGTAAAATACAGCTTTTATAGGACAAAATGGCCAAATCGGACGAAACATATATGTGGGAGCTATAGCTAAATCTTAACCGAGTTTCTTCAAATTCGGTAGTGTTGGTTCATGGATCAAGAAACTCTACCATTCTAAATTTCAAAATAATTGGATGTAAAATACAGCTTCTACAGGACTAAAGAGCAAAATCGGACGAAACATATATATGGGAGCTATAGCTAAATCTTAACCGATATTCTTCAAATTCGGCAGTGTTGGTTCATGGATCAAGAAACTCTACCATTCTAAATTTCAAAACGATTGGATGTAAAATACAGCTTCTATAGGACTAAAGGGCCAAATCGGACGAAAGATATATATGGGAGCTATATCTAAATCTGAACCGATTTCAACCAAATTCAATAGCGATCTTAACAGCCGCGAACGATCGGAGTGAAATTGCGACCTGTAGTCGACGAACAACTTTACATGGACAGACGGACGGACGGACAGACATGCTTAAATCGTCTCAGCTAGTGATTCTGAGTCGATCGGTATACTTTAAGGTGGGTCTAGCTGTGTTATTTTCAGGTGTTACAAACATCTGCCGTGAAACAAACTTATAATACCCTGTACCACAGTGTGGTGTAGGGAATAAATACTATTTTGACATCTTCATTTATAAATGGCGCTGTAATTTATCGGACCATACAGAGCCATCTGTTGATCAATGTTTATAAACTAGAGTATAAAATTGATTTTTTACTGATGTCTCCTGACCGGAATGAAACTTGCACCAAGTTTAGTCCTATTGGATAGTAGTTATGACACCAAATTTCAACGAGATAGATTAACGACTGTCCGAGTTGGAGGGTGTTGAATTTTGGTCAAACGTCCTTTTTGCGCAGAGTCTTTTCGATAGCTTTTTCTGCAATCTTTTAAGGAAAATAAAAAAATCGCAAACAAATTTTTTGGGAGTTTTTTTTTTGCAATATTATTTTTTTTTTTACATTTTTGTGAAAACCAATGTTTTCATTTAGGTTTTTTTTTAAAACAAAGGTTATGTTATTTCCTTTAAGAAATACAACTTTTTAAATGATGCTTCAATCTTTCTCGGAATTTGTCGATGTTTTAAGAGGTTTTAATTGTAATTTATTAAAAGTTTCTCAAAAAATTTAATTTTCTCACAATGTCTTTTAAGCTATATTTGAAACCGCTGGTGGGAAGAAGAAATTATGTTAGAAATTATATTCAGGTTACCGGTATACAGTTAGTCCGACAAGCCATACTGGCAGCAATTCACTTAAAATTTAAATAGCAATAATTTAATTTAATTTAAAATAAGTTAGAGATAAATCATTAGACACTATTGGTCTATTGTTGAGTAATGGAAACATTCTCAGACCCTCTTGACTATCAATTGTTTATTTTAGTAACTCCTAGTGATCTAAAAATTGTACAGTTAAATTTTTCTGGTTTTTTCTAAATTTAAAGACAAATTTTTCTTTACCAAATTCTTTGTACGTAAATCTTTTTTATGCCAAGAAAAAGGTGAAAATAAAACAAAAAACAGTGAACATGTTACTTTATAGTCTCCTAAGTAACCAGTAAATGGAAGAATTAACTCCTTCAGCTATTTAAAACTTTAATTTTTTAACAACATTATATTTTTTTCACTATGATTTTTACTATGAAAATAAATCAGGCAAATTATTTCAGTTACTCTGAGAAATCTTAAATTTTCTGTCCGTTTACAATAAATGGAGAAAATTCAATAAAAATAACCAGGAAAAGTGCAGATAACGATTGTCTCCTTAACTACACATAGACAATTGGATTTTCCACTTCAATAAATATTTACTGGAATTTTCTCATGGATGGGAAAATATTACTTAAACGTTTTGAGACAAGCTCTGCCGTTGAGAAGTTGAGTTGCATTTAATAAAGAACGAAGAATTTACAGACATTGTCCTCCACGAATGGTAGATAATTTCTGGTGAAATTGTTTATCCGGGAAAAGGTTAAGAAAAAAAGAATAAACAATATTGAAATTGAATGAAATTCAAACTAAAGTCCAATACGGACCTATGTTTTATTTTACTCTCTTTCTGTTTCAATTTCCTGGGATTCTTTTTGTTTTATTTGGAAATTGGAAATTGATCGGCAAAGAGCTGGAGGTTTGTCTACCAATCTCCAGGTTGGAGCTATCGCATCTATATGAAACCTCCGACCAGTGATGTTTACTGCCACAAAACCCCACCAGCAGATTCTCCCCAGAGCAATGTACTCAACTCTACGCTATGACATTGTGTGGCCAAACAGCGGTGGGTAAAGCTCCATCAAAGGAGTCATTCCATGGGGTGGGGCTGTAGAACATGAAGTTTGCTGCTGTTGCTGGCTTTTAAAAATGCAATTGTAGAGAATTTTATTCCATTATCTTCATCTGTTGGCCTAACCGAGGGTGTGGCGGTGGAGGTGCCAGTGGCAGTGGTGGCGTTGCACCCACTCACCAGTTTTCCTTGACTGGAGTTGGTTTTCATACAATTCATTGTTGCAAGTTCCAGTGGTGGTGCAACAACTGCAGATGTTGAGTTGCACAACCAGCGAACGTAACTGGAAATTAGATTCCAATGGATTTTCGCAACACTGCAGTTTTGTTAGATGAGAGCTGTTCCTCTGGTCTTCCTCCTCCATTGGAGGAGTTATGTGACTTGGTTGGCAAATAAAGGTTTAGTGGTTAGCTGAAGAGCTGCCAGCAGTCAACGGGACATGGTCCAGGTAATCGAGTGTTGTAATGGATTTGTAAAAAGAATTTCAATGTTGCAGACACATGTGTTTGCGGCTTGCATGAGATAGGATACATTTTGTTAGAGGTTAAATCCACGGATAGAAACCAGACCATTAATTTGTGGCTTTAAATCAAATTAATCTGTGGGAAGTGAAGGCTGCTCATTAACAGCTGTCATTGTTTTTGAAGGAATTGAGAATAAAAAACTTGTTCATTTTAAACTTATTCTAAAGCTTGAAAAAATCCTTAAAATTAAGAAAAAATGTCTCAGTGTAATGAATAATTATTTATTATGTCCATTTATCATTTGAGCTTCTGTAATTCAGCACAAAGACGCCCCCACCTCTCTGTATTCCTCAATTAAAGATATTTAATACTTAAATGGCCTCCACACACACACACACGATTCCTATTTCCGTTTCCTATGACTATACATTACATTGACTCAGATGACCTGTTTGAAATCGTTGCTTCCTTTTCAAAATGTTGCTGAGCATTTTTACTTCCTTTCTGTTCTCAATGATGGCTTTCTATATTTTATTCTGTTGGTTTGTTTGTTGTTATTAATATTTTCTTTTTTTTGCACATTTTCTTATTTCATATTTTTTCTTTTGTCCGAGAGAAAAAAAAGGAAGGAAAAGCCTATTTGTAATATGAGTACGTCGCACTGATATCAAGATGTGAGTATGTCCTCCCCTGAGCCCCCCCCCCCCCTTCTATTTCTGGCGAAGTCCCATTATTCAATGTCAAAACCACGTAATGGTCCATTATGGAATGGCTTAGTTTGCCAACGACACGAATGAGCCAGACATCAATCTTATATCAACATTTTTTGTGTGCAAATTTATTAGTAGTCATACTATGTATATGCAGATGTATTATAAATGGAGAAAGCAGTGGACTAAGAAGACTTTGTGAAATGCTACAGTCAAGTAAAAGAAAAATGGTTTTTTTTTAAATTTCACTATTTTCTTTCTGGTTATTTTTTATATTTTATTTATATATTTATATGAATTAGAATACAAAGTAAATTTATATTCTAATTTTTAGGTCCGGGGAAAGGCCGGGTTACAAAGACCATATGGCTAAATGTTTGCAGCGACAGACCAGAGCCTCTGGTGGGAATCGAACCCACGCCCCCAAACTCATAGGCGAGTACGCTACCAACTCGCCTACTGGGGTGCTCATTATTTTTTTTATATATAGTGGTTTCATGTCTAGTGAGTGAATTTTTAAAACTGATGTTTTCGGATCGGATGAAACGTTCACCAAGTTTAGTTTCATTGGATAGTAGTTACGACACAAAATCAACCAGATCGGTCAAGGACGAGTTGGAGGGTATTGAATTTTGACATTTTTTTTTACCTATTGTATTTAGAAAATTTTGCCCAAAGTGTTTTCGATAGCTTTTTCTTCAATCTTCTTAAGAAAATAAAAAAAAATCACATAAATATTTTTTTATTTTTTTTGTGGAACTAAAAATATTTTTGTAATTTGAGTAAAAAGGCATATTTCTTTTTCTTCATTCTTCTTATGAAAATAAAAAATGCGCAAAAATATTTTTTTGTGATTTTTTTTGTGGAACTAAAAATATTTTTGTAATTTTAGTAAAAACTCATATTTTATATTATTTTTTTTTTTGCTCAAAAGAAAGCATAGGTCATTTATTTAAGAGTTTTATGGTCTATTAGTGCGATGGGACTTATATATCTATCAAAAAATATAAGGAGAGCCATATATGTTATCAGAACTCTAGAACCATTTACACTAAATTTGGTCTACGGCAGCTCAGTGGTTAGTGCATTAGACGTGGATCCCGAAGGTGCTGGGTTCAATTCCCAGCCAGGGCACTGGAAAAATTTAACATCAACATTACATGATTTCATCATAATTCGAATTTCTGCAGCTAAAAATAACTCACCGGTCGCACTACCACTACAACAACATCTGATCACCCAAGTCAACAGGAAAGCTAAAAATAGACATAGCATCATGACGACTATTAACAGAAATGCAGCGCTTCTAGTGGATAATAGAAGCGGTTACACTCAAATAACATCCATTCCCTGAAATTAACAGACGAATGTTAATTTACAGCCGGACAACATTGAGTAGATAGACTTAAGGATTATCAACTCAGCTTCTCCAAGCTGCTACTACAACAACAACAACTAATTGGTTCAGGAAAGTTTTAAATAATCCTAAATTAAGTATCCTTCATATTTTAATATCATTTTTTCATCCCATCAGCGGTTTCAAGATATTGCGAAAAAATTAAAGTTTTCATAATTTTTTTGATGTTCTTAAAAACATCAAAAAATTCACAATTATTATATTTTTATTATTTTATGGAAAATCAATGCATAATTTAAAAAACGGCCTCATAGAGAGATTTTAAAAAATAAAAAAAAATACTAGAATTTTCTGAACATTTTGCAATAACTTGATACCTATGGTATGGAAGATAGCTATGAAACCGTTGATGGGATGATAAAAATAAATTAGAAGAAGATGAAGGCTACTTAATTTAGGATTATTTAAAGCTTTCCTGAACAAATTACGATAAATGGTTCTGCAGTTATGCTAAAATATATGGTTCAACCTCTATTTTTTAGATGTTTATCTTTAACTAGCTGGACCCGGTCCACTTCGTTGCCCCATATTTCCGATCCCGTCCATTTTTGGACCACTGACGTAGACTGCCAGCAGAACTGCAGTGGAACAAACACACAAACAAACGATTTGCCACTCCCACATTTTCCCCGCCCACAACACACGATTTTGTGACCCAATTCTGAGAATTGGACGTGAAAGTAGCCCCAAAAATAAGAACTTCTGCTCAATTAATAATTTTTTTGCACCTTGCCCACAAAGTCATAAAATATCTGTCTGTAAAATATTGAAATATACGTTTACGTATAAAACAGAACATTAGAACAGAACATTATTGCGATTTTTAAGGCACTGGATGCACTTTTTTCGGGTAGGTTTGTTCTGCATTTTTTCTCCTATTCAATATCTACAACTTAGCTTCAGACACAAAAGAGATATTCAGTACGGTATACCGAAAAAAAATATAGAAAAAGTGCTAAAAGTCCACCTTGAGCAAAAAAAAAATCGTATGGCCATTAAATTATTATTTGAGCCAACTTGACTTTTTTTGGGGCTACTTTCACGTCCAATTCTCAGAACTGACTCCCAAAGTAATGAGCTGAAAAATTCTGCACTGTGTTATGTACCGAATTTATTTCTTTTACGATCCATAGTTCGTGAGATGTTACAAACTTAATACGAGGGCGGACCCAAAATTAGCCGACGCAAGGCGCCACATTGTTTAGTTTTTTTGAGCACTCAAAAGTAAATGATCTCAGTAAATTTGTAACCATGGTAAAAATCGGTCATCATTATGTAATACAACACTTCAATTTGAAAGGTCTCAAGGCCGGGTTAGGCAAACTTAACCGTAATTTAACTTTAGCGCCGCACAGTGGAATATTTTCACACAAGACGCGGCAAAAATTAGAAGGAGTTGAGCTAGGGCTTTGAAATTTCGTACATATCATTTATTTCGCCAAATTAGCTAAAAACCAATTTTTTGTTGATATCCGCCCATAACCACGCCATCCTCCCACATAACCTAAAATTAAAAATGTTAGTATTTTTCACAATTTCACATTTATATTAATACAAATCGCTGGAAGAGATTGTATTTGAGTCCTCAATTATATAAAATTTACAAGTGCCACGCCCAACGCCAATTTATCAATTTAAATTTTATACGATGTTCGAATTTACAGGATAATTGTGCATAAAATGCTTTGTATCTTCTGATCGGTGTAAAGCAGTACATACAACTAAGTACATAACTAAAGCGTAAAATATTAGCTCAACATATTCAAAAACATCATTATGCAATGCGTTTACAGTTTCTTGTCAATTAATCAATCATTACAACTATCCAGAAAAAAACAACATGGATTTAGCAATGTGTTCATTAATAATACATCATTTTTAAAGCATACTTTTAGGAATATGAGGAAAGGACACACAAATAAATTGTAGTCACAATCATAAATTTTTTGAACCTTTAAATATATTATAAACACAAATACCAATTACAGCATTGTTGAATTGTCATTCGTTTTATATTATACTAGGATATGGACCATTTTTATGGGAAATGTCAAAAGGGTTTTGCCAACGACAATCTTTAGTTTGCCCCTTAAGGTATGATTTTAGAAATATGTTCAACACACAGTAACATTGAGTAAAGAATGTGAATTTTGGGTTGTTTTTTGCCGACTAAGTTTTACCATTTCTGTAATTAAATTAACATAGGCAGATATAGGCAGAATTTTCTTTTTGCAATGGTTAACTGAGAACCTAGTTTATCAATTTTTGTTAATGCCAAGACCTCGGTCGGCCTCGCGATTATAGTTTTATCCTGAAGAAAATGAAACACCCTGAATTTTGGCAACTTGCAGGTAAACCGCTGCATAAAAAGGAAAATGAAAACATAATAATAGTTTTTTTAATGCAAAATGATACTTCAAAAGGTTCTGAATTATATGAATTAAACGAAGTTCCAATGCGTTTCATTGTTTCGGAGATATGGGCTTACAAAATACTCTCTAAAATGATAAACTTTGAAACCATTTTAACATTTATGAATTTTAAATGCTTGTACAGCAAGATTTCGCCAAGTTATCGCCAAAACCTTTTAAAATATAGTTAATTGGAATGTTCTTTATAGATTGGAATCAAATATGCAGAGATTGGAGCTCATGAAAATTAGGAGTTTTTGCCGCTCATAATACACTGTGCGCCGCCTTAACGTTGACCGCTGGAGAAATTATTCAAAACTTGAAAAACGTGCTGTACAACTCAGACATTCACAACAAAAATAGCAACAAATTAATTTATTTGCTACTAATTTATCATGTCATTGTTTATTTATCATTACTTTTCAAAAGTTTCGCATAAATTTATTCTTTTTTTTTATTATTGTACTACTTTTCTTTGCAAATACACGAAAACGTACCATCCAAATCAAATTTCATTTCAGATTCAGACATCTGTTTACGTTTCCTTTGGCTAATCGTTTACACTGATTTCCATACGTCAGATTGTATCAGCTGATTCGTTACGCTACGGGGGCGTTACGGTTACGTTTGCCTAATCTAGCCTTCAGTCCAACCAATATCAAAACCGGGTTGTACTTTGGGGGACCCTGCTCTTTCGTTTACAACTATTCAATGCTGTATGGCAGTGTTTAAACGAGGCCGTATGAGATGCCAAGACGAACACCGGAATGGTCGACCAATTAAAGGTGTCTACACCAGAAATTGTTAAAAAATGATATCGGATGACCGTCGGTTAAAGGTTCTTGAGCTAGCTGAAGTCATAAGTATTTCACAAAGTGCTATACATCGCATATTTAATGAAAATTTGATGAACAGGAAGATGTGAGCAAGATGGGTGCCACGTTTGCTCACAATCATACAAATGCACCAGTTCACATATTGTGATAGCCAAAATCAATGAATTCATGTTTGAATTGCTTCAGCATGCAGCTTATTCGCCAGATTTCGGATTATTCTTTGTTTCCAAACTTGAAAAAATGACTCGGCGGAAAAAGATTTGCCAGCAATGAAGTTAGAGGTGATGGCTTTTTTCAGGAGCTAGACAGTTGCGTACTATAAACAGAGTATCGAAGCTATTGAAAATCACAGGAAAAAGTGTATCGAGCTAAAAGGAGATTATATAGAGAAATATAGACAAAAAATTCCAAAATTTGTTGTGTTCACTTTAAAATACTAAAAAAAAACATCGTTAATTGTAGTTTTTGTCTGACGCAATTACGAAAAAATTGTCTTACCAGCTGGCCCTGCAGATATTGTTTCATCCCATCCAGTACGTATAATAGCGCCCCTGTGTTTCCAAAACAACTGCGGATAATTTGTGCACTTTTGTAAGTAATTACTTTATTTCCAAATAATTCTACAGCAGCACCACACATACCTTTTCAGCAGGTTAGTAAGGGAAATATGCAGAATGATTTCCTTACAAAAACCTGTTGATAACGCCAAACCTCTCGGAAGGAGAAACCGATCGCCTGAAATCTTCTGAATTCTTATATCTCCAATTTATTGGAGAAGGATATAGATCATTAGCTACGGCCCACAACTTTAACACATCGAAGGAGTGACCTAAGACCCAATGTATGTTCGGCGGAAATCCCTTTAAGGACATTTTTAGTCATTTGAACAATGTCCGTCTGGCTGGTATGCACGATAACTCTCGAGAGTAGAGTCGTATTAACTTCAAATTTGGTATGTGACAATATTTTTTCTATCTCAGGCTAAGTTCGAAGATGGGCAATATTGGCCCACTAATTCTAGTACCTCCCACACTAAAGGTTAAAATTTAATGAAATATTCTTTCTCAAACAAGTTATATACTTATTATTTTCGTATCCGTATTTTTCCGTGTAGGGTATCATCTACAAATCACTCTTATCATTCCCTCGCTTAAATCGAATGATCGCAACGAAGACGACGTTGATGATGCCGATGTTTCGCGTGTGATTATATACGCCTAAGAAGACTTGAGTGACTATTAATAGCAATTTCCGGATTTCATATCTTGTCCCATTAATTAGCAAATCTTGTCTGGCATCTTTGTGATCTGTTTTGAGCTCGTGTGTGCGTTCATTTTCATTCATCGTTTCAGCGGATAGTTTTTAGATTGTCATAGAAACTGTCAGTGATTATGATACATCGTTAGCAACAAAATGTGCTATTTCCTAAGAATTTTTTAATTGAACTGGTTTTTGGGGACTTTTTATGATAGCAAAGGCATTCATTGGCAATTCATACTCGTATAGGTAAAATAATGCTTATAACTATTAAATTACAATTAAAAATATTATCATTAAAAAGCCTTAGATTCAAAGATATTTTGGCATTTATTTTAGTATAAAATGTTACAATTTACTCAAATTTCGAATGCATATACGAGGGCGGTGCCAAAATTAGCTGATCTACCAAAGAAAACACAACAAATTTGGGAACATTTTTCTTAATTTCTCAACATATTTTTTTTTTAGCTCGATACGCTTTTTCCATCGATTCTCAATAGCTTCGATACCCTTTTTGTAGTAAGAACTATCCAGCTCCTGAAATTTGTCACCAACCGCAACCTTCACCTTTTCTTTGCTGGCAAATCTTTTTCCGCCGAGCCATTTTTTCAAGTTTGGAAGCAAAAAATAATCCGAGGGAGATAAATTTGGCGAATAATGTACGTGCTGAGCAATTCTAACTTTAATTCATTGATTTTAACCATCGTGCAGTTTGCTCACAATCAAGACAATGTGACCTGGAGCATTGTCTTCATTGTGAGCAAACGTGGCACCCATCTTGCGCACAAATATCTCATCATCTAATTTTCCGTCAATATGCGATGTATAGAACTTTTTAAAATGCCTATGACTTCAGACAGCTTACGAACCTTCAATCGACGGTCATGGAATACCATTTTGTGGATTCTTTAACCATTTCTGGCGTGGACACCTCAATTGGTCGACCCCCAGGGGGTTTGTCTTGGCAGCTCGTTTAAACTCTGCCACCCAATATGCTATAGTTGTAAACGAAGGGGCAGACTCCCCCAAAACTAACCAGCAAAAATTTAAAACATATGTTTTAGAAGGTTGACACTTTTCTCGGAAGTATTTATACCCTACACCACACTGTGGTACAGGGTATTATAAGTTTGTTTCACGGCAGATGTTTGTAACACCTGAAAATAACACAGCTAGACCCACCTTAAAGTATACCGATCGACTCAGAATCACTAGCTGAGTCGATTTAAGCATGTCCGTTCGTCCGTCTGTCCATGTAAAGTTGTTCGTCGACTACAGGTCGCAATTTCACTCCGATCGTTCTGAAATTTTGCAGTTTAGAGTATTTCGCAGCTGTTAAGATCGCTATTGAATTTGGTTGAAATCGGTTCAGATTTAGCTATAGCTCCCATATATATGTTTCGTCCGATTTGGCCCTTTAGTCCTATAGAAGCTATATTTTACATCCAATCGTTTTGAAATTTAGAATGGTAGAGTTTCTTGATCCATGATCCAACATTGCCGAATTTGAAGAAAATCGGTTAAGATTTAGCGATAGCTCCCATATATATGTTTCGTCCGATTTTGCTCTTTAGTCCTGTTGAAGCTGTATTTTACATCCAATCCTTTTGAAATTTAGAATGGTAGAGTTTCTTGATCCATGAACCAACACTACCGAATTTGAAGAAAATCGGTTAAGATTTAGCTATAGCTCCCATATATATGTTTCGTCCGATTTGGCCCTTTAGTTCTATAGAAGCTGTATTTTACATCCAATCATTTTGAAATTTAGAATGGTAGAGTTTCTTGATCCATGAACCAACATTGCCGAATTTGAAAAAAATCGGTAAAGATTTAGCTATAGCTCCCATATATATGTTTCATCCGATTTGGCTCTTTAGATCCAATCGTTTTTATACCCTACACCACACTGTGGTACAGGGTATTATTTAAGTATAAAATTTCCCAAAAGTAAATTTATGTAAACAATTTATATATGAATTACAAAATTTATATATCAGAGTTATTCAATATTACGAGAGTGGTGTAGGGTATTATATAGTCGGCCCCGCCCGACTTTAGCCTTTCCTTACTGGTTTTTTTCTAACTACTACTACTGCTATATCAGGTCGGCTAATTTTGGGACCGCCCTCGTATGTGAAGTCGCTCGACAATTGAACACCTGACCATTCGACGAGTTATTGGCGAAATACGGGCGCAAGTGTGAAAATTCGGGTTGCAGATTGTACTATGAAGGCGCCAATCGTGTCGACCACATGGCAATAATCATATTTCAACATTAATGCCATACAGTTATCTATTCAATAGAGCCAGTTCAATTGATATTACACAAACGACAGTTATAACTGAATTTTTCTGAAACTTTCAAAACATCCCTGATTGTACTCTAAAAACGAAAAACAAATCTTTCCAAAGGAATGAAATTATAATATTTTAAATCCGCATTTGCTGTAAAAGAAATTTTCGTTTGTGGGAACTAAAAATTTTTTCGCCCCAACTATTTTTTCTCTTGTCGAAAATATAAAATTTTTCTTTGCGTGTAGTTCCTCCGCCTACCTATTTTTAGCACTTAAATCTCTGCTACAGTTGTAGTTTTCACTTCACAGCAGGAGAATTTATGGCATAATTCTTTCATTGGAGCTATTAACTTGTCGACAACAAGTAATATGACGTAATTGTCTGGCTTCATTTTAGCAATTTTGCGCTATTTCTACTTTATTCATAAGACAAGAAATATCTTTTTTTGCTACTTTTTTATTTTAATACAGTTTGGAAAATTGAAAAAAAAAAATAATAAAATTCCTAAGAAAGAAAAAATAAAACATATGTTGAAGTAAATATTGAATAATTTATAGGAAAATATTCATATGTACAAACCAAGCAACAGAATTGTAAGACCCCCCAACCAGTTTACTGCGTTTTTTTCTGTGGTATACATTTTTGATTTCTATTAAACAAAATCAAGTATTTGTTAGAAACCCAAAAATGTGTTATAAAGTAACAAGCAAAAGTAAAACCAAATCAAACAAATGTTCATGACCCTGAAAATTACAATAAAATTCAATTTTCAAGATTATCTTTGTTACAAGTTGGGAAATTGAAATTGAAATCAAAAAAAAGATTTCTTAGAATAATATTTTGTGTTTATTTCAAACGTCTGTTAGTAAGTCTTCAATAGACGATTTTTTCTTCATAATCATTCTTCAACTTTTTCAAGTACTTTGCACTTTGCAGCACTTTAAGATGATTCGGGTAAAGGCATAAATGTATCCACACGTACCCGACTCGTCTCTGTCTCTCTCGACATCCAAGTGCCACTGATGATGAGGTTGAGGGGTACACTCTACTTTTGATGCCACTGCTACTGGCTGCTGCTGTTTTATGTCTGTCTGTCGAAATGCCACTTGTTCAAAAATTCACAAAACAGACATTTCTTTGCTGCTGTTATAGAATTGGATGTAGTTACTCGAGGTACACAGAAAAAAACATTAAGGGCCTTCATCATAATAATTAATTTGAATAAGACCCTAAAAAACTAAATTATGTAAGTACAACTTTCCATATTTAAGCAAAAGACAACTTGCTTAAAATCAAGTAAATTATCTTAATGTTAAGTACTTTATTTTTTGAGTATAAATTTACATTATTGCTTTTGAGTTAAAAGCAATTAAAATTTTAAATATCTAAGTTTATTTCCTATTTAAATGCCACAGACCTTGATATGTTCAATGTAGAGTGAGGATATAAAAACTGAACGCAGAAAATACTACCAATAGTGTACGGCAAGTAATTATTATGCTAATGGTCATAAGAACGTAATCAAATCGGAAAGGGATGTGTTTATAAATCAGAAATGTTCTTCAAATTTTTTACATTTTTAGACGAAATCGATGGGGGAAATTATTTTAAAATTTTATTGAAAACACGAAAGTATTTCAAGCAAATAAATGAATATTTTGTGTGATTGATACTCGTATGTCACCACCAGAGACCTGAAATAGTAATGAGAAATTTGTAACAAGTTTAACAATTTTTTTTCAAGTTATTCTAGAAGCTCACACGCAAATTAAAAAGTATTCCACAGGAAAGAAGTAAGTATATTCCATAATTAAAATAAAGACAAAGACAATTTTTTCCCAATATTAAGTAAATTGTCTTCAGTTTAAGTACGCAAAGTAAATTGACTTTTCGATATCCCCATTCTAAACTATGCTAAGTACAAAAAGGTAGTTTTTCAGGAGAGGCGTTCAAAGTTTAAGGATTTTTTATATTTGTGTGGAATTTCTTTATGATGGAAATCGAATGATCTGTACTGTTGTGAATAAAATTTGAATGGATTGACGGATAAACACTTAATTTTGGCTGAATATAATTTGGAATATTTAGAAATTAAAAATGCAATCTCCCTAAAAACATGCTAAGTCGACTTAACATGTTTCAGGAGGTATCGTTTTGTTTAACTATGAATTCTATTTGGAGATTTAAGACTTGTATTACGTTTGGCCCAACAGTTAGTATATTTATACTAAAGATGCTTTTCCTAATATTAAGTAAATTTAATTCAGCATAAGTAAGTATATAAAGTAAATGATCTTTAGTTAAAGTATAAAATCTACTAGGAGATTTTATAATTTTATAACATTTATCCAAAACGTAATTAAGTATATACTCAAAATGATTTATTTAGTATTACGACACTTTTCCCAATGTTAAATAAATTTTCTTCTCTTTAAGTACGCAAAGTAATTAGTCTTTGGTTTAACTACGTATTTTTTTTTTGAGATTTTAAACTTGTATTTCATTTGGCTCAATAGTTAGTTTACTTATACTAAAGACAATTTATTTCATATTAATAAATATTTGCAATATTAAGTAAATTGTCTTCATTTTAAGGATATAAAGAAAATATTTTTAGTTTAGGTATGAAAAGATTTAATACTTTTATTGATGCAATAGTATTTAAGTATACTTGTACTTAAAATAATTTACTTAATTTTAAAATAATTTTCCTAATATTAGGTAAATTGTCTTCAACTTAACTATGGTATGAACTTAGATATTTAAAATGGTAACTTAATATTAAGAAACGTATTTCAAGTTTTTTTAAGTATAGGTAAACTTCGTTACCATAAATCAAGAGACTAAAATTTTTAAATATCTAACTACATACTTAAATTGAAGACAATTTACTTAATATTAGGAAAATTATCTTAAAATGAATTAAATAATTTTAAGTATAAGTATACTTAACTAAAAAAATAGTATTAATATCTATGTACTTTTCATAACTAAACTAAAAATCGTCTCTTATATATTTAAAATAAAGACAATTTACTAAGTATTGGAAATATTTATTAATACTAAATAAATTGTCTTCAATATAAATATAGTAAATATTGATCAAATTGAAATACAAGTTTTAAATCTTTGCGTTCTTAAAATGAAGACAATTTTATTTAATATTGGGAAAAGTATCGTAATATTAAGTAAATCATTTTAGGTATAAGTCTACATAATTACATATGAGCTAAATGTAGTAAAATTATTAAATCTCTTAGTACATTTTATACTCTAACTAAAGACCACTTACTTAATATACTTATACTGAAGAAAATTTACTTAATATTAGGAAAAGCATCTTGATATTACGTAAATTATTCTCAGTATTAAAAAAAAACATACGAACTATTGAGACAAATGTATTACTATGTAGTTTTAAATATCAAAGTATATTTCATGCTTATACTAAAGACAATTTACTGTATATACTTAAACTGAAGACAATTTGCCTAAGGTTAGGGCGAGTATCTTAATATTAAGTAAATTGTTTTAAGTAAAAGTATACTTGTATATAAATGTAATAAAATTATAAAATCTCTAAGTATATTTTATACATTAACTAAAGGGCATTTGCCTTATATACTTAAAATAAAGACAATATATTTAATATTAGAAAAAACACCTTAATATTTTAAGTAAATTATCGTAAATAAATATACTAAGTACTGTTCGAAATGAAATACTAGTTTAAAGTATACAAGTATATGTCATACATAAACTAAAGCAATTTACTTTGTGTACTTAATCCGAAGACAATTCAGATATTATATATAAGGAAACATATTTTCATATTAAGTACATCATTTTAAGTATAAGTATAGTTAATTAATTAGCGACAAATGTAATAAAAGTATTAAATCTCTAAATACATTGCATACATTCATATATACTTTTATACTGAATCTAAAGATCATTTACTTTATATACTTAAAATGAGGAAAATTTACTTAATATTGGGAACATTATCTATATATCAAGTAAATTATTCTCAGTATAAATATACTAACAATTGAGCCAAACATTCAAAGATACTTCATAGTCAAAAGAAAAATTACTTTGTATACTTAAACTAAAGACAATTTACTTAATATTGGGAAAAATCTGATAATTACATTTGTAACGGGTGGACCAAGTAGAGATACTTTTTTCAATAGCCTTTTTTTGACAGATCACGTGTGAGTCGTGTCATGCTGTCATGTTATTTTTGTTAAGTATTGTTTGGCATTTCATAATGGAAAGACTTACACCTGGACAACGTTTACAAATCGTTCAACTTTATTACGAAAATTCACCTTATGTGAGCAATGTGTTTCGTGCACTTCGCTCAACTTATGGTCAACATAATCGAGTCATCGAAAATTGGACTCAACGGATGGACCATCTGAGACGTAGCCGAGGCCAACTTTTGATAGACATAATCTTCAAAAAATAAATGCCAAAGAATGTTCTTTCAAATGATAATAAACATTCCCCATTCAATTTGAATGTTCTGTTTTTTTTTCTTTAAAAAAGTAGGGAACTTCGAAATGGATCACCTCGTAGATATTTTTAAAATCGGTCTTATTCTTAAAATATTATATTTACACTGAAAAAATTTTGTCTTTGATTTGGCCTCAAGGACAGTGTAACCTTAAAATGCGTATATTTTGTACTTACATTTAAGATAACATAATTGTTGCTAAGTAAATATTCTTTAACTTAAATATGAAATGTCCTTACACTAATGTTATATTGGTTTTGGAGCCAAATCACTGCAATTGTCTTTAATATTAGGATAATGTTTCTCAGTGTAATATTAAAAAAAAGTTTACTTATATTAAGTGCTTTTTCTTGGGTTTAAGTACGGAATGTTTGTATTTAAAGTTGTTTTTGCTATCTGATTATTGGGAAAAAGTAGTTAATTCTAAGAATTAGGACACTGTCCTTAATAAATATTAAGTACGGATATTAAAGGAAAGATTTCAGCATTAAGCACATGAGTCAAAATTAACGGTAACTGGGAAAATTAAGTTAATTCTAAACAGATGTCTCCAAACACGTCATAGTCTTTAAAATAAGAACAATACATACTTAAAATTAAGACAATATCTTAAATAAATATTAAGTATGCATTTTCCTTATTTTAAAAATTACGATATCTTTGAAGCATGATCTTTAATATTTAATTTTTTTTAAAAAAATCAATATCAATTTCTTTAAATTTTTTAGTGTTCTCATAAAATCTTTTACAATAATTACATTTGTTTCAGGTTTCAAAATCAATTTATGTTAAAATATGAACAATATATACTTTAAATTAAGACAATTTCTTTAATAAATATTAAGTACACATTTTTCCTTATTTTAAAGATTACGATATCACTGAAGCAGAATCTTTAACATTAAGTATTTTTTCATTTCATTTTCAAAATTAATGTAAATTTCTATAATTTTTTTCAGTGTTCTCTTAGCTTAGGTTTGCAATATGACATTTCTTACAGAACCTTGGGCTCTGGAGGAGTAGTCGGCAAAGGCAGAGAGAGACAGACTTCTCCGACCATCTCTCCAATCAGACACAACTGTTTTGAAGTTAAGCACACACATTTACGACGAGAAAGTAATAAAATAATAATCACTTCTTCAGTAATGGTTATGGTAGACACTTGTTTCTTTACTTGACGGCGCTGCATTTTTCCAGTAATAGGAATGTATTTACACTCAGAGAATAAATGCAATTAAAATTTCTATCAAAATCGGCATAACTTTACATTATGAAATGCGATAAGTTGACTTGTTTGTAGTTTGCAAGAAATTAACAAGACAAATTTCTTAAAAAATTAATGTAAATTAACCATATCGAAGGACCCTTTCTTACAGAAGTATTCTCTGAGTACTAAAATGCATCATGCACTGCAAAAGTGCCTTACAATTAAAGAAAACTGCATAGATTTGGTACCAAAGACAATAATATATTAATATAAGAACTTTTCATCATTAAGGTAAAGAACATTTACTTAATACCAATTAATTTATC
This sequence comes from Eudasyphora cyanicolor, assembly GCA_963930755.1. Taxonomy (NCBI): domain Eukaryota; kingdom Metazoa; phylum Arthropoda; class Insecta; order Diptera; family Muscidae; genus Eudasyphora; species Eudasyphora cyanicolor. Next base: position 51,404,644 of record OZ005736.1, on the reverse strand, counting down.
TAAAATTTAAGTACAAATGGACTTATTTCATGATGTTTCTATCTTTGCCGCTAAATCAAAGCCAACGTTTTTTCAGAGCATGCGTTTAATTTATAGAATGCTTTTCTTTTACAATCTTCTAATTCTAGTTTGTATCATCAAAGAACAACTATGAGACCAATTGTCAATTTTTCGACCTCTGGGAGTAAGAAAAGTAATCTGTTAAAGAAATCACATCTTTACGTTTTCCTAGTAACTAGAGTGTGGTTAAGTAGAAAATATACTAAATTGAGCAGAGAAATTATGAATCACTTAAAAAGTTACATTATAAATGCAATTGACAGTTGTTCCCAAGATTTCTGTCTATGAACTGGTTACTTTATTGTCTACTAGGAACTAGTATTTGGAAATATCAACGTTTTCAGCATTATCCTCAATTGTAAACTATATTAAATGTTCAAATTATTATCTACACCTATACTAACGATGATATTTCTTCCGGTGTAGTTGATTAAATTGTCTCTGCACTTTGTAGCATATTTGCACTTTACTCTTCGGGCATGTGCGAGTAATGTGATACAATTTCAACATCATTAAGCTCAGGAAATGCTGCAGTCGTCGTCACAGCTCGAGTCTCCCTCTACCTTCAGAGACTAATTCTCAAACCTCAAAATCCCAGCAGACGTAAAGACGAAAAATTAAAAGAATAAAAGAAAAACAAAATATTGCTGATTCTTTTGAGATTTGAGCAGACACAAGTGTAAGTACCAAAAATTACGAAATTACAAAATGCGGTGACTAAAATTTTGGCAATATTGTTAATATTAGAATGAGTGGTACACTAAAAGAATAGTGTCCCAACATTAAAGAAAATATCATTGATTTGACATCAAACATAAAAAGTATTAAGAATAGGCATTTCATTCACACTTAAACTATAGAACATTTTTTTAATACCAACTGATTGTTTTATCTTAAATGTAAGTACAAAAAAGATGTAATAATATTAAAGACAATAGCATAGAAATGGCACCAAATAAAATACAACATTAAGTTTAAGGAAAATTCTTACTTAAAATAAAAACAATTTTCTTATAACTAATAATATTATCTTTAATTTTTTATTATTTACGTAAACCATGGACTTATTTTAATATTTTGCTGTGTTTGGCGCCAAATCAATGTCGACGTGTTTTTCAATGCATATTTATAAAACTGCATTAAGGGAAATAAATGCATAACAAAAACAAAACGTAATAAATATTATTGTTGTTTATTAAACATTAGTAAACCATTTTGTTTTTTTTATATTGTTAGACAAAAACGTCATTTACGATTTACAACATTTCCTTTCGAATACAAAATTACGTGATTGTGTCATTTTTTCTTTAATGCAAAAATGATCTCATTACAGCAATAGCAAAAAAAACAACAGTCAGACAGAGGTCTGTGATTCTTGCAAAATATTTCATTCAAATTTTTCACTCTTGCAGAAAATGCAAAATAATAAAAATACCATTGCCTCCTCGATGTGCGTGACTGAATGGGAAAAAAACGTAGGAAACATGGTAAAAATGTTTTTTTTTCCTTTTTTACAGTTTTTGCAAAGAATGTTTATTAAACACAAAGGCTTATATGAGAAAATTTGCCGATGATTTGCAATGGAAATTATACAAGAATTTATATTTAATTTAAGAAGAGAAATTTACAAAAAAAAAAACATGTTTTCCAGAACAATTTTTTAAAAATTCCACTGTGACACAATTAACAAATATGCTAACTATTGAGCCAAATTTGATAGAAGTTTTAAATATCCAAGTATATTTCATAGTTGAAATAAAGACAATTTCCATTGTATACTTAAACTAAAGACAATTTACGTAATATTAAGAAAAGTATCATAATTACGTTTGAAGATATTCTTTAAATATTGTACTTACATTGTCTTTGATTTGGCCCCAAGGACAATAAAACCTTAAAATAAGTCAGTTTTGTACTTAAATTTAAGATAATATAATTGATATTAAGTAAACATTCTTTAACTTGAGTATGAAATGTTCTTACATTAATGTTATATTGTCTTTGAAAACAAATCAATAACATTTTCTTTAATATTAGGATGTTTTTTCTAAAATAATATAAGTATATTAAGTAAATTTTCTTCAGTTTAAGTACGAATGTGTGTATTTTAAGTTGTTTTTGATATCGATTAACTGATAGCATCCTAATAAAAAATGAATATACATAACAACACCAGTTTCCAAAATTTTTCGAAGGGATGTATAACATTTTCTGGTTAAAATCAGTATCATAAAACCAAAAAAAAAAAATTTAACAAATTTATGTTTTGGCAAACACTTACAATTCGGTACAATACAATGTATTTGAAGTGTCTAAAGCTCAGCAAAAAATCTGTGTACTCGTATTTGTCAAACACCTTCTGGTACCCACCACTCAATATTTTCAATAAATATAGACTGACAAAGACTAAAAAATATTAGATTACTCACAAATTGAAGATATATCTTAGCTGCACTGAAATGTGCCTACCTTTTTAATGCTCTTTTACTTTCTGTAAATTTTTGTCCATAGACAACCCAGTGGCGCCCAACGTACAGTAGGAAATAAAACTCGCAATGGTTGGATAATTTGTATCCCCTTTACTCTACCTCTAAGTGGAATATAAAACTCAAATTTCAAACTTATTCGTAACAATAACTCATCTAAACACTTAAAATGTTTATATTTTCTTGAAATTTCACCACTGAACAATATGAGTTGTCATAATGTTCAATGGGGAATAATGTCGCCTCAGGGGTCTTTCTATTGGTGTATGTTCAGAAGTATAAATAATGATGATCTCAGACAACTTCACACCTTGTACAACACACCAATGGTTTTTCCTACTTTAAGCATATCCCTATTACCACACCTATTCTCTTCGAAGTATCTAATAAATCTAATCTGTTTAAATTCATTAAAGTATCTAATAAATCTATTTCAATTCATTCAAATTTCCCGCCTAAAAATAAACTAAAACTGAAACACTTTTCGTTTTTTGTGTGTGTGTGTTTTTTTTTTTGAAATAGTGACTGAGAAGTGTTACACTAAATTTAAAGCGCCACCAAAAAAAACAAACACCTCGTATCGCTCTGCTCGCACATCTCATCCTCCCCATCTTCCTCCGCCGTTATCATCTACATCACCTTCATCGCCAGCATCTCAGACACATTTTTTTTGGCCTGCTGCTGTCAGTCAAGCTTTCTAACCCAAATTAATGTGAGAGGGATTTTTTGTAATTTTTTTTTTCCTTTTAGAAAGTTCATGCCACAACATGATTTTAAAAAATTTTGGGTGGAGTAGAGTTTTTAGGGCGATATATACAACTATATATTTTTTTTTTGAAAAATATCTTAAAGATTTTCTGCGTATTTATTTTTTGAGTTGGGAAAACATTAATTGGGTTTTTTTTTTAAGATTTTCCACATTTTGTTTTAATTTTGTAGGGTGTGTAGGAATTCCGAAATAGTTTGGTACTTACGTTGGGTCTGGGGTTCCTTCTGCTTCACACTCAATTATGAATGGTTTGTCACTTTCCTTTGTAGCCTGTGCAACTTTGAATAAAAGCTCATCTGTGGGGGGTTGTTTAATAATGCGGGGAGGTGAATTAACTGCAAAGAGAAAAATGAAAGGAGCATTTTTGATTACACACATATATGACAGACTGCATTATACGAGTAATTTTATATCGATTTATTATTAATAATAATAATAGTACATATACAATTATATTATAGACCAGTTAAATAAACTGGAAACGTTTTAGTCGAATCTAAATGCTTTGAAACAGCCTATATTGGCTCTCAGCTTTTTTTATCCGCTGTTAAATCAAAATCAAGTGATAAGATCCCACGTTGGGCGCCACTGACGAACAAATTGTTTCTAAAATTTCAATTTTCATGGAAATTACCTATAGTATTTGGACCATATTTTTTGATGTATAAGCTCGATAAAGCCGGGATACCATTTAAAGTAAAGGACATTATGAGGACTAGAAATGCTTCTTTGATTTTTTTTTTCCAAAAATTGTCCATTTGTCTGTACCAAAAGGAGCATGGCAATAAGGTCCATTTTGCACGGGACTATAGGTACTGTAAAGGCATTGCACTCCACCAAATCTTAAGTATTTGTACGGGCTGGAATCAACATTATAAGCCATTAACTTTTTGTTCAAAATGGTCCATTTCTATGGTAGGTACCAAAAGGGGCGTGGAAATAACGGACATTTTGACTATAGGTAATGTAACGCATTACACTCCACAAAATGTCAAGTATTTGTATGGACTGGAATCAACGTTAAAATCCGTTAATTTTTTGTGCAAAAAGGTCCATTTGTATGGGATGTACCAAAACGGGCGTGGCAACTTCGCCCATTATTCTCAATGTGATAGCTACGAGTACCAAGAAACTATTAATATGTGTGGAATTGTAAAGGATTCTAATAAGTTGGATAGAAGTCATTAAGTTATTATTATTATAATAAGTTGTATAGAATTACTAAATTGACTCTTCATGGGGGAGGTACTGGAAGGTGTGGACCAACATAGTCCATCTTTGACCTTATTGTGAGTTAGAAAAAATAATGACACATACCAAGTTTTAAGCCAATCGGTTAATTCTGTCGAAAGTTATCATGCGCACCAACCAGACAGACAGACGGACAGACTCGCGGGTATTGCTCAAAGTACTTAAAATGTCCGAAAACGGGGTTCCGTCAAATATGCCTGGGTCTTTTAGGTCACTCCATGATGTGTTACACTTTTGGCCCGCAGCATATAATATATACCCTGGTTCACATTAGTGGGGGTAACAAAACCGGATTATGTTGAAAGTATAATCCATAGATTTTTTCAGAAATTAGAACAAACATTTTTTCTATTTTTTGTTTTTTTGCACCAATTTTTTTTTAAATCAATTTTCTCTAATATTTTTAACTACAGTTACTAAACTTCTGTTTCCACGTGAGAGTTTCATTATAACATTTGCAGTCCTCATAATTTCCTTTCATTTAAAGTATATTCCGGGTTTTAGAGAAAATTAAAAAAAAATTACCATCCAATTTTTTTTCGTGTTTAGGACACCATATTACACAAAAAAATGTATGCAGAGCCATTCGACAAAAATTTTGTTGCATAGAGTTACCTATTGTTTTAAAGCATTTTTAGCTCATAATTGTCAAAAGATTTACATTTATCAAATTTTTGCAGGTTTTCAATTAAAAAACTTTTTCATCCGTTCCAGATCAAAATACTTTCCCCTCATAGATGGTAGATTTTTAACTATTTTATCATTTTACTTACGAATCTATGCTCATATCATTTTCACATTGGTAATGAGGATACGTCTAGAAAATCTTTAATATTTCAAATGCAATTTAATTTATTCCCTAATATCCTCCTTCTTCCCCCTGATCCAAATGTTATCCTTAACGAAAAACTAAAACGTGATTGATGATTTAATAACATCAGTTATTCGCACGTGTCATTATCCAGATGTTGCAGAAATAATTTCAAAAAAGCTAAGGCACGAACCAATAATGGGGTTGAGTTCTCTTTGAAGGATTAGCTCATCATTTAAGGATTTATACAAAAGAAATTTCAAGATTTCTCAAAGAATGCGGAAGGGTGGTAAAACAAAAACTATGTATTTAGTTTTTGTTCTTTTCAAACTTCAAAGAACAAAGTCACGCAACCAAAGCAATTAAATTAGAAACAAAACAAGAAAAGTTGAACTCAATAAACTTTGTGACACACACGAAAAGCTGATGTAAGAAAACTTGAAAGCCACAATCGAACTTTGATAGTTTCAAAATTAAACTTTCGAAGGATGAAAGACACTGTTCGATAGCAACAATACAATGTCTCCAAGGAAAAGTTTAATTTTCTAAAACCTCATTAAATAGAAGAGAGAAAAAAAAACAAAACTATAGAGAAATTATCTCATAAATATTGCAAAGTCAAATGCGATATGAAAACCGAAGTTGTTGTTTAACACAACTTTAATTTCAGACAACAATGCCGGGGCACAGAGACAGATCGAGAGACTTGGGAAATGCCTTTCTCCATAAAAAAATTGCATTTAAACAATTTTGGGAAAAAATGCAAACAATTTGATGCACACACGATAAGTGGTAAGTAAACAAATGAAAAAAAAATTGATATCAATTTCGTATTTCATATTTCATTTCACTTCGTTGGGAATGGGAATATAAATAAAACAATTTTAAAATTTAATGCAAACAAAGGAGTGTATAGACAGACTTATGAAATTATAATAAATCTATACGTATGGAGGCCAAAGATGGGATTTAAACCTATCTACCCACCGAAGGAAAAGAGAAGATTTTAAAAGATGTGAATACGTTGGGCGCCAGTGAAACTACTATTAACTATCAACAGGAAAGTTAAATAAAAAATTTAATTAAAATTCAACAGACCAAAATAGGAGGCATATTATCTGTTCAGAACTATATTGGATAAGCTATCAGCTTTTTTTTTTTCAATTTTCTATTGTCTAATAAGTAGATTTTACGTTGGACGCCATTGAAACAAGGTTGGGCGCCACTGATACTCAATAACAAAATAAAACATACAATTTGTTCTCAACCATACGAAGGTATATTATATTACCTAACAAGAGGTATAGAGAAAAGTTCAAAGATATCCACAGATCCTGATGCGGTAATTATGGTGGTCGAGATCGTAGCATAGTAACGACAACTATGATCATGGTTACCGTAATAATATAATTATCGTTTGTTATAATTGATTAATATATACAACATATGGACGAGAACCATTTAATTGGTCCCAGAATTTGATGAAACTTGGTGGACATATTAAATATGGTGCTCTAATGTCGAATATAAAATTTTGTTGAAAAATCTTGAAAAAAATGTGAGATATGTACATTTAAACATTAGAAATTGGGCAAAAAATATCGAAAATGTTTGCAATGCTCATAACTTTTGTTCTACGAGAGATATTTAAATATTTTGTTTTGACCAAGACTCCTAAGGACTTCAGCTTTAGTAATATCTAGGTGGATGCTGTTGGGATATAGATTTTTTCAAAAAGTAATATTTTTAAATTGAAATAGGTAAAATATTGAAAAATACGTAGTATTCATAAGTGTTCATTGATCGTTTTTTGTCATTCAACAAGAGCCGACGAACGCGAAAAGTAAAATTTTTAAATTATAATTTAGAGTGAAAAACATTTTGAAAAAGCAGAAAAGCATTCATTTTGGGATGGCCATAGTTTTTGAGATATCTATAAAATCATATATTTTATTTGAAATTTCTGTAAACCATTTTTTTTGTAAATCTATATTGTTTTTGATTTCAGTTGACTTGAAAATGTCCTTCCCCATTAATAGGTAAAATATTGAAAAATACGTAGTATTTATAGGTGTTTATTGATCTATTTTTGTTATTCAACAAGAGCCGACGAACGCGAAAAGTAAAATTATTAAATTTGAAATTATAATTTGAGTGAAAAAAGCAGAAATGCATTAATTTTGGGATCGCCGGTAGTTTTTGAGATATCAATAAAAGTATATATTTTATCTGCAATTTTTGTAAACTATTTTTATACCCTACACCACACTGTGGTACAGGGTATTATAAGTTTGTTTCACGGCAGATGTTTGTAACACCTGAAAATAACACAGCTAGACCCACCTTAAAGTATACCGATCGACTCAGAATCACTAGCTGAGTCGATTTAACGATGTCCGTCCGTCCGTCCGTCTGTCCATGTAAAGTAGTTCGTCGACTACAGGTCGCAATTTCACTCCGATCGTTCTGAAATTTTGCAGTTTAGAGTATTTCGCGGCTGTTAAGATCGCTATTGAATTTGGTTGAAATCGGTTCAGATTTAGATTAGCTCCCATATATATCTTTCGTCCGATTTAGCTGTATTTTACATCCAATCGTTTTGAAATTTAGAATGGTAGAGTTTCTTGATCCATCAACCAACATTGCCGAATTTGAAGAAAATCGGTTAAGATTTAGCTATAGCTCCCATATATATGTTTCGTCAGATTTGGCCCTTTAGTCCTATAGAAGCTGTATTTTACATCCGATCGTTTTGAAATTTAGAATGGTAGAGTTTCTTGATCCATGAACCAACACTACCGAATTTGAAGAAAATCGGTTAAGATTTAGCTATAGCTCCCATATAAATGTTTCGTCCGATTTGGCCCTTTAGTCCTATAGAAGCTATATTTTACATCCAATCGTTTTGAAATTTAGAATGGTAGAGTTTCTTGATCCATGAACCAACATTGCCAAATTTGAAGAAAATCGGTTAAGATTTAGCTATAGCTCCCATATACATGTTTCGTCCGATTTTGCTCTTTAGTCCTGTAGAAGCTGTATTTTACATCCAATCATTTTGAAATTTAGAACGGTAGAGTTTCTTGATCCATGAACCAACACTGCCGAATTTGAAGAAAATCGGTTAAGATTTAGCTATAGCTCCCACATATATTTTTCGTCCGATTTGGCCCTTTAGTCCTATAAAAGCTGTATTTTACATCCAATCGTTTTGAAATTTAGAATGGTAGAGTTTCTTGATCCATGAACCAACACTACCGAATTTGAAGAAAATCGGTTAAGATTTAGCTATAGCTCCCATATATATGTTTCGTCCGATTTGGCCCTTTAGTTCTATAGAAACTATATTTTACATCCAATCGTTTTGAAATTTAGAATGGTAGAGTTTCCTGATTCATGAACCAACATTGCCGAATTTGAAGAAAATCGGTAAAGATTTAGCTATAGCTCCCATATATATGTTTCATCCGATTTAGCTCTTTAGATCCAATCGTTTTTATACCCTACACCACACTGTGGTACAGGGTATTATTTAAGTATAAAATGTCCCAAAAGTAAATTTATGTAAACAATTTATACATGAATTACAAAATTTATATATCAGAGTTATTCAATATTACGAGAGTGGTGTAGGGTATTATATAGACGGCACCGCCCGACTTTAGCCTTTCCTTACTGGTTTTGTATTTTAAAATCAATATTATTTTTGATTTGAAAATTTTGTTCCTCATAAATAGGTAAAATATTGAAAAAATACGTAGTATTTATAGGTGTTCGTTAATCGATTTTTGTCATTCAACAAGTGCCGACGAACGCGAAAAGTAAAATTTTTTAATTTTAAATTATAATTTATGGTGAAAAACGTTTTAAAAGGCAGAAAAGCATTAATTTTGGGATCGCCGGTAGTTTTTGAGATATCACTAAAAGTATATATTTTGTTTGAAATTTTTGTAAACAACTTTTTTGTATTTTAAAATCTATATTGGTTTTGTTTTCAGTTTATTTGAAAATTTTGTTCCCCATAAATAGATAACATATTGAAAAATACGTAGTATTTATAGGTGTTCATTGATCGATGTTTGTGATACAACTGGAGCTGACGAACGCGAAAAGCTAAATTTTTAAATTATAACTTAGAGTGAAAAACATTTAAAAAAGTAAAAAGCATTAATTTTGGGATCGCCGGTAGTTTTGGAGATATAAATAAAAGTATATATTTTATTTGAAATATTTGTAAACTATTATTTTGTATTTTAAAATCTATATTGTTTTTGATTTCTGCTGATTTGAAAATGTTGATCCCCATAAAAAGGTAAAATTTTGAAAAATACGTAGTATTTATAGGTGTTCATTGATTTTGTCATTCAACAAGTGCCGACGAACGCGAAATGTAAAATTTTAAATTATAATTTAGAGTAAAAGACATTTTTAAAAGCAGAAAATTTTGGGATCGTCGGTAGTTTTTGAAATATCAATAAAAGCATATATTTTATTTGAAATTTATGTATTTTAAAATCTATAATTTAAATTTTCACATACATGTTAGTAACTTAGCTCTGATAAAGGAGACTCAAGTTGGGCGCCACAACAAATAATTTTAAAAGAATAAAAATCGATTTAATTGGGAACGTGTTAAAACGAATATTTTTATTAAAGTCATCCTGATTATTAGAGACAAAAACTCCAAAAACAAGTAATAAATCAATTTCGTTGTGCGCCATTGCAACGTAAACTGATAAAAACCAAAACTCGAAAAAATTAATAATTAATATATATATATATATTAATATTTCCAAGAACCAAAAGGTGTTTTAAAAAACAACACAGTTTTAAATTTTTTGTTGTTTTGGTTTAATCGGATTTGTAGAGGCTGAAAAGGTCTATAAGATTGCTTCTGGAGAGCAGTAATTTTTTTTAAATAATTTAAAAAATATGGAAAAAAAAATGTGTAACGTCCGGAATTTTTAAATCATCCTAATATTCTACATATTATCGGTGAATATATGTTTAGCTTCAACAGCGAAAACCCTCCGTTGGGCGCCACTGAAAATATTGCTAAAATTAACAAATAACGGAAAATAATAAAAGAAAATTATTAGCGAATGAATGGGTAACTACAACAATGACCGTTGGGCGCCACTGCAGGTCTTATTTTTGTAGATTTTGTTGTCAACAACTGATTTTGAAATGTTTTCCGTCTTAATTGTTCATTTCAAATAGCCTTTAATATACTTTTCTGACCTCCAAAACGACTCCCATCTCTGTCTTCTGTCATCGTCATACAAATAGGTAGACCGACAGCCGAGGCTTTGACACTAACAACTAACGATACTCCTACCCAATACCAGAACTGTAGACTCCTTCAAACTAATTTCCCAAAGTGCATTATAACAAAACCAAACTATTTGAAAAACCCCAATGATGACAATGGAGACGAGAAGGAAGAAACAACAATTCGCAATGAAAGGACAGCTGAGCTGCGACTGCACACAGAGATGACTGCAGCAACAACAATTTTAAACTACTCACGCCAAAGGCTAGAAAAGATGATTACATTATTGTGGCCGATTTGGAAGCCAATGTCGATGTTAGCCGATTAAGTGGTGGATGAAAATGCCAAAGCCCTACATATGTATGACTATAACGATGATTGTGACGATTTTTGGATCTTGGAGAAAATATGACCACCCTCTATTTGGTCTCGAAGGGTAACAAGGGGGAATGTAAGTAGGGAGGGGACAGATGGCTATATGGCTATAAATCCAATTTAAAATCATGTTGCACAAGCCATACAGACTACAATCGAATGTATAGCAACAATAATTTACACACGAAATAAACAAAAACTATGTATCTCAAACACTGATGGATGCATCTGGCTGTCCGTCCGTCTGTCTGTCTGTCTGTCAGAGACCAGCGAAAAAAGAAGAATACTCGTAGTCTATTGCCTTTAATTGGGACTGCAAGGGGCGCGAGCGAGGTGAGCGTTGGGACGACAGCAGAAGAATTGAGGTTGTTTGTGTTATTTTTGCTGGTTCGAGTATATTTGGCTGATCCAAATCTATTGACACATCTGTGTTCAAGTATTTGGGATTTTCTAGTGGAATGGTGCAAGGGAAACATGTTCCCATTTTTTTTGGTTGTTCAGAGATTTTTTACTCGTATTTATTTATTTCTTTCTTTGGGTGGAAGACAGTCAGATTGGGTATTCACTGATGTCTGTGGAGGCGCAGACATCATAGATACAGGTCCACTGTTGTTGTTGTTGTTTTTTTATTCTTTGTGATTTGAAAGCAATCTGTCAAATACAAAGTTGCGAAATTTTGTTTTGTTATCTTGTAGGAGACTTACGTGTGGAGTGTTAAGGGAAACATCTCAAGAGGACCACAAAACAAATTGGATATAAAGAATTGTGGATAAAGAAATATGAGGTCGTTTACAAAAAATCAATTATTCAAGTAATAATTGCAACATCTGTCTGTAGTTCGAAAAACAACAAAAGTAAGAAATGCAGATATACATTTTTTGAAATTAATTGAAATTTAAATTCAAATAATTTTGAAAAAAAAAAAATACTAATTATAATTCTATTTCTTTCAATTAATATACCTATTCGAAAACTTCAAAGGAAACAAAAAAAGTATATATTTTGTTGTTGCCCTTAGGCTCAAGATCGTTATTGTTGTTTTCAGTATATGAAAACAACTTTGTTAAAAATTTAAGAAGAAGTAAGTGACATGTATTGGGGGTTGGTGTAATGGTTGGATAGACAGATCTGTTTTGGGAGCCATCAAATATGCGCTTTTAGCAAACAGTTCTCGTTTAATGATACTTGGCTGTGCCTACAGGGTGGCTGATATGTAATGCAACAAAGTAAAGCGCTATATTTTTTAAATTTTATTCTTCAAAAGCAAAAAATGTCGGAAACAACATAAAATTTTAGAAACAGTTTAGATTTGTTCGATTTGGCCACCTTTGGCACGAATTATGGCCTTCAAACGGCCGACAAAGCCATCACACGCTGCACGAAAGTGGCTCTGCGGTGTTTTGGCCCATTCCCGGCGAAGCGCCGTCTTGAGATGATCGATACTTTGGTATTTTTTAGTGCGAACCTTACTCTCTAAAATGCCCCAGGCGCAAAAGTCCAACGGCTTGAGATCCGGAGATCTTGGTGGCCATTGTGCGGTAGAAATGAAGCGAGGAACCTCCTTTTTAAGCCATTCTTGGTTGACGCGTGCTGAGTGCGATGGTGCTGAGTCCTGTTGGAATGTCCATGGTCTGCGGCCGAAATGTTGTCTTTAGGACATTTTCCCGATAATATTAGGCATTTATTTTGACCCCATGGTCGATGAATACGAGCGGGGAGCGACCATCGGCCGCTACGGCGGCCCACATCATTACCATCGGCGGCGGTTGAGTTCTGGTAGCCAATCGAAGGTGTAAATTTTCAGCTGACCTCTTTGGCAAGTAAACCCGATCATTTTGTTTGTTCACAAACTGCTCAATTTGGAATGGCTTCTCATCGGAGAAAACCAAATTCGGTAACTGGCCTCTTTCGTGCAAGCGAAGCAACTCCTTGGCTCTTACCAGTCTAACTTTTTTGTGCATCGGTGAGCTCTTGCACTTTTTGGAACTTCAAGCTCATTTTTTAATATGTGTTGTATCCGTTCTCGCGATATGTTCAGCTCACGAGCAATTTTTCTACCACTGCGGCGTGGATTTCGATCAAATCTGGCCTTCACTTTTCGGATCATTTCTGGTGTTGTTACCGTTTTTTTTTCGTCCACTTTTTGGACGCGATGCAACACTGCCAGTATCACGGTAACGAGCAACGGAACGAGAAACAAAAGATTTATTCACATTTAAATGGTGGAGGGCTCTAACGATAGCCACTTGTGTTTTTCCAACCAAATATAAAGCAATCAAACTATCACGCTTGAATTCCATCACGAATAACTTTTTTCTGAAGCCAAAGATCAAAATGCTTTTGTAAGCTTATAAACAATAAAATGAACTGCCACTGACATAAATCTGTCAGCTATCAGACTAGCGGTTTAGAAATGATAGCAACCTGAAGTTGGTTGCAATACATATCAGCCACCCTGTATATATTGCAATAATTCGACTGAAGTAGTCGTTGTAATAAGGATATTGACAATGGGAGTTTGGTGGCTCCAGAAACAGATCTGTCTATCCACGATCTGCTTGCACGAAATAAACCATAAACAATAGAAAAGAATACTAGCATCTTAACGAAAAAAACTATGCCTATTTGCAAAAATGTAAATGAAAATTTGGGTCAGAATATTTAATATCGACCTATGTAGTTTATTTTTGGCTAAAATGTTTATAAGAAGTTACAAATAGGTATAATAAGAAGACGCTATCATCTTTAAAAAAAATTTTTTTTGAAGAAATTTTATGGACATTTTAATATTTGAAAAAATTAAAAAAAATTAGTTTTTGTGTTTTACGAAATTTGTAATGCATGAAAATGATCCGGAATTCCATCGAAAAATCATCTTGACTGATGAGGCCCATTTCCACCCCGGTGGCTACGTCAACAAGCAAAATTGTCGCATCTGGGGCTCGGAAAACCCAAGAGTTATTGTTGAGAAGCCTCTCCATCCTCAACGTGTGACTGTTTGGTGCAGTTTATGGTCCGGCAGTGTCATTGGACCTTACTTTTTCGAAAATGAGGTTGGATCAACAATTACGGTGAATGGATTGCGCTATCGAGAGATGATTAATGATTTTTTATGGTCGGAGTTGGGTGTTATTGATCTGGACAACGTTTACTTTCAACAAGACGGCGCTACGTGCCACACAAGCAACGAAACCACTGCTCTGTTACGGGAAAAGTTTCCGGACCGTGTTATCTCTCGAAGGAGTGATCACATTTGGCCACCGAGATCTTGTGATTTAACACCTTGCGACTTCTTCCTTTGGGGCCACGTGAAAGATAAGGTCTACGCCAATAGCCCAGCGTCGATTCAAGACCTCAAAAATAGAATTCGTGAGGCTATCGAGGACATAGGGCAGCCACTTTGCGATTTGGTTATGGAAAATTTCATGAAAAGGATATGGTCCTGTAAGCGTGGTCGACGTATGGTCCTGTAAGCCATTTGGCTGATGTTGTTTTTCATTATTAACGGCATACCATCCTCTTTATTATGAAATAAACATCCGATCATTTATCTAAAAAAAATGGCATTTTTCTTTGAATACCAAAACAACACCTCTTGTTGGAAAACCCTTTACTTCTCATATACATATGTGCAGGTATTTTGTGGATAATATCGGTCAATTTTTTGATATAGCCCCCATATATAGCATTTCTCCGATTTGACTTCTTAACGCCAGAGAGACCAACAGGTCCATCTGTGATCTTAGCATGAGATGAGAGAACAAATATTAACACAAAGATATTGCGCGCACAAGCCAGACAGACGGACGAATATTCCTCAAATGACTTAAAATGGTCCAAAACTGTTTTCCGCCAAATATTCTTGGGGTCTCTTAGGTCACTCCTTCCATGTGTTACACTTTTGGCGTTTGTTTTCTCTTGAAAGTGTAATTATTAAAATTAATTTCCTTTAATCTAAAGTTTATCCCGGCTTTATACTTCAAAAAATATGGTCCAAATACCAAGAAGAGTTCATTTAAATTAAAAGTTACTAAACATAAGACATACATAGAAATGCCATGTTGCAAAGTTCCGAAGTTTCTGACATAGGCGGTTATTCTATAAAAAACACACATAGGTGTAAGTTGGAAATGGATTAACAAATGCGAGTATGTTGTACATCCTTAAATAGAAACATGTTTCATGTTTTAAAGCTGCTGAGAAAAAAAACTATGCTTTACCTTAACAAATTCTAAAAAATTCAACAAAAATCATGCCCAAAGCATTTAATTATCAGTCAAGCGAAAATAGCCCAAAGGACTTTTAGAGACAATATATAAGCGAGAGAAGAAATACTGCAAAAAGCAGCTGCAAGTTTCAAAACTCTACAAAAAAAAAACTCATGATTTAAGTTTTAGGGCGTTTGAAAAGTTCGAGTTTTGTTGGTTGGTTTTGAATGGCTGTGTTTTAATGCAGCCGAATAATACGTGATGTGCATTGCAAAATGTTAGCAGAACAACAAACAAAAATCCAACAGTTGTGAACAAATAAATATAACTCTTCTTTTATAAATATTTCCTTAAAAATTAATGTTTAAATTGACATTTAAAAAAACTGATTTGACCATAGATCAATAAAGTTTAAATCGTATTGTAGCACACAGTCCATTTCCCAAATCCATGCTAGCAAGTCATTTGAAAAATATCGTTAGATATGATGTATATAAAGTCTCCGCTCGGGCGCCAATGTTTTCTAAAATATTGATATCTTTAGATTTCAGCGACTGAGCTAAGGAAATTTTTATTTGAAATAATTAAACATCGTAATCATTTTATTTTTTGGAAAGAAATCTCAGTCCATTTTAGGGCGCCATACAGTTTATACTATTCATTAAATTCTGATCTAATTTCACAATAGCTCAAAAGAATCTTATATCAAAAAAAAATCTTATGATGCCTCGTCTCTGCCAATTTTTTAGATATTGAATGATTTTTTTAGGTTATTTATCAAACTGCAAGGATGATCGGACTGCGAATCATTTTTTAATACACATCATTCCCCAAACGGGCGAATTGCGTCATAAAATTCATTAGGTCCTAGCTGGGGTCCATGAAATTTTAGTTGATGTTTTCATATAGTCGTAGCTCGGGTGCCAATTTGGTATTTTAAAGATTATACTTACGACCAGTCTTAAATATTACACCTTAAATCGTGAATAGTTTAATAAATAGAAACCAGTCCCTGCTCGGGCGCCTTAGGGCGATATGAATAGGTTTTTATTAATTATGGAGTACCTGCTCGGGTGCCAATAATTCATAAAGTCTCATCTCGGGCGCCAAATTGAAATTATACAGATTATACGCACCGTCTTAATTAGAAATCCTTAAATCGTGAATAGATTTTGAAATAGAAACCAGTCCCTGATCGTGCGCCTTAAGGTGATATGAATAAGTTTTTATTATAAATTATGGAGTCCCAGCTCGGGCGCCAACTTGGAGTTATGCAGATTATACGATCAGTCTTAATTAGTAATCCTTTAATTGTCGCCTTTGGGAGATGTGAATAGGCGTATATGATTCAAATAGTCCCTGCTCGGGCGCCAACATAAATTTGACAAACTATTTTAAAGCTTTAATCAATCCTCTGCTATATATTTACACACTAATATTTGAATCCTCTTCTCTGTTTCTTATATCTACAAAAATAAATAAAATTTTTTTTTAAACTTACCCGATGCTGTTGTGATGCCTAAAACGGCTGCCAGCAGGACGACGGCCAGCGTACTAGACGACTGCCGTCCCACCATTTTGATGATGACGGTTATTCTGCTGTTGTTGTTGAAGATGGATGGAAGGAACTTATTTTGTTATACACGATGCCCTTTTAACTAAGGCCGTTGACGGTTTGGTTTTTGCCCCCCAAATCTCTCTGGATGGGTTGGTTGGGGTTTGGAATGTCGTTTAAAATTATTCTTTTTTTTATTATTTCGTTTTAAAATTTTTTCTTACTTAAAAATTAAACATGCAAAATTTCTTTACGTAGAAAATCTAAAAAAAGGAATACCGAAAACAATTGTTGAATTTTATCTGTAAAGATAGAAGAAAAACAAAGAAAATACAATTAGTAAATTTGATTTTAAGATATCTTAATATCTATATTTATTAGGTGTTAAGTATGGGTCAAGAGATTAATTTTTATTTTTTTTATTTTCAGATTTTTTTCAAAATGATCTAATTTCCATGAACGTGTCTGTCTGTCTGTCTGTCTGTCTATCTATTCACGAGAGGTATCTGCTCTAGCAGTAATAAGTATGTGTTGCAATCTTGAGGTCTACGTTTGAAGTAAAGGTAAACGAGTAACATGCATGTTTAGCCCATGTACCCCCTCTTCAGCTTTTAAAAAATAATATTTAATTCTGTAGTTTTTTTTGACAAACAAAGTAACCACATCTGTGAGCCACAATAAACATAGAATGTGGTTAAAGTGGGTTTCGAACTCGACAGAGGCGTCGTAAAACAGTGGGGATTTTATAATATAGTGAACGAAACTCAATTGAACATATGATCCAGCACATCTTTGGACCAATAGCTTTATACAGATATACATATATAACTTTCCAGACGATTCCATTCAATTCAGCTTAAAATATACTAAAAAAATTAGTACAGAGTTTTTAATAGGTATAATACTCGTACTATGGAAGATAGAGGCATTAAAATTAATGGGAATTAAATTGAAATCCTTCACTTATTTGGGCCAATACCTTTCTATAGATATATATTTCCTTGCAATTGATTCCATTTAAGACTTACTAAAATGTAGTACAAAAATATGTAAAGAATACTGAGCAGAACTAAAAGAACTTTAGCTTTGCTTGAATATTAATCCATGTTCAGCAAAATATAAATCTTATTAGAAAACCTATTTATTCATGGATGGATGTATGGATGGGTACTCTAAATTCTTATTAACTAATAAGTATTTTATAATATGTTTGTAATTAGCATTAAATAGAAGGCTCTAAATTTCCCAAAAAGTGTACAAAATAAATTTTTGTGTAGCATTATTTATAGTCTTTGGCATCAGAGATGGAACTCAACAGATCGGTGTGAGAAATCAAAAGCTCTTTGGGACAAAATGTCTTCACGGAACACAGATATACTGCCAAGTATAGATTAATCGCATCTACCATTGATTTTGGGCCTCGGTAAGAAAATGTATATCATTGGCCTAAGAAATGACGACTTGTACCGTTTGTATCATGACCACGACGTGGTGGAAGATTCCTTTAATTTCCTTTGTCAATGTCCGCATAGAAGAAACCAGATACTGGTGATTATTTTTCTTTCAGGAGTTGGCTGAACTTTAAGGGTTAGACCCCCTCAGACTTCTATGTACAATTTATTGTGGCATCAGATCGGAACTCCTGGTTTAACTGACATTGAAGAAGAAGAAAAGTATAAGAAATCAGAATGGATCAAATCCTCAGCCAACCTAACCTATTACAGTCTCCACTCGACGCTCCAAACTTTACGAGATATTGAAGTACATGTGAGCAATCTCTATAGAAATTTAAAGCCATTGGAGTTCCTAAAAAATAATAAAGTATCTTGGAGCTCAGGCTATCAGTGCCGGACTTTTGGGGGTCCAACTGGTTGTAGTTAAGACCACGAATCTCGACCTGAAGATTAATTATGGTACCACAAGTGTCTGGAGCCCCTATTTCCAAACTGACTTTTGGTGTGACCTACTAGCGAGTTTAACATGCGCCCAGGGGTGACCAGTCCAAGGCTGCAAAACTGTTGCTATGGACTGGTCGGCCCTTTGTGTAGTTTTGTGGTGGCTTATAACTACATACAAACGCGTCAATAATAGCAGAGTTAAGATAAGGCAATGGAATATAATCAAAATTAATTGTAAATGCCTTTAATTGTAAAATTAATTACAAATGCCTTAATTGTTAATTCCTTAATTGTAAATGACTTTCAAATTTAATTGTAAATGTCTCGACAACGAAAATCGACCGAATCTGCCCTAGATCCCCTGGAACTTCCGCCTCAGACTACAAAAGTGACGAAGGTCCAATGGACCTAGATCCACTCTGGTCGAAACTAGAGCCCTCGGAAGCCAAAACGGCAAAAAAGCGGTAGCTTTTGCGGTCCCTAGTAGATTAGGTTAGTAGGAATGTCAAAAAATTAACCGAGGGCCCATAGACATAAGTCGGCACATTATATTCACCCAGAGTTGATGAATGCAGACCTTCCTACACTGATCACAGATTCCAGTATAAATATCCTATATAAATTGCGATGAAATAATGCTGAATGATCGATGTGGTGTTTACGATTTCGACTACACTAAGCGAGTAGTGGTGTTTATGGTCTAGAGCCAAAACGCGGGGAGAGCGCAACCTCGATGTGGAGTGGAGCATTATCAACCGGATTTGTCGATGGCGTCTTCATGCTCTGGCGACAATAATTCCATTGAAGATTGAATGGAATACCAAAATGAATTGAAAATATTTGTCTACACATCTTCTTAATGAACGATATCTGTATAGATCAGATTTACGTATATTTGAAGATATTGCAGGCCTCAAATATGTACCACAAAATACACTGATGACATTCCATAGGGTAAATCTTCTATTAAAATAGAGTTCCTGCTCGGGCGCCAACGGGAAACCTATGTTATTGTACATGTAATATCCAATGATGATCATCATGATGATAGATTTTCCTTAAACTTATTGCATTAAAGAGTTCGGGCGCCAACGGGAAACCTAAGTAATAGTACATGTGGAGATTTCAACGAGTTTAGGATAACATTCAATGATGATCATAGATAAACATATTTCCCAGATTTTCCTTGAACATATTGTAGTCCTTGACCATCGGGTGGCAGAACATCTCTAGCAAGAGTTGCAGAATTACAGTGCTGCTTTGGTAGACTACCTTTAAAACGGAAATTCTAACTACGTCTCTGTTTAGCGACTGCATCAGTGACCACAGTGAAACCAAACACTCTCCCTACCGATGACAGTACTACAGCAAACTGCAAACATATCACACTTTTATGTGAAAAGTGTTTTTCACGTCTGACTTTTTCTCTCATCTAAAAAAAACACAAAAGAAAATTAAAATGACAAAGGAGGAGTGAAAATAACAAAGAGAAAAAACAAGCAGATAAAAGCGAAAACATGTTAATTGAATTAGCCGCCAACCCCAGAAGACAGCAAAAACACAATCGCAACAAATTTGAAAAGTGTATCGAAGTCAAAGGGTTAGATTCACTAAAATGTTCTCGGACACGCTGCCGGACGGTACTATAGATGGAGGTGGTGGAAATTCTATCGGTATAATATTGGCTTTAATAATTATATTAAATATCTTAAAAATTATACGCAAGATAATAGCAATTGGGAAAGCGCGAAATAACTGAGAAATAAAGTTGTGAGTAAAAAAAAATTAAAAACGTTAAGGACTTCGACGTTCGAAGAAACCCTAGGAAAATGGATTTTCGTAATCTGTGTTCAAAAATAGATGTGGATGCAATACGAGGTGAGTGGTGTGAAATGGAAATTCAATTAAATACTAATATTATTAGATGGCAGAGGAACGGACGAATCATGGCTAGATAGACAATATGCGTGTTAAAAGTTCTTTGTTTGATTTTTTTTATTGAATGTCATAGAAGCCTTCTAACATCAGCAGAAGAGCAGTATTTTCTTTTTTTAGCCAAGTAATCACTTCTCCTCTTCCCCAAGAATTGATTGATTTTGGTTTGATTGCTATTGATTTTTTTTACCATAAAATTCCAGCTAAACTTCCAGCTTTACCTGATGTGATGACCCACATGAAGTTACCAAAGTCAATGTCAAAATTGAAGTCTCGCAAAATCTTTCAAAGCTCTCGCGAGGATATCAGTGCAGAGCGAAGACATTCCAGTTCCAAGTATTTGGGCAGTGAGGAGGACATTACCAGACCAAATCCCTTGGGTTCGTCATTTGCCTTACCTCCACCCTCCGAGTTTGTGGATCATACACCAAACAAGATCTCCACTATATCATCGCTGGTCGATCAACCTGGACGAGGTCGAAGAGGAGGTGGTCATGGCTTGGGTCGCGGTGCTACCATGAAACGTCGCAATCTGGAAGACCAAGAGGAAGAGGGTTTCTATCGCAGTGCTGGTGGCATTGACGACTATTGCCCCTCTCCCCTGAAGGCATCCACGGCACGTCGCAGTGCTTCTTCCAAGCCCATTAGTCCTCCGGGATCGAGATCGAATATGTCTCCCGGTCATCGTAGCTCTTCGGAACAAAGTGTGAAAATGTCTTTGACTGAACGTGTCCAGAGAAATTGCAAAAATATATTTGTGAAGAAAACCGTGGTTCGCCAAGATAACATACAAATCAATGAATATGTGCAACGTTTCGAAGATGACCGAAGACATCAGCAACGAGCAGACGAGCTCATTGATGTGGATTTGGATGAGGACTATGACTTTGAGTTCAAAATTTCTCGACGCAAGTCGGAAGAATCCTTCGGCATAAGCACCCCCCAAGCTTCACCTGTCCAGGCGAAGGGTAACAGCAGAAAAACTCTGAGCGAACAAAGTGGGGATGAGAGTGGCATGGAGGAGTCGCCACCTCCACGCAAGGCAGGCATTGCAGCCACCAGATTTTCTCGGGTACGCAAAGAACCCCTCAATATGTCTCTGGATGAAGACGATGACCAGATTAACCAGTCACCAATTGAACGAAAAGGAAATGGACATGATGAGGACGAAGACGAATACGATGATGACTTGGATATCGAAGACGTGAATGATGAGGTGAAAAAGGAACCACCCCTGCCGCTACAGCCCATAGAAAGTTCTCTCTATAAGAAGCTTATTCAAAGGAAAGGTACTGTAAAACAGACAAGGAGCCCAGAGAAACAAAATAAGGTAAAAAGTGTTAAGAAACGTTTGGGAGATCTCAAAAATGCCAGTCAAGAAGTAACTTTATCCCTCTCAAGCGGTTCTCCCCAGGGTTCCCCAAAAGTTCGCCAATATAGCGAAGCTTTAAGTTCCCCAAAACAAATGAAAGCCCCCGAGAAATTAAACAAAGTAAAAAGTTTTAAGAAACGTTTGGGAGATCTGAAAAATGCCAGTCAGGAATTATCTATATCTTTATCAAGCGGTACTCCCATGGGTTCTCCCTTGATTCCCAAACGTAAAAAGCCATTAAGTCCTCAAAAAGAGAATGAGAGCCCTGAGAAACTATGTATTAAGAAAAGTTTGGGAGATTTCAGAAATGTCAGCCAAGAATCAAGCGGTTCTTCTCGGGTTTCTCCCAGTGTTCCTAAACCACATAAGCCTTTACGTCCTCAACAGGCCGAACAGTTAAAGAACCCAAAGAAACTTCAAAAGTCAAGAAGTATTAAGAAACTGGTGGCAGATCTTAGAGATGTCAGTCAAGAATTCTCTCTATCATTATCAAGCTGTTCTCCCCCGGCTTCTCCCAGTGTTTCCAAACCTCAAAGGCCCATACTTTCTCAAAAAGTCCAGCAACCCAAGACCCCAGAGAAACTTCAAAAGTCAAGAAGTACTAAGAAACGTTTGGCAGATCTTAGAGATGTCAGTCAAGAACTATCTCTATCATTATCAATGGGTTCTGCCCCGGCTTCACCCACTGTTCCAAAACCTCAAATGCCTTTACGTCCTCAAAAAGTCCAACAGCCCAAGACCCCAGAGAAACTTCAAAAATCAAGAAGTACTAAAAAACGTTTGGAAGATCTTAGAGATGTCAGTCAAGAACTATCTCTATCATTATCAATCGATTCTGCCCCGGCTTCACCCACTGTTGCAAAACCTCAAAAGCCATTACGTCCTCAAAAAGTCGAACAGCCAAAGACCCCAGAGGAACATCAAAAGTCAAGAAGTCTTAAGAGACGTTTGGCAGATTTAAAGGGTGTCAGCCAAGAAATATCTCTATCATTATCAATCGGTTCTCCCCCGGTTTCACCCACGGCTGCAAAACCTCAAAAACATTTACGTCCTCAAAAAGTCGAACAGCCAAAGACCCCAGAGAAGCTTCAAAAGTCAAGAAAAGAACGTTTGGCAGATCTAAAAGGTGTCAGTCAAGAATTTTCAATATCATTATCAAGCGGTTCTCCCCTGGGTTCTCCCACGGGGAGAAAACCTCAAAAGACGTTACGTCGTCAAGAAGCCGAACAGCCGAAGACTCCCGAAAAACTTCAAAAGTCAAAAGGTGTTAAGAAACGTTTGGGAGATCTTAAAGATGCCAGTCAAGAAATATCTCTAACATTTTCAATCGGTTCTCCTCAGGATTCTCCCACGGTTCCCAAACCTCAACAGACTTTAAGTCTTGAGAAAGAGGCTCAGATCCCAGAGAAACTTCAAAAGTCACGAAATATTAAGAAACGTTTGGCAGATCTTAATGGTGTCAGTCAAGAATTATCTCTATCCTTATCTGGCGGTTCTCCTCTTGATTCTCCCAAAGTTCCCCCACATCAGAAGCCTTTAAGTTCCCCCGATCTGCCGAATACCCCACATAAACTTCACAAGTCACGAAGTATTAAGAAGCGTTTGGGAGATCTCAAATGTGTCAGTCAAGAATTATCTTTATCTCTATCTTTATCAAGCGCTTCCCCTCTTGGTTCTCCTAAGGTTTCCAAACGTAAGGCTCCTTTAAGTCCCCGACAATCCGAGGAAGAAGAGGAGGTGCAAATGTCGCCTGTAGTAGGCGATCAGAAAACAGAGAAGTCTTCGGGTGTAATTAGACAAAACTATAAACGTTTGCAAAAATCCATAAAATTACCGAGCAGGGGCTCTGCAACCCAATCAGGAGCAGAATCCGACACAGAAGAAACTACAGCGGAAGCTGGCAAAGCTAAGCCGAGCAAAAGCCAACAGTTTGCCGAACGTCTTAAACGTTTCCGCTCGGTGGAAAATGTCGACAAACCAACTGAGGATGAGCCCGAGGAAACCAAACCCTCGGAATCTCCTTTGCATAAAATAACTTTAAAATTACAGGATTGGACCAAGAGTTTCAAGAGAAGGCACTCCGTGGCTCCTAATACCGATGATGAGACGAACTCTCCGAATAAAGCGGAAAAGAACGTCGCAATTTTCATAAAGAAACTACAACATATGCGTAACCGCAAACAAGCCGGTAACGAAGATCCCGATGACGATGAAGAAGGTGGGGCCACATACAAGGGAAGCTTAAAGTCGCGTGCCAAATTACAATTGGAGAAGGGCGTGGCTGCAGCCAGCCAAATGCCTCAAATGACCATGGAAAAATTGAAGGAATCTAAGAAATACTTTCGAAAGAAACAAGACAAAGAAAAGGATAAGGAACCGAAACAACCGGAGAAAATCAGCGTTAAGGCAGAAAGTGAAGAATCAGCACTGGAAGACAGTGATGAAGATATGGAAATGGCTAAAACTCAAACTAAAGTCAAGTCCAAACCTGAGGACAAGAGAATATCAATGGTTTCCCGCGACCGGCACTATTACAGTTCCGACGATGAGGATGGTGACGAAGGAGAAGATGCTGTTGAAGCTACCAGGGTTACTTTGGAACCATATCAGCAAAATGTCTTGGTTCCTTTAACCCGGGCAGCTTGGACTGCTAAACCTATACTCACGGACTCTGGTGATGATGAGGATGACGACATCCTGCCGCGGGTACTTATACACCAAGACAATTCTAATGTTTTCGAATCTACTTTAATTATAGCAGTCACCAGACCCGTAGCTCGTTCCCAGTCTAACTCACCGTATATAACAGAATTACCACCAGATTACGAGGAAGAGTCGCCAAAAGCTTCCCCATCAGATTCACCAAAACTCTCAACTCCAGAAACGAAAGCCGATAATTGGATACCAAATCGTGAGATGATCTCGAACTTTTCAGAAGTCTCAAAAACCTTGGAGAGAACCATTTCCAACGATGACTCCCTGCAATCGTTTAGCTCAGCGCGTCAGAATTCACGTAACCATTCTATGGAATCCAGCTCTGAAGATTCCTGGATAAAAGATGTAGATCGAGATGTTTCGACGGCCATAGGATTGACTGGTCCACACGATATGGAAGAACCATGGAAAGTTAAAAGCGGAGAACCCGGAACAAGCGAAAATAAGCTCTATAAAACCAAAAGTATTGATATATTTGAGACGCATCAAAAAGATGGTCAGGATTTGAAAATCTTTGAAGATTTTGATGACGAATTGAAAAATACTCCCATAGTAAGAATTGAGAAGAAGACCGATTTGCAGGATATCCGAGCAACTACATACGAAAGCTGTGATCAAGACGATAGCAGTGAGGGCATGGATTGTGCCGATGACGACAATTCTTCGAGAATAACGAAAATTCTAAAACAACCAGCGTTGGAGCAATCCACGCCAAGCGTAGAAATCCCAGCGAAGCCAATGCTAACAACTCATTTGTATGGCAATAGTCGGGAAAGTCTGATGGGAATTCAGGGCCACCTACAATCAACCGAGGACAGTGGAGCCGAGGATGACAATGAAGACAGCTCCAGCGAAGAGGAGGGAGAGAAGGATGATTTGGATCGACCGCCATCGAAGGCTCCATCACCACCGCCTCCCATAACACCTCCACCGCCACTACCGCAATGTCAAATTTCTATTAAACCACCGAACTCACCGCCACCACCATCACCAACTACTACAGCAACTGTAGAAGCATCATCACCAAAAGTTCCGCCTCCTACAGAAGTCCCACCCCCTACAGAAAAGCCACCGCAATATAAGCCTCCAGTGCTGCCCAATCGTCAGATTAGTGCTCCGCCAAAAATACCCGAAAGGGCACCCGCAACGTCCAAAGTGGCCAGGCCTTTGGTGAAGACAGCATCTATGCGTCTAGCCTACAATGAACAAGTTAATCCTGATGATGTGGGAAAAGTTAATAAACTAATTTCAAGATTTGAACCAAATAGAAGGCCGAAAGTAATACTACGAAAAACTTATATTTTACAAGATTCTCAAGACTATAGTGACCATGAACAAGAAGAGAAAAATGATGAAGTTGAAGCAGAAAACCCAAAGAAAATCAACGAAAATGTGACAAACATACAAGATGTAATCGATGATAATTTTAATATAAGAATGAGGAAACCAATATTGCAGAGAACAGTTTCCATTGAAAGTGCAGAACTAATTCCTGTAGTTCCCACAGCGACAATTAAAAGCCACTTGGAAACGCTACCAGAACCGGAAGCTGCAGAACAAACAGTTATGACTGGTACATCGACAATCAACAACAACAAATACGAACCGCAACCAGAACTGAAAGCCCAAGAAGCCCAAGAACCGCAACCAGATCGGCCACAGGTAGATGCTCCTATGGCGATCGAGAACCCAGAACCGGAAGCTTCAGCGCAACCTCTTGTAATATCTACACCGGCAATGAACAGCAATATAGAGCCACAAGCTTCTGATGTACCCATAGGAAGAGATGGTCCGCGTCAACAAGTTGCTGAACCCCCAGAGAAAATCAGCAAGAACATAGAACCAGATCAGGAGGCTGCAGAACTACCAATTAGAGCTACTCCGTCGATAATCAAGAGCAATCTAAAACCGCAAGCTCCTGAACCACCACATGTAGTTCCCCCAGATCCAATTAACAACAATGTAAAATCGCAAGCTCCAGAACCACCACTAGTAGCTCCCTCAGCACCCATCAACCACGTAAAACTACAAGTTCCAGAACTACCACTTGAAGATTCTCCATCGTCAATCAACAACAACCTAGATCAGCAGCCAGAACCAGAAACTCCAGGACTTGTAACTTCTCCAAAGACAATCAATAACAACCTGGAACTTCAAAGAGAAACGGTAACCTCAAGACTACCACCAAATGCATCTGATCCACCGACAGTCAACAAAAACCTAGAAACACAACCCGAACTGAAAGCTCCAGAACTACCAACTATAGCACCCCAACCAACAATTAACAACAACAACAACTACCTAGAAACGCAGCTGAAACCGGAACTGGAAGCAGACCCCGAATCTTTGGTAGAAAGAAAATATACTGAATCCCACAGATCATCACCGCCCATAATTATGAATTTACAAGATGCACCCCTTAAAACCACGCCCTCGTTCAACCAAAACAATAACACCAGTTCCAATTCTTTCAATCCAGTCGATATCAATGCTAATTTTAGTCAGCCAAATTCCGAATATGGGTCACCCATGGCATTTCCCTCCAGCCTAATGGGTTCAACAGAAGTTACTCCTGTAGTGAATCGCAAAGAAACGACATATTTGAATACTACGCTGGCCCGCAGTCGCCGAAGTGCCATAGGAGACGATGAAGCATTTGATTCATTTGACAGTGATGACGGTGAGTTATTCTAACAGAGAGAGAGAGAGAGTTTTGAAATGATGTCTTTTTTTCTCATTACAGAAAACAGTTATTATTCCCTCAGCTCCACCGGCAGTAGCCGTTATGTGGTGGAAATGTAGAGGGAGAGAGAGAGGAGATCACAACTCTCTTTATTTAGGATATATAGTAAAATTATTTAACGTGTTTATTAAAATTGTAATTGTTACTTTATTAGTATGTAAGTCTAAATTAAGTTAAACGACAAAGGTCGCGGCGGATTACTGGAGGAAATTATTATTTCAAGTAAACAAACAAAAGTGTGTGTGGGTTTTTTTGAAAAATTCAGATATGGTCAAGGTTTACTCTTCGTACCTTGCTTGCTAAAGTTTATGTCTAAAAACTTAAAACGAGAGGATTGTCAATTAGGAGCATCCTCTACAAAAATATCAACCAAACAGTTAATTGATAACCTATATCGAATAATGTATTTCTCAGATTCTATGCTAGATGAGCCATTGCTTTCTGACTTCAAAGTTCATTCTACATATCTATCTTGCTTTCTATAGTCGATGTCTTAAGACTTCGATTTGACAATCCTTCATAGATAAGCCAAAGACCTACTCGAGAGGTTTGTCAATTAGGATCGCATTCCTAAGCATCCGCTACAAAAATATGGATGTGATTTAATTGATAAACTATCTCGAAGGCGAATTTTTAACGGAAATAAATAATTTATTTCGCAGGTTCAAAGATCGACTATATATAACAGCAATATCTAAACAATAGATGACAAGTTGATTAGGATCGCATTCCTAAGCATCCGCTACAAAAATAGTTACTAATAGAAGTCATTGCTAAACTATCTCGAAGGCGAATTTTTAATGGAAATAAATAATTTATTTCGCAGGTTCGGAGATCGACTATATATAACAGCAACAATATCTAAACAAAAGAAGACAAGTTGATTAGGATCGCATTCCTAAGCATCCGCTACAAATTTAGTTACTAATAGAAGTCAGTTAATTGATTATATATCTCAAAGATCCATTTTTAACGGAAATAAATGTAGTTTCTAAGCTAGAAGAGCTATTACTTTCTGACTTCTTCACATGTTCTAAGAGTGGTCTTTGAGATATTTGAACGACCGAAAATAAGTTTTAACATTACCCATTTCGAAGGACTAGTTCTAAACAAAAACTAATGCTAATTGTCCTTTAGAACTGAACGACTAATTCAAACGGAAGAAAGTCGATACACTGATGACTTCGAAGGACCATTTTTGGGGTAACTGTGCGAGGCGACTAATCCATGTTTGCAAATCATACATTTTCTAAGTCGAAAGTTTTAAGTCTATTTTTAGACAAAAGATTATATTGCATCCTGATTCCTTTTGATTTTTTTATAAAGACAGCTTATGATCGTCATTGACCACTTCGAACGACCAGTTTTTCGGGGAAATCAAGTAAGTTTATAACAGCTTGCAATCCTTCTTCTTATCATAGATGATTTGGTACAATTACCAAGTATTGTGTTTTGATTTGCGTCCATCAAAGGGAGGCAAGAAAGATTACACATCTAACATCCCATAGTTCATCATTATCCACGTTTGTATATCTTAGATTATCTAAGCCCAAAATTGCTCAAATGACTCATTTAGGAAAATATGAACATTTTAGGAAAATATGAATATAAATTTCTGCACAACCGTTTATAAGGAATACTCGAAGAAGACTTTCCGTCTATAAAGATGAATTTTCGCGTAAATATGACTTTCCAGTCGTCTGTAAAGACATTTCTGTCATATGTATATAAGTACGACTTTCCTGCCATATATAAGAACTTATTTCCGGTCGCATATAAAAACGACTTTCCGTTCGTCTATATATATAAGTAGAATTTCCAGTCATCCATAAGACGACTTTAGGTCCTATATAAACACGACGAATATTATTTTTCGATCGTCTACAAAGGCGGCGCCGATAAAGACGACTTTCTGGACGCCTACACGCAAAGAAATGAATTCGTTCCTGCGAAACGAAATTTTAGACTTTGTTGTGACGAACACTTATTTTACGTAAAAAATTTTTCGTTCTGACCAAAAGTTGTCTAAAATTTCGTTTCTGTGAAACGATTTTTTTTTTGCCTGTATAAAGACGACTTCCCGGTTGTCAATAGAGATAACTTTTTGGACATATATAAGGACAGCTTTCCGGTCGCTTTTAAGAGAAATTTTCGCTAGTCTATAAACCGAATTTCTAGTCGTTTATAAGCACAGCATTTCGGTCGTCAATAATATGACGACATTCCGGTGGTCTATAAGTCCGGTAGTCTATAAATACGATTTGGCGCTTGATTTTACGACCGTCTATAACACGACCTTTCGTCGTTTATAAGAAGAATTTGCTGTCATCCATAATCCGACTTTAGGTCCTATATAAAGACAAGTCTTATATAAAGTCGACTTTCCAGTCGTCTACAAAGATGATATTCTGGTCATTATAAGGACGGCTTTCCGATTGCTTTTAAATGAATTTTCGCTAGTCTATAAACCGAATTTCTAGTCGTTTATAAGCACGGCTTTTCTTTCGTCTAAAAGACGACTTTATGGTCGTCTATAAGACGACTTTATGGTCGTCTATAATACGTCTGGACTTTCTGGTAGTCTTTAAATACGATCTGACGGTCGATTTTACGACCTTTCGTAAGACGACCTTTCGGTCGTTTATAAGAAGAATTTGCGGTCGTTCATAAGCCGACTTTAGGGTTATATACAGTCAAATTAGGTCTTATATAAAGTCAACTTTCTGGTCGTCTACAAATATGACTTTCTGGTCATTTATAAGGACGGCTTTCCGATAAGATGAATTTCGCTAGTCTATAAACCCAATTTCTAGTCGACTTTATGGTCGTCTATAAGGCGACTTTATGGTCGTCTATAAGGCGACTTTATGGTCGTCTATAAGGTGACTTTATGGTCGTCTATAAGGCGACTTAATAGTCGTCTGTAAGTCGACTTTTCGGTAGACAATAAAGACGAACTAGGCTCTTCTACAAAAACACCTTTTCGATCGTCTATAAAGAAGACTTTCCGGTTGTACATAGACGGGACTTTCCGGTCGTATAAATATATATATAGACGAGACGGTGGTCTATAAATATGACTTTTCGGTTGTCTGTGAAAAGTCTTCCCACTTGTATATAAAGAAGAATTTCCAGATTTCTATACATACGATCTAAAGGACGATTACATAGACGGATTTCGATACACATTTTACTATACACAATACTCTAAATACAAAATATGTACCTAAGATTATTTCCTATTTCGATACACTATTTGATTAGAAATCACACATATTCTGCATTCCTTTTCCCCTCCCATTTTCAAATACTTATACATATTTATTAATTAATCTGATTTATTGGAAAATAAATAAAACGGTCGATATACGGGTACCCCTATCAATTAATAATTATATCCACTTCAAACTAAGTATAATTATAAATATTTAACGGCAAAATTGTTCCCGTTATTCGATGATGATGATGTGACCCTATTGTGAGTGTCTCGTGCCATTTTGCACAGAAACGGATGGTTCGGCTCCCAGACATTAAGAGGGTTGAAAACGTATACAGAGAAAAAAGGACTCGTTCACATACAAAGCGTTTATCGTCGTCCTAGTCGGCGACAGTGGCATTCAAAGGACCATAAAAACATAAACAAACTCTCTTCACGCCTGAAGTGACTCAGCGATGGATGGACGGATTGAAGGCTTGTCATATAGGCGAACTCATTCACCAGTTCATTTGGCGGCTAACTCTCACTCTTCACGGATTGTTGGCATATTCATTGTCGTCGCCATCACGCGCCGTCGTCGTCCTCTCGTCTTTCATACATTTAATGATGTTCATGTTTTATTTCTCTTATTATTCACCATTATCCGCTTTTATTTTGTTTATTCGCATGTCCTTCATTTAGGTATGTATGTACTCACTCACCCAAATAACTCCCATTACGCTCAAAAAGGACGAGGGAGTATTTTTTGTTGCTGTTTACGAGTGCAAATGCGACGGAAGGACGACACATCCATCCAATGCCTGGCCTGAACACTGTCAATTGACATGGAATTTATTTTATTCGCCATACTTATATAGTATTTATATTTCGCATTCGTATATATGGGAATTTGCACTTGATGAAATCCCAAAACAGCTCTATGAACATCTGTGCCATGTTGCCAAATTTCCCTCTTTCTCTCTATTAATTGAGAATTTTGCGGCATGTGCACGTTTTCTTGCGGTTGGGAATTTCATTGAAAATTTGATTGCAATGCGGTTTACCACAAAATAATCTGAACAACTTTTAGTGTGAAAAAATAAATAAAATATAAATCATAACGTTTTTTTAATAGAGGAAGAAATAATGGAGAATGTTCATCACAGAACAATTTTATTATAGATTGGGAAGACTAATGCTCAAGCTGCTACTTTAGGGAAAAATGGCCAATGGGGGAAGCTAGTTGTTGGAAAACATTCCATGGTAGTAATATTTTTTAACAAATAATTTACCATTCACAGAACCATTAAAAATGGAAAAAGGTAATTTAAAAAAATTGTCCTTCGATCACTTAAAGCACTTTAAAGCTTTATTGAAATTAATTTTGAATACCACTTATATTTCTAACTATAATTATTCCCAATTAATTTAGCGTTCACACTACTCTTAAAATAAGGACGAAGAAAATTTCCAAAAAAATGTCCTTTGATTACTTCACATCAAAGTGATCGAAACACAATTTTATGGACATAAATTTCGCATACCACTCTCTTATCTTTCTTACTGCAAAGGATCGTCAAAAGTTCATAGCCCACTCTTTTGGAATATGCCACCAGTTTTAAATAAATTTTATTACGAAAATTGTATATAATACGATTCAGCACATCTTCAGGAAAAGAGCTTTCTATTGATATACATTTTATTATGATTTGAATACACTAAAGTCCCGAAAAGTGTACCACAAAGATTTGTGTAGGGTTTTTATTATTTTAGTTTGTGGGTAGATCTACTGTAAAATTTAAAAATTTACATATAATGTTGATGCCAAGAACAATTATCTTATATGAATTCAACACTCATCTATTCTCAGGCACAGTGGCATATGAAAATGTTAGCATAAGTTACATTTTTTTTGAACACAGATTATAGATTTTTTGGTATAATAAATATACAAAAATGCATACAAATTATGATTCTGCACATCTTGGGAAGATGTGCTTTACAACGATATACATTTTGTTGCATTTGGAAGTCATTATAGCACCTAAACTGGTACCACAAATATCTGCGGAGAGTTTTATTCATTCACACATTAAAATTAGATTTCCAGATATTATAAATAACGAAAATTATATATAAATATAAATCAACATGTCTTCAGAAAGTGGTGTTTCTATTAATATACATATAGTGATAATATATGTATATTAAGGACTCGCAAAGTGTACCACAAAATGTGTGTAGACTTTTTATTACAAATCGCAGAACATAATATAAGAAATTCGACTGAATTTAAATTTTTTTTTGGTCTATAAAGTATACTGTATTACAAAGAACTGTTCTATTTTCTTATTCAATCCTACTTACACATTAAGTAAGTCACACTACAAAAATCTGTGTTGAGTTTTATGGTTTCAAGCATTAAAATTTGCTATCGTGATGTTATAAATTACGAGTATTTAATTACGATTCAGCACATCTTCAGGAAGAGAGTTTTCTATTGATATACATTTTACTATGATTTAAATACACTAAAGCTCCGAAAAGTGTACCTCAGCGGTTTGTGTAGAGTTTTTATTATTTTAGCTTGTGGGTAGATTTACTGTAAAATTTAAAAATTTACACGTAATATTGATGCCGAGAACAATTATCTTATATCAATTCAACACGAACCTATTCTCAGGGACACTGGCGTATGAAAATTTTAGAAAGTTGGTATTATTTATTGTAGACCTGTAGAATTTTATTCGATTTTCGGATAGTTCGGCTTAAGGTCCTTTGTTGGAAATTAAAACTCGTTAATTTTCGATTTTTAATTTATTTATTTTTATCCAATATTTCGACTAAAATCTTTAGTCATCTTCAGGGATATAAAAATGATCACAAATTAAAAAGCTCGACTGTATTCTAGGAAGTTATTCGTCAACTATTTATTTATTTAAAAAAAAGATTATAGTTGTTTTGGTATAACATATATAAACAAAATGAATTCGAATTATGATTCTGCACATCTAGGGAAGAAGAGCTTTGTACTGATATGGAAGTCATTGTAGCACCTAAAATGATACCACAAATATCTGTGGAGAGTTTTATTCATTCACACATTAAAATTAGCTTTCCGATTATTATAAATTACGAAAATGATATATAAATATTATTCAGCACATCTTCAGAGAGTGGAGTTTCTATTAATAAACATTTTCTTATAATTGATGTATATTAAGGACGCGCAAATTGTACCACAAAATGGGTGTAGACTTTTTGTTACAAATCGCAGAAAATAACACTAGAAATTCGGGCGAATTTACATGTAATGTTGATACTCTAATACAAAGACCTTTCCGATTAACTTATTAAATCCTACTTACACATATAGTGACACACACTACAAAAATCTGTGTAGAGTTTTATGTTTTCAAGCATTAAAATTAGCTATCGTGATGTTATAAATTACGAAAATTGTACGAGTATATAAATGCGATTCAGCACATCTTCAGGAAGAGATATTTCTATTGATATACATTTTACTATGATTTGAATGTATTAAAGTTCCGAAAAGTGTACCAAAACGATTTGTGTCGAGTTTTTATTATTTTAGCTTGTGGGTAGATTTACTGTGAAATTTAAAAATTTACATTGATGCCAAGGACAATTATTGTATATCTATTCAACACTCACCTATTCTCAAAAAGTTTAATTTTTTTTTAAAAGATTATAGATTTATTGGTATAATAAATATACAAAAATCCATACAAATTCTGATTCTGCACATCTTGGGAAGAAGAGCTTTGCAATGATATACATTTTGTTGCATATGGAAGACATTGTAGGACCTAGAATGGTACCACAAAAATATGTGGAGAGTTTTATTCATTCACACATTAAAATTAGTGTACCACAAGATGTGTGTAGACTTTTTATTACAAACCGCAGAACATAATATATGGAATTCGAGTGAATTTACATGATGCCAAGAACAAATATTTTATATCAATTCAAAACTCACAGCACGCTGACAAAGTAAGCAAAAGTTTATTTTTTGGAAAAAATATATTTTTTTTTTGATATAATAAATATACAAAAATGAATTCAAATTATGATTCTGCTTATCTTAGGAAGAAGAGCTTTGCACTGATATACATTTTTCGCATCTGGAAGTCTTTATAGCACCTAAAATGGTACCACAAGTATCAGTGGAGAGTTTTATTCATTCGCACATTAAAAATTGGCTTTCCGGGTATTATAAATAACGAAAATGATATATAAATATGATTCGGCATAGCTTCAGAAAGTGTTGTTTCTATTAATAAACATTTTGTTATAATTTATGTATATTAAGCACTCGCAAAGTGTACCACAAAATGTGTCTAGACTTTTTATTGCAAATGGCCAGACAGAATATTCGAAGTTCGAGTGAATTTACATGTAATGTTGGTAGCATACTGTAACACAAAGACCTATTCTATTTTCTTATTCAATCCAAAAAAATAATGTCCATAAAATAGTCATTCGATCACTTCACTTCAATATAACAGAAGGACTATTTTCTGGACATTAATTGTGTATACCACTTATCTGTCTTACTACAAAGGATCATCAAACGTTCATAGATTAAATCATTTTTTAAAGACGAAGAAAAATTATCTCTTTTTCAAATTGGCCCAATCGAAGGATAATTACAAAAGAAACTGATTAAAAGACTGTATTATAATTTGAAATCGAAAAGTGAAGAAATACTTATGACGGGGTACTCGAAGGGACACTTTTATTGGAAGTTGGATTTGTTCCGGTTCAGAACAAGAGTTCATTTAAATTATTATTAAAAATATATAAGATAGTGAAATAAATTTGTTCATAGAACGTCTCTTATAAGGCTTACGTCCTCTCTTTCAACAGCAATATGATAGACTCTCAAATACGAATAATGGAGAACTTTCTTGGTTTGCTCGAAGGACATTTTGTAGTAAAATTGTCTTTCTGCTGAAATGCAAAATAGAACCGTCAACTATAGAAAAAACAATCTATTAAAATGGAGGGGAGTTAAATTTAGAACTTTTAAATGGTCGGTCTCTCTTCAGTGGTAAGGATCAGCTCTAACTAGGTTTTCGTTAGAAAAGTATGTTGTCCTAGGTAAGTATATATATCAAATGATGACGTTAAATTAATTAAAACCCAACCCGGCATTAAATCATGTGTTCCCATATTCTATCGATTAATCGCTGTTGGTTTTAGGTAGTTTTCTGAGATAGATAGATTCATTAACATAATTTATCAATTAAAAATTATGGCCAGCCATAGCATATGTCTGCTGATTCCAATATACATATGTGTACACTCCACTCAACTGCACTCCTTTGCCATGAAAACTAAACCAAATAAACAGCAGGATATTTTTTCCTCTGGCATATTGCATGCCAAACCAGGATATATCAAAACAAGGACACCCTTCCAATGTAAGAAGGAGAGTGTGGTGGTCTGTCTGTATGGTTTGTATGGTTTATATGGCATGTGTGATCTAATCGTATTTATAACAGAAACTGAAACAGATATCAGAGACCGGTGTTTGCGCAAAGGCACACCCTAAAGCCACCACCAATTCGCTGCAGCAGTCTCAGGTAAGGGGCATAACGAAAGGTGTCAGCTGCTGGTAATATTATTTTTGGTTCGAGCTGATTAAAGGCGAACAGCAAAATAGGAAGTCATTTGCGCCTGCGCAACAAACACCCTTGTAAATGTACAACTGTGAGTCTGTCTGTCTGTCTGAAGGAGTAACTTTTTTTATTTTATGCCTAAAAGCCTTAATCAATCACTTAATCAAGGCATGGAAAGGAACATAACATTGCAACCACCACCACCACCATCACAAATGTCTGTCCTTCCGTCTGTATATCTGTCTGTCCAACTTTCCCTTACATACGAGTATGAATCATAAGTGTAAGTTTATGTTAAGTCCTAACAAAGTGTTGATCGTGGGGTTGCAGCAGTATAAAAATTCAAACATTTTCATAATTAAAAATTAACAATAAAGTTAAATGGTTGTTTATAGATCCGCCAAAGAAGTAAAGGGCAACCCAGGCATTTATGCGTGCATGAGTAAAAGGTGTCATTTCCGTTTCCGCCTGACATAACTGCCAGGCAATCGTGTGGGTACCAAGTCCTGCAAACATCAAATAGTAAAACTAATCAACACCACTGGAAACACGTTTTGTTTTATTTATAATCAATTTCCCTGATTCACTCAAGAGGTTTAAATACATACACAGAACAAATAATCCCCAAACAGCAAGGATGCTGGTCCTTAAATTGTTGCTCATAGAGATTTTTCCAACCGCAGACGAACTCAGATTCCCAATGACCTCCCACATTGGATATTTTCCAATTTAACATGCACGTGCCGATTAACCTAACTGCTTCTAAGTCCTTTATTGTGGTTGCTTCTCCCGTGCGTGTGAGTCCCTACACACATGTATCCTTTTCAGATGTTGTGTCACTTTAATTGGATTTTATGGTTTTTAAAGTGAAACAAATCAATTGTGTTATTTATTTGGATTTGTTGCATCTGGTTTTTTCAATACTGGTTCTATGCGTATTTGAATTCTTTGCTTTCAGTGTGTTACTTGTATTTTGTGGGGAATCACGTCAAGAGTTATTGGCCGCTTCCCTTGAATGAAGCCATTGTAGTGTCGGCATTTGTTTTATTGTTTTGCGGTTTTCAGTTTTCATCTGCTCCATCATCCAAACAAGAATGGCAAAGAATTTTTGCAATAATTGTCAATATCGGGTGGGGCGAAAGAGGGTACAAATGTTTACACAGAAAAATTCCAGAAGGTAGAATGACATATGATATTGAGGATAAATCTGAAAGATAGTTAAAGTACTCCATATTCTAGGAAAAGCTGGTTTTTTCATAGGGAAAAAAGAAAGGAACCTATACTATTGTTTCTATAAATAGGTAGAAGTTTTCTAATTTGGGCGGATGAAGTCGATTTTGGACAGTTTGTGGGAAAATTTGTGGGTGGGAAAAACATTTTATAGGTGCAACACACATCCCAGCCCATTAATAGACCACAAAGCTGTTAATGGAAGCAAAAATATATAAAAGGCCAAAACAATTTTAATTTAAAAAATCACAAAAATAATTTTGCGATTTTTTTATTTTTTTATTAAAGATTGAATTAAAAGCTATCGAAAGCACTTTGGGCAAAATGTTCCCAATACAATTTTCCAAATAAATATATGGATGGGAAAAAGGGCCGTTTAACCAACATTAAAAAATCCAAAACCCTCTAATTCGGACAGTCCTTAACCGAATCTACCAACCACAAATGTTATGAAAAAACCAGTAAGGAAAGGCTAAAGTCGGGCGGGGCCGACTATATAATACCCTACACCACTCTCGTAATATTGAATAACTCTGATATATAAATTTTGTAATTCATGTATAAATTGTTTACATACATTTACTTTTGGGACATTTTATACCTAAATAATACCCTGTACCACAGTGTGGTGTAGGGTATAAAAACGATTGGATCTAAAGAGCCAAATCGGATGAAACATATATATGGGAGCTATAGCTAAACTCTACCATTCTAAATTTCGAAACGATCGGAAGTAAAATACAGCTTCTATAGGACTAAAGGCCCAAATCGGACGAAACATATATATGGGAGCTATAGCTAAATCTTAACCGATTTTCTTCAAATTCGGCAATGTTGGTTCATGGATCAAGAAACTCTACCATTCTAAATTTCAAAACGATTGGATGTAAAATACAGCTTCTATAGGACTAAAGGGCCAAATCGGACGAAAGATATATATGGGAGCTATATCTAAATCTGAACCGATTTCAACCAAATTCAATAGCGATCTTAACAGCCGCGAAATGCTCTAAACTGCAAAATTTCAGAACGATCGGAGAGAAATTGCGACCTGTAGTCGACGAACAACTTTACATGGACAGACGGACGGACGGACGGACGGACATCGTTAAATCGACTCAGCTAGTGATTCTGAGTCGATCGGTATACTTTAAGGTGGGTCTAGCTGTGTTATTTTCAGGTGTTACAAACATCTGCCGTGAAACAAACTTATAATACCCTGTACCACAGTGTGGTGTAGGGTATAAATACCAAAGTTAACAAAACATTCTGTTATTAACTTTTTTCAGAATTGTCTCATTTTATTCATGACCGATCAGACATTAGATAAAATAATAAAAAATGTAAATTTTTCGCTGTTTTTAAATAAAACATTATAAAAATTATCTTAAAAAATTTGATTTTTTTTCCAATGTCTTGTAAGATATCGTTGAAACCGCTGATGGGATGGACAAATTGTATTAGAAGAGTATGAAGGCTACATAATTTTGGATTATTTGTCGCTTTCCTGAACCAATTTCGATAAATGCTTCTTCAGTTATGCTGAAATATAAGGTTCAACCTCTATTTTCTTAAAAAGGGAATCTTTATTTTGATATACGAGTATATATCTATCCCAGTAATAACCACAAAGATCTTAAAGGAAATGACCTAAGTTTTCAAAACAAATTTTATTTTAGCAAAAAAAAATCACAAACAAATATTTTTGCAAATATTTTTAATTTATTAAAAAGATTGAAGAAAAAGAATGAATCTCGTGTAGATTCAATCCGTACTTCTGGAATGGGGTCGGAGATTTGCGTTGTTTGAATCCGACCAACTATGCACTCTGAAAAAAATCGCTTCTGTTGTATATTGTCCCAAACATATTCTGCTTGAAATATACAAATGTTTAGTGTACACTTCAAATGTATAATATTTGACACACACAAATACTATATGTTTGGGAGGATATTGTTCTAAATAAAAATATGTTCCCGTTCTACTATTTTTTTTATTTGAAACTAATATTTCCGAAACAAAGATTAATTTGTATTTATGTATTTTGGCAAGGAATCAATGTCTTAATTTAAAGACAAGTTTTCTGTTTTTCGGAAGATCAAAGTGCATTTTTGTTTATAAATTTTATATGTTTGTAAAATGCAATTAAAACTTAAATCGTAACTATAAATTGCATTGATGGATTGACAAAAAATGATGTATTGAAATATTTATAAATTAAAAATTATTGATGTAAAACAAAAGCTAATGCTGCTAAAGACATTTTTAACTATAAAGTTTAACACGAAATCTAGGAAAAACTAACTAAAATTCGAAAAACATAGCAAAGTCTAAAAAATCTTTTTTTAAATCTTCTATATATATAAAAATGGAAAAATGTTTGTATGTATGTATGTATGTATGTATGTGTTTTATAGACGCTTAAACCACTGGACCGATTTGAAAATTTTTTCTTTTGTTTGAAAGCTATTTGGTCTGGGATGGTTTTGGAAAAAAAAATTTCCAAATAGTGGACCAACGAAGTGGACCGGGTTCAGCTAGTAAAATATATTTGGAAAACTTCTTAAGCAATAACTTTGTTTCTGTGTAAACACATATTTTATTTGTGAAAGTCAGTTTCCAAACAAAATTTCTTGATTTTTAAATAAAATTTATTTGTTAACAAATATAAAATCTTTAGAAAAATCGTTTCCAAATATATTTTCTTTCAATTCAAACATATCAAAAATGCATATTTTTCCCCGTGTAGATTCTAAAATCTTCTGACAACTTGGGATCTCTATTTAACCATTCACTTATCACTTGGAGACGTCTTGCTGTGAGGGCTGCCTCACACTTTATAAGTATTTCTATTGGTTGGATGCAGGGATGATAGTTGAGAGTGACCAAATGGTACAAAAATCATTCAAAAATGGTTCTTTTCGACCCAAAAAGTACCAATTTTAAAATTTTTTGGAATATACGTGTAACCAACCATGTGATGTGAATTAATTAAAAGGATATTCGTACAAAAGTGCTGTCTTGAAATATTAAGATACAAATGGTTGAGATTGAGTAATACATTAACAATTTCATGATAACATGCTTTTAGAAAGTTATAAAAGCATCAAATCTTTGGTTTGTATTAAACTAGTTACTGAAGAAAAGTTCAGAAGAAATGACTCATGTCAGGCGAAGCCGACTATATGATATCCTATACCACATTGTTGGAGCAGAATAAGCACACCTATAACACTGTGATACAAAATCGAACTTTCCGAATGGGAATGGGATGAGACCAATTGCAAATGAAAGTTGACATTATCCAAAATCTTGTCGATTTTCATTGAAAAAGCGGTTCAAAATTACCAACTTCAAATGCGTGTAAAAAAATTTTAGCACTGAACTGATAAAAACCCTTGAGGGTTTTATTAGGGATAATGTCAACATTCGTTTGCAATTGGTTTCATCTCATTCCCATTTTGGTTGTTGCACTGTGTAATTGTTCAATATCTGAAACACTTTTATTGAAAATCGAAGCGTTCGAAACCACCATTTTTGCACTTAGATTCCTTGTTTTTTTACCTCAGATATAAAATTGATAATATATG
The DNA here is from genome assembly GCA_963930755.1 of Eudasyphora cyanicolor. NCBI lineage: Eukaryota > Metazoa > Arthropoda > Insecta > Diptera > Muscidae > Eudasyphora > Eudasyphora cyanicolor. The sequence continues at coordinate 51,363,527 of OZ005736.1, read as the reverse complement.
GGTCGATATATAAATGAGAACTGATTCTCGGATCAAGAAATCCCATTTACCAAATTTAAAAATTATGAAATGGTAAATACGAATACTTCAAAATTGAAATGAAAATATCGATCATACCTATTGACTTAAGATGCATAGACGATTGCCAGATCGGACAACGTTATGAACCCAGTTACTGTGCTGGAAATGTACGGACAGTTCAAACGTTTGCAAGCAAAAATAATAGATAATAAGATATGTCATCCCCGAGCGAGTAAGTTGTCAGGTACGAACGAATAAAAATTTCAAAGAGTAGGAAGAAAGAAAAAGAGTGAGGTTTGCCGCGGATTTCGGACCGATTTTCCCATCGGTGAGCTCTTGCACTTTTTGGAACTTCAATGGCTTTAGTCCAAGCTCATTTTTTAATATGTGTTGTATCCGTTCTCGCGATATGTTCAGCTCACGAGCAATTTTTCTACCACTGCGGCGTGGATTTCGATCAAATCTGGCCTTCACTTTTCGGATCATTTCTGGTGTTGTTACCGTTTTTTTTTTCGTCCACTTTTTGGACGCGATGCAACACAGCCAGTATCACGGTAACGAGCAATGGTTCGAGAAACAAAAGATTTATTCACATTTAAATGCTGGAGGGCTCTAACGATAGCCACTTGTGTTTTTCCACCCAAATATAAAGCAATCACACTATCACACTTGAATTCCATCACGATTAACTATTTTTCTGAATCTGAAGATCAAAATGCTTTGGTAAGCTTGTAAACAATAAAATTAACTGTCACTGAAATAAATCTGTCAGCTATCGGTCAGACTAGCGGTTTAGAAATGATAGCAACCTGAAGTTGGTTGCAATACATATCAGCCACCCTGTATATTTTAGAAAACTATATTTAAATCCATGTATGCCTTAAATTAATGACTAGTACATTCTAACATCAAGGACAGACATTTTTAATTTTATTACGATAATGTTTTAAATTTTATGATATTTTACTACAAATAAGCACGTGTCATACTTAAATTTACGCCAAAACTTGCTTATTTTAAGACCAAGCATAATTAGTTTTATTACACAAAGTTCTTGATTCTATGAATTGCTTCCTCAAAACAAGTACCATACATGGCTTTAAATTAACTATAAAACATTCTTATTTTTATTGCGATTGTCTTTGGCTCGAAATCATTGCCGAAATCTTAAACGTTGACAAATTCATTGATTTTCAGTACGCTTTTTTTTTAGTGTAGATTGACGCTTCACCAAGTGTGTTTAGTATTCAAGTATCTTCAATGTTAGCACGTGACTCAACAAAATTAAGAGATATCGGATTATAGGATAGAATATTGCACTAATTGGTATGACTGTATTTCACATCAATCTATATGCCCCAACAGAGAACGGCGGCGTAGCCTCCCAAGGTGATTTGACGGGTATTGCACTACACGAAATTTGTGCATTTAAGTGCAATATGGATGACCCGAAAACACTGCCGTAATATATCATATGGTTCTATTTCACTGAAACGCACTTTGAGGGCAGCGAAGCGCACCGGGTCAGCTAGTAAGTTGTAAAAAAAATTCGTATATCAATTAGCTGGCATTAATCTTCTGGCACGGGGTTTCTACAGGACGGAGCCACACAGTTCCTAGAGTCTTACATGCATACGGACTAATTCAAAATAATTAAAATTACCGCCTCTACGATCGCAAATACTGCGAAAAGTGTGTGGCGGCAACATGACCCAAATTATTATTATTACAATGAATGCATAGATTTTATGTTGTGAGATGTGTATTATACGCATATATATATTATCTTATTGAAAATATATATAGATATTATCAGGATGTGAGCGTAACGTTCGTATGACTTCAATGCGAAAAACATCTGACTAGCGACCAACAAAGGCAGTGTGTTTTCATTCGTTCGGATGCCTTTTTTAGGTCGCAAATCAGCTGTTTTTTGCATAGAAGTCATGCGATCGTTGTCGTTCAACATCGTGAAACAGGCTGTGTGTAACGAAGGGTCACAAATATTAAATGTATAAAAATATTTAAATAATTAATTTTTAAAAAATTATAAATATTTTTATGCTGCATTTATTTACAACTTCTGAGTGAGAAGGAAATTATTAATAATTTTAATTAATTTATGTTTTAAAATTCTTTTAATTACCTTGACTTATTGTATTGTTTATTATTTAATTATTTATACAAAAAAAAAACAAAAGTTCTTCTCCTCAAGGCACTTCCGCACTCCTCGATGCCACTAAACAACTGCGATATTTGCTATGTGAAATGACACCACAATACAATTCAGGGAGGAGCAAGTTTAACTAGTTGGTTGGATGTTTGGTTGGCTGGTTGGCTGGCTGTGTTGGTGGTGACCCTGTGACAACTTCAAATCCCAATGACGGGGTCAGGTCAGGCAAATAACTAACCACGCGCAAGAGAAAGGAATGCGGCAGACGACGGCGACGATGACGCCCTTTAAACTAAACAAACTAAAAAAAAAATTAAAAATGAAATGATGAAAACCAACCATCATCAGCAATTTGAAAAATTGTAATAAAAAGAAGTTGCTTAAAATAAAAGCGGTTGTCGACAGCGACCGACGCTTGTTGACATTTCGCCTAATAAGATGTGGGACCGCAAAAGAGTCAAGGGGTAATAGCAGCAACAGCAGCAGCGACTGCGGCAAAAAAGGGTCCAAATAACAAGAATTCTAAAACACTATTACACCATAGAGAATTTGACTTAGGAAACAATTCAGAGATGACGACAATAATGTCGCCGACGGCGATGATGTCGCCTAATGATGAAGAACGTGGCGTGGCAATGATGCAAATCGAAAATTAAAAATTACTCACATGAGCAATGAGGATGACGATTATGCGCCACATGAGGGTTCCCAGGCACTTTTATATGCCTCCATCCATCCATCCATCACCACTTGTGTGATTCACTGAGAAATAATAATAATCACAATAACAATAATGATGATGATGATGGCAACAACTGATGTTTAATTTGTAACTTTAATTAAATTATAAGGGTCAAAAGGCAATTATGCCACGAGAATGAGTCGCAGCACAAGTACATATACTACATACATATGTATGTATGGAACATCGCCAAGTTTGAAATAAGAAAAGTAGTAATTACAAAAAATGAGAAACTTGAATGTTATGCCTCCAGGCCATTGGAGAATAAAACTCAATGAATACATTTTCTTTTACAAGAAACACAAAAACAAAGTCAACAATTCAAGATTTATATTCAATTAATTTCTATAGTCCTTTTGCTTTCTTTGGATAGCTCTAAACTGCTGGCAGTCGTCCTAATATTTCATCTCATATGCTGGTACTTTGGTTCGCCCAGACTCCTCCCCATTTTAAGACTACTTTAGTTTGAAAAATTATTTCTATGCGGTTTTTTTTAGTACAGCACAAAGAACACAAAGAATCGATAATTTCCAATGACTCGTGCCAACATCACCGAGGCCACCGCCAGCCTACAGCAGCTCCAATTATCAGGAGTCTGCTAAGTGAACGTCAAGAGAAAACTGCAGATAGACATTGGCTTGGCTTGGCTGGGCTCTAGTTTGGTTCGGTTTGTTTATCCTTGCAGTCAAGGTTGATGCCATAGTCATGTGAAAGATACAGCAGCATTGGGTCAAGGATTCGCTTGCAGTCACAAAGGAGCATGAGATGCAGTTGCAGTTGTAGCTGCAGCTGCAGCTGCCGTGCAGCAGCAAGAGAAAATCGGAAAATTAAAGCAGACGTGAGAATGGCAATAAAAAAAATAGTCGACATACCATAAATATTTTGGCTTAGCAACATGAAAATGAAAATATTTCTTAAGCCAAAGGTGGGAGTGCGGAGATGTTGTGAGTCATAGTTTTTAAGTCGTCATAAACTACTTCTGAGAAGAGAGTCATTTAAAAATATAGCTATACTCAAACAAATTTAATTTACAGATAGGTTAGAAAATGTATGCTTTGTTGTTGTGAATACAGTTTTGTTTGTAGTTGTTGTTTAGAATTATTAAATTATTATTCCAACCATTCTACTGTTGTGGCGATCAATTGGTGCTAAAATCTAGTTCTGTAAACAATGGCTGGCGATAAATGGGGTTGTCACAACCAAATCGTTTTCTGAGTGTGCCGAATGAACTTGTTGGTTCATATGGGATATTTTGAAAGGGACCGGTTGTGGTCATACCAAAAGCGACAATTTTTATTTGAACTGTTGTGCAAAAAACATTGCATCATACGGAATGTTTGGTTGGTTTTATGTTCACTGGAATAAGTTTAAAATGTATTTGTTCATGTCACTATTCGGTCAAACCGGACAGGCCGACATACACATATAAATATATATATGTTTTCCAAAGAATTCCTAGGTGGAACATAGGGCCTTACAGACGAAGGACATAATTCAAAATAATTAAAATTACCACCTCTGCGAAGTTATACAGGGTGGAGCGCGGTAATTTGCTTATTTGGAAACGAAATAAAAATGTTATTATTAGTTAGGCAGACGAATACAAATCTCAAAACAAATGTGGCAAAAAATCGACTATTGTTAAATAAAAATATTAACAAATTTAAAAAAAAATCGACAGCGTTACCTCGTGAATTATGTTATGATACAGTGTTAAACATTTCAAAAGGATAGGTTCAGTAGTTTTTGAGTTATAAGGGCACCGTCTTTGGAATCGTGGGTTTGGGGGAAACACGCTTTAAAGCTTTTCTGATGTACTGAGTCACATATGAGGCGCGGTTAGTTCTGTTAGTTCTGCTCCGATTCACCTTAAGTTTTCACACAATATTCTTGAAAGTTTCTCTATTCAGAAACAAAATAAAAAAACAATGCAAAAAAGTTTATAAACGTTACATGTGGAGCTCGGAAAACCCAAGAGTTATTGTTGAGAAGCCTCTCCATCCTCAACGTGTGACTGTTTGGTGCGGTTTATGGTCCGGCGGGGTCATTGGACCTTACTTTTTCGAAAATGAGGTTGGATCAACAGTTACGGTGAATGGATTGCGCTAACGAGAGATGATTAATGATTTTTTATGGTCGGAGTTGGATGGTATTGATCTGGACAACGTTTACTTTCAACAAGATGGAGCTGCGTGCCACACAAGCAACGAAACCATTGCTCTGTTACGGGAAAAGTTTCCGGACCGTGTTATCTCTCGAAGAGGTAATCACAATTGGCCACCGAGATCTTGTGATTTAACACCTTGCGACTTCTTCTTCTTCTTTTGGGACCACTTGAAAGATAAGGTCTACGCCAACAGCCCAGCGTCGATTCAAGACCTCAAAGATAGAATTCGTGAGGCTATCGAGGACATAGGGCAGCCACTTTGCGATTTGGTTATGGGAAATTTCATGAAAAGGATATGGTCCTTTAAGCGTGGTCGTGGTGGCCATTTGGCTGATGTTGTTTTTCATTATTAACGGCATACCTTACTCTTTATTATGAAATAAACATTCGTCAAAAACATTTATCTCAAAAAATTGCATTTTTCTTTGAATACCAAAATAAAACCTCTTGTTGGAAACCCCTTTATTATAAATACTTTGGTTTTTAAACATTCTTATCAATTTTCATAAATTCTATGAATTTTCATAAATTCTATGAATTTTCATATATTCTATGAATTCTCATAAATTCTATGAAATTTCATAAATTCTATGAATTTTCATAAATTCTATGAATTTTCATAAATTCTATGAATTTTCATAAATTCTATGAATTTTCATAAATTCTATGAATTTTCATAAATTCTATGAATTTTCATAAATTCTATGAATTTTTATAAATTCTATGAATTTTCATAAATTCTATAAATTTTCAAAAAGTTTTATGAATTTTTATAAAATTGATATAATTAATAAAAAAATCATTGAATTTATGAAAATGCATATTATAAATTCAATGATTTTTTATTAATTATATGAATTTTAATTAATTATATGAAATTTTATTAATAATATGACTTTTAATTAATTATATGATTTTTTATTAATTCTATGAAATTATATACATATTTTCATATACATATATTCAATTATTATATACATATTATATTGTATATACATTGAGTGTATATTTCGTTGAAAATATTTACATAAATTCTATGTATTTACATAAATTCTACGAATGTACACAAATACAACATTACATAAATTCTATCAGTTTACATAAATTGTATGAATTAGAATTTACAATCAAGAATTTACATAAATTCAAAAAATTTACATACATTTTATGAGTTTACAAAAATTTCAAGAATTTACATAAATTCCAAAAATGTACATACATTTTCTGAATTTACATAAATTTTATGAATTTACATAAATTCGATGAATTTACATAAATTCCATGAATTTACATAAATTCCATGAATTTACATAAATTTACATAAACTGTATTAAATATATTTCCAAAAATTTACATAAATTTTATGAATTTACATAAATTCCATGAATTTACATAAATTCCATGAATTTACATAAACCGTATTAAATATATTTTTGGAATTATCACAAATTCTTTGAATTTTCATTATTTCTATTCATTTTCCAAATTTTATGAATTTTCATCATTTCTATGAATTGCCATTAATTCTATGAATCTTCATAAAGTCATTGAATTTTCATAAATTCATAGAATTTTTATAAATTCATTAAAATTTTCATAAATTCATTGAATTTTTAAAAATTTATAGAATTTTCATAAATTCATTGAATTTTCATAAATTCATAGAATTTTCATAAATTCATAGAATTTTCATAATTTTATTGAATTTTCATAAATTTATTAAATTTTCATAAATTCATTTAATTTTCATAAATTCATTGAATTTTCATAAATTTATAGAATTTTTATAAATTCATTAAATTTTCATAAATTCATTGAATTTTCATAAATTCATAGAATTTTCATAAATTCATTGAATTTTCATAAATTCATTGAATTTTCATAAATTCATTGAATTTTCATAAATTCATTTAATTTTCATAAATTCATTTAATTTTCATAAATTCATTTAATTTTCATAAATTCAATCTGTCAAATTGCCTTCAAAAGCGGTTAACGAATGACTTCAAGTTTATAATATTTTCGCCAAACTTAGTACAACTTTGAATGTGGATTATATAGGGTGATCTAATTAGAGATACTTTTTTAATAGCCTTTTTGTGACAGATCACGTGTGAGTAGTGTCATGCTGTTATGTTATTTTTGTTAAGTATTGTTTGGTATTTCATCATGGGAAGACTTACGCCTGAACAACGTTTAGAAATTATTCAGTTTTATTATCAAAATAATCATTCGCCAATTGCGCTAAGTACATTTTTTTAAATCCAAAAATAACACTTTCCTGTCGACCCACGACCTTGACACCCATAAGCAATATTTTAGCTCTCGTTAAGAGCTATCTTTTTGCCATTTACCGATTCCCGATCCGACGTACCGGAATCATCAGTCCATATTTCTTCAAAAAAGATGCCGGTGAGGACGTAACCGTCAATGGCGACCGTTATCGTGCCATGATAACCGACTATTTGATGGCTGAAATTGAAGCTCGTGATCTCGACATTTGGTTTCAACAAGACGGCGCCACTTCCCACACATCGCATCAATCAATGGATTTATTGAGAGAACACTGAGCAGATAATTTCACGTTTTGGGCCGGTCGATTGGCTACCAAGATCGTGTGATATCACACCGTTAGACTTTTTCTTGTGGGGATATGTAAAGTCTAAAGTTTATGCGGACCAACCCGCTTCGATTCAGGGCTTGGAGCAAAACATCACGCGTGTCATTCGCCAGTTTCCAGTCGAAATGCTCGAACGATCCATCGAAAATTGGACTCGACGGATGGACCGTCTGAGACGTAGCCGCGGCCAACATTTGATAGACATAATCTTCAAAAAATAAATGCCAAAGAATGTTCTTTCAAATGATAATAAACATTCTCCATTTAATTTGAATTTTCTGTGTTTTTTTTCTTTAAAAAAGTAGGGAACCTCAAACTGGATCACTCATTATATTACGTCTGCCATTTTACTCCACTTTCAAATATATATTATGTCAAATATAATTCCGGTTTTTCACTTTCAAGTCGTATTGCATTTCATATCAAAAAAAACTGGGCGTTTCTAATAGAATAAACCTTCAGAAAAACATTGACTTTCTTTTTTTTTCTCAAAAAAACAACGACAAAACTTGTTCTTCAAAAAAAAAATTGTTTTCCTGTTTTAAAGTATTTCCTCCTCTGTAAAGGAAAATAAGGGTTACTCGACTCGACTTTAACGATGTGTCAACAGTAGCGGTTACATATTAATTTCTTGTAAAAGCTCTTAAGCCCCCGGGGTGGGAAAATACGTGACATCTGTCGAAAACTTTCGTCCGTTCATCTCGTCTATAATTCTGATACGAAATTATGACAAAACCGATAACAAAAAGGGCCGCAGACGAAAACAATTTCATTAAATCCAACCATACTTGAGTCGTCGTCATCGGCTGCAATTTTGCTGAAATGAAAAATGCCTATGTCAGCCAGACGGACAGTCTGTCTGTCTGCCCAACCATTCCACTCGACATCATCATCATCATCCCTGATGACTTCGACACAACACAGATGGACGATGACATTGAAAAGCACCCGGATTTGCGGGTACTGGCCAGATGATGAATTCTGGACGGGGGGGATGAGGTTCCGCTGCAGCAGCAACACCACCACAACCACCATTATCATCATTGCTGTTGTATGGCCAAGTGCAACAGCCACAGCAGTGAAATATTGTGCATTGGACGATAATAAAATTTTACAAATTACCGAAAAAATACAACAAATTGCTGACAAATGACTTTGTGTGTGTCGCCACTTGTAACAAAAATACTCCCACTTTCCGATATATGTATTTCATTGACGCTGTGTCAGCATTTCAGGGCCCGAACGAAAGCAAAGAGTGGATTTGTTGCAATCACCATCAACCAACCTCAAGAGAAGAAAGGCTAAGTACTATTGATGACTTGGAATGGTGGTGGTGGTCGTGGCGGAAGAATCACATTTCATTGTCCTTCACCGGAGAAGTGTAATTGTTCTGCATTTTATGTATGTATGTATGTCTTTTATCAAGGAATAAGTAGAAGTTGTTGATATTATGTAGACGCTTGACATTATTTAAACATTGGAACAGTTTGTTTTTTGGTTATTGTTTCAAATAAATCTGCAATTCTTCTCGGTGGGTTAAAACAAACCATCTAAAATATTGGCCATAGACGGGAAGGGTGGATATCCCAAATTTCTCATGGTGCCTGCTGCTTTTAATGAGTTCAATCAGTTCACCGTGCAACGCCCGTCAGCCAATTAGCGTTACAACAACTCATACACTGGCATTAGATCTAAGTCTAAAGTGATATTTTTATGGGAAGTTAAATAAAATAAAATGTATAAATTTTTATAAATTCTTTGAGAATTTATTATTTACATGAAATTTTTATAAATCTGAAGAGTTCTAAGGATTTTAATACACTTTCCGAATTTTTCATTAATTTTAAAAATTATCGGTAGACTATTTAAAATGAACTCATGTACTTTTATTTATATGTACCTTATCAACTATCCTAATTATCTGCCGGTACATGAATGATTCACTAAATAAATTAAAAGCTACATTCAACCAGAAATTTTAGGTCAACTTTCACCTACAAAATCCAGACCATCACCGATAACGGCAACAAATTTCCCATAAAATAACATAATATCCTTTAGAAATTTTTTTAGCGCTAAAACTAAACCACACCTCCCCCCACTAAACACTACTAGTACATACATATGTATATGGAAATTCCGGCAGTAAAGACTTTTCCACTTCAAAAGTTACGGTCGACATTTACGGTACGGAAAGGAAACCACTTGTGTGACAAGCAGGTTTGGTTTAGTGAATAATTCCTTTCCTTTCCTGTTCACTCGGAAAATTAATATAAGTAGTTTGTAATTAGTAGTCGGCCATTGTTCTGTGGACCGAAGGTAACACAGCGGGAGGGAGTATAAAGAGGGGGAATGACATAATAAGCTCTATGTGTTGGTGGCAACCCCAAATGGGGAAACGAAGTATCCACTATCCAATCCCCATAATTTTTTTCGGTTAGTATTTCTATGGATGAATGAGTGAATAACTTGGCCTGCTTAACATATTTAACTTTTCGTTGTTTTTTTTGCTTTTGTCATTGAGATATAAGTGGAAAAGTGTGGAAAATTGGCTGATGATGTGGGTCAAAAGCCTCTATTGTGTGAGAGATCAGAAGATTTGTTTATTTTGCTTACATACTTACAAAGATAAACCCGTATGAATACTAATTGAACAGGGAAAGTTGTATGCCGTGATATTCTTACCTGGAAATAGAGAAAAAAGGAAATGAATTATTAGCAAAAATTAAGTATACAGAAAGGAAAAAGAAGTTGCAGAATAGAGATAATATAAATAAGTTAAGAAAACAAGGAAGAAATACATATAAATATGGAAATTTTCTGCACCCCATTATATGAATTTTTATAAATTTTATGAATTTACAAAAATTCTATGAATTTACAAAAATTCTATGAATTTACATAAATTCCATGAATTTACATAAATTCTATGAATTTACAAAAATTCTATGAATTTACAAAAATTCTATGAATTTACAAAAATTCTATGAATTTACATAAATTCTATGAATTTACATAAATTCTATGAATTTACATAAATTCTATGAATTTACATAAATTCTATGAATTTACATAAATTCTATGAAATTACATAAAGTCTATGAATTTACATAAATTCTATGAATTTACATAAATTCTATGAATTTACATAAATTCTATGAACTTACATAAATTCTATGAATTTACATAAATTCTATGTATTTACATAAATTCTATGAATTTACATAAATTCTATGAAATTACATAAATTCTATGAATTTACATAAATTCTATGAATTTACAAACATTCTACAAATTTACATAAATTCTATAAATTTACATAAATTCTATAAATTTACATAAATCCTATGAAATTACACAATTTACATAAATGCTATGAATTTACAAAAATCTCCATGAATTTACAAAAATCTCCATGAACTTACAAACTTACAAAAATCTCCATGAACTTACAAAAATCTCCATGAGTTTACATATTCTATGAAATTACATAAATTCTATAAATTTACAAAAATTTTGCGAATTTACATAAATTCTATGATCTAATTCTAAATTCTACGAATTTTCTATGAATTTGAATAAATTCTTTGAATTTATACAATTTAAGGGAATTTATGTAAATTCTCTAAATTTATAGGAATTCTCTGAATTTAAATAAATTCTATGAATTCACATAAAATCTATAAATTAGTATTCGACCTTTTTTTGACATATTTTTGTTCTTCTTTTGAAAAGTCAAGCTCGAGGTCTTTGTTGTTTGTTTATTTAATTATTATTTATTACTTTATTCAATATTTCGATATTCTTTGAAGATCATCTGCAGGAATTCTAAAATTTTATTGAAAAACAGGAAAATATATATCAATTATAAGTTTTTGCAAACATATAAATACGACACTTCGCTTATTTATTTTATTTACTTGTAAGTTGTACAGTGCCTTATTTATTTTTAAAAACAAGAACAAAAACATTTATGTAATACATTTATGTAAATTCATAGAATTTATGTAAATTCATAGAATTTATGTAAATTCATAGAATTTATGTAAATTCATAGAATTTATGTAAATTCATCGAATTTATGTAAATTCATCGAATTTATGTAAATTCATAGAATTTATGTAAATTCATATAATTTATGTGAATTCATAGAATTTATGTGAATTCATAGAATTTATGTAAATGCATTGAATTAATGCAAATTCATAGAATTTATGTAAATTCATAGAATCTACGTAGATTCATAAAATTTATATAAGTGCAAAGAAATTATGTAAACTCATAAAATTAATGTCAATACATAACATTTTTGTAAATTCATAATTTTTTTTGTAAATTCATAGAATTTATGAGAATTCATAAAATTTATGTAAATTCATAGTGTTTAGGTCCTATACGGGTGAGTCGTGAACTCATCACCAAAAAATGTCACAGCGACGGCGTCACGTAGTTTTCAGTTTTAATCGGTGTCAATAGATGGCGATATTGTTCAACGTGAATCAAATTAAATATTGGGGGCGCTGGTGTTGAAGATCAGCTGTTGACACTTCAACACATAGAATTTACGTAAATTCATAAAATTTTTGTAAATTCATACAATTAATGCAAATTCATAGAATTTATGTAGATTCATAGAATTTACATAAATTCATAGAAATTATGTAAACTCATAAAATTCATGTAAATTCCTAAAATTTTTGTAAATTCATAGAATTTAGGAGAAATCATAGAATTTAGGAGAATTCATAGAATTTTTGTGAATCATCATATATCTTCAGCAGAAACGAAAAAGAGCTTCATAGAATTTATGTAAATTCATAGAATTTATATAAATTGATAGAATTTATGTAAATTCATAGAATTTATATAAATTGATAGAATTTATGTAAATTCAGAGAATTTATGTAAATTCAGGTTATTTTATCTAAATTCAGAGAATTTATGTGAATTCAGAGAATTTATGTAAACTCATAGAATTTATGTAAATTCAAAAAATTTTTGTAAATTCATACAATTAATGCAAATTCATAGAATTTATGTAGACTCATAGAATTCATAGAAATTATGTAAACTCATAAAATTTATGTAAATTCCTAAAATTTTTGTAAATTCATAGAATTTATGAGAATTCATAGAATTTTTGTGAATTCATACAATATATCGTCATCAGAAACGAAAAAGAGCTTCATAGAATTTATATAAATTCATATTCATAGAATTATATAAATTGATAGAATTTATGTAAATTCAGAGAATTCGTAGAATTTATGTAAATTCAGAGAATTTATGTAAATTCAGAGAATTTATGTAAATTCAGGTTATTTTATCTAAATTCAGAGAATTTATGTGAATTCAGAGAATTTATGAAAATTCATAGAACTTATGTAAATTTATAGAATTTATGTAAATTTATAGAATTTATGTAAATTCGTAGAATTTATACATACATAAATCGTATGAATTTACATAAATTCTAGAAAATATCATAATTTAATTTAAAATAGATCCATAGAATTTATAAAAATTTATAAGAAATATCGAAATTCTAAAAAAACGCAGAATGTTTTAATAGTATTGAAAAATGTTTAACAATTATAAATTATGTGGACTTTGTGACAATGCATTTTATAGATTTTATGCAAATCTTATTTTTGTTTTATTCCATCTGCTTTCATAGTACATATTTTGTTTTTGCACTTTGTTAGGCTTAAGATCATGTTTGTTGTTTTCAGTATATGAAAACAACTTTGTAAAAAAATGAGAAATCACTTAATTTTTTTTTTTTTTTTTATTTATTTTAAATATGTGTATGTAAAATACATGTATTAAAATTTTATAACTATAAAGAGATGGCTTAAACAAACCTTACATCTAGAAAATGTTGGAAAATTATTATAAAGGACTCATTTAAATTTACAAAAAATTTTGGAGAAGGAAAAGTAATAAAAAACCTTCAATAGAATATTTATAAAACTTAATGGCTAGTGTACAAATTTATAATATAATTGTTTTCGTTTGAAGAACACGATGAAGCAAATTTGTTAGATATTACCGCAATTCTCTGAGAAATAAGATTAGTGTTACTTATATCGTGAAGTCTTTTTGTGCTAAAATGTCGAGGTAAATTTAACATCATTTTTAATATTTTATTTTGACAGACTTGGAGCTTATAAATGTGTGATTTGGCACACACTCCCCATACTGGGCAGGCATATAATGCTATTGGCTGAAATATGGATTTAAGAATACTAATCTTATTTTCAAAGTTTAGTTCAGACTTACGATTTATAAGAGGATACAATAACTTTATGGCTATACTCATTTTGTGAATTATTTGTGAGACATGATCATTGAAAGTCAAACGGGTATTGAGAAATACGCCAAGGTATCTTACCGAGTTTGACCACTGAATTTCATTACCAAACATTGTTAAATTTGTCTGTGGAATATAGCAATTTTTCCTTCTTTTCGTAAAAAAGATAGCTTGAGACTTTGTAGTGTTAATTTTCATTTTCCATTTTAACGAATATTCAACTATTTTGTCCAATGACAATTGCATGTTATCAAGGATTTCCTGAGCAAATAATCCTGAACAGAAAATGGCGGAGTCGTCAGCAAAAAATGCGTACTCGCAATTTGCTATTTTTGGGAAATCTGAGGTGTATATAATATACAACAGTGGTCCTAATACGGATCCTTGAGGAACACCTGAAGGAACGTTCATAAAATCTGATACATATTGGTCAACTTGAACACAGAATGATCTATTTTTAAAAAATGATTGGATTAACTTTATTAAATGATATGGAAATTTAAACTGGATAAGTTTAAAAATTAAACTTTTTTTTTTTTTTTTTTTTTTAAATTTTTAACAAAGTTCTTTTCATATACTGAAAACAACAAAAACTATCTTGAGCCTAACAAAAACAAAATATGATTTTATGCAAATTTATATTAATAGGATTTTTTTCAGATTAATACTGATAGAATTTGTGAAATTGCATATCACTGAAAAATTTATAGAACTTAAAACATATAGAATTCATAAATTTATTTTAATATTTATGAAACTTCAATAAAATTAAAAAAAGTTCACGGATAAAAAATTCGTATATTTTACTAAAACTGATAGTGTTCATGAATTTTTAAAATTTTAAATATAAACAATACGGAAAAATCCATCGAATATCAAATTAGAACGAATATAAAAAACTTATATAGTTGTTGTACCAAAATACTCTGAGTTGATTAGACTATTTATTTTATAGACTTCATTTCGGCATAACCGCCTTCGCGGGAACCTGATGTTTTTTTCATCATTCTCATATTATCCGAATGTTAATGTTTCTGAGAATCTTACGGAATTGGTGTTATTTGAGTGTACCTTTACTATTGTCCACTGAATTTATGTTAATAGTCGCGAAGGAATTATGGCTATACGAGTATTTAGCTTCGTTCTTGTATTGGACAATTAAAAATTTGTTTTCGTGGAAGTCGGCACTCAGAAGTTTTTCAGTGCCCAAAGTTCAATTTATTAGGAAAATATGTTGGGAATCAAACCCAGGATTGTCATATAGCAAGGCTAACGCATTAACCTCTGTTGGGATTCGAACCCAGAACCTTCGGATTGCAAGTATAACGCATTAGCCACTGAGTACTTGCTTTGCTGATATTTAAAATAATTAATTAAAATTGACATTCCAAATATGAACAAGTTCGTAATTAAAAACAACTACAAATTGTGCCATTTAACAATTGACTAATTCTGAACTTAGTAGATATTGTATGTTTCTTCCAAAGTGGAATGTAAGTCACAACAAATCGACTACCTCAGCCCTGGAGGTCGCAATTCGAAAGTTTTTTATTTCATTGTTTATTGTCTGTAGTGGGCTGCCAATACAAAATTATTGTGTGTGAAAATTGTCACCCATTTTAATTGCTTTATTATTATTATTGCAAGTCTCTATTGTAGTTGGCGTTTCCCAAAGTCTTTACAATTTTGTAAATTTGATGTGTTTCTGTGATGCGATTGGCTTGTTTTTCTCTCTCTTTCTGCTTATGAGTGAGTCTAGGCTGTTTTTCCAATTACAAATTCCATGGGCACAGCCTGAGATGTTAACCAAATTGGGTGGGGTAACCTAACTCGACTCGATTCAATACTGCAATAAAACGTAGAGAAATGAAATTAAAAAAACATAGGCATTCATAAAACTAGTCATGGATACAAATTCAAATACATTCATTTTTTTTGTAAATTCGTTTCGATGAAGACAAACTCAAAAAGTCTTGAACTTTGTTTTGTTTAAACTCGAAACTGAAATTGAAAAATGGAAAATGTTGTCAGAGTCTTGTCTGTCGGTCGCTCGCTCGCTCGTTCGTTGTTCGTACATAGAAAACATAGCAGCACAGCGTGTAATGGACGTAGACTGGCCAACCTCCTATTGTGGCCACAGACAGAGAAGAGGAGTGCTGTTTGTGAATCAAATATTTTTCAGTATGGAATGGATGGACGGACGGACGGACAAATAAGATTGGCCTGTCGGTCGTTCCTATATGTATGTGAAATGCGGAATGTATCTCAAAGCTTTGTATGTCCGTCCATACTTTTACAAAATGAAACTCTACACAACAAACTAAACTCTCGAAAGGTCAACAAGTTATTAACAATGATCATTATTTCGTCATTTCATGCGACTCACACATCTCTTCAAATTCGAAAAAGGGAAGGACGGACATTTATAGTTCTGATAAATTACAACAGACAGTCTTACGCTTTTGCTAAGCTCTTCTAGATAGCTACATATTATTAAATTGGACCTCTTCTCTTCTGACCATTCATGTATTTTATTTTGCTTGGGTTTAAAAACAAACATGAGATAATTGTTATGAATTCAAGTTAAAATGAAATTAGTTGCTAATATGTTTCTATGAGCGAATACTCGTAAGTCACATTAATTTCCACGGAAACACGCAAACCTCTACCGGTCGGATGTACATATGACTATAGATTTAGCTAATATTCCCTCGGTTTGACCGGCGACAGGTAATTAGAATAGTCGAAAACAAACAGAAAAATGAAATTACATAAACTCACATTTAGTGTCAATAAACTTTTCTCAGCAGCATTTTTCTTAATATTGGTGGGGGATGTTTAAATATTAAAATTCCTGAAGAATATTTTGAAATATTTACCAAAGAATAGTCTACTTATAAGGGAGGACAACGGAGAAATAAATAAACGTTGTAATCAAATTAAATAAAACAATTTTTTGGTTTATGAAAATTAATTATTTACAATTTAATTTATGTAATTTTATGGTATTAATGTAAATTCATAAAATTTATTAAGTTTTTTGTAAACAAGTTTAGAATTTATATAAATTCATAGAACTTATGTTAATTCATGGATCTTACGTAAATTCATATAATTTGTGTAAATTCATAAAACTTTGCTTTCATAAAACTTTCATAGAATTTTGTGTAAATTTATAGAATTTTGTGTAAATTCATAGAATTTTGTGTAAATTCATAAAAATTATGTAAATTCATAGAATTTATGGAAATTCATAGAATTTATATAATTCATAGAATTTATGTAAATTCATAGAATTTAGGTAAAGTCATAGATTTATGTAAATTTATAGAATTTATGTAAATTCCATTTATGTAAATTCATAGAATTTATGTAAATTCATAGAATTTATGTAAACTCATAGAATTTATGTAAATTCATAGAATTTATGTAAATTCATAGAATTTATGTAAATTCATAGGATTTATGTAAATTCATAGGATTTATGTAAATTCATAGGATTTATGTAAATTCATAGGATTTATGTAAATTCATAGGATTTATGTAAATTCATAGGATTTATGTAAATTCATAAGATTTATGTAAATTCATAGGATTTATGTAAATTCATAGAATTTATGTAAATTCATAGAATTTATGTAAATTCATAGAATTTATGTAAATTCATAGAATTTATGTAAATTCATAGAATTTATGTAAATTCATAGAATTTATGTAAATTCATAGAATTTATGTAAATTCATAGAATTTATGTAAATTCATAGAATTTATGTAAATTCATAGAATTTATGTAAATTCATAGAATTTATGTAAATTCATAGAATTTATGTAAATTCATAGAATTTATGTAAATTCATAGAATTTATGTAAATTCATAGAATTTATGTAAATTCATAGAATTTATGTAAATTCATAGAATTTATGTAAATTCATAGAATTTATGTAAATTCATAGAATTTATGTAAATTCATAGAATTTATATAAATTCATAGAATTTATATAAATTCATAGAATTTTTGTAAATTCTAAGTATTTATGTAAATTCATAGAATTTATGTGAATTCATAGAATTTTTGTGAATTCATAGAATTTATGTTAATTCATAGAATTAATGTAAATTTATAGAATTAATTTAAATTCATAGAATTAATGTAAATTCATAGTATTTATGTAAATTCATAGAATTTATGTAAATTCATAGAATTTATGTAAATTCACAGAATTTATGTAAATTCATAGAATTTATGTAAATTCATAGAATTTATGTAAATTCATAGAATTTATGTAAATTCATAGAATTTATGTAAATTCATAGAATTTATGTAAATTCATAGAATTTATGTAAATTCATAGAATTTATGTAAATTCATAGAATTTATGTAAACTCATAAAATTTATGTAAATTCATAAAATTTATGTAAATTCATAAAATTTATGTAAATTCATAGAATTATTTTAGAATTTATGTAATTTTTTGGAATTTATTGAATTCGTCTAAATGTAGAATTTGTATAAATTCATTGAGTTTATGTAAATTCATGGAATTTTAAATATTATGTACTTAAAAAATTCTATGAATTTTTACAAAATTCCATTTAAACTTGTAAATCCAAGAAATATTTCCATATCTTAAAAAATTATAAATATTCAATAGATCTTTAATGAATTTTAATGAATTTTAAAGAATTTTAAATAATTTTAATGAATTTTAAATAATTTTAATGAATTTTAAATATTTGAATAAATTTTCATAAATTTTATGATTTTTTATGTATTTATGTTAAATATTATGTACTTAAAAAAATGTCATACATTTAATGACTTTTTACAAAATTCTATGAATTTTCTTAAATTCGATTTTTTTTATTTAATAACAAATATTGTTGATACAATTATTTACATTTCCGTAAATTCCACGAATTTATATGCTTTGAATTTTTATAAATTCTATAAATGTTCACAAATTCTCTGCAAATATACAAATCCTACTCATTTTCTTATATCTTATGAATTTTCGAAAGATCGACAATGTTATGCACGTGAACTGTGCTAGTGTTGTATTTTAAATTGTTTATTTTGGATTAACCGCATTTTGTCTGAGAACGTCGTCTGACAATCTCAGCCGACAAACCACCACCAGACTCCGTCACACCACAATTCGGAAATTCTCGTCGAGTGTATTGTCAAATATCTTGTGGTTTTCTGCATAATAGTTTCAAAAGTTGAATAGAATTTTTTAAACATTTTTATGGTTGTTTTTATGAACGTAATAAGTTTTTGTTAATAAGAATTTTGAAATTGAGCTAAATCCTTAGAACTTTCCTAAGAAATTTTTAAATTATTTCAATTTGTTGATTTTTTTTAAACTCTTAATTTTTGGTAAATTCTTTTAATTTTTCAAAATTCTTTCAAATTTTCTACACTCATGAAATATTTGTAAATTCTTTGAATTTTATAAAAATTTTTAAATTTTTCGAATTTTTCTTCATCTAAATCATAATACAATTAATTGCCTACATATTTTAAATAGTATGCACATAATCATAAAAATAATTATACATACATTTTTAATTATATATACATTTTATAAAAATTTTCAAATTTTTCGAATTTCTTTTCATTTTTACTAAATCATAATATAATTAAATGCCCACATAATTTAAATAGTATGCACATAAACATAAAAATAATTATACATATTTTTTTTTTAAATTAAAAATCTTTTATGTTTGCTTGCTTTTATTCGGTCTGCAAATGTTTATTATTTAAATTTTATTTATTCTTGCACATAAGAAGACCGTCAATTCAGTATTATCTCAATTAAACTAATGCGAACTTAAAAATTAAAAAAAAAAATACATAAATTCTACAATAAAATGCGTTCATTCCTTTGATGTTCACACAACCAACTCACGCATGTCAAAGAGACAAACGAACAATAAAATTTATGTAGACCATTTTGCAGTTTCAGTTGTTTATGATTAACAAAAATACAAAAAAGTAATAATTAACAACAGCATGTGCGTATGTGTGAGTATGCAAAAAGCCGGTATAATTAAATTTAATTAAAAAGAAACATTGTGTGTTTGAGAGACGCGATGACGGTACTCTCAAAATCATGATGTCAGTTGGATATATATGTATATGTATACAGATGTATATATATTTTACCGAGGAAAAGCTGAAGATTAATCATATTTCGTGTGTTGTAATAATGATGATATGAGTAAAAAAACAAATGACTCAGTTGAGAATTTAATTGAGTGGACAATAGAACGCTTAATTAACTTTATATATTAAATTTACAACGTTTTTTACAGAAAAAAAAACAGTTGCGATAAAATGTTTACCAACTTTGGCACGTTTGTTAGAGCATGATTAAGCCAATAAAAATTTCAAATTATTTGCGCTTAATTAATAAAATAGCACAAATCGGAGATGACAAATAGCAAAAATTAAAAAAAAACAAATATGAAATTAAATCTAATAATTCGTTATAAATATTAAGAACCGCGTTTATAATAGAGGCAATGTAAAGTAACAGTATTTTATGAATTTTTCTTTTAAACGATTTTTAGAAAAAAATATAAAAAAAAAAATAAAAAAAAAAATAAAAAAAAAAATAAAAAAAAAATGTTTTCAACTTTATTTTAAAAAAATTATTTACTGAAACAAAAAGCCTCTGATTTGTGCAAAATGTGTTAATTTACTTTGAATATC
Organism: Eudasyphora cyanicolor; assembly: GCA_963930755.1. NCBI lineage: Eukaryota > Metazoa > Arthropoda > Insecta > Diptera > Muscidae > Eudasyphora > Eudasyphora cyanicolor. The sequence continues at coordinate 51,342,771 of OZ005736.1, read as the reverse complement.
CTTTAATAGGTTTATGATAATTTACAAAATCCTAAGCCACGCCGGACACCACTGGCTTCATTTATACAAAAGAGAACATTGCATTTGAGTATATAAAATATTATTTTTTTATTTATATGAATTTCAATTCAAAGTTAAATTGTATTCTGATTTTACGTTCCAGGGGAAGCCGGGTAACAAAGACAAGTTTTTTGTGGCAAGTTTTAGCAGCGTCAGACCAGAGTCTCTGGTGGGAATCGAACCCACTACCCCCAAACTCATAGGCAAGCAAGCTACCAACTCACCTACTGGGGCGCTCTATATATAAAATATATTTTACGAATTTGTTCTAAGTAATTAAATTATTAAAATAAAAACAAGTATACATATATATTCTCTTCATGTTACTTTTAAATTTTAGAGGTATGTATTTATTAAAATATTTATATATATTTGGTATTTTATTTTACGGATTTTTTTAAAAATTGTGTATAAGGAGAAAAAATTGTGTTTCCCATTTTTGCCGCAATGCAATAAATCTTAAAGAAACAAAAAAAAGGAACACAATTCTATTTTGCATTTGCACATACTACAACTCATATCACAGATCACTACACATGACCGAACTTTTAATGCAAAAAAAAAATAATAATAAAACAAACAAATAATTTGTAAAGGGGAATATCTACAAAGGCTTGGCTCTTATTCTTCCCCCCAAAAAAAAAGGCACAAAAATATTCATTACGATTTCGTATAATAAATAAAAAAGAATAAACTTTGAGTTGGGCTTATAATTTAGCTTGTTATGCCACAACGCCAAGGGGTTCATGTCCACGCTGTGCTGAAACTGGTGGTTTCAGCACTGCATCGACTTATTCTTTTTGGAGTAACCACATTTTGGCTGAGAATGCCAGTCAGTCTCAGCCGACAACAAACCACCGCCGCCAGACCCGGCCACACCACAACTCGAACTTCTCATGGGGAGTTACAGACAAACTTGTGGTTTCGTTACAGAACAATTATTTCAGGTTTTTTTTCTAGGCATTTTGTAATAATGTAATTGTAGTTGATTTCAAACAATTTAAAAAACTATCTCAGAGCAGAAAAAATTGCAATAAAAAAGGCTTTAAACATTTTTTACAAATTATCTATGGTATTTGCAATTTGTTTGTTGAATGTCTAATTGTAATTAAAATATGATTAAACAAAAAAATCAATACAATCGACGGAGTTGAAAAGTTGCATAAAAACAATTGTTTACTTTCGAATGAGATTTAAAAAATTTTTCTCAGCTTTGCTTAACACTTAATGGAAAATGATTTAAAAACTATTTCACATTGATATAATAATAGTTGTTATAAAGTCGCAAATGAACACCAAGCGTAATGAAAATATTTTTGTAGTAAAAAAAAATTTTAGAGAAACGTTAAACATTAAAAATAAAAACTAATTTTTCGCAATAGAAATTGTTAATAAAGTTATATCAACTGAAAATAAACAGGCCATTTTAAGTCTGGTCTTTACAATGTTTATTATATATCATGAAGTTTTGTGACGCACGCTAGAAAAAGTGGAAGTTACTTTGTAAGTTGAAGTGAGTTTTCGTCATTTGTAGAAACTTTTCCATAATAATGCACGCGAAATCTAATACCTAAAATAAAGATGAATATTATATAATTCTAAAATAACTTCTTTGCAGCCAAAAATGTTTGTCTTTTTTTATAAAAAGCCGTGAACCCTTTGTGACGCACGTTACATTACATTTTTTATAGTAGCATATAAATAAACAACAAATTTTGTTTATTTTAACAAAACATTTTAAGTTTATAAATGAATTTATGAATGAAAATATGATCGGGTCACATATGGACCTATGTAGTATATTTTTGGCTAAAGAGTTGATAAGCAGTTACAAATAGGTAAAATAAGATCTCGCAATAATTTTTTTTTACAAATTTAAAGGTCATTTTAGTTTTTGAAAAAATTAAAAAAAATAGTTTTTGTGTTTTACGAAATTTGTAATTGCTCTCGAACAGCTGAACCGATTTTTGCAATGTTTACTTTGTTTTAAAGAAGACACAATGCGCCATTTTTTGTAAAAAAAAATTTTTGGAAACTTTTTAAAAAAAAATGTTTACGATTTTTTTTTTAAAAAACCTTTGTAGAAAAAATTGCTCACCCTTCAATTTGCTTCAAATTCGTCGCACACTCACAAATCGAGAACAGTAAAAAATTATTGTGAAACTCAATATTTGTAAAAGTTATGGACGAAATGCCAAGACTCGTCTGACAATTTTTGTCTGTTTTTTTCAAAACATTGGTATGGTAGATGAAAAGGTGTTTGACAAGTTATGTTTTATATTTGGGCCCCTTAAGTCAGACAGGGGCGAAGCTAGAGTGCCACAAAGTTGGCCACATCGGGTGAAGAAAATGTTCAAGCGCATGTAACTCGTATTTCTCTGAAGATTTATAGAATTTATTTTTGTGTGTCTTCTACTAACTGAGGCCTACAAAAAAAACTGTTTACACCTAAGAATTATCTCGTATAGTTACCGAGATATCTGCAATTGAAAATTTAATTTTTCATTTATTCCCTTACCGTGTGCTAGTATTTTGTAAATATCGGAACACAATATACACTGATCTTAGCCGTATCAACATGTCTGGATGGGCAATAAAATTTCCTATATGACAAAAAAATTGGTTCCGTATACCCAATAGTACAAAAGTTATGACCACTTGAAGGGATAGTGAGATCTTATTTTACTTATTTATAAACAATTTAGCCAAAAATAAACTACATACATAGGTCGATATTAAATAACGCTAAATTAGGCCGACCGCATAGGAAAAGATTAATAGTTAGAAAATGGGAGAGAAAATGTCTTAGGTTTTTGGGGTGTATTTTCATTTCATTCTGTTTTTTGATTGGGGTGTAATTTCCCAAAGCACTTTTTGTAATGAAAATATGCCCAAACTCGCGGCCGTTGTTTCTGGGACTTGCCCATATGTAAAAAATGTCTAATATTTTTTTTTGCATTAAAAAACTATTAAAAAGTTTCACAAATATGATTCTGCAAATCGCTGGAAAAAGATACTTGGTTTAGTATAAATTTTTTAACACTTTGTGGCAATTAAAGCCCCAAAAAGTGTACCACAAAACTCCTTTAACGCATTTTAATATTATTTTTATCAAAAATATTTTTTGACATTATAAATATTTAATACAACTAACATTTACTAAAATTTTACTCTGCACAACTTTGGAAATAGGGACTTAGCTGAACAGAAATTTTGTGAAAATTTTAGTATATAAAAGTCCCTAAAAGTGTACCACAAATCTCCGTAAAAGCATTTTAATATTATTTTTATCAAAAATTTATTTTGACATTTTAAATATTTATTATAACTAAAATTTACTAAAAATATTTCTCTGCACAACTTTGGAAATAGGGACTTAGCTCAACAGAAATTTTGTGAAAATTTTAGTATATAAAAGTCCCGAAAAGTGTACCACAAATCTCCGTAAAAGCATTTTAATATTATTTTTATCAAAAATATATTTTGACATTTTAAATATTTAATATAACTAAAATTTACTAAAAATATTTCTCTGCACAACTTTGGAAATAGGGACTTAGTTCAACAGAAATTTTGTGAAAAGTTTGCTATATTAAAGTCCCTAAAAGTGTACCACAAAACATATTTTAAATTAAAATTTTTATATATTTACCAAAATTGCAATGTTTTTTTTGGATTTTTTAAAAGATCTCTTCCTTTATAAGTATAATGAAACTATAGTTATGATAACATCCGATTTACAGTAAAAACATGGCTTCTAATTTTGATAACAAAATTAATATATGGGGAATAACACGACAAATCGACGGTTTCAAAAAAATTTCGGTTTTGATTTTTCCCATTTTTTTATCTTTTTTAGTACCCCCGGAATTTTTGATATTTCTCCGATAACTCATTCAGACAGTATCGATATTTAAAAAATCGTCAAGATATCACTATCTGGTTTTTGGTCATTATTTCTTAAGTTATGGTCCGATTTGAAAAATCTTTTTTTTGAAATGTTGGTATTTTTCGGTACTGTTCAGAAACTTTTTCGGTACTGCTAGCCACTGTGATTGTGACCTGAAGGCTTCGGACTAGATGTTCCACGCCAAAGAACAAAATAAAGGAGACACTTCAGGAAGTATTTCTTCCAAAACACCCGCCCACCTTAACCCTGATCATCTCCCTCCAAAAATAACTATGTATCAAAAGTAGTGGAAGTCGACGGATTTTTTAGGTGATATATTTGACAAAAAGATTCATTGTAAAAAATTTCTATATTTTCCAATACACTTTTATGGAAATTAAATTTTTTAGAAATTTTATTTATCTTTTGGAAATATTTATAGGTTTGTTTTTATTCAACCTTTATCATATCCCAATTTCTCTCTATTGGGATATTATTTTTTATTCATATTTAATTTTTCCGATATTTCACAATTTCCTTGAATTGCTTCAACAGGGATGTTCTACGACTATTAAACAAAAATGAATATTATTTACCCCAAATTTCACAACTTCCGGTTAGAGCTGACTCAAAGTTAAAAAATAAAAATGTTCATAAAATTTGACAACTATATCTGTAGGTGAGCTCTAACTGTAGTACAAACGGAGATTGTGGGATTGGCCGATATTCGATATACCGTATAAACAGAAAATCAATTTTCTATAAATAAATTTTAAATAATTAATTTTTATTCACAGGTTTTTAGATACAATTTTAGATAAATCAATAAATTTGATCCAAAAAGGACTTAGTCCGTTTACGGACTTACCTCCTGTTTTTGTAAAACGTTATCGTTCGTTTTCGACGAAACGTCAATGATATATTTTTGGTACAAACTATTTCCCAGCTTTCCTTATATATTTCGCGTATAAGTTGACTGATATTGGATGATTCGTCGTAGAGGAATGAAAACGTTTTACAACAACTGGGTGTTAGTTAAATCGACATTTCTCAGTCACCATATTGTTGGTATACCGCATGAACTGACCAATTCCATTTACGATATATATGATTTTTATCGAAGTTTAAATTATTTTTAATATTTATCGAAATTTTTATCAATTTTTTTTCTCTAATAATTTATAGAATACCGATAAGTTAAATCCAAATATTTTCGATAACAAAATTTATGAAAAAACATGGTTCGTTTGCGAAGTATGACAACGATTTAGATAAAAAGTTATCATAATACGGTCGGTACTTTAATTTCGATAAATCTGTTTTTTTTTATCGAAATTTAAATGAATTTTTTATGTATTTATCGACATTATTATTTTTGAATTAATCGTTAAGTAAAATCCATATTGTTTTCGATAACAAATGGATTTATATTTAAATTTATTTATTTATAATTTTATATTATTTATTTATAAATTTATATCAGTTCTGCAGTATGTCAACGATTTAATTAAATCATTATTTCTTAATCATCATACTGTCAGCATACTGCATAAACCGACAAAGTTCACTATCGATAAATATTTTTATCGGAATTTAGATTATTTTATATTTATCGAAATTTTTATATTTTTTTGGCTGTTATATTGATATAAAATTGATAAAATATTGTTATAATATTGTATTAATATAAATTAAAAGAAAATAAGGTAAAATATATTTAGATAAAAAAGTTATCGAAAATGATTCGGACAGCTTATGTTGTTGTAATTCTTAGCCATCGTATTGTCGAATGGATCTAAATTTAACTTTATTTTTTTATAGGAAATTTTAAATTAATTATTTCCTATGTTTATCGAAATTATTTTAATTTTTTTACAAATTTATAGAGGAATTTTCACTTAAGCCAAGTTACAGTCTCATATGTGGCTATAAATGACGATGTAAACAAAATAATCGAAAATGAACTGCGTCAGTTTATGTGATATGTGAATCCGCCAAATTGTCATAAATAATTGAATTTAACTAATTCTCCACACTCCCAGTAAATGCATACCTACACATTTATGTACATACATATATGTACTTATATACTGAAAGAAAAATCATGATGTCATTTTCCTCTGTATACAAATGAACTGACACGGCTTGCTCTCTCATAAGTACTCCGCCCCATCTCATATGGACGTCTAGGAGGAGGTTGGGAATAAATTTCGCCTCTTAGTCGACAACACAAATAGTCCGAACGAAGTCCTCATTTAACTGAAGTACACGTGAACTCTAACAGAAAATTAAAAAGGACATTCAGACTTCTTGCTTTGCAGGCGAACTTTTTGAAGTAAAGTCAAAGGGAAAATGAAAAGGATAAAGAGGACTGAGGACAATCGCAGCATAGAATCGATAAATTTTCCATGCGCACGTTTATTCAGCCAACACTTGGAATTTAGTTCACGAAAGTTGACGTCATTTATGAACTCGAACGTCAGTTTGCTTTGTCCGTCCGTCCGTAGCTCCAACCCCATCCCTTTCCTTTGTTGCTGTAGATTCAGGGAAAACTTTTGCGTCTTTATTAACTCGAACTGGGGGAAAGTTATATGTATGTATATGGCTTGTCTTAGTATATTTTTTTTATTTTCCTCGCTGAACTTTAGCCAATATTTCTTCATTTCAGTTTCTCTAAGGAAAATTAATGAAATATTTTTCCGTTTGTTATTGGCGTGTGTAGGTAGGTTTGCTTCCTTCCCAGAAACTCATTATAAAGTGTAATAAATACTGCCCACGTCAACAATGGGTTAATTTTGTATCTGTGTCCCCTCGTTTTTTTGGCGGCATTATCATCATTATTGCATTTTATTTGTTGGTTGGCTTTTTTTTTCTTTATTTCTTTTTCTCGATATTCGTGACTTTCATTTTCTTTGGTTTTTCTAATTTTTCTTGTCTCCTGGGGCCAAGAAAATAAATTGAAAAACTACTGACTACATCACCAATGCCATATGGTCTCTTGAGGACAGAGTAGAGACACGAGTAGTGCTTGAGCTGGTGAACCCAATGTCTTCGAGGCTCTGAGGATGATGACACTACTGCTGTCATCGAACGACGACTGTCAGTCAACCAATTGCATTGTCTTGGCCACCGCCGCTGCCACCACATTTGTGGGGTTAATTGAAAAGCTACTTTTTCACTATTTCTCTTCTTTGGTCTTTTTATGTACATATGTATTTATTTTTTTGCCAAATATATCACTAAGCTAGGGGGGTTGTTCCCCGTTGTTAAGGTCTAACTAAGGGGGCCGTCGTAATTATAGTTTGTCATTTCTGGTGTTGCCCTAAAATAACACAAGTTTGAGGTATTTGACTTTTGGCAGCCGTTGCCAACGTCGGCGTTTGTTTCATTACTTTTTGTTTTCTTCCTTTTCCGTCGTCTGTTCAAATATTTGAATGAGGAAACCCCCGTCTACTGTGATATTTTAACACATATTTGCTAAAATCAAACAGACTGGGAAAATTTCACCAACAATGTACAAGAAAAGTTAAAAATAGTTTTCCCCCAAGAAAATGCAAAAATAAAAATACAGAAAAGAAAATAGAGAAATAGAAAAAAATTAGTAACAGAAAAATGTAAAAAAGTGACATAGCAAAAATAGAGAAAAGGAAAATAGGAAAAATAAAAAACATAAAAAAAACTTTAGTTACATACATAAATAAAAAACACAATAATACAAAAAAAAACTAATACAATATAATAATTTAGAGAGGGATAGAAATATATTAAAATATAAATATAAAACTGAGAAAAAAAAACGCAATATTCCAAAAAAAAATAAAAGTATAGAGAGGGATATATAAAAAAATCTTAACTTCAATTATACAAAAATAACTACAAAACCACAATTAATAAAAAATATCAAAAATATACATAAATAAAAATTACAAAAGACAAATATACTAAAATACAAAAACACAAAAAATTTTCAAATACAAAAATATAAACTATAACAATACAAAAGTACAAAAATACAAAAATACAAAAAGACAAAAATACAACACAACAAAAAATAATCTTGGAAAATAAAATAAAGAAAGAGATATAATAAAAGTAACTTCAAAAATATAAAAATTTGTATATTTAAAAATATAAAAGAATACAAATACAAACATAAAAATATAACAAGAAAGTTCTGTCGGATAAACCGACATTTGAATCCCCTCACCTTGAGTCCCAAACAAATATTCGTAAATTTATATATTTTTTTGTTTAAATTAAATTATTTTCAATTTAAATTGCATTTAGTAACTTTAAAGTATGTACTGGTATTAAAGTTAAAAGCTGTTTACTTTTGGTTCAAATTGGTCCATTTGTGTGGGAGGTACCAAAAGGGGCGTGTCAACAACGCCCACTTTTCTGTGGACTCTAGGTACTATAAAAGCATTACGCTGTACAAAATTGCAAGTATTTTGGGTGCCATTTCACCCATTTTTCTTGACGTGTTAGCGACTAACAATCTAATAACATTTGTGCAATTTCAGAACATTCGAGTAAGTAGTATAGAAGGTATTAAAGGATCAATATTTCACTAAACGTTAACCATTTGTGGGGGGGGGGGGAGGTGGTGTACTAGATGGAGTGGACCAATATGGCCCATCTTCGAACTTAGCCGGAGACAGAGAAAAATATTACCCAAAACCAAATTTGAAGTCAATTTATTACTCCTTTCGAGAGTTATCGTGCACACCAGCCAGCAGACAGACACGCAGCCAGAGAGACGGACGAACGGACGGACATAAATATATAAAAATATACAAATTTAAATATATAAAAACAGGCTCTGGTCTGTCGCTGTAAACTCTAGCCACATGGTCTTTGTAACCCGGCTTTTCCTTGGACCGTACAATTAGAATATAAATCTACTTTGTGTGGGGACAATTCAGTTCGAAATATTTTCTAAAGCGAGTTTTCTTTGAGAAATATTTTAAAAAACGAAAAATACAAAAAACATTTTTTGTCAATCTTTTTCATTCGTAAAATAATTGATTCTTCTGTAACCGTTATTTTGTTTTTTTAATAAAAATTTGTATCATGAATTTTTATATTTGTATTGTAATTCATATAAATAAAAATATAAAAATATTAAAATATTAAAATTAAAAATATAAAAATATAAAAATATAAAAATATAAAAATATAAAAATATAATAATATAAAAATATAATAATATAAAAACATAAAAATATAATAATATAAAAATATAGAAATATAATAATATAATAATATAATAATATAATAATATAATAATATAATAATATAATAATATAATAATATAATAATATAATAATATAATAATATAATAATATAATAATATAATAATATAATAATATAATAATATAATAATATAATAATATAATAATATAATAATATAATAATATAATAATATAATAATATAATAATATAATAATATAATAATATAATAATATAATAATATAATAATATAATAATATAATAATATAATAATATAATAATATAATAATATAATAATATAATAATATAATAATATAATAATATAATAATATAATAATATAATAATATAATAATATAATAATATAATAATATAATAATATAATAATATAATAATATAATAATATAATAATATAATAATATAATAATATAATAATATAATAATATAATAATATAATAATATAATAATATATAATATAAAAATATAAAAAATATAAAAAATATAAAAAATATAAAAAATATAAAAATATAAAAATATAAAAGTATTAAAATATTAAAATATTAAAATGTTAAAATATTAAAATATAAAAATATAAAAATATAAAAATATAAAAATATAAAAATATAAAAATATAAAAAACTATAAAAATATAAACATATAAAAATATAAAAATATAAAAATATAAAAATATAAAAATATAAAAATATAAAAATATGAAAATATAAAAATATACAAAAAAAAATTTAAAATATAAAAATATAAAAATATAAAAATATAAAAATATTAAAATATTAAAATATTAAAATATTAAAATATAAAAATATAAAAATATAAAAATATAAAAATATAAAAATATAAAAATATAAAAATATAAAAATATAAAAATATAAAAATATAAAAATATAAAAATATAAAAATATAAAAATATAAAAATATAAAAATATAAAAATATAAAAATATAAAAATATAAAAATATAAAAATATAAAAATATAAAAATATAAAAATATAAAAATATAAAAATATAAAAATATAAAAATATAAAAATATAAAAATATAAAAATATAAAAATATAAAAATATAAAAATATAAAAATATAAAAATATAAAAATATAAAAATATAAAAATATAAAAATATAAAAATATAAAAATATAAAAATATAAATATAAAATTATGAGATTAATCAAGATATAAAACTATAAAATATTTTATATATTTTATATAAAAATTTTAAAATTAATATAAAAATAAAAATATACAGTTATGAAATAAATAAAGATATAAAAATATAAAAATATAAAAATACAAAAATATAAAATTTTATAATATACTGAAAAAACTGAATTTTTAAAAGTTTTTTTTAATTGCACTGGAATCCTCAAATTTCAATTGACTTTTTTCGAATTACCGTTGAAAATGGTGTAGTTTACCCGCCGTAGAGTTCATAAAGAGAAACGTTTTATAAATTAGTTTATTGCAAACTTCTTTTACTCTCGGTATACAAAAGTCTGCAACATTTCCTTCCCATCTATTGTTGTTGCCACCCAATTCGACTTTCCTTTTTAAATCTAAGCAAGCGTTTCTTTTGCTTCGGTATTATGTATTTCTCTGAAAGTTCTTATAACAAATTCCAGCCCACTTTTATTTCTAAACAAAAGTTAAGATATTAAATCTGAGATTTGCATAGAAAAACAAACGTCGACACGACTGTTTATTGCCTCCATTTTCCATTTACATAGAGGCAAAGCAATTAACCTGATTTCTGGAAACTCGTCGGCAAAAAAGGTGTTTATTCAGTGAATGACGATGTGAACGATGGTGATGGTGTTGGCACACGGTTTTGGAACGTTGGCGGCAGAGGTGGTGGTGGTGTATGGACTCCTTCCTCGACAAAGTTAGTATTTCATTCATTTCATTTAGTTTTTCATTCATATTCATAAAAAAAAGTCGAAGTATCTAAAAGTATTTAAAAAATGAAACAAAACAAAAACCAACAACAGCAGCAGCAGCAGCAACTGCAGCTGGCGTCAACGTTAACGACTCGGCAGCATCGGAAAATTCATAATGTTTCACAATATACTCGTACCTATGTATACGAGTATAAAGCCGAAAGCTTTCCAGACCAAGCCAACTACAACCACCTCCAAACAACTATGACGACGACGACGAGTAGTTCTTCTGTAAAGTGAACACAGATATACTCTCATCGTACTCGTAGTACACTTAGTGGTGCAATAACCTCAGCGCGGCTGCAGTCAACAATGGCTGCACTCGAAAGCTAACGATAGCAAATCGTTGCAACAAATGACTGACGAAAACAATTACAGCAGCAGCAGTTTATGCTGCTACTGCTGCAGCGGCATTACCAGCCAAAGTATAATCCAGAGAAAAGCAACAACCCAGCAACACTCGGAAGCAAAGAAATAAACAAATATTACCAACTACGCGCAACGTTGTTATTACTATTCTATGAATGAATGGGATTGGCTGAAAAACAAACAAACAAAAAAGTAGAGCAAAAAAAGATTTAATTGTTTGTAATACATCCCATCATCCATCGCTTCAAAAATGTCTATGTAAATAGCCATGAATAAGAAGAAGACGATGATGATAATTTTATGGGGGAAAACAGGAAGACCACCTGCCAGTAATTTTCCGGACTGAACATTTAAAAATTCATTTGTAAAGACTGATTTTTGAACTTTAAAAGACATAACGCTGAAAAAATCGATTCTGTAGTATATTGTCACAAACATATTCTGCTTGAAATATACAAATGTTTAGGGTACACTCCAAATATATAATATTTGGGAGGCTATTGTTCTCAACAAAACTAATATTTTTTTATTTGGAACTAATATTTCCGAAACAAAAATTAAATGTATTTAAGTATTTTGGCAGTGTTCTGTTTTTCAGAAGTTCAAAGTGCATTTTTTTTCGAAATTTTATATGTTTGTAAAATTTGATTACAATTTAAATCGTGTAATCTTTCCTAACTATAAATTGTATCGTTGGATTGGCTAAAAGTCATGAATTAGAATATTTATAAATTAAATTTTAGTGCTGTAAAACTAAAGCTAATGCTGCTTATGACATTCTAAGCTATAAAGTATAACACGAAGTCTAGGAAAAACTAAACAAAATTCGGAAAAGTCAGTAAAGTTTTAAAAATTATTTTTTAAATAAAATATATTTGGAACACTTCCTAAAGAATAACTTTGTTTGAGCGTAAACACATATTTTATTTGTGAAAGTCAGTTCGCAAATATATGTTCATCTAATATATTAATATATGCGTTCCGGTTTTGGATATCAATGAAATTCTTTATTCCTGTGAAAGTACGTTCGATGCCATTATTTATGGAACTCGATTTCTTTTGCATGGCCACCATGGGCACGCTTGCAGAAGTCCAGACGCTGAACCCAATTTTCGACGGTTTTCAAGCATAAATCGGCCGATACTGCTGCAATTTCACGTACGATATTCGTACGAAGTTCATCAATCGTCGCTGGCTTGTTGGCATAGACCATAGACTTGACCTAGCCCCACAGGAAATAGTCTAACGGCGTCAAATCGCACGACCGAGGCGGCCAATCGACTGGACCATTTCGTGAGATAACACGTTCTCAAAAATTGGTTTCCAATAAATTGATTGTGGCATTCGATGTGTGGCTTGTGGCGCCGTCCTGTTGAAACCACATGTCCTCCAAGTCCAGATCATCCAATTGGGGCCAAAAATATTCGGTTATCATTGAACTGTAGCGATTCACATTCACAGTAACGTGCCGGTCTTGATCATCACGGAAGAAGTACGGCCCAATGACGTCGCCGGCCCATAAACCGCACCAAACCGTAATTTTTTCGGGATGCAATGATGACTCATGGAGTACGTGTGGATTACTGTCTGACCAATAACGCATATTTTTTTATTGACGAAGCCATTCAGCCAGAAATGAGCCTCATCGCTGAAGATGATTTTTCGCGCTCTTAACGTTGAGGCCACTGACTCCGAATTTCGGTAGTAAATTTTAATAATTTCGACTCGTTGTTGGCTCGTATATCTTTCCATCATGAAATGGCAAACCTTACTGAAGAGAAATGTCAAAAGAGCGGCAAAAAATATGGCGTCGTTTGCTGTCCCTGTCGGTCTACTCTTGTAGCGTCCCTTTTGAAAAACCCTTTACTAGTAGGAGTGGACCAATATGGCCCATACCAAATTTGAAGTCACATACCAAATTTGAAGTCAATCGGTTACTCCTTTCGAGAGTTATCGTGCGCACCAGCCAGCAGACAGAAAGACGGACAGACGGACGGACATTGCTCATTCTACTTAAAATGACCCAAAACGGATATCCGCCGAAGATACTTAGGGTCTTAGGTCACTCCTTCGATGTGTTACACTTTTGGCTCGTAGCAAATCATATATACCCTCCTCTCTAAGGTGAGGGAATAAAAACTATAAATTGTTTGAAGGACTGACAACAAATGATGACTTGGCAAAATTAAACTGAACTTCGAAAAATTGAGCAAAATTTTGAAAATCTTTTTTAAATAAAATATATAGTTGGAGAAATTTCTAAACAATAATTTTATTTGCATTTAAACATACATATATTTTATTTGAAAAAATTAGTTCGCAAATATATCTTGTTGAAATATATACAAAAAATATGCGCTCCACATAAATTTTGTATTTGTATTTGTTCAGAAATACATATATAATATTCAAAAATGACTGTTCCAAATATATTTTTTTCGAATTCAAACATATCAAATATGGCTACAATTTGTTATTAGTTGTTTTGTTTTTGTTTAAGCATGACCTATATCATTGTTGTCTGGCAACAAATTGACCCCAATTTAAAATTTTCACATTTGCTTAAATTCCAAACAATTTTTATGATCATGCAAGTTCACCAGAACTATTAATGTCTACTATTTTACGTGTTGATTTTCAATATGTTATCCAAAAAAAACAGAATCGTTGTCGTCATCCCACCCACCCCTACATAGCATCTAGCCTAGCCAACCAAGCGAGCATAATTCCAATTGTCCAATTTCCAATTTCAGTAAATAAATAAAATTTTTAGATGCAATCATTAATTTAATGCCTTGATATGCCAGAAATGAGAACACCACACATGACTTGTTGGTTGGCCTAAAAACAACGCCTGCCTATTCTTGGTATTATTTTGGACATTTCAAAATGTGTTTGTTTTTTTGTTGTTCAAATTATTGTGTCTAATTTTAAAAGCTGAAATATTCACGCACTATTCCTCAGAACTGAACAATGTGGCCAAGTGGCCAAGAGTTTTTTTTTAGTTTTTGTTTCAGTTTCAATTTTAGTTCATTGTTTGTCTGTCTTTTTGGTTTTTTTTTTGTGCGGAATTTATCGCTTCAACAACATTCACCCTGATTTTTGAGTTCTGAAATTCATATTCCATGTTCCTCCTTCTACTCCTCCTCCTCCATCATCGTCATCATGACGGCATTGTTGTTGCGGGGTGTCTGACATGGCTGTTTTTATGATGTTGTCATAATTATTTTAGCCACTACTGTCGGCATAAAATATGTTTCTTTTTCGGTTTAGCTTCGTAGTGTCTATGCTAGAGATTACGTCATGATTTTCGTAACAGATTTTTTTTCGATTTGTAATTTATGGTATTTTTTGTTTACAAATAAAGACCGGTTTTTACGATGTTGACTTCATTTTTTTTTAAGTTTTCTAGGCCTACTATACGATTATTTTTTTTTATTTTTTCTGGACCACGTTTTTTTGTTTTATGTTTACTTAATTGTAATTTCTGTGAGTGTCACGTTTTTCTTCCGATTCTTAGTAACCCTCATTTGGAGTAGTTGTCCATCTTAATTGTCTAAGGGGGCTTCGTGTCTCTTTCGTTCTTTCGGAAAGTAATTCAATCATCCCATCATCATCAACTTCCTCCTTCTGCTGCTACTTGAGCTTCCGCCCTTTGGTCTTAAGGGAAGTCAACACGAGATCATTTCTTTTAAATTAACTTTAGTGGTTTTTGAGTCACTAACTTGTCACTGGGGTATTGTTGTTGGTTTAGTTTGTAGGCTACTTGTAGAACTCTCTGGAGACCACACTCACGGAAATGTTCTTTAATTTTTTATGTTTTTTGTTATGGTCAATTGAAGTATCACACACAAGTTTGGGAACTGAGATCATTTTCTAAAAAAAGATGACTTAGTAATACAACATTTTGGTGAGTCTTGACTCTCTGGAAATATGTTGCAGTTTTTAAATACTTTTGGAATGTCATTAATTGCATTATTTTTAAAATAATATTATCCTGCACATCTTTGGAAAATGAGTTTTCTATTAATATTAATTTTGAAGTTCTTGTGTGAACTAATGTCCTTAAAATTGTACCACAAAAATGCGGTTGGCACAATTACAATATTATTTTCTCACAACTTTTATAGACTTTTTGAATAAGCAAATTACTTAAAATTTTAAAAAACACTTTTCTGCACACATTTGGAATGAGAGACTTCGATTAATATGAATTGTGTAACAATTTGTGAAAAATAAGGTACCTAAAGGTGTACCACAAAAACGCAAGTAGCGCAATTACAGTATTCATACACTGCCAAAATTCAATATTGACCTTATGAATATTAGCAAATTATTAACAATTTTTATAAATATGTTTCAGCACATCTGTAGAAACAAAGTCTAGGATTAATGCGTATACATTTTGTAGCGATTTGTGGCAAAACAGGTCCCTAAAAGTGTACCACAAATTATAACATTATTGGCAATTATAACATTATTTTATTAAAAAATATATTGCATTTTTTTTGTATTTTAAATTACTACCAATTAAAATATGATTCTGCAAATCTTTGGAAATGGGACTTTTACAGAAGTTTATAAATAACAGATTTTTTTTATATTGAGGGCTGTATGTTTGATAAAAATATAATATTTTTAACCATACGATATTTTATATATATCTTTTTACTTACGGAACTATATTTTGTGATCTGATATGGATAGACATAATCCTTACCTAAAAAGACAAAGAAAATAAGAAAAATTAGAATAGTTGAAAATGATTTTTAGATAACAAAAGAAGAACATTAAGCGGGGTCAAAAAGGCAAATTTTTATGATTTTTTGTGAAGAAACGGTTACAATTTTTTGATTGAAACCAATGGTACATTAAAGTACAATTTTCAAAGTTTGCTGTGTAAAATTTTCATAAAAATATGTTAAAAAATATGGCAACGACAGCATTTATGCGGAAGCTTCTCGAAAAAAAGTTTAATTGCGGTGTCCCTCATAACTCGATACCGGATCATCTGAATTTAAAAATATAAATTTATTAGTTAGATAATCGTAATAGCGTGCATTACGCTGTCGAGTTTTTTTTTTCGAAATTAAAATTTTTCAATTTTTGGGATGTGAAAATGTGATTTTTGCTAGAAAAAATCGTCTAATTGGTTATTGTTAAATAAAAAAATTAACAAATTTAAAAAAAAAATAATTATGTAAAGATATAGCGTTAAAAAATTCAAAAGGATCGGTTCAGTACTTTTTCAGTTATGAGGGGCACCGTCTTTGACAACATGTGTTTTGGGAAAACGTTTTAATCTTTTTCTGATGTACTGAGTCACATATGAGGCGCGGTTTCTTAGACTGTTGTATCTTCGTTAGTTTTGCTCCGATTCACCTCCAATTTTCACATAATATTCTTGAAAGGTTCTCCAAGCCAACCTAGTTAAAATTCTATGGATAAATGTCGAAATTATAACATTTTTGGTAGAAGTGAGAGAATTTCAACAAAATCATGTTTTTATACCCTAACTATTGTGAACGTGGGTATATATCAGATGCCGCGGGCCAAAAGTGTAACACGTCGAAGGAGTGACCTAAGACCTCAAGTATATTTGGCGGAAATCAGTTTAGGGTAATTTTAAGTCATTTGAACCATATCCGTCCGTCCGTCTGTCTGGCTGGTGCGCACGAAAACTCTCGAAAGGAGTAACTGATTGACTTCAAATTTGGTAGGTGATAATATTTATTTTCTATCTCAGGCTAAGTTCGAGGATAGACGATATAGATCCCCCCCTCCTTCGATTACCTACCCCACAAATGTTTAACATTTAGTGAAATATTGATTCTTTAATAAATTGAATACTACACGCTGAAAAAAAATCGCTCCTGCAGTATATTGTCCCAAACATATTCGGCTTGAAACATATATATCTTTAGGATACACTCTAAACATATAATATTTGGTACACACAAAAATTATATATTTGGGAAGATGTTGTTCTAAACAAATCTTTGTTTACATCCCAATGTGTTTATTTTGGACTATTTTTTCCGAAACAAATATTTATTTTCATTTAAATGTTAAATTTTTCAGTAATTCAAAGTTAATTTTTTCAAAAATTTTAACGTCTTAAATAAAAAAATAATAATAATTGAAATCATATAATCTTGGATCGAAATATATACTTGGAGGATTGACAACCAATGATGGCTTGGAATACTCAGAAATTTTAAATGATTGGTTTAAAACATAAGATATTGCTGCATTTGGTATCATAAATGGGAGGTTCAAACCAAAAAAAAAAAAAATAAAATTTAAATTCGAAAAATTCAACAAAAGTTTCGAAAATCTTTTTTAAATAAAATATATTTGGAGAAATTCCTAAACAATCATTTTATTTGTATTCAAATACATATTTTATTTGAGAAATTTAGTTTGCAAATATTATATGTTGTAACATATTAATATACACAATTAGAATATAAATTTACTTTGTATTGTAATTCATATAAATAAATAAATATTAATATACGAGTTCGAAATATATTTTATTGATTTTCAAATAAAATTTATTTGCTCAGAAATATATAATATTTAAAAATTAGTGTTCCAAATATAATTTCTTTCTATTCAAACATATCAAAAAAGGCGATTTTGCCCCGTGTACTTACTCGAATCTCTTCTGAAATTCCACACATAATATTGGAAAAATCTACAAAGTTGCCACGCCTCTTTTGGTACCTCTCACACGAATGGACCATTTGCACCAAAAGTTAACTGTTTACAGCTTTAATATCAGTTCATACAAATACTTGCAATTTTGTACATCATAAATTATACATTTATCCGTAGATTTTTTTCAAGATGGCATTGTTTCTCCCTGTATATTTCCTTAATTTAATAAATAAATTCAACGTGTATCCAGGATCTACCGGTGTTAAGTAAGAAAGTTTCAGTCGGGTAAACCGACTAAGGTATACCCTCACTTTGTGAGTAATGTAATATATAACATTACACCAATAAATCTGTCAATTTGTGTGGGAGGTACCAGAAGGGGTTTTCCAAATACACATATTTTTCGGTAAACAGTACATTCTTAAATACATTGCATTGTGCTGAACTATAAGCGTTTGTGTGCACTGGTATATTAAAGTTACGAGCTATGTAATTTGGTCATTTTGTGTGGGAGGTACAAAAAGGGGCGGGGTGATAACGCCCACTTTTTACAGGACTATAGGCACTATAACAGCATTACACTGTACAAAATTTCAAGTATTTGTATGCACTGGTATTAAAGTTATAAGCCGTTTACTTTTGGTACGAAACGGTCCATTTGTAATAATGCCCATTTTTTACCGGACTATAGGCGCTACAAAAACATTATACTGTAGAAAATTTCAAGCATTTTTATGCACTTGTATTAAAGTTATAAGCAGTTAAATTTTGATGCAAAATGGTCCATTTGTGTGGGAGGTACCAAAAGGGGCATGCCAACTTCACCCATTTTCCTCGAGTTAATAGCGACTAATATACTAATATTATGTGCAGAATTTCAAAAGATTCGAATAAGCAGTATAGAAGTTATTAAAGAATCAATATTTCACTAAATTTTAACCCTTTGTGTGGGAGGTACCAGAAGGAGTAAACCAATATGGCCCATCTTCGAACTCATCCGGAGATAGATCAAAGTATTACCACATACCAAATTTGAAGTCAATCGGTTACTTCTTTCGAGAGTTATCGTGCGCACCAGCCAGCAGACAGACAGACAGACAGACGGACGGACATTGCTCATTCGACTTAAAATGACCCAAAACGGATTTCCTCCGAACATACTTAGGGTCTTAGATCACTCCTTCGATGTGTTACACTTTTTTCCGTAGCAAATGATATATACCCTCGTCACACTAAAGTGAGGGTATAAATATAGCCCAAATACTAATGGAGCATTCCAGGTAAATTGGTATATAACAAGTAAGAAAGTTTAGTCGGTTAAACCGACTAAAGAATCAGCTCACCTTGAGACTCAAAAAAAATATTAGTAAATTTATTTATTTTTTTGTTTTGTTTAAATTAGTATCAATTTAAATTGCATTTAATAACTTTAAAGTATGTAATAGTATTAAAGTTCAAAGCTGTTTAATTTTGGTACAAAATGGTCCATTTGTGTGAGAGGTACCAAAAGGGGCGTCCCATTAACGGTCACTTTTCTCTGGACTGTATGCAATGGTATTAAATTTATAAGCTTTAACTATTGGTTCAAAATTGTCCCTTTGTGTGGGAGGTACCAAAAGGGGCGTGGCTTCTTCGCCTATATTTTTCGAGGTAATAGTGATTAATAAACTAATACTATGTGTAGAATTTCAGAGGATTCAAATAAGTAGATTAGAAGTTATTATATAATCAATATTTCACTAAAGCAAGGAGTGGACCAATATGGCCCATCTTCGAACTTAGCCGGAGATAGAAGAAAATATTACCATATACCAAATTTGAAGTCAATCGGTTACTCCTTTCGAGAGTTATCGTGCGCACCAGCCAGCAGATGGACGGACATTGCTCATTTGACTTAAAATGACCCAAAACGGATATCCGCCGAACATACTTAGGGTCTTAGGTCACTCCTTCGATGTGTTACACTTTTGGTTCGTAGCAAATATATACCCTCCTCTCTAAGGTGAGGGGATAAAAAATGCCATAAAAATGTTTTTTAAATATTTTTTGTTTTTAGGGTACCAAATTACACCAGAAAATGATATGCACAGCCCTTCGGCAAGTTTTTGTAAACTAGTGTAATTAAATACTAAAATAAAAAAAATAAAAGGATCTTCTACATATCTTTGTGCCAACAACTTATTCTTTTATAAATATTAGATTAAAAAAAGAGTCCCTAAAGTGTACCACAACAATTTGGGTTGCGAAAAAATTTTAAGTGTATTTTTGAAAAAAAATGGCTTGCGTTTGATATAAAAATTTGATCAAATTTTAATAGCACTAAAGGCACTAAGTGTGTACAATGATCCCAATTTTCTTTTTCTTAAAATCTTCAACATAAAAAGTGTGTGTATTTTGTTTATTTCTCTAATCATTCAGAGAATAACCAGAAGCCATTCTCAAATAAAAAAACACGAAATATGCAAACAATTGAAGCGAAAAAAATCGGACAAATTGATATACGAGTACAATTTCGTATGTGAGACGAGTACACAAAACAAATTAGCAATTAAGGCACGTTTGCCTCGAAATGTTCAATTCATTTAAATTGGATTTTAATGTAAAAAAAACAAAAAATCGAATAAATACATAATTCCAATTGAAGAAAAGAAAAAAATTACATCATCGAAAAGACATATTTAATAAAAAATTAAATAAAAATAATACCCGCATATTTAATTTTTCAAATTTTATGCACTGCAAAACATGTTAATGAGTTGAATGTGGATTAGTCAGCAAAAGACAATAAAACAACTTTGAAATAAGTACACTTTGTATTATATTTTATATGATTAAAAATCATATTTAAAGAAAATAAATTAGACAACATGTTCACTTTATTTTCACAATTGTACAGTTTATAGTTCTCTTGAAAAGGAGCTTAACGCTTTTTATTAATTTTTGTGGTAGAAGTGTATAGAGTATATAATGCACTCAAATGAGCGCATAAAAAATACAGGGTTTTCCAACAAGAGGTGTTATTTTGAATCACCCGGTATTTCGGTAGCTGTCACCTTTGAAGCTTTTATTCTTTGACATGTGACAAGTAAAAACTACGACATTACTAAAAATGGAATGATACACGATTATCGAACTATACAAAACGATCGAACAACCAGTACGGAAAGGCAGAAAGTCGGGCGGGGCCGACTATATAATACCCTACACCTCCCTAACAATGCGATAAGGGTCATTGCCATAATAATTTGGAATAATTAGTAAATGGATAGAAACATATTATCTAATTCTGAAACGATAATCGCTAAATTAAGCAATATTCGTTCCTAAATTGAGAAACATCTCTCTGGAAAATTTTAATGATCGGAAGTAAAATACAACTTCTATAGCGGTTTGATACCAAATCAGGAGGAACATATATATGGAGCTTTAATATAAATCTGAACCGATCTTCCCTGAATACTCATTCATGTAAAAAGACCTCCTTCTGTCGAATTTCGTACTGATCGGATATAAAATACAGTCTCTACAGCGCTTACATGTCAAATCTGGGGTAACATATATATGGGAGCTATATCTATATCCAAACCGAGTTTCTCCGAATTTAGCAGTATTCCTTCATGTAGAAAGAAACCTCTTTTTGTCGACTTTCGCACTGATCGGATATAAAATAACATTTTTACAGCGCTCACATGTCAAATCGGCGGTGACGTATATATGGGGGCTATATCTAAATCTGAACCGATTTTAACCAAATTCAATAGGGATCGTCCTTGGGCCAAAAAAAAGATGTGTGTAAAGTTTCGTCGAGATCGGATCATAATTGCGACCTGTACTTTGATTACAAGAATACATGCACAGACGGACAGACAGACGGACTGACGGACAGACTGACATAGCTAAATCAACTCAGAAAGTGATTCTAAGTCGATCGGTATAATAAACGATGGGTCTATTTCTTCTCCTTTTGGGTGTTACAAACAAATGCACAAAGTTATAATACCCTGTACCACAGTGTGGTGTAGGGTATAAAAAAAACAATACGAACGATACAAAATTATCTCGACTGATGAGGCCCATTTCCACCTCTGTGGCTACGCCAGCAAGCAAAATTGTCGCATCTGGGGCTCGGAAAACCCAAGAGTTATTGTTGAGAAGCCTCTCCTTCCTCAACGTGTGGCTGTTTGGTGTGGTTTATGGTCCGGTGGGGTCATTGGACCTTACTTTTTCGAAAATGAGGTAGGATCAACAGTTACGGTAAATGGATTGCGCTATCGAGATGTGATTAATGATTTTTTATGGTCGGAGTTGGATGGTATTGATCTGGACCACGTTTACTTCCAACAAGACGGCGCTACGTGCCACACAAGCAACGAAACCATTGCTCTGTTAAGGGAAAAGTTTCAGGACCATGTTATCTCTCGAAGAGGTGATCACAATTGGCCACCAAGATCTTGTGATTTAACACCTTGCGACTTCTTGCTTTGGGGCCACGTGAAAGATAAGGTCTACGCCAACAGCCCAGCGTCTATTCAAGACCTCAAAGATATAATTCATGAGGCTATCGAGGACATAAGGCAGCCACTTTGCGATTTGGTTATGGAAAATTTCATGAAAAGGATATGGTCCTGTAAGCGTGGTAGTGGTGGCCATTTGGCTGATGTTGTTTTTCATTTTAAACGGCATACCTTCCTCTTTTTTATGAAATAAACATCTGATCATTTATCTCAAAAAAATGCATTTTTCTTTGAATACCAAAATAACACCTCTTTTTGAAAAACCCTTTATATCAATAAAAATATATTGGTCCAAAAATTTGCTGCATATATTTTTGCGAAGATTGGTATTGTATACTTTGCTTAGAATTTTCTAATTGACTTTCCATTTTTGAATGATTCGTTTAGGTTTTTTTTCAAATATTTTTCTAGGATATTAAAATCGCTCACAAAATACATACATATGTATTAAATATTTTTTAGCAGACACGCTTTTCATTTGGTGATATTTTGTCCCATTTCCATATTTTGTGTGCTAAAAAATTTTAATACATTTTTAACATAAAACAAAAGTTATTTTCAAATTAATTAATTGTGAATAAAATCCATAAAAAATACTCTGCGACAATAAATTTAAAAATAACCGCAAAAATGATCTATAAAAAGAATCACTAAAAATCTCATTTAAAACTGAAAAGTAAAGCAATCGTGTGAGGGAGAGAGATGTACAAATACAAAGAAAATACATATGTTTCAAAATTAAAATATTGTTATTGGCTGTCTTTCGGGTATAAGGCGGCATGGTCTGCTTTTTTATTGTTTAAGCTGACGTCATTATTTATGATGATTTTTTGTTGATTATGTTAAGAGTAGAGGCCAAAACAACTACCAAGAAACGAAAACAAACACAAAGGCATATACACACTGGCGAACAAGGCATACATACATATGTATCTATGTATGGGAAAAGATATGTGTATACAATAACATTCAAAATACGAGGTTCGTATGGAAATAATGGCTACATTTTTAACCAGTAAAGAAAGTAAGATAATGTACTTAATATTGGCTGCTTTCTTTTGTCCCGTATACAAAATAAACGTACAAAACAAGCTCTTTATCCCCGGTAATAAAAACGGGGATAAAAAGTTTGTGTGGATAAAAATTTTAACTAGGCAGCACTTTTTGTATGTGACATTTGGAAAAAAAATTAATTTTTAAATTCTAACAAAGCAGATTGTATTCGGTTAATTTTTCGTTTCGAACGGTGAGAAAAAATTAAAAAACATGATTAAATATGTTAAATCGTTCCAATTGAATTCGGTATGAGGTATATAGGAATTATCTTGTTTAACATAAATTTTAAATATAATTAATTCACGACAACTGTGTTCAAAAAATGAGTAACTAAAAGTAATAAAAATATGTAATATTTATAGGAATATAATTAATTTTATTACAAATGTAATGATGAGTTGAACATACCATCCCTCATTAGGACGTATATATTAAGAATTTGCTTCCATGTATACCCTATTTACCGGAAAGATGTTCATTTCTTACCGTATATACGTCTCATATAAACAGTACGAAAAGAAAGCGGCTATTAATAAAATTGGCTATATTTTAAGTACAAAATGTACTTATTTTAATGATTAGGGGCATCTTTGGCGCAAATCTCTAGTTTTAAGACAACACTTTTTTCAATGCAATTAAATAACACTGAAAAGGAAGATATTGGTGGGTAAATGTAAAAGTAAAATAAAAAGGTATGTATTTTAAATCTGCAAAAAATTGCTTAAACCGATCTTAATTTTTTTATGTTTACTAAATCTAGTAAGACTACAAATTACGTCTAGCCCTGTCTGCCATTAGAATGAATTAAAAAATTATTATTAAACCACCAGAATGAAATTAAAAATTAATTATTATTCATTAGAATGAATTAAAATTATATTAAAAAAACAGTAAGGAAAGGCTAAAGTCGGGCGGGGCCGACTATATAATACCCTACACCACTCTCGTAATATTGAATAACTCTGATATATAAATTTTGTAATTCATGTATAAATTGTTTACATAAATTTACTTTTGGGACATTTTATACTTAAATAATACCCTGTACCACAGTGTGGTGTAGGGTATAAAAACGATTGGATCTAAAGAGCCAAATCGGATGAAACATATATATGGGAGCTATAGCTAAATCTTTACCGATTTTCTTCAAATTCGGCAATTTTGGTTCATGGATCAAGAAACTCTACCATTCTAAATTTCACAACGATTGGATGTAAAATATAGCTTCTATAGAACTAAAGGGCCAAATCGGACGAAACATATATATGGGAGCTATAGCTAAATCTTAACCGATTTTCTTCAAATTCGGTAGTGTTGGTTCATGGATCAAGAAACTCTACCATTCTAAATTTCAAAATGATTGGATGTAAAATACAGCTTATACAGGACTAAAGAGCAAAATCGGACGAAACATATATATGGGAGCTATAGTTAAATCTTAACCGATTTTCTTCAAATTCGACAATGTTGGTTCATGGATCAAGAAACTCTACCATTCTAAATTTCAAAACGATTGGATGTAAAGTACAGCTTCTATAGAACTAAAGGGCCAAATCGGACGAAACATATATATGGGAGCTATAGCTAAATCTTAACCGATTTTCGTCAAATTCGGTAGTGTTGGTTCATGGATCAAGAAACTCTTCCATTCTAAATTTCAAACCGATTGGATGTAAAATACAGCTTCTATAGGACTAAAGGGCCAAATCGGACGGAAGATATATATGGGAGCTATATCTAAATCTGAACCGATTTCAACCAAATTCAATAGCGATCTTAACAGCTGCGAAATACTCTAAACTGCAAAATTTCAGAACGATCGGAGTGAAATTGCGACCTGTAGTCGACGAACAACTTTACATGGACAGACGGACGGACATGCTTAAATCGACTCAGCTAGTGATTCTGAGTCGATCGGTATACTTTAAGGTCTAGCTGTGTTATTTTCAGGTGTTACAAACATCTGCCATGAAACAAACTTATAATACCCTGTACCACAGTGTGGTGTAGGGTATAAAAATTATGAAATCGTATTCCGATTTTTATGAGGGAAAACGATTATGGATAAATGTTCTCATCAATATTTCAAATATTGAACAGATATACTCGCATATTGAGCGTTAATATTTATGCGAATTGGTGCAAGAGTCATAAAAATGAAGATAGTTTTCGGCGAAAATATTCAGATTGGCTTGAGGAAAAAATGTTCGAATAATATTAAACCGGTCATTGCACTATATGTCAAATGACCACTTGTTCTGTGCGAAATTAATAACGACTACAAAATCATCTATATTTTGTTTTGTTCATTTATTTCAATTATAGGTCAGCATTTATGTTTAAATCGCCATTTCTTAAATCTAATTCATTCTCCAAATCAAAATAAAAACTGTCATTAATGCATTTAACGTCATCATCTTGATTGCTAAAATGAAATTCTTCTATGGGTTCGTTGTAAGATAAAAGATCAATAACTTCAGGTGGAATAAAGCTTTAAGTTTTCGTCCTTTGCATGGAATATCTCACTTTTATAATTATAAGTGCTCATAAAGTCCTTAGGAGTAGCAGCACAAATGGGACAAGCCTGGTTTGATATAGTTCCAGTTATAATGTTTAAAACTTTTCCATCAGTTAGTGTTAAAAATAATTTAAATGTTACTTCAACACATTTTCCATCACCAATTGAGACTAATACGTTTTCCAAAGCGTCAATCTCTTTCTTTAAATCCTGGTCTTTCTTTAAAACAACTTCTTTTGTCTCCTTTGTGTACTCCAGTTTAATGGGCCGGCAAAATCTAACAAATTGCGGTGTGCGGTTGTTCCAAATTGGCTTTCCCGATAAAAGCAGTAACCTTAAGGGAATAACTGTAGTAGCTAAAAGAGAAGCATCACAGCTATTTGACAAACATGGCTCATTAAATGTTTGCTTAAATTGAGCTTGGCCAGTGCTGCTATCAAATCCATAGTTTAATATTAATTCGGAGCTTAAACAATCTCGACAATTCTTTCAGCCGTGTGCTGTAAAATGGATTGCAACGAAAATTTGGCAAGGGTCTCACTTGCTTGTATACCTTGAGCTCGGTATTTTAATTTTGCTGCTGTAATTTTGCTATAGTGGGGATATATGTCGGAGTTTCTTAGTTTGTTTCCGCGGCGTATTGCATCATATTGCTCCTTTGAAAAATTATATTCAAGAAGGAAAGCTAAAGCCTCATCCGCAGAAAGTGGAATTGGCTTTTTGGGATCTTAATTACAACTTTTACGCATTTTTGATAGCCTGGTTGGGCTTTCCATACTTTTTAATGGCTTACAGAAAGTCAAAGTTTTATATAAATTTTACCTATTTTAGGTTATGTAGGATAACGAGTTATATAACAGTATAGCGACATAAATATAAAGAAGTCTTAATTAAAAACAATTGTACTTACTTGTCTCTTTATTTTCCATTTTACACTATTGAATTATTACCAACAGAATTCGAGATACATGCACTTAAAGTTGACAAAGCTCTACTGAACTCGCAAGAACATTTGTAGCAAAAGTTGCATCGACTGACTTTGACGCAAATCACAATTCTTAGTTTTGAAGCATTTTCAATCATAAAACATCAATGACAAAATTATAACGGCACTTTGATGTTAACACATTAGCACGGAAAAAGTGTTCATTTGACCTATAGTGCATTGGAAGTCCACCACTGAATTATTTGAAAAAATCTGAGCGAAGTAAGAGGAGACTTGCAGCGGAGCTTTCAAGATGTAATGATACCGACCTCTTAGAAAGAGTAGCATCAATATCGGATCGAAAGGAGGGAGATTTAGGTTTGGCAGTAGCCTTAAAGTATACTACCATTGGCAGTACATCCGCACCGGCGCATATCCGAAGGTTATTTGGTCAGGATAAAAATACATCCTCTTCAATGCCGGTGGAGGATGCTTTAGCATTATACTGGAAAATAATCTGTCAAAACGACAATATTGCAATATCCACCAAGGTACACAATTTTTCATTTTTTCCATCATAGAACAATTTTTGGAAGATAAATCCAAGTGCAGACCAAACACAATAATAATGTATGTGTACCATTCTCTAATACTACTTACTATTTTATAGCATTATAGACTCCTTCAAAGAAATTTTTTTTCTTGTTTATACTCGGTATACGAGTATTTGCAGTTATTCAAAAAAATTAATTTAAAATAACACCAAATTTTTACTTAATTTTGCTTGGTTTATACTTTGCCCGTGCTCTCATCAATTATTGAAATTTCAGTGGAATATCGGAGCAATAGCCACACCTCTTTAGGTACCTCCCACACAAAAGTAGCAAATCATGCAACAATTGAGTGGCTCGTAACTTTAATACCAATACGCACAAATACCTGAAATTCGTTGCAATATTCTACTGTTCCACCCAAATGGGAGGTGTTTGTCAAGGACCTTTTAGTACCACCACCCTCCCCCCTCTTTCCATGAGAAAATGATTCATATGAAAACAATTTCCCCATAACTTCTGTAGCAAACATCTAAATGGGCTCATATTCTGTATTTAAAACCAGTAAGGAAAGGCAGAAAGTCGGGCGTGGCCGACTATACAATACCATACACCTCCCTAACAATGCCATAAAGGTCATTGCGATAATAATTTGGAATAATTGGTAAGTAGGCAGGAACATATTATCTAATTCTGAGCCGATAATCGCTAAATTAAGCAATATTCGTTCCTAAATTGAGAAACATCTTTCCGGAAAATATTAATGATCGGAAGTAAAGTACAACTTCTATCGCGCTTTGATACCAAATCAGGAGGAACATATATATGGAGGTTATATATAAATTTGAACCGATTTTCCCTGAATACTCATTTATGAAAAAAGACCTCTTTCTGTAGAATTTCGTAGTGATCGGATATAAAATACAGTCTCTACAGCGCTTACATGTCAAATCGGTGGTAACATATATATGGGGGCTATATCTAAATCTGAACAGATTTTCTCCGAATTTGGCAGAATTCCTTCGAGTAATAAGAAACCTCTTTCTGTCGAATTTCGCACTGATCGGATATAAAATACAGTTTCTACAGCATTTACATGTCAAATCGGGAGTAACATATATATGGGGCTATATCTAAATCTGAACCGATTTTCCTTCAAATTTGGCAGTGTTAATTCAAGTAATGAGAAACATCTTCTATTTTTTTTACTGATCGGATTTAAAATACACTTCTACAGCACTTACATGTCAAATCGGGGGTAACATATATGGGGGCTATATCTAAATCTGAACCGATTTCCCTCAAATTTGGCATTGTTAATTCACGTAATGAGGACCTCTTTCTGCCAATTTTTTTACTGATCGGATATAAAATACAGTTTCTACAGCGCTTACATGTCAAATCGGGGGTAACATATATATATGGGCTATATCTAAATCTCAACCGATTTCCCTCAAATTTGGCAGTTTTAATTCATGTAATAAGAAACCTCTTTCTGCCGAATTTCGTACTGATCGGATTAAAAATACACTTTTTACAGCGCTTACATGTAAAATCGGGGGGTAACATATATATGGGGGCTATATCTAAATCTGAACCGATTTTCTCCGAATTTGGCAGTATTCCTTCCTATAATAAGAAACATCTCTCTGCCGAATTTCACACTGATCGGTTATAAAATAAATTTTTTACGGCGCTTACATGTGAAATCGGGGGTAACGTATATATGGGGGCTATATTTAAATCTTAACCGATTTCTTCCAAATTTAACAGTGTTCAGTAATATAATAAGGGACCTCTTTCTGCTGAATTTCATACTGATCGGATATAAAATAAAGTTTTTACTGCGCTTACATGTCAAATCGGGGCTAACATATATATGGGGGCTATATCCAAATCTGAACCGATTTTAACCAAATTAAATAGGGATCGTCCTTGGGCCAAAAAAAGATATGTGTAAAGTTTCGTCAAGATCGGGCCATAATTGCGACCTGTACTTTGATTACAAGAATACATCTACAGACAGACAGACGGAAAGTGATGACTCAGAAAGTGATTACAAGTCGATCGGTATAATAAACAATGGATCTTTCTCTTCTCCTTTTGGGTGTTACAAACGAATGCACAAAGTCATAATACCCTGTACCACAGTGTGGTGTAGGGTATAAACACGTTTCCAATGATTACATTCTGACAAAGAATGGGCAATAACATTGTTCACCTTTCTGGCTCCATCGAAATTTAGACTTTTATTGGTTTACACGATTGCAATTTTCTTTAGTTGTTTTTCTCAAATTGTTCAAATGATCCTCTTATTATTTGTCCAAATATTTTTGTCATTTAGAAACGCACCAGAAAAACGCAACAACAAAAACCAGTAAGGAAAGGCAGAAAGTCGGGCGGGGCCGACTATATAATACCCTACACCTCCCTAACAATGCGGTAACTGTCATTGCCATAATAATTTGGAATAATTGGTAAATGGGTAAAAACATATTATCTAATTCTGAAACGATAATCGCTAAATTAAGCAATATTCGTTCCCAAATTGAGAAACATCTTTCTGGAAAATTTTAATGATCGGAAGTAAAATACAACTTCTATAGCGGTTTGATACCAAATCAGGAGGAACAATCAATATAAATCTGAACCGATCTTCCCTGAATACTCATTCATGTAAAAAGACCTCCTTCTATCGAATTTCGTACTGATCGCATATAAAATACAGTCTCTACAGCGCCTACATGTCAAATCGGGGGTAATGTACATATGGGGGCTATATCTAAATCTGAACCGATTTCTTCCAAATTTAACAGTGTTCATTCATATAATAAGAAACCTCTTTCTGCCGAATTTCATACTGATCGGATATAAAATAACATTTGTACAGCGCTTACAAGTCAAATCGGGGGTAACGTATATATGGGGGCTATATCTAAATCTGAACCGATTTTCTCCGAATTTAGCAGTATTCCTTCATGTAATAACAAACCTCTTTCTGCCAAATTTTGCACTGATCGGATATAAAATACAGTTTTTACAGCGCTTACATGTCAAATCGGGGGTAACATATATATGGTGGCTATATCTGAATCTGAACCGATTTTCTCCGAATTTAGCAGTATTCCTTCATGTAATAAGAAACCTCTCTTTGCCGAATTTCGCACTGATCGGATATAAAATAACATTTTTACAGCGCTTATATGTCAAATCGGGGGTAATGTATATATGGGGGCTATATCTAAATCTGAACCGATTTCTTCCAAATTTAACATAGTTCATTCATGTAACAAGAAACCTTTTCCTGCCGAATTTCATACTGATCGGATATAAAATAAAGTTTTTACAGCGCTTACATGTCAAATCGGGGCTAACATATATATGGGGGCTATATCTAAATCTGAACCGATTTTAACCAAATTCAATAGGGATCGTCCTTGGGCCAAAAAAAATATATGTGTAAAGTTTCGTCGAGATCGGATCATAATTGCGACCTGTACTTTGATTACAAGAATACATGCACAGACAGACGGACAGACAGACAGACGGACAGACAGACAGACAGACGGACAGACGGACATAGCTAAATCGACTCAGAAAGTGATTCTAAGTCGATCGGTATAATAAACGATGGGTCTATTTCTTCTCCTTTGGGTGTTACAAACAAATGCACAAAGTTATAATACCCTGTACCACAGTGTGGTGTAGGGTATAATTAAGCCACAAAAAAATGTTGCGTGTGTATATATTATGTGTGTGTTTGCGTGAGTGTAGTAAATTTTGTCATCCTCTCCGCAAATGTTTGTGCTAATTTCGTAGGGGGGAAATGAAACAAAAACTTTATTCTGAACAACACCAACAAACACAACGGGTTTTTTGAGGCGGGGGAACAAGAAATGATAACATATCCCAACCCCTCCCTCACCACCACTACCTGTAGTTTCAAATAATACCAAACGAAATGAATGAACCAAAAAACGCAAACAAAAATACCACATTTTTCGGCTGTTGGTGATAATGAAGTTAGCTTTGTCTCCGTGGAAGCTCTACATTCGTATGCTCTCACTACTAAACCAAGCTTGGGGCTTATTGTGCTCTCATCTTTAACTGGCGATGATGATGACAGATCGTCATAATGGATTTCTTGATTGTAGTTGATTGTCTTGTCTATCTTTGGGTTTTGAAGGGGGTTCTCTCTATTACTGTAATCTTCAACATCTATCAATCGTTTGTAGGTGTGTGTGTGTGCTTCAGTACTGCTTTTGAGATGATGTTTACGCCTGCCCCACCTTAGCACTAATTGAGTGTGAAATTTTATTCCGAGATAATTTTTCTCTAACTGTGCTCAGTTGCGAACACTTTTCGTTTTCGCTCTCCCGCTCTGAAGGAAAACATCTCATCAAATTGCACACAGTCAAACAGAGAGATACACACATATAATAGATACAAATACATTAGATAGATACATTGAATTAGACTCAATTGGTATTTTTGTTTTTGTAAGGGCAATAGAAGCAAAACCTGTTCGTTTCTTGGAATTGCTTACGTTCCATGCCTTCCTCATCTTCGTATTTTCTGTGTGTGTGAGTTGTTTTTGTTTCCAACTCATTTGTTTTATGACTCTTAAAGACGGGAAGTAAGAAAGGAAGCTGACGGATTGTTTGTAAGTGCAAAAAATGCCTTCTTGCACGCGCCCTCTCTTTCTATCTCCTCATTTGTAACACATAGTAATTAAAATCACTGTGTAATGTGTGTGTGTGTACGGTGCGAGAATGTGTACCTGAGGCGGAGGCACGAGGAAAAAAACCACTTTGAAGACAACAACTTGTTTTCCTTTTTGTTTATATTGTCGTTGTGCTTCTTCTAGTTTTTGTTTTGGGAAAATCTATTGTATCTATTGACTCTCACACCACCACCTGTCAGAGTTTTTCCCCACACTGTTATATTGTTTTTGTGCTGTCGTGTGTGTTTGTACGCGAAGCAGATTTACACAGAGAAGAAAGAGTAGAGTAAGTGTCAATTTTTGCGGGATTTATTTAAAATGAAAATGAAGATTAATGCCAGTTGTAATTATTTAAGGTTTTTTTTAACGTAGCAGGACTTTAAGAAGATTTAATGAGTCAAGAAAACAATGATAATCCAATGAAGCATTAAAAATAAAACAAGTAAAGATATGACGACAAGTCGGTCGCAATATATGATACTTTTTGTCATCGCCTAGGTCAAATTATTAAAGAACTTTTAACCATTTTCTACAAATTTTAACCTATAAAGGATATATGCTATAATACTCAGATAGTGTCAAAAATATACATATTTTTAGATACTTTCGATTTCAGAAGCTGGTAAACCTGCAAAAATTTGATTCGGTCAGACTCCCTAGAATTCCCTATAGAAAATGCGGTACCTATTAGGGATCTCAAAGAGAAAAGTTTTAAAAATCGGTTTTCGGTTTCCTCGAAAATTTTACACAAATATCCAGATTTAGGTGCACACAGAAAACAGTGTGGTTGCCTCAACCGAAGTATTTGCCAACCGAATTTTGGTAGTTCTGTCTACTATCAAGCGATTCCATCAGGACAACAAACATTTTAGTTGTGGTATACTTCTGCTTCCATGTTGACAACAATCATATTTAGTTGCGGCAACTACGAACATGTTTGCTAAGATTATCTTTTGTATTTTGCCACAACCAAAATCAGTTGTTCTGACAAATTGTCAGTCAACTACTACCTACAATTAATTAAAAACAATTTTCATTAGTTTTTATTGTATTTATTGAATACAAAAACCAAACAGTTCATAACAAAATTAAAAATCACATATTACAAATTCATCACTATTATGAGATGTTTAGCAAAACTTGTATGCAAATATCGCTTAATCTTGTGCTTTAAATTGCATGATTGTTGCTTCCATTTTGTAATTATGTAAAACATTTTGCACAACATATTCTGCATTCCACACATTATTATCCCCACGAAATTATATTTGACTACATATACCGTTCTTGAACAAAATATTGATGATTTGTTTATGCCGAATAATTTTATTTTTTTGTTAGCCATGTATCAACAAAAGAACAGCAACGAAGTTTTGGGTCCAACAAGAGGTGTTATTTTGGTATTCAAAGAAAAATGCCATTTTTGGAGATAAATGATAGGATGTTTATTTCATAATAAAGAGGAAGGTATGCCGTTAATAATAAAAAACAACATCAGCCAAATGGCCACCACGACCACGCTTACAGGACCATATCCTTTTCATGAAATTTTCCATAACCTAATCGCAAAGTGGCTATGTCTTCTATAGCGCCACGAATTCTATCTCTGAGTCTTGAATCGACGCTGGGCTGTTGGCGTAGACATTATCCTTCACGTGGCCCCAAAGGAAGAAGTCGCAAGGTGTTAAATCACAAGATCTCGGTGGCCAATTGTGATCACCTCTTCGAGAGATAACACGGTCCGGAAACTTTTCCCGTAACAGAGCAATGGTTTCGTTGCTTGTGTGGCACCAAACGCCGTCTTGTTGAAAGTAAAAGTTGTCCAGATCAATACCGTCCAACTCCGATCATAAAATTGGTCAATTGCAAAATGATAGCTCTTAACGAGAGCTAAAATATTGCTCATTGGTGTGAAGGTAGGTCGACTGGAAAGTGTTTTTTTGGATTTAAAAAAAAATGACTTAGCGCACGAAAAGATGCAATGGCAGAACGATTATTTTGATAATAAAACTGAATAATTTGTAAACGTTGTTCTTGGGCAAATCTCTCCATGATGAAATTGTACACTGAAAAAAAAATTGTCATCAAATTAAAGAAATGCTCCAAAGACGTCATTAGTTTTTAAAATAAGTACATTTTGTACTTAAAATATAGATAATTTCAATAATATTAAGTAATTTACTTAATTTTAATTAAATATTCTTAATTTAAAGTACAAAATGTACTTATTTTGAAGACTAAGGAAAAACATATGGCCGAAACGTCACTTCAAAATCATATCATCCCCATTGGAAAACCCATTACATGAAAACAACCGGCATACGGTGTATGCAATAGACATTTTGTTGCTATTACTATTTTGTACCCTCACTTTAGTGTGACGAGGGTATATATCATAATCTACGAAAAAAAGTGTAACACATCGAAGGAGTGATCTAAGACCCTAAGTATGTTCGGCGGGTATTCGTTTTGGGTCATTTTAAGTCGAATGAGCAATGTCCGTCCGTCTGTCTGTCTGTCTGTCTGCTGGATGGTGCGCACGATAAGTCTCGAAAGGAGTAACCGATTGACTTCAAATTTGGTACGTGGTAATAATTTTTTCTATCTCCGGCTAAGTTCGAAGATGGGCCATATTGGTCTACTCCTTCTAGTACCTCACTCCCAAAAAATTTTAAAATGTTGTGAATTATTGAATCTTTAATAACTGCTATACTACTTATTCGAATCTTCTGAAATTACTACTTATTTGAATCTTCTGAAATTACTACTTATTCGAATCTTCTGAAATTCCACACATAGCATTAGTTTATTATTCGCTATCAACTCCAGAAAAATGGACCAAGTTGCTACGCCCCTTTTGGTACCTCCCACACAAATTCACCATTTTGCACCAACAGTTATCAGCTTATAACATTAATACCAGTGGATAAAAATACTTGAAATTTTGTACAGTGTAATGATTTTATAGTGCCAACTTTTTGCTTTAATATGAAAATAAATTAACAACATAATTTCTTTTGAATTTTTTGGCAACATTGATTTAGCGCTTCTTTATCAGATGTTTTATGTGAGATTTCTAAATGAGTTATCAAATAACAATTAAGTACAGTGAATTTTGTGGTAATTTCAAATTAAATTTTTCATAATAATTCAGTTTTTAAAAAATAAAAATGCAAAATAATGTCAAAGGTGAGTACTTTATTAATATATAGTTATATTTTCTCGAACTCTTCAATTAGATCGGTTAAATTGGAAAAATGTAAGTGACCTTAAGATGAGCTAATGAAATTATGAATAGGAATTTTATTTGGACTTACACAAAAAAGCTAGCACTTGCTAGACATAACACCATACCGGTTTCATAGGACAAACATTCACATTCGAGTTTTAATATATTCCTGCTATGGATATGTGCAAACTTTTTTAAAAAAATAATTTTTGCAGATGTAAATTTTTTTATTATTTAAACTGAGATACTCTCTCGGCTAAAGACCAACCTGCTTCTATACAGTGATAGAAAGCAAGTATTTTACATGGCAAAATATATTGCAAGTATTTCATTGCGTGCCCACATTATTCAAAAAAATATTTTTTGAAATTCAAATTTTTGAATAAAATCCTATTTAAAACATAAAGTTGTGTTACTTATGGTGATTTCGTTTCTGAAAAATAATATCACCACATCATGTTGCGCCATTTTGAAAATTCCCCCTGCACAAACTGCTAATTTCGCATTTTGCATGCGAACAATCGAACATAAATCGTGCGGAGAGTAAAACCCATACCTACATTATGGCGCAAGCATTTGATAGTGCATTAAGAACTTACGCTTTCAATTAGGTTTGGTTCTGAACTTTGCTTTTTGACGGTGCAACACACCACACCGTGGACTGGGCTGAGTGTGGAAAATGCGATATTTTCGCATTTGCGGAGAGTAATAAATTTACAAACGAAATCAAAACCCGTTCATACGGCTGCACCATTTTTACAAACGAAACTAAAAACGCGGTTTTAGTTTCAAATTAAAAAAAAAAAATTTTTCATTTTTTTGCACAAAACGAAATCACCATTATTTAATTTGATAACAAGAAGTTCTACTGGAAACTTCGAAAGTTGACGTAGACTCGAAAAAAATGTTTACTAACTTTTTTTGAGTGTATGAAAACATTTTGCTTGTACATTATGGCGGGTTGATTTCAATGGATGAAAAAAAATTAAAAAGTGTATAGCAAAAACGTAATCTACATTAAATTCTATGAAAATTCTTCGAAGAAACCATGGGTCTAAAATAAAAACCTAATATTTCGCTTCCAAAAATAGGAGTATTTGTTAAACCCCCTATGGTACCTCCCATACAAATTGACATCCCTCCCTCTTATCCAAAAAATCATTCAAATCGGTTCAGCCGCATGGCTGAAAATAATTTTGGCCAAAATATTGTCAGAATTCCTGCAGAGGGCGGTTAGTTCAACAACTATTCCTTATTAAGAGAATAATTTATATAAAATTGTAACATTTGTATTTTTCAATTAAAATTATTTCCAACAATTAGCCCGACATCAGTATAAAATTCGTACTGCCATATAAACGGTATATTTTAATAAAATTAATATATTTATTAAGTATATTGGCAATTCCAAATAACGGACGTTACGGAATTTCGCCAAATGTTCTAGTTTTTTTTTAAATATACAGTTTTCCTATTTTTTGTCATAAGCGAATTTTTAGATCTTAAAGGAACCTATAAAATAGCTTCTAGGCGATCTTGTTTCAATCATTAGTAAATATTATGTAAACAAATCAAACCTTTTTCGGGCGCTACACATTTTTGAGAAATTTTGTAACGTCCGAACAAGATTGGTTTCCTTACATCTCTCGTATTGATGACTGGAACAAGATCGGGTAAGAACATTCCTATAGTTATTTGTAATCTCTACAGTTTTTCTTATAATGAAATGCGGAATATGTGCAAAACAAACTACAAAATATGGCAATGGTATAACTAATAAAAATGTCCATATATGTCTATAACACAAATCAAAATAATTAAATCCATACTTATTTTTAGTTTTAATTTTGCATTTCCTGTAAATAAGGATAGCTATGTTCTTAAACTTTATTTAGATGTGATATCCTAATCGGAAATAAATTTACAAACCATTGCAAAAGAGGGTTGTTATACATTATTTGCATCAAATTGGTTAAATTGTGCTTTATTCCATAAAGTTTGAACTTACATATCGTTTAATTACATCCTTATATCGATAGCTCCATTTTAAACTATGCTAAGGTAGATTTTCAGGAGAGGCGATCAAAGCTTGATGCTTTTTTTAAATTTGTGTGGAATTCCTTTATAATGCAAATCGAATGACCTTTACTGTTTTGTGAATAACTTTTGATTGGGTTGACGGATAAACACCAAATTTTGACTGAATATAATTTGGAATATTTAGAAATTAAAAACGCAGTTTTTCTAAAAACAAGTCGACCTAGCATGTTTTAGAATGGAGGTATCGATATGTACATATGAGCATTTTTAGAATTAAAATTGATCGTGGTGTTACCCTAATGAAAATGTACCTATTTTAAAAAGTTGTATTTCTTATATGAAAAAGCTAAGAAATAATTGCAAAGTGGACTATAACAAATTTTAATTAGATGTTTTTAGTAGTCTGCTTTTAAAAGTCCACATTATTTATACACATTTTCAAAATTGTTTTTTTGTGACAAAATTTCATTTACGACAAAAGTCGAAATACCGAATATTTTAGTTTTTCCGACTTTCTGTTCATGGCCTATATTTGTTGAAAAGGTTCTCGAAATGCTCATAGCTGTATATAGAAATGGTTCAATTTCAATGCTTTTGCGGACCTACTGAGAAAAATGGCTATAATTGCCACGCCATTTTGGTACCAAAAAAGAGCCAAATCATATGAAAATTTAAAAGTTCCGACTTTAATGCCAGTGCACGCAAAAACTTACAATACCCTATCAGAACGTCCCAACCAGGGAAGCACGGCCCCTAGGTGCTTATATAGCTTCTAGGGGAGCCGTGAGGATTTAGGGAAATTTTCCTAAAGGTATCACAAATTTTGAGTAAAACAAAAAAGTTCACGTGGAATTTGTAAGATATTTTTTATGCATGCAAACTTAATACGAATAAAAGTGAACGACGTCTTGCAAACCCCAATTTAAAATTGTCTATTCCATACCTAAATGATAATTACCTAGCATAAATTGCAGAACCACGATGCCTTTTCTAATGAATGTATAAAGTATTTCTCAGGGCAAGGCATATTTTTTAGTACCATAGGGAACTGTCGAGGCAAGTTGGACATACCTCAAATGACTTAAAATATCCTAAAACGGATCTCCGTTAAACATTCTGAGGGTCTTAGGTCACTATTTCGAGGTGTTACTATTTTGGTCCTTGGGAATGACTACCCATCTTCACTAACATTCACATTACTGTGTAATGAAATATGAAGACTTCTTGTGTACACTGTATATTTTACCACTTTAATACTAGATCTTACTCACCTTTAAAAGTTATTAGCACAAAATTTCCAGCAGTGAACAATATGTCCACAATTCATCTTCAAAGTTTCTAAAAAATTTTGGGGTTACTTTCGATTCAAAGCCTTTTTTTCGCAGAATTACGACAGATGAACAACAAAATGACATCACAAACAGAACTCACACACAACATCCACACATATGTACATGTGGGCAACAACAACACAAAAACCACTCAATAAAACCACCACTCAAAAACATGAGGAACAACTGAACGTG
This sequence comes from Eudasyphora cyanicolor, assembly GCA_963930755.1. Taxonomy (NCBI): domain Eukaryota; kingdom Metazoa; phylum Arthropoda; class Insecta; order Diptera; family Muscidae; genus Eudasyphora; species Eudasyphora cyanicolor. The sequence continues at coordinate 51,303,530 of OZ005736.1, read as the reverse complement.
AAGTAAATATGAGTAAAGTGCGCAAGTTTCAACAATAAAAGGATAATTTTAACAAAAATTTGTTTTGGAATATTTTAAAGGATTTTGAACTACATATTGCAAAATTACATCAAATTTAAGGAAATTATTTATTGTTGTAAGGAGAAACATTATGATTCAATGAATAAGAAAATAAATAGTTTTTAACGGAGTCATAACTAACAAAAACACTTTGAGAGAGCGAGAGAGACCCTTAGCAGCTGGTCTTTTGGAAAAATAATCATACACATACATACATAGTAATGTATGGTATGGTTGTTTGTGAAATTACTTCACAAGCAGGCAGATAAAGCCGCGCTCAGGTGAGACACCTTTGTGAGAATTTATCTTTGAAATATGAGAGATACCACCACTACGTACGTACATATGCCGAGGTGTCGTCTCTATGGTGGAGAGAAAATATTTCCGAGTTGGAACTGTTTTGGCAACAACAATAACTACGTTACTTTTTTATACGGTGCTGCTGCTGCTTGTTCTTTCAGAGTGGAATTATACTCTTTTCTTGTTTGGTTAATTTCAATCTAAATTTTGTTTTAAGTTTAGATTCGTCTATGGTTTTGTTGTTGCTGTTTTTCTTGTTGTGGAAAAAAGGTTGAAGCCAACATTTTTTGTGAATTATTTGATAATGATGACGATATCTCTGCTTTGCTCGGTGAGTTGTTGTCGGTTGTTTGAATTGCTTTTATTCTAACAACGATGATGATGTTGATGTTTTGTGCTGTTGTTGTTTACGCTTTTGTTTGTGAGGTGAAGTCGTCGCCGTTTATTTTGTTGTAGTAGTTGTTGGTAGTTGTAGCGCGGGTTGAGACATTGAAAGAGTACAGCCACTGAGTTAAGTTTAATTTAGAGTATTTGTTTGTATTAGGTCTGTGGTCTGTTTTACTAACAAATTAAGTGTTTGTGGAATTGGAAGAAACTTTGAAAAATTATTTAACTATGTTTGTTTCATATAAAACACTTTTTTATTTAAAAGATATTCCTAGACCGTAATTTGTTTGCATTTCTTCTCTCACTTGTTTTCACTATTCAATGAATCTTTTGTCGATTTGCTTTCATCCTATTTTTCTCATTATTTATTAAACAAATTTTGGGTGCGGTGCCTCAGCATCAACGATGAATGGATGGAAACTATACATAATAATGCACGTTTTACTTATTCTTTATTTTGCTATTTGTTAGTTTAATTAAGACAATTTAAATTTTTGTTCGCTTTTAATTCACGCACAGCGCGCCCCGCAAACACAACTCTTAATACATTCGACAAACAACAGTACACACCAAATTTCTTCTCATCAGAAAAAAAAAACATTTTAAATTCAACTCACTTTTAGTTTAATTTAAACAAGAGAGATGAGTGAATAAAGACACTTCAAGAAAAAATCCGTTTTCTTTTCGTTGTGGTTTATTAATTTTAATAATAAAAAATACTTTTTCTTATTTATTCCTTCGTCGTCGCTTTTTTTTGACGGTCAACTAGAAAAGCGGACAATTCTCAATCAAAATCACCAAATCAAAGGTACACTAACACACTAACAAATGCCGCGCACACACGTCGTCGTCGTTCTCGGATCCGCAATCACACAACAACCAACGAATTCAACGCAACTTTTACAAATGAAACGTTCCCCACAGAAGCAACTTTTCGTTGCTTCAAAAAATATCTCAAATTGTTGTGTGTTATTTTTCTCTCAGTCGCTCTCTGGGTTATGTTTTGTAAATGCCTCTCTTCAACTCCATACAAGACGGGGATGGTAATAGTAGTCAATCAGTACTTTTTTCAGTACTTTAACCGCATATCATATCGAGTTTAAAAATGTACCAAATTTCAGGCAAATCAGTTCAGATGTACATATTTATATGTATCTCCCGATTTGACATATTTTCTTTGTATAATGAATATTATCGTATCAATTCAATTACGGATTATAACTTTGTAGGACGTTATGAATTCGTTTTTTGATACATTAGAATAAACATATGCATGTCAAGGTTAATACTAACAAAGTTTTTTAACGGGACCTTTATATATTTGTACATTAATATTAAGGCAGTAGTGTGTAGTTCTTAATCATATACCAAATGAAATGAAAAGGCTTGGACCACAACAACAATTTGATAAGGAAATTTGGTCGGTCAAAATAGTAACAGTGCTAGCAAAAACCTATAGAAGAATTATTTTATAAATTTTATTATTTTTTTTTTCACCTTTTGATATTATAAAATAGCCAGTAACTAGTCAAGCTCGAGGTCATTATTTTATTTTTATTAAAACACTAGCAGGCACCCGCTGCTTCGCATGCGAACATTTACAATAAAAGCATTTTGATTACCCTTTATCTTCGCGGTTTGTAAGAGCTCAAACACAGTAATTTCCGTATAAAATCATTTACATTCCCTTTAAAGTAATTTTTATTCAAATAGTCGTAGAGATATTATTTTACTATTGTAGTACGTCTAAAGAAATTTCAGAAGACATGCTGCCAAAATTAGCTATTAGTTCTGTACAGTTAGTTTTAAATATTCTGATTCAGAAATGTCACTCACACACATTGTATTTAAGTGCAAAGGGTATATGATCAAGTAATACGAGTAATACAAACAATTAATTCGATCTAGTAGTTCTAGTCATTCAGTCAAATATGTATACGCTAGCTTTAACCCGGTGCGCTTCGCTGCCCCCATCTTTTATTTATTTTCTGTTTAGGGTACTGTTAAATAGTTATACTTATTTCTTTCAAAATGACATGATTATTACATATGGTACAAAATTAAGAAGATTTAATTATGTACTTTTATATATTAAATACGAACATTCGTTTCATTTGTGTTCCAAGAGTTACCCTGACATCATGGTACAATATTTATCCCTTTTCCCACTGTATCTCTGAACGTTGAAAAACTATTTTTTTTTGGTTCATACATTAGCAACTTTCCCCTAGCTTATGTTCCAATAGCTTCATTCACACCCTGGTACGAATTTAAAAATCTAAAGTGAATTGCTCCATTGTGCCACATTTATCCCTTTGTGAGTCATAATTAACCAATTTAGCTTAGACCGTATTTAAACATTTTTGTCCCCTATCTGTGCCATTTATTTAAGTTGTTTTTCCCCACGGTTTTAGTAGAATAACCTATTTGGAAATAACAATTTATTAGCTTTGGTTTATGCTGTAAGAGCTACCTTTGCACTTAGGGACCACATTCAACGCCTTTGGCACCACATTCCACTTTCTATTACATTGTGCTTCTAAAGTACGAATTTGTATACATATTTGGGGCTATTGTTTCCCTTTTTTCCCCCACTTACCACACTTAGCCATTTTAACGTATTTAACTTTTTTGATTCACCGTACCATATTTAACCCTTTTTGCTCCACTTAACCATATTTAACACATTTGCTTACCAAGTAATGATTCAGTAATGTCACTCACACCCAGCAAAATCTTGGTAAGTACATGTCATTACCATCTGCATTACCAGGTAATAATATCTCATTATAGCCAGCATTACTTTCGGTAAATAAATAACGACTAAAAAAATAATGACAGAAATAAGTTATTGCTAGTAATCTAATTTAGAAAATCTTATTTTTATTTATAAACTTTTCGTTAAATGATTTTTACTTAAATGATTTACGTATATACGTTGTAGTTGCTATTCAGTTAAATCATTTAAAGAAAAGTTTATAAGTTCAAATTAGATTCTCTAAGTTAGATTACTAATAATAACTTATTTTTGTTTTAATTTAGTTAGTCGTTATTTATTTACCGAAAGTAATGCTGGCGATATTGAGATATCATTACCTGGTAACGCAAGTGGTAACGACATTTGCTTACCAAGATTTTGATGGGTTATATTTTTGTACTTGATTATTAAGCGATTTGTCTACGAATCGCGAGGTAGGCCAGTGGTTGTGATGCTAAACTACGAAAACAAGAGGTCGCGAGTTCAATCCCACCTCCCGGCAAATGAAATTTTTCGTCATATGACGACAACAATCGACAACTACTCACTCACAGTTATACGCTCTACCAGTGTTGCCACAGGAGAAATATTTTTCCGACCAAAACCCGTTGTAGCCGACCAATTTTATAAAATCAAAGTTTTCGATATTTTGTAAAGTTTGGTAACAAAATTTTCCGATTTTGATGAAACTTGGAAAAGTTGCCCGTCCGAATCGAATATACCCTACATCATGGATCGCATTCAATGATAAAACAAACAACATATCTGGAATTGTTCGATTAATTAATTGATTCTGGGTAAAATTCGCCAAATTTTAGTTCAGTCGCTTAGCATTTTTTGACATTTTTATGGGGGATATATATATAAATGTGGTCCAATGAGATCCATTACCAATGGAAATAATAATTGCCGAATTGCACCCCAAAATCATAATATTTGTTACAAGGCGCCAAGAATTCAAATTGAATGGGACATCTATTTGGGGCTATATGAAATCATGGTCCTACGATGATACTGTAAGTCTGAGTAGTTCTATGTAAGCTTAGACCATGTTGCGTCTATATCATACATCAATTACTTGAAGTATGGTGTAAAGAAATAAAATCGGTTAGTATCCTTCTGTGGGGACTATATCGACACATGGACAGATATGGTCCATTTCCAACCCCAAACAACTATTGGTTTTATTATTGTAGATTACACCGTGACTGAGGAATATGGATAAATCCTAGTTGCTAAAAGTCAATTTATAAATTGCAAGAACTGTGTAACATTAAAAAAGGAATTCTGCATTTATAAATAATTTCTGTTTGTTTTCACATGTTTGTTATTAATACAGAGGGAGTTAACCGACTCAAGTTAATTTCTACTTTTTTTATAAAACTTTCAATATACATTTGAACATATCTTTTGGAATTTGAATTGCGTTTTTCTTATTTTATGAATTAAAGAAACAATATTCTGAAGTTGTATGACCTAGTTTGTGACAAATAACAAAATTTTTCAAAAACGGAAAGAAGGATGCAAAATTGTTTATAGAAAGCCTTATTTATAAAAAGTAAAGTTTTGCTGAACTGATTTCAACGTTAAAAATAATTTTTAACTTCCATCATTTATGACTAAAGCCTGTGATTTCTAGAACACTATAGTACGAACTTTCGTTAATTGTAGTATTTTAAAAAGTTGAAAAAATAAGTGATGGTCGGAAATTTACAAAATTTCAGCAAAATAGCAGAAGTAGACTAAACTGTAAAGTCCTAAGTCATGCAGAAGGTCGAATCTGCTTGAATAATTTATGAGTGTACTCTATACATATAAGCAAAGTTTATAATTTGTTTCTTTGAACACAAATGGCGAAATTCCGCAATTATGCTGAGATTAATGAACCAAAATTTTGGCATTAATCTACTCTCTACTCAGAACAGGAATGAAAGAAATAATTTCTTTCACCAGAAAAGATAATTTAGACAACTACAAACCAAATTTCCGGTAAATGTAACTTCCATTGCCGAGCCAAATAAAATTCTAATAAAATTGTATTACAATGTAGTTGTCTACAATTTCGATCAACATGTCGATAATGCTTGCAGCGATTAAGAAATATATTGGGATTGACAATCAACATTTCAAGGTATTTCCAGCAGTGAAAAGGTTTAACATTCAGTAATTTACTTTGATATTAATCTTCAATTTATTCTGTATTATACTACAACTTAAATATTTCAGAATAAAACCGACCAAAATTGTGTTGGTCCGACCATCCGACCAGAAAGAAAAATTTTAAATCTTTCCGACCAAATTTGGTCGGAAATGACTAAAACGGCAACGCTGCGCTCTACCCAATGTTGCGCTCATCCCAATGTTACGCTCTTCTCAATTTTACGCTCTTCTAAATACTTTCTCACCGCATGCCACCACTGATGGTGGTGAACAAGCAGTAGCAACTCAGAAATATCTACGACCCACATACACACTCATAAAAGTATTACTTACGTCCACGCTTACTTTTTAATAATTGTAAGCGTGGGGGTAAGTGGTTATTTTTCAGCTTCTGGTATGCTTGAGTGGAAGCACTTTCCTCCAATGACATGCATGTGTAAAAATAATTCGAAGGGAGGCCAAATTATAAGCAGTTACTAGATTTGAATTTAGCTTACCCGTCAGGTTATTTGGTAATGGGAAATTTTGCTGGGCACACATTGAATTTAAGTGCAAAGGGTATATGATCAAGTAATACGAGTAATACAAACTATTAATTCGATCTAGTAGTTCTAGTCATTCAGTCAAATATGTATACGCTAGCTTTAACCCGGTGCGCTTCGCTGCCCCCATCTTTTATTTATTTTCTGTTTAGGGTACTGTTAAATAGTTATACTTCTTTCTTTCAAAATGACATGATTATTACATATGGTGCAAAATGAAGAAGATTTAATTACTTTTATATATTAAATACGAACATTCGTTTCATTTGTGTTCCAAGAGTTACCCTGACATCATGGTACAATATTTATCCCTTTTCCCGCTGTACCTCTGAACGTTGAAAAACTATGTTTTTGATTCATACGTTAGCAAGTTTCCCCTAGTTTATGTTCCAATAGCTTCATTCACACTCTGGTACGAATTTAAAAATCTAAAGTGAATCGCTGCATTGTACCACATTTAACCCTTTGTGAGTCATAATTAACCAATTTTGCTTAAACATTTTTGTCCCCTATCTGTGTCATTTATTTAACTTGTTTTTCCACACGGTTTAAGTAGAATAACCAATTTGGAAATAACAATTTATTAGCTTTGGTTTATGCTGGAAGAGCTACATTTGAACTTAGGGACCACATTCAACGCTATTGGCACCACATTCCACTTTTTACTACACTGTGCTTCTAAAGTACGAATTTTTATACATATCTGGGACTATTGTTTCCCTTTTTCCCCCACTTACCACATTTAGCCATTTTAACGTATTTAACTTTTTTGATTCACCGTACCATATTTAACCCTTTTTGCTCCACTTAACCATATTTAACACATTTTCGCCCCTCTGTTACATAGTGAACAATTTTTGGTTGCCCCAACTGCATCATCATTTTAACCTTTTTGCACCAAAGTGCTAATAAAAGCATAAATCTTGAAAAAAAAATCATTCTTAAATCATATTTAACTTACCCTCTCCCCCTACATCCATATTTACCTCCACTGCACTAAATGTACGCTTTTTGACCCACTGTACCATATTTAACCGTTTTGGGTCCACTGAATCAAATTTAACACCCTTTCTCCTGCTATATTTTGTCCGCTATATTTAACCACTTTTGCCCCACTGTACTATGGTTAACCCATTTTGTTCCACGTTACCATATTTTACTATTTGTGCCCACTGTAACCATTTTTGCCATACTGTACCATATTTAACCATATGTGTCCCACTGTACCATAGCTAACACATTTTTCCCCACTGTTCCATAGTTAAAGCTTTTTGACCCACTGTACCATATACCATAACCATTTTTGTCATTCTGTACCATATTTAACCATTTGTGTCCCACTGTACCATAGCTAACACATTTTTCCCCACTGTTCCATAGTTAAAGCTTTGTGCCCCTTTGTACCATAGTTAACCCTTTTTGCCCCACTGTGTCATATTAAACCCATTGTCTCACTGTGCCATAGTTAACCCTTTTTGCCCCACTGTGTCATATTAAACCCTTTGTCTCACTGTACCATAGTTAACAGTTTTTGCCCCACTGTACAATATTTAACCCTCTTTGCTCCACAGTACAATATTTAACTCTTTTTGCCCCACTGTATCATAGTAAATACATTTTTGCCCCCCTGTTCCATAGTTAACACTCTTTGCACCACTGTACCATTTTTAACCCATTTTGTCCCACTTTACCATATACATATAACTATTTTTACCCCACTTTACCACAGTTAACCCTGTTTGCACAACTGTGCCCCATTCAACTCTTTATCTCACTGTACAAAATGTTTACCCCACTGTACCATATTAAACAAATGTTTGTCTCACTCTACCGTATTTAAAATGTGTCTCCACGCTAGCATACGTAAACCTTTTTCCCCGAATGTAAAATATTTAATCATATTTTCACCACTATTTCACCGTTTTTGACCACAGTGCTCCTAAAACCATATAAACTCTTCATATCTCATGTTTAAGTTACAATTTTGGCAGATTGTTCCCTTTTTTCCCCATGCTCCATAATTAACCCGTCTTGTCCCACTGTGCCTCTTAAAGTTAGAATTACTAAAAATCACTTCCAATCTCTAGTTTATGTTCCAAAAGTTACCCTGGAACCATTGATCCATGTTTGACATTTTTAAGCCACTGTACTATATTTTACACTTTTTGCCCCACTGTGCCCCGAAAACTACGAATACAAAAAAAACTGAATACCCCGATCCGTTGTCCTAAAGACCTCCATCGCTACAATTTTCATCATTCTAATTTTAGGCTTTAAATTTGGCGGTGATACCATATTTATACCTTTCTGTCTCACTGTGCCCCTAAATTTAAAAAAAATCGCTGTTGTACCACATTTTTCCCTTTTTACCCCACTGTGTACGTAAATGTTCGAATTTCGAAAAATCCTGTCAATTTCAGAGTCTACCTCATAAGGGCTACCCTCACACCAAATATCACGATTCTATCTCTTGCCATTTGAATTTGGCTGTTGTACTACTTTTATCCCATTTTTTCCCTTTTTACCCCACTGTGTACGTAAATGTTCGAATTTCGAGATATCCTGTCAATTTCTGAGTCTACCTCATAATGGCTACCCTCACACAAAATCTCACGATTCTAGCTCTTGCCATTTGGTTTTGGCAGATGTACCACATTTATCACATTTTACCCCACTGTGAGCGTAAATGTTCAGGTTTTCAATAAATCCTGCCAATCCTGAGTGTACCTCCTAAGGGCTACCCTCATACCGTCATTCGTCAAAAGTCAGCTAACGTACGGATAATCCTATTGATGAATTTGTTCGTCGCCCTGACGAATCTCTGTTTAATCTCTGGAAACTATAGTTTCGAGGGTTATCGTTCGCTCCAGTCAGGCTTACGGATGGACGGACATAAGTAAAATGACTTAATGTGTTCGAAAACGGATTTCCTCCGCATAAACTTAGGGTCTTAGGCCACTCCTTTGATGCGTTACCCTTTTGCTATATGTTATATATAAACTTATTGATATTTGTATTGACAATAAATCCCCATATTTATACCCTCACCTTAGCGAGGAGGGTATATATCATATCATCGTGGGGATGATATGTAATCACCCTGTGGGTTGTTTTTATTCCACTAAATAGTTCTTGTTCTAGTATACATAAACAGAGATTCGTCATGGCGACGAACAAATTCATAGATAGGATTATCCGTACGTTAGCTGACTTTTGACGAATGACGAAGCTTTTTCTATCAGTGTAGCTCTTTTCGTTTTGATTTGGCGGTGGTACCATAGTTATCCCCTTTTGCCCCATTGTACGGCTAATAGTACGAATTCCGAAAAATCCCGTGTTATTGCTCGTCTACGTCCCAAGGACTACCCTCCCACCAAATTTCATGATTTTAGCTTCAGCTGTTTGGCCTGGGCGATGATCAGTCAGCCAGTCACGCAACCGGCCCCATTTCACCCTAACGCTTCTTATGAATTGACCACTAATCCTATCATCATTACTTTTGGTACAATTACTAATATCGACTCCAATAACGTAAAATCCAAATATCGTTCTTCTACGGTCAATAATTTCCAAGGTATTCAATTTTAAATATTTTTACGCCCACTTTTGCCACACCCACCAATCTGACCACGCCTGTTTTGTTTGTCAAGTTTTCAATTGTAATTCCGCTTCATATGTACAAAATGTTGTTCTTCTACGATCAACACTTTCTGAAGTATTCAAATTTTAAATAATGCCTCGCCTACTTTTGATCTCTTCCACTTTTTTATATTTTTCATGAACCATATGTGGCTAATCTTATATTGACTCCCATAACATTCAACACAAATTTCGTTTTTCTACGATAAATGGTTTCAGAAATACTCAAAATTTAAATATTGTCATGCCCTCACAATAAATATTTTGTAAAATACCAATAATGTATTATTATAGATTTGGCAGTGGGAAATACAAATAGAAGAAGACGAGACACTAGTGTCTTAATTAATTTGTCTTGAAAGCATTTTTTAGAAGTATTATTTTTTATTTTTACTGAAGTTAGGGAAGTAATAAAATAACAACAAAACAAATACTCAAAAGCTGTAGGTTTCCCAAACCCTTACTTCAGATTAAGTAACATATTTGGTCAGAATTTGACCCGTCGATATGTTAAGAATTCAGTTCGATTCGTCGGCTAAAACGTCTGACCGATACGACGGCCAAAACATCCGAATTTTGTATGGCATTTGGCCAGATTTCGGTCCGATTTCGCACGGCACGTCAAATTTCTCTCAGAATTTCCCAGGAATTTAGTTCAGAAGTCGGTACGAAAATGGTCAGATTTCCCTCTGAATAGTCGTTCCGACAACAACGTGTCGTTTCCGACCAGGGATGATGATTACTGATTGTCTTTTTTTGGAGATATGCGCTTTTAGCAAACAGTTCTCCTTCAATGTTACTTGGTTGTGCTTATATATTCTAATGATCGACTGAAGTAATCGTTGTAATAAGGATATTGACAATGGGAGTTTTAGTGGCTCCCGAAACAGATCCCCCACCCCCAATACATGTCACTATACTTTTTCTTTAATTTTTAACAAATTTGTTTTCATATACTGAAAACAACAAAACCGATCTTGAGCCTAACTAAGTGCAAAACAAACAAGTAAGAAAGTTTCAGTCGGGTAAACCGACTAAGAAGGTATACCCTCACTTTGTGAGTAATGTAATATGGAATATTAAACGAATTATTCTGTCAATTTGTATGGGAGGTACCAGAATGTTTTTAACAAATACACCTATTTTTCGCTGAATAGTAGATTCTTTAAACACATGACACTGCGCCGAATTATAAACGTTTTTTGCACTGGTATATTAACGTTATGAAATATTAAATTTTGTTATGATTTGGCCATTTTGTGTGGGAGGTACAAAAAGGGGCGTGGTGATAACGGCCATTTTTTACAGGTCTATAGGGACTTCAAAAGCGTTACACTGTGCAAAATGTTGTTGCATTTTCGTGCATTGGTACTCATGCTGTGAGCTCTTAACTTTTTGTGCAAAATGGTACCTTTGTGTGGGAGGTACAAAAAGGGGCGTGGAAATAGCGTCCATTTTTCACAGTGCAAACGACATTATAAGAGCATTACACTTTAAAAAATTTCAAGTATTTTTATACACTGGTATTAATGTTATAAGCTGTTAACTTTTGGTGCAAAATGGTGCATTTGTGTGGGAGGTACCAAAAGGGGCGTAGCAACATGGCCCATTTTTCTCGAGTTGATAGCGACTAATAAACTAATGCTATGTGTGGAATTTCAGAAGATTCGAATAAGTAGTATAGCAGTTATTAAAGATTCAATATTTCACAACATTTTAACACTTTGTGGGGGAGGTACTAGAAGGAGTTGACCAATATGGCCCATCTTCGAGCTTAGCTGGAGATAGAAAAAAATATTACCACGTACCAAATTTGAAGTCAACCGGTTACTCCTTTCGAGAGTTATCGTGCGCACCAGCCAGCAGACACACAGACAGACAGACGGACGGACATTGCTCATTCGTCTTAAAATGACCCAAAACGAATATCCGCAGAACATACTTAGGGTCTTAGATCACTCCTTCGATGTGTTACACTTTTTTTCGTAGCAAATGATATACATATACCCTCGTCACACTAAAGTGAGGGTATAAATATGTAGTTTTTTGGTACCGATATCGGTTTGACATGCGATACGAAATCGGATGAATTGTCCGATTGTCTAACTGATTTTCATATGTACTATGTGCAATGGCATGAATAAATAAATAAAGGACACACACATATATATATATATATAACCGATTTCGGCCAGAATTCTGAACATTTTGTTTGCTGGGAACGTACGTAACAACACTACAAAAAGATGAGATTCAGATTTTTTGCCGTATCTTATTCCTTTTAAATGTACTATACACCTTTTTATACCCTACACCACACTGTGGTACAGGGTATTATAACTTTGTGCATTTGTTTGTAACACCCAAAAGGAGAAGAAATAGACCCATCGTTTATTATACCGATCGACTTAGAATCACTTTCTGAGTTGATTTAGCTGTGTCCGTCTGTCTGTCTGTCCGTCTGTGCATGTATTCTTGTAATCAAAGTACAGGTCGCAATTATGGTCCGATCTCGACGAAACTTTACACATATCTTTTTTTTGGCCCATAGACGATCCCTATTGAATTTGGTTAAAATCGGTTCAGATTTATACATAGCCCCCATATATATGTTAGCCCCGATTTGACATGTAAGCGCTGTAAAAACTTTATTTTATATCCGATCAGTATGAAATTCTGCAGAAAGAGGTTTCTTATTATATGAAGGAATACTGCCAAATTCGGAGAAAATCGGTTCGGATTTAGATATAGCTCCCATATATACGTTACCCCCGATTTGACATGTAAGCGCTGTAAAAATGTTATTTTATATCCGATTAGTGCGAAATTCAGCTAAAAGAGGTTTCTTATTACACGAAGGAATACTGCTTAATTCGGAGAAAATCGGTTCAGATTTACATATAGCCCCCATATATATGTAACCCCCGATTTGACATGTAAGCGCTGTAGAAACTGCATTTTATATCCGATCAGTGCGAAATTCGGCAGAAAGGGGTCTCTTATTACATGAAGGAATACTGCCAAATGCGGTGAAAATCGGTTCGGATTTAGATATAGCTCCCATATATATGTTACCCCCGATTTCACATGTAAGCGCTGTAAAAACTGTATTTTATATCCTATCAGTATAAAAAAAGAGGTTTCTTTCTACATGAAGGAATACTGCCAAATTCGGGAAAACTCGGTTTAGATTTAGATATAACACCCATATATATGTTATCCCCGATTTGACCTGTTAGCGGAGGTCGGAGAAAATCGTTTCAGATTTAGATATAGCTTCCATATATATGTTACCCCCGATTTGACATGTAAGCGTTGTAGAGACTGTATTTTATATCCGATCAGTACGAAATTCGAGAGAAGTAGGTCTTTTTACATGAATGACTATTCAGGGAAGATCGGTTCAGATTTATATTAAAGCTCCATATATATGTTCCTCCTGAGTTGGTATCAAACCGCTATAGAAGTTGCATTTTACTTCTGATCAGTAAAATTTTCCAGAAAGATGTTTCTCAATTTAGGAACGAATATTGCTTAATTTAGCGATTATTTTTTCAGAATTAGATAGTATGTTTCTACCTATTTACCAATTATTCCAAATTATTATGGCATGACCCTTATCGCATTGTTAGGGAGGTGTAGGGTATTATATAGTCGGCCCCGCCCGACTTTCTGCCTTTCCTTACTGGTTTAATCTAGAATAAGTTAAAACCGTCCAAGTAAAAAAAATCCGAAAAGCAATCACTCGCTTCTCTAACCGATTCTATTTATCAAGGGCGAGTCTTCCGGAACTAATTCTGAATTGCTGAAAAAGGAACGCCTTCTTTTTTTCGATTTTTTCACCACTTTAGAAAATTTAAAAAAATCATATTTTTTCTTTCGTTTCTACGAGTATTTTAGATGTTAATTTTATAGACTTATTTATTTGTATTTCGATACGACGAGGATTTGAACCCGCGTTACTTACTTCAAAACAGTGCATGCTAGCTCCCTCCACCACCAACGGTCTCGTCTCATGGCGAAACAATATTCATGAAAGCGGACTAAAGAGAAACCTACAATACAAAGTTTTTTTCCTTCCAATAATCAGCTGTAAGGATTTTATAGTCTTTCATTAATCTTCTATTATATTTACATTTTGAAATAGATGCATGTCACCAAACATTTCCAGTGCAGTGGATACAAAACTCAATTCGGTCATCCAGCAACGTTGTGAGCACGCTTTGCATATTGAAAAGCTTTTAAAAAATTTAAACAAATAAATTTTATATTATTCGTTATTTTATTAACTATTATTAAAAGTATCGAATTCAATAATACGTTTTTTAGGGTCATTTTACTTATCGAATATAGCACTGAGCATATACAAGCAACTTCTATCGTTCTCACAGGCACAAATCTGGTGATATCGTCGATATATTGTCCCCCTAGGCACAATATTAACAAAGATCAATTCATGGAGTTCTTCTCCACTCTTGGCACAAAGTTTTTCGTAGCAGGTGACTACAATGCAAGCACACATTTTGGGGCTCTCGCCTCAATACTCCAAAAGGTAGACAACTACTTAAAGCCATAACATCTGCTAAACTAGATGTAGCTTCGAGCGGTCACCCAACATATTGGCCCTCAGATCTGAACAAAACGCCCGACCTTATTGATTTCGCTATAATAAAAAATATATAGCGTGAACAATTATCTCTATATCCATCACTTGATCTATCATCGGATCATTCGCCTACCATTTTGACACTGCTTTACAACAATCAAGAAAATGGGTGTGACAGTTTGCCCAATAAGTATACCAACTGGCTAAAATATAAAAATTACGTTAGCTCACACCTATCCGATGGTGTATCGTTACGTACAACGGATGAAATTGAAGCCGCGGTAAACCTATTCACAGACGTTGTAAACAGTGCTGTTAAAGTGGCTACTCGAAAAAGCGCATTCAAAAGTGATAACTCCAATAACCCAACAGGCATCCAAGCGTTAATCAATGAAAAAAGAAGCGTAAGAAGAGAGTGGCAACAATATCGCTCATATCGCAATAACCCCAGCACTGAGAAAAAAAACTAAAAAATTGCCAGAAGAGATTGAAATCAGCCCTAAAATCAGCCGAGGAAAGTGATCTAAAAATATATTTGCAATCTCTGGATCCAACCCAGAAAACAGATTATAGTCTCTGGAAGGCCACAAAAAATATGCGAGGTCCTGTTGCGCATTAATCCCCAATTCGCCTTGAAAATGGGAACTGGGCAAAAAGCACAGAAGAGAAAGTAAATGCATTCGCAAACTACCTCGAGTCCGTTTTTACACCCAACAGTGATACATCTGAAATCTATCCGCCCGTGATAGATATAATTCCTCGCCCACACTATCCGCCCGTGATAAACGACACAATTCCTCGCCCAATCTATCCGACCGTGATAGATGATACAATTTCTCACACAATCTATCCGCCCGGGATAAATGACTCAATTCCTCTCCCAACCTATCAGCCCGTGATAGATGACATAACTTCTCGCCCAATCTATCCGCCCGTGATAGACGATATAACTCCACGCCAATCTATCCGCCCGTGATAGATGATTTAATTCCTCGCCCAATCTATCAGCCCGTGATAGATGATATAATTCCTGGCCCAATCAAGCTTAGAATAAAGGATGTTGAAAAATCTGTCAAAGAACTAAAATTAAAGAAATCGCCCGGAGGAGATGATGATTAAAGAACTTCCCTTTTCAGCCTTGAAAATTGTGTTATTTTTATTCAATGCGATTCTCCCTATCTTGGAAGAGGTCTGAAATCGTGATGATACCGAAACCAGGCAAAGATCCAACTCAAGTCAAATCCTATAGCCCTATAAGCTTACTATCGATACTTTCAAAAATGTTTGAGTCCATTCTCATGAAGAAAATCACACCTCATATAATTTCTCACAATATTATACCTGACCATCAATTTGGTTTTAGAAAAAGTCATAATACTATAGAACAGGTACACCGTATCGTAACCTGCATCAAAAGAGCTTTTGAGAATAAAGAATACTGTTCGGCGTTATTCATAGATATTTCCCAAGCATTTGACAAAGTCTGGCACGAAGGACTTTTGTACAAAATATGCGACCTTCTGCCAATCAACACGCATAAACTGTTCAGGAGTTATTTGACTAACCGGTCTTTTCGAGTTAAATCAAATGGCATTTTTTCTAGCCCTAAGAAAATAAATGCCGGTGTCCCACAGGGGAGCATTCTTGGCCCTATACTGTACGTTATTTTTACGGCAGATATGCCCATAACCAACTTTACGCTCACGTCTACTTTTGCGGACGATACTGCTTTCCTCAGTACTCACAAAAACCCTTCAGTTGCGTCCGATCAACTGTAGTCTCATGTCCGAATCCTAGAAGAATGGTTAACAAAATGGAGAATAATGGTGAATGCCTCAAAGTGTACTCATGTTACTTTTACCCTGCGAAGGGATGCAAGTCCTCCAATTTATATTTTCAATTCACAGATTCCCCAAAAGGATCATGTAAAATACCTTGGAACCCACTTAGATTGGCGTTTGACGTGGTCGCGCCACATAGACTCTAAAGTAACTCAAATTAAACTCAAAACTAATCAACTTCAGTGGCTTATCAGCCAAAGATCTGCCCTAGATCCAGAGTATAAAGTTCTTTTATACAAAACGGTATTGAAGCCAATTTGGACATATGGTATCCAGCTCTGGGGTACAGCGTGCGCTTCAAATGTATGCAAATTACAAAGAAGACAATCGAATATTCTTCGTTTAATTACAGGTGCACCATGGTATATAAGAAACGCTAACATCCATAAGGATCTCAACATGCCAACAGTAAAAGAGGAAATTGAAAAATATTGCCGGTGTTACGTGGGTAAACTAGTCAATCATCCAAACATCCTGGCTCGAGAACTACTAAATTTTGAAGGTCATGACCGCCTTAGAAGGAGAGATACGGTGGACATGATTTAAATTAAAACTAATCCTAATCAAAATCAAAAACAAAAAAATGAAATGAAATTATGAATTCTTAAATTTGAAATGTTAACCTTTTTGTTTAAGTAAAAAATCGTATAAAGTCTCAATGGTTTATTCGCAATGGCAATAACCCAGAGAATATTATTTTAGGTTAAGATTTGTCCACTTATTGTTATTTTCATTGTATAATAATGAAAGATTCAATAAAAAATGTAATGAATTGGAAAAAAAATTTACTTATCGCCGCTTACGAGTCGTCATAGTGATTCGCAAGTGAACTGCTTCGGCGAATCGCTTTCAATTCGCCACAACGGTGCAGATAATCAAATATCGCTATCGACTTGCCTTGACAAAACGCTTTTAATTCGCCAAGGCGATGCGGATAATCGAGTAATTATTCCCGTATGACTCTTGTTGGCGATTCGTCTTTACTCTCTCGCAAGCGAAACTTCTTCGTGCATTGCTTACGTTTCTTCTTGGCGAATAGCTTTGATGACACAATTGTTCACAGCGATGATTCGTTGACGACACGCAGATGACAATCGCGGAGATCTATCAAGTCTTGCAGGCAAAAATGTTTGCTGGGACGCTACCACTACGATACGTACGGTTCTTGGAACACTGTCACTAGTCGCACAGTGTCGTAATTTATCTGTACAGTTGGCCTAAAATGGAATGAGTAGAAATTTTGCAAAAGTTGTTTTTATAAAAAAAATTATTTTGGACCAAATTCGTCTACGGACACGCCTACCTCCCACATATCCTGAAATGCAAAAATAATCTTTTAAATTAATGCATGCTGAAATTACAGAAAACATTAATTTATCCTTAAAATGTCCTTTTTGAGTAGTTGCTGGTAAAATATGCAAAAATGACTTCAAACGTAATATGCGGCATATTTTATTGTCAGAAATATTTTTTCTTTTGATGTTCATTCAATCCAAATTTTATAGATTTTCCCAAATTTTGATTTTAATTTTTTTTTTGCTCAGATATAACCAAAGTTTCTCGAAAAAAAAACAAATTGAAATATTTATTGTAGCCAAATTCGCAAATATTCGCAGCTAGAATTTATTTACTTTAAAACTACTAGATCATAGCTAAAAAACACAAAATATCGTTGGTGAAGTGTCGTTATAAATTGCTTTTTCGGTCCACTTCAAAAACACGAGTGTTTTTCTGTACACACAAGTTATCCTAACGTTACTTTCTATATGAGTTATATTTGGACCAAAATATAATTTTGTCATATTGCAGAAAAATGTTTGTACAACAATGAATAAATATTAATTTTAACCCCTAAAAGATCATAACAATTTGAATTTTTTTGATGTGATAAATATACGTACACCCAGCGGAAAACAAAGCACATACGTGCTTAATCTTTGCAAATTCGTTTATGATAATGAACCAACCCCGTATGTTACGAATTCCAGCAAGGCTGTGCATGAATAAAGCATCAACCAGTAAGGAAAGGCTAAAGTCGGGCGGTGCCGACTATATAATACCCTACACCACTCTCGTAATATTGAATAACTCTGATATATAAATTTTGTAATTCATGTATAAATTGTTTACATAAATTTACTTTTGGGACATTTTATACTTAAATAATACCCTGTACCACAGTGTGGTGTAGGGTATAAAAACGATTGGATCTAAAGAGCCAAATCGGATGAAACATATATGTATATGGGAGCTATAGCTAAATCTTAACCGATTTTCTTCAAATTCGGTAGTGTTGGTTCATGGATCAAGAAACTCTACCATTCTAAATTTCAACACGATTGGATGTAAAATACAGCTTTTATAGGACTTAAGGGCCAAATCGGACGAAACATATATATGGGAGCTATAGCTAAATCTTAACCGATTTTCTTCAAATTCGGAAATGTTGGTTCATGGATCAAGAAACTCTACCATTCTAAATTTCAAAACGATCGGATGTAAAATACAGCTTCTATAGGACTCAAGTGCCAACTCGGACGAAACATATATATAGGAGCTATAGCTAAATCTTAACCGATTTTCTTCAAATTTGGCAATGTTGGTTCATGGATCAAGAAACTCTACCATTCTAAATTTCAAAACGATCGGATGTAAAATACAGCTTCTATAGGACTAAAGGACCAAATCGGACGAAAGATATATATGGGAGCTATATCTAAATCTGCACCGATTTTCTTCAAATTCGGCAATGTTGGTTCATGGATCAAGAAACTCTACCATTCTAAATTTCAAAACGATCGGATGTAAAATACAGCTTCTATAGGACTAAAGGGCCAAATCGGACGAAACATATATATGGGAGCTATAGCTAAATCTTAACCGATTTTCTTCAAATTCGGCAATGTTGGTTCATGGATCAAGAAATCCTACCATTCTAAATTTCAAAACGATCGGATGTAAAATACAGCTTCTATAGGACTAAAGGACCAAATCGGACGAAAGATATATATGGGAGCTATATCTAAATCTGAACCGATTTTCTTCAAATTCGGCAATTTTGTTCATGGATCAAGAAACTCTACCATTCTAAATTTCAAAACGATCGGATGTTAAATACAGCTTCTATAGGACTAAAGGGCCAAATCGGACGAAACATATATATGGGAGCTATAGCTAAATCTTAACCGATTTTCTTCAAATTCGGCAATGTTGGTTCATGGATCAAGAAACTCTACCATTCTAAATTTCAAAACCATCGGATGTAAAATACAGCTTCTATAGGACTAAAGGGCCAAATCGGACGAAAGATATATATGGGAGCTATATCTAAATCAACCAAATTCAATAGCGATCTTAACAGCCGCGAAATACTCTAAACTGCAAAATTTCAGAACGATAGGAGTGAAATTGCGACCTGTAGTCGACGAACAACTTTACATGGACAGACGGACGGACGGACAGACATCGTTAAATCGATGTCTTTAAGGTGGGTCTAGCTGTGTTATTTTAAGGTGTTACAAACATCTGCCGTGAAACAAACTTATAATACCCTGTACCACAGTGTGGTGTAGGGTATAAAAATCAACAACGCTTCGTTGCAAAATGAATACCAACAGGGGATAATTTAAATCAAGTGTTGGGGACAACTATAGAACGTGCGAGGGACGACTAAACAAAACACATTCGAATGTGCAGCAACACAGTATTACCTCTGTTTTTTCTCGGAATTCAGCTCGTAACCCTAATGGTGGCAGTCTCCTTCGTATCATTCGCCTTTATGTACTACAAAATTTAATTCCTGTGCTCTATAAAAAAACAAACACTCGTTATTAACTTTTAAAATTGAAAAGCTTAGGTTGTTAAATATTCGTAGGCCGACACCATTTGTATTGATTCTAGAAATGTCTGCAATAGGAAGATGTCACTGGATTTTGCAATCACCTTATCCTTCTCATTCCATAGCCCAGAGAATCATCCACAATATCAAACAGGTCATTAAATTATATTTCTTCGTCATTAATTTTCATTTTTCACGTCTTTATAAATCCTCGTGGTTTCTTCTTCTAAGAACAGACAATAACAAATCCAATGAACAATACAAAGCCGAACAAATAATCAGCAACCTTACGGCGACAATACATAACGCAACGCCGATCAAAAAATCACCCCCGTTTCGTTGATAATTAATGAACGAATCGGTGGCGATTTTTCATGCACGTTACGTTTACGTCTTTTTTCCCTCAGTGTAGGTGTACAACTTCAATTGTGAACCCCCATATCTCTGAAACGGCTCAATGCATCCAAAAAACATTTTTTGTGCTTTGCCCTGATTAACACTCGGCATTTTTTTCCAAGCAGTGTCAAAGTTTGTAGGTGAGAGAGGCAGATAGCTCTTTCCGCCTGCCTCTCCCTCCTACAAACTTTGACACTTGTTTGGAAAAAAATTGTCGAGCCTGAATCAGGATTTTCTAATCGAACTATTCTTCATCGATTCGTGCAAAGAAATTTAGAAATTCCCAACATCGACTGTAGGTATTTTTGGCCACGTTCAAGACACTGTGAAACCTTTGTATAGGGGCTACATCACAATATGGACCAATATGCCTAATTTTCACTAGGCACGATTGAATGTAATACAAAGCACAAATATTTAAATTCCGGCATGATCGGTTACAAAACACGCCATATAGAGCGTACATTTGTCTAATCGGAAGGAACTTTTGTATAGGAGCTATATTAAATTATGGACCCGATATGTCTCACTTTAAATACGGATCGTCCCTAGGTTAAGGAATGCCTCTGTAATCATTTTGTAGTGTCGAATATAAAAAAGAACATAACGCTAAACATTGTTATAGTTCTGTTCGAAAGAACACTAGCACTACGACGTAGTGATAGTGTTCGAAAAACCGTACGTTATCGTGGTGGTAGCGTTCGCCGTGTTTGAAGAACCGTACGTTATCGTAGTGGTAGCGTTCGCGATTTTTTTAATGGTTGTCTTTTCTTTTGTAATGATTGTGTTAGTGTACTGTTCGCGACGAAAGAACCGTACAGAACGCTAACGAACCGTTCCTTAGTGTTTTTTTTCTGAACTGTGTAGGACAAATAAGCATCTATTCCTACATCTTTAAAGTTATAAAGGTTTAAGTGCGAAAATGCAAGAAAATCGTTTTTTTCCGTAAATCTGGATTTTGGGGGTGTCCGCAAACTTCACACAACATACGTGGTTTTACTCGCTAAGACCTACAATAAAAATAGTAGCCATTTTTTGGTTTTTTGACTGTCGCACTGTGTTATTCAATCGCAAAAATTTACGAGAGCGCCCTCTGGCGGCACTCAATCTCAAAAATGGATTCCTCGACCCAAAAAACCCACATTTAACTATGTGAGTAGAGGAAATAACATGTTTTCCCTCTATTTTTGAATATACATACATATTAGAAAAATACCAATTTTGAAAAATCCGGGTGCTCGAAATTCATTTTTGACCTATGGATTCTTGAAAAGACCCACAGGACAAGAATCGACGATGCGCCCTTATTCGTTTTTTCGGCTCCATACTAATTGACCCGCCATAATATATGTATATTATGTACATCTGACATTTTGCTGAAATGTGTTTGCTTATTCTGCTCGAACAAAGTGGTGTAGGGTATCGTATAGTCTGCTCCGCTTGACTAGCCTTTCCTTACTGGTTAAATTATATAGCTATTTCACATTCGTATTATAATCATACTTGTTCCTTCTGTTTCATTCACATTATGTCAAGTTTTAATATTAAATTTGTTTGACTTTCCACAAGAGAATAGAGAGAATTAGGTGGTCAACAGTCAGCGATATTACTTGATTGATTAATTCTTGCGAAAGCAAAGAAGTTTACTACACGACGTCAACATATATTTTTGCAAAAAAAACTTAAAATTTAAAATTATTTTGACGAGGGCCGTAAATCTATTAAAGTTACCAATTTTGGTAGAAAACCCGAGAAACGGCACCACTGGTCACTCCTTAGATGTATTACTCTTTTTTCCGTAGCAAATGATATATACCATCCTTCCTGTAAGATGAGGGGATACATATCGATACCCCCATTCTAAAACATGCTAAGTCGACTTGGCATTTGTAATTTCTAAATTTTCCAAACTATTTTCTGCCAAAATTTGGTGTTTTTCCGTCAACCCAATCAAAAGTTATTTACAAAACAGTACAGGTCATTCGATTTGCATTATAAAGGAATTCCACGGAAATTAAAAAAAAGCATTAAACTTTGATCACCTTTCCTGAAAACGACCATTTTGCACTTGGCATTGTTTAGAATGGAGGTCAGCGCCGCCAGTTTAGGGGATTTATCCCCAATTTGGGGATTTTTCTTCGCAAATGGGGATATATTTTTTGGTTTGGGGATCCGGGGATTTGGCGGGGACTGAAATTTTTTATAATTACATGTCTTTATTTATGTTACAATTTGTCTTTTCTGTTAAATCTATATTTTTTAGTATCAAAGTTCCTACAAAAAGTAGCTAGACTCGCAGTGTATAAGAGTACGACTTAAATAGACAACCTGTAGTAATTGCCAATTGAAGCCAAATGCGGTTTATAAAAAGCTTCCCAGACGACATTACGAACAATTTAAGCTAATTTTGGAGTAACGTTTTCTAGTAACAGGATTCTGCTGGTCCAACTCGATTTTAAAGAACTGGAATCGCTGGTATTAACTCTTTGATGTACTTTATCGATTATTTAGTCCATTGGCAGAAATGAGCAAACTTTTAATACCAAAAACGAGTACAAAAAAATTAGATGATCTAGATGAGATGGAAGATTTTGAATCAGATATATTTGATAATTTGACAACGTACATTTTGTACAAACAGAATAAATTTTAGTACAAAGTACATTGAATTGTAAAATACATCATCCACATAAGTTAAAATGTTTTCTGGGGATTTTTTGGGGATGTGAAATCGTTTTTGGGGATTTAGGGGATAAAAAATAAAAATTTGGGGATTCGGCACTAAAAAAACTGGCAAGCCTGATGGAAGTATCGATATATGTTCGAAATAGTATTCGATTATGTGGAGCGGTTGTTGACCGTACTTTCGTACTGGTACAGTATTATCTGGCGTAATTCAATGGGAATTTATACCAAAGAAATATTCACATGAGTTTTGGCTAGATGGCAATACTTAATTGGGACATTTAATACAGGGTGATTACGCTGTATTTGCTTATCAAGGTTGTTGGCCACACTAAACTGTTTTATCAAATTTAGTCGGTAAGACAGTTTATACAAATAGCAAAGCCACAATCATACTTCATAACACCATGCCGGAGGGAAATTATCTAGATGTCGCCATTTTTCATAGAAATTTCCCTTTTAAATACACAAAATGAAATGAAACAACGCCTACGAGTATCATCCGAAATTGACAAACATCGGGATGTCTATTAAATTTTGGATAATATTTACCCATAGATAAAGGAAAATCTTATTTACTTATTTTATCTATGGTTTAACCTTTCTATACAGTGTTGCCAGACAAATTTAATCGAAAATTGTCAAAATAGGGGCACAAAAAATCGTCAAAATATATATTTTCGAAATCGTCAAAAAATTGTCAACACAAAAATCTACGGACGAAGATCCTGTTTCAGAGACTGATATGTATTTACTGGTATTCTCAAATGATTGTGCGGTTCCTCAAAGTGAGCTTAAACTGATTTAGTGAGCCAATGTCACATTCTGTTAAATGAATTTGGTGTAAATGAATTTTATACATATCAGTTACTTAGGATAGAATATATTCCATATTTCGATATATATTTACTAAAGGTACCCTCCAAGAAAAAGGGAATTTCAAAGAAAAATTAAAAAAAATGTACCTTAAAAATGTTTATAATATTTTTTTTCGACTTTAGGACACCATATTACACCAGAAAATTGTATGCTTCGATATAAATTTTGTTTTAAATTCCATTGTAATCGCTTTTAAATTCCATTAAAAATGAAATTCCATTAACTGAAATTTGAAGATATCCATTTTGAAATTAAAAAACAACATTTGAAATTAAAAATGATCTATTTAAATACAAAAATTTGCTTTTTAAATAATTTTAAATAAAACTCTCATATATTAATACTATTTATGCAATGATTTATTGATTTATGTATTTTATATGTTTTTGTTTTATTTTTTGTAAATCATTTCCTTTGTTTGCCATATTTATAATGAGTACGACGATAATTTGTTTTATAAGAATATTTAGATAATCTGTATTTTTGTGTTTTTTTTTTAAATATTAATTTTTACTAATAATCATTTACCACTCACTTTAAGACCAATTCTCATACGAGACTTGTATTTAAGTAAAATTATTAAAAATGTTTCAGGGTGAGGATATTTCTTTCATTTAATTCCAAACTTAAACCTGGGAAAAAATCTTAAAAACTTTATATGTTTCTTTTTCGAAATACGAATACATATTTTTTATATAAGTATTTTTTCCAAAATGTATAAGTTTACATAAATGTATATTTAACATAGGATTATAGTATATGATAATTTTCGGAAAGATCATTTGTGATATCTTAACTATATATGTATAGTAATAATAATACGCCCTAATTATGTACATATACATACATACGTACATCTGTAGGTACATAAATACATATGCATGTTTTAATGAATATTTAAGAAAATGACTTGAATTTCTTCATATTTATTTTTGTGTTAATGTTTTTTTTTTTTGGTAGAGAATGCGAACATTGCACATAGATAAGGACTATGGTCAACTCAATCATATTCGCAGAAAACATAATGGAATGGTTAGCAAAAAAAAATAACTCCATTATTAGGGAAATCATGACGTATGTATTTTATGATTATCATGAACAAAGTTATGGTCATAATCACCCTTTCGGGAATAAAATTCCACACGGAATTTGTTCCCTTTTCAATGTACAATTTAGGGAACAGGGAACAAATTTCGGTGAATATTATGATTGTTTTTAATAACCATTGCATTATATTCAGTCAATATGATTAGGGCAACCAAAGTTTCTCTCTGCGTGTGTCATTGAAAGTTCTTTTGTTATAAACATAGTATGTATATTATTTTTATTATAAAAAAATAATATTGGAAAGTCTTAATTAAAAGCTATGAAATAGTATCTTAAACTTAGTCTCACACTAAATGTATGTCTTTCTTTTCATGTGGGTTTTCTTGTTTTCTTTAATAAATAAATGTTTATTTTTTGTTTAACTATAATTAAGATAATGTATATGAAAAATCATTAGAGCTTATAATTATAAAATTAAGAAATTAAGATTTAGATTTTAAACTAGAAAATTCCATATATACACCGGACTATGGGGGGTGGGGGGCGCGCAAAGACAAAATCGGAATGTTAAGGAAACTCTGTGCCTCCTTCTTTATATGGGTTTCTTCGATTTTGTCTGATGCTGCTGTGGTTTTTGTGGCGACCTTTGCAATGAACCCGCATTGTTGGGAAATTTCTTTCACATTTGTGGTCTGGTCCATAACTCACTTAAATCTTTGGGACGTAGTTTGCCAATATCTGGGAGGGATTCATAAAAAATCAATTAATATGCAAGATTTAGTATATTAATGCTCCTTAAAACTCACCCAATTGTCCTGGTTTCGGTGTGGGCCATCCAATATCAAATCGGTGTTGCATTGCACTACTTTGTGATGGTCTCATTGATGTACTGAAAAATATAAAATTGAAGAAAATTGTTTTTATTAGTTATGTGTGGTATTTTTTTTGTACAATTATTGTACTCACCTATATGGATGTTTGAGACAGCCATAAACTTCCCGATAACGCCCATAGAGAGTACCGTAGGATACACCCAATATGCGAGCGGCTTTTTTCATTTCAAGTCTTTTATTTTTAATGGCATCGAGCACCTGGAAATACAAAAAGGGAAAATGGTACAATATTAAATAGGGAATTTATTTCAATTTGTGTGGGGAGTAAGAAAACGGGACTTGAAAATATACGCTTAATTTGCGCTGAGCAGTCGATACTTTAAATACATTGCACTGTAGCAAATTGTAAGTGTTTCTGTGCACTGGTATTTAAGTTATGAGCTACTTTATTTATTTAGTTATATGAATTACAATACAAAGTAAATGTATTCTCTAATTTTACGGTCCAGGGAAAAGCCGGGTAATAAAGACCATTTTGTTAGTTATATTTTTATAGCGACAGACCAGAGCATCTGCTGGGAACCGACCCCACGAACGGCAGGTACCAAATAGGTTGTGTCCCTTTTTCACTGGACTGTAGGTGCTATAAAAGTATTACACTGCGCAAAATTTCAAACATGATCCCTTTGTGTGGAAGGTACCAAAGGGGCGGGTAACTTCGTCCATTTCTCAAAGTGATAGCGACTAATAAACTATTACTATATACTATATGTTGAATTGCAGAAGATTCGGATAAGTAGTATTAATTAAAGATCATTGACTCCATCTTAGAAGTCATTGAATCCTGATAGAGGTCATTGGCTACAGACAAATATCATTAATAACACTGTGATACAAAATCGAACTTTCCGAATGGCAATGGGATGAGACCAATTGCAAATGAAAGTTGACATTATCCATAACAAAACATTGAAGGGATTTTTTCAGGTCAGTGCGAATTTTTTTTTACACGCATTTGAAGTTCGTGATTTTGGAACGCTGTCTAACAAGAAAAGATCATTAAAAATTTGATAAAAAAAAATGCTTATTTCTTTTTATTATCATGGAAAGTTGTGGTATCTTACTATTTTTGGGGTCGAGGAATTTATTTATTACCTACAACTCACGCTAGATGGCGCTGACATACAAATGGGGATATTTCTTTTCGATTTTCATAGAAAAATCGGTTCAAAATCACCAACTTAAAATGCGTGTAATGAAAAACCTAGCACTGAACTGAAAAAAAACCCTTGAAGGTTTTGTTATGGATAATGTCAACTTTCATTTGCAATTGGTTTCATCCCATTCCCATTTTGGTTGTTGCACTGTGTAATCGATTAAGTATATCTTAACCCTGTTTGACCCATGCTCATTTCTTTTAAGGCCATTTGCTATGGTCATTTACTCTGAATACACAGAACCCCGCCGATCCATATTTGTCGCACTGTGATATCATCACCAAATACCATTGATCACCGGTTTAAAGATCTTTGATGAGATTAAGGGTCATTGACTCTTGAATGCATTGATTAAATCACTTTTAGTAATTGATTCTTAAAAAATGACATTAAATCTGGATGACCGTTTAACTTGATTGACTTACTATTAAAGATCATTGACCTCAGTTAAAAGATTATTGACTGTTGTCGAATATTATTGGCCGTATTAAACTTAATTGATCTTTAACAAATCGTAAGGGATTTACGAATTAAGGGTATTTGATTTGATTAAGAGTCACTGACTCCTAAGTCATAATAAATATGACTCTAAATTAAAGTAGTCTACTTATAAGAGGTCCCTTATATAAGACCCAAGTATTAAATATCATTAATGCCATTGATCTATAAAATACCATACCGGATTAAAGGTCTTTGATCAGATTAAGTGTTATTAATGACTCCTAAAAGAATATAATTCATTTAAGTCATTGACCCCCGAAAAATAACATTAACTGCCGTTTTCAGGTAGCTCCTTTAAACATAAAGGTTTTTCCAACAAGAGGTGTTTTTTTTTGGTATTCAAAGAAAAATGCCATGTTTTGTGATAAATGATCGGATGTTTATTACATAATAAAGAGGAATGATGCCGTTAATAATGAAAAACAACATCAGCCAAATGGCTACCACGACCACGCTTATAGGACCATATCCTTTTCATGAAATTTTCCATAACCAAATCGCAAAGTGTTCTATCTTTAAGGTCCTGAATCGAATTCTATCTTTGAGGTCCTGAATCGACGCTGGGCTGTTGGCGTAGACCTTATCTTTCACGTGGCCCCAAAGGAAGAATTCGCAAGGTGTTAAATCACAAGATCTCGGTGGCCAATTGTGATCACCTCTTCGAGAGATAACACGGTCCGGAAACTTTTCCCGTAACAGAGCAATGGTTTCGTTGCTTGTGTGGCACGTAGCGCCGTCTTGTTGAAAGTAAACGTTGCCCAGATCAATACCATCCAACTCCGACCATAAAAAATCATTAATCATCTCTCGATAGCGCAATCTATTCGCCGTAACTGTTGATCCAATCTCATTTTCGAAAAAGTAAGGTCCAATGACCCCGCCGGACCATAAACTGCACCGGACAATCACATGTTGAGGATGGAGAGGCTTCTAAGGCTTCTAAACAATAACTCTTGGGTTTTCCGAGCCCCAGATGCGACAATTTTGCTTGTTGAGTCAAGATGATTTTGTATCGTTCGTATCGTTTTTTTGTTCGATCGTTTTGTATCGTTCAATGATCGTGTATCGTTCTATTTTTAGTAATGGCGTAGTTTCTACTTGTCAAACGTTAAAGAATAAAAGCTTCAAAAGTGACAGCTACCGAAATACCGGGTGATTCAAAATAACACCTATTATTGGAAAACCCTGTATTTTGACATTTTTTTGTTTTTATTTTTTAATTTTTGAAAATCGTGCAGAATAGTTGTGTTAAAAGTTTTAAGAAACAAGTAAGAAAGTTCAGTCGGGTAAACCGACTAATGAATCCCCTCACCTTGAGTCTAAAAAAAATTTTAGTAAATTTATAATTTTTTTTGTTTTATTTAAATTATTATCACTTTAAATTGCATGTAATAACTTTAAAGCACGTACTGGTATTAAAGTTAAAAGCTGTTAACTTTTGGTACAAAAAGGTCCATTTGTGTGGGAGGTACCAAAAGGGGCGGGCCAATAACGGTCACTTTTCTCTGGACTCTAGGTACTACTAGGCACTGTACAAAATTTCAAGTATTAATATGCACTGGTATTAAAGGTAAAAGGTGTTCACTTTTGGTAGAAAAAGGCCCATTTGTGTGCCAGGTAGCAATAGGGGCGGGCCAATAACGCCCATTTTTTCTGGACTCTAGGTACTATAAAAGTCTGAGGTATAAGGCAAAGGTCATTGACCCCTACCAAAGTATATTTAACCTTAATAACATTTTATTGACCCTTTCCAAAGGTCCTTAAATCTGTATACAGGGATATTGGCCCGGTCGAAATCATTGACTTTTAATTAAAGGTAATTGACCCGGAACCATAGTCCATTTGCTATGAATTAATGGTCATTCACTCCATATGAAAGGTCATTGACTACATATTAAATGACATTTATTATGAATTATGAACTTTCATTCACTCCGAATGGAAGAGCTTGAAAATGTTAAATAACATTGGCTCAATATTGGAATTCACTGAATTCCATTTCATCTGATTTAAAGGTCACTTACATATGACCCAAGTACCTTTGGTACAGTATTAAATATCATTAATACCATTGATCTCTGAATTGTCATTTAACTCCAGATTCAGGGTTATTGATTAATAAAAGCTTGGAATAACTTTAAGTCTTTGACCCATGACAAATAACATTAAAGCTGGGGTAAATGTATCTGAACCCATTCCGCAGTTCTTTGATACATGAAAAAGATAGAACAATACAATATTATTTGCTCATGTCAAAGAGTAATATTTGGTAAAAGTAGTATATTAGGTAAAAGGCATGCCAAAGGTAATTAAGTCCTATTAAAGAATATTAAACCTCGATAACATTTTATTGATCCCTGTTAAATTTGCATAAGATCGAAGATCTTTCACACTCTTTTCAAAATAATTGACCTTATTTTAAAGATCTTTGAAACCTCATAAAGAACTTTATATTTCGCGGACACCTGCGGAAGGTCGTGTACTTCCGGTACAAATTTACTGAACAATGTTAAAGGCCATTGCTCCTGTTTTAGAATTCACTGACCTGTGTCAAAAGTCACTCACCCAGACTTGTTTCTAGATTACGGGTTATTGTTTAAAAATTTTAAATTTGAACTACCGATTACTTTGTCTTGTGATTTGTGAAAAACATTTTAAATTTGAACTACCGATTACTTTGACTTGTGATCTGAGCCCTTTGAATTATTTTCTGTGGAGAGCCATTAAGGATAAATGTTACTCAAAGCATCCAGAGACAATTGAAGCGTTGAAACATAAAATCGAAGTTGTAGTCATATGAATGATATTGGGTTCCATTATTAAATGACAAAGTTTACCCTTTCCAATAAAACGAGAAATTTGAAAAGATTATCAGTAATTTTTATGTAGCCGATTCAAATGTAAAATTTTAAATGGCCCAGCCGTACCTGAGCCCGTCCCTAAAACTTTTAATTGCCCAGCCAGTCGTGGTAGTCATATGAATGATATTGTGTTCCATTATTAAATGATAAAGTCCAAAGTTTCCACTAAAACCAGAAATTTAAAAAAAAAATATAAATACGATTTTTATTAAAGCCTTTATATGACCCCACTGCCATTAATCCGTTCCTATGATCGTTGACCCTGCCAAAAGGCATTTACGACTAGTAAAGGGTAATGATCCTTGTCAAAGGTCACTGACTCTGAATTAAAGGCAAAATAGAGGCTAATCACCTCGGATTAACCGCGATTGACCACAGCTTAAGGCTTTTTGACTCTACTGTTCATTAAGGTCCTGTCGGAGGAAATTTATCTCGGATTTATTGTCCTTGGGCCATGTCGTATATCACAAATAAAATTCATTGGTGTAGAGCCAACTGTGTCGAACTGGCAACCTTTACCAGTCACATGGGTGGTGAAAGTGGTGAATTTAAGTCTCGCTTAAAGCTATGGCTGTGTGACCTTGTACGCTTTCTTCGTAGGTATATAATTCCCATATGCAAATTTCTTTGTAGATTGGTATATATACAAGTGATGATCGCCACAACTACAAGCTCACACTGTGTGTCATGTATAAGACCATCTGATGATATCCCCGCACAGGATTGAAATACGTATAAGGGTATGTGTTTTTACATGGCTTTCAGAGCGCAGTGTCTTATCTTTTCCAATACACCACAAAAACCTCTCTTTCGAAAGGAAGAGTTGATCGAAAAAGCTGAACAATTCGAATGTGAAAACATTCAATAAATAAATCTAATTAAAAATTCATTCATACCAAGAATAAGTATGTAGTTCAAAATTCTTAAAAGTCACTGAAACCTGAATATGGTCATTGTACTATGTTTAAGTTTTATGAACAATAAATGCCTTAAACAAAACTCACGTATGCTCGCCAAAGGTCATTGGCCCCAAACAATGTTAATTTATCAAAAATTACTTTCGTTTGGTCCTTAATAGAGGATTGTGAAGTCCAGACTTTAGTACTTTCACACGTTATGAGTCAATGATATCTAATAGACGTCAAGAATGCCGTATAAAAGGTCATTGAATACTGACAAAGACTATGGCCCCAGGTAATAGATTTTACATTAAGGTTTTGAAGCCGAGACTGTAGTTCTTTCATGCGTTATGAGTCATTGATCTCTAATACATGTGACGAATATCTTGTCAAAGGCCATGACCCCATACTAAGGTCATTGACTTCGAGTTAAGAACATTGACCTTTGATTAAAGGATGTCGACAATATATTAGAGACCAATAAACTTAATAAAAATCGCGGACCTTTGACTCCGAACAAAGTTAATTTACCAATTACTTTGAATTAATACGTTAAGGGTTTTTTAGCGGCGGAATGAAATTGGGCCCCAGGAAAATACACCCAAATATTCTTACGAATATGGGCCCCAAAAAATTACATGTTAAACAACAACAATTTTATTTGGGGTTTAACTTCATTTGTTGTTTTTTTTTTTGACTTTTTTTGGGGTTAAATTTCACTTCTTGACTGCTTTTTGGGGCATTTTTTCATCTATACATTTAGAAACTGGACAGGCTACGCATAAAAGATTTGCTCCGCGTAGCCAACTTTGGATACTGTCCATAGGAGAAAGTCTTAAACAGAAGCCGCAGGCCGTAGGCCGACCGACCAGGCAAAGATTTATATTTAGAAAATGGGTTCGTATAATTACGTACTCCCCAGATTTATGAAAGAAAACTGCTTAGTTTTTTTGGGGTTTATTTTCAATACATGCTGTTTTCTTGATTGGCGTGTAATTTCCTAAATTAAAAAAAAAAATTCGTGTACGTGTAATTTCCAAAATCATTTTTTGTAACGAAAATAGGCCCCAAATTTGGGGTACACTTTCATATTAAATTAAGTGTATTTTCTTGGGGTCCAACTTCCGGCCGCCTTTTTTAGCCCAGTTTAATGTTCTTTGACGGGTTAAGTATCATTGACCTCTAATATATGTCATCAAAGGTCTTTGAGTAGTGGCAAAGGTCACTGACATCAAGTCATGAATTTCGGTCAACGGTCATTATGTTTAGATCTAAAACCCAATATTCTTCAGTTTTAATACTGGTATCTTCCAGATTTGGTACAGGTAAGTTATTATCTTTCATTAGCTCAATCATTAATAAATTCCCCCGAAACTTACCCTCCTCGTAAATGGTTCCTCCCAAAATTGCGGTCTACGTCCTTTGGCCAAATAATCATCCATTTTGATAACATCCTGCCACTGAGACATCTCTTCGCTGGTCAAACGCAAATCGGCCTCACTGAACTCATCCATTTTGACATCGCCATAATCATCGGCATGATTGCCATTCGAGGCTGAAGCCGAGGCCGAGGTGGGTATAGTGGCCGTGGGGGCGTGGATAAAATCGTGGGTCATTAGAATGCCATGCTCATTGATGAGATAACCATCGGGTACATATTTTCCATAGTGATGATGGGGATGATGCAGCGATGGCGGTGGTGGTGGTGGTGCGCTATGATGACCATGAGTTGAGCTGGAGTGATGATTGGACGTAGAGGATGAGGAGGAATTGGTTGTCGATGACGAAGTGGTGGCGGAGGAAGATGTGGTGGAATGATGATGGGAATGACTCGAAGAATTTGCCGAAGCAGTGGAGGATTTGTGAGCTGCCGAACCTCCGTTGTTAGAGAGCGTTGATGATGTTGAGGGTGATGACGAAGACGATGAGGAGGCGGAGGCATTGTTACTGGCCTTCTCCTTGGCCTGTTGCTGGTGTTGTTTGGCTTCCATTTCTTCGACAGTTTGTGGTACTGTGGCGGAGTCTTCTCCTCCAAATTCTTCAGTTATTTCGGTTTTGGGTGATCTTTGTTGTTGTTCCTCTTTGGAATTTTTACGTTTCAATGCCTTCATTTTGGGATGTTCAGGAGTTGAGTCATTGGAGAGTTTCTCTTCCTTAATGTTAAGGGAGTCTTCACTGTCATGTGGAAGGATTTTCACATCCTGCTCTTCTTCTTGGTCCAGAGGATCTTTAGGCATTTTATCCGCTTCCAGAGAGCTGGTAATCCATTCTGGTTCGGCTGCCGTATCATCATCAGCCCCATGATGTTCGGGTTCCCGACGCATTTGCGGCCGGTAGCGAAGACGCTGCTTCTGTTGCTGCACATGATGTTGATAGACTTCGGCCGCAGAGGGCGAATTGGGTCTGGAATGTTGCGAGGGGGTGATCTGATGATGATTTGAACGCTCATCATTATACTGAGATCCTTCCATGTAGGGGGTTTGTTCGCCCTGATCGGCATATTGAGCCAATTTGCGACTGAAAATAAAGGGAAAGAAATTAAAAATATCATTTGGAGTCGGGGAAGAGTTTAGCAAGTTCACTTACACATTGAAAACATCATAGGAATCATCTAGTGGTGGCCGACCTCTTTTGCGTTTCGGTCCCAAATAGGCATCACTCGGTGATACCGCCGCCACTATAGAAACAGCTCCCGATGACGAGGGTATGGGTGTCAAGGTGGGCATGCGCGCATTCATGGCGGTGCCATGTTTAGGTGAAGGGGTCTTGTGGTCACGTTCATGTGGCTCGGGGCTGTGAGATCTTTGTTGGTGATCACCATGACCGTAAGGGTCATAGTGGTTGACTTCACGTCCTCGGGATATTGGTGGAGAATGAAATTCGGTCTGTGGTGCAGGTGGTGGAGGACCGTCCTCATCATCGCGCCATGTCACCTCGGCTAGTCCTTTGATTTTGAGATCATCGGCTGTTTTCAGCAGCGATGCTAAGTTGGCCTAAAAGGAAAGCGTGAAGATATTAGATGAGTTCTTAAAGTACGACTAAGAATTGGTATTATAAATAATTTGATATTTCTTATTGTCATTGGAAAATTAGTGTAAAATCTGTATATATGTAAAATTGTTGCGTGGCTGACTGATTGATTGACTGACTGATCATCGCTCAGCCAAACAGCAATTTGGTAGAAGGTCCTTGGGACATAAACACGAAATATTGCGTGATTTTTCGAAATTAGTACCTAGGTCAAAAAAGAAAAGAGTAGGGATTAGACGGAATTAATACAAAATATGGAACGAAATTCTCCATTATTCCTAGTGACGATTAAATGCAATATAAAGTGCAAATGCTTAAATTTCAGCAAGATCGGTTCAATAAGGCGTTCTCTAGGTCTTCAAGAAGTGTAATCGGAAGGGACCTTCATATAACGAACATGGACCGATGTGTAAAATTTTCCATTAGTGTCAATCTAATGCAATATCTATATATATAAAAATGGAAAAATGTTTGTATGTATGTATGTATGTATGTATGTATGTATGTGTTTTATAGACGCTCAAACCACTGGACCGATTTTAAAATTTTTTCTTTAGTTTGAAAGCTATTTTGTCTGAGATGGTTTTGGAAAAAAAAAATTTGCAAATAGTGGACCAACGAAGTGAACCGGGTCCATTTTATATATAAGGCAATTTTTTAAGTGATTCCTACTGTTCGTACCTACTAATAGATTCCTACTGTTCGTACCTACTAATAGATTCCTACTGTTCGTACCTACGAATAGATTAAAGAGATTCCTACTGTCGGAAATCTGAAGTGTGGGGCCAACGAAGTGGACCGGGTCCAGCTAGTAAATTATAAAAGCTTAAATTTCAGCATGTTCAATTAAAAAGTGTCCACTAGAGCGCCATGAAATCAAAACATGGACCGATGTGCTCAATTTTCACTTGAGACGATTTAGTGCAACACAATGTATAAATGCTTAATTTTCAGGCATATTAATTGAAAAATGTGTTCTACAATGCGTCAATTAGTGACATCTGAGGGGACCTTTATATGGGGTATATCAAAACATGGACCGATATCTTCATTTTCAATAGGAATCGTCCTTAGTCTAAGAAATTCCAATGTTTGTAAAGATCGTTTCATATTTCCACTTTGATCACAGGAATTTATGGACAGACGTATATGACAAAATCAACTCAAAATGATTATATGCCGATCGGGTCTATTCCTTCTTTTTCGGCTTTACAAACAAATGCACAAAGTGTTAATACATATGCGGACGACGTGGCAATCGTAGTAAGTTGCAAATTCGAAAACGTCTTCAGATACATCCTACATGTGGCTCTGAACAAGTGGGCTACATGGGCCAGAATCAGCGGTTTGGGCGTTAACCCAATAATACAGAATTGGTTCTCTTTACGGTTAAAATGAACAGATTTAATCATTTCTGAAAGTGCAAACTTTCTTGGAATAATTCTTGACAGGAAACTGTTATTTAGACTTAACGTAGTGGAACTTGTATGGAAGGCCAACGACGCCTTATATTCCTACAGGAAGACTGTAGGATATATATTGCAGTAGTTCGTCCAATACTATTACACGGCATTGTGGTATGGTGGACGGCAACTGACAAACTAACCATCACCAAACTACTACCAAAGGTTCAGAGAACTGCCTGCCTATGCATCAATATGGGAAGTCGCCAAGTGGCTGAGTCGCAATATATTAACAAATATTGGCGTTGTCTTCTACTCGGACCGCCCGGTTGCCATCAATTCTCTAGAGGCCACATCCCTTAATTCATAAACAGCCCTCGACTGCTGCAGATCTCTTAACGAGATGGATGAGCAGTTTAACACACACCTCATATGGGTGCCAGGGCCTAGGGATATCCCGGGGAACTGCGAAGCCAATGAACTTACTAGGAAAGGGATGACATTAAAAATTCTCGAAGAATTGACAAATGTTGGTGCGCCACTATCCACATGCAAGCTTTGGCAAGAGGCAATCAGTCAAACAAACTAAAGATGGATAGAAATCGGCACCTGCAGGATAGCTAGACAAATCTGGGCAAAGTATGACCTGAGTCAAAATATCTCCCCGCACTAGAGAGGAAACAATTGTTTACGTTAGTATCAGTTCTGACGTGACACTGCCTGATCGACGAACACGCCAGAAGATTGGGTATTGACTCCAATGACTTCTGCAGAAGCTGTGGAGATGAGGAAGAAGTGGCTGTCTCGCTTTGAGTAAACGACGTCTGGACATACTGAGTTCGGCCTTTCTAGGCAGTCTAACAGATCTTTCCGGTACCGATATTCGTACTATCGAGAACTTTGTAACGAGTGATTTTTTAAGAGATTTCGGATTTCATTTAAAAGAAACACATACAATTTAGACAAATGTATGAAATCTTCATTTGAGTCGATAGAACGGTCTATATTATTCAATGTTTATAGATGATTTCAAGTAAATGCCGACCGCGGCTGCGCCTCAAACGGTTCATACGCTGGGTTCAATTTTGACATAATCTCTCCAACATTTTGGCCGGTATCTCACGAATAAATTCTTCAACATTTGCTTCCAGTGCGTCAACCGTTGCCGTCTTGTCCCTATAGACATGAGTCTTAAAATAGCCCCACAAAAAATAATCTATGTAAAGGCGTTAAATCGCACAATCTAGTCATCCAATTGACCGGTCCAAACGTGAAATATACTGTTTACCGAATTCGCCTCTTAATAGGGCCATTGGCATGTGGGACCGTCTTGTTGAAACCACATTTCAGCCAAGTCCAACTCTTCGGTAGCGCTCGCCATTCACAGTAACGTTCCTGCCTTCGTCGTCTTTGAAAAAGTAGGATCCAATGATGCCACCGGCCCATA
This sequence comes from Eudasyphora cyanicolor, assembly GCA_963930755.1. Taxonomy (NCBI): domain Eukaryota; kingdom Metazoa; phylum Arthropoda; class Insecta; order Diptera; family Muscidae; genus Eudasyphora; species Eudasyphora cyanicolor. Next base: position 51,266,201 of record OZ005736.1, on the reverse strand, counting down.
ATCCACACCAAACAGTGCATTTTTCGTAATGCATTGGTAGTTCTTGCAATGCTTCTGGCAGCTCTTTACACCAAACTGTGCAAACAGTGCATTTTCGGGATGCATTGGCAGTTCTTGCGATGCTTCTGGCTACTCTTCACACCAAATATGGCAATTTTGTTTGGTTACGTATCCATTCAATAAGGTCGGTCAAACTGCCCATAATATAGAAGAACTCAACCGAGCATGAAATTTGATACTAAAATTCAATAATCTGCAAGTTTTGCTCGTTTGTAAGTCGATTCATGGTTTAATTATAGACCAAACTGAACATGTTTGGCAGTAACATGTTACACGAAAACAGCTGAGCTGCCAAAACAGTGTTGACAAAAAGTTTGCAAAAAAATCGCCCATTATATCGAACAGGTTGGGTTCGATGAGGGGCATTTCAGCCCGTGGTAACACTTGGGACCTAAACTGTCTATGTAAGTTGGTAAAAAAACGGCCACAGGCTTCTAACCTGTGGTATCTATTTTAACTAGAAATACAAATAAGGAAGGGAAATTATATAGGAGTCATATCAAACCTTAGACCTAGACCATCCACTTTTATTGGGGATAGTCCCAAAAAAACCAAGGAATTCCTTAAATTTTCGAAAGATCCGTTCAAATTTGCGACCTGCTCTCCTAAATCTACAAAAAAAGTGTTTCTATATCGATCGTTAAGGGTAGTCAATAACCGAACCATTTATCCGGGTTCTCTTTAAAACCCGCATATCGGTTATCTGCATTTTCGTACAACTCGAAAACAGAAGAAAAATTGCAAGAATTTCGGTCATGACTTTTACAAATATTTAGTTCCCAAAAATGCAATAACTGTTTTAGATTTGTAATTTGTCTTGTGTAATTTTTTACCAAAAAGGTGAAAAATGGTAAAATAAGATCTCGCTATCATTTATTTTTTGATAATTTTTTAAAAAATTTAGCGTATTTAAAAAAAAATATTTTTTTTTTAAGAAATTTTTGATGTTTTCTTTAAAAGCACATAAAGGGTCATTTTCTGTGAATTTATTTGTTATACCCTACACCACACTGTGGTACAGGGTATGATGTTTGTAACACCTTAAAATACTATAGCTAGACCCACCTTAAAGTATACCGATCGACTCAGAATCACTAGCTGAGTCGATTTAACCATATCTGTCTGTCCATCCACCTGTCTGTCTGTCCATCTTAAATTGTTCGTCGACTACAGGTCGCAATTTAAAATTTGCAGTTTGTAGTCTTTGTTCGTCGACTACAGGTCGCAATTTCAAATTTGCAGTTTGTAGTCTTTCGCAGCTGGAAAAAACCCTATTGAATATGCTTGAAATTGGTTCAGATTTAGATATAGCTCCCATATATATCTTTCGTCCGATTTGGCCCTTTAGTCCCAAAGAAGCTGTTTGTTTCATGACAGATGTTTGTAACACCTGAAACTCAGAATCACTAGCTGAGTCGATTTATACATGTCTGTCCGTCCATCCGCCTGTCTGTCCGTCTGTCCATCTTAAATTGTTCGTCGACTACAGGTCGCAATTTCAGTTTGGAGTCTTTCGCAGCTGGAAAGAACCCTATTGAATATGCTTGAAATTGGTTCAGATTTAGATATAGCTCCCATATATATGTTTCGTCCGATTTGGCTCTTTAGTCCTGTAGAAGCAGTATTTCCATCCATTGGTTTTCAAATTTAGAATGGTAGAGTTTCTTGATCCATGGACCAACATTGCCGAATTTGAATTTGGTCCATGGATGAACGATTCAGAATTTGAAAAAAAAAATCGCTTCAGATTGCCATATAGCCCCAATATTTTACGTATAAAATGTCCCAAAAGTGAATTATGTAAACATTTTATAATGAATTACAAAATTTATATTTCAGTGTTATTCAATATTACGAGAGTGGTGTAGGGTATTATAAAGTCGGCCCGCCCGACTTTAGCCTTTCCTTACTGGTTTTAATTTTGTTCAATTCGATTTTTTTAGATTTACACCGAAAATTTTGTCATTTTCAAATCCCCTTAATTTTTTTTCAAAATATAAATGATAGCGAAGCATTATTTTACTATTTAGCAAATTTAAAGAAAAGCATAGTTTAATTATAAAAATTCTGACCCATAGATCTTAATTTAATAAACATTCCCCGTTCAATTTGAATTTTCTATGTTTTTTTTTTCTTTAAAAAAGTAGGGAACCTCGTAATGGATCACCCTATACTCCAGTCGATTTACTGGGCTGACATTTTCTTAATTATGTACACAATTTCGTAAAAAATCTCATCCAAATGTAAAATATATTGGTATACTCACATGTTCCACATTAATTTCACCCTTGTACATGAACTCAATCAAACACTTGATATCGGCAAAGGTAACATCCTTCATAATGATAATCGGGTCTCGTTCACTGGCGTAATTGGTGAGGACCGTATCGAAAAATGTACTGCAGGCGCACAAAACCACCCGATGAGCCCTTATCAACTGGCCCTCACAGGCCAGAGTGACATCGCAAAAGCAGCCCCGATCCAGCAGTTGGGAGAACATGGTCTGCAGGTTACTGTGATGGTATTTCCACCGCAGACAATACTGTTGCGGCAACATGATGACGACGGATGATGGCAACGCCGACGATGATAGTGAGCCAGGAAACTAAACTGAAATGAGCAGAGGAAAATGGTTACGTTAATAAAAAGGCTTTACTCTGTGTTTCGGTAGAAAAATCTAGTTTATCTTTTTCTTTAGTCTATTCAAAAAAATATATATACAAAATTCTTAATAATTTATAACCAGCAACCCTTTTGCACAACCCTTAGCACTGACTGACTACTCATTTTTCCCTTTCATCCAATGTCCATAGAATGTTTTGCAAAAAAGGGTCACTTTTTCGTTTTCATAAATTGAAAATATTTTCTTTCATTTCCTTGAAAGCAAAATAACATTAGAAATACTTTCTTATTTTCCAAGTTTTTATGGCAATTTTTTTTTTCGAAAAAAAAAGAACACAGACTGACCATTTTTGCAGTATACAACCCGCCCATTTCCAACCACCCTTCTTGGGTTAGGGTAAGACTTTGGCATAAAAAAGGATGAATTTAACTGCTGTGTAACTAACCATCTTTTTCGTATTTTTTTATTCCCCTTTCTTGCCACAGAAAAACAACATTTTTCCTCTAAAGTAAAAAAAGGATAACAATAAAAAAACGGGAAACCCTGCGGAGAAGAGGTGAGTGGGAAAGACATAACTCTATCGTAAAATTTCAACATTTTTATTCAGAATGAAAACCATTTTCAGGTTTATTTTTGTTTGTAGTAGATCTTCTCATTTTTTTATTTCAAAGAAAAAACAGTTTTTCTCGTTAAAAATACAAAATGCGACATAAAAAATAAATGGCAAGTATTTTGCGGCAGATGTGGGGTGGGGGAGTCGCAAGAATGGATAGAGGATCCAAGGCAAGTATACAGGTATATGGTACCCTAAAAAAGTGTAAAATTTTATGAAAGTGAGTTAAGACAAGAGCTGCAGGGACGACTGAAATGTCTTCCAAAGATAAATTAAAGGAAAAAGGATTTATTATATCCTCCACTGTAGTATGGGAGGTATAGTATATTTGGCACTCCGTTTGTAACATCTCGAAATATTGATCAGGGACATCACAAAGTACATATATTCTTAATAGTCGTAAAATTCTAAGACGATTTAGAAATGTCTGGGTAAACCTACTAACTAATCCCCTCACCTTCAGTCCCAAAAAATATTCGTAAAGGTATTTATTTTTTGCATTAATTAAATTATTATCAATTTACAATTTACAATAATAACATGGATACGATCAAATAAAAATGCTTGCAACTAAATCGATTGTTGTATCAATCGAATTAAGATTGTTTTTTTCATTGACACTCGGTTAGTTGTGGTAACCAATTTTAAACTTCATTGTAGTACCATATGATCGATTTTTGGTTGTGACAACCAATGTTTTATTCTTGACAACAGAAATTGTATCAATAGACCAAAGATTGCAACGAATAGCTGGTTACTACAACCGAAAAAATATGAATTAATAATCGTTTTTTGGTTATCCCAATAATTTCCTTAATTTAGAATAATTAAATGTATTTTGGGAAATACAACCGAAAGATTGGTTGCTGTTCTTTTGCTGATATATGACAAACAAAAAATAAAATTACTCGACATAAATAAATCTTCAATATTTTGTTCAAGAGCGGTATATGTAGTCAAAAATAATCTCGTGTGGATAATAATGTGTGGAATGCAGAATGTGTTGTGCAAAATGTTTTACATAAATAAAAAATAACAGCAACAATCATGAAATTGAAAGCACAGGGTTAAGCGATATTTTCATACATGTTTTTTTCGTGTACTAAAATTTGTGTCAAATATTTCCAGATCTCATAATACGTAGTGATGAATTTGTAATATGGGATTTTTAATTTTGTTATGAATTGTTTGGTTTTTTGTTCAAAAAATAAAGTAAAAATTAATGAAAACCATTTTTAAATAATTGTCGTTAGTATATGACTGACAAATTGTCAGAACAACCAATTTTTTAAAACAGTTGGTTGTGGCAACATACAAAAGATAATTTTAGCCACCATTTTCGTAGTTGGCGCAATCAAATATGATTGTTGTCAACATGGAAGCAAAAGTATACCACAACCAAAATGTTGCTTGTCCTGATGGAATCGCAAGATAGTAGACAGAACTACCAAAATTCGGTTGCCAAATAATTCGGTTGAGGGAACCAAACTGTATTCTGTGTGCATGTGAGGAATTACAGATGATTCGGACAAGTGGTATAGAAGTTATTAGAGAATCAACATTTCACTAAATGTTAACCCTTTGTGAGGGAGTTACTAGAAGTAATGGACCAAAATGGAACATCTTCAAACTTAGTCTGAGATAGAGAAAAATATTACCACGTACCAAATTTGGAGTCAATCGATTACACCTTTCGAGAGTTATCGTGCGCTCCAGCCAGTCAGACAGACGGACGGACATTGCTCAAATGACTTAAAATGTCATAAAACGGATTTCCGCCGAACAAATTTAAGGTCTTAGGTCACTCATTTGATGTGTTACCCTTTTGGCTCCCAGTAAGGTGAGGGCATACAAATTGCATCTTTATAGAAAATTATGTCGGAAAATTCTCGATAAGGGCACAACATTCAAGTATTTGTATCCAGTGATATTAAAGTTATAAGCAGTTAACTTTTTGTATAAAATTCTCCCTTAGTGGGGGAGGTATCAACAGGGACGGGTAGGTATCACTTTGCCTCAAGGGGATATCGATGTATAACCGAAACAAGTAAGACAGTTCAGTCGGGTAAACCGACTTATGAATCCCCTTACCTTGAGTCTCAAAAAAATATTAGCAGATTTATTTATTTTCTGTTGTTGTAATTAAATTATTATCAATTTAAATTGAATTTAATAACTTTAAAGAATGTACTGCTATTAAAGTTAAAAGCTGTTTACTTTAGGTACAAAATGGTCCATTTGTGTGGGAGGTACCAAAAGGTGCGTGCCGATAACGCTCATTATTCTCTGGACTCTAGGCCCTATAAAAGCATTACATAGTACAAAATTTCAAGTATTGGTATGCACTGATATTAAAGTTATTAGCTGGTAACTTTTGGTACAAAATGGTCCATTTGTGTTGGAAGTACCAAAAGGGACGCGGCAATAATGCCCATTTTTTACTGTATTGTAGGTACTATTAAACCATTACAATATACAAAATTTCGAGTCATTGTATGCGCTGGTAATAAAGTTATAAGCTTTTAACTTATGGTTAAAAATGGTCCATTTGTGTGGGAGGTACAAAAAGGGGCATGGCAACTTCGCCCATTTTTCACAAGATAATAGTGACTAATAAAATAATACAATGTGTGTAATTTCAGAAGGTTCTTATTATGTATAGATGTTATTAAAGAATCAATATTTCACTAAATGTGGGAGGTACCAAAAGGAGTGGACCAAAATGGCCCATCTTCGAACTTAGCCGGAGATAGATAAAAATATTTCCGTATTCCAAATTTGAATTCAATCGGTTACCAGTTACTTTCGTGTGCACCAGTCAGCAGACAGACAGACGGACGGACATTTCTCATTCTACTTAAAATGACCCAAAGAAATATCCGCCGAACATACTTAGGGACGTAGATATCTCCTTCGATGTGTTACACTTTTGGCTCGTAGCAAATGATATATGTATACCCTCGTATCATTAAAGTGAGGGCATAAAAATATGGTCCAAATACTAAAGGTACTTTCCATGCAAATTGGAATTTAAACCAGTAAGGAAAGGCTAAAGTCGGGCGGGGCCGACTATATAATACCCTACACCACTCTCGTAATATTGAATAACTCTGATATATACATTTTGTAATTCATGTAAAAATTGTTTACATAAATTTACTTTTGGGACATTTTATACTTAAATAATACCCTGTACCACAGTGTGGTGTTACTCTACCATTCTAAATTTCAAAATGATTGGATGTAAAATACAGCTTCTACAGGACTAAAGAGCAAAATCGGACGAAACATATATATGGGAGCTATAGCTAAATCTTAACCGATTTTCTTCAAATTCGGCAATGTTGGTTCATGGATCAAGAAACTCTACCATTCTAAATTTCAAAACGATTGGATGTAAAATACAGCTTTTATAGGACTGAAGGGTCAAATCGGACGAAGCATATATATGGGAGCTATAGCTAAATCTTAACTGATTTTCTTCAAATTCGGTAGTGTTGGTTCATGGATCAAGAAACTCTACCATTCTAAATTTCAAAATGATTGGATGTAAAATACAGCTTCTTCAGGACTAAAGAGCAAAATCGGACGAAACATATATATGGGAGCTATAGCTAAATCTTAACCGATTTCAACCAAATTCAATAGCGATCTTAACAGCTGCAAAATACTCTAAAATGCAAAATTTCAGAACGATCGGAGTGAAATTGCGACCTGTAGTCGACGAACAACTTTACATGGACAGGCGGACGGACGGACGGACAGATATGCTTAAATCGACTCAGCTAGTGATTCTGAGTCGATCGGTATACTTTAAGGTGGGTCTAGCTGTGTTGTGGGAATAAAGGCCACTGTCCGGATTAAAGATCAATGATTAAAGGTTGATGACCCGATTAAAAGTCTTTGACCGATGGCCGGATTTGAGATTTAAGGCCACTGGCCGGGTTAATAGCCGATGTCCGGTCGGATAAAAGGCCAATGACCAGTTTAAAGGATTACAGATCGTTACGTTATTAAAAACCGATGAGCGGAATTTTTTTTGGAAAAAAACAATATTGAAGAAATTTTCTACAAAAATTAAATTAAAAAAAAAATTATAGAAAAATTTAATTTTGGCATAATTTAAAATTTTTTGGCAAATTTAGCAGAAAAATTTAATTTTCAACAATTTTTTTGGAAAAGTGAAAAATTGCCTATTTTGATACAATTTTCTGTAAAGCAACGATCTTTAATAAAATTGTATATATTATATATTTTCCAAAAACAAATTAGCCGATTTTTTTTGCAACAATCCCGATTTTCACTTCAGAGTGTTCCCAAAAATTGAAAAATTTAAATTTCGAAAAAACCTCCCAGCGTTACCTGGGAAAAGCGACCATCTAACGAAATAATTCTGGTTTTTTGATTTCAGATGGTCCATCACCAATGGACACCGCAAATCAACTTTTTTCCGAGACGATTCCGAATGGCTGAACATCATCTTCAAATTTCCCGGGTCTATTTAGAATACATATATGGCGCTACATAACTATATTTTTCACAGAATTTTAAGTTGGTGTCATTGATGTGTAAAATGCTAATTGAATTTACAGATGCATCGTAGGCATTAAAAAACGTTAAGGATGTCAAAATCAAATCAAATCCCTGCTATCAGAAGAAAACTTACGACCTTTAAAATGAGCTCTCATTTGTAATCTGTCCACGCATTCGGAAAATACATAACTCGAAACGTACGTCTTTTGAGAATATTTTCCTATTTTCTCAGATTTCAGGTGCTAATAAAATCAGGAACATATTTTATTTTTTTTTTGTCAACTACAAAATGATTTATTTTGAACGGAGAACCGATATGAAAATTTATTTTGAAATCGGGAAAGGTGACCCAAACAAGGAGTTCGGTTTGACATGGAATGAATGATATATCAGTATTTCAACTAACATTTGTTCCGTCCGTGTTTCTTAATATGTTGATACATTTGATGAAAATCAAATTTTTCTGGAATTTTCTAAAGATTAAATTTACACTAATTATGCAATTACATACATATATACAATATATACTTATACAATCATATATAGACAATACATACAGTTATGCAATTTTAATAAAATTTTGAAGAAAATAAGACCAAATAAGAATTTGTAAATTTTGAAGAATTTTTCAATAGCAACATTTCAACCTAATTATACCCTACACCACACTGTGCTACAGAGTATTATAACTTTGTTTCACGGCAGATGTTTGTAACACCTGAAAATAACACAGCTAGACCCACCTTAAAGAATACCGATCGACTCAGAATCACTAGCTGAGTCGATTTAAGCATGTCTGTCCGTCCGTCCGTCCGTCCATGTAAAGTTGTTCGTCGACTACAGGTCGCAATTTCACTCCGATCGTTCTGAAATTTTGCAGTTTAGAGTATTTCGCGGCTGTTAAGATCGCTATTGAATTTGGTTGAAATCGGTTCAGATTTAGATATAGCTCCCATATATATGTTTCGTCCGATTTTGCTCTTTAGTCCTGAAGAAGCTGTATTTTACATCCAATCATTTTGAAATTTAGAATGGTAGAGCTTCTTGATCCATGAACCAACACTACCGAATTTGAGGGAAATCGGTTAAGATTTAGCTATAGCTCCCATATATATGTTTCATCCGATTTGGCTCTTTAGATCCAATCGTTTTTATACCCTACACCAGACTGTGGTACAGGGCATTATTTAAGTATAAAATGTCCCAAAAGTAAATTTATGTAAACAATTTATACATGAATTACAAAATTTATATATCAGAGTTATTCAATATTACGAGAGTGGTGTAGGGTATTATATAGTCGGCACCGCCCGACTTTAGCCTTTCCTTACTGGTTTTTAACTAATTTTATATATTTTATTTTTAAAGATAACTATATAAAAAATTACCAATGGCAAAAAAATAAAAACATCACAAAATTCGGAGAAATTTGTTTTCATAATAATTTAGTTTGAACATTAATCTATTAAGAAAAATCTAAATCTTCTCCGATTTTTTCCGTTTTTTTTATTTTAATGATTTAAAAAGTGATTAAAATTTAAGTTTTTACTTAGTTTAAAAAATTCGTCTCCTAGAACGCAAAGAATTGTAATCGGAAGGGACCTTTATATTTTCACTAGGGTCCATTAAGTGCAATATAAAGTAAAAATTCTTAAATTTCAGGCAGATAAATTAAAAAATGTGTTCTCTAAAATGTCAAGACGTGACATCGTTGGTGGCCTTTATATGGGGGCTATATCAAAACTTGAACCGATATGTCCCATTTTCAATAGCGATCGTCCCTAGTCTAAGAAATGCCTCCGTATATATTGTCCTGATAATTGTTTCATATTTAAGACCTGCAATCACATAACAAGAATATATGGCCAGACAGACAGACGGACATGGCTAAATCGACTCTGAAAGTGAATGTAGTGCATTTTTGGTCGATGTGATTTAAATAACATAAATATGGTAATTCCTCCCAATTATATAAAATTTTGTTGTTGTTGTTGTTATTATAAAAATTTGAAAATTCATGGTGAATTTTTCAGAGAATTGATCTGTAAGCAGCCCTAGATGATAAAGTCATTGATTCAGTAGAATCACAGCCAAACAGATTGTTTTTACAAGAAAACCGTAAATGTTTGTATTGTATTCTGACAACTCCTTCTAATTTTGTCCAATTCTAGTTTATGACCCTTCCCTTGTTTTGATATTGAAAAGAAAACAATTTAGAAAATATTGAATAATTTTTTTAGAAATATGTCTTAATATAATCCCTTTAGCCTTAAGGTACCTCAGAAATCGCACAAATTCCATTATAATCGGTTAATTTAATTATTTTTTCGAAAGTACCTCCAATGTCCAAACATTTTCAAATGAAAAAAATTCTCATAAAAATTACCAATTAAAAAATTTTAAATATAACATCCACTGAGAAAATTAATATATTTATTAAATGTACTCACGGCACCCCTGGAAGATCGCTGCGGCCCCATTGGGAACCTGGTACAGATAGAACATACAATGATAATATTATCTTCGTGAATTATTTTTCAGCCAAAGAAATGTTTCATACGATATATGAAAAAATCATATATATGTATTACGAAGAAGATTCTTCATATTTTTTTTATGAAACCATTTCATACTTTTTATGAAAATATTTCATATTTTTTATGAAACTATTTCATATTTTTTATAAAACTATTTCGTATTTTTTATGAGAATATATCATATTTTTTATGAAACTATTTCATATTTTTAATAAAATTATTTTATATACATATTTGAAATTATTTTTTATACCCTACACCACACTGTGGTACAGGGTATTATAACTTTGTGCATTTGTTTGTAACACCCAAAAGGCGAAGAAAAAGACCCGATCGACTTAGAATCACTTTCTGAGTTGATTTAGCTATGTCCGTCTGTCCGTCTGTGCATGTATTCTTGTAATCAAAGTACAGGTCGCAATTATGGTCCGATCTCGACGAAACTTTACACATACCTTTTTTTTTGGCCCAAGGACGATCCCTATTGAATTGGGTTAAAATCGGTTCAGATTTAGATATAGCCCCCATATATATGTTAGCCCCGATTTGACATGTAAGCGCTGTAAAAACTTCATTTTATATCCGATCAGTATGAAATTCGGCAGAAAGAGGTTTCCTATTATATGGATGAACACTGTTAAATTTGGAAGAAATCGGTTCAGATTTAGATATAGCCCCCATATATACGTTACCCCCGATTTGACATGTAAGCGCTGTAAAAATGTTATTTTATATCCGAGCAGTGCGAAATTCGGCAAAGAGAGGTTTCTTATTACATGAAGGAGTACTGCTAAATTCGGAGAAAATCGGTTCAGATTTAGATATAGCCCCCATATATATGTTACCCCCGATTTGACATGTAAGCGCTGTAAAAACTGTATTTTATATCCGATCAGTGCGAAAGTCGGCAAAAAGAGGTTTCTTTCTACATGAAGGAATACTGCCAAATTCGGAGAAACTCGGTTTAGATTTAGATATAACTCCCATATATATGTTACCCCCGATTTGATCTGTAAGCGCTGTAAAAACTGTAAACTGACATGTAAGCGCTGTAAAAACTTCATTTTATATCCGATCAGTATGAAATTCGGCAGAAAGAGGTTTCCTATTATATGGATGAACACTGTTAAATTTGGAAGAAATCGGTTCAGATTTAGATATAGCCCCCATATATACGTTACCCCCGATTTGACATGTAAGCGCTGTAAAAATGTTATTTTATATCCGAGCAGTGCTAAATTCGGCAGAAAGAGGTTTCTTATTACATGAAGGAATACTGCCAAATTCGGAGAAAATCGGTTCGGATTTAGATATATCCCCCACATATATGTTTCCCCCGATTTGACAAGTGAGCGCTGTAAAAATGTTATTTTATATCCGATCAGTGCGAAAGTCGGCAAAAAGAGGTTTCTTTCTACATGAAGGAATACTGCCAAATTCGGAGAAACTCGGTTTAGATTTAGATATAACTCCCATATATATGTTACCCCCGATTTGATCTGTAAGCGCTGTAAAAACTGTATTTTATATCCGAAGTTGGAAGTTGGGTTCAGATTTATATTAAAGCTCCTCCTGATTTGGTATCAAACCGCTATAGAAGTTTTTTTTACTTCCGATCATTAAAATTTTCCAGAAAGATGTTTCTCACTTTAGGAACGAATATTGCTTAATTTAGCGATTATCGTTTCAGAATTAGATAATATGTTTCTACCCATTTACCAATTATTTCAAATTATTATGGCAGTGACCCTTATAGCATTGTTAGGGAGGTGTAGGGTATTATATAGTCGGCCCCGCCCGACTTTCTGCCTTTCCTTACTGGTTTTAATTATTTCACATTTTTTCTATGAAATTATTTCATATTTTTTATGAAATTATTTCATATTTTTTTATCAATATGAAATATTTTATGAAATTATTTCATATTTTGTATTTAATTTTTTTTATGAAATTATTTCAGATTTTTTATGAAATTATTTCATATTTTGTATGAAATTATTTCGTATCATAATAAAATTACGATTTTTAAAATTTTGATAAAATGTTGTAGTTGTAATCAAAGCAAATCAATCTTGTCAGCATCTGAAATGTATCTATCTATCTATCTATATATATAAAAGAGAGTGTATGTTTGTGGGTTTGTTTGTATGTTTGTTTGTTCCGTATAGACGTCTAAACGGCTAGACCGATCATCTTGAAATTTTCACAGAATGTACATGTGAAGGGGGTGCTGAAAATAGGGTACTTGTATTTTCGATATATCAAGTGGGCGTGGATCCGCCCATATGGGTCAAATTTTGGTATTGAGAACAATTTTTAGCTAGAGTGCTGAAATTTTGTGTGTATGCATTTAGTGTCAGATTATGTGAATTTTCAAAAAATGGGCGGAATAGGACCAATGGGCGTGGCCCCGCCCATACAAGCCAAATTTTGAAATTGAAATATTTTCCACAATTTATTAGCGAGAGTTCTGTAGTTTTGTGTATATGTATCAGGTGACAGTCTACGTGATTGGTCCAAAAATGGGCGGGATCGGACCAATGGGCGTGGCCCCGCCCACATAGACCAAATTTTGAAATTTCGATATCTTGCACAATATGTTAGCGAGAGTGCTGGAATTTTGTGTATATGTATATGGTGGCAGTCTGCGTGATTGGTCCAAAAATGGGCGGGATCGGCCCAATGGGCGTGGCCCCGCCCACATAGACCAAATTTTGATATCTTGCACAATTTGCTAGCGGGAGTGCTGCAATGTTGTGTATATGTATCTGGTGGCATTCTACGTAACTGGTCAGAAAATGGGCGGGATCGGACCAATGGGCGTGGCCCCGCCCCTATATGCCAAATTTTAGAATTGTGATATCTTGAACAATTTGTTAGCGTGAGTGCTGCATTTTAATACATATGTATCCGGTAACGGTCAAAAAATGAAAGGGATCGGACCTCTGGGCGTGGCCCCGCCCATATAAGCCTAATTTTGAAATTGAGATATCTTGCACAATTTATTAGCGAGAGTGCTATAATTTTGTGTACATGTATCTGATAGCAGTCTACGTGTTTGTCCAAAAATGGGCTTGATCGGACAAAAGGGCGTGGCCCCGCCCCTGTATGCCAAATTTTAGAATTGTGATATCTTGAACAATTTGTTAGCGTGAGTGCTGCAATTTAGTGTATATTTATCCGGTGACAGTCTACGTTATTGGTAAAAATGGGCGGGATCGGACCTATGGGCGTGGCCCCGTCCATATAAGCCAAATTTTGAAATTGAGATATCTTAGACAATTTATTATCGAGAGTGCTGCAATTTAGTTCATATGTATGTATCCGGTGGCAGTCTACGTTATTGGCCCAAAAATGGGCGGGACCAGACCAACGGGCGTGGCCCAGCCCATATAAGCCAAATTTTGCTATTGAGATATATTACACGATTTGTTAGCGAGAGTGGTGAAATTTTGCGTATATGTATCCGGTGGCAGTCTACGTGATTGGTCCAAAAATGGGCGGGATCAGACTAATGGACGTGGCACCGACCGAGTGAATCAAGTTTTGAAATTGGAATATCTTTCACAATTTGTTAGCGATAGTGCTGTAATTTTGTGTATATGGTCCTGGTGGTTGTCAACGTGATTGACCGAAAAATGGGCGGGATATGGTCACTGGGCGTGGCCCCGGCCATATGTCAATATTTTAAATTTATATATCTTTCACAATTTGTTAGCGAGACTGCTGTAATTTTGTGTTTGATATATCTTGAGCAATTTGTTAGAGAGATCAATGTAATTTTGTGCATACATATTTGGTGTCAGTCTACGTATTTAGTCCAAAAATGAACGGGATCGGAAATCTGAAGTCTGGGGCAACGAAGTGGACCGGGTCCAGCTAGTAACATATATAGCACATAAACTGCACACAAACGCTGTAAATAGGTGATAAATTTGGCATATATCTTCTGTTTTGTTGAACGTTTTTGAAGTTATTGGAAATTGATACGGATATAAGAACAAAATAAAGTACACACGTAAAATTAAAAATTATGTTACTCTCACAAAAATTATGAAATTTTTAAGACGTCATTTCATACAAAATAAGAATCTTTTCATAAAATCTATGAACATAATTTTACGAAGCTTTTATGACGATTTCTTAAAAAACCCCTTCGTAAATTTTTAAAATATTCTTCATAATATGAATGAAATTTACCAAAATCTTCGTAAATTATATGAAGAATGTATGGAGAATATAGTATGAATGTTTCGTAAATAGTACGAAGAAAATATGTTCAGTGTATTATTGTTACAATGAATGTCACAGGTTTTGGTTTGATTTCATATTTCCAAATCGAATCGTTTTACTTTTGCTTCTTCAGCTCTTGTACCTTTTAATGAAATGGAAAGAGTGTGTGTATCCGATTTCAAAACGAATTTTTTTCGGTTTCTGTTTCGTTTTCAAAAACGTACAAAAATGCACTCTGTGACATGCCTGTATGTTGAAATATGACTATAACATGGTTGCGAGGAGAACCTATTATGGTGAGCTATGGGTTTTTTTTGCCATCAAGACTGGAACCAAATTATGCTCACCGCATCAATGCTGTATGATTGCCACAAACATATATTTGTTCTCTGCACGCAGATTTCCATTCTCATATGTGACAAAAATAAAACTTGCTTATATGTTACAAACAATGTCATGAATCCCCAATTCCCCAAATTGTTGATATAGGGTACAACAATACCAAATGAGAAAATTTTCATAAAATTTATACAACGCTAAATAACATACCCACATACATAAATAAAAACTTGAAAAAACACATAAAATAAAATTACAAGAAAAAATAAATATAAAATCTTTACTATAACCCCGGAAAGTCCCGTGCATTTAGTGTAGCCTACACTTACCTTTCCAGGCATTCAAGCTGAAAATCAAGCCTCCCCAAAGCTGTAACAACACGACCCAGCCCTTACCCTCGATACCTTCACCCCACCCCCGCCATAAGGTCCAGCACACACAGGGCTCCCACTCATCTTGGAAAAAATACATTCTCGTATATATGACAATGGGCCACGAAAAGAAAAACGACGGGTTAAAAAAATTTCCACATAATTTTTATGTTTTTTTTATATATTTTCCCCCGAACCGGTAAAGAAAAACTACAAAAAGGGGTTGCCTTTTAACAAATGTTCAGCACAATTTTGCTTAATAAAAAAAACTCTGAATGAAGACTGGAAAAACAGCAGCAGCAACAACAACAACTTTGCCAGAAGAAAAATAATAAAAAAAATGTGCAAAGAGAAGAAAGGTAGAAGTAAAGAAATAAAATTCACAAAAAAGTTATGAGGAAAATGTTATACGACTGCCTCGAAAAAAAACGAAAGAAATAAAACATAAAAACTAAAAAGAGGACTAAACATTAATAGGAACTGATATTTTCTTCTTATATGCCTTGTTGCCCCCCACCCCTTACCCTGCAGCTCCACCGTCTTCCCCTCGTTTTTTTTCGATGAGAAGCTGTTTTTTTTGCCATTTTCCATTCATTTCTTTTTTTTAATTTCCCCCATTATTTTTCCTGCCCGCCTGTCCTTTTGAAATATGTTTCTTTTTTTGTTGCTCTATGTTAAATTTTAAGGATGAACATGATGAGGATTTTTCCGTTTATTTACAATTTGTTGTTTTTCTTTTTTTTTCATTTTGTGTTATGTTTCGCTTCGGTTTTGAAAGGAAACGGATGTTGGCATTTTATGACATCATATTAACAGAGTTTATGGCGCTTTTTTTCCACCGTCGTTGACGTCTTTGTCCGTTGAATGGATATTTTATTTCAAAGTTTTGAAATGATTTTTTTATTAAAGGGGGAAAATACAGCGCTCCCTTCCCCCCGAGCTACGGCAATAACAAAGTAAAATTAGTTATAAAAAACTTCTAAAATCGAAAATTGGATTTTTAAGAAAAAAAAGACGAAGATTGGTTTATACGAGTATCACATATACACTACCACATCAAATTCTTTTAGCAAAGGCTGTAAATTAAAATATTTTGCCTCTTGTCAAAGGGTGGAATGCAGAATGGGTCTTAAATTATCATCTTATAGGGGTGGATAGAGAAGGTGGTTGTGATTTAGCGATTGAAAATTCGATTTAAAATAAATATTTGTCATAAATTATATATGTACGAGGGTTGCTATTTATATTCGGTCTCATACGCATAGACCCAAGATTCGTCACCTGTGACGATCTTATAAACGTCGTTTGAAGCTCCGCGATCGTATTTTTCCAAAATTTCTTTGCACCAATCGGCACGAGCCTTTTTTTGAGCTTCATCGCCATACAAAAATTTAAGTTCATCGATGCACTCTTGTCGTGATAATCCACGTCGAAAGTTTTGAAATATTATCGCACGAAAATGTTCACGAGATAATTCCATTTTTTTTGCCAAATTGATTTTTTCAAGTCACTGTAAACAACACAAAGGATGGTCGTACGTCAAAAAGTTCTGAGTACGTTTATGCTAAAAAAAATGTCAAACTTTCCAATAGAAATGTCAGATGGCTAGGCCAAAAATATATATAGCAACCCTCGTAAACTAAAAATATACATATGAGCAAATCCGAAAAACTGTATACCAAAAATGTAAAAAAACAAGTAAGAAACTTCAGTCGGGTAAACCGACTAATGAATCCCCTCAACTTTCTCAAAAAATATTATTACATTTTTTTTTGTTTTATTTAAATTTTTATCAATTTAAATTGCATTAAATAAATTTTAAGTATGTACTGGTATAAAAGTTCAAAGCTGTTTACTTTTGGTACAAAATGGTCCATTTGTGTGAGAGATGCCAAAAGGGGAGTCCCGTTCGTGTCGTTCATTTGTCGGTCGCACCGCACGATAATTCTCGAAAGGAGTAACCGATTGACTTCAAATTTGGTATGTGGTAATATTTTTCTCCAGCTAGATTCGAAGACGGACCATATTTGTCCACTCCTTCTAGTACCTCCCCACAAAGGATTAAAATTTAATGAAATATTGATCATATGTCAAAAGTCATAAATATCGTCGATATTTAAAGTTGGGGTCTTTGAGAAAAATATTCCTCGCAAAAACTACTATGAGTCTTTTTTCAAAGATTTTATGAGAAATAAGCAGATTTTGTAGCACAACTTATACTCATTAACTACTCATAGCAGAACATATTTATTGATATTAGTTTTTAAATGAAATTTTTGTAAATTATTGTTCTGTTAGAGTCTATGGGAATTATAAAGCTAACTGACGAAACCGGGTTGATTATTCATAAATATATAATTTTCCGGAAGAAAAATTTGTATAACGTATGATAAGCTTTCATTGACATTTTTCGGGAGTAAAAGGTGAGAAGCGTGGAAGACTGTACTGAGAGAAATAATTCTTCAAAGGATTCCTTTTATTTCGTTCTTTGAAATTAAGCATGTGTTCCGAAGTATTCCATTTAAAATTCACCACTAAAGCAACTAACCTCTCTGATTTCCCAGTAAACTTAGTGGTCGAATATCGCGAAAACAAGAGCTAACCTAGAAAAACGGCATGGTCGAAATAGGTATATCCAGGCACGCTGAAAAAAACGCTTCTGTAGTATATTGTCCCAAATATATTCAGCTTGAAACATATATATGTTTAGGGTACACTCTAAATATGTAATACTTGGTACAAACAAATATTATATATTTGTGTAGATATTGTTCTAAACAAATCTTAGTTTCCATCCGATTATTTTTTTTTACTTTTATTTCCGAAATAAAGATTTATTTGTTTTCGTTCGCTTGCCAGACGACAAACAGCTGATTTGGGTTTCACTAACTACCATCACAACGGCAAGTCGCCCGATAATGAACTCGTACGAAAACGTAATCATTTCAGTGTAAATTTTGGTTTCTCTATCTCTCTTTGCTGTCATCTGGGCGAACACAAATGTCAGATCGAGTCACTTTATTTTATTTGTCGACTGATAGGAACAATGACAAAAAAAGTTATTAAAAGTAAAAAATAAGTAGATATTAAAATAATTATGGTAAAAACAATTAAATAATAATAAAATTGTATACATAAGTTTAAATTTTTAAGCATAAAGAAGTCAACATTGGCTGCTCAGCTGAACCACCCAGGGTTGATTTTTGGCCACAAATAGTGTAAAGGATACAGAGGTGTATTTTCTAAGGTCGACCATACAAAAATGTGTGCTTTTTTAGACCGGAAGTTGTGAAATTATTGACCTGGCAATTACATTATTTGCCAATTGGTAAATTTCTAACGTCATTGACGTAAAGCCAGGCGAACGAACGAACCTTAGAGAAACCAAATTCCAGACGAAAGTGAGTGATTGGTTTTCGTTCGCTGAGACTTTCGTTAGAAATACAGAAACAGACCGTTAGTAATTCAAAGTTATTTTTTTAGAAATTAAAAAAATTAGAAAAGTTTTTAATTATTTTAAATAAAATATATTTGAAGAACTATCTCAACAATAATTTAATTTTTTTGTAACACATATTTTATTTGAGAAAGTTAGTTCGCAAATATATTTTGTTGTAATATATTAGCATATGCGCTCCAAATTAATTTTTATGATTTTCAAATAAAATTTATTTATTTAGAAATATATAATATTTAAAAATCTCTGTTCCAAATATATTTGCTTTCTATTCAGACATCTCAAAAAAACGGCGATTTTGAAGACGGGGCAAGGATTTTTTCGATATTTTGTTTCACCCATAATTGATACGAGTATATGTCAATTATGCGTGAAAAAATATCATAATAAAAAATAGGATTTTTTCTTTGAAAACTTTTTGTTTTATTTGCAATTAACATCGTGCGATTTGGTTGGACAACCCGTCTTTTTTCCCTGAAAATTGAAAAGGAACATATTTCAATGAACTATTTTGTGTTGACAAAATGAAAGTAAAGGGTTTTCCAACAAGAGGTGTTATTATGGTATTCAAAGAAAAATCCCATTTTTTGAGATAAATGATCGGATGTTTATTTCATAATAAAGAGGAAGGTATGCCGTTAATAATGAAAAACAACATCAGCCAAATGGCCACCACGACCACGCTTAAAGGACCATATCCTTTTCATGAAATTTTCCATAACCAAATCGCAAAGTGCCTGCCCTATGTCCTCGATAGCCTCACGTATTCTATCTTTGAGGTCTTGAATCGACGCTGGGCTGTTGGCGTAGACCTTATCTTTCACGTGGCCCCAAAGGAAAAAGTCGCAAGGTGTTTAATCACAAGATCTCGGTGGCCAATTGTGATCACCTCTTCGAGAGATAACACTGTCCGGAAACTTTTCCCGTAACAGAGCAATGGTTTCGTTGCTTGTGTGGCACGTAGCGCCGTCTTCTTGAAAGTAAACGTTGTCCAGATCAATACTCCGATCATAAAAAATCATTAATCATCTCTCGATAGCGCAATCCGTTCACCGTAACTGTTGAATCGTGTATCGTTCCATTTTTAGTAATAGCGTAGTTTCTACTTGTCAAATGTCAAAGAATAAAAGTTTCAAAAGTGACAGCTACCGAAATACCGGGTAATTCAAAATAACACCTCTTGTTGGAAAACCCTGTAATTCGCGAATCATTATATTTGCAAAAGACAATCCCTCAATTCCCAAAATAATATCGAAAATCCCCAAAAATAGATTTTTTGGACTCTCCCCTATATCTACTATTAAAAGCCGGACTCCAAATTCCATTTGCACGTCAACGTGCAACATCTTACCAAATATAACCAGTAAGGAAAGGCAGAAAGTCGGGCGGGGCCGACTATATAATACCCTACACCTCCCTAACAATGCGATTAGGGTCATTGCGATAATAATTTGGAATAATAGGTAAATGGGTAAGAACATATATATGTGGATATATCTAATTCTGAACCGATATTCGTTCCTAAATTGAGAAACATCTTTCTGGATACAACTTCTATAGCGCTTTGTAACCAAATCAGGAGGAACATATATATGGAGGTTATATATACATCTGAATCGATTTTCCCTAAATACTCATTCATGTAAATTAGAATGTAGGGGATGATGGATACCAAGCAACGGCTCTGACTGGCTATAACATGGCAAAGCCCAGGCCTATCTTGGTCCCTCCCTCATCTCAAATGTGGACACTGACCTCCCCGTGGTGTCACCTGGGGTAGCTACCTTCAACATCCGTCAAAGGTAGTGAGCTAATATGTGCCGCGCGTTCCCATAAGAACGATAAAACATGGTTGAGGCGTCGGGTTAGTAACCCACCCTCATAAAAAAACCCAGCTACTATGAACAAACGAAGAAAAAGATTAATGAACCCCCCTAAAGTTGACGACCCCCGCAAACGTTTTAAGGACCACGATATGCGAATCTGCACCTGGAATGTCCGAACTCTCTACAGAGAAGGTGCAGTTTACGCACTGGCGGATGTACTAGAAAAGTACAAGGCCGATATTACCGCCCTACAGGAAGTGCGATGGAATGGGAAAGGCGTCACAACAACACCGAAAGGAGACGCACTGTATTATAGCTGCCATGAAACAAGACATGAGTTCGGCTGTGGATTCGTGGTTAGCCGGAGATTCAAACACCTCGTCTCCAGATTCACTCCGGTGGATGAGAGGCTAGCCACAATTCGAGTAAAAGCCAAGTTTTTCAACATCAGTCTTATTTGCGCCCATGCCCCGACCGAAGATAAGGACGAACAGACCAAAGATATATTCTACGAGCGCCTAGAGAGAGAGCATATGACCGCTGCCCCGACCATGACATTAAAATTGTCCTAGGAGATTTTAATGCAAAAATAGGAAAGGAGAATATCTTTGGTCCAACAGTCGGAAAATTTAGCCTCCACGAGGAAACATCCGATAACGGAATGAGGCTAACAGACTTCGCCGCGGCAAAAAACATGGTAGTTAGCAGCACCAGATTTCGACATCTCGATATACATAAGGCCACGTGGCTGTCGCCAGATCAAAAAACGAGAAACCAGATTGATCATGTTGTGATAGATGGAAGGCATTCATCCAGTGTGTTAGACGTACGATCGATCCGAGGTGCACTACCTTGTTGCAGCAAAGGTACGAATGTGGCGAGAAACGTACGATCTGACACAGCGCGGAAACTGGACGTCGGAAAGCTGCAGACACAACAGACAGCAACGGCATACTCCACTCGACTGACCCAATTGCTTGCAGAAAGCACTCCTTGTCCCGATAATATTGCTGTGCAATGGCAAAACATTGCACACTCTATGGAAAACGCCGCAAAATCCGTACTTGGGTACCAGAAGCCTCCCCCAAGGAACCCATGGTACGACCAAGAGTGTCGCAATGCTACTGAAGCGAAGAATGCTGCATACAGGGCAACTCTGCAGTCAGTGGCAACGAGCCAAGCAATGGAGAGGTATCGGGAGAAAAGGAGAGAGGAGAAGCGTCTATTCCGCAGGAAAAAGAGAGAAATGGAAAGGCGTGAGTGTGAGAGAATCGAGATGCACAGGAGTCAGAATGAAGTCCGAAAATTCTACGAAAGAGTGAAACACCAGACAGAGGGCTTTGGTACAGGCACATCCTCCTGCAAAGACAAAGAAGGTAATCTGGTGACAGAGGCAGATAATGTGCTGAGGATATGGAAATAACATTTTTCCCAACTGTTGGTATCCGATAGTAGCGGCGACGAAGATGCCCCAGAACCAATCCCAGACGACGGTATTGAGTGTATACCGCCTAGCCAGAATGAGGTCAGAATAGCTGTATCCCGGCTGAAGAATAATAAGGCAGCAGGAGCCGATGGATTGCCAGCTGAACTATTTAAGACCGGTGGTGACATGCTGATAAGGCGTATGCATCAGCTTGTCTGTAGAATCTGGGTAGAAGAACGCATACCCGATGATTGGAACCTCAGCATATTATGTCCCGTGCACAAAAAAGGAGACAAGACAGTATGTGCCAATTACAGAGGAATAAGTCTCCTTCCCATCGCATACAAAATACTGTCCAGCGTAGTGTGTGAGAGATTAAAAACTAAAGTCAATGAGATAATTGGGCCATATCAATGCGGCTTTAGACCTGGCAAGTCCACCATAGACCAGATATTCACACTACGCCAAATCCTGGAAAAGACCCAAGAAAAACAAATCGACACTTACCATCTATTTGTCGACTACAAGGCCGCTTTCGACAGCCCTATACGACCAAAGGTGTTTCAAGCCATGTCTGAGTTTGGTATCCCTACAAAACTAATACGGCTTTGCAGGATGAAATTAACTGATACGCGATCCTCAGTTAAAATAGGAAAGAACCTCTCCGAGCCGTTCAGTACCAAACGAGGTTTCAGACAAGGAGATAGTCTGTCGTGTGACCTTTTTAACATCCTGCTGGAAAAGGTTATGCGAGACGCAGATGTGAATAGGACTGGCACGCTATTCACGAAACAACACATGCTGCTCGCCTATGCCGACGATATCGACATCATGGGTCGAACATTGCGAGCAGTAACTGCCACCTTTGAAAAAATCGAAAAGGAATCTGCCAAAGTGGGTCTGGCAGTAAACGCCGATAAAACCAAGTTGATGGTATCTACCATCAAAACTTCCAGCAGACTCGGACGAACAGTGGAAGTTAAAAACCCCAACTTTGAGATTGTCAGCGACTTTATCTACCTCGGTACCGCCATAAACAAAACAAACAACATCTGTTTTGAGATAAAACGAAGAACAATCCTGGCTAATAGATGCTACTTCGGACTAAGTAAGCAGTTCAAGAACAAAGCCATCTCTCGACAAACAAAAATCACACTCTACAAGTCGCTGATACTACCCGTGCTGTTATATGGTTCTGAAGCATGGGTACTTGCGAAAGCAGACGAGGCAGTACTTGGAGTATTCGAGAGAAAAATTCTTCGTAAAATCTATGGACCAATCTGCGTTGACGGAGAATATCGGTGTCGTATGAACCACGAGCTGTACGAGCTATTTGCCGACATTGACATAGTTAAGCGTATTAAATTACAGAGATTACGTTGGCTAGGTCATGTGGTGAGAATGAATGAAGATGCTCCAGCAAAAAAGTCATTTCAATACGAACCTGATGACGGTTCACGCAGAAGGGGAAGGCCAAAACTCCGATGGAAAGATCAGGTGGAGGAAGACATCTCGAAACTTGGTGTCACAAATTGGAGAAGAAGCGCAGAAGATCGAAGCGCTTGGAAATCTATTCTACGTTCGGTTTCAGGAACTAATGTTCTGTAATAGCCGATTAAGTAAAGTAAGTAATGTAAATTAGAAACTTCTTTCCGTCGAATTTCGTACTGATCGGATATGAAATACAGTCTCTACAGCGCTTGGATGTCAAATCGGGGCTAACTTATATATGGGAGCTGTATCTAAATCTAAAATGAATTTCCCCGCATTTTGTAGTTTTCATTCATGTAATACGAAAACTCTCTCTGCCGAATTTCGTACTTATCGGATATAAAATACGGTTTCTACAGCGCTTACATGTGAAATCGGGTGTAACATATATATTGGGACTATGTTTAAATCTGAACCGATTTCCCCCGAAATTGTCAGTGTTCATACATGTAATAAGAAAACTCTCTCTGTTGAATTTCGTACTGATCGGATATAAAATACGGTTTATACAGCGCTTACATGTAAAATCGGGTGAAACATATATACAGATCGGATATAAAATACGGTTTCTATAGTGCTAACATGTCAAATCGGGTGAAACATATATGTGGGGACTATATTTAAATCTGAACCGATTTAACAGTGTTCATTCATGTAATAAGGGAACTCTCCCTGCCCAATTTCGTACTGATCTGATATAAAATACAGTTTCTATAGCGCTTACATTTCAAATCGGGGGTAACATATATATGGGGGCTACATCTAAATCTGAACCGATTTTGACCAATTTCAATAGGGATCGTGCTAAATTTCATCACAATCGGACCATAAATACGACCTGCACTTTGATTACAAGAATACATATATGGACAGACGGACAGACAGACTGACAATCGGACCATACATACGACCTGCACTTTGATTACAAGAATATATGGACAGACAGACGGACAGACGGACAGACAGACAGACGGACAGACGGACAGACAGACAGACGGACATGGCTAAATCGACTCAAACATTGATTTTATGACGATCGGTATAATAAACTATGGTTCTATTTCTTCTCTTTTTGGGCGTTACAAACAAATGCACAAAGTCATAATACCCTGTACCACAGTGTGGTGTAGGGTATACAAATGATAATGATTTTAATATTCTAGCTTTACGATTAGAGACAATGTTGTAAATTGAAGAAGTTTGGCAACAATACCAGTGAATATTTTTGACCCGTTATTTTTTTCGAGAACATTCTCTAGGAATATAGCTTTAAATGGCATCTTAGTGGGTTAATCGTATCGTTTTTTTTCATCATACAGAACATTTTGTTGTCAATTCAGAAAAGTAGACGTAAAAAATCCTTGAATATTCTGATTCGATATTAACACATTACTGGGACAGGGTCGTGGAAAAATTAAAAATTCCATTTTCAATTGCAAATATCAAGGTAACTATTCGAGCAAACTCTTAGGCGTAAAAAGCCTTTTGTTGGCCTCGGCTAGTAGAATGCACACCAGAAAAAGTTTTTGGAATCAGACGAAAGCGCTTGAATATTTTGTTCGACCGAGGTGTTGAACTCCTAGGCCCTGTAGCTCGGCCCTGTATACCATAGGGGCCCAAATTCACAACATAACTTGTTATAATACCTCTTCTACACTCATGTCAAGTTTTGCCGCAATCGGTTGTCTGTTTAAGAAAAGGCCGAATTATTTCCCTTTTTAATTCATTCCACTGTGAGCTGTTTTTGTTTCATTGTGAGCAAACGGCACCCATCTTGCGTATAGCACCGATTTTCTTCCGAATGGCCTTATTTTATTCATGACAGATTTACAATTAAATAAAAAAATATAAGTATTTTGAATTTCGATGTTTTTAAAAGGTTTTTATTAAAAAATTATTAAATATTTTTCAAAAAATGGGACAGATAAATGAGTAAGAAAGTTCAGTCGTTTAAGCAGAATTAGGAATCCCCTCACCTTCTCAAAAAATATTTGTAAATTTATTTATTTGTTATACCCTACACCACACTGTGGTACAGGGTATTATAAGTTTGTTTCACGGCAGATGTTTGTAACACCTGAAAATAACACAGCTAGACCCACCTTAAAGTATACCGATCGACTCAGAATCACTAGCTGAGTCGATTTAAGCATGTCCGTCCGTCCGTCCGTCCGTCTGTCCATGTAAAGTTGGTCGACTACAGGTCGCAATTTCACTCCGATCGTTCTGAAATTTTGCAGTTTAGAGTATTTCGCAGCTGTTAAGATCGCTATTGAATTTGGTTGAAATCGGTTTAGATTTAGATATATCTCCCATATATATCTTTCGTCCGATTTGGCCCTTTAGTCCTATAGAACCTGTATTTTACATCAAATCCTTTTGAAATTTAGAATGGTAGAGTTTCTTGATCCATGAACCAACATTGCCGAATTTGAAGAAAATCGGTTAAGATTTGGCTATAGCTCCCATATATATGTTTCGTCCGATTTGGCCCTTTAGTCCTATAGAAGCTGTATTTTACTTCCAATCGTTTTGAAATTTAGAATGGTAGAGTTTCTTGATCCACGAACCAACATTGCCGAATTTGGAGAAAATCGGTTAAGATTTAGCTATAGCTCCCATATATATGTTTCGTCCGATTTTGCTCTTTAGACCTGTAGAAGCTGTATTTTACATCCAATCCTTTTGAAATTTAGAATGGTAGAGTTTCTTGATCCATGAACCAACACTACCGAGTTTGAAGAAAATCGGTTAAGATTTAGCTATAGCTCCCATATATATGTTTCGTCCGATTTGGCCCTTTAGTCCTATAAAAGCTGTATTTTACATCCCATCGTTTTGAAATTTAGAATGGTAGAGTTTCTTGATCCATGAACCAACACTACCAAGTTTGAAGAAAATCGGTTAAGATTTAGCTATAGCTCCCATATATATGTTTCGTCCGATTTGGCCCTTTAGTCCTATAAAAGCTGTATTTTACATCCAATCGTTTTGAAATTTAGAATGGTAGAGTTTCTTGATCCATGAACCAACATTGCCGAATTTGAAGAAAATCCGTTAAGATTTAGCTATAGCTCCCATATATATGTTTTGTCCGATTTGGCCCTTTAGTTCTATAAAAGCTATATTTTACATCCAATCGTTTTGAAATTTAGAATGGTAGAGTTTGTTGATCCATGAACCAACACTACCGAGTTTGAAGAAAATCGGTTAAGATTTAGCTATAGCTCCCATATATATGTTTCGTCCGATTTTGCTCTTTAGACCTGTAGAAGCTGTATTTTACATCCAATCCTTTTGAAAGTTAGAATGGTAGAGTTTCTTGATCCATGAACCAACACTACCGAGTTTGAAGAAAATCGGTTAAGATTTAGCTATAGCTCCCATATATATGTTTCGTCCGATTTGGCCCTTTAGTCCTATAAAAGTTGTATTTTACATCCAATCGTTTTGAAATTTAGAATGGTAGAGTTTCTTGATCCATGAACCAACATTGCCGAATTTGAAGAAAATCGGTTAAGATTTAGCTATAGCTCCCATATATATGTTTCATCCGATTTGGCTCTTTAGATCCAATCGTTTTTATACCCAACACCACACTGTGATACAGGGTATGATTTAAGTATAAAATGTCCCAAAAGTAAATTTATGTAAACAATTTATACATGAATTACAAAATTTATATATCAGAGTTATTCAATATTTCGAGAGTGGTGTAGGGTATTATATAGTCGGCCCCGCCCGACTTTCTGCCTTTCCTTACTGGTTTTATTATGAATTTAAATTGCATTAATATTATCCATTTGTGTGGAAGTTTGAAATAGGGGCGCGCCAATGACGTCCATTTTTCACAGGACTGTAGGTACTATAAAAGCGTTACACTGTACCTCCCATTTGTGTGGGAGGTACAAATATGGGCGTGCCAATGACGCCCATTTTTAACTGCACTGTAGGTACTATAAAAGCAATACACTCTAGGAAATTTTAAGTATTTGTAGGAATTCTTAAAATTTCTGCGCAAAAGGCGAGTTCCAATGATGCCCATTTTTCACTGGACTGTATGTACTACATAAATGCATTACACTGTAAGAAATTTCAAATATTTCTATTCACTTGTATTAAGGTTATAAACTCATAACTTTTGGTGCATAATGGTCCATTTGTATGAGAGGTACCGAAAGGGGAGTGGCAACTTCACCCATTTTTCTCGAGCTGATAGCGACTAATAAACTAATACTATGTTTGGAATTTCAGAAGATTCGAATAAGTAGTATAGAAGTTAATAAAGAATCAATATTTCACTAAATTTCAACCCTTTGTGGGGGAGGTACTAGAAGAAGTGAACCAATATGGCCCATCGTCGAACATAGTCTGAAATGGAGTAAAATATTACCGCCTACCAAATTTGAAGTCAATTGGATACTTCTTTCGAGAGTTATCGGGCGCACCAGCCAGCAGACAGGCACGCAGACAGACAGACAAACAAACAGACGGATGGACGAACTGACATTGCTCAAATGACTTAAAATGATCCACATCGAATTTCCACCAAACATACTTGGGATCTTCGGTCACTCCTTCTACGTGTTACACTTTTGGCTCATAGCAAATGATATATACCCTCCTCCCTGTAAGGAGAGAGAATAACAAGTCCCATCCTACTTATAGACCACAAAATATATTTTTGGGATATGTTTTATTTTATTTAAATGATTGGGGAAAATCTATCGCCAACATTTTGGTCGAAATTTTCTAAATACAGCGCGTAATGGGATGGAAAAAAGGGCCCTTAGACCAAAACGTCCAAATACTTAAAATATCGATAATTTCGTTAATATTAAGTAAATTTCTTAATTCCAAGTAGAAAATTTACTTGATTCAAATATCTGTTCACATATCTTCAAATCGGCGACTGATGCCGAAGAATAGATACAACAAATGTTGAAATCTGATCAACTTTAATCACAACACCCTGTCTTCATTTCACGTAAATTGTGTCCTTTTTGTTGTTCAATGCAGCAGAATGTACGAACGGTGGAAGGGGGACGGACGTTCTTTCGTTCAGAAGCATAAAAACGCTCTTTGCAGGTGTACTATAATTAAACAGAACGGAGAGCGCAAAAAAACGCACAGAAAAAGTACCCTTTTTTTAATATCCAACATGAAAACAGAAGAGATGAACAAGAAAAAACACTACATAAAAATGTTAAATTTTTTATGTTTCTTCTCTGTTTTTTTTTTTGCATTTTAAGCTGTTGTTGTTTTTTGGTTTGTTATTATCGTATACATATATATATATATACATACGTACAAGTATGTATTTATGTATAGGGGAATATACTATATAATAATGTCATCGCTTGCAGGTCCTTCACATACAAAACAAGGACTCTGTGTTGATGGAGGAAGAAGAACGGCACAGGAGAATTAAAAATAAAAACGCTTTCAAGCGAAAAAAAAACAGTGCAAAAAATAATAATATAGTCGAACAAAAAGCTGCGAACGGGCGTTGCAAAGAAATGAAACATTAAAATAAATTCAAAATAAAATAATTTACAGCGTATAAAAAAGAGAAAAATATTACATAGTACAAAAGCAGCAACATCGTTAAACTTGGCTTGGCAAGAGCGGAAAAAAGTACGGACACACCAAAAAAAAAACACATACAAATTGTCCCTTTTGTCAGGACTTCTTCTCATCCTTATCCTCATCCGTATCCTTATCCGCTGGAATTGCTTGTCGTTGCTTCTGCTGCTACTCCTGTTCCTGAGTGGGGAGTTGCAACAGGAGCTTGTTGAGCGAGGACGAAACGTTTTTTTCGCGGACTATAAACAGAAATTGGGGGGATGGTTGTAAGGGGGTGAATGTTAAATTTGTATGGAGGCAGCAGTAGCAGCACTTATTTTTTTAATAATGCGGCATTTTTTAAATCCTTTTTCTTTCTCTCTCTTTGCCATTTTTGCTACGCTTGGTTCTTAATTTAAAAAAAATTTCAATGTTTTTTTCGAATTCACGGGAATTAAAATTGAACAAGTGGAAGTTAACATAAATAACTTGTGTTCGAGCGGGTGTTTGTGTGTGCGTTTAAATTTGAATTTGTATGAGACATTCCCTGGGGAGGACGCACATTTTTCCAGAACTAGGGAAAATCAAATAAATGAATTCCTTGAATCGAAATTGGCAATGAAATTAATTTTACGGAGTAAATCGAAGTAATAAGAATCAGAAGAAATGACAAAATCCCAAGAAAAGTGGAATGTTAACATAAAATATATAAATTCCCTGCAATATACACAGACAGAAATACAACAAAGAAAGGCTAAAGACAGACGGAGCCGACTATATGAACCCTACACAATCTCTATGTGTGTAGACTTATTAAGTAAGTTTAACCTTTTTATACCCTCCACCATAGGATGGGGGGTATATTCATTTTGTCACTCCGTTTGTAACATTGTTTGCTGGGTAAACAACGAAGGTAGTAAATTCAAACACATTTTTAGTATAGAAGGCTTCGAAATAGATGTTCCATGTCAAAGAACAAAATAAAGGAAACACTTTAAGAAGTATTTCCATCTAAACGTCCAATTCCCCCTCTCATCACCTTGCCCCGGAAAAACTCCCCCAAAAATAATGATATATCAAACGTCATATAAATCGATGAATTTTTTGGGTAATGTATTCGACACAAATATTCCTTTGTATAAAATTAATGTAGGTCCACGCAATACTCTGTAATGGCAATACCCAGTGGTTTTTTAAAGATATCGTATTTATTCACAAAGTTTGCTGGGTAAAGTTAGTAAGTTCAGGAACAATTTTAGTATAGAAAGCTTGGGAATAGAAGTTCCAAGTCAAAGAAGAAAAGAAAGGAGACACTTCAAGTAGTACTTCTCCTAAAACACCAGACCTGACCCCCTTTAAACCCCTTGCCTCTGAAAATCCCCCTCCAAAAATAATGATCAAAAGTTGTGGAAATCGATGCATTTTTTGGGTGATGTATTCGACAAAAAGATTCCTTGTAAAAAATCATTATACAATACACTTTTAAGGCAACCCAATGGTTTTTTAAATATATCGTATTTATAGGATATCTTTAAACTATTGAGAACAAAGGTACATTTGAAGACGATTGCGATATATTTAAACAAGTAAAAGCGTTATGTTCGGCGATGCCGAATCTTATATACCCTCCACCATGGATAGCATGTGACCTCACAAAATAAGTCAAACATAAAGAAAATAATACCGAAAACACACAAAAAATATAGTACACAAAATATATAGATGAGAACAGTAGGAATCACAACAAGTTAGATGCTATATATGGACCGATATCGTCCATTACAACAGATGGACGGACGGACGGACATGGCTAAATCCTCTTAGAATTTTAAGACGATTAAGAGTATATATACTTTATGGGGTCTCAGATCAATATTTAGAGGTGTTACAAACGGAGTGACAAAATGAATATACCCCCCATCCTATGGTGGACGGCTAATGCCATTCGAATTAGGGGGTCAAAATTATGCGGAGTACGTTGTTTTCATCGAGGATACATCTTTGTGCACACACAGTGTTATTGTATTGAAATAACCTCTAAAAATCAGTTTCTTCTTCAATAAAATTGGCAGTACTGAGTAAATTGTTGGAATATATGAAATGACACTACACCATTTTCAACTGTAATTCGGAAAAAATCAATTCAATTTCGAATAAGATCAATTGAAATTTGAAGATTCCATTTGATATTCGAAAAACATTAATTGAAATTCGAAATGCATCAATTGAAATTCGAAATTCATCAATTGAAATTCGAAACACATCAATTGAACTTCGAAACACTTCAATTGTAATTCGAAAAACATCAATTGAAATTCGAAACACATCAATTGAAATTCGAAACACATCAATTGAAATTCGAAAAACATTAATTGAAATTCGAAATACATCAATTTAAATTAGAAATACAGTATAACCTCTCTTATCCGGTCAGATATAGTTTCGACCTTTTTCCGGATTACTGAATTGTCCGGACTACAGTACAAAACTCGAAAGTGGCCATATTTTCTTATTTTATTAAGAAAAGCGTATCTTAGGTAGATAAAGAGATAGATAGATAAAAGATAGATAATAAATACAATTGAAATTTGTAAACATGTCTTTGTCGAGTTTTTCAGATCTGTTTTTAAATTCTTTTAGAAATATTCGGGTATGTTCTGGCACTCACTTGGAGCATCTCACGTGAAATTTCTTAAGAAAGAGTTCTTCTAAAAGTCGCTATCACGCCTGAAAACCGTATGGCATGGAAGGCAAATCACATGTTAGTCATTATTTAAGCAGAAGTTAGGCAGCCAATATTTTCTGCAGTTGCCAGGCACCTCGCTATTCGTCCTGTGAAGTATAGGTGAGAAGTGAGATGAATGTGAAGTGAGTTCCAGAACAGGGGTGATTATTACTCTCTCAGCCTATAAAGCACTTGAAAAGGGTTCGGCTGCTTATTTGTCTACAAAAATAGTGAATTTCCTCAAGACTACAATGGGAGTCTATGCTCTCTTCAATATTTTCATTTGACATAACTGACGGAACTATTACTTCATCAGTGGTGAACAAGTAAACAATGATTTTTATGGTCCAATTTTCTTACTGTAGAATCCTCCGTATTGATTTCATTTATCAGAAATTTCTTCAACCTTCAAAGACGGAAGTCAATATCCAACATTTTTGGTAGTCTTATATACAAAAGGATGTTACAATTTTGTAAACGCTCATGGATTTTCATGCGTTCCTTATTAAAAGGTGAGGCAACGTATGAGATCCAGGCTCGTTACCATGAAGGTAAATATATCTGCTGACATTTTTCTGCCTGGAGCTAAATCAAAAATAAAACAGCAGATTTATCACCTTATAATTTTTCTCCTCATATTTCCAAGCACCAATTTCATTACAAATTTTGGCCTTTAGCAACCACCGGTTACTTTCAAAAAAAGAATGTCATTTCCCAGAACAACTACATGTTTTTGTTTTTAGACTAAAGGTATAATAACGTTTAAAAACTTAAAAACAAACACAAAAACATATTGATGTCCGGACTACAGAGGTTAATTTTCGAAACTGTCCGAATCATTGAGCTGTCCGGATTACTGGATAGTCCGGACGGCGCAGTGAAATAACCCCCAAGTGAAATAACACCCAAGCCGAAAATGAAATAACAACCAAAAAAAAAATTGCAAATTGGGTTTGGGTGAAATTTCATTAACTTTGGGTTTCATTTCATTTTTTCAAGTTTTTTTAAATTTTTGTTACTAAGACCAAAATGAAATAAAACCCAAAATAAAATGAATTTGGGATTTATTTCATTCACTTTGGGTTTTGGGGATTTTTTCATTGTTTGGGATTTATTTAATTTTCATCGAAATCAAATTTTTTTGGGCCGTATTTCATTTTATTTGGGGATTATTTCATTGACATTCAAAATGAAATTTAGGAAAGTTTTTAATAATAAAATTGTTAGATATCGCTTCCTTGTCGTTAGGCGGTTTGGAAATGGTAAGTAAAATAAGATTTACTATTTCTTCATGTCAGAACATTTTTTGGAAATATGTTGGAAGAGAAAACACGAATAGGAATTAATGGAGACGAAAAGTAGGTAAAAAATCGCCGCGATTTTTTTACCTATTTTTCGTCTGCATTACTATTTCTTCATGTTCAAAAACTGTTGGAAGAGAACTGAAATTCATATGTTAAATAGTTTGGAAGAGAATTCTCTTCCAAAAGTTTTCATGAATTCTCATGTATTATATTCCAGAAGTTTTCAAACGTCAAGAAATAGTAATGCATTACAAAAAATAGTTCAGAAACATTTTTTTTAATTTTTCGTCAGGATTACTATATTCTTATGTCTTCTGTTCCAACATTCAGTTGCAAAGCATAAAAACCATTGCAAAGCAGTTGAAACGTTGTTTCTACGTCCATTAATAAATATCAATTTGCAATTTGCAGGTATTCCCATTAGTTTTTATTCTAATTTGTTTCGTCGGCCTATTGGGGATTCCATACAAGCGTTTCTGTAAATACTACAAACAGTTTTTGGGAAAAATTATGTATATTGCACAAAAAAATATTTGTCTAGACGAATAAATTTAATTTGGAGTTTATTTCATTTGTTTGGGGGTTTTTTCATTGGGGGTTATTTCACTTTTTTTGGGGAATTATTTTTTTTTAATTTAACTAAAATTTTTTGGGTTTTGTTTCATTTATTATTTGGCTATTTTTTTATTTAATTTGGATTTTATTTCACATTTAATCTTTGGGCGTTATTTCATTTCATTTGGGTCATATTTCATTGGGGGTTATTTCATTTTCGGCTTGGGTGTTATTTCACTTGGGGGTTATTTCGTGGCGCCAGTCCGGACTATCGAGTGTCCGTATTAGAGAGGTTATACTGTACATCAATTTAAATTCGAATTTTTCCATTTGAAATTCGTAATACACCAATTGAAATTCGGAAAACACCAATTGATATTCGAAATACATCAACTGAAATTCGAAAATGGAAACAAATCTGTACATTGGATTAGGTAGAATTTATTTAAATATTTTTTGCTGACTAAATATTAACATATAATGTGACGAACAGGAAACATATACGTATATGATCTTATCTTTCATGAATATTTATTTAAAATTAGTTGAAAGTTATAAAACAAAACATATGTATTTAAATATTTCAATATTAAAGGTTTAAAATAGAAACATTTTATCACATAAATGCTACCCCATTAGGGTGTCCAAAAAACCGGTTATTTCGAAAAAGCTGTTTCCGGTTTAACCGAAATATTACTTTTTTTAAAACCCGGTTTTCGGTTATTATTTTTTGTCGAAACCGGTTTTTAGGCCGGTTTTTAAATAATATACGAAAGTGATTAAAATGTCATTAAATATTTATTGTAAAACAAAAAACAACTAACAATCATTTGTAGTAAAAAATAGTAAACAAAAATAGATTATTATTTCGTTTATTACAGGTTTAATTTTTTAGTAAATAGAAAGTATATATTATAATTCTGAAATTACCTAAAAAAAATAATAAATTATTTAGAATGTTTTTTTATGATAATATCTTAAAAATATAATACAAATAAATGATTATTATAAACGATTTTTCTTTTAATTTTTTATGTAACTTAACGTTGAAAAAGCTCACAAACGATGATGTAGTCAATATTAGTCCGATTGTCATTAAAGCATTGTATAAGGAACACAGCTTCCCCGTTTTCTTCTTAAACTTTTCAAAAAAGTCATCAAAAAATGTTGCTTGCCTTTCGTTTTTCGATTCGGTATGTGACATAAATCCAAAATTAAATTATTTGACTCATCAATATAACATATCGAATCAGAGGTATCTGGCAGTTCTGTCGGGATTTAACATCGCTAAAAAGTCGAAGCTATTTGTCTCTCCGTTCTTGAACGTGTTCTGTGCTTCATGGACGACTTATTGAATGCTTTGATGTACTTCCTGACTTTATTTACTACATCATGAATATCAGGAATAAAGCCAAAATCATTTTCAAGATTAGTGAATTCATATTCACTTTCAGAATATTCAGAATTATCCACCTCATCGTTGTTATTTGTTGCATCTTGTATAAATGGTATCCACAACAAGTAGAAAAATAGAAAAATCAATACTTTAATATTTGTTTTAAACAATAAATAAAAAAGCCGGTTAACCGACATGAAAAAACCGGCTTTCTCGGTTAACCGAAAATGAAATTTTTTAAGAAACCGGTTACGGGTTTGGGTTACAAAACCGGTTAACCGGATAACCGGTCCCGGTTTTGGACACCCTATACCCCATCCAATATACAACATTGATTTTGTTTACATTTTTTGAATCTCAAATGTTGAGTTTCGAATTTCAATTGATGTTATTCGAATTTCAATTGTTGTATTACGAATTTCAAATGGAAAAATTCGAATTTCAATTGACGTATTTCGAATTTCAATTGATATTTTTCGAATTTCAAATGATGTGTTTCGAATTTCAATTGATGTGTTTCGAATTTAAATTGATGTTTTTCGAATTTCAGTTGATGTTTTTCGAATTTCAATTGATGTGTTTTGAATAACAAGTGATGTTTTTCGAATTTCAATTGGAATTTCAATTGACATTTTTCGAATTTCAAATGGAATATTCCAATTCCAAGTGATGTTTTTCGAATATTAAATGGAATCTTCGAATTTCAATTGATTTTTTTCGAATTACAATTGAAAATGTTTCCACAAAAATCGAAAACAAATTTGTCTGGGCGTTAATGGGTTAAAGAACTTATTTATATAAAATACCTGTACTAATGGTAAATAATGTTTTCCTCGCAAAAGTTCATATACCTGAAACGAAACAGAAGATAATATACATTATAATAAAGAAATTTTTACTAATTGTAAAGAGGATACAAATAACACGGAAAATATTACATTATACAATATAATTATAGTAAAAATTATGCAATTTCCATTTTTGAATTAAAAATTGATGCACTTATTTTGTAAATTTATTTGAATATTAACAAGTAAAAGCGTTAGGTTCGGCCATGTCGAATCGTATATACCCTCCACCATGGATTGCATGCAATTCTATTATTGGAAAAATCTTTGGATATGGAGCAAATCATGAAACGATCTTTTTTGTTTAAGCAAATTATTAAAAAACCAGTAAGGAAAGGCAGAAAGTCGGACGGGGCCGACTATATAATACCCTACACTTCCCTAACAATGCGATAAGGGTCATTGCCATAATAATGTGGAATAATTGGTAAATGGGTAGAAACATAGAATCTAATTCTGAAACGATAATCGCTAAATTAAGCAATATTCGTTCCTAAATTGAGAAACATCTTTCTGGAAAATTTTAATGATCGGAAGTAAAATACAACTTCTATAGCGGTTTGATACCAAATCAGGAGGAACAATCAATATAAATCTGAACCGATCTTCCCTGAATACTCATTCATGTAAAAAGACCTCTTTCTGTCGAATTTCGTACTGATCGCATATAAAATACAGTCTCTACAGCGCCTACATGTCAAATCGGGGGTAACGTATATATGGGGGCTATATCTAAATCTGAACCGATTTCTTCAAAATTTAACAGTGTTCATTCATATAATAAGAAACCTCTTTCTGCCGAATTTCATACTGATCGGATATAAAATAACATTTTTACAGCGCTTACAAGTCAAATCGGGGGTAACGTATATATGGGGGCTATATCTAAATCTGAACCGATTTTCTCCAAATTTAGCAGTATTCCTTTATGTAATAAGAAACCTCTTTCTGCCAAATTTTGCACTGATCGGATATAAAATACAGTTTTTACAGCGCTTACATGTCAAATCGGGGGTAACATATATATGGGGGCTATATCTGAATCTGAACCGATTTTCTCCGAATTTAGCAGTATTCCTTCATGTAATAAGAAACCTCTCTTTGCCGAATTTCGCACTGATCGGATATAAAATAACATTTTTACAGCGCTTATATGTCAAATCGGGGGTAATGTATATATGGGGGCTATATCTAAATCTGAACCGATTTCTTCCAAATTTAACAGAGTTCATTCATGTAATAAGAAACCTTTTCCTGCCGAATTTCATACTGATCGGGTATAAAATAAAGTTTTTACAGCGCTTACATGTCAAATCGGGGCTAACATATATATGGGGGCTATATCTAAATCTGAACCGATTTTAACCAAATTCAATAGGGATCGTCCTTGGGCCAAAAATAAGATATGTGTAAAGTTTCGTCGAGATCGGACCATAATTGCGACCTGTACTTTGATTACAAGAACACATGCACAGACGGACAGACAGACAGACAGACGGACATAGCTAAATCGACTCAGAAAGTGATTCTAAGTCGATCGGTATAATAAACGATGGGTCTATTTCTTCTCCTTTTAGGTGTTACAAACAAATGCACAAAGTTATAATACCCTGTACCACAGTGTGGTGTAGGGTATAAAAAATGAACGCTGAAAAATGTGGTATTTATGACTTAAATTAACATATTTGAGAACTAGAACGGGGACTACAACAAAATAAAATTTGTTTTTTAGAAGTTTTTTTTTGTTAATGATCGGTTTAATTTTAATTTTTATTAGATTTATTGAATGTTTTCACATTCGAATTGTTCAACTTTTTCGATTAACTCTTCCTTTCGAAAGAGAGGTTTTTTTGTGGTGTATTTGAAAAGATAAGACACTGCGCTTTGGAAGCCATGTAAATACCTACTCTTATACGTACTTCAATCCTGTGCGGGGATTCATCAGAGGGACTTATACATGACAAAGTGCCCAACCTACAAAGAAATTTGCATATGGGAATTATATACCTACGAAGAAAGACTTAAATTCACCATTTGTATAATTTTTATTGTGATGAATTCTGGCCAAAATAGAATACAAACTGCAAAGTTTCAGCTACATTTCTTAGGAAATGTGGTGGATATGGCTTAAATAAGCATTTTTGGGAGCGACATCTGTAGGTGGACTATAACAAAATATGAATTTAAAAAATTTTTACTGCGATGAATTCTCGTCTTAATTAAACACAAACTGCAAAGATTCAGTCAAAATGCTTATAAAATGTGGTATTTATGGCTTATATACGTATATTTTGGAGCGACATCTATTAGGTGACTATAACAAAATATGAACCGATTTGTATAATTTTTGCTGTGATGAATTCTTGTCAAAATAGAATACAAAATTCAAAGTTTCTGCTTAATTGCATTGAAAATGTGGTAGCTTTGGCCCAAAAACCGTATTTTGGAGCGACCTCTATAGGGGAGCTATATCAAAACATTGACCGATATGACTGTAGCGTGATTACAACAGACGGACAGACGGACGCGGCTAAATCGTCTTAGAATTTTACGACGATTAAAAATATTTAGAGATGTGAGTGCTATACCCTCCATCCTATGGTGGAGGGTATACAAATTAACATTTTCACAATCTCTGTTTAGCAGGGAATGGCTCATATGCATGTATGACAGGAGTGTATTTTTTTAAGCTGTAAAAATAAAAATTAATATTAAAACTGAGAGGGCACGGTTCCTGGGATGTTGGGGATCGTTTGTTGGCTGGATGGTTCGCTGGTGTTCCTGTTTGGGTGGTTTGTTGGGGATGAGATGAGTTCTTGTGCTTTTTTTTGGGTGGCATTCTTTCT
Source organism: Eudasyphora cyanicolor (assembly GCA_963930755.1). Classification (NCBI taxonomy): domain Eukaryota; kingdom Metazoa; phylum Arthropoda; class Insecta; order Diptera; family Muscidae; genus Eudasyphora; species Eudasyphora cyanicolor. Next base: position 51,227,453 of record OZ005736.1, on the reverse strand, counting down.
TTAGGTCGTTAGCCATTGTGTACTATATACTTTTGTACATTTATGAAATGAATATATACGTACATACGAGTATAACCGTTATATACAACATGGAAATACATACGTACGTAGATATGTACCTAGCAGGTAAATACATACATATGTAGGTATGTATATATTTGTTTTTTATGAGGAATTTTTATTTTGTATTATTTTTGTTTCTCTTTTGCCTTTAGGTTTTATTTTTTAAATTAAATGTAAAAAAGGTATGTATTAAATTTCTTTCATAAAAAATTACAGAAAAATTTACATATTTTAAAAAAGGGGATTAAATTTGAATTTTTTATATAGAAATTTATCAAACTAAAATTAGAAGACTGTTATAATAAATCTAATTAACAATTTTGTTATTTGATGACATAGCTTGAAATAATAAGAATTTTTAGAATTAACTACGAATGTTTTAATTCTTAGATATAGATGCTGAAATGTCTATTGGCAAAGTTCAGAGCAAAAGGGACGTTTTGCGCTTTCTATGGCAACAATAAGTCAAATCGGTTGGGATCTTTGTATGGGGACGATATCAACAATTTGGGCTAATGAGGTCTACTTTTCATCCGAATAGTTCTAAGTAAAACAAAATGCAAATTATCAAATTTCAACTCATTTGGTTTATACTTGTTGTTTCTACTTGAGTTGGGTAGTTCGTGAACGAACTAGTTCAATTGAAAGGGTCCCTGTACTAAACGGTACGAACTAGTTTGCATAAATCATTCATATAAGCTCAGTAGTTCACCAATCTTTGTCAACAATACAAAAACAAGTAAGAAATTTCAGTCGGGTAAAACACAGCGTATAAACCATTAGAGGCGCAGCCACGGTCAACATTTACATGAAATCATCTTTAAACTCGAATTACAGGGTGGCTGATATGTATTGCAACCAACTTCAGGTTGCTATCATTTCTAAACCGGTAGTCTGATAGCTGACAGATTTATTTTAGTGACAGTTCATTTTATTGTTTACAAGCTTACAAAAGCATTTTGATCTATTGCATTCAGAAAAAAAGTTATTCGTGATGGAATTCAAGCGTGATAGTGTGATTGCTTTATTTGGGTGGAAAAACACAAGGGGCTATCGTTAAAGCCCTCCAGCAATTAAATATGAATAAATCTTTTGTTTCTCGTACCATTGCTCGTTACCGTGATACTGGCAGTGTTGCATCGCTTCCAAAAAGTGGACGAAAAAAAACGGTAACAACAACAGAAATGATCCGAAAAGTGAAGGCCAGATTTGATCGAAATCCACGCCGCAGTGGTAGAAAAATTGCTCATGAGCTGAACATATCGCGAGAACGGATACAACACATATTAAAAAATGAGCTTGGACTAAAGCCATTGAAGTTCCAAAAAGTGCAAGAGCTCACCGATGCACAAAAAAAAGTTAGACTGGAAAGAGCCAAGGAGTTGCTTCGCTTGCACGAAAGTGGCCAGTTACCGAATTTGTTTTTCTCCGATGAGAAACCATTCTAAATTGAGCAGTTTGTGAACAAACAAAATGATCGGGTTTACTTGCCAAAGAGGTCAAGCGCCGCCGATGGTAATGGTGTGGGCCGCCGTAACGGCCGATGGTCTCTCCCCGCTCGTATTCATCGATCATGGGGTCAAAATAAATGCCGAATATTATCGGGAAAATGTCCTAAAGACAGTATTGAAGCCCTGGGCAGCCAAAAATTTCGGCCGCAGACCATGGACATTCCAACAGGACTCAGCACCATCGCACTCAGCACGCGTCAACCAAGAATGGCCTAAAAAGGAGGTTCCTCGCTTCATTTCTACCGCACAATGGCCACCAAGATCTCCGGATCTCAATCCGTTGGACTTTTGCGCCTGGGGCATTTTAGAGAGTAAGGTTCGCACTAAAAAATACCAAAGTATCGATCATCTCAAGACGGCGCTTCGCCGGGAATGGGCCAAAATATCACAGAGCCACTTTCGTGCACCGTGTGATGGCTTTGTCGGCCGTTTGAAGGCCATAATTCATGCCAAAGGTGGCCAATTCGAACAAATCTAAACTGTTTCTAAAATGTTATGTTATTTGCGACATTTTTTGCTTTTGAACAATAAAATTTAAAAAAAAAAAATATAGCGCATTACTTTGTTGCATTACATATCAGCCACCCTGTATATAGACCATTCTATCGACTCAAATAAAGATTTCACACATTTCTCTTAATTTCACACATTTTTAAAGCAATTTCGCAGAAACTTTGCAGTTTGTATTCTGTTTTGACAAGAATTCATCACAGCAAACATTTTACAAATCGGATCATATTTTGTTACAGTCACCCTATAGAGGTCGCTCCAAAATATACGTATTTAAGCCATAAATACCATATTTTCTAAGCATTTTAACTGAATTTAATTAAGACAAGAATTCATTGCAGTAAAAATTTTTTAAATCAGTTGATATTTTGTTGTAATCCACCTATAGATGTCGCTCCCAAAAAGGCTCATTTAAGCACACATTTTCTAAGAAATTTAGCTGAAACTTTGTACTCTATTGTGGCAAAAATTCATCTCAATAAATTTGATACAAATAAAATTTTACTTTGTTGTAGTCCCCGTGTAGCTCTCAAAAAAGCTATTTCAAGCTATAAACACCACATTTTTCAGGTGAAAAGTTTGGCTAAAAAATGTGCGGCCTAAAAATTGCAGAGTTCGTTTTTTAAATAATTGACTTAAACAAAAAGGATTGTTTCATGATTTGCTCCATATCCAAAGATTTGTCCAGTAATAAAATTGAATGGAATCCATGGTGGAGGGTATATAGGATTCGGCATGTTCGAACTTAACGCTTTTACTTGTTTTAAAATCAAATCCGAAAGCTGTAAAAAATAACCCTTTATAACACTAAAATACAGCATAAATTTTTTTCGCAAATAATTACAAAACCAATATAACTTCAAATGGCCATAACTTTTTAATTACACAGTACAGCTCATGATTATACCCTACACCACACTGTGGTACAGGGTATTATAAGTTTGTTTCACGGCAGATGTTTGTAACACCTAGAAATAACACAGCTAGACCCACCTTAAAGTGTACAGATCGACTCACTCAGAATCACTAGCTGAGTCGATTTAACGATGTCTGTCCGTCCGTCCGTCCGTCTGTCCATGTAAAGTTGTTCTTCGACTACAGGTCGCAATTTCACTCCGATCGTTCTGAAATTTTGCGGTTTAGAGTATTTCGCGCCTGTTAAGATCGCTATTGAATTTGGTTGAAATCGGTTCAGATTTAGATATAGCTCCCATATATATCTTTCGTCCGATTTGGCCCTTTAGTCCTATAGAAGCTGTATTTTACATCCAATCGTTTTGAAATTTAGAATGGTAGAGTTTCTTGATCCATGAACCAACATTGCCGAATTTGAAGAAAATCGGTTTAGATTTAGCTATAGCTCCCATATATATGTTTCGTCCGATTTGGCCCTTTAGTTCTATAAAAGCTGTATTTTACATCCAATCGTTTTGAAATTTAGAATAGTAGAGTTTATTGATCCATGAACCAACACTACCGAATTTGAAGAAAATCGGTTAAGATTTAGCTATAGCTCCCATATACATGTTTCGTCCGATTTGGCCCTTTAGTCCTGTAGAAGCTGTATTTTACATCCAATCATTTTGAAATTTAGAATGGTAGAGTTTCTTGATCCATTAACCAACACTGCCAAATTTGAAGAAAATCAATTAAGATTTAGCTATAGCTCCCATATATATGTTTCGTCCGATTTGGCCCTTTAGTTCTATAAAAGCTGTATTTTACATTCAATCGTTTTGAAATTTAGAATGGTAGAGTTTCTTGATCCATGAACCAACACTACCGAATTTGAAGAAAATCGGTAAAGATTTAGCTATAGCTCCCATATATATGTTTCATCCGATTTGGTTCTTTAGATCCAATCGTTTTTATACCCTACACCACACTGTGGTACAGGGTATTATTTAAGTATAAAATGTCCCAAAAGTAAATTTATGTAAACAATTTATACATGAATTACAAAATTTATATATCAGAGTTATTCAATATTACGAGAGTGGTGTAGGGTATTATATAGTCGGCACCAACCGACTTTAGCTTTCCTTACTGGTTTTTTTTCTATATTTTTTCTCGGTATACCGTACAAAATATCTCGTTTTTTGCTGAAGCAAAGTTGTAGATATTGGATGAAAATGTTCATCCAGTGTCTTAAAAATCACAGAAATGACCTTTTTAACCTTTTGTTCCCCATTTTTTCACCTTATTTGCTCAATAACTGGATTACAATCGCTGTTTTTTTCTTTATAAACTTTATTTTTACAAAAAATTTTACTTCTACTAAACTTCTGTTTCTACGTGGAAGTTGTATTTTCAACACTTGTAGCCCTCATAATTTCATTTGATTTCGAAACATAGGGTCCAAATACTAAAGACACTTTCCAGGAAAACCGAATTTTATAAAAAAAAGATACCATAAAATAATTTTCAATATTTTTTCCTGTTTAGGACGCTATAGTTCTACCAGAAAATGTCATGCACAACCCTTCGGGAAAAATGTTGTACACTGGTGTTATTATGTGTAAACACCCCTTTGTTCTGGGATTTGTTTGAAATGCGTTATTGTTCAATTTCTACACAACGTTCAAATAGTTCATATTGAGGATAGTCTCCTTTTCATTAATAACCTCCCAAATATTTAAGCACCATTTACAAAAACGTATCCGATTCGACGATACATGCTGAATTCCTCAACCGAATGGACATTCGTCATTGGTATTTTTACTTACATATTAAATAAAATTCAACATTCAAAAAAAAAAGAAATACATTTTATTTGTAAGCATTAAAATATCCTTCTTGCATTTGCTTGTGATGGCAGATTAATTTTGTTCTCCCTGGTGTATAACTACACGCAAAGAAAAAATTCGTTTCTGCGAAGCGAAATATTAGACAACTACGATTCTCGTTTACAACGACTGAAATTTCTTTTGGTCAGAATATGTTTCTGTCACAACAAACGAAATTTCAGTTCCGGCAAACGAGAATTGTAAATTAATATTTCGTTTCGCAGAAACGATTTTTTTCTTTGCGTGTATGGTTTTTTGGAATAACAGCACATCTCAAAATATCAAAAAGTACAGGAGAGCCAAGTAATTGTCAAAGATTCTTCTATCATAATAAAAAATATTAAGATAATTCTCTCAAAATGTTTGTTTTATTTACAATTAGCATCGTGCGTTTAATATAGACCAGCCATAAAATACCGAAATCGAAAATTTAGGTTATTACAGAAAACCACAGATATATTCCTCAATTAACAACAACAATCCTACAGCGAATGTCCTTTTAAAGGAAAAATCAACAGGAAAAAAATTACAAATATTTTCCCTACAGTTTGAAATTCTTCTTTAACATTTATGTAAAGATTTTTCAGTTCGTCAGTCAATCAGTGTGTCCCTTCGATAGTCTGTCTGTCCGTCAAGCCGGGCCTTCAGCTGATATCTCCCATTCATTCTTTCCATTTTCTTCACTCACACATTTTCAACGTTTATGGTATTTTTGAAAAGTTGCCAAAGCTGCAACAAAAATGTTGAAAATAATATCTATTTAAAAAAGGACCCCGAATAAAAAGAAATAATTCCAAAAAATCAAAAATAAGAAGCAGAGAAATATTTCAACTTTGCCAAAATGAAAGAGGGGAATATATAAAAAAGGAAACAGGAAAAAAAACGAAAATATTTTCTCAAACAATAAAAAGGCATGTCCCTTTTTTAACCTAAAAACAGACAAACGCTTACACACACACATACATACACGCACACAACAACACAAACTCATATACAAAGACTTCCACTGAGGATTTGAGACAGAGGAGGAGTAGGTTGTTATCCTCTCACAAAGGCTAACCACCCACAAGATTTAGCCCAATTTTGTTCTTGCAGTTATTGTTGTTTTTTTTCATTCATTCAAAAAAACTGTGAAAATGTTTGACGGAGAGATGCTTGGTATGGGATAAAGCAGAGGGGCGGAGGAGCGAGGAGTGTTTTTTAACACAAATAACTAATTTTTTTACATCCCTTTTTAAAAATATAAAAAAACATAAAATATATCTATGTGGGGTTTGAATAAATGTAGCTAACTTAGCGTTTTTGGCGGTTTCAGTCGTATTTTAATACAATAAATACTTCTTAATTTTGCGTAGAAATTTCTATCAAAAAAAATATATAAGTTATAAATGTTGAAATTACACAGACCTAGTTTGTGTAATTATGGGTAGATATCATAATGGCCCTATATAATGGGATTTCCGATGACATATTGTTGAACCGATGCGAAGTATTAGTTTACAAAATTTTTGTCGAAAGTCTGTGCATAACATGTTCTGGTGTAAAATGACGTCCTAAACACGATAAAGTATTAAAAAAATAAATAACAGTAAAAGTAAAAAAAAAACAAAGTTTATTAAAATTTTATTTTTAAAATTTAATTTATTTTATTATTTTTTAATTCCAATTTTCGTAACTTTAGTATTTGGAATATTTTTTTTGTCATATAAGCTCGATAAGCCATTTGATATAAAGGAAATTATGAGGGCTACAAATGTTGAAAATATCACGTTCATGTAGAAACAGAAGTTTAGTAACTGTCTTCAAAACATTAAAAAATAAGATTTTTTTTTAAAAAAAATCGTTTTTTGCTGGCCCTTAAAAACCAAAAGAAGTAGAAAAAATTTATTTTGAAAGCTAAATAAGTAACAGCGTTATGTACGGACAAGCCGAATCTTATATACCATGGATTGCATTTAATTCTATTACTGGAAAAATCTTTGGATATGGAGCAAATAATGGAACGATCCTTTCTGTTTAAGCAAATTATTAAATAATCGAACGCTACAATTTTTAGCCAACTTTTAGGCCTCAAATTCTTTAGCCAAACTCTTCAGCTGAAAAATGTGGTATTTATTGCTTCAATAAGCATATTTGAGAGTAACCTCTACACTGCTTAGAAAATTTGGTGTTTATGGCTTAAACATGCTTTTTTGGGAGCGCATTTATAGGTGGACAATAGGTAACAAAATATTAACTGCACTGACAAAAAAGTGTACTGAAAATCATTTAAATTTTCTTAACTTCTAAGATTTTTTCTTTGATTTGGCTCCAAAGACAAAGACTATTAAAATAAGTACATCTTGTAGTACAATTAAAGACATAAATCATCTTTAGATCAGGACATCAACCGTCTTTGAAAAAATTACGCCTTATACTTCGATGAAAGATTTCACATTTTTAAATCTATTACGCCTTGTGCTTACATCAAATACATAAAATTACTTTAGATTAAGTACATTCTGTAACTAAACTAAGCACATGCTGTACTTTCCACAAGTGTAAAATATGTTTCGTAAAATATTTTTTTATTTAATTATTTGTCTAAACGTTCGTGATAAATTTTGTTTTTTGCTTCTTTATTAAATGTTTATTTTTTAAACAATTGATTTCGATAAACAGTTTGTTCAGTAGCAACCCCTACATACCTGACGATACCCGTAGCAATTGTGTTTAGTCTGGTTTTCTTTATATTAGAGGGAATACTTATTCTAATGGATAAATAAATGATAGTTGGCAAAATTTTTCCTAAAAAAATCGTTCTCTTCGTATGAGCTGCGGTGGCAAAAATATTACTTGACGTGGATATTTTTGAGTTGAAATACCAGAAGTGAGGAATTCTTTTTATTCGTTTGGGAGAAGCTAGGCCTCTTAGAGCTGGTGTTTTAAATCTGAACCTTACTGAATGATTGGTATTGATTTTTTTGCCATACATTTTTGTAGAAAAGTTTGAATTCTGTAAAATTATAGACTTCTTATGCAGGAGAAAATCCTAGTTACAAATCAATAACGATTCAAAGACCAAAATAAAACAAACGAAAATACAATATGTGATGTTTTATTCATAATATAATATGATATAATAACATATGTCAGAAAATATCAAAATATACGTTTAATGATATTTTCTTGCAGTGACATATTTCCGTTAACATTAATTTTTTGGAAATTAATATTTACGGAAACATTTTTTGGCTTCTACTGAAATTTTTTAAATTTTGAGTTTTTACCCTTTTGTGGAACTGTTATATGTAAATATTTCTTACTCATAAATTAAGACTTGTTCACATTAACATTTTTGTATCGCTTGGAAATTATTTAATATGACATATCGTTAGCAAAACATAATATGCTAAGTCCAGTTTCAAAAAGTGCTCAGAAAGAACATTTTTTTAACTGTTTCCATTTAATATAATTTTTTTTCTGCAAATACGCAATATTTATTTGTTCCGCTTAAATATCAATAATAGTTAATTCTAATTATCCGTTTTTATACAGACTTCACATGTTTTGCATGTTTGTGTGAACTTAGCATGTTTGTTTGGTGATTTCTTTTTTCTACATGATGTATTTTTAAATCTTCTATCATTCTATAAAAAATCTCAATTTTCATAAAATTAGATGTAGCAAAGTGGCATATTTAGTTGATGATATTCTACAAAAATAATATTTTATTTATTCATTATGGAAATATTTGCAATTTATTTAGACAGGGGAAAAACAACTTTGGATAGTTTACTCGTATTGTTCCAAAATCGGCTTTATTCCGTTATTTCTTGAATACATACATACACACATTTACGGTCGTTTTGCATTGGTTTTGTCAAAGTAATAAATTCGTAAACGCACATATAAACTCCACTACTCTGAATGTCCGAAAGAGATTTTATGATTCTTTTTGGTTATCATTGCGCGTAACTACAACGCACACACCCACATTTGGTAAAACAAATCTAATCGTCGTATAAGCAGCCAGTCAATATTTCCAGATAATTTATTTTCGACTACCTGTTATACACACTGCCGACAAACAGCCTACGAAACTGTTGCTATTAATGCAGAATTATAAACGTCCACTCGCATAAGCGCACACAACCTTTCTCTACCACCGCTCAATAAGAACTTATTCCAAAAAATTCCAAACACACTTCACTGTAACTCTCGCTATTATTCTCAATTTTGCGACCAAAAAGACTCTAAATTTTCCTCTCGCAGATAAAATCGATCTCTTAATTTAAAAGAAAACTAATCTTTAATTTACAAACCAAAGAAAAGTGGACTGAAAATTAAGGCTAAATTGTTTTTAAAAACATGACATGAGAATTTCTACATTTTTAAGGAAAAAATCTTACAAACTATGAAAATGTGTACTTGATTTAACGACATTTGCACTACAATCAATTATTTTTCCTTTAATTTTATGACGTAACGTTAAAGTCAACATGACATAGTGTTATGGACATCTTATCATAGAAGTAAGAAAATTTACTTTAAACGAACGAAAATTTCTTTGAAATCAAGTAAAATTTCTTAAATTCAAAGAAATTTGTTCTTCAAACAAAAACAGATTAAATCTCTGATTTAAGGGCAAACTTGTTTTTAATTTCATGTCAAATTTTTTTCAGTGTGATTAAACAAGTTGTTACTGTGATGTATTGTTGTCTAAATAAAATACAAACTGCAAAGATTCTACTAAAATGTTTAGAAAATGTGGTTTTAATGGCTTAAATAAGCGTATTTTGGAGCGACCTCTATAGGGTGTCTATTACAAAATATGAACCTATTTGTAAAAATTTTGCTGCGATGAATGCTTGTCAAAATAGAATACAAACTGCAAAGTTTCAGCTAAATCTCTTAAAAATGTGGTATCTATGGCTCAGAAACAGTATTTTGCAGCGACCTCTATAGGGGAGCTGTATCAAAACAAATAGTTCTACCAAATTTGATTAACCTAGCTCTATTATTACGGACTGTAGCTTGATTTCAACAGACATACGGACATGGCTAAATCGTCTTATAATTTTAGGCGACCAAGAATATAATGGGTTTCCAATAAGAGTGACATGATGTCTTTGAAAAAACACACCTATTGTTAAGGAAATTCAATTTTTTTTATTTAATGTGAAGTACAATCGATACAATTAAGTTCTAAATAAAACGTCATACAAATGGCCTCCACGACTTCTTCTGCAGGAACGAATTCGATGAACACAATTTTCGACCACTTTTTCCACTAAATCAAGTCGTATGTCATGCATGGCACGTTCAATATTGACTTGTAAAGCTTAAAGAGAGTCTGGTTAAATACGTCAAATAACCCCACAAGAAATAGTCTAATGGTGTTAAATCATAACTTCTTGGAGGTAATTTCTTGAAATAATCGAATCTCCAAACTTTGCTCGCAACAATTCAATTGTTTCATTTGCTGTGTGGCACGTAGCCACAATCAGTCAATGGCAAAAAGATAGCTCTTAACGAGAGCTAAAATATTGCTCATGAGTGTCAAGGTCGTAGGTCGACTGGAAAGTGTTTTTTTTTGGATTTAAAAAAATGGACTTAGCATAATTTTCAAATGTGAACGGAAAGTTTATTTTAGCTCTAGCTCCTTAACGGTACGTTGGATAGAGAATCGGTCAATGGCAAAAATATAGCTCTTAACGGGAGCTAAAATATTGCTCGTGGGTGTAAAGGTCGTAGGTCGACTGGAAAGTTTAAGGCACGAAAAGTTGCAATTGGAGAACGATTATTTTGATAATAAAACTGAATAATTTGTAAACGTTGTTCTTGCGTATATCTCTCCATTATGAAATTGTAAACACTACTGAATACAACGAAAAACAAATGACAGATCATTACATATTACAAATGGCCGAAACGTCACTTTAAAATCATATCATCCCTATTGGAAAACCCAGTACTTATCAGGCATTTCACAGAGTTCAAAACCGTACAAAAAATTACGTTTTTGAAATCGAAAACGTTTTTAGCTTCTACAGAAAACGTGAACCGAAAAATAAATTTCTGTTTAAAACGTTTACAAAATCTGAAGTGAATTTTATGTTTTTTGTAATTTATGTAAACAAAAAATCTACTAAAGATTAGGTATGAATAACATTTGAATTAATTTCAAGCAAAAAAAAACTATTTCAAATACTATTCGTACACGCTGAAAAAAACGCTTCTGTAGTATTTTGTCCCAAACATATTAGGCTTTAAACGTATATACATATGTTTAGGGTACACATCAAACATATAATCGCCCTTATTCCAGTTGGCGTCGTCGACGTCGATTCTTAGTCGACACTGTTTAGATTGACGACTTCATAAATTTTGAAATATTTTTAAGTTATAAAAAGGGTTTTTGTTAGTTCATGGATACCAAAAACATTCGTTTTGGCGTAAAGATGACAAAGCTAGAACTTCATAGATATAACGAAAAAAATATGACGACGTCGATGACGCCAACTGGAATAAGGGCGAATATTTGATACACACAAAAATTATATATTTGGTAAGATGTTGTTCTAAACAAATCTTTTTTTACATCCCAAAAGGTTTTTTTCTTTGGGACTATTATTTCCGAAACAGATATTTATTTGCATTTAAGTATTTAGAAAATACCGAACTTCTATACTATTACTCGAACTTAGCCGGAGATAGAAAAAAATATTACCACATACCAAAAGTGTTTTTTAAAAATAATTTCATATTCAAATATTTTTCAAATAATCTCAATATAAAATATTTTATTTTTAATTTTCAAATGAATATTTTTTTTATTAAAATTAAATAATCACACGCGTTTTAAACGTCAATCTTACAAAAAATATGCCAAAGTTTTCCACATTGTTCCTTTTCATTCCTTTAACAATGGAGGCGAAAATATATATGTATGTATGTGAAGGAAAAAAACAAACAACCAAAAAAAAAATCGGAAAAAATAGGAAAATCCTTAGTCATAAACTTTAGATTTACTATGGGGGACGGGGGGGGAGGATTTGCCAAAAGAAATAAAAAAAGACTAAAACGAACAAAAAACTTCTTCCCCTTCCCACTTCATTCCACAAACACCCAATTTTTTTGGAACTGATATTCCTTTAAAATGCCACTCAACCATTCACAGTTTTTCCGTTTAATTTTGCTCAGATCTCCTTTTGAAATATACAATATTTTGTTCCGGTTTTTTTCTATTTATTTGTTTGTGTTTTTTTCGCTTCTTTCGTCTTTTGCTTTGTGAATTGCGTGAAAAAACTGTGTTGTTTTTTCAGATTTTCTTGGTGTTTTTTATTTTGGAACAATCGTTATTTTCATTTCCATCATCATCATCTTCTTCTTTATCATGGTTCTTGTTGTTGTCATTATTATTTTCCTCCTCGTCCTGCTTTTTCTTGTGAACAGGAGCAAGAGCTTTACGAAGAAGCGGAGGAGGGCAATTGTTTGGCTCTTTTGTGTTCATTTCTATTTTAAAAAAGGCGCTTTACTGCATCCCAACCCTCCCGCGCACTAATGCTAACACAAAAATCCGTGGAAGGATCTGTTCCACAGAAAAAATAGAAATAAAAATATAAAAAATTCTGTGGGGGGAGCTGGAATTCTGTGCGATGCGAAGAGGGAGGGATGGCCTGAAGCCACCAGGCGCACATTGGGAGCATTTCAACAAAGGAAATAACGTTGTTTACAGCCTGTGTCTGTAATTTAAAAATTAGCTTTCGTTCGCCTGCCAGACGACAAACAGCTGATTTGGGTTTCACTAACTACCATCACAACCAGAAGTCGTACGATAATGAACTCGTACGAAAACGTAATCATTTCAGTGCAAATTTTGGTTTCTCTATCTCTCTTTGCTGTCATCTCGGCGAACACAAATGTCAGATCAAGTCACATTATTTTATTTGTCGACTGATACAAACAATGACAAAATAAACATTATTAAAAGCAAAAAATAAGTAGATATTTATATAATTATGGCAAAAACAATTAAATAATAATAAAATTGTGTACATATTTTAGCATAAAGAAGTCAATATTGGTTGCTCGCTAAGATGGAAAAAAATTATCAGTGCACAATGAGAGAGACGTGAGAGAGAGAGAGAAAGAAATGAGAGTCTTGGTGCAGTTCAGCTGACCACCCAGAGTTGCTTTTTTGGCCACAGCTAGTGTAAATAGTACAGAGATGTTTTTGCTAAGGTCGACCATACAAAAATGTGTGCTTTTTTAGACCGGAAGTTGTGAAATTATTGATCTGGCAATTACATTATTTTCCAATTGGTAAATTGCTAACGTCATTGACGTAAGGCCAGGCGAACGAACGATAGAACGTTAGAGAAACCAAATTCCGGACGAAAGTGAGTGACTGGTTTTCATTCGCAGAGACTTTCGTAAGAAATACAGAAACAGGCCGTTAACCATTAAGCCTAGTTCAAAGGATTTTTACAATCTTAGAGAAGAGTGGCCTGTGAGCGAGTAAAAGATACAGAAAAAATAATCTTTAAAATTTCAACAAATGTATTTGAATATTACTATTTTTGAAGTTCAACAAACATTATTATTGAAATTTGGAAAAAAAATTTTAAAAATTTTAAGTCTTAGTTATTCTTTGTAATCTATTTTTTCAATTTAAGTTTGCTATTAAAACTTCACATATAAAACAATTTCGTACCAAATATCAAAATAAAAATTGTCGCGAAGTTTGAGAGAGTGGGGACGTATTAGATGAAACTTATGGCGAATTCTTTTCTGCAAAAAAGTGCAACATTTTCATTGCCCTTTTTCCGAAAACGGCACTTTTGTGATACTTTTTTGAGATTTGGTAATTAAGTTACTCGAATTTAGCACAACTAAAATTTCAAAAAAGCGATATTATAGTGCAGTTTTCGGAAAAAGGACAATGCAAGTGTTGCACTTTTTTGCAGAAAAGAATTCGCCATTAGTTCAGAGTTAGATAGAGCATCTAAAGGGCCGATGTTGAATCTGAACCACATCTAAACGTCAAGTTTTTTTCTGCATTTCATTTGACATTTCTCAATTTCAGACTAACTCAATTTGAACCATTGAAAGATACACAATCGAGCAACGCGTTAAAGTCTTTTAAGCCTTTTACGAAAATGGGCGTTCAAATCAAAATGCATTTCGTGCACTTCGTAATGTTTTTTTCATCAGCATAATTGACCAAATGTGTCCACAATCGTTAGAATTGTGCGCAAATTTCAGCAAACCGGGTCTGCAGGAGATGTGAAAACGTCTGTGCATGCTCGCCCAGGTCGTTTGGTGCGGCTTATGGGCTGGCGACGTCATCGGACCATACTCCTTCGAAATGAGGCCGGTCAGGCAGTTACTGTGAATGGTGTTCGCTATCGTGAGGTGATAACGAACTTTTTATGGCCCGAATTGGAAGATATGGATGTGGACAATATGTGGTTTCAACAGGATGGTGCCACTTGCCACACAGCTAACGAAACAATGGCTCTTTTGAGCAACAAATTCAATGGCCGCGTTATCTCGCGTCGTGGCGATGTCAATTGGCCGCCAAGATCATGTGATTTGACACCGTTGGACTTCTTTCTTTGGGGTTATTTGAAAGAAAAGGTGTACGTCGATAAGCCAGCAACAATTCAAGAGCTAAAGGATGAGATAATTCGGCACATTAACGGCATAGAACCTCAATTATGCCTCAGCGTCCTCGAAAATTTGGACCATCAGATTGAGGTGTGCCGCCGAGGTCGCGGCGTCCATTTGGCCGATATTTTGTTAAATACATAATTGAACCATACCAATATTAACATCAAAATCAACATCGGCCCTTCAAATTGAACCACCCTTATATGTATAGACATACTTATTAAAGCGGGTTGGTCTTCCTTGTAACAAAAAAATGTTCCCGGATGCGAGGCGGAATATGAAAGCTTACCTCGAGACTATTGCAACAACATTTTCTTAAATTTTTCAGAGCCCGCGGAATCGGACCAAAATCGAATCGAATCCTGACGAAGAAAACAATGCCTATTAGAAAAAAATCTATGGATACATTTCGAAAAAACATTTTTTATATTTTGCCATTTTGTTTGGGAGGTATCAAAGTATTTGTATTGCCTGGACTAAAAGTTTTAAGCGGTTAAATTTTTTGCGTAAAATGGTCCCTTTTTATGGGAGCTACCAAAAGGGCGTGACAATAACACTCATTTTTTATGGGACTGTTGGTACTATAAAAGCATAGCACTTCACAAAATGTCACATTTTTGTATGGACTGGAACTAAAGTTATAAGCCGTTAACCTTTTGTGCAAAGTGGTCCATTTGTATGGGGGGTACCAAAAGGGGCGTGGCAACTTGGCCAATTTTTCTCAAGACGATAGCGAACAAGAAACTATACTATGTGGGGACTTGTGAATATTTCTGAGTAATACTATAGAAGTTATGAGATAATCAATATTTCACTTAATTTTGAACCTTCGTGTGTGGGGTACTCGAAGGAGTGAACCAACATAGTTCATCTATGACCTTAGTCTGATATAGAAAAAAATATGAACACCTACAGGGTGGCTGATGAATATTGCTACATTAAGAAATTCAAATAACTTTTTTTTTCAGTGCATGGAATTCAGATTTCTTTTATTCATGTTAAAGCTCATTAAATTTTATTAAATATAGCTTAATTAGTTTTAAAAATAATGGAATTGAAATGCCCCCCTGCTCGTTGATGCATGTGCGGCATCTTACCAAAATGTGGTTCATTACTGCTTGGAGAGTTGAGACGGGAATAGCCGCAATTGTTTCTCGAATGGATTGCTTTAGTTCATTCAAATTTGTTGGTTTTGCTTTGTAGACTTCCTGTTTGCAATAACCCCACAAGAAAAAGTCAGGTGCAGTAAGTTCAGGCGACCTGGGGGACCAACGGAATGTTGAGTTTCCTGATATCAACTTATTGGGAAATTTTCGCCGCACCATTTTCCCCTTCCACCATTTGAAGCAACTTCTGGCAAGATTCCAAGCGAATCGGGAAGTCTGCTGAGTTCACTTTGTTGGCCATTTGAATTTTATATGGGAATAACTCCAAATCTTTGTGCATAATTGCCTGCAATGACTGTCTGCTTATACCCATTTAAGCAGATAAGGTTCTTGTCGAAACTCTTGGATTGTTTTGAATGGCATCAGCTACAGCAGCTATTGTTTCCTCCGTCCGAACTGAAGGGTTTCGATGGTAAGGTCTTCTGTTGACTGTCCCATGCTCGGAAAAATTTTTAACAAATCTCTTTATGGTCCATCTGCTCGGAGTATTGCCGCCAAACGTGCCCCTATACTCTCTTTGAACCGAAACTACGGACTTCAGTGCGTAATAGCGGCTGACAATCCAAATTCTTGTTTCAGTGTCCCAGTTATCCATTTTTGTTAAATCTAAAAATCAATCTGCAAAATAAAAAAAAAAATAACCAGATTCATTAAATAGAAAAAAAGTTTTTAAATTTTTTTGGTAGCAGCTTTCATCAGCCCCCCTCTACCAAATTTGAAGTCAATCAGTTGATCCTATCGAAAGTTATCATGCGCAACAATCAGACAGACAGACGGACACGCTGATGGACATTGGTCAAATGGCCTAAAACTGATTTCCGCAAATATCCTTGCGCGATTTTATATCACGGTGATTTCAAAACACCATCGATTTTAAAATCATTATTGGTGCTCGGAAATGGTACGATTTAATTAATTGAAAGAGTCATGTTACGTTTGTAGTCCTCATAACTTCCTTTAATTTAATGGGATTTTTAAAGAAAAATGTAGCATAACATTTTTTTAAATATTTATTTATATTATTTATATGAAATACAACACAAAGTACATTTATATTATAATTGAAAGGTCCAGGGAAAGGCCGGGCAACAAAGACCATATAGCTAAATGTTTGCAGCGACAGACCAGAGCCTCTGGTGGGAATCGAACTCACGACCCCCAAACTCATAGGCGAGTACGCTACCAACACGTCTACAGGGGCGCTCATTTTTTTAAATATATTTTTCTTGTTTTGAACTTAATATTACATCAGAGAATGTTATGCACAGCCCATCGACAAAAATTTTGTTGCATATACCTTCATCGACATTTAGCGCTCGCCGCTGAAGATGAAGGCCTGGCCTACTTCGTTCTCAAACAAATTTGGACCGATGACGTCGAAAGCCCAAAATGCACACAGAACACTGAATTTTGCATTGGACGTCCCAAATGATTTTTTGACCTAACCATTCATTAAGAAATGGGCCTTATCGCTGAACATAATTTTTCGATGACAATTAATCCAGTGCCTATTCAACGAAAATATGCCGTTCTCTATGATTGTTTGCCTCTAGCTCCTCGATCAATTGAATTTTGTACGTGTGCAGGCCCAAGTCACGGTGCAAAATTTGCCAAAGGGTGAGTGAAGCGAAATCGACTGTGCCTGGGATTCTCCTGCGGACAGCAGTTATGTTCGCGGCAGATCTTGCGTTTTGTCGACGTACGGGTGCTGTTGATTGTTTACTGAACCAGTGGACTCAAATTTATCCAAAATTGAATGGGGAATGTTTATTATCATTTGAAAGAACATTCTTTGGCATTTATTTTTTGAAGATTATTTCTATTAAATGTTGGTCGCGGCTACGTCTCAGATGGTCCATCCGTTGAGTCCAATTTTCGATGACTCGATTATGTTGACCATAAGTTGAGCGAAGTGCACGAAACACATTCCTCACAGAACGTGCATTTTCGTAATAAAGTTGAACGATTTTGTTCAGGCTTAAGTTGTTCAGGCTTAAGTTTTTCCATGATGAAATGCCAAACAATACTTAACAAAAATAACATGACAGCATGACACGACTCACACATGATCTGTCAAAAAAGGCTATTGAAAAAAGTATCTCTACTTGGATCACCCGTTATAAATGATCTCCACTTCTTTCCATATGATTCGAAGCTTCATCGGAAGGTTGTCTTCGGATTGCAGTGCAAAGAACTTAGTCTTGAAATAGATAATTTCCAGTGTAGTCGGAAAGTCGTCAAATGGCAGAGTCGCAACATAGTGACCAACACTAGCATCGTCATTTACTCGGGCAGCCAGGCTGCCATTAAGTCCCTGGAGCCTACATCCCTAAATTCGCAAACAGCCCTCGACTGCCGCAGATCTATTAACGAGATGGCTGTGCCGTTTTACATATAGCTCATATCTGTACAGGTACCAATTAACTTGTTAGGAAAGGGAGGATTTAAAAAAAAATTGTACAAATTCTCAAAGAATTAAGTGCGTTACCGTCCACATGCAAACTTTTGCTTCGGTCAGAGGCAGGAAGATTGTCAATGAGAGATAGATAGAAATTTAAACCTAAAATAGGATAGCTAGATATGTCTAGCCTATATTTACTCAGTCCATGGTCAACTGCGTATTTTCTGGGTACCAGGACACAACGGAGTGATTGGAAATGAACGAGCAAACAGCTTGGCTTCAAAGGGCAGAGAACTTCGAGTAACAAACTTGGAAAATAGGAAACCTTTCGAAGCCACGAAGGATGAGTTGAAGCACTGGGCAGTGATGGCTCATAAAACTATGTGGAATAGAGCAACTGTAGGAGCAACTGCAAAGATACTGTAGGTTGACCCAAATGAGAAGAAAACCAGTAGTTTTGTGAAACTAAACAAGATCGAGATTAGTAAGATGATAAGTGTTCTAACGGGACACTCAAGCTTACAGGCACATCTTCATCACATAGGACTAGCAGAAAACGACGAGTGCAGGGCATGCAGGGAAAACATCGAAACGATAGAACATTTTCTGTGCCACTGCCCAGCTTTCACACATGCAAGATCCCGATATTTCGGTTCCGACATATTGCCAGACTTGACTCATCTCAGAGGATATGACTGGAAGATACTGAGAAAATACGTGTATAGTACCGATTTTCTGTAATCCGTGGGGTATGAAAATCATAAATAAGGAGCGCACAACAGGCCGAACCGCTGGCTTAAGTGTATGTCCATGGACACGAGATGTTTTAAACGTCTCCTCTACTCAACCTAACCTATGTCTGGCCTCGATACACTAGAGAGGAAAAAAACGGTTTACATGAGTGTCAGTTCTGACGGGACACTGTCTGATCGGCGAACACTTCAAGCGGTTGGAAATTGATTCCAATGACTTCTGCAGAATCTGTAAGAATGGATCATCTGCTTTGTTACTCTTCAGGATTGGGTACGACGTCTGGATATGCTGAGGTTGCCCTTTGTAGGAAGTCAGACAGATCTGGCCTGTACAGATATACATATTACTAATAACTATGTGTATCAAACAACAGATTAGTTCCTAAATTCACAAAAAGCCCTCGATTGCCGCAGATCTATTAAGGAGATGGCTGTACGTTACCGTCCACACGCAAGCTTTGGCTTAGGCCAGAGGCAGGCAGATTGTCAGTGAGAGATAGAAATTGAAACCTAGGATAGTATAGCTAGATATGTCTGTCCCGATACGACCTGAGAAGGTCAAAATATCCACTAGAGAGGAAAAAACTGTCTACGTTAGGGACGGTTCTGACGGGACACTGTCTGATCGGCGAACACTTCAAGCGGTTGGGAATTGATGCCAATGACCTCTGTAGAATCCGTAGACATGATGAGCATGGAGCATCTGCTTTGTTACTCTTCAGGATTGGGTAAACGACGTCTAGATACGAGTATACTGAGGTTGCCCTTTGCAAGTCAGACAGATCTGGCCTGTACAGATATATGTATTATTGATAACTATGCGTATCAAACAACTGGTTAGGTTCGATGAGTGGCAAATGGACCGTGTTAGGTCTAGGGACCTTAACTGGTCTATGTGAGCTGATAACTCCTGCTGCCACCCTAACCTAACATATAGGGGATGTTTGTTATAACCGCTGTTTATTCGAAAATCTCGAGCTAAATCGTTAGAACTAGAAAAAATTACAAAATATATTATTACCGGTGTTATAATCATTCATATGACTAGCACGACTGGCTCGACAATTGAGAATTTTAGGGATGGACTCAGGTAAGGGTGGACCATTTAAAATTATAAATTTGAATCCGCTATAAAAAATTTACTGAAATTTTTTTAAATTACTGGTTTTATTGGAAAGGTTACAATAGAATACAATATCATTCATATGACTACCACAACTGGGTTGGTAGTAGTGATGGGTTGGTAGTAGTGATGTCAAACCCGAAAAATCCCGAATCCCGGGATTTTTTAAAATGAATCCCGGGATATTTTAATAATAATATATGAAACTGCCTCGTATAAAATATTAAGTGAAAGATAGATAATCTCTGTCGAAATGTAAGAAGCAAATTGTTACCATCAAAAAACATTGACATAATCAGGTGAAAAATTTAGAAATTTGGAGAAGAATTACAAAATATTTCATAAACGTAATTATAAATAAGTAAACTTAAAACAAGAACACAAATAGAGTTTGTTTCGCACAAACGAAGATTATTGTATTCTATTCTTTCAAATTTATGAAAAAATCCTAATATAAAATCTGATATGGATCGATAAATCGATTTGGTCCCATAAAAACGGAATTTCAAACTGATTTCTCAAGATAAAAAAAATATTTTTCGTGCTGATAATGAAAGAAAATTATAACATCAATGTTGTGAAATATTTTAGTAAAAGTTAGTATTTTTTAACAAATGTTAATGTATGCGTTTAATTAAATTAAAACCGAACCAAAAATTTTTGTTTTCCATTTCGAAATATCACATTATTAAGAATGAAAAAATCCCGATAGATCCCTAAACCCCCGAAAATACCGGGATATCGAACAATTTCGGGATTCTGAAAATCCCGATTTATCCCGAAAATCCCGGGATATCGAACAATTTCGGGATCCCGAAAAAATCCCGGGATTTGCAATTTAAAAATCCCGAATCCCGGGATAGTTGGTAGTACTGCCTCCGATTAACCCAATTTTTCAGTAAATGTTCGATTGTTTCGAATCAAATCTCATCAATGACAACTTCGATTTCATATTTTAACGCTTCAATTGTCTCTGGATGATTTGCGTAACATTTATCCTTAATGGTTCCCCACTGAAAATAATCCAAAGGGCTCAACATCACAAGTCAAAGTAATCGGTAGTTCAAATATAAAATTGAAAATGGCCACTTTATGACAAAATTATTTTTATATTCACTGTTTTCTTCGAAATTCCCCCACTGTAAGGCGGCATTTGGAGAAAAATGATTGTTTTTGCTCGTAAAAAAATAAAAATACCATTACAACAATGTGTGTGTGTGTGTGCATTTGTGTAGGTGTATGTTTGTAAATGTGTAAAAAAATGACAGCAGTAACATAAAATACCGAAAAAAGGAGGGAAAATTTTTTTCGAAGAATAATTTAACGACCTTTTTTTTATTATTTCGTATTTTTTTCGCTATAATTTCGTATCGTTTTTTACTCCTGTTGCTCTGTGCTCTATGTACGGGTATGTGTGTGTGTGTTTGTTCTGTGCTATTTTTGGTGTATTTTCTTTGTTTGAATGTATGTGTGTGTCAGATTTTTTGCTTCAAGATATTTATGTTGAATCTTTTCTCCCCTAGTTTTTTTTGTTGGAATGGAAAATAAAGCATGAGAAAGAAAGCGAGAGAACAAACGAGAATTTCATTTTTACCGTTATATTTTTTTTGCAATTTTATCCTTTTTTTCAAAATATCGATTTTTATGTCATGATAATAATGAGAAAAAAAAGGTGATCCTATCCCCCAGCCCAATTTTGCCTTGTGCCAAGTAAATGTACACTGGAAGAAACATTGAGAGAAACGTACATTGAAAAATCGTTGTCCTTGATTTGGCGTCATAGATAAAAAAAAACTTAAAATAATTCCATTTTGAAATTTTCTTATATGATAATTGCAAAGGAAACCGACCGACTCTGAATATATATGAATTCAGATTTCGAAATATGAACCGACCGTGGAATAATAAACTCAAACATGGTCTCATCACATTCCCATTCGGAAAGTTCGATTTTGTATCACAGTGTAATTTAATGGCCATACGATTTTTTTGCTCAAGGTTGATATTTGGCCCATTTTCCCCATTTTTGCTCAGAAACTGTATTACAAATCCACAAAAATTCTGTTTTTTAAGTTCCTATTTACAATACCATATTGTCGTTTCGTCGATGTTCTATAGAACTTGGTTTGATGAAAATGCAGAACATAGAAACACAGGTGCATAAACGCCTCATAAAAGTGCGCGGACGCTGACATGATATTCTTGTTCCTTCATCATACCTACTCCGTTCCATCAATTAAAGGGAGAAAAGGGAAGTTGGTTTTTTTTAATTGATGTGTGTTATTCCGTTGGCTACCTTAAATGAATGAGTTTTCTACAGAAATTCCACCCACATTTATGAGTCCTAATTTTTTTTTGGAAAGTTTTGAAATTTTAAACACACACGTGCGTGAACAATGTCATAAATGATTATAAGTACCTGTCAGAATATTGAAAAATACGTAGTATTTATAGGTGTTCATTGACCGATTTTTGTCATTCAACAAGTGCCGACGAAGACAAAAAATTCGATGCATTGCTTGCGGAGGTTTGTTGATGGAGTTCTAAAATTATGCAGATTGAAAATGAAAGTACCGAAAATGAAGATGCCACTGAAATTGGTGGACACACATGCGTGAACAAAGTCATAATTGAAGATAAGTATCTGTCCGTAAAATATTGAAAAATACGTAGTATTTATAGGTGTTCATTGATCAATTTTTGTCATTTAACAAGTGCGACGAATGCGAAATGTACAATTTTTAAATTATAATTTAGAGTGAAAAACATTTAAAAAAACAGAAAAGCATTCAAAATTTCAATATGGAAAGCAGGGTTGCCAGAACTAGGGTTTTGACCCCAATACTGGGGTTTAGTCAATGCAAATTGGGATAAAAAAAATCTCAATAAATGCTGTAAGTTGCTAAGAATTTATATGAGTTACAATCTTTTGGCTATTCAAAGTCCTTAGTAGACGAAACACTTTCTTGAAAATATATTGTTTTTGAACCATTTTTTAACGAGTATTTTCTATAATTACTAAATCTGAACTTCGAATTTTAAAATAGCACGAGACTTTGCACTATTAGGTATAAATTGCCATCAAATGAAATTCCAAAAAAAATTATTTCAAAACCATTTACAATACATATGAGACTTGAGGTATTGATGGTGATGCTCAAGTCATGCATAACTATTTTAAATGTTTAGAAGTTACACTAGTCCGACCGACGAATCTAAAATTCTATATAAAGAAGTACAAGTACATTAAATATTATTTTAAGGTCAATCAAGCACAATTGACCTCCTGTCACCACAAAAAGATACCTGAAGCGGTTAAGCAGATATGACAATTTTAACAAGTGGTATTTTAAAAAAAAGACTGAGATCTGTACCGTAAAAACTACAACGAAATTTGAAAACTAAAACTTTATTAAAATCAAAAATCAAATTTTTATAATGTGTGTCTTTTCATACATTTCGATTCTGCAGTTTTTTATATGTTTGACTTGTTTTCAATAAAAATAGTGTTATGTGGGGTTAAGTTGGGGATTTTCTTGTGATTATTTGGGGATAACAGCAATTTTTTTCTGGCGACCCTCATGGAAAGTAACAAGTGCCCAAAATTGGTGATGCATTGCTTGCGGAGGTTTGTTGGTGGAGTTCTAAAATTATGCAGTTTGAAGATGAAAGCACTGAACAAAACATGCCCTTGAATATTGTGTCCAACACGGGTGATGATGTAGACTCAGAACATGATTGTGAACAACCTACGAAGAAAACAAGATCGTCAGAACCACAAGCGTCAATTGTGGTTCTGACGATGACAATAATTGAAAATGTTCTAAATTTGGTTTCCATGCATAGATAACATATAAAAATCTCATATTTTCGGAGTAGAATAGCTATAATATAAATCGGATTTTTTTATTTGTATGCAAAAAAAACAAAACAAATTGGGGATCCAGTTATTGAACAGAAATGGTGAAAAATGGGCATTAAACTTTATTAATTGAGCCAACGAATGATGCAGAAATTCTTATTTTTGTGGCTACTTTCACGTCCAATTCTCAGAATTGAGTCCGAAAATCATGTGTTGTACTGTGTTGTTTGCAGCCAACCAATTTTGTCGTTTTTTTATAAAAGGCCGTGAACCCTTTGTGACCCACGCTACGTTACGCACGTTTCATTTTCTGTAGTAGCATATAAATAAAGGGTTTTCCAACAAGAGGTGTTATTTTGGTATTCAAAGAAAAATTAAATTTTTGAGATAAATAATCGGATGTTTATTTCATAATAAAGAGGAAAGTATGCCATTAATAATGAAAAACAACATCAGCCAAATGGCCACCACGACCACGCTTACAGGACCATATCCTTTTCATGAAATTTTCCATAACCAAATCGCAAAGTGGCTACCCTATGTCCTCGATAACCTCACGAATTCTATCTTGAATCGATGCTGGGCTGTTGGCGTAGACCTTATCTTTCACGTGGCCCCAAAGGAAGAAGTCGCAAGGTGTTAAATCACAAGATCTCGGTGGCCAATTATGATCACCTTTTCGAGAGTTAACACGGTCCGGAAACTTTTCCCGTAACAGAGCAATGGTTTCGTTGCTTGTATGGCACGTAGCGCCGTCTGGTTGAAAGTAAACGTTGTCCAGATCCATCCAACTCCGACCATAAAAAATCATTAATCATCTCTCGATAGCGCAATCCACTCACCGTAACTGTTGATCCAACCTCATTTTCGAAAAAGTAAGGTCCAAGGACCCCGCCGGACCATAAACCGCACCAAACAGTCACACGTTGAGGATGGAGAGCCTTCTCAACAATAACTCTTGGGTTTTCCGAGCCCCAGATGCGACAATTTTGCTTGTTGACGTAGCCACCGAGGTGGAAATGGGCCTCATCAGTCAAGATGATTTTTCGATGATTATCGAATTTTAATATTTTCAATGCGTTGTTGAATTGTGTATCGTTCCATTTTTATACCCTACACCACACTGTGGTACAGGGTATTATAAGTTTGTTTCACGGCAGATGTTTGTAACACCTGAAAATAACACAGCTAGACCCACCTTAAAGTATACCGATCGACTCAGAATCACTAGCTGACTCAGCTAGTGATTCTGAGACAGAGATTTAACCATGTCTGTCTGTCCGTCTGTCCATGTAAAGTTGTTCGTCGACTACAGGTCGCAATTTCACTCCGATCGTTCTGAAATTTTGTAGTTTAGAGTATTTTGCAGCTGTTAAGATCGCTATTGAATTTGGTTGAAATCGGTTCAGATTTAGATATAGCTCCCATATATATCTTTTGTCCGATTTTGCTCTTTAGTCCTGTAGAAGCTTTATTTTACATCCAATCATTTTGAAATTTAGAATGGTAGAGTTTCTTGATCCATGAACCAAACTACCGAATTTGAAGAAAATCGGTTAAGATTTAGCTATAGCTCCCATATATATGTTTCGTCCGATTTGGCCCTTTAGTTCTATAGAAGCTGTATTTTACATCCAATCGTTTTGAAATTTAGAATGGTAGAGTTTCTTGATCCATGAGCCAACACTACCGAATTTGAAGAAAATCGGTTAAGATTTAGCTATAGCTCCCATATATATGTGTCGTCCGATTTGGCCTTTAGTTATATAGAAGCGGTATTTTACATCCAATCGTTTTGAAATTTAGAATGGTAGAGCTTCTTGATCCATGAACCAACATTAGTAATGGCGTAGTTTCCACTTGTCAAATGTCAAAGAATAAAAGCTTCAAAAGTGACAGCTACCGAAATACCGGGTGATTCAAAATAATTGTTTTTATTTTAACAAAATAATTTGTATTATTTTTTAATAAAATTTATTAATAAACATTTTAGGTTTATATATGAATTTTTGAATGAATGTTGACACTAAATTAATGATATAAATAACAAAAAAAAATAATTTTTTAACATAAGAGATCTTAGGAAGGCTAGAATTTGGTAATAATTTTTGTATTAATGGTCATCGAAATACATTTTTTATATATATTTAAAAAAATTATAAAACTAAAAATAAATCTGGATCAATTTCAACAATTTTTGGTTGGTGGACAGTTTCTGGGACTTGCCCACATTAAGAATTTCAAGTGACATGCCACGTATTTTAGTTGATTTCTTTTGAATTTCAAATTGACTTATTTTCAATTTGAAATGCTATTGATATTTTTCTAACTTATTAGTTAGTTATTTTTGTTGTATGTTCTCAGTAGTTTTTTTCGGTGTATTCATAACGTTTAAATTTTGTTCATACTCTCCCCACATTTCTTTCGTTAAATATTGTACACAAAAAAGAACAAAATGTGGAATTTTTCATTAAAAAATTCGTTGCCAACGTTCTTTTATTTCTCATACAGTCAGTTGTTGCTGCCAGATAAGTACTCGTACATATGTACGTACGTACGACGGAGCTACTATAGTGTACTATATATTTACTGAGATTATATACACATACATACATATAAAAACTATATAATATACCTCGGGCTTATGTAGATATACACATATATGTATATACAAGTTTATATACAATATGTATTTCACAGGAAAAAAGAGGATCGCTTTATAAAAGTTCAGTTCCTGCAGCATAATTTTTTTATATAAAATATTTATGCAACGATTTTTTTATTATTTGGATAAAAATTAAAATCTCTCTGAGGAGAAAAAACAAACAGCAGCAGCAACACATAAAGTATTAATATTTATAGAGAAGCCAACAAAAACAATAATAATAAACAGAAACTGCAACTGCAACAACAGCAGCAGCAGTACAATATATTGTTGAAGGAGGATATGGAAGAATGTGAGTGTGTATTTGTTTTAAATAAATAAAAATTGAAGAAAACTTTAATAAACAAATTTTTGCATTTCAATATGTGTATGGAATTTTAATTTATTTAAAATCAAAGAACGATTCTTGTTAAAAAAAAAGTTTAAAACTAAATCGGAAACGGAAACCTGAAGTGATAAACCACTTTTTGGTTTCCCACACCACTAGAAAAATAACAAGTATAACGGTGTTAAATTCGACCATGTTGAATATTATAGTCGTTCCATATAATCTCCATGGATGGATCGCCCTCCACAATATATGAAGCAAATTAGGAAATTAAATAAAACTTATTTAAATAAAGGAGAATGCTTGGGTGGGTCCTTTGTATGAAGGCTAAATCAAAGCGTGAACCATTGCAAACAGCGAAATATCAGCACAATCGGTGGACATTTTTCACTTCTGCTGTGTTAAGAAATTGAGTCGGCAGGTCCTTCATATGGTGGTGCTTATTATAAAACTTAAATCAAATATGACCAGTTTTGGTGGGGATGGATCTAGACAAAGTGTAAACACACTGTCCAAATTTCAGCCCAATCCACTATAGGAAATTTGACTACTTTTTTGGCCATAATTCAAAATTTAAATTTTACCAAAATTATTTGTTTTGCTTTATTATGAAAAGAAATTATCAATACATCTCTTTTTGCATTTTTTGGCAAAATTGATTTACCGCTTCTTTATTAGGTCTTTTGTGTGGGATATCTAAATGAGTTTTCAAATAACAATTAAGTACAGTGAATTTTGTGGTAATTTCAAATAAAAAATAAAAATAAAAAAATTTTTCATAATAATAATTCACAGTTTTTAAAAAATAAAAAATTATTTATTTAATTTTAAGTGATCGGTTACATTGGAAAAATTTAAGTGATCTTAAGATGAGCTAATGGAATTATGAATTGGAATTGTATTTAGACTTACTAATACTAGCACTTGCTAGACATAACACCATAACAGTTCCATAGGACAAGCATTAACCTATAAATTCTAAAATATTTCACCAGCGAATCTGTCCAAATTGTTTAAAAAAATGAATTTCTTTTTTTTCAAATTTAGTGTTATTCAAAAAAAAATTCTGGAATTCAATTTTTGAATAAAATCCTATTTAAAACATAACGTTATTTGTTACTTCTTTAAATTACTTTCAGAACACGGTAAGGGACAAAGTTAAAAACTCAATTTTCAATTGCAGATATCTCGGTAACTACATATACGAGATAATTCTTAGTTGTAAAAAAATTTTTTGTAGACCTCAGTTAGTAGAACACACACAAAAATAAATTTTATAAATCGGAAGAAAAATACGAGTTACACGCGCTTGAACATTTTCTTCACCCGATGTGGCCGTCTTTGAGGGCCTCTAGCTCCGCCCCTGTCTGGCATAGGGGGGGCCAAATATAAAACATAACTTCGCTAACACCTCTTCGTCTACCATGCCAATCGGTTGTTTGGTTAAGCAACGGTCGAATTATTTCCCCCTTTTAGAATTCGTACCACTGTGCAGTGTTTTGCACGAAAATTGTCAGACTAGTCTTGGTATTTCGTCCATAACATTTACAAATATTGAGTCTCCCTGTTCTTGACTCTTACTGTTCTGGATTCGTGAGAGTGCGATGAGTTTTTTTCAAAAAAAAAATCGTAAAATTTTTTTAAAAAAATTTAAAAAAAACATATTTTTTACAAAAAATGGCGCCATGTGTCCTCTTTAAAACAATGTAAGTTTTGCAAAAATCAGTTCAGCCGTTCGAGAGCAATTACAAATTTCGTATAACACAAAAACACATTTTTGTAATTTTTTCAAAAATTAAAATGACCATAAAATTTATTAAAAAAAAAATATTTTTTAAAAATAATGATAGCGATATGTTATTTTACCTATTTGTAACTGCTTATAAACATTTTACCCAAAAAACAAACATTTAGCCATATGGTCTTTGTAACCCGGCCTTTCCCTGGACCTTATAATTAGAATATAAATTTAATTTGTATTGTAATTCATATAAATAAATAAATAAAATAAATAATAAATAAATAGTCTGACCCTTATCGAAAAAACCATTCAAATCGGTTCATCCGTTTGGCTGTAATAAATTTTGCCCAAAAAAGGGATCAAATTTCCAATAGAGCAATCGAAGGAAATTTGAAAGAAATATAGTGTCAGGAAGTCAAATTTAGAGGCAACATAGTATATATCAAAACATTTAACATTTGAAGTTCTGCATATAAAAGCTACCTGAATTCAGTCACTTTTTCTTCGCCCATTTTTCTCAAGGTGATAGCAACAACTGTGTATTACTACACAAAGAAAAATTATAGTAATAAAATTAATGACGACACATAATTAAATCATGTATGCGACCTTGGCATAAATTCAAGAACATTAAAATAAAGACAATTTGTATGTTTTTTTTTTAAAAAAATTTCATTTATAAACAGATAGTTGTATTTGATTTAATGAAACATTAATCTATAGTTTTGGGTACGTCCATCTTTAAATGTACGTCTTTAAATTAAAGAAAAAATAATTATTTTTGTGACAAGCTTCATTATTTTAACTAATATTTCAATACCTATAAGAATTTGGTACATTAAAGCAATGATGTAGACAAGTAATAGTTTAAAAGAAGGATCAGACTTATTTTAACTAATATTTCAATACCTATAAGGATTTTGTACATTAAAACAATGATGTATACAAGTAATAGTTTTAAAGAGGGATCAGACTTAATTATCAGTATGCAAAATTTGAGTAGTAAAATTAAGGTCGTGCTGACTTTATTTCAAAGAATACTTCTTAAATTGACTCAATATACAAAATAAATAATTATAATCTCCCGCTGTTAGAATTAATTACACACTATCTTTCCTTCTCTGAACATCGGATCAGGCTTAGTTATAAGTATGCAAAAAATTATCAATAAAATTATGGTTCTGCTGACTTTAAAATAAGGACGGCTCTGTAAGTTAATTGTATGACAATTGCCATTATTTTACAGAATACTTCTTAAATTGACTCTATATAAGAATAAATATTTATAATCTCCCGCTGTGTTAATTACACCCTATCTTTCCTTCTCTGAACATCAGGGTTTTTTCTTTATTGACGAAGACCTAGGTTTGCGTTTCAGACAATAGAGAATCTGTGTTTATTTATTATACCCTACACCACACTGTGGTACAGGGCATTATAAGTTTGTTTCACGGCAGATGTTTGTAACACCTGAAAATAACACAGCTAGACCCTCCTTAAAGTATACCGATCGACTCAGAATCACTAGCTGAGTCGATTTAAGCATGTCTGTCCGTCCGTCTGTCCATGTAAAGTTGTTCGTCGACTACAGGTCGCAATTTCACTCCGATCGTTCTGAAATTTTGCAGTTTAGAGTACTTCGCAGCTGTTATTTCGCAGCTATTGAATTTGGTTGAAATCGGTTCAGATTTAGATATAGCTCCCATATATATCTTTCGTCCGATTTGGCCCTTTAGTCCTATAGAAGCTGTATTTTACATCCAATCGTTTTGAAATTTAGAATGGTAGAGTTTCTTGATCCATGAACCAACATTGCCGAATTTGCAGAAAATCGGTTAAGATTTAGCTATAGCTCCCATATATATGTTTCGTCCGATTTGGCCCTTTAGTCATATAAAAGCTGTATTTTACATCCAATCGTTTTGAAATTTAGAATGGTAGAGTTTCTTGATCCATTAACTAACATTGCCGAATTTGAAGAAAATCGGTTAAGATTTAGCTATAGCTCCCATATATGTTTCGTCCGATTTTGCTCGTTAGTATATTTGGCGGAAATCCGTTTTGGGCCATTCATTTGAGCAATGTCCGTCAGCCTGTCTGTCTGGTTGGTGCGCACGATAACTTTCACAGAATGACCAATTGACTTCAAATTTGGTATGTGTCAAGTTATTTTTTCTAGCTCAGGCTGAGGTTGAAGTTTGACTATGTTAGTACACTCCTTCGAGTACCTTACCCACGAATGCTTGAAATTGAAAGGGACTAGTGTAGTCCGACAAAGATTGAGCTAAAATTCCCCTAAACAAAATATCAGTATTTATTTATTTCACTGAAGAAGAGGGTATACTTAATTCTAATGGTTAACTCGAGGAAAATAATTTGTTTTTTTTAACTATTGTTAAATAATTACTAGAGTCTACCTTAGGTTTGTGAAAAGATTCGAATCAAACGTTATCCCCCTTTTGTAAGTTACGGTAAACTTTTTGTAGAACAACGAAAAATCCCCTTTTAAAGATATTCATAGTTAATCCCCTTTCATGGTTTTTTATTGCATTTGTTCGAGTTTTGTTGTTGGAACTTTTATTAAAAAAAAACGTTCATTAAGCTCCAAGTCATTCCTCATCTCCTTCTCCTACATTCGCACAAACTACGCCAATGTTTTTCAAAGTAGTTTTTGCAATGGATGCCACCTCTTTTTCAGTTTTTTTTTTACTGGAAAAACTTTCAGTCAACATTTTTAATTTGTTCTTTTTTGTAGCATATACACTGAGGGAAACAATTTAGTTTATGGGAAATTTAAAAAAGCAAGAAATATATATTTAAGTTATTTTAGAGATAATGCAGAAAGAAAGGAAGGAAGGAAGGAAGAAAATTGTAACAATGAGTGATTTTAGACCAAATACATTCTACATTTAATCTCTATAGATTTTATTACAGAAGTTATAGAACAAAATATTTGTTTAAAAATTTAATCGGATCGCCCTTCAAACTGATACCTCATAAAGTCGAAAATCTTTCACCGCACAACAATTTGTTCACCGATCCTACTGACCCGATCAATCATGGTCGACCATCTTACTGACCCGAGCTATCATCGTCGCCTTGTCGATACACCGACTAGTAACTGTTTTTTTTAAATTCTCCTTGAGTTTTTATTTCAACGACCAAGGGTAATTATACCTTCACTTTACTCGAGGAGGGTCATTTCATGATAATTTTGCCACTGGCCAAAAGTGTAATACATCAAAGAAGAGACCTAAGATAAACCTTGATAAGACCTAAGATAAACTAAGATATCGCTATAACTAATTTTTTTAAAAAAAAATGTTTACAAAATTAAATTGGGATTTTAAATTTAAAACAACTGAATTTTTGGTTTTTACGAAATATGTAATTGCTCTTGAGAGACTGAACCAATTTTTACAAAGTTTACGTCGTTTGAAAGAGAACATAACCGGCAAAATTTTTGTGAAATTAGTTTTTTAAAAAATTTATAATTTTTACTTTTTGCAATTTTTTTTAAAAAGGTTTAGATTTTATTCGATTTTTTTAAAATTTACCCAGAATATGCTCCAGACACTCACAAATTGGATTTTTGGGGACTCTGAGAAATCCAAAACATTAATTTGATTTTTGGGACTCCATATTTGTAAAAGTTATGGACGAAATGCTATGGTAGGTCTGGACATTTTTCTTCTGCTTCTGCAAAACACTGAGTGTAAGATTTCATAAAAATTGATTTTAACATCCTGTTTCTATAACCTGCACATTTGCTTGCATTCGCCTGTCCGGCGACAAACAGCTGATTTGAGTTTCACTAACTACCATCAGAACGGCAAGTCGCACGATAATTAACTCGTACGAAACCGTAATCACTTCAGTGTGAATTTTGAATTCGCTATCCCTTTTGGCTGTCACTTTGATTTATTTATCGACTGATAGGAACAATGACAACAAAAAAAATAATAAAATTATATACATATGTATACATATTTAAGCATAAAAGTCAACATTGCGGCAGCTGGCTAAGATGGAGAAAAATCATCAGTGCACAATAAGATAGACATGAGAGAAATGAGAGTCTAGTCTGACCCAACCAGGGTTGATTTCGTGGTCACCGCTAGTGTAGAGAGTACAGAGGTGTATTTGCTAAGGTCGAACATACAAAAATGTGTGTTTTTTTAGACTGGAACTTGGGAAATTATTGATTGAATTATTTTCCAATTGGTAAATTGCTTACGTAATCGACGTAAGGCCATGTGAACGAACGAACCATAGAGAAACCAAATTTCTGACGAAAGTGAGTGACTGGCGTTTGTTCGCAGAGACAGAAACAGAATTCATATGTGAAGAAACAGAAGAAAAATGTCCAAATCAAACATACCTCTTGGAGCTGTACACGCAATAACTTATCCGGGATATTATTAAATAATATACAACAAGCCAACAACTTTTTTGTTTATGGCCCGAATAGTCACACCTTGTACCCTCATCAAAGAAGCTGCAGTTCTTCTACGGTAGATATAGTGTTAAGTAACTCTTCGCTGCGGATGAGACTGTCAACATTAGGATATGAAATCCCTTCGGACCATCGGCCTATAATCTGTTCTATCGATTGTTCATCCGACAAATATATAGATTTGAGTCACTTCCAATATAAAAATACGGACTGGGGTAGATTCCGTCAAATATTAAATTGCAGTATATCACTGTCGGTAGAATCATATTCTTCTGTACTAGCTATTGATCACGAAATCAAAAAATTCATCAAACTTATTCTGTATGCAAGAGATTTATCTACACCCACGTCGATTTTCAATTGCCATAATAATTTGCCTTCTGACATTCTTCAACTAATTGGAGAAAGGAAAAAATATAAAAGGAAATCACAAAGGGCTGAAAACGTATATCAGCAGAATATCTACGAAAATTCCTCAACAGATTAATTAGCAGACGTATTAATAAACTCCGAAATGAGAAATGGTCGAGTCTACTTACACGAATGAAACCAGGGGATAAGCGGTTCTGGAGAATAAGTCGTAGTTTGAGAGGCAAATCTAAAAACCAAATTCCCTATCTATTGCAAAATAACAAGAAAGTTTTATCTGATCATGAGAAAGCTGAAATTTTGGCTAGTGTATTCGCTAAATCTCACACACTTACATCCGATTACGTACATCCTTCAGACAACCAGATTGAGGAATCTGTGGTAAGACTAAGAGCCGAGCAACCAACAATATCTGGGGTGAAATACACGAATGATACCGAAATACGCAATATGCTGTCCAGATTAAAGTCATCTAAATCTCCAGGATTCGACGAGGTCCCAAATATATTGCTAAAAAAAACTACCGGACAAAGGAGTAAAACTGCTCACGATACTATTCAACAGTTGTTTAAAACTAAACCACTTTCCGAATGTTTTTAAAAGGGCTAAAGTTATTGCAATAAAGCCCAAGAAACCAAAAGACAACCCCAACAGTTACCGACCCATAAGCCTACTGAGTAACTTTGGTAAATTACTTGAAAAAGTCATCCATTTCCGACTCGAAGATTTTGTCAGCTCCCGTAATATCATTCCTAATGCACAATTTGGATTCAGGAAAGAACATAGCACAATTCACCAAATAAGCCGCATCAAAAACAAAATTATTTACAACAAACGTAACAAAAGATCTACAGGTGTATTATTGATGGATATAGAAAAGGCTTTTGATACTATATGGCATAGTGGTTTGATCTACAAATTGATTAAGGCAAATATCCCAAAGTATCTCTGTAAAATTATTGATAATTTCATTGAAAACAGAACATTTATAGTATCTCTCAATAATGCACTTTCAACATCTAAAACCATACCGGCAGGTCTACCAGAAGGGTCTGTACTTTCACCCTTATTATATTCCCTATATATATCCGATTTTAAACCAAGAAATGAAACAGACATTGTGTATTATGCAGATGATACAGCGGTAATCACATCCAGTAAGCTGACATCGGCACTGCTACAAAAAATGGAAAAAAGTTTAATCCACTGCAACAAATTCTACGAAAAATGGAAAATAAAAATAAATCACAGCAAGACTCAGGCAATTATCTTCCCATATAACAAATCACCCAAAAGACTACCTAGTAGAACTTTACGATTTGGTAATAATAATATCAACATAAAATCGCAAGTAACGTATTTAGGAGTTTTATTGGACAAGAATTTCACCTTCCGTAACCATATCGAATCTGCGTGTGGAAAAGCCATACAATCATTTAGAGCCCTATGGCATATGTTAAACCGTCGTTCTACGCTCAATATTAAAAATAAAAATTTAATCTACAAAACTGTAATCAGACCTATCCTATCATACGGATCACCAATTTGGTATAAAGCTGCTAACAGTCATTTAAAGCGGATGCAAGTTATCCAGAACAAATGTCTTAAAATGATCCACAATAAACATTGGAGGTATTCTACTCGCTCACTACATGAAGAAACCGGATACGACCTGTTCATTGACTTCGTACACAAAATAAACAACAACTATTTTACTAAAATTGAATATTCTAATTATCCACTGATAAGAGAATGTATAGAATTATTATAACATATTATTTAAAAATCAATCATCAAATCAATGCATTATAGCAGAATATTTTATATATATTCGCCCTATAGGCATATGCATTTTTCAAAAATATTTGATTTTTCCTACTTCCTAATTCAAATAAAGGTTTTTATCCCATTTTTACCTTTAAAAACATACACATAAATATAAAGTATTTACTGAACTCTCTTAAAGCATTAATTGATGTAATATCATACTGATAGAAATTCAATAATATAAGACATATATTTTGTTATAATTATAAGCATATTGGATGAATAAATGAATTGAATTTAAAAATGTCCAAAATTGGCAGATCTAGCTTAAGGCTGGGTTAGGCAAACGTAACCGTAACAAACGTAAGCGTAACGAATCAGCTGGTTCAATCTGGCATATGAAAATCAGTGTAAACGATTAGCCAACGGAAACGAAAAGAAAACGGACGGCTGAAATTTGATTTGGACGGTACGTTTACGTGCATTTGCAAACAAAATTAATAAAATAATGAAAAAAGAAAGGAAAAAAGAAGGAAAGGAAAGGAAAGGAAAGCCCTTTCCCTTCATTTTGGTATTCAAAGAAAAATTCCTTTTTTGAGATAAATGATCGGATGTTTATTTCATAACAAAGAGGAAGGTATGCCTTTAATAATGAAAAACAACATCAGCCAAATGGCCACCACGACCACGCTTACAGGACCATATCCTTTTCATGAAATTTTCCATAACCTAATCGCAAAGTGGCTGCTCTATGTCCTCGAAAGCCTCACGAATTCTATCTTTGAGGTCTTCAATCAACGCTGGGCTGTTAGCGTAGACCTTATATTTCACGTGGCCCCAAACGAAGAAGTCGCAAGGTGTTAAATCACAAGATCTCGGCGGCCAATTGTGATCACCTTTTCGAGAGATAACACGGTCCGGAAACTTTTCCCGTAACGGAGCAATGGTTTCGTTGCTTGCGTGGCACGTAGCGCCGTCTTGTTGAAAGTAAACGTTGTCCAGATCAATACCATCCGACCATAAAAAATCATTAATCATCTCTCGATAGTGCAATCCATTCACCGTAACTGTTGATCCAACCTCATTTTCGAAAAAGCAAGGTCCAATGATACCGCCGAACCATAAACCGCACCAAACAGTCACACGTTCAGGATGGAGAGTCTTCTCAACAATAACTCTTGGGTTTTCCGAGCCCCAGATGCGACAATTTTGCTTGTTGACGTAGCCACCGAGGTGGAAATGGGCCTCATCAGTCAAGATGATTTTGTATCGTTTTTTTGTTCGATAGTTTTTTGATCGTTTGTATCGTTCGATGATCGTGTATCGTTCCAATATTAGTAATGGTGTAGTTTCTACTTGTCAAATGTCAAAAAATAAAAGCTTCAAAAATGACAGCTACCGAAATACCGGGTGATACAAAATAACAGCTCTTGTTGGAAAACCCTGTACTTGTGTGTTGCACTCAATCGTCTCTTGTGAAAATGGGACAACTCGGCCCATGTGTTGATGAACCCACCATATAAATGTACCTTCCGTGTTTTGGTTTAACCGCTATATTAAGGCACCTTTTCGTTTTGACATCTTGGCGATGTGATTTGACATCTTCTGTATTTTAGACAACTTTTGCAATGACTATAGACTGAGTAAAATGTTTCTATTTTCTGCCTCCCACACACACAGTACATAAGTCGGTTTACTCCAAAGAAAATAAATTTATGAAAAAGTTCCGTCAAGTAGAGAGTGGTCTATCAGTGACGAACGAATAGAAATTTGATGTCAGCGAGTGATTTTCGCGTATTTCAAGACCGATTTCCAAGATTTTTTTGTTATTATCACATTTAGAAAATTAATATCGTTATGTACCAAAAAAGTTAAAAAAATACTCCAGAAAACTATATTTTTCGCATTTGAAAATCATTTCTATTCGTTCGTAACTCACCCAAATGTAAACAAAGTCACGACGGAACATCTGTGAAATAGAGAGTCCGTGGTTTACTCCAGTGACATTTTATTACTTCTCTTCTCCACACTTTGTCAGGCCACATTAACATTTTTCCCTGAGTGTATACCCCGAGTGTTTTTGTGATGCAATTCGAAAAACTATATAATTTTAAAACGTTTTTTCTATCCACAAAATACCATTCATATAATTCATATTTTTTTTTTTCAAAAAATTATCGCAAAAAACTCTAGAGTTTTTATGAATGCGTTTGAGTGTGTTGGTGTGTATAAGTGTGTATGTTTTTCAACAACAGTTATGGCTTTTGGAAAGCGGCAGAAGGAGAAGAGCAGAGGAGCCAAACCAACGAACACCGACAGAAAATAACCAACTCAACTTAAGTCGGCTACAAAAAAAGTAAGTGAAAAAAGTGGTAAAAATAACCCTTTTTGCAGTATTTTATATGTCATTTGTGTAAATTATACAGAGAAAAAAATTCAAACACACACACTCATAAACTGTGGAAAGGGAGAAAAAGGCTGTGCAAAATAGTAAAAAAACAACGCAAAATTAATGTCAACATAATGAAAAAACAGAAAAGCAACATTTAGCAGTTGGGCAAAAGGGACGCGGCGAGGCAGTATGAAATTTGAGGGGGCAAACAACGAACTCTTAGCACTTTTTCTATGAAAAACCCGTGCGGTTTTTTATTTACAAAATTTACACTCACCGTGTGTTGGTACATATTTTTCCATTCATTCAGTTATAGTTGATATTTTATCTTTGGAAAGGAATAAAATGAGAATAAAAACAAACCTTTCTCGCTCGCACATTCTTTCTCACACAAACATACGCACTTACAAAATGTTACAATAGCCCCAAAACGATGAAAAAGTGTTCACTGAGAGAGAGAGGGATAGAAAGGGGAGCAGCAGTGCTCGTCAACAAAAACAATAACACAATGGCAAAAAATGGTCTACAAAGTTGACAACCAAAAACAATCACACACAAACACACGCAGTGAAATGCTATACACTCGCACTTGTACTCGTTGCCAACCTTTCGCACATTTCACGTAAAGTTTTTATTTTGCGTAAAATGTGAATGTGGAAATAAAAACACATACACTGTTTTACATACACACA
Source organism: Eudasyphora cyanicolor (assembly GCA_963930755.1). Classification (NCBI taxonomy): domain Eukaryota; kingdom Metazoa; phylum Arthropoda; class Insecta; order Diptera; family Muscidae; genus Eudasyphora; species Eudasyphora cyanicolor. Next base: position 51,189,212 of record OZ005736.1, on the reverse strand, counting down.
ACCATCGTACACAACATATCGTCGGGAACTGTTTTTTGTCCATAAAAGTGTTAATCCCTAAAGCACTTAACTTATTTTTGTTGTTGTTATAACCATTTTCTGCTGCTGCTGTTGTTGTTGCAAGGTTTTCTATACAAAAAAGAAAGGCAAAAACAAATGGGAGAAAAAAAACTTGTGGTAATGACTTCGTCCGTACTACGGAATATGGAATATCCACCAAAAGCGGAAACATAAACCAAGTTTGGGGACGAAAAAAGCACATGTTTTTGCTAAGCGTCACTTATGCGTTATGCATTGAATGTGCTTGCGCCACAGTGCTTCGAAATCGACAATAATGCAATTGAACAGTAGATACGGGTCAGACTTTTTAATATTAACATATGTATTAGGTTGCTAAATGAAAAAAAGACATTTATTATCCCCTCACCTGAGAGAGGAGGTTATATAACATTTGCTACGTGCCAAAAGTGCAACACATCGAATGAGTGACCTAAGAACAGGGCTGTGGAGTCGTGCCAAAACTACTCGACTCCCGGAGTCGAATTTTAAAACCATTCGACTCCGGTAGTTAAATAACATAAATGTCTAAAATTTAAAAGGGTCCGCCAAATAACTTTTTTATACCCTACACCACACTGTGGTACAGGGTATTATAAGTTTGTTTCACGGCAGATGTTTGTAACACCTGAAAATAACACAGCTAGACCCACCTTAAAGTATACCGATCGACTCAGAATCACTAGCTGAGTCGATTTAACGATGTCTGTCCGTCCGTCCGTCCGTCTGTCCATGTAATGTTGTTCGTCGACTACAGGTAGGAATTTCACTCCGTTCGTTCTGAAATTTTGCAGTTTAGAGTATTTCGCGGCTGTTAAGATCGCTATTGAATTTGGTTGAAATCGGTTAAGATTTAGCTATAGCTCCTATATATATGTTTCGCCCGATTTGGCCCTTTAGTTCTATAGAAGCTATATTTTACATCCAATCGTTTTGAAATTTAGAATGGTAGAGTTTCTTGATCCATGAACCAACATTGCCAAATTTGAAGAAAATCGGTAAAGATTTAGCTATAGCTCCCATATATATGTTTCATCCGATTTGGCTCTTTAGATCAAATCGTTTTTATACCCTACACCATACTGTGGTACAGGGTATTATTTAAGTATAAAATGTCCCAAAAGTAAATTTATGTAAACAATTTATACATGAATTACAAAATTTATATATCAGAGTTATTCAATATTACGAGAGTGGTGTAGGGTATTATATAGTCGGCACCGCCCGACTTTAGCCTTTCCTTACTGGTTTTGAAAATGCTATAAAAAAACTACTGAAAACGCATCGGATGGTCAGTTGGCTTCAAATCCTGAACCAATTGGACTTTGTATGGCGTCATACCAAGGTCTTTATGCAAAATTCGTCTCAATGATGTCTCCGAAATGTTCAATTGTTGAGAACGACGGTGAATTGATGTTGATGGCGCTTCACGCACACTTTCTGCCACAGCAGCAATATTCTCGGGTGTACGCACTGTTTTTGGCTTTTCACGCTTTGGTTTATCGATGAGGATGCCAGTTTCTTTCACTTTTTTCACAAGATAACGAACATACGGAGCTGACGGTGCTTCTCTTCTTCCAAAATCCGTACGCAATTTTCGCACACATTCTGCAACATTACCATGATTTTCAAAGTAATGTCGCATTATTCGCAATATACACATATTCGTTCAGCGGAAGGATGGGCTAACTGTTACCATTCACGAAATAAGCACTAGTTGAAAAAAAAACGTTAGATGGCGGACCCTTTATTTATGTAGAGTAATTTTATTTTTTGTTTGTCATGTATCACCAAAAGAACAGCAACCAATATTTCGGTTGCATTTCCCAAAATACATTTAATTATTCTAAATTTGGGAAATTATTGGGATAACCAAAACACGATTATTTATTGATATTTTTTCTGTTGTAGTAACCAGTTATTCGTTGCAATAATAATGGTGTATTTATACAATTTCTGTTGTCAAAAATAAAACATTGGTTGTCACAACCAAAAATCGATCATATGGTACTATAATGAAAGTTAAAATTTGGTTACCACAACTAACCGAGTGTTAATGAAAAAAACAATCTTAATTCGATTGATACAACCATCGATTTAGTTGCAAGCCTTTTTATTTGATCGTTTCCATGTTATTAATGTTGTTTCAACTATTTATATATAAATTAAACCGACACACGGTGTAGGCAATATACTTTTTGTTGCTAGTACTATTTTTTTTATTGTTACAATCGAATTCCAACCAATTATTTTCCTGGGTGTAGCCAAAAAATTACCGTTATATGGGGAGCTAGCTCTGAAACTATTGATCAGATTAAAGACTTTTATATGCATCGGTTAGAGGTAATGTGATTCTAAATTTTCCTAGATTTTAACTAAATCGTATAAGAGGTTTTCGAGTTATGATAAATTATACGCAGAAATGTCTCAAGAAACTGACACTTTCTGGACAATTTTATTTGTAAAAATATAGCAAAAAAATTACCGTTATGTGGGGGGAGATAGCTGTGAAACTATTGATTAGATTAAAAACTTTTGTATGCATTTTCATTTATTCAATTTATTTCAACTTAATTGGTCAAGTCGTTTCCGAGTTATGATAAATTATATGCAGAAATATCTCAACAAATTGAAAATGTCTCAACAATTTTGCGATTTTGAAGCAGAAGTAGATGTTGTTTTTTCAAAACAGTTTGTTTTACATATTTGTTCTCCTAGTCTACACCTACAATTATAATGAGGGCCGTAGAACTTAACATAGACTCATATAGTCCATTTTCGTTAAGGACGATTTAATGCAATATGAAGTAAAAAGTTTAAATTTCAGACAAACTGTTTGAAAAATATGTTCTCTAGTAGAGCGTCTAGAAGTCTAGTCGGAAAGGACCTTTCATACACGGGGCAAAATTGTCTTTTTTGATATGTTTGAATCGAAAAAAAATATATTTGAAACGTAAATTTTTAAATATTATATATTTCTGAGCAAATAAATTGTATTTGAAAATCAATAAAATTTATTTGGAACGCATATATTAATATTTTACAACAAACTATTTTTGCAAACTAAATTTCTCACGTAAAATATGTGTTAAAATAAAAATAAAATTATTGTTTAGGAATTTCTCCAAATATATTTTATTTAAAAAAGATTTTCAAAAGTTTTACTGACTTTTTCGAATTTCAGTTTTGACTTTTCCTTGGTTTCGAATTGTACTTTCCAGTTATGATTTAAAATTTCTGAGTATTCTGCCAATCCTTATTAGTTGTCAATCCTACAAGTAATTTATTTTGATCCACGATTATAGGAATTCAATTATTATTATTTATTTGTTTTTACAAACATTAAAATTTCCAAAAAAAAAAAAAATTTTAAAAAATTCAACACAATTTAGGTGTTTTCTGAATATTTAAAGGCAAATAAATATTTGCTGAGCGCCCCAGTAGGCGAGTTGGTAGCGTACTCGCTTATGAGTTTGGGGGTCGTGGGTTCGATTCCCACCAGAGGCTCTGGTCTGTCGCTGCAAACATTTAGCCATATGGTCTTTGTAACCCGGCCTTTCCCTGGACCATAAAATTAGAATATAAATTTACTTTGTATTGTAATTCATATAAAATAAAATAAAAATAAAATAAAATAAATAAATATTTACTATGGAAATAATAGTCCCAAATAAAAACATATTGGAATGTAAACAAAGATTTGTTTCGAACAACATCTTCCCAAATATATAATTTTTGTGCGTACAAAATATTATGTGTTTAGAGTGTACCCTTTCAAGCCGAATATGTTTGGGACAATATACTACAGAAGCGATTTTTTTCAGCGTGTATGCACCATTTTCTATAGGGATAGTCCCCAGTCCAAAAAATGCTTTTCTTCAAATTTCCGTATCACAATCGCTTCATATTTGTGACTTTGATCACAAGACGGACATAATTCTATTATAAAATTGAATACAATCCATGGTGGAGGGTATTCCACCAGGTCAAACTTACTATCGCCCTTACTTGTGTTTTTAATTACTAATATTCTAATTACTAATTGCATTATAGTTTGAAATTACATTAAACTTTTTTTCCATCCCATAGCAACAGTAATTGATATTATGACATTAAATTTAAAAATGTTCTGTAAATGAGAAATTAGATCTAATCATTTCCATAATTTGTTTTCTGTTATTAATTTATTCAAGTGATTTTTTCGAAATGGAATAATTACCAATTTCCTAGAACTTTCGTTGCATACAAAAATTACCTGTTAAACTCTTGAGATGTAATTTTCCATATCACAAAATAAAAGGGGTGTTTAGAAAAAGTACCTGAAAATAAATAGAAAATAATGATGAAATTAAGTAAAAAAATAAAAAAAATCACCGAAGATATTATTCTAATAGTTATCAGATTAATTTATATGGACATATATACGTACAGTGCATTAGGGTGAGCATTTACTTTTAAAATTTATATTATCGGGTCTGTTCTGTAACAACGCGATTTGATATCACTCCAAAACTGATTTTAAGTCGTTGGTGATTTTAAAATCACCGTGATATTAAATCGTCGTGATTACAGAACAGACCCGTATATATGAAAATATTTTAGCTGCATATTCATGGTTTGTAATCCCTTTTTAATGTAAAAATATAATTTTAAATTGTAATGCAAATATTAAAGAAATTACAAAACGTTTTCAGAGAATTATCTTAATATTTTTTTGTGATAGAAGGATCTATGACAGTTATGTGTGAAACAAAATATGGCTAAATGATTGCCACGGCTCGCCACCTGCGACTCACGATTAACATCGTGCATTATGGTTGGACCACCCTTTATTTAACATTTAAAAAAAGTCATTTTCTATACCTCCTAATACTCGCCATATGTCATTTGAAGTATTGTTTATTATATAAAAAATGCATAAAAATTATTTATTGTTTTTAAATTTTCTAGCCATATTGCAATGGGGTTTTATTGATTGACGCAGGAATTTTTCAATTGAAATCAATGATTATTGCACAATAAAAAAACAAATGTTGTAACATATTTTTGTGAAATAAGAGTGACACTAGTCTGCACTGATTGTTAATACCGTTCGGTAGAAACTGTTTGCTAATTCTTTGTCGGACTGCATTCTTACAAAAAAGTAGTCTTAGTGCATTAAACCTATACACCCAGGAAAATAATTGGTTGGAATTCGATTGTAACAATAAAAAAAATAATACTAACAACAAAAAGTATATTAGCCTGCTCCGTGTGTCGGTTCTAGTTATATATAAATAGTTGAAACAACAATAATAACATGGATATGGTCAAATGAAAATACTTGCAACTAAATCAATGGTTGTATCAATCGAATTAAGATTCTATTTTTCATTGGCACTCGGTTAGTTGTGGTAACCAATTTCAAACTTTCATTATAGTACCATATGATCCGTTTTTGGTTGTGACAACCAATGTTTTATTCTTGACAACAGAAATTGTATCAATACACCAAAGAATAATATTGCAACGAATAATTGGTTACTACAACAGAAAAAATATTAATAAATAATTGTTTTTTGGTTAACCCAATAATTTCCCAAATTTAGAATAATTAAATGTATTTTGGGAAATACAACCGTAAGATGGGTTGTTGTTCTTTTGCTGATACATGACAAACAAAAAATAAAATTACTCGACATAAAAAAATCTTCAACATTTTGTTCAAGAACGGTATATGTAGTCAAAAATAATCTCGTGTGGATAATAACGTGTGGAATGCAGAACATATTGTGCAAAATATTTTACATAAATAAAAAATAAAAGCAACAATCATGAAATTGAAAGCACAGGTCTAAGTGATATTTTCATACAAGTTTTTTGTTTTTTTTTTCGTGTTCTAAAATTTGTGTCAAATATTTCCACATTTCATAATACGAGTGATGAATTTGTAATATGGGATATTTAATTATGTTATGAATTGTTTGGTTTTTTGTTCAATAAATAAAATAAAAATTAATGAAAACTGTTTTTAATTAATTGTTGGTAGTATATGACTGACAAATTGTCAGAACAACTAATTTTTTAAAACAGTTGGTTGTGGCAACAAACTACAGATAATTTTAGCCACCATTTTCGTATTTGGCGCAACCAAATATGATTGTTGTCAACATGCAAGCAGAAGTATACCACAACCTAAATGTTGTGGTGGGATGATGGAGTCGCATGATAGTAGACAAAACTAACAAAATTAGGTTGGCAAATAATTCGGTTGAGGCAACCAAACTGTATTCTGTGTGTATTATTTTTATTTATTATTTATACACACAGAATATAGTTTGGTTGCCTCAACCGAATTATTTGCCAACCAAAAGAACAGCAACCAATCTTTCGGTTGTATTTTCCAAAATACATTTAATTATTCTAAATTTGGGAAATTATTGAGATAACTAAAAAACTATTATTTATTAATATTTTTTCTGTTGTAGTAACCATTTATTCGTTGCAATAATAATCTTTGGTCCATTGATACAATTACAGTTGTCAAGAATAAAACATTGGTTGTCACAACCAAAAATCTATCATATGGTACTAAAATTAAAGTTTAAAATTGGTTACCACAACTAACCGAGTGTCAATGAAAAAACAATCTTAATTCGATTGATACAACCATCGATTTAGTTGCAAGCATTTTCATTTGATCGTATCCATGTTATTATTGTTGTTTCAACTATTTATATAGTTATAAATACAACCGACACAAGGTGTAGGCAATATACTTTTTGTTGCTATTTTACTATTTTTTTATTGCTACAATCGAATTCTAACCAATTATTTTCCTGGGTGTAGTATTTTGTTTGAAAAAAGAGAATTTCAACAAAATTCGTTTTTTTATACCCCCTATTGTGAACAAGGGTATATATCAGATACTGCCAACCAAAAGTGTAATACATCAATGGAGTGACCTAAGAGACCCCAAGAATATTTAGCGGAAATCAGTTTGGGCCCATTTTAAGTCATTTTAGCAATGTCCGTCAGCCTGTCCGTCTGTCTGTGTGGTTATGGCGCACGATAACTTTCGACGGGAGTAACCGATTGACTTAAATTTGTAATATTAATAATATTGATTCTTTAATAACATATATATGTTACTACTTATCGGAATTTTCCGCAATTGCCCACATAGCATTAGTTTCGTAGTCGTTATCACCTTGAAAAAATGGGCGAACTTGACACGCCTATTTTGGTAGCTCCCATACAAATGGACCATTTTGGACAATAGTTAACGGCTTATTAATTTTGATTTCAGTGCGCACAGATACTTGAAATTGTGTGCAGTGTAATACTTTTATAGCACCTACACTCTGAAAAAAATTGCTTCTGTAGTATATTGTCCCAAACATATTCAGCTGGAAACATACATATATTTAGGGTACACTCCAAATACATAATATTTTATACACATATATGTTTGGGAGGATGTTGTTCTAAACAAGAGTATGTTTTCATACAAATATATTTTTATTTGGAACTAATATTTCCGAAACAAAGAATAATTTGTATTTAAGTATTTTGGCAATGTATCAATGCCTTCATTTTAAGGCAAGTTTTCTGTATTACAGAAGTTAAAATGTCATTTTTTTTTTAAAAATTTTTATGTTAGTAAAATTAGACATTGGAAAAAATTTAATTTAAAAATTTATAAATTAAAATTAGTGCTGTAAAACCAGATGCAGTGCTTCTTATGACACTTTTAACTGTAAAGTATAATAGGAAATCTAGGAAAAATGTCAACTAAAAATCGAAAGTCAGCTAATTTTTAAAAATCTTTTTTTAAGTGGAAAACTTCTTAAACAATAACTTTGTTTGTGTGTAAACACGCGTTTTATTTGTGAAAGTCAGTTCGCAAATATATTTTGTTCTAGTATATTAATATATGCGTTTCAAACATCATTTTCAAATACAATTTATTTGTTAACAAATATATAATATTTAAAAATTTTGTTTCCAAATATATTTTTTTTTCAATTCAAACATATCAAAAATGGCGATTTTCCCCCGTGCACTCTGAAAAAAATCGCTTCTGTAATATATTGTCCCAAACATATTCTTCTGGAAACATACATATGTTTAGGGTACACTCCAAATATATAATATTTGACACGCACAGATATTATATGTTTAGGAGGATGTTGTTCTAAACAAAGTTATGTTTTCATCCTAATATTTTATTTTATTTATTATTTATTTGGAAATAATATTTCTGAAACAATGATTAATTTGTATTTAAGTATTTTGGCAATGTATCGATGTCTTAATTTAAAGGAAAGTTTTCAGTTTTTTTTTCGAAATTTAAGGTTTAATTATTTTGAAATTTAGGTTTAATTTTTTAGAAATTTTATATGTTTGTAAAATTCTAGGCAAAAATTAAACTAAAAATCAACAAAGTCAGCAAAGTTTTAACATTATTTAAATATAATGTATTTGGATACATTCTTAAACAATATCTTTGTTTTTTTTTGTAAACACATATTTTATTTGTGACAGTCAGTTTGCAAATATATTTCGTTGTAATATATTATTATATGCGTTTCGAATAAATTTTTTTGATTTTCAAATAAAATATATTTGTTTAAAATATATAACATTTAAAAATTTTGGTTTCAAATATATTTTCTTAGAATTCAAACATATCAAAAATGGCGATTTCCCCCCGTGTAGTAATAATAGCTTGATAAATAGTGCTAGAGCGTGCTGTAAAGTCGACCACGGCTGATTTTACTGCTTAAGATAAATATTCTACAAATTTTATGTTTTTATTTGCACTTATTGTGAAATATTTATGAGAAACAAATAATGCGCAATAAAATTTCGGTTTTTTTCTTTTCCTTTCGGAAAAGACAAATATTTCACTATTTTTCTAATTTTAGTTGTTTTTAATTAATAAACAAGCTCGAGGTCAAGTTTTGATGCTTTTTATTTATTCGATATTTCGTTCCTCTTTGAGGAACATCTTCAGGAATGTCTATAACATTGTTGAAAATAAAACAAAAACAACACTCAATATATTAAAAACATCATAAACATCGTTCACTTACGAGTATGTAAACAAAACTAACACAAAACATAAAAAGACATACGTCCTGCCTTGTTGTCGTCTGTTTTCTTACTAGCTGATCATTTTCTTACTCGATTCTATTTAACTTCTTTATTAGAAGTCTATAGTTGTTTGCACACCCTTCTATGTCTGCTTTGTAGTTAATGCGTTTTGTTGTTGTTGTGTTAATGATGTGCAGTGTCTCTAGCATTAACCTTTTGTTGTAATTACTCTCACTCTCTATTACTCGTACTCCTTCTAAAGGCCCAGTTAGGCAAACTTAACCGTAACGCCCCCGTAGCGTAACGAATCAGCTGATTCAATCTGTCATATGGAAATCAGTGTAAACGATTAGCCAACGGAAACGAAACGTAAACGGACGGCTGAATCTGTTGAAATCAGAATTGGACGTTCCGTTTACGTACAATTTGACAACAGCTGATACTACATGTTGTTTACAATTACAATTGTATGTTCACCGAGAAAAGTAAAGAATATAATTTATTTGTTATTTGTTGTTTAAAAGTGCAAATAAAAATGAAAGACGAATATTTGATTTCATTGGTGCAGTCGCACGAGTATTTATACAATAAATATAATCCAGCATATAGGATATCTGAAAAAAGCGAGAAGCTTGGAAGCAAATTGGCAAAGAGCTGGGCGTTACAGGTGAGTTTTCTAAAGATCGCGGCTGACTCCATTAAAAATTAAATTTATAATCTGCTTCAGGATTCTTTTCACGACAGTACGAGACAATCATTGCGCCAATCTTCTTCATTGTGGGTTAATTTGACAGCAATATAAGCGTCTCTACAAACGAGGACTTATTTATAGATAGAGATTGGATTGGATTTGGCTGAGTCCCTCTTCAATGGAAATAGACATAAGTAAAGGGTTTTCCATTAAGATATAGAGTTCAAATTTATCCCAGGTTAAGTGCAAATGTTACACTTTAAGAATGAAATTCAATTTCGGTCATATGACCATCACGAGCCCGTCAACAGCGATCTATTCTTTGGACCAAATTTTCCACCACTCTTGGACACATTTCGACCGGAACGTTGGCAATTTCGCGTTGGATGTTTTCTCTGAGCTCGTCTAAAGTTGTTGACTTAGACCAAGGATATTCCTCAGGGGAAACGCAGCATCGCCAATAAAAAAATGAGGAAAGGCTTCAGAGGATGCTGACGATAATGGTTTACTAGGAGGTGCAGGTACTGTTCCTAAAATAACTGATTGCCCAAATGGAGAGTACTGGAATATAGCTGTATTTAATTTAAATTAAGAAATGGAAATTGTTTGTAACAATATAGATTATAAATAAATTGAAGTTTAATGGACATACCCCCATCGTGTTGGCTGCCATAACTTCCAACATTAACTGATATGAATGTATATGTAGTTAGCATAAATAAATCGGCGAAAGCAAGCGCCACAAAACTTCACTGCATTCTAAAATAATATTTCGAATTGTTGTTTTCCCCAGCTTGTGACTCCATGCAATCGATTGTATGGAACAACCGTGACCCAAATATCTACAATTTTAAAGAATAGAATGTTAATATTTCCCAACTTGGAATCATAGGATAAAGCAATATTTGACATACAGTGGTGTTATTGCTAGTCTCTCTGCCGGTCTAATCCGTTGCTTTGGTGTAGTTAACTCATATTTTATTAATGTTAATAACAAATTAAAAACTTTCATAGGTCTAGTATCCGGCTTTCGCCAGTCATTGTTTATAGGACGTCCACCCCATCTTCTTATCCGACGATATTTTCTTGAATACTTTTATTGTAATATCTGCATAGATTTAAAAAAACACAAATTTATAAACATTCTTTTTAACTTCATTTTTAATAAACCTAAACAAAAAGAAATCGCGGCTTTTTTTTTACTTATGTGTTGTTGTTGTCAGAACATATGACTCGTTTTCTCAACGTTGGCTAATCGCTCAAACGGGCAACGTTACGACAACGGTAAAGATAAATTACGGTTACGTATGCCTAACCCGGCCTTAAGTCGGGTTCGTGTTTTGTTGCAGCACAGTGTTCTGCCAACGCTGTTTTTTGTGTTAAATTTCTATTTCTTAGTTTGATGTCCGATTTATGCCCGGCTAGTCTTGTTTTTAGTTTGTTTTTTGTTGTTCCGATATATATTTTATTACACTCTGTTGTTTCGTTTCCGTTGCATTTTATTTTGTATATTATATTGGATTTTTCCAAATTGTCAATAGGTTCCTTCATGTTAGTAAACAGTTTCTTAAGTGTGTTCTTTGTCTTTGTTGCTATTTTGTACTTGTTTTTGTCTAAACAGTTCGCATTATCGAAGCGTTCTGATAGTTTTGGAACGTAAGTAACTGACTTGTACAATGTTGGACCGATCGTTGTGATTTTTGTGTTAATTTCTTTATTTATAAGCGTTGAGATTGTTCTTTTGGGGAAGCCATTTTCTTGTAAAATAGTTTTTATTTTTGCCATATTTTTGTCATGGAATTGTGTGTCGCTAGTATTGAGGACCCGGTTTATAAAGTTTGTGGCCGTGTTGAAAATGATTCTTTTGGGGTGATTCGAGTGGTAGTTTAGCAATCTACCAGATGATGTCGGTTTTTGATACCAGTCAACTAAAATTTGATTTTCTTTTCTTATTAATTTCATATCCAAATAAGGTAGACTTCCATTTGTTTCTTTTTCTATAGTAAATTTTATATTAGAATTAAAGCTGTTGAATTTCGTCAAAATATTATCTATTGCACTGATTTTGAGTATCCCAAATAGGTCGTCCACGTACTTTGTCAAGAACTTAGGTCTAATATCACAGTTTTCAAGGCATCTATCCAACAGCTCCTCCATCACAATATCGGCTACTATTGGTGATGCTGGTGACCCCATTGGCAGACCTTTCTTCTGTCGGTAAACCTTTTTATTGTACATGAAGTAACGGTTATCCTGAATACAAAAACGTAATATTTTCAGGAAAAGGCCCTTCGTCATAGATGTATAATTTTTAATAATCGACCACTTATCTTCAATAATTTTTATTGCACTGTCCACTGGGATGCTTGGAAAAAGCGATACTACATCGAAAGAAATCATTGTTTCGTCATCATGTATCACAGTGTTTTTTAATTTTTCCTTGAATTGCGCGGAATTCTTAACATTGTATTTAGAATCTTCTGTAAGTTTCGCTAGAATTTTAGTTATGTACTTACATAAGTTGCTCGATGGTGAATTTATGGAAGAGCAAATTGGGCGAAGTGGATAACCATCCTTGTGTATTTTTGGCAAACCATAGATTCTTGGTGCCAATGCCGTCTCAGTTTTCATTCTCCTTTTTTCCATATCATCTATTATATGTTGTGCGTGTAGTTCGTTGACCAATTCATTGTTCTGTTTTTGTAATGTAGTTGTCGGATCCTTGTTTATTCTTTGGTATACCATCATGTCATTCACCATTTTAGTCATTCTCGCATCATAGTCTGCTTTTTCCATCGCTACGGTGACATTACCTTTATCCGCGTCTACGATAATGATGTTTTTGTTTTTCTTAAGAAATGTTCTGGTTCGTTCCACTGTTCTGAGAATATATTTCTCCCTTTGTGTCAATTTGTGCTTATTAATGTGGTTTTCGATCATATACGTTAGTTTATTTCTGCCAATCTCCTGATTCTCTTTTCCATCGAGTGTTTTTATGCATTCCTCTCCGTCTGCTATATACTGAAGTAGTGGGAAATCAGTTTTTGTGTGTGGAAGTGCAAACTTCTCACCATGAGAGAGGAGCCACTCTACATCCTCCGTTAGCCACTCTACGACCTCCGTTAATATAGTCGTTAGCACAGGTGTTTTTTTGTCGTTACAAAACCGAAAACCGAGTTGACATTTGAAAATACTATCAAATTTGGTTCTGTCTGTATGTCTGCGTAAGATTTGTATGACAACTGTCTAATATTCGTTTGCGGTGTTTGGTTCTATGCGCGACATTATAATCAAATATGTTTCCGTCATATTTTCAAAACAGATAGTAATTTCAAAATTGTTAAACAGCACAAATCTACTAAATTTTGGAGGGAGAAGAGCGAATGTTCTTAATTAACTGAAAATACAATTAGGTAAACGATTTGAAAAGTTTATTACGAGTATTTTTATATCGGAAGTTTGCAATTTAATACTAACATTTCCGTCAAAATATATATTAGTTCAAATAGTCCTAAAAATGTAAATTCGTATATTTTCATTTGTGTTATAATTTTAGTTTGTTTACTAAATGTTTTAATATTTTCACTTAGAAGATATGGTAATATAAAATACCAATTTACAAAACAGGTTAAAGAATACACATAATTTATGGATAAATTAAATTAAGTTTTATTTAAAAAACAATTAATTGTTTGTTATTGGACAAATATTTAATAAAATATTTTTATTTGTTTAAATTTTTTTAATTTTTCAATTTATTTTTAATAAAACATTTTGATAATGGTCTCATTCTTGGAATAGGAATATTTTGTAGCTTAGACTAATATCTACAAGTTTAAATATATTTCATTCATTTAAAAAGAAATAAGTTATATTTTTATTTAGAATGAATTTTAAAATAAATTACAATCTTAGCAAAAAGTTTGAAAAATATACAAATGTATGGAGAAAATAATACAAGTTTTATTTACATAAATATTTAATTATTTTAAAAATATTTCATTAATAGTTTTAATTATACCCTACACCACACTGTGGTACAGGGTATTATAAGTTTGTTTCACGGCAGATGTTTGTAACACCTGAAAATAACACAGCTAGACCCACCTTAAAGTATACCGATCGACTCAGAATCACTAGCTGAGTCGATTTAAGCATGTCCGTAAGTCTGTCCATGTAAAGTTGTTCATCGACTACAGGTCGCAATTTCACTCCGATCGTTCTGAAATTTTGCAGTTTAAAGTATTTCGCAGCTGTTAAGATCGCTATTGAATTTGGTTGAAATCGGTTCAGATTTAGATATAGCTCCCATATATATATTTCGTCCGATTTGGCCCTTTAGTCCTATAGAAGCTGTATTTTACATCCAATCGTTTTGAAATTTAGAATGGTAGATCCATGAACCAACATTACCGAATTTGAAGAAAATCGGTTAAGATTTAGCTATAGCTCCCATATATATGTTTCGTCCGATTTGGCCCTTTAGTCCTATAGAAGCTGTATTTTACATCCAATCGTTTTGAAATTTAGAATGGTAGAGTTTCTTGATCCATGAACCAACACTACCGAATTTGAAGAAAATCGGTTAAGATTTAGCTATAGCTCTCATATATATGTTTCGTCCGATTTGGCCCTTTAGTCCTATAAAAGCTGTAATTTACATCCAATCGTTTTGAAATTTATAATGGTAGAGTTTCTCGACCCATGAACCAACATTGCCGAATTTGAAGAAAATCGGTTTATATTTAGCTATAGCTCCCATATACATGTTTCGTCCGATTTTGCTCTTTAGTCCTGAAGAAGCTGTATTTTACATCCAATCATTTTGAAATTTAGAACGGTAGAGTTTCTTGGTCCATGAACCAACACTACCGAATTTGAAGAAAATCGGTTAAGATTTAGCTATAGCTCCCATATATATGTTTCGCCCGATTTGGCCCTTTAGTTCTATAGAAGCTGTATTTTACATCCAATCGTTTTGAAATTTAGAATGGTAGAGTTTCTTGATCCTTGAACCAACATTGCCGAATTTGAAGAAAATCGGTTAAGATTTAGCTATAGCTCCCATATATATGTTTCGTCCGATTTTGCTCTTTAGTCCTGTAGAAGCTGTATTTTACATCCAATTATTTCGAAATTTAGAATGGTAGAGTTTCTTGATCCATGAACCAACACTACCGAATTTGAAGAAAATTGGTTCAGATTTGGATATAGCCCCCATATATATGTTACCCCCGATTTGACATCTTAGCGCTGTAAAGACTGTATTTTATATCCGATCAGTACGAAATTCGACAGAAAGCTAGTTGCTATTTTACATGAATGAGTATTCAGGGCAAATCGCTTCAGATTTATATATAACCTCTATATATATGTTTCTCCTGATTTGGTTACAAAGCGCTATAGATGTTGTACTTTACTTCCGATCATTACAAAATTCTCCATTTGGAACGTTCCTAAATTCTCAATTTAGGAACGAATATTGCTTAATTTAGCGATTATCGGTTCAGAATTCATATCCACATATATACGTTCTTACCCATTTACCAATTATTCCAAATTATTATCGCAATCACCCTTATCGCATTGTTTGGGAGGTGTAGGGTATTATATAGTCGGCCACGCCCGACTTTCTGCCTTTCCTTACTGGTTTATTAATAAATGTCTAATTAACTTAAGTTTACATTTAGAAGAAATTTTAATAGAAAATGTTAATATAACTGTTTAAATATCATTTATTTTAAAAAATATTTAATTAATATTTTTTAATTCATGTTACTTTTTTAATTAATTTTAATCAAATATTTTTATGTTGGTTTTATTCTTGGAAAGTCAAGATTCCGTTATCTAAGAGCTTTAAAATTTTAAGTAAACTTTCCTCGTTTTTATTTAATAAATGTTTAATTAGTTAAGGATATCAATTAGAAGAAATTGTAATATAAATTACCAATATAACAACAACATTTTATGGAAAATTTTTTTTAAATTTTTTGTTTAAAAAAATAAATTTTATTATTTTAACAAAATTAGTCAAACAAAAATTTAATTTTTTTTTTTATTTGTATCTACAGGGTTTTTCAATAAGAGTGATATGATTTCTTTGAAAAAAAACACTATTGTTAAAGAAATTCAAAAGCTTTTTATTTAATGTGAAGTACAATCGATACAATTAAGTTCTAAATAAAACGTATTTCAAATGGCCTCCACGACTTCTTCTGCAGGAACGAATTCGATGAACCCAATTTTCGAACACTTCTTCCACTAAACCAAGTCGTATGTCATGAATGGCACGTTCAATATTGACTTGTAAAGCTTGAATAGAGTCTGGTTTATTTCGAAAGACCAATGACTTCAAATAACCCCACAAGAAATAGTCCAATGGTGTTAAATCAGAACATCTTGGAGGCCATTCATATCATAATTTCTTCAAATAATTGAATCTCCAAACTTTTCTCGCAACAATTCAATTGTTTAATTTGCTGTGTGGCACGTAGCCACAATCGGTCAATGGCAAAAAAATAGCCCTTAACGAGAGCTAAAATATTGCTCATTGGTGTCAAGGTCGTAGGTCGACTGGATTTAAAAAATGGACTTAGCATCATTTTCAAATGTGAATGAAAAGTTTATTTTTGCTCTAGCTCCTTAACGGTACGTCGTATCGAGAATCGGTCAATGGCAAAAATATAGCTCTTAAAGAGAGCTAAAATATTGCTCATGGGTTTCAAGATAGTAGGTCGACTGGAAAGTGTTTTTTTTTAATTTAAAAAAAATGGACTTAGCGCACGAAAAGTTGCAATTGGAGACCGATTATTTTGATAATAAAACTGAATAATTTGTAAACGTTGTTCTTGCGTATATCTCTCAATGATGAAATTGTAAACACTACTGAATACAATGAAAAACAAATGACAGATCATGACATATTACAAATGACCGAAACGTCACTTCAAAATCATATCATCCCTATTTGAAAACCCGTTATTACATTTATTCAATAGATAGAATGTAACTGCAAAAAAATATATTTAATTATTTTAACAAAATTATTCAAACAAAAATTTAAATATTTTTTTGTTTTTGTTTCAATTACATTTTTTCAATGGATAGAATGTAACTGAAACATATGGTCTTAAACCAAAATAAATTCTGAATGAATTATTTTTTATTTAAAAAATATTTAATTCATATTTTTTTATTTCTTGTTAGATACAACTAACTTTTTTAGTTACGCATCGTTTTTTTCCGAATGGTCTCATTTTAGTAATGACCGATCAGACTGTACGATAAAATAATTAAAATATCATAATTGTGAATTAATCGATGTTTTAAGAGGTTTTAATTCAAAAATTATTAACATATTCTCGAAAAATTATATTAAAACAAGATGAAGGCTACTTAATCTAGGATTATTTAAAGCTTTCCCGAACCAATTACGATAAATGGTTCTCCAGTTATGCTAAAATATATGGTAGAATCTTATTTTTTTATAGGTTTATCTTTATTTTGATAGATAAACAGGACCCTTCACACTAATAGACCACAAAATTCTTAAGAGTTTTATAATTTAAAAATATTCTCTTTTTTCATTTAAAAAATGTTTAATAAATATATGTTTTCAATTAGAAGAAAAGGTAATATTATCATTTTAATAAAAAAGGTTGAAGAATACACATCATTTATGGAATTTAATTAAAAACTAATTTATGTTTTTTTATTTTAAAATACAGATATAATCATTTTTTTATTTTGCATTTTCTATTTATTTTTTAATCAAATAATTTTATAATAGTTTCATTCTTAGAAAACCAAAAAAATTAAGGTTCCATCAAAAACGCTTTAATGGAACAGTGACTTCTTGGTTCATTGTCTATCTAACTTGAATAGATTTTTATTTTGGTTTTATTTTTTCAGTTATTTTTTATTGTTTATTCGGTTTTTTTTAGTTTTCGGTCTTTGTTAAAACGTTAAAAAAACAAAAATTCTTAAAATACAATGTGTCTGAGACGACTTCGACTATCGAGTGTTGAATGTGTGAGTGTTTTCGCTTAAGCTTTTTGGTTGAAAGCCAAAAATAGTTAAAGACAATATATATGGGCAAAATAGCAGCAGAAGCAGCAATAGCAGCAAAACCACCTAATAGCCCAGCAACAATGGGCCATAGCCAACAAAAGGGAATTCAACACGAAAAACTGTTATTTTATTGTATATTTATGCGTATCTGTTCTTGGGATTTTTGTTGGCCAAAAGAAAAATAAACAAGAAAAAATACCGTAAACATATAAAAACATAAAAACTAAACCGCCATAGAATTACAAATCAAAATATTTTTTTATATAAGAAAATTAAAAAATGTGGAGTTTGAAAATAACTTCAAAATGAATTAGCGAGACCGGATAAATTTCTCTGGAAATAAAATAAGTTTGGGATGAGTATTTTAAACAAAAAAATACCCGTATAACTCTGCACTGAAAGAAAAATCGAATGTTGAGGTAAGAAACGCGATAAGCTAATGCAGTTTCGTTGCTACAATCAAATCGTTCGTTGATTTAACTAAACGGAACGGCTGCTACCATTCGGACGTTGATACAACGAAACTTTTCCTTACATTTTGTAGTTTCCTTAACGCAACAATTTAAGTTTCAATACTGTTTAAGATCGACCGACCTCTATGTGGCGACTATATCAAAACATAGATCGATATTCTGAATTTCTTAAATTTTATTTTTGCAAAATGTTAGTATAAATAAAACACAAACTCAAAGTTTCATACAAATCGACTGAAAGATGTGCTCTTTGTAGCATAAGTAAGCAAATTTGAGACCTCTATATGGTGACTATATCAAATCATGGATCGATGTGGTTCTTGAAGAATTCTTTTAGACAAAAAATAAAAAATCATATTTAAATTCTTAGAAAAATGAGTATTTCTGGCTGAAGATAATGTATTTGAGAGTGACCTGAGAGTGATATGAACAGTTTTGGATAACTTTCATTGTGATGAATTTTTGTCAAAATAAAATACGATTGAAATTTGCGACAAGCTTCATTATTTTAAGTAATATTTAAACACTTTTAAGAATATTCTACATTAAAATAAAAAGAAGCTATTAGAAGAAGGTGGTGTTTTTATGACGCGCACTGTGATTGTGTTAAATTTAAGCTGTGGTAATGACGTAAGTAATACTTGAAGACAAAAATATAATTTTATTTAAAAATATTTTACGTTTTTTCATAGTAACAACTGGAAAGGAAAACGCATGAAATAACAGCGATTTCTCAATATTTCATGTATACGTGTGTGTGTATGTGCTATTCTGTCGTCGACGTCACCGTTGACATTTATTCGAGAGACTTATCGTACCGATATTCGCACCAACGATATCGTAAGATCGAACGTCCCAGATCGAAAATTGTACGATGTTGTGCACATACATTAACAATCATGGAAATACGATCCCAGCTCAAAAAGGAACTGAACGATAACACCAGAACACAGAAATTAAAAATATTTCTCACAAAATGAAAATTTGTTAATATAAAAAAATTTTAAATTTTTCAGTAAATCATTTTGGAATGTGCCCCAGGAAAATACACCCCAATAAGTTTATGAATATGGGCCCCAAAAAAATAACATATCAAACAACAACAATTTTATTTGGGGCATAATTTCATTTTTTGTCTGCTTTTTGGGGTTTACTTTAATTTCTTGTCTGCTTTTTGGGGTTTATTTTCATCTATATTTAGAAACAGAAGAGGCTACACGTAAACAATTTGCTCCACGTTGCCAACTTTGGATACAGTCCATAGGAGAAAGTCTTAAACAGAGGCCGAAGGACGCAGGCCGTAGGCCGACCGCACAGGAAAAAATGTATACGAGTATGAATCGAAATTTTTATTTTCCTGCGAAATACAGTTTATAAAGAAAAAACAACATATTTGTGGATTTGTAATCCAGTTATTGAGCAAAAATTTTGAAAAATTTACATTTGTGAGGTTTTAGAAGCACTACTCTTTTTTCTCTTATTCAATATCTACAACTTTGCTTCAGACACAAAAGAGATATTCCTTACGGTACACCTAGATATAACAGTGTTAAAATATAGAAAAAGTGCTAAAAATCCAGCTTAATCAAAAAAAAAACCGTATGGCCATTAAATAATTAATTGCTGAACTTGACTAAACGAATGATGCAGAAGTTTTAATTTTTGGGGCTACTTTCACGTCCAAGAAAAAAACCGCATATTTGTGGATTTGTAATTCAGTTATTGAGCAAGAAAAGTGGAAAATGATAAATTGTGAGATTTTTAAGGCACTGGATGCACTTTTTTCGGGTAGGTTTGTTCTCCTATTCAATATCTGCAACTTTTTTTCAGACACAAAAATATATTCCGCACGGTATACCGAGACCGTGTTAAAATATAGAAAAAGTGCAAAAAATTCACTTTGAGCGAAAAAAAAATCGTATGGCCATTAAATAATTAATTGCTGAACTTGACTAAACAATTGATGCTGAAGTTCTTATTTTTAGGGCTACTTTCACGTCCAATTCGCACAATTATCTTAGGGTATATCTTAGTCGTTTTACTCGAATGACATTTTCTTGCTTAGTTTTGTAAATTTTCTATTTTCCTTATTATGGAATGCGATCTATGTGGGAGGGTATATAACAGTCGACCTAGCCGAACTTGACGCTTTATTTTACTAGTTTTAAATTACATTATTTATTTAATTATTTTAATTCTAATTGATGTATTTTGAACTGTTCGTTATATAAATTTTATACCAATTTTCTGTTAAATTTGACTTTTCAAATATTTATTAAAAAAAGACATTATTCCAAACCAAAAATCGCTAAACCGTCAATTCACACCAAAAATTCGGGAAAAAAACATCCACCAACAAGATACGAACATTTATTGATTATTTTTCAAATTATGTGTGAAAAAACGAGGCAAATTTTTATTATTTTCTTTTTTGTGCAAATTTTTGTAGCTGCAAGAATTCAAAAGAATTTTTTGTGTTTCTCCCTCCAGTCCTTCCCGCCCGCCGCCACCGTCTTTGGTGCTACTGATGTATTCTTTCAATTTTGTCTGATGTCTGTGTCTGTCCGCCCAATTCTGTTTATTAAAGCTGCTCTGTCGCTTTGTTTTGGGTTTCTTGTTTTTTTCTTCACAAATTTGGCTTTTAGAGTTTTTTGTGGAATTTTATGTTTTTTTTTGTAGAGCATTTTTTCGTTTTATTTTTTTTTAATTCGACAATAATGAAATGCTAAAAAAATTCATCAAAATATATGAACCGCAAAAAAAGTTTCTTATTTATTTTTTATGTTATTCCCCTGTACTTACCCCTAAAAGTGCAAATGTTCAGAAACTGAAGAAGCAGAAATTGTATAAAAATGGTTTTCTAACAGTTCCCGAAAAATGGTGTTTGTGTTTGCCTCATTTAAGCAAAATAAAAAATGAAAAAAAAACTTGTGATGTGTGAGAGAGCCAGAGGGTGGGGAAAGGAAGAGGAGAGATGAGTTTCCTCATCCATCCCTAGCAAGCAAGCAACCAACCAACCTTTCAATGTTATTCCATGCCCGAGTTTGGGGCCGAGTATCTATATCTTTTCGCTCTGCTGTTAGTCTTGATTGTTTTTTTTATGACGTTTGGTTGGTTGTCTCTTTTTTTCTGTCGTTTTGAAAAATTCATTAGAATTTTGATATTTATTTGTAGAATGAAGCTTAATTAAATCATATTCTGTGACTTTTTCAAAACTGGATATTTGTTTTTCAAAAAGAAAGTTTGCTTAGGAATGGTTGGGGAAGGAGGATAGCAATTCAATATCAAAGAAAATATCATTCGTTTCAAAGGAATGTTGCACTTCCCTTCAAGGAATTGATAATTTATGCATGAATTTTCGCATGAACCATTTTTGACATCAAATTTATGCAAACATTCTTTTAAATGTAGAAACAAATTATATTTCCACAAAACCAAAATTATCCACTTTTAAATGTGAACATAAGTAAGAAAATTTCAGTCTAATAAACCGATTAAGGTATAACCTCAATTTGTGAGTAGTGTAATATGGAATATGGTACTTTGTATGGAAACCAGAAAGATGGAAACTTTGTATTCAGTCGATGGTATTTTCATTGTGCGCAGGTGTTCAATTGTCTCTGATTTATCGGCGTAGATGAGATGAGGAAGCTGTGCAGAAGATGAGTGCAGCGTTTACTCACAATAGAACAAAAACAGCAGAGTTTACTCACAATAGAACAAAAACAGCTTCGTGGGATGTTTCATTTCAATAGATTGTTTGACGATGTCTCGCCTCAATAAATCCGAGAGCTATGACCAAAATCAATGCTCCATTTAGCTCCGTAGAATTATTTTCTATTTTCAAACCTGAAAAAAGCCCCGGTGCCAAAAGATTTGGTATCCTAAGCACCAAAAAATGGTAAAACAAAAAGTTATGTTCAATATTTTTTTTTAATTTTTTTTTTTTAATTTAAATTTTCGTGGTAGTTACTTTTGGTATGTGGACTATATTTTGAATCTGGAAACGCATTAAATTTAAGGAAATTATGAGGGAGGGCTACAAATGTTACATATTTTACTTTTACGTAGGAACATAGGTTTAGGAAAAATTATTTTTTTTTTTTGAAAAAAGAATTGTATTAGTGTTTCAATTGATCTGTTTTAAATTTCAGTTACTGTGTTGTGAATTTCAAATAAACTTCTAAGAATTTCAATTAATTTATTTTGAATTTCAAATGGATTTTTTGATTTGATATTATTTAAAATTTAATTGATTTTTTCGAATTACAATTGAAAATAAAGTAGATGTGACTTAAGTAGTATTTCCAGCTCCAAATTAAATATGGGTGATGGAAAAAAATCAGCTTTTCTTCTTATGGCCAATGCGTTCGTAATTTATAAAATAGTCATAACAAATCATTAGAGAAAACCCCAAAAGAAAAACACAAAATACAAAATTTCGCATCTAAAGACTAATGCTTTGCTTAGATACACAAAATACTATCCAATAAATTCTGTAATCTGGCACTGAAATATTATCCTTTCTTCTTCATTCTGATCACCACTAAAAACATACATACTTGGAAAAAACTCATAATTTAAACGCAATATGTGTAAACGATGAGTGCACAGTGTTACGAAATAAATATTTTCACAGAGCATTCAAAATGAATAGTCTGCCATTAATTTGATTTTCCATGTGCCTCTTGTAGAAGGTATTTCAAGCATCCCCGAGAGAGGTTTAAAACATTCTAGAAATATTCGAGGATTTATTTTTAGAAAAATTAAATTTTGGCAAAATTGTGTAGAAAGAACCATATTTTTTTAAATAAAAATTTATTTTCCAAAAAGAATGCAATTTGAAACGAAATTTTCTGATATTGGGACAAAAATTTATAGAAATAGAAAAATTTCAATAAAATATGTATTTTCAACGAAACTTTTATAATACGAATAAAAGTACGAATTTGGACATAAAACAGCGATTTTCAATGAAAATGCATTTTCGATGAAATTTCCTAAAAAAAATCAATATTCATGAAATTTTTCTATACAAATGAAATGTTAAAGAATTTTTTTGAAAATATGCAAAATTTCCAAAAAAAAATAAAATGTTGACAACATTTTAGAGGTTTCACCACATTTTCAATATTTTCGACAACATTCTCCAAAAAAAAAAAACTTCGAGATAAGTGCAATTTGGAACGAGATTTTCTAGAAAAATGATATTTTGACAAAATTTTTTAGAAATAATCAAATTTCAAAAATTATGCATTTTCGGCAAAAATTTTCCAAAAAAAATGCAAATTCGAAGAAATTTTGTAGAAATGTGCAATTTCGACGAAATTTTCCCGAACCATGTCATTTTAAATTTTTTTGATAAATATTTAAAAAATGTATTTTCGACGAAATTTTCTAAAAAAAATCTATATTGTTGAATTTTGTCTATAAAAATTAAATTTGAAAGATTTTATTTTTATAAATATGCACTAGCGACGAAATTTTCCACAAACACTAAACTTTGACAAACTTTTATAGAAAAAAACACATTTTCAATAACAATGTAATTTCGGCAAAATTTTCAAATAAATAAAGTAATTTCAGCGAAATTTTTCAGAAAAATGCAAATTAGGAAAAAAATTCTAGATAAAGTAAATAGTGACAACATTTCAAAGAAAGAATTAAATATTCTATAAAATATGTATTTTCGACAAAATTTACAAAAAAAAAAGGTAAATTCGAAGAGATTGTATAGAAATATGAAATTTCTACTAAATTTTCTAGGAAAATGCAAATTTAAAGAAATTTTATAATACGAAAAACTATAAAACAACAATTTTCAATTAAAATGAATTTTCGACGAAATTTTCTAAAAACTCCAATTTATGAAGTTTTTTAGAAATATGCAATTTCGATTTCAATAAAATTAAATATCGATATACATAAATAATTCTTTAATATTGGTATTAAATTAAAATTTCTATGAAATTTTCAAAAAAAATTTAATTTCGATGAAATAATAAGCTTTTGTTTGAGGAAAAAAAATAAAAAACTAAAATACAGTTTTTGCCACAAATGAAAAAACAATTTTTAATTTCGCTAAAACAAAATCGCAAGAAAATATTTTTGTGAAATCGAAAAACATTCGACAAAATTTTCCAAAAAAAATTAATTTACAATATAATATGTTCAATTTGGATCGCGATTTTCTAGAAAAATGATATTGTGACAAAATTTTTTACAAAGAATCAAATTTCAAATATTATGCATTTTCGGCAAAAATTTTCCAAAAAAAATGCAAATTCGAAGAAATTTTGTAGAAATGTGCAATTTCGACGAAATTTTCCCGAACCATGTCATTTTAAATTTTTTTGATAAATATTTAAAAAATGTATTTTCGACGAAATTTTCTAAAATAATCTATATTGTTGAATTTTGTCTATAAAAATTAAATTTGAAAGATTTTTTTATAAATATGCACTTGCGACGAAATTTTCCACAAACACTAATTTTGACAAAATTTTATAGAAAGAAACACATTTTCAATAAAAATGTAATTTTGGCAAAATTTTCAAATAACTAAAGTAATTTCAGCGAAATTTTCCAAAAAATGCAATTTAGGAAAAAAATTCTAGATAAAGTAAATAGTGGCAAAATTTCACAGAAAGAATTAAATATTCTATAAAATATGTAGTTTCGACAAAATTTACAAAAAAATAAGGTAAATTCGAAGAGATTGTATAGAAATATGCAATTTCTACTAAATTTTCTAGGAAAATGCAAATTTAAAGAAATTTTATAATACTAAAAAAATACTATGAAACAACAATTTTCAATTAAAATGCATTTTCGACGAAATTTTCTAAAAACTCCAATTTATGAAGTTTTTTAGAAATATGCATTTTCGATGTTCAACAAAATTAAATTTCGATATACACAATTCTTTAATATTGGTATAAAAATTAAATTTCTATGAAATTTTCAAAAAAAAATTTAATTTTGATGAAATAATAAGCTTTTGTTTGAGGAAAAAAATAAAAAAACTGAAATACAGTTTTTGTCACAAATGAAAAAACTATTTTTAATTTCGCAAAAACAAAATCGCAAGAAAATATTTTTGTGAAATCGAAAAACATTCGACAAAATTTTCCAAAAAAAAATTTAATATACAATATAATACGCATTTTCGAAAAAAGGCAATTTGGAAGAAATTGTGTACAATTTGGAAGTAATTGTGTACAATTTTCAATTTCGACGAAATTTTTTGAAAAATGTAAATTTAAAGACGTTTTATAATAAGAATAAAAGTACGCATTTTTACAACATTTTCTATAAAACAGCGGTTTTCCATAAAAGTAAATTTGCGACGAATTTTTCTAAAAAAAAATTACAATATTGTTTATAGTTATATAGAAGAAATTTTAAAGAAAGAACCAAATTTTCAATAAAAATTAATTTTAGCAGACTATTCCAAAAAAAATCAATTTCGTCGAAATTTCCCAGAAAAATGAAATTTTCAAGAAAAGTTAAATGTTGACAACACTTTATAAAAAGAATCAAAACTTCCATAAAATATTTATTTTCTACTAAATTTTTCAAAAAAAGGAAAATTGGACGAAATTTAAAAAAAAAAAAATTTGAAGAAATTTTAAAAAGTATACCTATACAAATGCGACGAAATATTTAAAAGTACAAACATTTTATAGAATTATCTAACTAATTTTATTTCTTTTATATTTATCGTTGACATTTGTCTAGAAAAATTAAATTTCGAAGAAGTTTTCTACAAATATGTAAATTTGACGAAATTTGTTAGAAAAATTAAATTTTGACAAAATTTTATAAATACATTTTCAATAAAAATGAATTTGCGACAAAATTTTCCACAAAAAATTTTAAATTTTGATGAAAATTTCCAGAAAAATTCAATTTGGAATGAAATTTTCTCCAAAAATGATATAGTGACAAATTTCGATAAAATGTTTCTATAAAACAGCTATTTATTTAACATTTTCAATGAAAATGCAATGCAAATATTTCTAAAAAATGCAAAATTTTTCTATAAAAATACAATTTTCAAGAAATATACAATTTCTACGAAATTTTCTGGAAAAATTACAATTTGACAACATTTTATAAAAACAACAATATTTCAAATAAAAATTTATTTTTGACAAAATTTTCCAATAAAAAAAGTAATTTCGGTGAAATTCCCAGTAAAATGCAAATTGGAAAACAAATTTCTAGAAAAATTTAATTATGACAAAATTTCACAAAAAGAATCAACTTTTCAATAAAATATGTATTTTCGACAAAAGCAAATTCGAAGAAATTAAACTTAGACATTTGTCTAGAAAAATTAAACTTCGAAGAAGTTTTCTACAAATATGTAAATTTGACGAAATTTGTTAGAAAAATTAAATTTTGACAAAACTGTATAAATACATTTTCAATAAAAATGAATTTGCGACAAAATTTTCCACAAAAAATTGAAATTTTGATGAAAATTTCCAGAAAAATGCAATTTGGAATGAAATTTTCTCCAAAAATGATATAGTGACAAATTTCGATAAAATGTTTCTATAAAACAGCTATTTATTTTACATTTTCAATGAAAATGCAATGCAAATATTTCTAAAAATGCAAAATTGCTAAATTTGTCTATAAAAATAAAATTTTCAAGAAAAATACAATTTCGACGAAATTTTCTGGAAAAATTACATTTTGACAAAATTTTATAAAAACAACAATATTTCCAATAAAAATTACATTTTGACAAAATTTTATAAAAACAACAATATTTCCAATAAAAATTACATTTTGACAAAATTTTATAAAAACAATATTTCCAATAAAAATTTATTTTTGACAAAATTTTCATTTCGGTGAAATTTTCCAGAAAAATGCAAATTGGAAAACAAATTTCTAGTAAAATTTAAGTATGACAAAATTTCACAGAAAGAGTCAACTTTTCAATAAAATATTTATTTTCGACAAAATTTACAAAAAAAAAAAATTGAAGAAATTAAACTAAATTAAATTTTCTTGGAAAATGCAAATTTGAAGAAGTTTTATAACACGAAAAAAGGTACGAACTTTGACAACATTTTCTATGATACAACGAATTTGAATTAAAATGCATTTTCGAAGAAATTTTGTAAAAATGCAATATGCTTGAAATTTGTCGATAGAAATAAAATTTCAAAGAAGTTTTTTAGAAATATTTATTTCGATGAAATTTTGGCAAAATTTCGATGAAATGTTCACTAAAATTAAATTTCGACATAATTTTCTAATTTTTGTAAATTTTTTGGAAATTTTCAAAAAATTTAATTTCGATGAATAAGCTTTCGTTAAAGGAAAAAAAATAAAAATACAGTATTTGACAAAAATAATAAACTATTTTTAATTTCGCAAAAAAAAATCACAAGAAAATATTTTTGTGAAATCGAAACACTGAGCAAAAATTTCTAAATACAATAGGTAATTAGTTATATGAATGGGAAAAAGGGCCGTTTGGACAAAATGTAAATATTCATTCGATCCCCTCCAACTCGGACAGTCCTCTACCGATCTGGTAGAAATTTTGTATCATAACTAGGTATATAGGACTAAGTTTTGTGAAAGTTTCATCCCGATCAAAAGACATCGATTTTAAAAATTCACTCACTTGACATGAAATCCCCCATAGTTATCATTATCACTATGGTTTAAATAAATATGGAATTATTGATGTCTGTCTTTTCGACTTGCTGGAGCGAATGGCAACTGAGTAACCGATAGTCATAAAATGTTGTACGTGGAAATATTTTCTCCAAACTTATGACGATTTCGTTTATGGAAGAAATGTTGCCCCTTTGACTTGAAAAACTAGAAAATATTTGTATCATTAAAGTCGAAATAATGTTTCTTCTCAAACTTAAAGAATGTGTAAGAAAAGTGCAGTTTTCAGGAAAGGGCAAAGAAAAGGCTGCACTTTTTCCAGAAACGAAATCGCCATTAGTTTAAGTATATTCGGCGCACTCCTTTTGTAGAAGCACCCCCACAAATTGTAATTATGTGAATCTCCAAATATTCACAGAATGTCTTCCAAACTAAAACATTTTCCGACCACTGTGCAACGTGCATTCCCCAAACGATAAACGAAGTATGCTTCCAAATTTATCTATTATCAACTTCGCGAGGAAGAAAGACAAGATGAGAGGCTATGAGATTGAAAATCTTGTTTTTTTTATGAGATATTATACGCACATTAAATCACAAACACACACACTTACAGTCCCTGGCACTCTCATGCACCTATTCCTCCATAAATATGAGAATAATAAAACAACAAAATGATGATAATAATAAAAACAGAACAAAAACAAACCTTGTAATATTTGTATCTGCCAAATACATCATCACTGGCCAACCAGCCGGCCAGCCAGCAACAATAATAACCTATCTCAATATAACATGAAAAGAGAACAAGAATTTGCGACGAAAAAAAAACTCACACAAACACAAATATGGAGAATAAATTGTTTGTGTGTCGTCATCATTATCCTCATGTTTATATCAGTCATTGTCCCCCCCCCCACCCATTAACTAAGAGCAAACGTCATTATGACAATTGTCCTCTTGCGCAGCATCATCATCATTACTATTCTCATCTCGAGTCCATTCCCCTCTCTCACTCTCTCTATCAATCGATCGTTAAGAAAACAAACAAACAACGTATGCGGCTAAACTACTTTTTTCTTCGGTTTTGATTTTGTGCTCTCTGCCTCCCCAACCCAATTGTAACTCTCAGACTTGCTACGAATGTGAATGCGTTTGTCGTTTGTATTTGCGTTTTTTTCTCCTTTTCAAAAAAGAAAACAATTCTTAACATTTTTTCGAAAAAGGAAGAAAAACATAAAAAATAAATAAAAATCATTCTTCCAACAAGGAAATGAAAGGAAATTGTAGTTGCAAGTAATGTTGGTGTGTGTGTGTGTGTATGCGATGACTTGTTGTTGTTGTTATTTTGTTGCTGTTTTAATGGCGGGAGGTTTGTGGAAAAAAAAAATAGACGTACACTCGAAAAAATTCCACAATTGAAACAATTCTACAAAAACATTATTGTCATTTTTATTTTTATAATTTTATGAATACATACAAAAAATGTATTTCGATGACCATTAGTACAAAAATTATTATCTCAGATCTCTTATGATATAACAAATTAAGATGTTTATATTATCAATTCATTAATTTATAAACGTTAAATGCTTATTAATAAATGTTAAAAAAAAAATAATATAAATTATTTTGTTAAAATAATTAAAAATTTTAGTTTATTTACCTACTACAATAAAAAAATGTAACGTTCGTCACAAAGCGTGCACGGTTTTTTATAAAAAACAACAACATTTGTTGGCTGCAAATAAGTTATTTAAATAAGAATTCTCTTATACTTATTCTATGTTTAAGGTATTAGATATTTTGTGCCTTATTATGCAAAAATTACTTCCACTTTTTGTAGCGTGTGTCACAAAACGTAGTAATAAATAATTTCGCTACAAATATCAGCTGAAAATTATGTTTTATGTCATTTGAGAGTACAATTTAATGCCACTAAATGTCATGTATAAGTTGAAGTTATCTCATTTGAAATACCCAAAAATGTGAAAATTTTTATCCGAAAATGCGTATGAATGTAGCGTTCGCCACGCAGGATTTGCCCATATACAAATTTCTTTTTATATTCGTATATACCAACAAGTAAGAAAGTTTCAGTCGGGTAAACCGACTAAGGTATACCCTCACTTTGTGAGTAATGTAATATATAACATTACACCAATAAATCTGTCAATTTGTGTGGTAGGTACCAGAAGGGGTTTTCCAAATACACATATTTTTCGGTAAACAGTACATTCTTAAATACATTGCATTGTGCTGAACTATAAGCGTTTATGTGCACTGGTATATTAAAGTTACGAGCTATGTAATTTTGGTATGATTTGGTCATTTTGTGTGGGAGGTACAAAAAGGGGCGGGGTGATAACGCCCACTTTTTACAGGACTATAGGCACTATAACAGCATTACACTGTACAAAATTTCAAGTATTTGTATGCACTGGTATTAAAGTTACAAGCCGTTTACTTTTGGTACGAAACGGTCCATTTGTGTGGGAGGTACCAAAAGGGGCTGTACAATAATGCCCATTTTTTACCGGACTATAGGCGCTACAAAAACATTATACTGTAGAAAATTTCAAGCATTTTTATGCACTTGTATTAAAGTTATAAGCAGTTAAATTTTGATGCAAAATGGTCCATTTGCGTGGGAGGTACCAAAAGGGGCATGCCAACTTCACCCATTATTCTCGAGTTAATAGCGACTAATATACTAATATTATGTGCAGAATTTCAAAAGATTCGAATAAGCAGTATAGAAGTTATTAAAGAATCAATATTTCACTAAATTTTAACCCTTTGTGTGGGAGGTACCAGAAGGAGTAGACCAATATCGGCCATCTTCGAACTCATCCGGAGATAGATCAAAATATTACCACATACCAAATTTGAAGTCAATCGGTTACTCCTTTCGAGAGTTATCGTGCGCACCAGCCAGCAGACAGACAGACAGACAGACAGACAGACAGACGGACGGACATTGCTCATTCGACTTAAAATGACCCAAAACGGATTTCCTCCGAACATACTTAGGGTCTTAGATCACTCCTTCGATGTGTTACACTTTTTTCCGTAGCAAATGATATATACCCTCGTCACACTAAAGTGAGGGTATAAAAACAATATAATTTAAGAAGACATTCCTTCCTGTAGCGAGTAATTGTCAGTTACGAACGAATAGGAATTTGATTCCAACGAGTGAGGTTTTTCGCGGATTTTCAGACCGTTTTTCCCGAATTTTTTGTATATGTCACAATTAAAAAATTTATATTAATCGATAAGTTGAAAAAACGTTCAATCAATGTTCGCGGAATACTGTTTTTTCGCGTGTTACAATTCATTCCTATTCGTTCGTAACTGATAGATTTTGACGTTTCGGCCTGAAGGAATATCTTCTTATATTCTATTTGTGTTTGGTATATACTCGTATACCAGTGATGAAACGCACAACTATAAGCTCACTGTGTCATGTAAAAAGTCCTCTGATGAGATCCCCACATAGGATCGAAATACATATCGTCACCTGAAATCCAAAATGACGTAACCCACATGTTCATGCTTTTTCAGGAGAAGCAAAAAACAAAGTAAAGTAATTTTAAGCTTTTGGCCAGATTTATGGATTTACAGACTAAAAAAATAAAATTTTATGAATCTTTCCGCTTTTTTTATGACCTCGTTTGCTGTTACGTCATTTTGAATTTCTCTCATAAAATGGTAAATTTTAGATATTGATCTCTAAAATTTTGTAGGAATGTGTAGTTTAGTCTAATGGACTATAATCAATCATAAAATTCATTTAGATTTTTTTGATGTTACGTCAATTTGGATTTTGGATTTCATATGACGATATAAGGGTATTATTTACATGGCTTCCATGGCGTAGTGTCTTAACTTTTTCAATACTCTACAAAAACATCTCTTTCGCAAGGAAGAGTTTTGACCACAAAAAAGCTGAACAATTCGAATTACAGGCCATTAAAAAAAGAAAATAATTTTTTTTAAATATTTCAATTTAAATAAAATTGACTTTGATGATTTTACTTCAAATTTACACAGAAAATGCACCAGACTATCACAAATCCAAAACAACAATTGGGTTTTTGAAGACTCAATATTTGTAAAAGTTATGAACGAAATACTAAGGTAGGTCTGGACATTTTTCTTCTGTTTCTTCACATTAGAATTCTCAAATCCCTTTGTATGAAATGCATTTTGCCTGTTCGTGCAGCAATGTTATCCTATGTCCCCTATGTCGTATAAATAACATTAATTAATACACATACGAACCAGTAGTCGAAGCAATAACGATACCGGTAAAGAGGCATTTTGACGGGATTTAACCCTCCATAAAACATTATATGCATGTGAGAGCTATATTGGATGAGATCCGCTCAGGTAGAGGGTCATTCAACAATATTTGTGGTTTTTTATTTATGAGGTTTCCATTAAGTTAGGCCTTTAGGGGAAAGAACATCCCAGTCGAATATACAGGCAGTAAAATTATATGTACGCAATACAAAGAAGTACGCGGCAGTCTTGAAAATATTGGGTTTCTACGTTCGCAGCAAACTATATGTCAGCTACTGGTACTGCAACTTATGAACCTTAAACCCGGAATTTGTGAATGAAATTTCTTATTAATAAAATAGTGTAATTCAGCACCTTAAAGAGATAAGTCGATTTTCTGAAAAATATTACAAAGTTATATTTCGAAGTATGAGTAAAAGTCAAAGAACTTTTCAATGTGTAAATGATCCCGACAATTTCTGCTACATCTGAGGAAAATATTTAATAAAAAAAAATCGAAGTGCATTTAGTAAAGTACTAGAAGAAATATATGTGTAATATTTTGGTATACGAGTTAAAAATATGAACGAACCGTGGACACCTACAAGTATTTTGTGTAATTCGTGTCATGTAAATCTTACTCGATGGACTAGTGGAAGCATGCGGAACTTTTCAATGTGTAAATGATCCCGACAATTTCTGCTACATCTGCGGAAAATATGTAATTAAAAAATCAACGTGCGTTTAGTAAAATAATAGAAGAAATATATGTCTAATATTTTGGTGTACGAGTTAAAAATATGAAAGAACCGTGGACACCTACAAGTATTTTGTGTAATTCGTGTCATGTAAATCTTACTCGATGGAGTAGTGGAAGCATGCGGTAAGTACTTTACAATTAATGTATTACAATGTTTTGTGGAAAAAAAGTTTTAATTTTAGACATCACGTGTAATTTGAAATGCCAATGATTTGGAGACAACCTTTCATTCACGATACGGACTGCTATTTTTGTCTAAGCAACCAGATTGGAGTAGGAAGTAGCATTCGCTGGAATTACGCTGAAGTAAAATCTGTCACTTTGCCAGTTGCCATTCGGAAACAATACCAATTCTCAAGTGTCCAAGTATAGGTAACAACCTAATTACGGAAACATTATCAAGTTCAACTGAGTACTCAACTCTGAGCGATTCAAGTTTGAGTCAGAAGTCATCGCTTTTAACTCAGTTTCAACTCAATGATCTAGTGAGAGATTTGGAACTGACCAAAGATAAGCAGAACTACTTGCCCCATTTTTGGCCCCAGATTTTAACATATCATATTATAGAGTCCGTGATATACCATACAAACAATTTTATACAACTGTGGATAACAGATGCTTTTGCAGGTACATTCCCGGATTGTTCGAGGAACTTAATCAAACATACAATTCAAAGGAATGGCGATTATTTGTTGACAACAGTAAAGAAAGCAGTACTTTTGCACAACGGAAATCAGAAACCGTCGATTCCCATTGCTTATGCTGTCAACACTAAGGAATCATACAAACCATGGCTAAATTGATAAAATACATAGAATATGAACAACATGACGGGAAAATTTGTTGCGATTTAAAAGTAGTTGGTATGTTATGTGGAATGTAAGGCGGATATACAAAATATTGCTGTTTTTTATGCCTCTGGGATAGCCGTGCTCGCGAAGATCATTACAGAAGAAAGAAATGGCCAACAAGAAAACACATTACATTGGGTTAAAAAACAACATAAAATACACACCTCTCGTCCAAAAAGAAAACATTATTTTGCCACGACTGCATATTAAGCTGGGGCGCTTTAAAAAAATTTGTAAAACCCATAAGGAAAGATGGCAATACACTCTCATATTTAAAAAGTGTATTTAAAAGTCTTTCTTTTCAAAAAATCGAAGAAGGCGTTTTTGATGGTCCTAAAATAAGGAAACTGATGAAAGATGTAAATTTCGAATCATATTTGACGTCGGATGAAATTGCAACATAGAGGTCGTTTAAGCTTGTAGTTTCAAATTTCCTTGATCCCATAAAAGCCCGCAATATGAAACAATGATTAATGATTTGTTAAAAAATTATTAAAAAAATTGTTAGAAATATATTTTTTTATATTTATGTATATAACACATACGAGTATGTATGTATTCTTCTAACTTATTTTTCGCTTTATATATTCCAACAGGTTTAAATATGGCCCTCAAAATTAATTTCTTGCATTCTCGTTTAAACATTTTCCCCGAGAATCTTGGCGACGTAAGTGACGAACATGACGAAAGGTTTCACCAAGAAATGAAGTCCATCGAGCGGCGTTACCAAGGGCACTGGGATGGATGAAAGAATGATGGGAGATTATATATATTTGGTTCCTCATTAGAGAAACCGATTCCGAAATCTACAAACGTCAACAAAGAACTCACAATTACTTCTAATGAAACTTGTACATGTAAATAAACTCAAATGAACATAATATAAATAAAAGTAATAAATAAAATCGCTATTTAAACTGAAATCTAAAAAAAGTTTTTTTGAAATTCTCTTGCCTCTACCAAAAGGTCTATAATTTCTACATTTATCCATAGATTTTTTTCAAATAGGCATTCTTTCCTTCGCTAGGATGCAAACTCTTAAAAAAATAAAATATTTTTTTTTCTATTTTTTATCGCTCCAGGATTTTTTTAATCTACTTTTTCCCATTTGTTTAATGACTGTTACTAAACCACTGTTTCTAAGTGAAAGAGGTATTTCCAACATTGGTAACCCACATTAATAGCTTCAATTTAACGTATAAGTCGACCTGATCGGTAATATACTCCAAAAATTATAGTGCAAATACTAAGGGTACCTTCGACGATAAAAGATTTTTAATAAAAAAATTTTTAAAAAAAATTTATCCATAAAAAATTTTTGGTTTTGAATTTATATAACAGTATGCCACAATCTATACAAAAAACTCATTTTTAGGTATGGGAAACCAAAATTTTTTTAGTGTAATCAGAGCAGGTGAATTGGCTAGAAAATCCAAAAATCTGAGCGAGATTTTTGAATTATAATACGGCCTTTTCCCTGGACCGTAAAATAAGAATATAAATTTACTTTGTATTGTAATAAATAAATGAGTAAAACAGACGTTTTCCCTCGAGTGTGCTTGTTATGGTTAGTTGTTCTACGTTCTACTGCACGGCTATTACAAATGGCAAAGACTGACCAGTTTTATTTATTGTCCGTTCTACTCCTTATAATAGTAGTCAGCTCCACAACTCCAGTTGGTTTTTTTCCTTTCATTTGCCATTACTTTTTTT
The DNA here is from genome assembly GCA_963930755.1 of Eudasyphora cyanicolor. NCBI lineage: Eukaryota > Metazoa > Arthropoda > Insecta > Diptera > Muscidae > Eudasyphora > Eudasyphora cyanicolor. Next base: position 51,153,587 of record OZ005736.1, on the reverse strand, counting down.
TACAACTTTCAAAGATGTTATATTGTATCTTTGTATCTCTGCCTCTGCCCTCTCTCTATAAAATTTTTGCAATTTTAACAAAAAAAAGAAACGATGCTATTAAATATAAAAAATACGAAAAAAATCTTAAGAACTCGTAAAAGCGTTTTTACTCATATGTGGATCTGTAAGTTCGTCCATCTACGAGTATATTCGAGTATGGATGGATGCTAGGAAGTTGTAACCATGGACATACTCGTACATAGATGGAAAGCAAAGCTGGGAGAATCAAATATGTAGAAACGGGTAGCATCACGATACGAACCAAAGGGGGGAAGGGAATCGTCTTTCATTTCTATCGATTATAGATTTTTTTTTATTTACTTTTGTTATCATTTCTGGTTAAATGTCGAACTTTAATCCCGTGATATTGATTTTGTTTCATGTTATGTTTCAGAAAATCTTTTGTTATTTTTGTGGATGTCTCAGATTTCAAAATTTATGGTGATTTTAGAAGAGCTCTAATATATTATGTTTTTGTTCTAGAGAACTTTATTTTCCATCAAAATAAAATTTTTAAGAAACATTTATATTTATTTATTTTGAGTTGCATTTTTCTTGAATTTTCTTAATTTTTTGCATTTGGATTTAACTGAAAAATTTCGTTAGAAAAGTTAAACTGCAAATGTTCGTTCAAATTGCAATTTCTACAAAATTTTAATTTTTCCACATAATCTAATTAAACTTGAGTTTCTCTAGAAAATTTCGTTGAAAAATTAAAATTTTGTAGAAATGGCAATTTGAACGAACATTTGCAGTTTAACTTTTCTAAAGAAATTTTTCAGTTAAATGCAAATTCAAAAAATGTTCTAGGCAAATGCAATTTAATTTAATCAACATTTTCTAGAAAAATGCAATTTCAATTTAATGAACTTTTGTAGGAAACATTAAATTTAAAAGTAGTTTATGAAAATTTTTTAGTAAAAACTGAAATTTCAAAGAAATGTAGACAAATATAAAACAACAAAAATAAGAGTTGAAATTTACTAGAAAAAATTAATTTTAACCAAAAAAACTTTTTTTAAACTTTTTGAATTGAATTTGCGTTTTTAGTAGAAAATTCTATCAAAATTGCATTATTCAAGAACAATTTGTAGACATTTTATTTTTAAGTTTTTTGTAAAAAAGTTTAAATAATTGAGTTCGAGGTCTCGAGTTTATTTTTGTACAAAATTCAATTTCAACGAAATTTTCCAAAAAAAAAACAATTATTATTGACATTTTCTAGAAAATTTAGTTGAAACTTGTCTACAAAATACGGTCATTTGCATGTTTCTTAAAAAATGTGGATGATATTTTTTAACATAATTTGGATGACATTTTTTGTTTTTGGAAATTTTTTATTTAATGTTGCTTAAATTGTATTTCTCCAAAAAGATTAGTTGAAATTGCATTTCTCTAGAAAGTAACGTTTATAAAAAAATTTCATCAAAAAACAATTTCTAGAAAATTTCATTGAAATTGAAATTTTCTAAAAAAATGCATTATTAAAAAATGTCTGATATTTAATTTTTTATTACAAAATTACATTTTTCTAGATACTTTTGTTAAAATTTAATTTCTCTAGAAAATTTCTTTGAAATAACATTTTTCTATTTTTTTAGCAAAATTCCGTTGAAATTGCTTTATTTCATTGCTAGAAAAATTTTTGGAATTGAATTTCTCTAAAATATTTCGTTGAAATTACATTTTTCTACAAAATCTCGTGATTTTTTTTTTTTTTAGAAAATTTTAAATTTTGTTTTATTTTTTAAAATTTCTGGAAAATTTAATATTTCTTAAAAATTAAAATTGCATTTTCTAGAAAATTTCTTTTAAATTGCATTTCTCTACAAATTTTCTTTGAAATTGCATTAATCTTCAAAATGTCTACAAAAATTCAATTTCTTTGAAAAATTGTGTTAAAATTTAATTTCTCTAGAAAATTTCGTTTTTAACAAAATTTGATCAAAATTGAATTTTTCTACAAAAAAAATCTTTTAAATTGGATTTGTCTAGAAAATTTCATTGAAATCTTCTTGAAAATTAAAATTGCATTTTTCTAAAAAAAAATTTATTTTATTTCTCTAAAAATTGTATTTTAAATTTCATTTATCTTCAAAACTTAATTTTTTCTCTACAAATAAATTTGCGTTGAATTGCATATTTCTAGAAAGTTTAATTATTCGAAAATAAATGCATTTTGTTTTATACAATTTCGTTGAAATTACTTTTTTCTAGAAAAATCTTTGAAATTGGATTTCTCTAGAATATTGTTTTTACTAACAAATTTCTTGAAATTGCATTTTTGTTTAGAAAATTCCATCAAATGCGATTTTGTAGAAAAATAAAATTTCTAAAAAATGTTTTTAAATTTGCTTAAAATTTGATTTTTCGAGAACATTTATTTGGAATTGTACTTCTCAAGGAAATAATGTTTTTAACAAAATTTTCTAAAAAAATCTATTTTGATAAATTTATTTTAATTTCTCTAGAAAATTATGCAAAATTTCACTTTTCTAGAAGAAAAAAAACATTAAATTTAAACATAATTTTCGAGAGAAATGAAAAATGTTCTACAAACAGGCAATTTTGACGGATTTTTGTAGAAAAGTGAAATGTCAACGAAATTTTTTGGAGAAATTCCATTTCAACGAAAATTTTGGGAAAAATTAATATTTCTAAAGAAATGCAAAATCCTCTAGAAAAGTGAAATTTTGCAAAAAAAAATAACATTAAATTTAAACATAATTTTCGAGAGAAATGAAAATAAATTTATCAAACTTGAATTTTTTCTAGAAAATGTTGTTAAAAACATTATTTCCTAGAGAAATACAATTCCAAAAAATAAATTTTCTCGAAAAATCAAATTTTAACTAAATTTAAAAACATTTTGTAGAAATTTTATATTTCAACAAAATCGCATTTGATGGAATTTTCTAAACAAATATGCAATTTCAAGAATGTTTTAGTATGTTTTTGTCCTAGAGAACTTTAAATAGCGTATTTTTTTTTACAAAATTCCATCAAAATTAATTTCAAGAAACATTTTTAATATATTTATTTCTAGTTGAATTTTTCTTGAAAATGTAGCTCTTTAATTTTTTGAATTTGGATTTAGCTGAAAAATTTCGTTAAAAAACTTAAACTGCAAATGTTCGTTCAAATTGCAATTTCTACAAAATTTTAATTTTTCCACATAATTTAATTAAATTTGAGTTTCTCTAGAAAATTTCGTTGGAAAATTAAAATTTTGTAGAAATTGGAATTTGAACGAACATTTGCAGTTTAAGTTTTTTAACGAAATTTTTCAGCTAAATCCAAATTCAAAGAAATTTTTCAGTTAAATGCAAATTCAAAAAATGTTCTAGACAAATTAATTTAATCAACATTTTCTAGAAAAATGCAATTTCAATTTAATGAACTTTTGTAGGAAACATTAAATTTAAAAGTAATTTATGAAAATTTTTTAGTAAAAACTGAAATTTCAAAGAATTGTAGACAAATATAACACAACAAATTAAGAGTTGAAATTATCTAGAAAAAATTTATTTCAACAAAAAAAAACTTTAAAAAAAAAAATAACTTTTTGAATTGAATTTGCCTTTTTAGTAGAAAATTCTATCAAAATTGCATTATTCAAGAACAATTTTTGGGCATTTTATTTTTAAGTTTTTTGTAAAAAAGTTTAAATAATTGAGCTCGAGGTCTCGAGTTTATTTTTGTACAAAATTCAATTTCAACGAAATTTTCCAAAAAAAAAAAACAATTATTATTGACATTTTCTAGAAAATTTAGTTGAAACTACACTTGTCTACAAAATACGGTCCTTTGCATGTTTCTTAAAAAATGTGGATGATATTTTTAACATAATTTGGATGACATTTTTTGTTTTTGGAAATTTTTTATTTAATGTTGCTTAAATTGTATTTCTCCAAAAAGATTAGTTGAAATTGCATTTCTCTAGAAAGTAACGTTTATAAAAAAATTTCATCAAAAACCAATTTCTAGAAAATTTTGTTGAAATTGAAATTTTCTAAAAAAAATGCATTATTAAAAAATGTCTGATATTTCATTTTTTATTATAAAATTACATTTTTCTAGATACTTTTGTTGAAATTTCATTTCTCTAGAAAATTTCTTTGAAAGAACATTTTTCTATTTTTTTAGCAAAATTCCGTTGAAATCGCTTTATTTTATTGCTAGAAAAATTTTTGGAATTGAATTTCTCTAAAATATTTCGTTGAAATTGCATTTTTCCACAAAATCTCGTGATTTTTTTAATACAATTTTAAATTTTATAAAATTTCTAGAAAATAGAATATTTCTTAAAAATTAAAATTGCATTTTCTAGAAAATTTCTTTTAAATTGCATTTCTCTACAAATTTTCTTTGAAATTGCATTAATCTTCAAAATGTCTACAAAAATTTAATTTCTTTGAAAAATTGTGTTAAAATTTAATTTCTCTAGAAAATTTCGTTTTTAACAAAATTTGATCAAAATTGAATTTTTCTAGAAAAAAATCTTTTAAATTGGATTTGTCTAGAAAATTTCATTGAAATCTTCTTGAAAATTAAAATTGCATTTTTCTAAAAAAAAATTTATTTTATTTCTCTAAAAATTGTATTTTAAATTTCATTTATCTTCAAAACTTAATTTTTTCTCTACAAATAAATTTGCGTTGAATTGCATATTTCTAGAAAGTTTAATTATTCGAAAATAAATGCATTTTGTTTTATACAATTTCGTTGAAATTACTTTTTTCTAGAAAAATCTTTGAAATTGAATTTCTCTAGAATATTGCTTTTTACTAACAAATTTCTTGAAATTGCATTTTTGTTTAGAAAATTCCATCAAATGCGATTTTGTAGAAAAATAAAATTTCTAAAAAATGTTTTTAAATTTGCTTAAAATTTGATTTTTCGAGAACATTTATTTGGAATTGTACTTCTCAAGGAAATAATGTTTTTAACAAAATTTTCTAAAAAAATCTATTTTGATAAATTTATTTTAATTTCTCTAGAAAATTATGCAAAATTTCACTTTTCTAGAAGAAAAAAAAAAAAAAAACATTAAATTTAAACATAATTTTCGAGAGAAATGAAAAATGTTCTACAAACAGGCAATTTTGACGGAAATGTCAACGAAATTTTTTGGAGAAATTCCATTTCAACGAAAATTTTGGGAAAAATTAATATTTCTAGAGAAATGCAAAATCCTATAGAAAAGTGAAATTTGGCAAAAAAAAAAAATAACATTAAATTTAAACATAATTTTCGAGAGAAATGAAAATAAATTTATCAAACTTGAATTTTTCTAGAAAATGTTGTTAAAAACATTATTTCCTAGAGAAATACAATTCCAAAAAATAAATTTTCTCGAAAAATCAAATTTTAACTAAATTTAAAAACATTTTGTAGAAATTTTATATTTCAACAAAATCGCATTTGATGGAATTTTCTAAACAAATATGCAATTTCAAGAATTTTTTAGTAAAATGCAATGAGAAATTCAATTTCAACGATTTTTCTAGAAAAAAGTAATTACAACGAAATTTTGTAAAACAAAAATACATTTATTTTAGAAGAAATTAATTTTCTAGAAATATGCAATTCAACGCAATTTTTTAGAGAAAACAATTAAGTTTTGAAGATAAACGGAATTTCAAATAAAATTTTTAGAGAAATACAATACAATTCTATTTAGAAAAATGCAATATTAATTTACATGAAAATTTCACCGAAATTTTCTAGACAAATCCAATTTCAACTATTTTTTTCCAGAAAAATTCATTTTTTATCAAATTTTGTTAAAAACGAAATCTTCTAGTGAAATTAAATTTCAACACAATTTTTCAAAGAAATTAAATTTTTATAGATATTTTGAAGATAATGCAATTTAAAAGATATTTTCTAGAAAAAACAATTTTAATTTTCAAGAAATATTAAATTTTCCAGAAATTTTAAAAAATAAAATGAAATTAAATTTTTAATACAATTCTTAAAAAATCATATTTTGATGGAATTTTCTAATAAAAAACTATTTCACGAGATTTTGTAGAAAAATGTAATTCCAAAGATTTTTTAGAAAAATGCAATTTCAGCGGAATTTTGTTAAAAAAATAGAAAAATCCTATTTCAAAGAAATTTTCTAGATAAGTGCAATTTCAACAAAACTATCTAGAAAAATGTAATTTAATATTCTAGAAATTTGAAATTTTGATGTAATTTTGTATAAACAAAAACTTTAAATATAAACGTAGCTTTCTAGAAAAATTTCACTACAATGAAAACTTCATGTAGAAAAAAATGAGATTTCAGAGAAATTTTGTAATAAAAAATTAAATTTCAAAGAAATTTTTTAGAAAATTAAAATTTTAACGAAAATTTTAGAGAAATAGGTTTTTGCTGTAAACGTTACTTTTTGGAGAAGTACAATTTCAACTAATTTTTTAGAGAAATTCAATTTAAACACATTAAATTCGAAATTTTCTAGTGAAATTAAATTTCAACACAATTTTTCAAAGAAATTTATTTTTTATAGACATTTTGAAGATAAATGCAATTTCAAAGAAAATTTTTAGAGAAATGAAATTTAAAAGAAATTTTCTAGAAAATTCAACTTTAATTTTGAAGAAATATTAAATTTTAAAGAAATTTTAAAAAATAAAATGAAATTTTTAAAAAATTCTTAAAAAAAAAACAAAAAATTATTTCATGAGATTTTGTAGAAAAATTTAATTCCAACGAAATTTTTTGGAGAAATTCAATTCCAAAGATTTTTCTAGAAAAAGGCAATTTCAGTGGAATTTTGTTAAAAAAAAAATAGAAAAATGTTATTTCAAATAAATTTTCTATAGAAATGCAATTTCAACAAAACTATCTAGAAAAATTTAATTTCATTTTCTAGAAATGTGAAATTTTATGTAATTTTGTATAAACAAAAACATTAAATATAAATAATTTTCTAGAAAAATTTAACTACAATGAAGTTTTGTAGTAAAAAAGGATTTCAAAGAAATTTTGTAATAAAAAATGAAATTTCAAAGATATTTTTTAGAAAATTTCAATTTCAACGAAATTTTCTAGAATTTTTTTTGTGAAATTTTTTTATTAACTTTACTTTCTAGAAAAATTCAATTTCATTAATTTTTTTAGAGAAATGCAATTTAGAACGACGTTAAATTCGAAATTTTCAAAAACAAAAAATTTCATCCAAATTATGTTAAAAAATATCATCCACATTGTTTAAGAAACATGCAAAACATGTAATTTCAACGGAATTTTGTAGGCAAGTGTAATTTCAACTAAATTTTCTAGAAAATTTCAATAATAATTGATTTTTTTTTTCTGGAAAATTTCGTTGAAATTGATTTTTGTACAAAAATAAAATTTCTAAAAATTGTTCTTGAATAATGCACTTTTGATAGAAATTTCTACAAAAAAAAACAAATTCAATTCATCCTCATTTAAAAATAAATCCATCCAAATTTTGTATAAAAAAAAATCCAATAGAAACAAAATTGGAATTTCAACAAAATTTTCGAGAGATATCCGTTTGTCAACAAAGGAACGTGCATATAGGATATTTAAATTTTCTAAATATAGTTTTTCTAGAAAATTTCATTGAAATTGCTTTTCTATAGAAAATTTTTTTGATTTTTTTTTAACAAAATTCATCTACAAAATTACGTTTAATTTTTTTTTTTTTTAATTTCATAAAATTTTTGTAGAAAAAATATAAGGAGCGCGCAATAGGCCGAACCACTGGCTTAAGTGTATGTCCATGGACATGAGACGTTTAAACGTCTCCTCTCTTCAACCTAACCTAACCTGTAGAAAATTTAGTTTAAATTGAAATTTTCTAGAAAATTTCATTTAAATTTTATCTAAAAAATTTCGATAAAAATTCAGTTAAATTTGTTAATTTTTACAAAATGACGTTGAAATTATACGTTCGTAAAAAAATTTAATTTCACAAGAAAATTTTGTTTCAATTGCACTTTTTTCAAAATTACGCTGATGTTTTTGCAAAAATTCGTTTAAATTGCATTTTTCTACAAAAACCTATAAAATTGGTTTGCCCTAGAAAATTTTGTTGAACTTTCATTTTCCAACAGAATTTCTTGAAAGCGCATTTTATTTTAAGAAATTTTATTTTTCAACAAAATTGCTTTGAAAGCAATTCTTTCTTGAAATTTTGTCCTTTAATTTTGTTAAAATTGTATTCTTCTACATTTCTTTGAAATTACATTTTTTTACTAATTTTTTTTTTTTGAAAATTAAGTTTAAATTTAATGTTTTTATTTTCTTCATCAAAATGCATTTTTCTAGAAAATTGTTTTGAATTCAATATTTGCCGGAATTTTTCTCAATTAGCATTTTTCTACAAACATTTTGTTAAAAATTTAATATTTCCAGAAATTCTCCTTGAAAATTCTGTAAAAAAATCTATTTTTTTTACTAAACTCATGAAAACTGCATATTTAAAAAAAATTAATGATATTGTATTTTGCTAAAAAATTTCATCAAAAATGCACTTTTAAAAAAATTAGTTTAAATTAAATTAAATTTCGTTTTCTACAAAATTTTCTAAAAAGAGCAATTTTGATGACATTTTTAGCAAACAATTAAACACAATTTTCTAGAAAAATGAAATAAAATTTCATTTTTACGTTAAATATTTTTTCTACAAAATAGAACTTCCCTAGAAAATTTTGTTGAATTTTTATTGTTCTACAGAATGTTTTGAAAGCGCATTTTATTATTAAGAAAATTTATTTTTCACCAAATTGCTCTGAACGCATTTTTTTTTTTGAAAATGTTGTCCTTTAGTTTTGTTAAAATTTATTTTTTTTTCTTTGAAACTTAATTTTTTTTTTTTTTGAAAATTAAGTTTTGATTTAATTCTTTTATTTTACTCATCATAATTTAAAAAAAATCATTAAAAATAAATTTTTGAATAATTTTACGAAAATTTCGTTTTTTTAAGAACATTTTGTTGAAATTGAATTTTGCTAAAAAATTCCATCAAAATTGTATCTATTTTTTTACTAAAATCATGAAAACTGCATATTTTAAAAAAAATTAATGATATTGTATTTTGCTAAAAAATTTCATCAAAAATTCACTTTTTAAAAAATTTAGTTTAAATTGAAATTTTCTTGAAAATTTCGTTTTCTACAAAATTTTGTAAAAAGTGCAATTTTGATGAAATTTTTTAGCAAACAATTAAACACAATTTTCTAGAAAAATTAAATAAAATTTAATTTTTACCTTAAATATTTTTTTCTACAAAATAGAACTTCCCTAGAAAATTTTGTTGAATTTTTATTGTTCTACAGAATTTTTTGAAAGCGCATTTTATTATTAAGAAAATTTATTTTTCAACAAAATTGCTCTGAAAGCATTTTTTTTTTGAAAATGTTGTCCTTTAGTTTTGTTAAAATTTATTTTTTTTCTTTGAAACTTAATTTTTTTTTTTTAAAATTAAGTTTTGATTTATTTCTTTTATTTTACTCATCATAATTTAAAAAAAAATCATTAAAAATAAATTTTTTAATAATTTTACGAAAATTTCGTTTTTTTAAGAACTTTTTGTTGAAATTGAATTTTGCTAAAAAATTCCATCAAAATTGTATCTATTTTTTTTACTAAAATCATGAAAACTGCATATTTTAAAAAAAAATTAATGATATTGTATTTTGCTAAAAAATTTCATCAAAAATTCACTTTTTAAAAAATTTAGTTTAAATTTAAAATTTCGTTTTCTAAAAAATTTTCTAAAAAGTGCAATTTTGATGACATTTTTTAACAAACAATTAAACACAATTTTCTAGAAAAATTAAATAAAATTTAATTTTTACCTTAAATATTTTTTTCTACAAAATAGAACTTCCCTAGAAAATTTTGTTGAATTTTTATTGTTCTACAGAATTTTTTGAAAGCGCATTTTATTATTAAGAAAATTTATTTTTCAACAAAATTGCTCTGAAAGCATTTTTTCTTTGAAAATGTTGTCCTTTAGTTTTGTTAAAATTTATTTTTTTTCTTTGAAACTTAATTTTTTTTTTTTTAAATTAAGTTTTGATTTATTTCTTTTATTTTACTCATCATAATTTAAAAAAAAATCATTAAAAATAAATTTTTTAATAATTTTACGAAAATTTCGTTTTTTTAAGAACTTTTTGTTGAAATTGAATTTTGCTAAAAAATTCCATCAAAATTGTATCTATTTTTTTTACTAAAATCATGAAAACTGCATATTTTAAAAAAAAATTAATGATATTGTATTTTGCTAAAAAATTTCATCAAAAATTCACTTTTTAAAAAATTTAGTTTAAATTTAAAATTTCGTTTTCTAAAAAATTTTCTAAAAAGTGCAATTTTGATGACATTTTTTAACAAACAATTAAACACAATTTTCTAGAAAAATTAAATAAAATTTAATTTTTACCTTAAATATTTTTTTCTACATAATAGAACTTTCCAAGAATTTTTTTTTTGAATTTTTATTGTTCTACAGAATTTTTCGAAAGCGCATTTTATTATTAAGAACATTTATTTTTCAACAAAATTGCTCTGAACGCATTTTTTTTTTGAAAATGTTGTCCTTTAGTTTTGTTAAAATTTAATTTTTTTCTTTGAAACTTAATTTTTTTTTTTTTGAAAATTAAGTTTTAATTTAATGTTTTTATTTTACTCATCATAATTTAAAAAAAAATCATTAAAAATAAATTTTTGAATAATTTTACGAAAATTTCGTTTTTTGAGAACATTTTGTTGAAATTGAATTTTGCTAAAAAAATTTCATCAAAATTTTACTTTTTAGAAAATTTGGTTTAAATTGAAATTTTCTTGAAAATTTCTTTTGCAGTTTTCTACAAAATTTTCGATAAAAATTTGCATTTTTTTGTTAAACTACTCTTTTCTACAAAATTTCTTGACAGAACATTAGAAAATTCTATAAAAATATTTTTTTTACGAAAAAGTTAAAAAATTTTATTTTTTAAAAAAGTTTTGTTGAAATTAAATTTTTCTTGAAAATTTCAACTTTAATTTTTGTTATGTTAGATTTTTCTACATTTCTTTGAAATTTCATGTTTTATTAAAAAAATTTCAAAATCATGCTTAAATTTAATGTTTTTTACAAAACTTCATTAAAATTTAAATTGCATTTTTCTAGAAAATGTTGATTAAATTCCATTTTTCTAGAACATTTTTTGAATTTGCATTTATCTGAAAAATTTCGTTAAAAATTTAATGTTTATGACAAAATATGTATGACAAAATTTCGTTGAAGTGAATTTTTTATGAAAATCGTGGTAATTGCATTTCTCTAGAAAATTTCTTTGATATTAGATTTTTTTAAAGAAAATTCCATCAAATAAAAAAATAAAAATTCTTTAAACAACATTTCATTTTGTTAAAATTGTATTTTGCTTTAAAATTTTGTTGAGATTCTCTGGGAAAAAAAATTGAAATCTTTTGATGATTTTCGAGTAAGACGGTTATTGCTTGTGATCACAGAATTGCGTATTGTTGCATAGTGTTATTGAAAGTCTTTTATATACAAAAATGTTCGCTTGTGACTTTGAAATCTTAAAAAATATTCCCGCAAAATAACTAATTATTTCTGTACTCAAAACAAACAAAAACACAAATACTGTGTTCATAGCCTTCAATCTCTTTTTCAATTGTCAAAATATCAAACAAAAATTCCAAGTTAATTAAAATTCCAGCGAAATGTGAGATAAACCGCAATTAATTGTTTATGCCCCGACAATTTTACTTTAATAATTTCACAAGAACTTATTCCACTAGTCAAACTTTTGTGTGATACTCAATTTAATGTATAAATAATGAATGCAGTGTGAAAGATGTAGAACTTAAAAATAAATTCCGAAATATTTGTGCTATGTATTATGAACTTTTACCAAGAGAAGAGGACGACTATAAGTAATCCTTAGAAATTTGATGAAAATCAATTTTGGAAATTTTTCAGTGGTATGGGATTGACTTAATTATTTGAAGATATTCTTCACTTCGTTCTCGGAGCCTTCTACCCTAGAATTGTCCCCGAATGGGTCTTCTTAATGGAAAATTTGCAGGATTAAAAATAACGCTTTAAATATAGTTTGTTCGGTATTTTCCATTAATTTTATGTAGAATCTGCAGATACTGTATTCTTTGTCAATAAATATACGCATATACATACACATTATATTTCCCACTTTTACCAAAGAGAAAATAGAAACTTCCATCTTTTTGTTAAAAAAACACCGTTGAAAATTTCCCGGAAATTTATGCAATTTCCAAAACCTTTCCTTTTCTCTCTCATAAAGCGAAAAAAGTTTATAATTTAAACATTTTTCATCAATGGTTCCTAAATCATAGAAGAATAAAAAGCTTTCATAGAATACAAAAAATGGTAAAAAGAACATTGAAATAAATGAAAAATCAACAACGATAACGTCGCCGTCACCATCAACGATTACAAAAAAAACGAGATGGGCAAAACTCCAATGGCACCCATCGTCTATACTTCCATCTACAGAACACATATTTTCTATTTAGCGCTAAGACGTGAAAGGAAAAATTCGAAAATGCCAAGGAATGAAGAAAGAAGTAACAACAATTAAAATTCTAAACTTTTTTCCCAAAACGGAATTTTTTTCCATATTTTTTCAGTTTTTTTTTTTAATTTTCTTTCCAAAAGAAAATGCAAAAATGTCCAGAGAAAAAACACAACGTTTCATACAGAAGCGCTACTGAAGCTTCTTAGCCGGTGGTGGATGGATGATTGGATGGATGGAAGGTTGGATGGACGGATAGATGATGATGAAAAAGGTGGGAGCTGGAAAACCTATTTAACAAATACGCCAAACCTCATCATCGTCGGCATCAGCAACCATCTCTAACCATTTCTTACCATCACTGTGTTATGTGATGTGATGTGGAAGACATGGCTGAAGAAGGTTCATGATGGAAAGATAGCGAGATTGCCATCGCTAACACTTTAACATGGCACATTGGGCTGAAAAAGTGACACATTTTATATTAAAAAAATAATTATTTAATAGCTTATTTTTAGTGTAAAATCCCAAACAAAAACACAAAATAATTCAGTACCATATTTTTTATGTATGTATATGCCCGATAAAGCCGGGATACACTTTAAAGGAGATTATGAAGACTACAAATGTTACACTATGCAACAAAAATTTTGTCCAAGGGATGTGGATAACAGTTTCTGGTGCATTTAGGTGTCACAAACACGAAAAAAATATTAAAAAAATGTTTATGGTATTTTTTTTTACTTTTTTTTTTAAATTTCCACTTTCATGGAAAGTACATTCAGTATTTGGACCATAAAGTATACGCCTGATTGCGCCGTGTTATGCCTCAAATTAAAGGGAATTATGAGGGCTACAGATATCGCTTTCACGTAGAATCTTTGGTTTAGTAATAGTCGTCAAAAATATGAGAAAAAAATTATTTTTTTTTTTAAAAAACACACACTTTTTCCTGGTACAAAAAAAAACATAAAAAATAGAAAAAAATTTAAAAAAAAATATTTTATCACATTGTTAAAAAGCCAGCATGCTTACGAAAAAAACACTGTTTATTTGAAAAAAAAAATCTATGGATAGATGTAAAAGTTATGAGCCATTTTGTAAATGTTAGGGAAATTCAAAAAAATCTTGTTTCATATTTTTCCGTTTTTAAATGATGTTTTTGCTTATATGAGACATTGCACTTGCATTTTATTTTATGAGGATTGATGACATACATTTTAAAATTATAGAGAGGACGAGGCCGTCATAACCCTCCATAAAACATGATATGCAATGTGAGAGCTATATTTTATGAGATCCGCTAAGATAAAGGGTCATTCAACAATATTTGTGGTTTTTTATTTATGAGGTTTCCATTCAGTTACGCCTTTTAGGGGCATGGACATCCCAGTCGTATATACAGGTAGTAACATTACAGGGTGGCTGATATGTATTGCAACCAACTTCAGGTTGCTATCATTTCTAAACCGCTAGTCTGATAGCTACAGATTTATTTCAGTGACAGTTCATTTTATTGTTTACAAGCTTACAAAGGCATCTTGATCTATTGCATTCAGAAAAAAAGTTATTCGTGATGGAATTCAAGCGTTATAGTGTGATTGCTTTATATTTGGGTGGGAAAACACAAGTGGCTATCGTTAGAGCCCTCCAGCATTTAAATGTGAATAAATTTTTTGTTTCTCGTACCATTGCTCGTTACCGTGATACTGGCAGTGTTGCATCGCGTCCAAAAAGTGGACGAAAAAAACGGTAACAACAAAAGTAATGATGCGAAAAGTGAAGGCCAGATTTGATCGAAATCCACGCCGCAGTGCTAGAAAAATTGCTCGTGAGCTGAACATATCGCGAGAATGGATACAACACATATTGAAAAATGAGCTTGGACTAAAGCCATTAAAGTTCCAATAAGTGCAAGAGCCAAGGAGTTGCTTCGCTTGCACGAAAGTGGCCAGTTTGGTTTTCTCCGATGAGAAGCCATTCCAAATTGAGCAGTTTGCGAACAAACAAAATTATCGGGTTTACTTGCCAAAGAGGTCAGCTGAAAATGTACACCTTCGATTGGCCACCAGAACTCAAGCGCCGCCGATGGTAATGGTCTGGGCCCCCGTAACGGCCGATGGTCGCTTCCCGCTCGTATTCATCGACCATGGGGTCAAAATAAATGCCGAATATTATCGGGAAAATGTCCTAAAGACAGTATTGAAGCCCTGGGCGGACAAACATTTCGGCCGCAGACCATGGACATTCCAACAGGACTCAGCACCATCGCACTCAGCACGCGTCAACTAAGAATGGCTTAAAAAGGAGGTTCCTCGCTTCATTTCTACCGCACAATGGCCACCAAGATCTCCGGATCTCAATCCGTTGGACTTTGGCGCCTGGGGCATTTAGAGAGTAAGGTTCGCCACTTTCGTGCAGCGTGTGATGGCTTTGTCGGCCGTTTGAAGGCCATAATTCGTGCCAAAGGTGGACAATTCAAACAAATCTAAACTGCTTCTAAAATTTTATGTTATTTCCGACATTTTTTGCTTTTGAACAATAAAATTTAAAAAAAAATTAAAAAAAATACAGCGCTTTACTTTGTTGCATTACATACCAGCCACCCTGTATATGTACGCAATACAAAGTAGTACGCGGCAGTCTTGAAAATATTGGGTGTCTACATTCGAAGCAAACTAAAGGGTGTCCCAAGAAGAGCGCAATTTTTTAATTTTAAATAAAACACAGATATTTAAGAAAAAATCGTGAAACTTTATTATATCGTAAAGTAGACAGAATGAGGTTATGTATGGAACAATATATCGTGCAGATGGCCGCCGCGGCTTTGCTGGCATGCACGCGATCTTTTAATGAAATTTTCAATGACCGTTTTGCATGAATGCTGCGGTATTTCATTAATGCAGCGTCCAATTTCGTCTTTTAAGGCTTGAGTCGTCGTCGGCTTATTCGCGTAAACCATCGACTTCAAAAAACCCCAAAGAAAAAAATCTAATGGTGTTAAATCGCACGATCTAGGCGGCCAATTCTGATCTCCAAAACGCGAAATAACACGACCGGGAAATGACTGATGCAGCAATTGAATTGTTTCTCTGGCTGTATGACATGTGGCGCCGTCTTGTTGGAACCACATGCCCTCCACATTCATTTCTTCAATTCTAGGCAAGAAAAAACTGGTTATCATTTCACGATACCGAACACCATTGACTGTTTGCGCTTGACCTGCCTCATTTGAGTTTGAGCGACATCATCACGTACAGCTGCGACATTTTCGGTCGATCGACCCGGTCGATGGCGCGTTGTTGTCTTTACATCACTAACAGACCCAGTTTCGGCAAATTTATCCATTAATCTCTTTACAGTTGACTCTTTTGGAGCATTATTGTGACCCCAAATTGATCGCAATTTGCGAACTGTAGCCGCAAAACTTTCACCATTTTGGTAAAACAATTTCACAATGAGAATGCGTTGTTCATTCGTGTAGCGCTCCATTTTTACTAACCTCGTACCTTCTACTAACAAACAATAACAATTATTCAAATGTCAAACAATGACACTTCGAATGTTGCGAGATTTAAAAATTGCGCTCTTCTTGGGACACCCTTTATATGTCAGCTACAGGTTCTTAATAAATTAGTGTGAGATAAGTCGATTTTCTGAAAAATATAGCAAAGTTATATTTCGAACTATGAGTAAGAGACAAAGAACTTTGCAATGTGTAAATGATCCCGACAATTTCTGCTACATCTGCGAAAAATTTGTAATTAAAAAAAATCGACGTGCGTTTAGTAAAATAATAGAAGAAATATATGTGTAATATTTTGGTATACGAGTTAAAAATATGAACGAACCGTGGACACCTAGTATTTTGTGTAATCAGCTATCAGAACCGCTAGGGTTTAGAAATGATAGCAACCTGAAGTTGGTTGCAATACATATCAGCCACCCTGTAAGTAATCCTTAGAAATTTGATGAAAATCAATTTTGGAAAATTTTTCAGTGGTATGTGATTGACTTAATTATTTGAAGATATTCTTCATTTCGTTCTCGGAGCCTTCTACCCTAGAATTGTCCCCGAATGCGTCTTCTTAATGGAAAATGTGCAGGATCAAAAATAACGCTTTAAATATAGTTTGTTCGGTATTTTCCATTAATTTTATGTAGAATCTGCAGATACTGTATTCTTTGTCAATAAATATACGCATATACACATTATATTTCCCACTTTTACCAAAGAGAAAATAGAAACTTCCATCTTTTTGTTAAAAAAAAACACCGTATTCGAGTTAAAAATATGAACGAACCGTGGACACCTAGTATTTTGTGTAATTCGTGCCATGTAAATCTTACTCGATGGACTAGTGGAAGAATGCGGTAAGTATTTTGTAAAAGCCTTAAGGAAAATTGCAGCATGGAGGTCGTTTAAGCGTGTAGTTTCAAATTTCCTAGGATCCAATAAAAGCCCGCAGTATGAAACAATGATTAATGATTTGTTAAAAAATTATAAAAAAAAATTGGTTATAAATATATTTTTTAATATTTATGTATATAACACATATGTATGTATTCTTCCAACTTATTTATCGCTTTATGTATTCCAACAGGTGTAAATATGTCCCTCAAAATTAATTTCTTTCATTCTCATTTAAACTTTTTCCCCGAGAATCTTGGCGACGTAAATGACGAACATGGCGAAAGGTTTCACCAAGAATTGAAGTCCATCGAGCGGCGTTACCAAGGGCATTGGGATGAAAGAATGATGGGAGATTATATTTGGTTCCTCATTAGAGAAACCGATTCTGAAATCTACAAACGTCAACAAAGAACTTACAATTACTTCTAATGAAACTTGTTCATGTAAATAAACTCAAATGTACATAATATAAATAAAAGTAATAAATAAAATCGCTATTTAAACAGAAATTTAAAAGAAAGATTTTTTGAATTCTCTTACCTCTACCAAAAGGGCTATAATTTCTACATTTCAAATGGGCATTATTTTCTTCGCTAGGATGCAAACTTTAAAAAAATTAAATAAAATAAGAATAAGAAAAAAATCTACTTTTTCCAGTTTGTTTAATGACTGTTACTAAACCACTGTTTCCATTGGTAGCCTACATTAGTAGCTTCAATTTAAAGTATAAGTCGACCTGATCGGGCATATACACCAAAAATTATAGTGCAAATAATAAGGGTACCTTCAACGATAATAGTATTTTTAACAAACAAATTTAAAAAAAAAAAAAATTATCCAGTCAGAATTTATCTTTTGGTTTGAGACCATATGTTCCATTTACTTTCTGTCTATTCCAAGAAAGTAATAGAAACAAATACAAAAATTGGTAGAGTTTTAATTGCTTGGTAGAATTGACTGCAGTTTCGATAGACACCACTCTATCATCTTCAGAATTCAGTAGCAATAGTGTATGTCTTTAACTTAAATCAGCTGAAATACTTGTGGAAGCAGTAAATTGCATTTAACAAGAACTGCTAACCAAACCCGTATTTTGCCGAACTAAGTCAACATACTAAAACTCTCATACCAATACATTTTTGTTTTTTGCTTGGGTTCGCATCGCGAACCACGAAAACAAATTTTTGGTTTTGATTTTATATATAATAGTATGCCACAATCTATACAAAAAAATATTTTTTTTTTTGTTGCATAGTGTTATCAATGACACTTTCATGTGGAAACAGAAGTTTAATAACTGTCGTTAAAGTAATTAGAAAAAATTTGATTATTTAAAAAAAACGGTTTTTGTTGGCTGAAAAAAACTATAACAAATAGAACAAATCGCCAAAAAAAATTATAAAAAATTAACTCTTTCAAGGCCGTCAACTTTTTATTTGTTTGTTGGTCCCAAATGGGTTAAATCGAATTAATTGCCATTAAAATGTTCCTACATGTATTATATTGACCTAAAAATATGTTGACAATAAAAGATACATTTTCGCAAATATTTCTAGGAAAATGCAAGTCCTACGAAATTTTATATATTCAATACTAACAATATTTTAGGAAATTTTCCAAAAAAAAAAAAAAAAAATAATTCCGAAGAAATTTTTTTATACAAAAATCAATTTCAAGGAGATTTTGTAGAAAAATACAATATTGTCGAAATTTTCTTGAAATGTACAACTTTGTCAAAAGTTTCGAGAAAAATTAAATTTCGGCGATTTTGTCTAAACAAATTGTGCAACAATTTGTATAAAATCCAATTTCATCGACATTTTCTTGAAAAATGACGATGAAATAAAAAAAATTTGGGAACAAAAATGAAATTTCCATAAAATTTTGTAGAAAAATGAATTTCGCCAATATTTGTAAGAAACATAAAATTTTCACAGAATATTAGAAAAAAAAATTTTTTTTGAAAAATTTTAAGAAGTTTTTTTCCTCTCTATTATTGTTTGTAGTTTTCACAACGTTTTATTATACTAAAATACAAATTGCAATAAAATAAATGACAAACAGAAAAACAAAACAATTCATATTACAAAGCCTACTGCTAAGAATATTTTATATAATTTATATAGTTGGATAGATAAAAGTACAAATTCCAAAATACTCCAACATATATATCCAATAAAAATGGATTTTCAATGTAGTTTTAGAAATTTCTATAAAAAAGTTCTATTAAAATTTGGGAAAAAAATTAAATTTCCATACAATTTTGCAGAAAAATGAAATTTCAACAAAACTTTATAAATTTTTTTTGAAAATTTTGCAGAAAAATTCTTTTTCCTCTATATACCCAACAAAAATGCATTTTCAATGTAGATTTAGAAATTTAATTTCGATAAAAGGATTTTTGACAAAATTTTATAGAAAAATGCTATTTTGAATATATTTCCAATAAAGATGCATTTTTGACAAAGCATTTTAGGAAAAATCAAATTATGTCGATATTTTCTATAAATGATATTCGACGATACTTTCTATAAAAATGAATCTTCGACGCAATTTTCTATAAAAATTAATTTTCGACGAAATTTTCTATAAAATTGCAAAATCACTGAAATTTATAAAAATTAAATTTCCAAACAATTTTCTAGAAAAATTGTCTAGGTAAATGCAATTCCTACGAAATTTTATAGAAAAATTCAATTTTGACAACTTTTTAGGAATTAAAAAAAATTAATTCGGACGAAATTTTTTATAAAAAATCAATTTCAAGGAAATTTTGTACAGAAATACAATATTGACGAAATTTTCTTGAAATATCCAATTTTGCTTGCCAAATGTTTCGAGAAACAATAAATTTCAACGAATTTGCCAAAAAAAATATTTTGAAGAAAAATTTAATTTCAACAAAATAAAAAAATTTTTTTTTAAAAAAATTTTCAGAAAGTCTAAAAATCCAATTTCATCGATATTTTCTAGAAAATTGCAATTCGGCAACATTTTCTATAAAAATTTGGGAAAAAATGAAATTTCTATACAATTTTGCAGAAAATTGAGTTTCGACAATATTTTTAAAAAAAAAATAAATTTCAACAAAATACTATAAAAAACTATTTTTTTTTTTTGAAAAATTTTCAGAAAAAGTGTATTTCTATATATCCAAAAGAAAAATTTAATTTTAACAAAATAAGAAAAAAACTTTTTTTTTAAATTTTCAGAAAAGGTCTAAAAACCCAATTTCATCGATATTTTCTAGAAAATTTCAATTCGGCAATATTTTCTATAAAAATTTGGGAAAAAATTAAATTTCTATACAATTTTGCAGAAAATTGAATTTCGACAATATTAAAAAAAAAATAAAATTTCAACAAAATACTATAAAAAAACTAATTTTTTTTTTTTTTTGAAAAATTTTCAGAAAAAGTGTATTTCTATATATCCAAAAGAAAAATTTAATTCCAACAAAATAAAAAAACTTTGTTTTGAAAAATTTTCAGAAAAAAGTCTAAAAATCCAATTTCATCGATATTTTCTAGAAAATTGCAATTCGGCAACATTTTCTATAAAAATTTGGGAAAAAATTTAATTTATATACAATTCTATGTATCCAAAAGAAAAATTTCATTTCAACAAAATAAAAAAACTTTGTTTTGAAAAATTTTCAGAAAAGTCTAAAAATCCAATTTCATCGATATTTTCTAGAAAATTGCAATTCGGCAATATTTTCTATAAAAATTTGGGAAAAAATGAAATTTCTATACAATTTTGCAGAAAAATTAATTTCGACAATATTTAAAAAAAATGAAATTTCAACAAAATACTATAAAAAACTAAATTTTTTTGGAAAAATTTTCAGAAAAAGTTTATTTCTATATGCATATCCAATAAAAATTGATTTTCAATGTAGTTTTAGAAATTAAATTTCGACAATAATTTCTATAAAAGCATTTTTGACGAAATTTTATAGAAAAAATACTATTTCCAATAAAGATGCATTTTTTACAAAGCTTTCTAGGAAAAAATCAAATTATGTCAATATTTTCTATAAAAATCCATTTTCGAATAAAATTCGTCGAAATTTATTAAAAATTAAATTTCGAAAAATTTTTCTAGAAAAAATATAATTTCGATGATTTTTTTCACAAATATTTCTGGAAAAAATAAAATGACAAACATTTGTAGAAAAATCAATTTTCGTTGACATTTCTAGAAAAATGTTTTTTGCGATATTTTCTATACAAATGATTTTGAAGTAAATTTTCTCGAAACATTTTAATTTCGGCACAATTTCCCCAAAAATGTAAATTCTTTTGTTACCTCCCATACAAATGGGCCATTTTGCACAAAAATTAAACGGATTATAACTTCTATTCCTGTACATACAAACACTTGAAGTTGGGTAGAGTGTAATATTTTTATAGCGCCCATAGTATATTAAAAATGGGCATTATTGCCACGCCCCTTTTGGTACCTCCCAAAAAAATTGTAATTAGAAAAAATTTGATTATTTAAAAAAAACGGTTTTTGTTGGCTGAAAAAAACTATAACAAATAGAACAAATCGCCAAAAAAAATTATAAAAAATTAACTCTTTCAAGGCCGTCAACTTTTTATTTGTTTGTTGGTCCCAAATGGGTTAAATCGAATTAATTGCCATTAAAATGTTCCTACATGTATTATATTGACCTAAAAATATGTTGACAATAAAAGATACATTTTCGCAAATATTTCTAGGAAAATGCAAGTCCTACGAAATTTTATATATTCAATACTAACAATATTTTAGGAAATTTTCCAAAAAAAAAAAAATAAAATAATTCCGAAGAAATTTTTTTATACAAAAATCAATTTCAAGGAGATTTTGTAGAAAAATACAATATTGTCGAAATTTTCTTGAAATGTACAACTTTGTCAAAAGTTTCGAGAAAAATTAAATTTCGGCGATTTTGTCTAAACAAATTGTGCAACAATTTGTATAAAATCCAATTTCATCGACATTTTCTTGAAAAATGACGATGAAATAAAAAAAATTTGGGAACAAAAATGAAATTTCCATAAAATTTTGTAGAAAAATGAATTTCGCCAATATTTGTAAGAAACATAAAATTTTCACAGAATATTAGAAAAAAAAATTTTTTTTGAAAAATTTTAAGAAGTTTTTTTCCTCTCTATTATTGTTTGTAGTTTTCACAACGTTTTATTATACTAAAATACAAATTGCAATAAAATAAATGACAAACAGAAAAACAAAACAATTCATATTACAAAGCCTACTGCTAAGAATATTTTATATAATTTATATAGTTGGATAGATAAAAGTACAAATTCCAAAATACTCCAACATATATATCCAATAAAAATGGATTTTCAATGTAGTTTTAGAAATTTCTATAAAAAAGTTCTATTAAAATTTGGGAAAAAAATTAAATTTCCATACAATTTTGCAGAAAAATGAAATTTCAACAAAACTTTATAAATTTTTTTTGAAAATTTTGCAGAAAAATTCTTTTTCCTCTATATACCCAACAAAAATGCATTTTCAATGTAGATTTAGAAATTTAATTTCGATAAAAGGATTTTTGACAAAATTTTATAGAAAAATGCTATTTTGAATATATTTCCAATAAAGATGCATTTTTGACAAAGCATTTTAGGAAAAATCAAATTATGTCGATATTTTCTATAAATGATATTCGACGATACTTTCTATAAAAATGAATCTTCGACGCAATTTTCTATAAAAATTAATTTTCGACGAAATTTTCTATAAAATTGCAAAATCACTGAAATTTATAAAAATTAAATTTCCAAACAATTTTCTAGAAAAATTGTCTAGGTAAATGCAATTCCTACGAAATTTTATAGAAAAATTCAATTTTGACAACTTTTTAGGAATTAAAAAAAATTAATTCGGACGAAATTTTTTATAAAAAATCAATTTCAAGGAAATTTTGTACAGAAATACAATATTGACGAAATTTTCTTGAAATATCCAATTTTGCTTGCCAAATGTTTCGAGAAACAATAAATTTCAACGAATTTGCCAAAAAAAATATTTTGAAGAAAAATTTAATTTCAACAAAATAAAAAAATTTTTTTTTAAAAAAATTTTCAGAAAGTCTAAAAATCCAATTTCATCGATATTTTCTAGAAAATTGCAATTCGGCAACATTTTCTATAAAAATTTGGGAAAAAATGAAATTTCTATACAATTTTGCAGAAAATTGAGTTTCGACAATATTTTTAAAAAAAAAATAAATTTCAACAAAATACTATAAAAAACTATTTTTTTTTTTTGAAAAATTTTCAGAAAAAGTGTATTTCTATATATCCAAAAGAAAAATTTAATTTTAACAAAATAAGAAAAAAACTTTTTTTTTAAATTTTCAGAAAAGGTCTAAAAACCCAATTTCATCGATATTTTCTAGAAAATTTCAATTCGGCAATATTTTCTATAAAAATTTGGGAAAAAATTAAATTTCTATACAATTTTGCAGAAAATTGAATTTCGACAATATTAAAAAAAAAATAAAATTTCAACAAAATACTATAAAAAAACTAATTTTTTTTTTTTTTTGAAAAATTTTCAGAAAAAGTGTATTTCTATATATCCAAAAGAAAAATTTAATTCCAACAAAAAAAAAAAAACTTTGTTTTGAAAAATTTTCAGAAAAAAGTCTAAAAATCCAATTTCATCGATATTTTCTAGAAAATTGCAATTCGGCAACATTTTCTATAAAAATTTGGGAAAAAATTTAATTTATATACAATTCTATGTATCCAAAAGAAAAATTTCATTTCAACAAAATAAAAAAACTTTGTTTTGAAAAATTTTCAGAAAAGTCTAAAAATCCAATTTCATCGATATTTTCTAGAAAATTGCAATTCGGCAATATTTTCTATAAAAATTTGGGAAAAAATGAAATTTCTATACAATTTTGCAGAAAAATTAATTTCGACAATATTTAAAAAAAATGAAATTTCAACAAAATACTATAAAAAACTAAATTTTTTT
Source organism: Eudasyphora cyanicolor (assembly GCA_963930755.1). NCBI lineage: Eukaryota > Metazoa > Arthropoda > Insecta > Diptera > Muscidae > Eudasyphora > Eudasyphora cyanicolor. The sequence goes on along the minus strand of OZ005736.1, from coordinate 51,129,572 downwards.
GGAAAAATTTTCAGAAAAAGTTTATTTCTATATGCATATCCAATAAAAATTGATTTTCAATGTAGTTTTAGAAATTAAATTTCGACAATAATTTCTATAAAAGCATTTTTGACGAAATTTTATAGAAAAAATACTATTTTGAATAAATACTATTTCCAATAAAGATGCATTTTTTACAAAGCTTTCTAGGAAAAAATCAAATTATGTCAATATTTTCTATAAAAATCCATTTTCGAATAAAATTCGTCGAAATTTATTAAAAATTAAATTTCGAAAAATTTTTCTAGAAAAAATATAATTTCGATGATTTTTTTCACAAATATTTCTGGAAAAAATAAAATGACAAACATTTGTAGAAAAATCAATTTTCGTTGACATTTCTAGAAAAATGTTTTTTGCGATATTTTCTATACAAATGATTTTGAAGTAAATTTTCTCGAAACATTTTAATTTCGGCACAATTTCCCCAAAAATGTAAATTCTTTTGTTACCTCCCATACAAATGGGCCATTTTGCACAAAAATTAAACGGATTATAACTTCTATTCCTGTACATACAAACACTTGAAGTTGGGTAGAGTGTAATATTTTTATAGCGCCCATAGTATATTAAAAATGGGCATTATTGCCACGCCCCTTTTGGTACCTCCCAAAAAAATTGCCAAAACAAAAAAATTAAATTTCAACAAAATACTATAAAAAACTATTTTTTTGAAAAATTTTCAGAAAACGTGAATTTCTATATATCCAACAAAAATGCATTTTCAATGTAGATTTAGAAATTTAATTTCGATAATAATTTCTATAAAAGGATTTTTGACGAAATTTTATAGAAAAAATACTATTTTGAATAAATACTATTTCCAATAAAGATGAATTTTTTACAAAGCTTTCTAGGAAAAAAAATCAAATTATGTCAATATTTTCTATAAAAATCCATTTTCGAATAAAATTCGTCGAAATTTATAAAAATTAAATTTCGAAAAATTTTTCTAGAAAAAATTTAATTTCGATGATTTTTTTCACAAATATTTCTGCAAAAAAATAAAATGACAAACATTTGTAGAAAAATCAAATTTCGTTGACATTTCTAGAAAAATGCTTTTTTGCGATATTTTTTTATACAAATGATTTTGAAGTAAATTTTCTCGAAACATTTTAATTTCGGCACACTTTCCCCAAAAATGTAAATTCTTTTGGTACCTCGATTCCTGTACATACAAACACTTGAAGTTGTGTAGAGTGTAATATTTTTATAGCGCCCATAGTATATTAAAAATGGGCATTATTGCCACGCCCCTTTTGGTACCTCCCAAAAAAATTGCCAAAACAAAAAAATTAAATTTCAACAATATACTATAAAAAACTATTTTTTTTTTGAAAAATTTTCAGAAAACGTGTATTTCTATATATCCAATAAAAATTGATTTTCAATGTAGTTTTAGAAATTAAATTTCGACAATAATTTCTATAAATGCATTTTTGACGAAATTTTATAGAAAAAATACTATTTTGAATAAATACTATTTCCAATAAAGATGCATTTTTTACAAAGCTTTCTAGGAAAAAATCAAATTATGTCAATATTTTCTATAAAAATCCATTTTCGAATAAAATTCGGCGAAATTTATAAAAATTAAATTTTGAAAAATTATTCTAGAAAAAATATAATTTCATTGATTTTTTTCACAAATATTTCTGGAAAAAATAAAATGACAAACATTTGTAGAAAAATCAATTTTCGTTGACATTTCTAGAAAAATGCATTTTTGCGATATTTTCTATACAAATGATTTTGAAGTAAATTTTCTCGAAACATTTTAATTTCGGCACAATTTCCCCAAAAATGTAAATTCTTTTAGTACCTCTCCCATACAAATGGGCCATTTTGCACAAAAATTAAACGGATTATAACTTCGATTCCTGCACATACAAACACTTGAAGTTGAGTAGAGTGTAATATTTTTATAGCGCCCATAGTATATTAAAAATGGGCATTATTGTCACACCCCTTTTGGTACCTCCCAAACAAAATTGCGAAAACAAAAAATATTAGCAATTTAATCGTTTAATTTATAATCTAGCATAGCGATAAATTGCTTGATAGATTGACAAACAATTTTTTTTTATTTTTTAGTGTCAAGGAAAAATTAGTTTTTAATTTTTTTTTTGATTTACAATTACCTTTCACCATTATTTTTAATCAAGACAATAAAGGAGCCTCTTAGGAGATTTTAACTTTTGTAGCAAAATGAACAGATTTCAAAAAAGATTTGCTGTTATAGTTATAGTTATCTCAATGCGTAAAAAATGTTTTTTGTGTACCTGATAGAAAAACATTTTTGTGGCATAATATTATTCATTAATTTTCTTCGCTTTAAATCAGTTTTGAGCCACTGTTCGTATTCGCCGCTATTGCTGTTGCTCCTGCTGAAGATGATGTTTCTTGTGATGATGGAGAACTTCAACTCCCCATCAAGCCACCGAAGAAACTCACATCATTCGCACACACAACAACACCATCGAACAACAAAACGCCCTCTGTTTTATTTTATTACTTATTTGCTGTTTCGTTTTTCTCAAAAAAAAATAAAAAGAATGAAAAACAACAGAAAATCAAAAAAAAACGATAGAATGAAAGACAAATAATCTTCTTGGCAAAAAAGAGAGAGAGAGAGACGAAGAAAATTTATATTTACATCATGAAAAATGTCGTTGTTTTTCTGCAACATCTTTTTCTTCCTTTAGTCACCCGCACCCCATCTCATCCCATACTCAACTCCTTGTCATAGGAGTAAGAGCGTCAGAGGAATACCCCTAGTATCACCATCTTCGTCATCATCATCATCATCAGCAACATTAGCGGTGGCAGTAGCAGTAGCTTCTGCTACAGCCCAACTACCCAACTAAATACATTGCCTTGGAGCACTCATAGATAGCTGAGCTTAGCTAAGGCACGTGTGTGTAACCTGCTACATACATACATATGTATGTACATATTTCCGTTTGAGTTTGTTAAGAAAATTATCTGGAAAATCACACAACAGGAACACAACATTGAATCTACGAAAAACTAAATATGTAACTACAAAAACAACAAAAAAATGGAATGGGCGACTTGTAGAAGATGGAAAGACTCAAAGAACAACAAAAATACGTCAAAGATTAGACAGACCCATTAGGAAACAGATAGAGTTTGGATTTAAAGTTGTGGATACGATCTAAGAAATTTCCATTTTTTGCAACAAATGAACACTTTGAAAAATACACGGACTTGACAGTATAGGTTCGATTATACTATCAAAGGGTAGTATAACCCTATACTCGGTTTGGCGAAATTGGTGACCAATTTTTTGTTTATGGGCCCCCAAAGTTTCTGAAAATCAGTGGGCCACTCGAAAAAGGTGTCATCAGCTTTTGCCCAACAACTAATTCCGACTTGGTGATACCGCTTAATTATGTTTGGCAATAATGTAGCTAAGAATATGCTGAACAAAGTTTCTTAGCATTTTTTGCGAAAAAAAATTGTTTCCGGTACTTTTTTTTGAAAAAAGTGAAGGAAAAAAATATTTTTTTTTCACTTTTTTCAGCATAACTTCCGGGGACTCGTAATATTTCACTAGCAATGCTTGGCAAAATTGTAGCCAACGTTTTGAGCTTTGGTGTGTTCTGACACATATAGTAAAATTTTATGGCGAACATTTTTGTAGAACATTTCATCCCCTCTCTCCCCATGTTAAGGGGTGTTTTTTACGATTTGTTATAATGGGGCCAAAAATTACAGTTATGTGAGGGAGCTAGAGGGTTAAAATGTTCCACAAAAATATTGGCCTTAATATTTTCTATGAAGTTGCTGTACATGCCCTATACCAAAAAAATATATTTTTGTTACATAACCGTTTGAGCTATTTATGGTGCCTAGACACGTTCAGATTGTATTAATATGTTCACAAAAGTTGTTCAGATTTACGTTGGCTACAATTTTGCCAAGCATTGTTAGTGAAAAATTACGAGTCCCTGGAAGTTATGCGGAAAAAAGTGAAAAAAAATATGTTTTCCTTCACTTTTTCAAAAAAGTACCGGAAAAAAAATTTTTTTTCGCGAAAAATTTTAAGAAATTTTATTCAGCATATTCTTAGCTACATTATTGCCAAACATAGTTAAGCGGTATCACCAAATCTGAATTAGATGTTGGACAAAAGCTGATGACACCTTTTTCGAGCGGCCCACTGATTTTCAGAATCTTTGGAGGCAAACAAACAAACCCACAAACAGACAAAAGAGAGTCTTTTATATATATATAAAAATGGAAAAATGTTTGTATGTATGTATGTATGTATGTATGTGTTTTATAGACGCTTAAACCACTGGACCGATTTTAAAATTTTTTCTTTTGTTTGAAAGCTATTTGGTCTGAGATGGTTTTGGGAAAAAAAAATTTGCAAATAGTGGGCGGGGAAAATGTGGGCGTGGCAAATCGTTTGTTTGTCTGTTTGTGTGTTTGTTCCACTGCAGTTCTGCTGGCAGTCTACGTCAGTGGTCCAAAAATGGACGGGATCGGAAATATGGGGCAGCGAAGTGGCCCGGGTCCAGCTAGTAGATTATAAATCGGGTTATCAGGGTTCGAATCCCGCATCGAGTATTAAACTTTTTAGTTTAAAATTTTTTAATACATATTTTCCCAGCAATATTTTAGTATTTTATTTTTTCATAAAATATAAATATTTTCACGACTACTGTAAAGGAACATATTTGGAAGTAAAACAAAATCACTAAATGCATCTTTGGAAGTACATACTTTAAATGTTATTCCTTAGGAATAACATCTATATTTTTTTGCTGGGTTCAAATATATCGTATACATTTATCTACGAACATACATATGTAGATATGGTAGCAGACAGGTTAACCGATCCGATCCCAGCCATTATTAGAGGGGTGCCCACCTTTGTTTAGATAAAAACGCATACCAAATTTAAAGATAGTCGGTATTATAGACATCTGATTATATAGAAATACATAGTTACTTAGTATGGTTGCGGTCACGCCTACTTATCCCAACCTTCACACTTCTGCTGAAGTTATTTCCATAGAATCTACAAACCAAAAATTAAATTCCATTCTTCTTCGTTTAATAGTTTCTGCGATATTCCGTACTTGAATGATGTCACGCCCAATTATTTGGTCCAGCCGGTATTTGTGACACGATTGCCGGTACGAGCTGGAGTAAAATTCATTAAAAATGCCGAGATATTCTTTCATTAAATAATGTCACGCCCAACATACAAAATGAATTTCGTAACGATAGATATGTAGTTTCTAAGATATTTAAACATTGCCACGCCCATCTAAGCATATAAAACGAGCTTGACATTAGGAAAACAACATTGATAAATCTTGACAATATTTCTTCTTATTCTGCTCCGATAGGGCGATGTAGGGCTTCGTGACTAACATTAACAATGATATCGGGAACAAGTGTCAAGAATAAAAGTAACAACTTGATATAATAGGTTTAAATTTGTAATTACCTCTGTTTGAGAGATATGTTTTACAGTATCCTGAATTACCTGAAATAAAGAGAAAAATAAAAAAAATTTAGTATAAATTAAAAACAAGTAAAGGCGGATTAAGTTCGACCATGCCGAATCTTATATATCCTTCACCTAATTATAAAGGGTGGTTAAATTGCAAGGGCCGATGTTGAATGTGAACCACACCTAAACGTCAAGTTTTTTTCTGCATTTCATTTGAAATTTCTCAATTTCAGACTAACTCAATTTGAACCATGGAAAGATACACAATCGAGCAACGCGTTAAAGTTTTTAAGCCTTTTAGGAAATGGGCGTTCAAATCAAAATGCATTTCGTGCACTTCGTGTTTTTTTGATCAGCATAATCAAATCATGTTGGACTTCTTTCTTCGGGGTTATTTGAAAGAAAAGGTGTACGTAGATAAGCCAGCAACAATTCAAGAGCTAAAGGATGAGATAATTCGGTACATTAACGGCATAGAACCTCAATTATGCCTCAGCGTCATCGAAAATTTGGACCATCGGATGGAGGTGTGCCGCCGAGGTTGCGGCGTGGACCTATGACTACCGTTGTTCGTGTGAAGGATTCTGGTCTCTATGATCTCTATGCCGTTATGAAGTCATCGGGGAGATGCTATATATGAGGGCTATATCAAAAAATGGACCGATATAATCCCAAGTTACCTGCAGCTATAAGAAGTATCTGTGTCAAATTTCAGCCATTTAGCTCAATTATTTTAAACTGTAGCGTGATTACAACAGACGGACATGGCTAAATCATCTTAGAATTTTACGACGATTAAGAATATAACGGGTGATCCAAGTAGAGATACTTTTTTCAATAGCCTTTTTTTGACAGATCACGTGTGAGTCGTGTCATGCTGTCATGTTATTATTTGGTTTGGCATTTCATCATGGAAAGACTTACGCCTGAACAACGTTTACAAATCGTTCAACTTTATCACGAAAATTCACGTTCTGTGAGGAATGTGTTTCGTGCAATTCGCTGAACTTATGGTCAACATAATCGGCCTACTGAGCGTACTATTCGCAACACCATCACCCATCTTCAGATCCAGCATTCATTATTAGATAATATTCGACCGAATATACCACGCAGTGAAGAAAATGTAGCGGCCGTAGCTGAGAGTGTACACGAAGACCCTTTAGAGTCGATTCGGCGCCGTTCGGCAAAATACAGTTTGTGCAAGAACTGAAGCCGCCCGACCTTCCCAAGCGACATCGCTTCGCTCTATGGGCTCTTGAAAAGTTCCAAGAAGATCCGACGTTTTCGAGCCAAATTTTGTTCAGCGATGAGGCCCATTTCTGGCTCATTGGGTATGTAAACAAGCAAAATTGCCGCATTTGGGACGAAGAGCAACTGAGGAGATTCAAAAGCTGACACTTCATCCAGAAAAAACAACGGTTTGGTGTGGTTTGTGGGCCGGTGGAATTATCGGTCCATATTTCTTCAAAAATTATGCCGGTGAGAACGTAACCGTCAATGGCGACCGTTATCGTGCCATGATAACCGACTATTTGATGCCTGAAATTGAAGCTCGTGATCTCGGCGACATTTGGTTTCAACAAGAAGGCGCCACATCCCACACATTGCATCAATCAATGGATTTATTGAGAGAACACTTCGGTGAGCAGATAATTTCACGTTTTGGGCCGGTCGATTGGCAACCAAAATCGTGTGATATCACACTGTTAGACTTTTTCCTGTGGGGATATATAAAGTCTAAAGTTTATGCGGACAAACCCGCTTCGATTCAGGCCTTGAAGCAAAACATCACGAGTGTCATTCACCACTTACCAGTCGAAATGCTCGAACGAGTCATCGAAAATCGGACTCAACGGATAGACCATCTGAGACGTAGCCGCGGCCAACATTTGATAGACATAATCTTCAAAAAATAAATACCAAAGAATGTTTTTTCAAATGATAATAAACATTACCCATTCAATTTGAAATGGGAATTCAACGACAAATCGACGGTTTCAAAAAAATTTCGGAATAAATACTTCCTATAGTGTCTACTTTATTATGTTCTTTGACGTGGAACATCTATTCCGAAGCCTTCAAGCCACAAACACAGTGGTTAGTAGCGAAATTATTTTTTAAAATTAAAAAAAATAAAATATAAATAAAAAAATATAATTAGTTTAAGGCCCACTTCCATCCACAGCTTATATGTTAGAGAATTAGTAGAAATTTTATATATAAAAGATTGGAAAAAATCGGATAGTACAAACAATTTAAAAAATTACATTTAAATTTTAAAACTTAAAAATCGAAAACAAGAAACTTTTTTTAACTTTTTTTCTGAAAAGTACCAAAAATAGCAGCATTCTAAAAAATTGATTTTTCAAATCGGACCATAAGTGTCTCCTTTATTTTGTTCTTTGACGTGGAACATCTATTCCGAAGCCTTCAAGCCACAAGCACAGTGATAAGCAACGAAATTTATTTTTCAAAATTAAAAAAAAAATATAATTAGTTTTAGGCCCACTTCTATCCAAAGCTTATATGTTAGAGAATTAGTAGAAGTTTAAAATATAAAAAATTCGCAAATATCGGAGAGTATAAACAATTAAAAAAATTTCATTTAAATATTAAAACTTAAAAATCGCAAACTAAAAATAATATTTTTTTAAATATTTTTTCTGAAAAATACCGAAAAACAGCAACATTCCAAAAAGTAGATTTTTCAAATCGGACCATAACTTAAGAATTTATGACCAAAAACCCGATACACAGTGTGATATCTTAACGATTTTTTAAATACCGATAACATCTGAACGAGTTATCGGAAAATACTCAAAAATTTTCACAAAGCTTTTATTCAGGTGTACTAAAATATATATAAAAAAATGGGAAAAATGAAAACCAGAATTTTTTTGAAACCGTCGATTTGTCGTTGCAATCCCCATATACTTTATTTGGGCTCAGATCCATATTTAGAGGTGTTACAAACGGACTGGCAAAAAGAATATACCCCCCATACTATGGTGGAGGGAGGGCATGAATAATTAATAATTTGTTTACCCATATTTAAATTTCTAAATGGGTTTTATGATAATATTTTTTAGCAAAATCGGTTGATCACCAGTTTTCCCTATATGCAAATTAAGAGTTTGACCTTGTATTTCGAGGTCAAAAGTACTTGTGAGCATTATGACTTGGAGTCATGACTTGTGGCATGTCCTCTTGACTTAATTTGTAGCACAGTGTTCTTGGTTCTGACCACATTCTGAAGACGTTCATCACAAACGAGAATTTTCCTAATGGGACGTCTTAGAAATATGCTGCACACAACAAAGACTGCTACGGTGCGTTAGCCTCAATTTACAGCTTCAGGTTCTCCATGTTATAATTTTATACAATTTTTTGTTTTGTTTGGGTTTTTTTATTTCGTTTTTACTGTCGCAAATTTTTTCCCAACTGTTATTATTTTCTAAACTAAAAACAAACGACAGATCGAGCAACCGAGAGACGGACCGACAGACAAACTACTCTTGTACACTCTGAAGGTGGGGAAAGATGGGCTGGGGATACCATACACTTGAGCCGGCATAGATAGCAGCAGTTGCCACTATGTTGGTTGTTTGTGCCCCGTTCCCATCGCTTCTCCCATTTCTCACTCTTCTCCACCTTTTGGCCATATGATTATGGAATATTTTGTTTTTGTGTTTTGCCAAGAATCTTGACGTCAAATGCCAACTTTTTTGCCGGTCGTTGTTTTTGTTGCTGTTGTCGTTGTGTATTTTTGCGTTTTTACAGCATTTAACAAAAAACAACAATATTTTCTGTAAAGTGAAGCCCAAAGTGAAAAAACGCGCCAACAACACAAAACGACAACAACAAAAAATTAACAACAGAATAGCTGTGGCAGAGTTAGAGGCAGAATAACACGATGGCGAAGAAGGAGCAGAGAAAGAAGTCTACAAAAACAACGTCAGTTAGTCAGTCAGACAGTAACTACGATACTGGAGCAGCGATGGGCACTAGCAGCACAGCAGCAGTGGCAGCTCCATCGTCTTGGCCTGACTTGTTGTTGCGGCTTTTTGTGCGCCACACACATATTATAACCTCACATAGATACTTGTCGTGGTCCTCACAGTGGTCCGGAAAGAACGCAAAAGCAAAAAACAATAAAACTTTATTATCAAAAGCAGCGAATGCAACCGTACCGTAACTTAACTTTAGCGCTGCCGTAACGTTGCCAACTACCCAAAACGTGTCCTATGACTCATGCATTCACAACAAAATTGTTAACATCTTTATTTTATTTTATTTTTTCTTGCTTATTTATCATTCCGTTTCATAAGTTTCGCATAAATGTCTTCTTTTTTCGTTGTTTTGCTAATATCATACATCAATGTATGTAAACGTACCGTCCAAATCAAATTTCAGCAGATTCAGCCGTCCGTTAACGTTTTGTTTTCGTTGGCTAATCGTTTACACTAATTTCCATATGTCAGATCGAATCAGCTGACTCGTTACGCTACGGGAGCGTTACGGTTACGTTTGCCTAGCACGGCCTTTAAACGTCCACTGCCATACGAATCAAATGACCGCGACCAAAAAGAGGACTTAAACGGCCGCAAAGCCAATTGGGCGTTGTTTCAAATTTCCATCCAACATTTTTGGTGGACTCTACAAAGATTTGGCCTTTAAGGCCGATTGGTTAATAAGCCTTAAGTCCGTTTATGGACCGATTTGGTATGAAAGTGCTATAGAAGCTTTATTTAACCTCCGATCGTTATGACATTTGTGAGAGTCACAATAAGTTTGCTTGTTCTGCTCCACTAAAGTGGTGTAGGTAATGGCATAGTTGGCTCCGCCCGACTTTAGCCTTTCCTTACAAGATTTATATAGTGATCGTCTCTAATTTAGGGGAATACTTCTACGACCGAATCTAGTACAGAGGAATCTAGAAATCTAGCATTACTAAAATGACCCCCATAAAGAATTATTCCTAGCAATTTATAATTATTTAACATTCCTATTTTCAGCAGTAACATTATCTGAATAATTGCTGTATTTAATAATTAATTTATTTCTAACCACTGTGCTCGTACATCGTAGTCGTCGTCATTGTGCGCACAAAGCCCCTTTCTTCCTTCACCCCTTTGGGGTCGTTCGCTGGCCTTATCTTGAAGACACACACGGAGACACACACCGCGAAGAAAAAAACAGCAGCAAACAAAAAAAAACATAGTAATATTTTATTTTCTTTTTTCGTTGGGTTTTTTCTCACCTTTTTGCACATTTTTCAAAAAAATAATCAAGTTTTTCTTTTTTAGATGTTTACCATGTTTGTTGTGTCGTTGCCACCGTTCGTCCGTCTGACCGTTTCTTTCGAACCCCCGGCCTTGGCAGTTCGCTAGGCAGCCAGGCTAGAACGTTTGGACGGGCAGGCAATAGGTTTTTTTTCAGTTTTCATTATAGAATTTCAGACTCAGATTGTTTGGAGTGGAGGAAAAAAGTAAGCGTTTTTTGTTGCCGTAATATAACGATTATTTTATTTTTCTAAATAATGAAAATGCAAAAAACAAAAAAATCGCTCGTTGGGAGTCTGAGGGGTGTTTGTTTGAATCTGAGCCCTGCTGTGGTAGGGGAGTAGGGCTTAGGAGACACCAGTGCTGCTTACAACGACTAATGGCGACTGATGTTAGCCTTTCCTTGAAATCTTTAGGTTGTGTTTGTTTTTTTTCTGTTTCTGATGTTGTCTTTTTTTCCAGAGCTTACAACTGCAATTTATTTATTTATGTGTGACTACTACTCCTCTATGGCATGGCTGAGATCTCTCCTCCTCTTTGGTGTGCGGATCTTTGTTTTTTGTGGGTAAAAATTTGTTTTGTCTTTTTTTGCAAAGAAAAACTCCAACAATTTTAGTTATTTTTCATAATACAAAGTTGGGGAAAATACAGTCAAAGAAAAGGGTTTGACTGAAATCACGCAAGGAGGATGAAAAAAAAACATGTGATTATGTGAAAATTAATAAAATACCCATCGGACACCGAAAGAAAAAACTCTTGACAGCATCATCAATGTAACTGTTACATTGCTGTATTTTGCAATATAGGACATTAACAAAATTTTCCTTGAAAAAATTTTGGAATTTTTTAAGATAAAGTAAACTAATAATTTTCGATCAATTTATCCATTTTAATAGCATTAAAATTACAGCCTTTACCTATGTCGTCAAGAAGTCAAGTCAACTGGGACATTTGCTATATTAAATCATGGACCTATTACGGCCATACAAAGTCAAAGTCAAATCGGATTAGACCTTTTTATATGGGCTATATAAAAATGTGGACCAATGAAGTCATTTCCGGTAGGTAATTATCAAAATATGTCTCTCTAGGAGAACAATTTTTTGCGATATAGGACATTAACAAAATTATTTGCAAATTGTCCTCATACTCTACCTATCTACCAAAAATTCTTGGAATTTTTTAAGTTACAGCTATTAGCTTTGTTAACTCTTAATTTTCGGTAAATTGTTTGAATTTAATAGCATTAACATTTTAGCCTTTACCTATAGCGTCAAGAAGTCAGGTCAACTGGGACATTTACTATATTATGTCATGGACCTATTACGGCCATAAGTTAAGAAGTCAAATCGGATTGTTCTTTTTTAAATGGGATATATCAAAATGTGGTCCAATGAAGTCATTACTGGTAGGTAAGTACCAAATATGTCTCTCTACGATACAAATACACATTTCATTCCGATACTAGGTGGACCTGCTGACGTTATTCTGCCCTTTCCAGTAGTTAGGAATCAAAATTTGTCAGAATATGAGAATGAATATCAATTTTATTCAGATACTATCTGGACCTGCAGCCGTTGGTCTGTCCTTTCCGGTAGGTAAGTATAAATAGCTTATATTTATACTTAGACAATATTTTTCCTTTCCGATAGGTAATGATCAAAATACATCCATCTACGGGGAAAAATACCAATTTTATTCCGTTACTAGCTGGTCCTGCAGACCTTATTCTGCCCTTTCCCGTAGTTAAGTATCAAAATATGCCAGTCTATGAGAATAAATACCAATTTTATGCCGATACTAGCTGGACCTGTAGCCGTTCTCTCCCTTTCAGGTAGGATTTCTCCATGAGAAGAAATCACGATTTTATTCCGATACTAGCTGGTCCTGCAGACGTTGTTCTGCCCTTTCCGGAAGGTAAGTATAAAATATGCCTCTGTACGAGAATAAATACCACTTGTCCGATACTAGATGTCCCTGTTGATGTTGTTCTGTCCTTTCCGGTAGTTAAGTATCAGAATATGTCAGTCAATGAGAATAAATACGCTAGTATTCCTATACTAGCTGGTCCTGCAGACGTTGTTCTGCCCTTTTTGGTAGGTACGTATAAATATATGTTTTTCTCCATTGCTCGCTGGTCCTGCAGACATTGTTATGCCCTTTCCGTTAGGTAAGGATCAAAATATATTCATCTATGAAAACAAATACCAATTTAATTCCGATAATTGCTGGACATACATGTGTTATTCTGCCCTTTCAGGTATTTAAGTTTAAAAATATGCCAGTCAATGGGAATAAATGCCAATTTTATGCCGTTGCTAGCTGGACTTTGTGAGGTTCACAAAAGTTGTATATCTGTTTTTACAAGTTGGTTCAAATACACCTAAAATACTTTGAAGAATTGAGGGAATAGAAAAACTGTCCCATGAAAACAGGCCAGGAAATTGTATTTTCATATCGATATAGACATTTTTCATTTAAAATTTTCATTAGCTTTGAAGTTTCAAACAGTTAGGATGTGAGAAAAAAAAGGAAATCTATGGATACATTTTAAAACCAGTAAGGAAAGGCTAAAGTCGGGCGGGGCCGACTATATAATACTCTACACCACTCTCGTAATATTGAATAACTCTGAAATATAAATTTTGTAGTTCATGTATAAATTTATTTATTTATTCTAAATTTCAAAACGATTGGATGTAAAATACAGCTTCTACAGAACTAAAGGGCCAAATCGGACGAAACATATATATGGGAGCTATAGCTAAATCTTAACCGATTTTCTTCAAATTCGGCAATGTTGGTTCATGGATCAAGAAACTCTACCATTCCAAATTTCAAAACGATTGGATGTAAAATACAGCTTTTATTGGACTAAAGGTCCAAATCGGACGAAACATATATATGGGAGCTATAGCTAAATCTTAACCGATTTTCTTCGAATTCGGTAGTGTTGGTTCATGGATCAAGAAACTCTACCATTCTAAATTTCAAAATGATTGGATGTAAAATACAGCTTCTACAGGACTAAAGAGGAAAATCGGACGAAACGTATATATATGAGCTATAGCTAAATCTTAACCGATTTTCTTCAAATTCGGCAATGTTGGTTCATGGATCAAGAAACTCTACCATTCTAAATTTCAAAAAGATTGGATGTAAAATACAGCATTTATAGGACTAAAGGTCCAAATCGGACGAAACATATATATGGGAGCTATAGCTAAATCTTAACCGATTTTCTTCAAATTCGGTAGTGTTGGTTCATGGATCAAGAAACTCTACCATTCTAAATTTCAAAATGATTGGATGTAAAATACAGCTTCTATAGGACTAAAGGGCCAAATCGGACGAAAGATATATATGGGAGCTATATCTAAATCTGAACCGATTTCAACCAAATTCAATAGCGATCTTAACAGCTGCGAAATACTCTAAACTGCAAAATTTCAGAACGATCGGAGTGAAATTGCGACCTGTAGTCGACGAACAACTTTACATCCACAGACGGACGGACGGACGGACGGACGGACGGACATGCTTAAATCGACTCAGCTAGTGATTCTGAGTCGATCGGTATACTTTAAGGTGGGTCTAGCTGTGTTATTTTTAGGTGTTACAAACATCTGCCGTGAAACAAACTTATAATACCCTGTACCACAGAGTGGTGTAGGGTATAAATAGATAGACAATCGAATTGCAAATTTATATACTGCGTAAACCAAGATCTCCCGAATTATATTATACAAGGCCTTATTAAAGGAAAAAAAATCCCTAATGGGGGAACTTGACGCCTATTTGACGAATTTTCGAATGCTGTGAAGTCAAATTCAAGTATAATATATTTATATCATTGGAATTACGTATACCGTCTTCCGTTTTCATACGTTAATTCCTGATTATATATAAGTATCTCGTATAATTTTACAATCACCTCGTTCACTATCTAAAATGACAATCCTTTTACTTTTTAACAAACATACACATAGAATAACTAATTTTAAGACATCTTTGGAATCCTTGAATGCACGAATTAACAACTAAGCAGTCCACAAGCGCTTGTCGACGGAGTAATTAAATTCGTGAGTATTAATTATATTATTTCTACATAGTATTTATAAGTTTTTTCTTTTTCTTTTATTTATTCCTCGAAGGAACAAACATAGGGCTTCAACAAGATATTTCCAACTTAATCTATTACATGAAATAATTTTAGCTTCTTCTCATGATTTGTCTATTGCTGCTAGCTCTTTTCTTACTGTTCTGCGCCAAGTATTTTTGGGTCTTCCTCGTTGTCTACTTCCTTGGGGGTTCCATTCCAAGGCCATCCTGGTTACGCTTTCAACTGGCTTTCTCAAGGTATGACCTATCCATTTCCACTTTCTGCGTTTTATTTGTATGTGGATGGGTTCCTCCCGGGTCAAGCTCCAGAGATTTTCATTCGTTATGGTGTTAGGCCAAAATATTCCACATATTATGCGTAGACTTTTATTTATAAAAACTTGTAGTCGTTGTTTTATCGATTCGTTGGTCAACCATGTCTCACTTCCGTACAACAGAGTAGATTTAACGCATGCGTTAAAAATGCGCATTTTGGTATTCCTCGTGATATGTGGTGCGCGCCATATATTTTTGAGTCTGCCGAAAGCACTTCTAGCCTTATTAAGCCTTTTTACGACAGCTTCATTAATCCCTCCGTTCACAGACATTGTGCTTCCTTCCGTTGGTTTTCGATAGAAATATGACCGTTGTTATTGTTATTAAGGCGCATTGCATAGGTCTTTTTTATATTAATTTCTAAACCAACTCTTTTGGCTAACTTCACAAGATCGTTCGCTTTATCTTGCATGTCTGAAAGTTTATGCGATAGGAGACATATATCGTCTGCGTAATCTAAGTCTTCAAGGTGTCTTTGAAAACTCCAGACTATACCCCTTTTCTGCATGCATAGTTTTTTCATGAAACAATCCATTACAACTGCAAAGAGGAGTGGTGAGAGTGGGCAGCCCTGTCTTACGCCCATGTTAGTCGTGAAAGTTTCACTGACTGACCCATTATATAGTACCTGCAGTTCGGCGTTGGTGTACATAGCTTTGATAATTTTAATTATTTTGTTTGGTACTCCCTTTTCAATTAGAGCTAACCATATTGCGCTTCTTTTGATGGCATCGAAGGCTTTTTTGAAGTCAATGAACAGTAGGTATAACGGTGATTTCCACTCAATCGACTGTTCTATAATTATTCGGAGTGTGTTTGCCTGATCTACACAACTACGATGTGGACGAAACCCAGCCTGTTCATCTCTAAGTTTAGCCTCTACAGTTTCTAGCCTTTTGAGAATTATTGTAGCTAGTACCTTGTAGATGGAGTTGAGTAAGGTAATACCCCTCCAGTTCTCACATTCTCTGATACCGTCCTTTTTTGGTAACTTGATCACAGTGCCCCTAGTCCACGAGCAGTCTATGAACTCCGTTCTCCAAACCTGCACAATATAAGTTACTGGTCCATATAACCTCTTATTGAAAATAGTTCACGTCACTTTTCAAAAAAAAAATACATTTATTAACGACATCAAAAAAACACTTAATTATAATTTTATGAGATTAACTACTCTATATGTAATATTTTTGAATTTGCACCACTCCAAAGAGTCATAGGATTACTTTTGTCATTATTTATTTGTTTGAATAAATGTTAATAATGATATTTTAAATTTCTAACTTGATCTAATAATCCACGAAATTGAAGGTATGACATATTAGAAAGTATTTGTGGGCTGACCAGATATTTGAATCGGCATGGTTGGGAGGGTTTTCGACTCGAGCGAGGAGACATAAACACCTATAGCTCCTCTCACTTATTCAATAGAGCTTCCTTTATAACAACTACTTATATCTTCCAAGGTAATTAATTTTGATTTGCTACCTATAATATTAAAGTTTATCGTGATTGACCGAGGCCTATTCTTACTGGCAAGATCACCACCCCAAGCCCTGAGCACAGCCGGAAGAAAAGGTAGCAATGGCCTTGTAAGGATAGGGTTTGAGATGAGATAATCGTTACAACCTGTAGCCATTCGTTTCCATTTCCGTTAGGTAAGTATAAATATAGGTCACCCCATGAGAAGAAATCACGATTTTATTCCGGTAGTTAAGTGTCAGAATATGTCAGTCAATGAGAATACGCAATTTTATTCCTACACTAGCTGGAACTGCAGCTAGTAAGTATATTTCCAGTAAGTAAGTATGAAAATATACCCATCTATGGGAATAAATATCAATTTTACGAGGGCAACCCTCGGTCCTGGCAATGCTGGTGTTGCCAGATGAAAACTGGAAAGTATGACATTTTTTAGCATAACTTCACTCAGACCGTTTTGCCATTTGAGCGCGAATTGTTTTGGTTACAGTGTGTTGAAAATTCACCTCCTAAACATGGTTTTTGAACGCTTCAACAGCTGCTTCAGGCGTCGAAAAACGTTGACCAAGCAGTTTTTTCTTGATGTGAGTGAATAAGAAGAAGTCATTGTCTGACAAATCAGGGCTGTACGGCGGATGACCCATCAATTCGACGTTTTGGCCGGTCAAAAAGGATCCAACGATATCGAACCTTTTTTACGGCCAGGTGTTCATGTAATATCGAATGTGCTGGTGGAAGAAATGCCCAAGGATGCCTGTATCTCACGTGACGATCTTGCATTATCAGTTCACGCACGGCATCAATGTTCTCTGGCACAACGGTCGTTTTTGGACGACCTTCGTCTTCGAGCGAGCGTCGGCCACGATTGAATTCATTAAATCAGTTTTTCACAGTGCTATAAGATGGAGCGAGCGTCGGCCACGATTGCATTCATTAAACCAGTTTTTCACAGTGCTATAAGATGGTGCTTCATAGCCATACAAAGATTTAAGTTCATCGATGCACTCTTGTCGTGTGAAAAATGATCGCACGAAAATGTTTACGAGTTAATTCCATTTTTTTGCCAAATTAATTTTTTCAAGTCACTGTAAACAACACAAATGATGGTCGTACGTCAAAATATTCTGAGTATGCTAAAAAATGTCAAGCTTTCCAATGGAAATGTCAGATGACGCCAGGCAACACTTAGTGTTGCCTATGCCAGAAATATATTTAGCAACCTTCGTATATAATTGATAAATCTTGACAATATTCTACTTATTCTGCTCCGATATGGTGGTGTAGGGTATCATATAGTCGGCTCCGCCTGACTTTGACCCTTCCTTACTGGTTTTGGATATCATCGACAAATAGCAAAATGTACGCAATATTTTTTAAATTTATATAAAGGTGTTATAAATTTCTACACATGCAGAATTTAAGATTTTTTTCTCGAGTGTAAACATGAATCTTCTTAGGTAAAACACATTCGCATACCTTAATGGGATTTTGTTGCTCTATCAAAATCTAGGGAAAAAAAGTAACAACGTCAAACTTTTTACAGTCTTTGCGTTATTTGCAATCACGAATGCGAAAACAAAATTTACCTTCATTATAAGAAATTTTCTTAATTTTTTTCCCATTTTGTATTTTCTGTACAAAAAGAAGAAGCGAGGAAAAAAACAACAGAACCAACGACAACAACGGGGAAATGTAGAGAAGGACGGACAGAAAAATGAACAAAAATATGGGAAATATTTTTATGATTTTTTACAAAACGAATTTTGTTGTCATAAGTTTGCCGAGTACAAATTGCATTAAAAAAAGCAAATTTTTTTTCCAGATTTTAATGAAAAAAAATTGTAAAAAATGCCCTTCGTTGCGGCTGAGATTCTAGAAAGAAAAAATCTCATGTACGAAACGTCGGATGATATCATCAAAAAAGTAAAGATTGTATATATTATTAACGGTTTTTTTAGTTTAATCAAAAGACAAAATTGTGACTCGCAGGAGAAGGTAGGAAGTTATGTTATAACTATTGTTATCGAAAGATAAACTTGAAAGAGTTGTATGTCAATGAGAAGACAATTTTTAGAATTCTTTGTGCAATTTGTTTTATGTCTTCAAGTAAGTACGTTCATTCATTGCTATATGGCGCAATCTAATGTTAAATTTTAAGTATTCTATTTTATTTCTGAAATTATATTTGAACTTGAGGTTAGTTAACAAATATGTTTATGTCATAAAGAAACATTAAAAATAGAATTATGGTATTTTTGGTGATATGGGCAAAGTTAGAAGTGTCATATTTTTTAGACAGCGCGAAATAAACGGTGGGTAAAACCAATATACATATATGTACTCACATACAAAAGTACACATCAATAATCATAAGTTAAATTTGCATTCGACTAAAGAACACACCCTCACGTTGTGAGAAATGTTATATGTGTTCCTTTTACCTTCTGTGGAAGATACCAGAACGGTGGACACAAAGTTTGCTCGTTCTTTGTCAGACTATAGCCTTAGGAAAATCGTTTCTCAGATTTTCCGTTTAGTATGAAAACAGCCGGTAACTTTGACATGGCATTGTCATTGGTGAATTGCCACCTTGTGATATATCCAAGTACTTATCTAAAAGAATACCTGCAGTACCTGTCCCTTCAATGTTAGCCAGTTACATTTGAAACCAATTAAATGTTTACTATTTAATGGTTGAACTTCGAGAACTGGTTCCAACTAAGGGATAGATAACACAAATGGTCGTCTAATAAAGTGTAGATAACTCAACTGACGCCCACTGGTCATTCACTAAGGAATAAAAATCCCAACTGATCCTTTACTAAAAAGTAGATAACCCAACTGGTCGTCATCTAAGAAGTAGATAACCCACCTGACCGCCTACTTAGGAGTAGATAACCCAAATAGTCATAGATAACCCAACTGGTCGTCTACTAAGGAGTTTTTAACCCAACTGGTTACTTACTATGGAGAACATAACCCAACTGGTCGTCAGCTAAAAAGTACAGGGTTTTCCAACAAGAGGTGTTATTTTGAATCACCCGGTATTTCGGTAGCTGTCACTTTTGAAGCTTTTATTCTTTGACATTTGACAAGTAGAAACTACGCCATTGCCAAAAATGGAACGATACACGATCATCGAACGATACAAAACGATCGAAAAAAAAACGATACAAAATCATCTTGTCTGATGAGGCCTATTTCCACCTCGGTGGCTACGTCAACAAGCAAAATTGCCGCATCTGGGGCTAGGCAAACCCAAGAGTTATTGTTGACAAGCCTCTCCATCCTCAACGTGTGACTGTTTGGTTTATGGCCCGGCGTGGTCATTGGACCTTACTTTTTCGAAAATGAGGTTGGATCAAAAGTTACGGTGAATGGATTGCGATATCGAGAGATGATTAATGATTTTTTATGGCCGGAGTTGGATGGTATTGATCTGGACAACGTTTACTTTCAACAAGACGGCGCTACGTGCCACACAAGAAACGAAACCATTGCTCTGTTACGGGAAAAGTTTCCGGACCGGTCTTATCTCTCGAAGAGGTGATCACAATTGACCACCGAGATCTTGTTATTTAACACTTTGCGACTTCTTCCTTTGGGCCACGTGAATGATAAGGTCTACGCCAACAGCCCAGCGTCGATTCAAGACCTCAAAGATAGAATTCGTGAGGCTATCGAGGACATAGGGCAGCCATTTTGCGATTTGGTTATGGAAAATTTCTTGAAAAGGATATGGTCCTGTAAGCGTGGTCGTGCTGGCCATTTGGCTGATGTTGTTTTTCATTATTAAGGGCATACCTTCCTCTTTATTATGAAATAAACATCCGATCATTTACCTCAAAAAATGGAATTTTTCTTTGAATACCAAAATAACACCTGTGTTTAGAAAACCCTTTAGATAAATCACCTAGCCACATTCTAAAGAGTAAATAACACAAATAGCCATTAACTAAGAAATGGTTGACCCAACTGGTCCTCTACTAAGGAATGAATAACTCAACTAGTCGTCCGCTAAAGAGAAATTAATTAAATCGTCTACTAAAAAGTAGATAAATCAATTTGCAGCATACAACCGAGGAAAAGATAATCCGACTGGTCTTCTACGAAGGCTACTTATAATTAGATAACCCAACTGATTGTCAACAAAGGAGAAGAAAACCCAACTGGTCATCAAGTAAGGAGTAACTGAAGCAGTCCTCTGCCAAGAAATAGAGGACGCAACTTGTCGTCTACCAACGTACCGGCTACTTACTAGTAAATAACCGAACTGGTCTATAGTAGTAGATAACCTAACTGGCCGCCTACTAAGAAGTAGAGAACCCAAATGGAGGCAGATAACACAGCTGGTCGACTACTTATAATTAGATAACCCAACTGATTGTCAACAAAGGAGAAGAAAACCCAACTGGTCATCAAGTAAGGAGTAACTGAAGCAGTCCTCTGCCAAGAAATAGAGGACGCAACTTGTCGTCTACCAACGTACCGGCTACTTACTAGTAAATAACCGAACTGGTCTATAGTAGTAGATAACCTAACTGGCCGCCTACTAAGAAGTAGAGAACCCAAATGGAGGAGTAATTCACCCAGCTGGTCGCCTAATATGGAGTAAATAACCCGAGTGGTCGTCTACTAAGGAGAAGATAACCCAACTGGCCGTCTACTAAGGAGTAACATCCAACTGGATGTCATCTAAGGTGTAGATAATCCAACTACTTTTTACTACTTCTTTTTTTTTCATCTTCACATCGACTGCATTCATTTTTTCTTTGGCTGTAATATTTAACTATTTTTTTTTTTCAAAATCTCAAAAAATTCTCAGGGTCATTTTTTTTGTTAAATTACCTATTTCGTTTTAAAACTCATAAGCCGACTAATGTATTTTTTCTTATTGTTTAGAAAAATAAACTTAAGTAAAAAACAGAGATATTTTTTTTGTTTAATTTACGACCAATAAAAAAAGAATAAATTTGGTATTCATTGAAATTATCTTGAATGGCGTTTCTAAACACAATATTTCTTTCTTTTTTTTTTTTTTTAAAGAATTTACTTTTGATAAGATTTTAAATATGAGTGTGAGCGTAATTTGTTTTGCCCACAAACAAAAATAAAAATTATGAGATTACAGTCATCATCATCACTTCTTTGCGCTATTTTTAATTGATTTATCATTTTTTTAATTTTGAAGTGCTGTTCTTGTTGTTTATCTTTTTTTATTTTTGAATTTTTTTTCTTGCTTTAAGATTGTATATTTCCTCATAGCTGTCTTTTCAACGCAAAAAGTTGTTATTTACTTCATTCAATTTTAATTTGTAGCTTCTTTGAAGAATTGTTTTTTTTGATTAATTCAAAAATAATTAATTGCAGTAGTAAACAACATTCCGAAATGGCAAATTTCAAATATTTAGGAGGAAATTAATATACAGAGAGTATAATTTGGTATAAAGAGAGTATGACTTTTTGTACAGCCGAACGTTTGTTGTAGACAGAATCATAATTTTTATTGGTGTAAATATAATTTGATCGAAAAAAATTGTTAAACGATTGTAGCAATAGTTTTACTGTTCTACAAATCAATTACCGGTCACTACTACAAATAAAACTAGTAAGAAAATTATCCAAATTTACTTTAAAATCAGCAAAAAATAAACTTAGATAAAATAATAAATAATGTACTGATCATAAATGTCAAAACGTAAGTGCAGTATGACAGTTCTTTTGACAGCTAGCCCTTTCGTAAGTTCCAACTCCTTAATATGTAAACGACAATTCTGTTCCTTAGTAGACGATAAGTTGGGTTATCTATTTCTTTGTAGAGGGCCCGTTGGTTAATTAATCCTAAGTAGACGACCTGTTGGTTTACTTACTCCTTAAAAGATAACGAGTTGGATAATATAATCCTTAGTAGGCGGCCAGTTAGGTTCTCTACACCTTATTAGACGAACAGTTACTCCTTGGCCAGTTGGGTTAAGACCAGTTACGTTATTTAATCCTTGGTAGGCCGCCAGTTGGATTATCTATTCCTTATTAGAGGACCAGTTGGGTTATTTACTCTTTAGTAGAGGACCAGTTGCGTTATTTACTCCTTAGGCAACCACCAGTTTCATTATCTATTCAATAGAAGAGGACCAGTTGGGTTATCTATTCCCTAGAAGACGACCAGTTGGGTTATTTACTCCTTAGTAGGCGGCCTGTTGGGTTATCTACACATTATTAGACCAGTTGGATGATCTACTCCTTAACAGACTACCAGTTGCATTATCTATTCCTTAGTAGAGGACAAGTTGGGTTATTGACTCTTAAGTAAAGGACCAGTTTCGTTATTTACTCCTTAGCTGACTACCAGTTGTATTATGTGTTCTTTAGTAGAGAACCATTTGGTTTATCTGTTCGTTAATAGAGGAACAGTTGCGTTATTTATTCCTTAGTAGGCTGTCAGTTAGGTTATCAACACTATATTATAAGACCAGTTGGAATATCTACCCCTTAGCGGACTACCAGTTGGATTATATATTCCTTAGTATAGGACCAGTTGGGTTATTAACTCCTTACTAGAGGACCTGTTGCGTTATTTATTCCTCAGCAGACTACCAGTTGAATTATCAGTTCCTTAGTAGAAGACCAGTTGGTATATCTTAGTAAGCTGTCAGTTAGGTTATCTAAACCTTATTAGACGAACATTTGGGTTATCTATTCCTTAACATAGGACCTGTTGCGTTATTTACTCCTTAGTAGAGGAAACATTTAGTTATTTCCTTCTTAGTGACGGTTAGTTAAGTTATCTGCACCCTATTAGAATACAAGTTGGATTACTTACTCCTTAGGAGGAGTTCGCTTCTGTTATCTACAATGTATTGGACGAATAGTTGAGTTATCAATTCCTTAATAGAGAGCCAGTTAGGTTTTTACTCCTTCGTAGAGGACCAGTTGGATTATTTACTCCTTAGTATGCGGTCAGTTGGGTTATCTACACCTTAGTAGAGGACTAGTTGGGTAATCTATTCCCTAGTAGAGAGTCAAATGCGTTATTTGGGTTATTTAAACATTTATAGAATACTAGTTTTATCTATTCCTTAGTAGAGGATCAGTTGCGTTATTTACTATCTAATAGGCGGTCGGTTGGGTTATCTACACCTTATTAGACGAACAATAGGGTTATCTATTCCGCAATAAAGGACCAGTAGCGTTATTAACTCCGAAGTATGCGACCAGTTTGGAGTTTTACTACTTATTAGACGACCGGTTGCGTTACCTATTCCATAGTAGACGACCAGTTCAGTTATTTAACCTCTATTAGAAGACCAGTTGGATTATCTTTCCTTAGCAGAGGACTAGTTGACTAATTTACATACTCCTTAGTAGACAGTCGGTTGTATTATCTACTCTTTATTGGCCAATTTGATTGAATGTTCAGGTACTGTAGGTATTATTCTAGAGAAGTACTTGGATATGTCACATGGTGGCAATTAACCACGTCCAATGACAACGTCATGTAAAGTTGGCGGTTGTTATTCTAATATAGGTTTTCAGTAGACCTATCACCCGTCCAACTTCGCGTAGGGTGGTGACTATATTAAAACATGGATCAATATGGTTATGGATCGTATGGTTTTTGTGGTGAAGAATTCTTGTCAACAAATGCAAAATGCATTACTTCAGACAAATTATTTGACAAAATATGAACACAATAGATATATGCAGGATTTCATACCAAGTGAGTGAATTTTTAGAACCGAAGTCTGCTGATCGCGATGACACCTGCACCAAGTTTAGTCCTATTGGTTAGTAGCTATGACACAAAATTTCAACGAGAACGGTTAAGGACTGTCTGAGTTTGAGGGTGTTGAATTTTGACATTTTGGTTATACGGTCCTTTTTCCCATACATATAGGGAATTAGCTATTGTATTTAGAAAATTTTACCCAAAGTGTTCTCGCTAGATTTTTCTTCAATCTTTCTCAAAAAAAAATAAAAAAAATCACAAAAAATTAAGACATTTCATATTTAACAATTTAATAATAAAATTTTGTCCAAAAACTATATATACTTTTTTATTTTTTTGCTCTTTTAGTGGGTCTTGTGGTCTTTTAGTGGGATGGGACCTGTATATTTATCTATCAAAATAAAGATCAACCTATAAAAAAAATGTAGGTTCGTCAAAGTAAATGTTAACAGTTTAGTTTAAACCGAATTTTCTGAAACACAAATGCGAATAAACCTTAGGTAAATATATTGAAGAGCGACCTCTGTAAGAGAGCTATATCAAAACCTGTTCCGATATGGACAATTTTATGGAGCAAAGTTTAAGTAGATATAAAACACAAACTTCAAAATTTCACCCTGATCGTATTGAAAATGTGATATTTATTGTCTAAATAAGCATATTTACGTGCGACATTTACATGGGGACTAAAACAAAATATAAACCGATTTGAAATATTTTTGTTGTGAAGAATTCTTATCAAAATAGAATGCCAACTGCACGCCTTCGACTAAATTGCTTAGCAAATGTGATGTGTATAGTTTAAAGAAATATATTGGGAGCGATCTCGATAGGGAACCTATGTGTATTAAAACCATTAACCAATATGGCTCATTTTCAATCACAAACAGCCTGCAATCTCTTGATCAACCTAGCTCATTATTATTATTTTTCCTTTATTCATTCCACTTGGGAACATAGGGCTTGTACAAGTAAATTCCATCTTACTCTATAATTATACCCTACACCACACTGTGGTACAGGGTATTATAAGTTTGTTTCACGGCAGATGTTTGTAACACCTGAAAATAACACAGCTAGACCCACCTTAAAGTATACCGATCGACTCAGAATCACTAGCTGAGTCGATTTAAGCATGTCCGTCCGTCCGTCCGTCTGTCCATGTAAAGTTGTTCGTCGACTACAGGTCGCAATTTCACTCCGATCGTTCTGAAATTTTGCAGTTTTGAGTGTTTCGCAGCTGTTAAGATCGCTATTGAATTTGGTTGAAATCGGTTCAGATTTAGATATAGCTCCCATATATATATTTCGTCCGATTTGGCCCTTTAGTCCTATAGAAGCTGTATTTTACATCCAATCCTTTTGAAATTTAGAATGGTAGAGTTTCTTGATCCACGAATCAACATTGCCGCTATAGCTCCCATATATATGTTTCATCCGATTTGGCTCTTTAGATCCAATCGTTTTTATACCCTACACCACACTGTGGTGTAGGGTATTATTTAAGTATAAAATGTCCCAAAAGTAAATTTATTTATTTATATGAATTACAATACAAAGTACATTTATATTCTAATTTTAAGGTCCAGGGAAAGGCCGGGTTACAAAGACCATATGGCTAAATTTTGCAGCGACAGACCAGAGCCTCTGGTGGGAATCGAACCCACGACCCCCAAACTCATAGGCGAGTACGCTACCAACTCGACTACTGGGGCGCTCAAAGTAAATTTATGTAAACAATTTATACTTGAATTACAAAATTTATATATCAGAGTTATTCAATATTTCGAGAGTGGTGTAGGGTATTATATAGTTGGCCCCGCCCGACTTTAGCCTTTCCTTACTGGTTACAAAATGTTTTTACTTCATCCCATGACTTGTTTAAATGTCTTATTTCTAGAGAAACAGTTCTGCGCCATTTGTTTCTAGCGCGGCCTGGTCATCTGGTGCCTTGGGGGGTACCAGTCTAGGCCAATTTTGGCGATGCTATTGGGGCCTTTTCGTAGTGTGTGGCCTATCCACTTCCATTTTCTCCTGGTTATTTGGCGCTTTATAGGCTTTTCGTTTGTTTTGTTCCTGAGCTCTAAGTTGGTAATTGTTTTTGGCCAAAAAATACGGCAGATGATGCGTAAGCATTTGTTTATGAAAACTTGCAGTCTTTGCGCTCATCATTATTACAAATCTTAAATTTGTCTTTATATTTCAGTATAAAACTTACACAACATTATTGAAATGTTAGCTGTAAAAAAACTAGTGCTGTTTATTTCAACGGAAACCCATATTTCAAATCACTTACTTCCCCATATTTTACGGTCCCTTTGGTTGCAACACTCCTTTTTTTTCTTCAAAGTTTCACAAATAGAAAATGAAATTACAAAAAAAAACTAATTATACAATTATTCAAAAATAAATGTCATTGGAAATTCCAAATAACCCTATTTTAAAATCGAACAACAACAATTGAACACAACAACTCATTAGAAATTCCTAAAAACATCAATTAAAATTCAAAAATAGAAATCTGTTTGAAATTCTAAAAAAAAATGTAAAAACAAAATATCGACAATACTCGAAGCGTTGTATGTAGATTAGGGCAAAGCAATAAAACAATCGTGCCTCTTCGTTTTTTCGACTGAATTTAAATATGGTATTTAAAATCGAATAAAATTTACTACTTGTGGCTGTAGTTGATAATAAAATTTGAGGCTTATTTGAAAAAGTAACATTTTCAAAATCAAAAAGAAGCTACTCTTTAGGGGTTCACGTTGATATGAAGCTTTGAATTAAGAATAGAGCAAAAAAAAAACAAGAAATTAAAATTTTTTTATATATTCAATTAAAAAATATTTATTCAATTAATTTTTTAATTGAATGTGGATTTTTTTGTACAGAATAATTCATACTAATCATTATTTCTGACATTGTTTACGCACGTGTGCGTTTAAAAGTTTTCATGACTTTTCAAAAACAGGACTGGTTTTTTTTCGGGTAGGTTGCTCCGCTTTTTTTCCCCCTATTCAATATCTAGAACTTTGCTTCAGCCACAAAAGAGATATTCCGTACGGTATACCGAGATATAACAGTGTTAAATTATAGGAAAAATGCAAAAAAAAATCCACTTTGAGCAAAAACATTTGTATGACCATTAAATTACACTGTGCTAGTCCAAAAATGCAACTAACTGAAAGGAGATCCTATGGATAGACCTATTTCGGCCATGCTGAATGCAGTGGCATT
This sequence comes from Eudasyphora cyanicolor, assembly GCA_963930755.1. Lineage (NCBI taxonomy): Eukaryota > Metazoa > Arthropoda > Insecta > Diptera > Muscidae > Eudasyphora > Eudasyphora cyanicolor. The sequence continues at coordinate 51,101,869 of OZ005736.1, read as the reverse complement.
AGCCGTTTTTCTATGTTAGCTATTGTTTTCGCGATATTCGACCACAAAGTTTGTTGGGAAATCAGAGAGGTTACTTATCTCTTTGGTGATTTTGAAGTGGAAGACTACGGAATATACTCTCCAATCCAAAGATCGAAATAAAGGGAGCATTTGGAGAATTATTTATCTTAAAACAGTCGTCAACGCTTCTCACCTCCATACCCCTGCAATGAAATCTTATCATATGTTAAAAATCGTACATATCGTCGACATTTGTAGTAGGCATCGTTGAGAAAAATATTCCTCGCTAAGGAAATACTATAAGTGCTTTCTCAACTTTTTTATGAGAATTAAGCAGATTACGAGTTATTACATAATTTGTGTAATTTTCTGCTTATAGCAGAAAATATTTGAAATAAAATTTTTTGACTTTAACTTTTGTAATTTATTTTTTGGTTAGTGTCAATGGAAATTTCAAAGTTAACCAACAAAACCTGCTAAATTATGAAACCTGTTAATTTTTCATAAATATGTTGAAAGGAGACTCATAGTAATATTTCGCGAGGAATATTTTTCTCAAAGACAAAAACGGAAAATGTTGACGAGATGTATGACATCTGACATATGCTAAGATTTGATTGCACATTTTCAGGGGTAAAGGGGTGAGAAGCGTGGTTGACTATTTTGAGAAAAATAATTCTCTGAGGGATCCCTGCATTTCGTTCTTTGGAATGAAGCGAGTATTCCGAAGCCTTCAACCTCAAAATCACGTCAAAGTTAACTATAACCTCTATGATTGCCTTGCAAACTTTGTGGTCCAATATTGCGAAAACAAGAGCTAACCTAGAAAAACGGCTAGCTCCTCTGTATTCGGCAATGTCGAAATGGGTATATCCATAGGGTGTCATTTTTGTTAAATTTTTAAAGTGTCCATTTCGAGCACAGTGTTATTAATTGAGCCAACATGACTAAACATTCGCCTGCCAGACGACACACAGCTGATTTGGGTTGCACTAACTACCATCACAACGACAAGTAGCACGATAATGAACTCCTACGAAAACGTAATCATTTCAGTGTAAATTTTGGTTTCTCTATCTCTCTCTGCTGTCATCTGGGCGAACACAAATGTCAAATCGAGTCACATTATTTTATTTGTTGACTGATAGAAACAATGACAAAAAAAATGTTATTAAAAGCAAAAAATAAGTAGATAATAATATAATTATGGTAAAAACAATTAAATAGTAATAAAATTGTATACATATGTTTACACATTTAAGCATAAAGAAGTCAACATTGGCAGCTCGCTAAGATGGAAAAAAATCATCAGTGCACAATGAGAGAGGCGTGAGAGAGAGAGAAAGAAATGAGATTGTTGAATAAGCTCAGCTGACCCACCCTGGGTTGATTTTTGGCCACCGCCAGTGTAAAGGATACAGAGGTGTATTTTCTAAAGTCGACCAAAAAAAAATGCGTGCTTTTTTAGACCGAAAGTTGTGAAATTATTGATCTGGCAATAACATTATTTTCCAATTGGTTAAATTCTAACGTCATTGCCGTAAGGAAAGGCGAACGAACGAACGAACCTTAGAGAAACCAAATTCCTGACGAAAGTGAGTGACTGGTTTTCGTTCGCAGAGACTTTCGTTAGAAATACAGAAACAGGCCGTATGTTTCATATTTTTTTCTTTTGACCATTTTGTGTAAGTTATGCAGTTAAAGTCCCATAGTCCATTGACATTTGGTACCTCCCACACAAATAAAACATTTTGCACCAAAAGTTAACAGCTTATAACTCTAATACCAGTGTATAAAAATACTTGAAATTTTGTACAGTGTAATGCTTTTATAGTGCCTACAGTCCAGTGAAAAATTGACGTTATTGCCATGCCCCTTTTGGTGCCTCCCACTCAAAGGTACCATTTTGTACAAAAAGTTAACAGCAGAATTCCTGCGTTATATTTGCACATTTCTGGTGGTCACAAAACTGAGTATCTAATGTGGAGTTGTAAAAAGAAAAAAAGAGATGGATGTGATACGTAAACCAGCCAATGATTAATGCAGAGAAGCCTTTGATTGGAATCCTCAAGGGACGCGAAGAAGAGGCAGACCACAAGGTAGCTGGAGATATAGTCTTGAAGAAGAGATAAACTCACATCCAGGAAATTTATCATGGAATAGAATAAAACCATTAAGTTCAAATAGAAATGTTTGGAATAATTTGTATTACCACTATGCGCCCACGATTTGGCATAAAAGCAAAAAATAAAATTAATAATAATTAATGCTGTATTTAATTGAAATAATACTCAATTTTAAAAAATTTATAATAATTAATACTGTATTTAATTGAAATGATACTCTATTTAAAAAAATAAATAATTATGTCTTAAATTTGGACGTTTTGGTCCACCCTGTACATAAAAAAAATTTTTCAAAATACGTAAGGTACCTTGACGGCCCTATGCACCACACTGTAACGAAGAGTATAACTAAATATATATAACGGGTGATCCAAGTAGAGATACTTTTTTCAATAGCCTTTTTTTACAGATCACGTGCGAGTAGTGTCATGCTGTCATGTTATTTTTGTTAAGTATTTAAGTATTGTTTGGCATTTCATCATGGAAAGACTTAAGCCTGAACAATGTTTACGCGTGTCATTCGCCAGTTACCAGTCGAAATGCTCGAACGAGTCATCGAAAATTGGACTCAACGAATGGACCATCAGAGACGTAGCCGCGGCCAACATAGATAGACATAATCTTCAAAAAATAAATGCCAAAGAATGTTCTTTCAAATGATAATAAACATTCCCCATTCAATTTGAATTTTCTGTTTTTTTTTTTTTTTTCTTTAAAAAAGTAGGGAACCTCGAAATGGATCATTTCATGGAATAACATGCCTCAATCTAAACAAAACGTTTTTACGTCTCGGACACAAAGAAAAAAATTTTGTTGCATAGTGTTACATATAAAGTTACAAATTACCTGCTAAACGTTTGAGATGTATTTTTTTTCAATATCAAATAATGTTAATATTGAAAAAGTACCTGCAAAAAAAGAAAACAAAATAAATAAATTAATTAATAAGCAGGTAATCAGATATGACATATATATTTTTAAAACACTCACAGAAAACAATTAAAATCTATTTAAATCACAGAATAAATTTATTCCGTTAATTAAAAACAATACATCTTCAATAAAAAACATTAATTGGTTGACTTGATTTTTTATAATAGAATACTCGTATTTATCCGTCATATCAGTTAACAGAAGTAAATGAGGGGTAAAGTCGGGCGGACTACACTGAAAGGAAAATCTTCATTAATTGGTCTGAAGAATCATTTCTTCGATTTGAAGCCTGCAACACATTTCAATTATTTTGAACAAAAAAATTACATAAATCTTTCTTCTACACAATTTTCAACGGTAATTCGAAAAAAATAAATTCTATTTCGAAAAAGATCAATTGAAATTCAAATATTCCATTTGAAATTCGAAACACATTATTTGAAATTTGAAATACATCAATTGAAATTCGAAACACATTATTTGAAATTCGAAATACATACATCAATTGAAATTCGAAACACTTTGAATAATTTCGAAATACGCCAATTGAAATTCGAAAACATCAATTGAAATTTGAAACACATCATTTGAAATTCGGAACACATCAAGAGAAATTCGAAACACATCATTTGAAATTCGAAAATGTAAACAAATCTGTACATGAGATTGGGAAGAATTTATTTAAATACTTTTTGCTGACCAAATCTTAACATACGAGTATACGTAATGTAACGAAAAGAAAACATAGATATGGTCTTATCTTTTATGAATATTTATTAAAAATTTCTTGATAGTTATAAATCAAAACACATTTAAAAAGCTAAATATATTAAAATTAAAAAAAAAAAAAATTATCACTTAAATGCTAACCCAACTAATAAAGGGTTTTCCAACATGAGGTGTTATTTTGGTATTCAAAGAAAAATGCCATTTTTGAGATAAATGATCGGATGTTTATTTCATAATAAAGAGGAAGGTATGCCGTTAATAATGAAAAACAACATCAGACAATATCCTTTTCATAAAATTGTATCGTTCCAGTAATCGTTTAGTAATGGCGTAGTTTCTACTTGTCAAATGCCAAAGAATAAAAGCTTCAAAAGTGACATCTACCGAAATACCGGGTGATTCAAAATAACACCTCTTGTTGGAAAACCCTTATTCCAGTTGGCGTCGTCGACGTCGTCACACCATTTTCGTCATATCTATGAAGTTTGTCTAGCTTTGTCATCTTTACGCCAAAACGAATATTTTTGGTATTCATGAACTAACAAAAACCCTTTTTATAACTTAAAAATATTTTAAAACCATTAAGGAAAGGCTAAAGTCGGGCGGTGCCGACTATATAATACCCTACACCACTCTCGTAATATTGAATAACTCTGATATATAAATTTTGTAATTCATGTATAAATTGTTTACATAAATTTACTTTTGGGACATTTTATACTTAAATAATAACCTGTACCACAGTGTGGTGTAGGGTATAAAAACGATTGGATCTAAAGAGCCAAATCGGATGAAACATATATATGGGAGCTATAGCAAAATCTTAACCGATTTTCTTCAAATTCGGTAGTGTTGGTTCATGGATCAAGAAACTCTACCATTCTAAATTTCAACACGATTGGATGTAAAATACAGCTTTTATAGGGCTAAAGGGCCAAATCGGACGAAACATATATATGGGAGCTATAGCTAAATCTTAACCGATTTTCTTCAAATTCGGCAATGTTGGTTCATGGATCAAGAAACTCTACCATTCTAAATTTCAAAACGATCGGATGTAAAATACAGCTGCTATAGGACTAAAGGGCCAAATCGGACGAAACATATATATGGGAGCAATAGCTAAATCTTAACCGATTTTCTTCAAATTCGGCAATGTTGGTTCATGGATCAAGAAACTCTACCATTCTAAATTTCAAAACGATCGGATGTAAAATACAGCTTCTATATGACTAAAGGATCAAATCGGACGAAAGATATATATGGGAGCTATATCTAAATCTGAACCGATTTTCTTCAAATTCGGCAATGTTGGTTCATGGATCAAGAAACTCTACCATTCTAAATTTCAAAACGATAGGATGTAAAATACAGCTTCTATAGGACTAAAGGCCCAAATCGGACGAAACATATATATGGGAGCTATAGCTAAATCTGAACCGATTTTCTTCAAATTCGGCAATGTTGGTTCATGGATCAAGAAACTCTACCATTCTAAATTTCAAAACGATCGGATGTAAAATACAGCTTCTATATATATGGGAGCTATATCTAAATCTGAACCGATTTCAACCAAATTCAATAGCGATCTTAACAGCCGCGAAATACTCTAAACTGCAAAATTTCAGAACGATCGGAGTGAAATTGCGACCTGTAGTCGACGAACAACTTTACATGGACAGACGGACGGACGGACAGACATCTTTAAATCGACTCAGCTAGTGATTCTGAGTCGATCGGTATACTTTAAGGTGGGTCTAGCTGTGTTATTTTAAGGTGTTACAAACATCTGCCGTGAAACAAACTTATAATACCCTGTACCACAGTGTGGTGTAGGGTATAAAAATTTCAAAATTTATGAAGTCGTCAATCTAAACAGTGTCGACTAAGAATCGACGTCGACGACGCCAACTGGAATAAGGGCGAATACTTTACATCATTGATTTTGTTTACATTTTTTGAATTTCAAATGGAAAACTTGGAATTTCAATTGATGTTTTTCGAATTTCAATTGGTGTATTACGATTTTTAAATGGAAAAATGCAAATTTCCCTTGATTTGTTTCGAATTTCAATTGATGTGTTTCGAATTTCAATTGATGTGTTTCGAATTTCAGTTGATGTGTTTCGAATTTCAGTTGATGTGTTTCGAAGTTAATATGATGTGTTTCGAATTTGTATTGATAGTTTCGAATTTCAAGGGGAATCTTCGAATTTCAATTGACCTTTAACGAATTTCAAATGGAGTAATTGAGTTTCAATTGATATTTTTGGAATTTCAAAATGGAATCATCGAATATCAATTGAATTTTCGAATTACAATTGAAAATAGTGTAATATCAACATTGTTTTTATATACATTTTTCGAATTTCAAATGGAAAGCTGTGAATTGCAATAGATGTATTTAGAAAACATAGCAACAACAAATTTTTTTTTGTGTCCGAGACCTAAAAACTTTTTTATAGATTGAGACATACTAATTTATGAATGCAAAACAAAAAATTTTTTATGATAAAGTTTTTTGTTTCATTTTTTTTTTCAAAAAAATTTTTTTTTGCTGGCCCAAAAAATTCATAAAAATAAAAAAAAATATGTTCGTTGCGTTTCTTTTAAGCTATCATCCTAACGAAGAAAACAATGCATATTTATGGCCCATATTGTAAAAAAGGGAAATTAATAAAAATTCTTATTTTTATTCTGGCAATTTTGTTAGGGAGGTACCAAAAGGGGGCGTGGCAATAACGCCCACTTTTTTGTATACTATGGGTACTAAAAAAACAGTACACTGTACACAATTTCAGATATTTGTATGTGTAGGAAACCAAGTTATAAGCCGTTAACTTTTTGTGCAAAATGGTCCATTGTATGGGATGCACCAATAGGGGCGTGGCAATTACGCCCATTTTGCACGGATTATAGGTACTGTAAAGGCATTACACTCCACAAAATTTTATGTATTTGTATGGACTGGAATCAAAGTTATAAGCCGTTAATTTTTTGTGCAAAATGGTCCATTTGTATGGGCGGTACCAAAGGGGGCGTGGCAATAACGCCCATTTTTCACAAGATTGTAGGTACTATAAAAGCATTACACTTCACAAAATTGCAAGTATTTCTATAAGCTGGAATCAAAGTTATGAGCCGTTAACTTGTTGTGAAAAATGGTCCATTTGTATGGGAGGTACTTCGTCCATTTTTCTCAAGATGATAGCGACCAAGACACTAATACTATGTGCGGAATGGCCAAAGATTCTGAATAGTAGTATATAAGTTATGAGATAATCAATATTTCACTAAATTTTTACGCTTTGTGGGGGAGGTACTCGAATAGGTGGGCCAACATATTCCATCTTTGACCTTAGTCGGAGATAGAAAAAAATATTGATACATACCATTTTAAGTCAATCGGTTAATCCTGTCGAATGTTATCGTGCGCACAAACCAGGCAGACTGACGGACAGGCTGACGGACATTACTAAAATGACTTAAAATGGCCCAAAATGGATTTCCGCCAAATATTCTTGTGGTCTCTTAGGTCACTCCATCGATATGTTACTTTTGACCAGCAGCATCTGCACACTTTTGACTTGTTCACAATAGTGGGTGTATAAAAACCGGATTATGTTGAAATTCTCTTATTTCTACCAAAAGTGCTTTATTTTTATTTTCTACATTTTTCATAGGTTTTCTTCCAATAGCCACTGTTTTCTTAGTAAGAATCCTAGATTCCAAAAATTTTAACAAACAATTTTCTTGCTATTCTTATTTTTCTGCCATCAAAAACGAGTTTTTAAAAAAAAAACATTTTTTTCTAATTATTTTAACGACAGTTGCTATACTTCAGTTTCCACGTGAAAGTGTCATTGCATTTGTAGTCCTCTTACTTCCCTTTAATTTAAAGTATATCCGGGCTTTATCGAGCATATACTTCAAAAATATGGTCCAAATACTAAAGACATCTTCCAAGAACATGGGAACATTATAGAATTTTTTTTTTTTTTAAATTACCATAAACTTTTTTTAATGGTTTTTTCGTGTTTAGGACACCATATTACACCAGAAAATGTTATGCACAGCCCTTTGACAAACATTTTGTTGCATAGTGTTATTGATGTACAGACATCTTTGCTCGAGTGTATTATTTTAGGCTCTATTCTCTGATATTGTTGTTTAGGCAAAGCAATCATTCAATTTGGGTTTTTGCACTGCCTTGTTATTTCACATCCATACAACAACAACAACGACTATAAACCTTATAAAAAACACAACGAACGAAACAAAATATCATGAATCATATTTTTGGGTATTTCTTTATTTATAAATTAACAATTTTTTCTTATCTCGTTTCGTTTCTTTTTATACGAAATTGGATTTTTTATTTTCTCAAAATTGTTTTTGGCGTTTATGAATGATTCTATGGGAAGGTGTGCGTGTGTGTGTGTGTATCCGCGTGTTTTTGATTCGTTTATTTTTTAAATTTGTATAAACAATAATTGTGGGAAACCACAAAAGGTATCAGAAATTCAAAAACAAAAATAAAATGTTAAAAAGTAAGAACACCAAAATTCTTCATCCATTTGTTGAGGCGAAAATTCCAAAAAAAAGAGAAAAAAATTAGATTTTGATAGCGGAATTTAGCGGTGTATCGGTGCTTTTTGGCAAACGACTGCGATTTTTTTTAAGCTTTTCAATAAAAATGAGAATAAAAAACGGTAACCGCTAACATACGACAGGTCTTTGTATTTTCATTTTGTTTTGTTTTATATTTAAGTCAAACCTCTGGGCCGCAATCATTCCACTGCTGCCACATTCTATTAAATTTGTAAAAAAAGAACAAATAAGACATTCAGACGAAATGTGTGTTTTTTCTTTTTTGTTTTAATTTCCTATTTCGGAGCAGCTGTAAATTCGTAAAGTATCTTTCAAAAGATCTGCGAAAAAAGCTGTTTAAGGAAGTTATATAATATTTGTTTTTTGAGCAGATTTTTTTAAAGAAATTTCAAGACAGAAGGTGGTGTGACGTTATAAATCACTTTCTTAGAGTCAGTCGCCTGTTAATTGTTAATTAAACCGACTAAAGATCGGGTTAGGCAAACTTAACCGTAACTTAACTTTAGCGCTGCCGTAACGTAGCCCGCTGGAGCAATTACCCAAAACGTTAAAAAACGTGCCATATGACTCATGCATTCACAACCAAAATTTTAACATCTTTATTTTATATTTTCTTGCTCTTATTTTAACTTTTTATTACTTATTTATCATTCCATTTCAAAAGTTTCGCATAAATGTCTTCTTTTTTCGTTGTTTTGCTGATATTGTTCGCAAATGCACATAAACGTACCGTCCAAATCAAATTTTAAGGCTGGGTTAGGCAAACGTAACCGTGTCGCCCCCGTAGCGTAACGAATCAGCTGATTCAATCAGTCATATGGAAATCAGTGTAAACGATTAGCCAACGAAAACGAAACGTAAACGGAATGCTGAATCTGCTGAAATTTGATTTGGACGGTACGTTTACGTGCATTTGCAAACAAAATTAGTAAACAAATTAAAAAAGAATAAATTTATGCGGAACTTTTGAAAAGTAATAATGAATAAGTAGCAAAATGATAAATTAGTAGCAAATAAATATAAAATAAAATTAGTAATTGCTCCAGCCGGCAACGTTACGGCGGCGCTAAAGTTAAATTACGGTTAAGTTTGCCTAACCCGGCATTTAGCCGATTCAGACGTCCGATTACGTTTCGTTTTCGTTGGCTAATCGTTTACACTGATTTCCATATGTCAGATCGAATCAGCTGATTCGTTACGCTTCAGGGGCGTTGCGGTTACGTTTGCCTAACCCAGCCTTAAGGCATACGCTTACTTTATGAGCAACGTAATATAGAATGTGGTACTTTGTGTGGATGCCAGAAAGGAGGAAAACATTCTACTCAGTCCATAGTCATTGCGAAAGTTGTCTAAAATAAAGAATATGCAAACATTTAGATGTTACTGCAGAACTTATGGCTATGTTCGAATGAATCTGAATTAAAACACGTCAATAGATGTATTCCATATGATGTGTTTCGAATTTCAAATGATTTGTTTTGTATTACAATTGATGTTTTTCGAATTTCAAGTGATCTTTTACGAATTTCAAATGGAATATTTGGAATTCAATAGATGTTTTTCGAATTTCAAATGGAATATTCGAATTTAAATAGATTTTTTAGAATTATGATTGAAAATGGTTTTGAAGGGGCTTGACAAATACGACTATTTTACGCTGCAACATTTGTTATAAAAGTCGAGTTTTCGGGAAAAGGGCAAGGAAAATATTGCACTTTCTTGCAGAAACGAAATCACCATTCATTTTTATGGAAAAATAGTAATTTTCTGCATACATTAATATAAATTTTTTAGCTGATGGCCACAGTAGCTAATTGCTTTTCTTTCTTATTAATCGTATATTTACTATACTAAGGTTTAATGTAAATAAATTAATAAATATACATTTTGTCGCCACACTAGTATGAGATTTTTGGTATGTCCTCGAAGGAAATCTCCTTCTTTTCATTTTAATTTTCTATTTTTTGAACAGAAAAAGTCGCATGAGGCAGTTATGAACCTACACGATGAAAAAAAATCGCTTCTGTAGTATATTGTCCCAAACATATTCGGCTTGAAACATATATATGTTGGTACACACAAAAATTTATATTTTTGGAAAGATGTTCTAAACAAACCATTGTCTATGTCCCAATATGTGTTTATTTTGGACTATTTTTTCCGATACAAATATTTATTTGCATTTAAGTATTCAGAAAATACCTAAATTGTGTTTAATTTTTCTGTATTTCAAAGATATTTTTTTTAGAAATTTTTCATGTTGTAAAAATAACAAATAATAATAATTGAAATCGTATAATCTTGGATCGAAATATATTACTTGGAAGATTGACAATTAATGATGGCGTGTAATACTCAGAGATTTTAAATGATTGTTTTAAAACGGAAGTTAATGCTGCCTTTGGTATCATGGGAGGTTTAATTCGAAACCAAAAAAAAAATTAAAACTGAATTTCGTAAAATTCAACAAAGGTTTCGAAAATCTTTTTTAAATGAAATATATTTGGAAGAATTCCTAAACAATAATTTTATTTGTGTTCAAAACATATATTATTTAAGAAATTTAGTTTGCAAATATTTTTTGTTGTAACATATTAATGTACGAGTTCCAAATATATTTTATTGATTTTCAAATAAAATTTATTTGCTCAGAAATATATAATATTTAAAAATTTGTGTTCCAAATATATTTTCTTTCGATTTAAACATATCAAAAAAGGCGATTTTGCCCCGTGTATATATCTCACTCAGGCGACAGTTCTTTTGATCAAAAATTAGATATTTCTGAAAGTATATCGCATTGTAAGGTAGATTTAGATGCTGGTTAAAAATATAACGTATAAAGTCGGGAATTTTGCTATTTTTTTACCGTCACTTTAGTGATTCGAGGGTATATGTATATAATTTGCTATGGGCCAAAAGTGTAACACATCGAAGGAGTGACCCAAGACCCTAAGCATGTTCGGCGGATATCCGTTTTGGGCCATTTTAAGTTGAATGAGCAATGTCTGTTCGTCTGTCTGTCCGTCTGTCCGTCTGTCTGCTGGCTGGTGCGCACGATAACTCTCGAAAGAAGAAACCGATTGACTTAAAATTTGGTACGCGGTAATATTTTTTTCTCTGTCTCCGGCTAAGTTCGAAGATGGGCCATATTGGTCCACTTCTTCTAGTACCTCCCTCACAAAAGGTTAACATTTAGTCAAATATTGATTATTTAATAACTTCTATACCACTTAATCGAATCTTCTGGAAATCCACACACAGTATTTATTAGTCGCTATCACCTCGAGAAAAATGGGCGAAGTTGCCACTCCCCTTTTGGTATCTCCTACACAAATGAACCATTTTGCACCAAAAGTTAACTGCTTATAGCTTTAATATCAGTTCATACAAATACTTGAAATTGTGCACAGTGTGATGCTTTTATAGTACTTATAGTACAGTAAAAAGTGGGCGTTACTGGCACGCCCCTTTTGGTACCTTCCACACAAATGGACCATTTTGTACCAAAAGTTACTAGCTTATAACTTTAATATCAGTGCATACAAATACTAAAAAAATCCGTTTTTGGGGATTTACGAATTTATTTTGGGAATTGTGGGATTTACCTTTAAAAGTATAAACATTTTAGAGTTGGTCTCGTTTTGTGGTATTAAGACGTACAAATTACAAAAATTATTATTATAATTGAAATATATAAATTACACTGTGCTCGAAATGGACACTTTAAAAATGCAACAGAAAGGAGACCCTATGGATATACCTTTTTCGACCTTACTGAATCCAATGGAGCTAACCGTTTTTCTAGGTTAGCTCTTGTTTTCGCGATATTCGACCACAAAGTTTGCAACCAATCAGAGAGGTTAGTTATCTCGGAGGTGATTTTGAAGTGTAAGACTTGCGAAAACGCGCTTCAGTCCAGAGAACGAAATAAAGGGAATCCTTCGAGTATTATTTCTCTCAAAATAGTCAACCACGCTTCTCACCCTCTTACCCCTGATAAAGTGCAATCAAATCTTACCATGTGTCAAACGTCATACAAATCATCGACATTTTTAGTTTGTGTCTTTGAGAAAAATGTTCCTCGCGAAAAATGACTATGAGTCTCCTTTCAACATATTTATGAAAAATTAACAGGTTTCACAATTTAGCAGGTTTTGTTGGTTACCTTTTGAAATTTCCATTAACACTAACGAAAAAATAATTTACAAAAATGTAAGTCAAAAAATTTTATTTCAAATATTTTCTGCTATGAGCAGAAAAAATACACAAATTATGTAATAACTCGAAATTTGCTTAATTCTCATAAAAAAGTTGAGAAAGGACTTATATTATTTCTTCGCTAGGAATATTTTTCTCAACGATGCCTACTAAAAATGTCGACGATATGTATGATTTTTAACATATGATAAGATTTCATTGTAAGAGGGTAAGAAGCGTGGACAACTGTTTTGAGAAAAATAATTGTCCAAATTTTCCCTTTATTTCGATCTTTGGTCTGAAGCGTATATTTCGAAGTCTTCCACTTTAAAATAACCAAAGAGATAAGTCACCTCTCTGATTTCCCAACAAACTTTGTGGTCGAATATCGCGAAAACAAGAGCTAACATAGAAAAACGGCTAATGCCACTGGATTCTGCATGGCCGAAATAGGTCTATCCATAGGGTCTCCTTTCTGTTACATTTTTGGACTAGCACAGTGTTATTATATATTTTATGGTTTATAAAGTCTGTGTTTGAAACTTTTTTTTAATTTTGTCCGATCATTTCCTACGTATCGGTATATTTTAGAGCAGGATATATACCCACTCCTTCCTCATAACATTTTTTGGATAGGCAACAAAATTGTCATTGGATATACATACTTAATAAGACAAAAGTTATGACCATTTGAAGTTAAACTTTACAAAAAATGTTCTTTGTTAAAAATGTAAAAAATTGAACAAAAAATGGCAAAAAAAATATACAAATATAGCAAATTTTGTTGTCTATTGACAAAAGTTGATGTGAAAGGAATCGGTGCATATTCCTTTCCCTTGTTCTAGTATTCACAAATATTAGAACAACGTCAGGAACAAATTAAGAATTAGATTTTTAATTGTATATATCTCCGTAACTATATAAATAGCACGAAAAAGACTAAAGTTACACGCTTTTAAAGATTTTGTTCATCCGAGGTGGCAAAATTTGAGGACCTGTTGCTCCGACCCTGTATACCATAGGAGGCTCAAATTCAAAACATAATTTCTCTAATGTTTTCTACAAGCATGCCAAGTTTTGTTGCCATCGGTTGACTGGTTAAGAAACGACCGATTTTTTCCCCTTTTTTTAAATTCCTTTCAATATATGACGTTGACGATGACGATGCCAATTTCAATTGAAGTTTTCCAAATTTCAGTTGATTTGTTTCGAATTTCAATTGATGTGTTTCGTATTTCACTTTCGTATTTCAGTTGATGTGTTTCGAATTTCAAATGATGTGTTTTGAGTTTTAAATGATGTGTTTCGAATTTCAATTGATGTGTTTCGAATTTAAATTGTTTTCAAATGAAATCTTCGAATTTCAATTGACCTTTTACGAATGGAATATGTTTGATGTTTTCGAATTACAGTTGAAAATGGTGTAGAATTGAAAGACATAGCATTTAAATAAAATTTTGCTTTGTGAAGCTATTTGTGGTTTTTCATTATTATTTTAAAAACACGTCAAAATAAACAATGATAACAAATCGCTCAATTCAATTTTCTAAATTTATGCCGCCAGCGCTTTTTGTATCTACTGTGGGAATGTATGTATAAACAACAGGAAACACAAATTTATTAGAAAAAAACAAGTAAAAGCGTTAAGTTCGGTCATGCCGAATCTTTTTCAATTTAATTGCTATAAATTTGATTTGTATAAATTTTATTGAAATGAATTCAGTCAAAAATAGAATACAAACTGCAAAGTTTCACCTAAATTTCTTAGAACATGTTGTGTTTATGGCTTAAATAAGACTTTTTGGGAGAGACATCTATAGGTGGACTATAACAAAATATGAACTGATTTCAAAATGTTTTACTGCGATGAATTCTTGTCTTAATTAAATACAAACTGCAAAGATTCAGTTCAAAATGCATAGAAAATATGGTATGTATGGCTTAAATGCGTATATTTTGGAGCGACCTCTATAGGGTGACTATAACAAAATATGAACCGATTTGTAAAATTTTTTGCTTTGATGAATTCTTATCGAAATAGAATACAAACTATAAAGTTTCTGCTAAATTGCTTTATATATCAAAACATTGACCGATATGGCCCATTTGCAATCCCAAACAACCTGCAATTATAAGAAATATTTCTACCAAATTTGATCAACCTAGCTCTATTATAACGTACTGTAGAGTGATTACAACAGACGGACGGACAGACGGACATGGCTAAATCGTCTTAGAATTTTAAGACGATTAAGAATATATATACTTTATGGGGTCTCAGATCAATATTTAGAGGTGTTACAAACGGAGTGACAAAATGAATATACCACCCATCCTATGGTAGAGGGTATAAAAGTTGTTTGAATTTAAAATATGTTTTTGTCCAAGTCGTTTTTGGCATTATTCAATAAATCAATAACAACTGAAAAAAAATGATTTTTATGCAAAATATTTAAAATTTGGAAATTAAAAATTTACATTGCAATTAATTATAATTGGTCTAATTTTGAGGGAATGTAATACTAATTGAAAAGGCCGTTGTTGAAATAAATGACGAATTGGAATAAATAGACATTAAAAATTAGTGGTTACAATTAAAATGGGAAAAATCTGCAACGTTTTAAAAATCTTTTTTAAAGACAATATTTTTGGAGAAATTCCTAAACAATAATTTTTTTATGGTCCTCTACCATCCTATGGTAGAGGGTATAAAAGTTGTTTGAATTTAAAATATATTTTTGTCTAAGTCGTTTTTGGCATTATTCAATAAATCAATAACAACTGAAAAAAAAATGATTTTTATCCAAAATATTTTAAATTTGGAAATTAAAAATTTCTATTGCAATTAATTATAATTGGTCTAATTTTGAGGGAATGTAATACAAATTGAAAAGGCCGTTGTTGAAATAAATGACGAATTGGAATAAATAGACATTAAAAATTAGTTTTAAAAATCTTTTTTAAAGACAATATTTTTGGAGAAATTCCTAAACAATAATTTTATTTGTTTTTAAAAACATATTTTATTTCAGAAAATTAATTTGCAAATATATTTTGTTCTAATATATTAATATAAGCGTTCCAAATTAATTATATTGATTTTCAAAAATAAGTATTTGCTAAGAAATATATAATATTTAAAAATATATTTATTTATTTAATTATTATTGATAAATTTTTTTTGTATTTAAAAATTTATTTGATTATTTATATGAATTACAATACAACATAAATTTATATTCTAATTTTAAGGTCCAGGGAAAGGCCGGGTTACAAAGCGAGAGACCAGAGCCTCTGGTGGGAATCGAACCCATAACCCCCCAAACTCATAGGCGAGTACGCTGGTGCGTTCTGTTCCAAATGTATATTTTTTTCGATTCAAACATATCAAAAACGGCGATTTTGTCCCGTGTAGGACTGAATGACATTCGTCAATTGAATAAACTAAGCTAATCTTGTCAAAATTTGATACGACATCTGGATGATATGCGCGCACTCGGCCTACCCCAACATTCTCTCAAAATAAGTTTGTATCTCAATTAATTGCAATTTAGTTGTAAAATTGCTAATTTTATTGTAAGTGATGAAAAAATGCCTCCAATATTAAAAACTACCAATAGGTTTCAATGAAATAACAAAAAGTAAATAGAATCAAATTAAGTTAAATTCACATCAGCACCTGTTTTGAAACAGACAAAAGACAACTATAAATGAAATTATCTCAAACAATTAAATTGTTTATTAAATATTTAATTAACATGACATCCTTGCACCTAGCAAGCAACAAAAAAAAACACAAACAACAGTAGCAATAATGTTGCTGTTGTTGTTATGTGTTGTTTTGTATTCAATAAAACATTCAATAAAAATGCAAACAATTCTAATTAAATTTTGCGTGTTTCGAAATAATTATTAAACAAAACTTGAAAAAAATTGGAAGAAAAAACTTTTAACTAAACAACAGAATTCCAAAAATTAAAAAAAAAATATACATAATATACCTATATCTAGTTTGAGCATTTATTTTGTTAATAAAAATATGTGTTTAAATTATTTAAAACACACCCCAGAAAAACCGACGCGTTCAGGAAATCTTTTTGTTTAAAAATAATAACGAATTTCAAATAAATAGACACAAAAGGTTAACAAAAAACAGATTTTCCTTGAAACAAAAAAGAAACGTCATTTCGTCGACAAAAAAAGACGACGAAACAATCAACAACAAAACCCAACGGCAGAAAGGTAATAATATTAATAATAGGAATATAAAAAAAAAGTTGTATCTCTCTCGCCCCGTCGTCGACGAAGCAGCCGTGGCTTATACGAGTACCTATGCATGTACATACAGACCGAAAAAAGTAAGTATTATTAAGAGTTTTTTAATTAATTTTTTTTTTCTACAATATCGCCAACAAACAATGCCATTAACAAACACAAAAAACGGTTTGAAACAATATGAAAAAATCACCTCAATTTTATTGAAATTATTAAAAATATATATATGTATGTACATATTAAAAAAAATAATGAAAAACAAAATAATAGTAATAAAAACCAGCAACAGAAATTGAACAGAATACCTGAACACGCACACACAGAGGAAGTTTTATGTCTTTAGACTCGAGCAAAAACGTTAGTCGAAATCTACTTATATGACTTTGAAATGGAAAACAGGTCAAAACTGTAGTAAGATCGGTCGCGCCGAATCGTATATACCTTCACCATAAATTGCCTTCAATTCAATAACCGAAAAAATTTGTGAAGGGGAAGGGAAGCAAATCGTGTAGCGATATGGTCAATTTTCGTTGTGAAGAATTTTAGTAGAACTAAAACACAAACTGCAAAATTTCGGCAGTTTGTGAATTTAGGGATATGGCCTTCAGAGAATTTATGGTAGCCTGGCTGTCCGAATAAATGACAACGCCAGTGTTGGTCAATATGTTGCGACTCCGCCACTTGGCGACATTCCATATTGCCATTATTTCGACTTGATATGTAGACACTGCAGGTATATGGTAGTATGTGATATATATGACTGAATTCTTTACAGTGTACTCCGAAGACAACCTTATCATCAAGCTTCGATGATAAGGTATTCTGCCAAATAAAATCACTTCAGGCTGGTACTACAATAGTGATGTAGTTCCTCTCGAAGGTCTGCACCGTCCACTCAGTCGGTTACCATAGCACTACACTTTGATATCCACAGGTGGCCGGAGTTCTTGTACCTCCTAATTGATAGGCGGTTTATTCGGAATGCCGCTCTGGTTTCAACTCGCCACAATATTAGTCGGCAGTACGGGTATATGGAGTAGGGCTTTTGTGTCCGAAGCAAAGTTGTAGATTTTGAATAGGAGAAAAAAAAATGCGGAACAAACCTACCCAAAAAAGTACATCCAGTACTTAAAATCGAAATTTTCCGTACGGTATACAGAGAAAAAAATATAGAAAAAGTGAAAAAAAAACACTTTGAGCAAAAAAATTCGTATGGCCTTCAAATTATTAATTGAGCCAACTTGACTAAACGAATGATGCAGAAGTTCTTATTTTTGGGGTTATTTTCACGTCCAATTCTCAGAATTGAGTTCCAAAATCATCGGTTGTACTGTGTATGTCAAGAAATGCCACCATAGTGAATGGTGAAATGTAGGGACGATTCGATAGTGCCCACCAGGGATGCTAAAGTTGGTACGATTGTACTTTTTTGGTACATTTTGAGATTCGAAAGTACCATTGTACTACCGCGACCAATTTGGTACATTTTTATATTTTTTGTTCATCAAATTAATGTCGATGTAATGTACGGATGGAATGGACAAAAGATACCTATAATTGAAATATTAGGAGAATTATAAAATCTGAAATTATACAGATCCAAATCCATATTTCAAAAAGGATTTCTTCATGGAAAAATTAACTTCAAGAAATTAATCCTGTGACTGGTCCCTGGTGGGTAATCAAAGATCCCAGTTTCGGTCCAAATATATGATAGGGACATGTCCCTTTCATAACGTTTTATCTTCTGATGTGGCAATTTACTTCATAGGACATGTCTGGGACCACTCATCAGCAGGCGTATTATGTATTTGGACTATCGTACAATGTCTGTCTTAGGAAAAGTCCCAAACAACATGACTATAATCACTCATGACTCGACATATAAATAAATATATTTTAAATTTCCATTTTCAAATCTCAGGGCTGATTATATCAAGATCTGGTACTGATATGATCCCCACTGAATGATGTCAATTGTCAAATTTAGACGTACCAAATAAAAATTTCCAGTGAAGTATACTTTTTGATGTTCGAAGTTTAAAGAATAAATGGTAAATGAATTTTATGATAAATTAATTGTTTTTAAATAGCATTTATCCTGTAAATGATATTATACTTAGGTTTTCTTAGAACTGTACTCGGATATGCCACGGTTGTTTACATATAAAAGGAGAAGTCGGTAAACAGGCCCACAGCAAGGACCTATTATACGACTGTAATGTTTGTAATACAATTAGTGTAGATTTCTATAAGCACTCATTGGGGTCAGTACTGGTATATATCACATTTGAAGTTGTAGCGGGATATGTGAATATATATTCATTTCCCCCAATTTATCATAGAGTCCTTCTAAGAAGCTTCCAACATATATTCGAAATGAAAACAATTGTTATGAAGTTAAAAAAATACAAAAATGTTGGTACCGTGGGAGTCAAAAAAGTACATTTTGTCCAAGCGAAAAGTACAAAAACCAAAATGGTATGGTTTTTACGAAAAATTCAATGCAGTCTTTTCATTAGGAAGGAGGATAGACTAATTGGTCTGAAGTTTTTTGGAGTGGTGTTCGCTATCTTCGCCGCTTTGGGTATGAAAACCACTTTGGTATCCCTCCATCGGGATGTATGAAAGCCTTATACAGACTACGTACATTTTCTTCGGCCAGGGGATAATGTACTTTAACATTTTCTGCATTTATGCTGGTGTTATGAAGTCTGGTCCAGTTGATTAGAAGGGCTCAAAGCTCTTAACCGCCCAAAGTATTCTGGATCTCTCAGTCAACAAGCTAGCGACGCTCGCAGTCCACTCGCACTCTTGTTGGTCCTGATGATCCTCGGGTTCTGCTGGTGAGTTCCCCGGGAAATGTGTGTCGCGCAGTACATTTAACGACTGATCGCTGTTGTTTGTCTCATCCTGCATATAACCCACGGTAAAGGGAGCAGTGGATAATATCTTGCGCAGCCTTGCGACATCCTAGACATTTTCCATTTCTCCACAGAAGGTGTGTCAAGAAAGCCTTTCCTTTTTTCTAAACTCCTCATATATTTTGAGTTGAACTTAATGGGCATCCTAGTGATTGGTGACCCCAGTATATTTGGCCTTATTGAAAAGATTTTTGCAGGTCTTTTTCCTAGCCTTTAGCTCAGAAGCTCACCACCATTGTGGTTTAGATTTACCCTTGCATCTTGGTTTTGGACAGACTTCTTTAAGGGAACTATTGAATGATATGTTGATATGCTTGAATAGATTATCCAGACGGGCTTTGTCATTCGGGTTGTACAGAAGTTTAGAGTTGAGCACTTTTTTGAAATTCTTCTCATACAGGTACTACTTTATCTCCCTCACATTCCTGTGATGCGATTACCGATCTCCAGACTAGCTGCTGTTTAGGCACTGCAATATAGCGGCTGAGTCTGCTTAAGCGTGATGGAGGTTAATCTGTAGAATTCTTATTATCATTGTTAACTGACAGATTAATTCCACCCCAACAAGGTTTTTATCGAACTCCTCGTACGTATCATTGAGGAACATGTACCCATCAAATGCGTCAAGGAGTCCAGTAACCCTCATCAGACCCTCAGTGTCCGAAGTAGTGCTCTCGTCCTCAGATAAAGGTGTTAGAGCCTTTGTGTTAGAATCTAAGGTCCAGAAATTATGGGCGCGTAGATACCTCATCTTCCGCAATGGGAGCTATGTCCTGCTTGTATCGTATACCTTCAAAACTATAATGTCGAAGCCATATCTCAGAGTTGCATTTAGCCGTTGCAAATTGAGGGTGTATTCAGCATTGGCATTTTTAATTATCTCAGTTTTTTCAGCCGAATTGGATGGTGTTCTGTAACACAGCTGAGGGCTTTGCGAGTGACTAGGGGATGTTGTTTTTCCGACAACATCCAACAGGTCGCACGGTCAGATCTCAACCACTCTACTCAGAGCTGCCTTGTACAGGTCTACTGATCTGACATAACTAAAAGCTAAGAGCTTTACCCTCCCCTAATGTCATCCTACCTTTGAAGATTGAAGGTTTGCCAGGCATCTCACTGAGAACAGCGAGGTGTTTGAGCTATAATGGCCGATAACTGATACTAACAAAATGCTAGGTGTTAATCGGAAAAAAAGCTAAAAAAATCTATAAACTTAATAACGCCATAAAATATATAAAAACTAATATATTTCGATAAAAAGTTTGTAATTTAGTATATGTATTGACAGCAGAAATCGAAAGAAATTTGCACAAAACATTATACATATTTGCAAAAGTCAAAGCCACAATCCCCAAAATAAACTAGCAAATCCGCAAAAATTTTATTTTTTGGATTTTCCATATATCTGCTGTATTTTTAAATTACAAAAAATCAAATGGGAAAATGTAACTTCAAATGGCAATAACTTTTGATTTATAAATTATATCGCATCGATTTTTTTTTGTCATTATACCTATAACAAATTTTGTTGTCAATTCAGAAAAGTTAAAGAAATAGGGGCATATTCTGTTCCGATATTCACAAAATACTAGGACAGGGTCTGTGATCAAAAGATAAATTAAATTTTTAAATGCATCAGTAGAATGCACGCAATTTTCGTTTTATCAATTAGACGAAAAAACGAAAGTTACACTCGGTTAAACATTTTGTTCACCCGGGGTGGCCTAAATTAAGGCCCATAAAGGGCCCCAAGCTGTAATTTTCGGTGGATGTGATGGTGTTTGGACCAAAGCTTCTGGATTATCTTCTCTCCAAGTGCGACAATTTTGCTTTTTTACGTACCCTTTCCACCAAAAATGAGCTCCATCGCTGAACCAATATTTTGATAGAAAATTTCAACAATTTGCAAGCATTGCTCTCGTGTAAGTCTGTCCCTGATGAAATGTAAATCAATGCTGGGTTAGGCAAACGTATCAATGCTGGGTTAGGCAAACGTAAGCGTAACGAATCAGCTGATTCGATCTTTCATATGAAAACCTGTGTAAACGATTAGCCAACGAAAACGAAACGTAAACGGACAGTTGAATCTGCTGAAATTTGATTTGGAAGGTAAGTTTACGTGCACTTGCAAACAGAATCAGCAAAACAACGAAAAAAGAAGCCATTTATGCGAAACTTTTGATATGGAATAATAAATAAATAAATAAGTAATAAAATGTTAAAATAAGAGCAAGAAAATATAAAATAAAATAATGATGTTACAATTTTTGTTGTGAATGTTTGAGTCATATGGCACGTTTATCAAGTTTTGGGGTAATTGCTGCAGCGGTCAACGTTACGACTGCTCTAAAATCAAGTTACGGTTTCGTTTACCTAACACGGCCTTAAACAAAAAACTATCAGCTGTTAAATCGGTTGTCAAATAATGCAGTGTTACCAACTCAAAGCTGCGAAGCTGTAAACGAAAAAAACCCTGCATTACTGTCCTAAAACAAATTGTTTGATTGCCATGACCATGGTCAATCAGATATTTTCTCTGTGTGTATAATGCAATATTTTTAAAGTTATTTCCCTTAAGCTTCCTTCCAGCCACAATCATTTGAACACAATTTTTTTCTTTGGGCGTCTTTCAACTGAACAATAAATAATAAATAAAAACATTGCAAAGTACAAAATAAATTAAACAATTTTTTTCTGTATTTTTCTACAAAAAACTAAAATCCCCTTGAGAGTATGTCATAGAAATATACAAACACACACACACACAACCACAGTGATAAAATATCTTCGAAAAAACTGAAATGGAAATTAAAAAATAAGAAAAAACGACAACAACACAAGGCAATTATTTTAATACTTTTGTTCTGCTACCGCGCTGCTGTCATAGAGTGAAGCGGACGCCGCGGCACGGCCGTGGTAATGGGTGGTTATAGTGGCAAAAGGGGGCAGAGTGACAGAGTATGACTGGTAGGCTGCAGCAACTACTGCCGCGCTCTGCGACAGCCGCAGATAAAATAACATTTTAATTGAAAATTTTTTCAAACCTTTTCAAAATGTATAAATTATAGAATTAGCAAGAAATAAATAAACAAAAAACAACAAAATCATTTACACACACATATGTATACGACACGGACAAATGTTCGTAAATAAAATATTCTACAGTTTTTGAGGAGGTTCAATTGTTGTGATTGTTTTTTATTGCTTTTTTTGCGTTTTCTTGGATTTTCAACAAATTATGACATGAAAATGGTGTCGTTTTTTTTTGTTGTTTATTCACGATTTTTGTTTAAATTAATTTTTCTTTTTTTGCACATTTAATATTTAATGAATGTGTGATGTTGTTTTTTCTTGTTTTTGTTTTGTTTTTCTGGTTGAGGTGTAAATGTGAGATATGCCCTAAAATGTCATTTTTGGACAGATCGCATAATATCAATGCGAACATATGGCAACATCTGGGAATTTTTTGAAAAGAGAGGGGGTATGCATCTGAAGACGGATTACAATGATTGGGACCATTAATCATGTATGTATAAGTCAGATATAGAATCACAAATAATGAACATAAAATATAACATTTATTTATAAAACAGAAAAAATAGGATCCAGAATAATAACTAACCAGTAAGGAAAGGCTAAAGTCAAGCGGGGCTGACAATATAATACCCTACACCGCTCTCGTAATATTGAATAACATTGAAATACAAATTTTGTAATTTAAGAAAATCTACCACACTAAATTTCAAATGTTAAATACAGCTTCTATAGCGCTTAAGGGCCAAATCGGGCGAAACATATATATGGGAGCTATGGCTAAATATTAACCGATTTTATTCAAATTCGGCAATGTTAGTCCATGGATCAAGAAACTGTACCAATCTAAATTTCAAAACGATTGGATGTAAAATACAGCTTCTACAGGACTAAAGAGCCAAATCGGACGATATATATATTAGGGCGGGTCGATTTAAAAATCGCCCATTGCTCAGTGAAAATCGTATTCTAGGGATCAAAATAAGAAACTTTGCCGAAGGAACCATACCTCTAAAACGAATTCTGATGTCCCGGAAAAAATCCCACTTTGACCCATATAGAGTGTTCCAATCGAGTCCAAATGTATGGAACCCCCAGGGGGTTCCAGGGGGTGTGCCATTGGCATGGGTGGGTCGGGCCTCCAAAGTTAGTGTGGGTCGGTCATACATTTGTACTCGATTGGAGCACTCTAAATGGCTCAAAGTGGGATTTTTCAAAATTTGCCCCTACCCAAAAGTTCGACCCAAACTGGCATGGGTGGGTCGGGCCTCCAAAGTTAGTGTGGGTCGGTCATACATTTGTACTCGATTGGAGCACTCTAAATGGCTCAAAGTGGGATTTTTCAAAATTTGCCCCTACCCAAAAGTTCGACCCAAATTCCGGGACATCAGAATTCGTTTTAGAGGTATGGTTCCTTCGGCAAAGTTTCTTATTTTGATCCCTAGAATACTGAGCAATGGCGACTTTTTTTGCCTCCCCACAAATCGACCTGGCCTAATATATATACAGGGTGGCTGATATGTAATTCAACAAAGTAAAGCACTATATTTTTTAAATTTTATTGTTCAAAAGCAGAAAATGTCGGAAATAACATAAAATTTTAGAAACAGTTTAGATTTGTTCGAATTGGCCACCTTTGGCATGAATTACGGCCTTCAAACGGCCGACAAAGCTATCACACGCTGCACGAAAGTGGCTCTGCGGTATTTTGGCCCATTCCCGGCGAAGCGCCGTCTTGAGATGATCGATACTTTGGTATTTTTTAGTGCGAACCTTACTCTCTAAAATGTTCCAGGCGCAAAGTCCAACGGATTGAGATCCGGAGATCTTGGTGGCCATTGTGCGGTAGAAATGAAGGGAGGAACCTGCTTTTTAAGCCATTCTTGGTTGACGCGTGCTGAGTGCGATGGTGCTGAGTCCTGTTGGAATGTCCATGGTCTGCGGCCGAAATGTTTGTCTGCCCAGGGCTTCAGTACTGTCTTTAGGACATTTTCCCGATAATATTCGGCATTTATTTTGACCCCATGATCGAAGAATATAAGCGGGGAGCGACCACCATTACCACACCATTACCATCGGCGGCGCTTGAGTTCTAGTGGCCAATCGAAGGTGTAAATTTTCAGCTGACCTCTTTGGCAAGTAAACCCGATCATTTTGTTTGTTCACAAACTGCTCAATTTGGAATGGCTTCTCATCGGAGAAAACCAAATTCGGTAACTGGCCACTTTCGTGCAAGCGAAGCAACTCCTTGGCTATTTCCAGTCTAACTTTTTTTGTGCATCAGTGAGTTCTTGCACTTTTTGGAACTTCAATGGCTTTAGTCCAAACTCATTTTTTATATTTTATTATTATTACTCTTTATAAAATGGTATTTACATGTAGTAATTTATGCTATAAAGAGATGGTTTATAAAACCTTATATCTAGAATATTGCTAATTTTATACTGTAAGGAACAAGTTTTCATACACTAAAAACATTTTAGGAGAAGGAAAAGATGAGAAAAACCTTCAATAGATAATATTTTTTAATATGTGTTGTATCTGTTCTCGCGATATGTTCAGCTCACGAGCAATTTTTCTACCACTGCGGCGTGGATTTCGATCAAATCTGGCCTTCACTTTTCGGATCATTTCTGGTGTTGTTGCCGTTTTTTTTTCGTCCACTTTTTGGACGCGATGCAACACTGCCAGTATCACGGTAACGAGCAATGGTACGAGAAACAAAAGATTTATTCACATTTAAATGCTGGAGGGCTCTAACGATAGCCACTCGTGTTTTTCCACCCAAATATAAAGCAATCACACTATCACGCTTGAATTCCATCACGAATAACTTTTTTCTGAATGCAATAGATCAAAATGCTTTTGTAAGCTTGTAAACAATAAAATGAACTGTCACTGAAATAAATCTGTCAGCTATCAGACTAGCGGTTTAGAAATTATAGCAACCTGAAGTTGGTTGCAATACATATCAGCCACCCTGTATATATGGGAGCTATATCTAAATCTGAACCGATTTCAATCAAATTCAAAAGGGTTCTTTCGACTCAGATATTGATTCTGAGTCGATCGCTATACTTTAAGGTGGGTCTAGCTATAGTATTTTGGGGAGGATGTTGTTCTTAACAAAAGTATGTTTTCATCCAAATATGTTTTTATTTGAAACACATAAATTTGAAATTGAATTTAAGATTTTTATTATCGGTTAAAAAAACAATTTATGGCATTTACTGTTTGAAAATGATATCATGTAAATGTTGGCCTTGACTACGTCTGAGGTGGTCCATTCGGAAGGTCCAATTTTGAGCGACTCGTTCACTCGTTCGAGCATAGCGATTGGTACCTCGCGAATAACGCGAGTAATTTTGGCTTCCAAAGCGTCAATCGTAACTGGCTTATTACTGAAGACCTCAGACTTAACATATCCCTAGAGTAAACAATACAAAGGTGTGATATCGCTCGATCTGGTGGCCTATTTACCGTAGCAAAACATGAAATGAAGTGCTCACCAAAATGATTTCTCAATTATTTCATTGCTTCACGCGCTGTATGGCTCGTAGCGCCATTGACTGTAACATTCTTATTTTCCTCATTTTTGAAGAAATATGGAGCAATGATATTTATACCAGCCCATAAACCACACTATACTCTTGTTTTTAATGCATGTAATGGTAGCTCTTGGTTGCCAATCAGCCCAAATATGGCAATTTTGTTTATAAACATATCCATTGGTCCAGAAGTGTGCTTCATCACTGAACAATATTTTACGAT
Organism: Eudasyphora cyanicolor; assembly: GCA_963930755.1. Lineage (NCBI taxonomy): Eukaryota > Metazoa > Arthropoda > Insecta > Diptera > Muscidae > Eudasyphora > Eudasyphora cyanicolor. The sequence goes on along the minus strand of OZ005736.1, from coordinate 51,075,267 downwards.
AAAACATCGTTTTGATAAAAAGTATATAAGTTATTAAAAAATCGATATTTCAATAAACGGATTTCCGCTGACTAGGACCTTAGATCACTCCTTCGATGCGTTATACTTTTGGCCCGTATCAAATGATGTATACCCTCCTCAACTAAAGTAATGGTTCTGCACGTCAAACTTCTAACTTTGTATGTATACCAATTCCTTTCAACCAGACAAAGTCTAATATGTATACTCTAACCCCACCCTACTATGTGCAAGGGTAGAATTCGATCAATTTAAATAAAAAATAAAATTCAATTAAATATTCTGCTTTATGTTAGTTGAATTCAATTGACAACGGAAAAAAATCTATTTGAAATTCTAAAAAACAATCTGAGAATAATCATCGGCAACATTAAATGGGGTAATAAAATTCGATGTAACAAATCTTGAAAGCTTTCGCATTCACGTGAAATATGTATTAAGTAAAATCAATAAATAATAGTTAAGTTATAGAGAGATCGGCGCTTGAATTGTTACCAATTACAAAAGATGTAATTTTGTTAATTTTATTTTTTTTATTTCAAAATTTGAAAAATAAATTAATAAAAAACAACTAAAATATTTCGAAATTATTTAAAAACATTTCCAATTTTATTAAAAATATGTTATTGTTCGATGTAGCCATATTTATCTTGGAAAGTAGCATCGAGTCCGTCCATCTGTCTGTCACACTCTGCCCGATTGTCTCCTGATGGTATTTTGTTACATTCTCGGCGAAGAGCAATATTTAAGGGTTTGACAATATTTTTCAGGTAACCCCCAGAATGGACCATCTCGAAAAATCCGTTGGGTTTAATTTAGTCCTGGGAATGTGGTGGCCATTTTTGGTAAAAATCTTTGGGTTCCTGGTGATTTATGGGATATTGCAAAGTCTTTTTAAACTTCCAATGGTTTCAGCAGAATTGTTAGAGTGCCCCAGGTAAAATAGGATCGCTTAAAATCGTTCCACGGCACAACTGTGATTTACTTGTTTGCTCTTTTAAATGAAAACAAGTGGTAAGAGTCCAATGACAGTTGGTATTCTGGATTTAAGTGCGTTCCTGCCGTTAGGCTTAACCCCGCCGTGCTCTAAACACCTAGGTGAATACATGCGTCGAACAACGCCCCCACGCATAGTGTGCATGAGTACCAATAAATTCCGTGTTTCTGGACACTTTTGCCCTCCTCCTTGGTTAGGAGCGGAGCTCATCTAAAACTCCTTGCCATTCTAGGTGTCATGGCACTCGATTGGTTTGCAACTCCACATCCGTGAATATTCTCTCTCAGCGATTTTGGTTCCAACCACAGCCACCACGTTGCACCCAATAGTGTCCTCACCAATAGTCAGGCCGGAACCTGCGTTCCGAGGGCTTTCTTGACTACCATGGTACCAGATTAAGTGCTCTGGTCAGACTGGGTAGCCGAAGATACTACCAGTTAGACTCCAGAAAATATAGGACTGGTGACCAGTCTGGGATCACTGTCCAGTCCCCATTCTGGGAATAGGTGGGAACTTGGCGGAAAAATATTTGCCAGCAATGCAGAGGTCGAGGTTGCGTTTGAAGGCTTTTTCAGGAGCTAGACAGTTCTTACTATAAAGAAGCTATTGAAAATCGCTGGAAAAAATTGTATCGAGGTAATAGGAGATTATGTTGAGAAATTTGTTTTTTTTTTGTTAAGTCGGCTAATTTTGGGACCATACTCATAAATTGTCATTGTAAATGCAAGTTAGTCAGTACGATCGTTCTATTTGTCTGTTTGGACATATTTTTTTAGCAATCTTCGAACTTAGTCTGAGTTTAAGAACAATATTACCACATACACAATTTGAAGTCAATCCAGTTAATCCTAAAAATGGCCTAAAATAGATTTCCGCTGAACATACTTGGGGTCTTAGATCATTCCTTCGCGTGTTACACTTTTGGTCCGTAGGAAATGATATACAACTACTTCATAAAAACTAACTAACTTTATAGTGTTACCCCTTCTAATGTTTATTTTTTTTTTCATTTCTCTCCATTTATTTTTTGTATTTCAATTGAAGTTTTTTGAATTGTTAATTAAAAATTTTGGAATTTCAAGAAGTTCCCAATACATCTAATCTGTTGAGTCATGTTCGATTTTTAAGGGTTGTTTTAGGGGTCCATCTTGTCGAACTATACGGGTTTTTGATTGGAGATAAACAGACACACAGACGCAATAGTAGTGGTCCGTTTTCTACAAAACCACCACCGGTTCTGCGTTTAGACGTGTCTTGTTGATGTGTTTAGAATTTGTAATTTATTTTCTTTTTTTTAGAATTTGTAATGGAAGTTTTTTTAATTTCAATTGTTTGTATAGCGGAGAGAAAACCGAACTGAAATTGCACATTTTGTGGTAGTTCATAGTAATGACTATTATTCATAGTTGCACAATTTCAAATGCAATATTTTTGTATGCATAAATCTGTAGCTTTTGATCGAATTGGAAATTGTTAATGCGGTTTTTATTATTAGGTAGTTTACACTTTGCACTAAAAAAAAGTGATATATGGGCATTTCCGCGGGACACGAACGTAGTACGTTCTTACGCTTTTGAAGTATAAAAAAGTGTTCGCCGTATTTTTTTTTTGTTGATTCGATAGAATTTTTGTTAGCTCTATATTTAGTGCAGAATATGGGTTTCATCGAGTTTTAGTTTTCATAATGATAGCAATAAACATGTGGTCACGAACGTACGTGAACTAGAAGTAAATTTTGACTGAATTTAGTAAGAGGAAAAAATCTGCGAAATTGAACGGCGATCAACTTATTTTTAAAGAGGCTTATTCTAGCTTTCAATCGAGTATTTTACACCACAAAATTATCTATATTGTCTTTTTTTAATTGGCTTAAGTGGCGGTCGCGAACGTACGATTTTTCCATATGTTTTAACCGTTAAATTAATGGTTAGTTGACATTTTTTTTAAATATATTTATACATTTCAGCTTATGCTTTTAAAAATATTAAATATGAATAATAAACCTTTGGAAAAACCAAAGATTTCTAGTTTTTTAATATTAATTAATATTGCAGCAAAAGAAAGAAATATGTCACTTATATGTAAATAGCTGTATATTTTTCATATAAAATAATTAAATATAAAAATATCTTTAAAAGTAGCTTAAAGTGAATAGAATAATTTTTCAGTTTTCAGGCAAAATATGAAATATTAATTTTCTGAATTTCCATATTTTTACAATAATGCGTTTTCCAAAAAGAGGTGTTATTTTGGTATATCCTGTGGAAGAAGTCGCAAGGTGTTATATCACAAGATTCGGTGGCCAATTGTGATCACCTCTTCGAGAGATAACACGGTCCGGAAACTTTTCCCGTAACAGAGCAATGGTTTCGTTGCTTGTGTGGCACGCAGCGCCGTCTTGTTGAAAGTAAACGTTGTCCAGATCAATACCATCCAACTCCGCACGCTGAAAAAAAATCGCTTCTGTAGTATATTGTCCCAAACATATTCGGCTTGAAATAAACATATGTTTAGGGTACACTCCAAATATATAATATTTTACACACACAAATATGATATGTTTGTGAGGATATTGTTCTAAACAAAAATATGCTCCCATTCAAATATTTTTTATTTGGAACTAGTATTTCCGAAACAAGGATTCATTTGTAATTATTTATTTTGGTAGTGTATGAAATGCCTTAACTTAAAGACAAGTTTTCTGTTTATCAGATTTTCAAAGAGCAATTTTTTTATAAATTTTATATGTTTGTAAAATTTAATCAAAACTTAAATCGAACAATCTTTCGTAAATATAAACGACATTGATGGATTTTTAAATAAAACATATTTGGAAATCTTCTTAAACAATAACTTTGTTTGTGTGTAAACACATATTTTATTTGTGAAATTCAGTTTGCAAATAAATTATGTTCTAATATATTAATATGTATATGCGTTCCAAACAAAATTTCCTGATTTTCAAATAAAATTTATTTGTTAACAAATATATAATATTTAAAAAAATCGTTTCCAAGTATATTTTCTTTCATTTCAAACATATCAAAAATGACGATTTTCCTCCGTGCGACCATAAAAAATCATTAATCATCTCTCGATAGCGCAACCCATTCACCGTATCTGTTGATCCAACCTCATTTTCGAAAAAGTAAGGTCCAATGACCCCGCCGCACCGTAAACCGCACCAAACAGTCACACGTTGAGGATGGAGAGGCTTCTCAACAATTGATGTAGCCACCGAGGTGGAAATGGGCCCATCAGTCAATATGATTTTTCGATGATTTTAGATTTTTCGAATTTTAATAATTTCAATGCGTTGTTGAATCGTGTATCATTCCATTTTTAATAATGGCGTAGTTTCTACTTGTCAAATGTCAAAGAATAAAAGCTTCAAAAGTGACAGCTACCGAAATACCTGGTGATTCAAAATAACACCTCTTGTTGGAATACCCTTAGACATTATTTTTATTTTTATCCATAGACTTTTTGCAAATAGGCTTTATTCGTTAGTTTGCTAGCTTTCTATAAATGGAACAAACAAATTTTTGCTATTTTTCATGGCATCAAAAAACGTTTTTTTTTTTAAAAAAAACAAATTTTTTGCTATAAGTTTTAATGACAGTTACTAAACTTCTGTTTCCACGTGGAAGAGCTATCATTAAAATGTTAAGGAATTGTAATTCTTATTTTTTTCTAAATTTGTTGCAGCAACATCGGACTTTTTGTTCTGGAGTTATGTCAAACCAAAGTCCCCCAAAGGTGACAAATTCCCCTTATATGATACTTACTAACTTCATTTCGATATATCTTGATTCCTAGACGTGACCCAGCGAAACGCCGGGACACGCATAACATTTTTTGACATTTCCGGTAGTCAGAACTCCCGCCGACCACTGACCCCTATCATTTGTGGCACTACCACTGACCTAAGAGAGAAAACGCGCAAAGTCCACTTTTTGCCTAAATGTATTTTTTGAAGCGAAAGGCAATATGAGTTGAATATAAAGGACGGGCCATTTAAAATTTTTAATTTTAACTGCCGATTACTTTGACTAGTGATTTGGGCCCTTTGGATTATTTTCTCTGGGGAGCCATTCAGGATAAATGTTATTCAAAGCATACAGAGACAATTGAAGTGTTGAAACATGAAATCGAAAATGCCATTGAAGATATTCGACCCGAAACAATCGAAAATGTACTGAAAAATTGGGTTGATCGGATGAGGTACTGCTGAGTCAGTCGTGGCAGTCTTATGACTGATATTGTATTCCATTATTAAACGATAAAGTTCAACCTTTCCAATAAAACCAGAAATTTGAAAAAATGTCAGTGCTTTTTTATAGCCGTTTCAAATTTAAATTATTATACCCGCACTTTAGTGATACGAGGGTATATATCATTTGCTACGGGCCAAAAGTGTAACACATCGAAGGAGTGATCTAACACCCTAAGTATGTTCAGCGGATATTCGTTTTGGGTCATTTTAAGTCAAATGAGGAATGTCCGTTCGTCTGTCTGTCTGCTGGCTGGTGTGCACGATATCTCTCGAAAGGAGTAACCGATTGACTTCAAATTTGGTATACGGTAATATTTTTTTCTATCTCTGGCTAAGTTCGAAGATGGGCCATATTGGTCCACTCCTTCTGGTAGCTCCGACACAAATAGTTAATATTTAGTGAAATATTGGTTCTTTAATAACATATATACTACTTATTATAATCTTCTGAAATTCCACATATTGTATTATTTTCTTAGTCGCTATTACCTCGAGAAAAATGGGCGAAGTTGCCACAACCCTTTTGGTACCTCCCACACAAATGTACCATTTTGCATCAAAATTGAACTGCTTATAACTTTAATATAAGTGCATAAAAATACTTGCAATTGTGTACAATATAATGTTTTTATAGCGTCTATAGTACGGTAAGAAATGGGCATTATTATACAGCCCCTTTTCGAACCTCCCACACAAACGGGCCGTTTTATACCAAAAGTTAACGGCTTAAACCGTCTGAAACTATCTTATTTATTTTAACATCGATTTGGAAACAAAAAGTCAAAAAAATCATGTCAATTTGAATAGCCATATACCAGTTGTAAAAACATAAATATATACAGTAAGTATTTTGCCTCTCCTGTAAAATTATTAATACTGCACTTAACGTCTTTACTCTCTTAGACCGCGATACTGATGGGATAAAATTGTCGTTTGGCCGAATTGTATAAATTCAACCCCCTCCATCTCGGACAGTTCGATGGGACCGATCTGGTTGAAATTTTGTGTCATAACTACTATCCAATAGGACTAAACTTGGGTCAAGTTTCATCCGGATCAGAAGACATCGGTTTTAAAAATTCACTCACTTGACATGAAATCCCCAAATATACATAAATATGTAGAGAATAAAATATGAATTTGTAAATAAAATCGACAATAAATCTCCACAAATTTCATTTAACAAGAAATCATGTATTTGTACATACAAACAAGCAAATATGCATGAAATATTCTTGAATGTTTGAATTTTTTATACAAAAACTTGGGCGCACAAACATTTCATACAACTGCAGTGGGTTACGGTGAAAATGTACTCCTGTATGGATTTATTTTTATCAGATAACAACTAAAACTCAAATAAGTTTATTTGTCATTCTTGCAGAAAATTTTCGTGAGAGAGATAAAAAAAATGTTAGTCCTAACAATGAGCAATATTTTTTTATTGCCAAAATTTTCCTTCCCTTTATAGTTGCACTTTTGTAAATTTTAAATCGAAATAAGAAACAAATAATTAATAAGAGTTAGAGTGTATGCTAAGAATTGGGTAGTTTCTCAGGAATTCCTTTATAATGTAAATCGAATGACCTGCACTTATCATGACCACTTTTTTTCATTAATAGAAATATTAATATTAAAATAATTCTTTCAGTGCACTTTAATAAAATTCAAAATAGGTATGTATTTTTTATTAAATGTATACATTTTCACTGTGACCTACAGTACAATACATACATACATATGTACAATTCTCTAAATGGAGTAATAACTAAACTCAATTGATGACGATAATCAAATGCAGAGCAGCAGCAGTTATTCACAAAAACAACAACAAGAAAAGCCACAACTATTGTAAAATAAAATTAGAGCAAATGTATGAATAAAAAAGAGGTTAGAGAAGAGGTGTTCAGAGCAATTCACATGTCAAAGCCAGACAAACAAACGTACATAAATTTAGGCACACATCAATACACGTAGCTACATACCTATGTACGTCGACAGCTGGGTGTAGAAATGTAAAACTGCACTTGTAAAAACACTTGTTGTATCGTTTAAAATAAAATAACAGCATCAAAACAATTTCTACTGTTGGCGGCGGCAACGGCCGCCCCAAACAATGACGACACACAATCCCAAATCAAACAGAGAGCAATGATAACTACAAGAGTGTTGTACAATCAACATACAAATATGCTCTCACTCACCCAACCGCCTTCGCCCCTCAATCAAACGACCAACCATTCACAGATGCAGAAAGACGTCACCCACCCATTGCCAACCCCACTCAGTTGCTCACGTGCTGCTGCTGTTGCACAGAACCCAAAGCAACGCAGTCAAAACAGCAGCAGACAAACAGACAGACAGCCGTTACGATTAGAAATTGTTTGTATGGATGTTTGTAGTATTTTTGTGTGGGTGTATTGTGGTGTACTACTGATGTATAGATGCGTGTGCATAACTCGGGGAGAATTATGTTATGTTGTTGTTGCTGACTGGCGCTTGCCTGCCTCTTCTTACTTCCTCTTTTAATGCTACTCTACTGATGACTACTGTTGCTTTCATTGATGATGCGAGTGGGGGTGGTGTGTGTTGAGTATCTAAGCCGTCATCGGTGTGGTGATGTTTATTTGCAGCGTAGCGTGGTGTGTTGCCGGCATTTCTTGCTGTTGTTTGTTTCTGTTGGTGGTCGTTGTGGTGGGTGGGGGTTTACTTTAACGTTTGTTTTTGGACAATGAACTTGACACTTTTATTTTTTTCACGCTTTTTTTTAGCTATACAAATGCATACATAGCTATTTATATATAGGTAGTTATGTACTCGTATATAGTAATACGTACATACATATGTACATATGTTCTGACAATAATACACTTGACTGAATTCACGTTTTTCTTTAAAGTGAGCTGCTGGTTACCGATTGGTGGGTGGGGAAAACTGTTAACTATATTGAATCTCCGATGTGGTATTCGAAACCTCATACCACAATCCAAAATGGCGAAAAAAAACCTATTTAGTACGATTTTTCTAAAAAAAATTTCGTAAAATGCTATTAAATTATGACACGATCACAGGTTGATTTTTTAAACGTTTGGTTTTTGAAAATTTATGAAGACGCAGAAAATTTGCAAACGTGAATGAAAAATCGGGTTTTCCGTTAAGGACATAACATTAACTTTGCCCAGTGATGCCAACTTTTTCCGAAGCAAAAGCGTAATGAAAAATGTAAAAAGCGTACAAAGGCGTAAATTCTACATAAAAAAAAGTGTAGAGAAGCACTAAACAACATAATTGCTTTATTCGGGATGACAACGTTATATCCGCCCCCATCAGAGCAGAATAAAACGATATATGTTCTGTCAAATTTTATCAAAGTTGTTTTCTTAATGGGAATAATATGTCCAAAAATGTTTATTTTATGGCGCTTAGATTCAAAATCAGGATATAAAACATAAACGGGACATACCTAAATCTGAACATAATTACGTCAAATTTTTCAACGTTCGTTTTTATTTCATGAAACTGTTATCTGTTAAAAATTATAAAGATTTGTTGAGAAATGTGGATTTTAAAGCGTCTAATCTGCAACAATTTTCTTTAAATTTGAAATTGTCCATTTCTGGTTGAAGGAACCGTCATATAGTAAATTGAATGTAGATCTGATGATGAGAAACGGGTATTCTACGGCGCTTAGACCAAAAATTGGTATATCAGTTTTTATGACGGATATATCTAAACCTGCAAAAAATTTCATAAAATTTGCCAGAGTTTATTATTGACTCCAATAACTTTTCTATGCCAAATTTCGTAAAGATTTGATGCAAATAAGATGCCAAATCTTGATGTACATACATATGGTGTAGCAAATTAGTCCAATTTCTTTATGTTAGATTTGTTCTGACAATTGTACGAAAAGCGTCAAAAGCACTAACGAAAAATGTGAAAAAAGCGTACAGTTAGTGCTTTTTTTCATTTGGCACTAGCTGAACACTTTTCGCGTATTGAGTGGTCTAAAAGGCACTAAATCTAGTGCTAAAAGCACAAAGTTGGCATCCCTGACTTTGCCAGAGCCCAATCGGAGAAGTTTCGGCGTTTAAAATGATCAAGTGGCTTTAGTTCTTGAGTTGATTTTATAAGGATGAAGGCCAAGATCTTTTCGCAAAATACGCCACAGTGTGGTTTGAGAGATGCCCAATTCCTGAGAACGACTTGGCATCGACTGATTTAAGTATTTTTTTAAATTTCACAACAAAAATGTCCTCCGACAAAAAAACTCCGACGAAATATGATTTTATTGAAAATGTCATAGAAATTGCAATCCCATTGATAATTTTATAGAAAAATGCATTCAATAGCAATTTTTATACCCTCACTTTAGTGATACGAGGGTATATATCATTTGCTACGGCCAAAAGTGTAACACGTCGAAGCGGATATTCGTTTTGGGTCATTTTAAGTCGAATGAGAAATGTCCGTCCGTCCGTCTATCTGTCTGCTGGCTGGTGCGCACGATAACTCTCGAAAGGAGTAACCGATTGACTTAAAATTTGGTATGTGGTAATATTTTTTCTTTTTCTTGGTCTACTCCTTCTTGTACCTCCTCCACAAAGGGTTAAAATGTTGTGAAATATTCATTCTTTAATAACTGCTATACTATTTATTCGAATCTTCTGAAATTCCACATATAGTATTAGTTTATTAGTCGCTATCAACTCGAGAAAAATGGGCGAAGTTGACGCACGCCTTTTGGTACCACCCACACAAATGCACCATTTTGCACCAAAAGTTAACATCCTATAACATTAATACCAGTGTATAAAAATACTTAAAATTTTGTACAGTTTAATGCTTTATACAGCCTACAATCCAGTGAAAAATGAGCGATATTGCCACGTCCCTTTTGGTACCTCTCACACAAAGGTACCATTGTGCACCAAAACTTAACATTTTAAAACATTAATAGCAGTGTATAGAAATACTTAAAATTTTGTACAATGTAATGCTTTTATAGTGCCTATAGCCCTGTGAAAAATGGGCGTTATCACCACGCCCCTTTTTGTACTTCCCACACAAAATGGCCAAATAATACCACATAATTAATATCTCATAGCGCTAATATACCAGTGCATATAAACGCATATAACTCGGCACAATGCAACGTATTTCAAGTATCTACTGTTCAGCGAAAAATAGGTGTATTTGTTAAACCCGTTCTGGTACCTCCCATACAAATTGACGGAATAATTCGTGGAAAATTCAATATTACATTACTCACAAAGTGGGGGTATACCTTAGTCGGTTTACCCGACTGAAATTTTCTTACTTGTACAATTATGTCCTTCAAATTCACGAAAATATATTTTTCGCGAAAATCTTCCCCAAATTAAAAATCCTCTTCCAAATTTTATCAAAATTGCATAATTATTGCAAATTTAGTGGAAGTTAAATTTTTATAGCAAAATTTAGCAATAGAAATCCAATATTTATAAAACTTTTTCAAATTTGGTATTTATAAACATATCAAACATTTCATTTTTATAAAAAAAATTCCTTGATAATTGCATTTTTCAAAAAAATTGTCTTCATTGGTAGGAGTCATCGTCCTTTAAAAGGTTCATCGATTTTCAATCCGAAAAAATTTAATTTCAACAAATCTTTTAAAGCAATGCAATTTTAACAAATTTTTTTAGAAAAATTTAAAGATTTTTCTAGAAATGCAATTTTGGCGAAATTTTCCAAAAATGTAAATTTTTCTTTTTTTTTGGAAAGGGGCAATGAAGATTTTTAAATGGTTGTGGGGATCCGTATGTTTGGAAGGGTTGTATCAATATTTGGGTGTATCAAATATTATATATTTGGAGTGTATGTATTTTTCAGGCAGAATATATTTGGGACAGTATACTACTATTAACTAGTAAGGAAAGGGTTAACCTGTATATGTGGGCTATAACTAAACTTGAACTGATTTTTCCTAAATTTGGCAATGTTCTTTCGTGAAAGAAGACACCTCTTTCTCTTTCGATAGAACGGTCTATATAATTAAATGTTTAAAGATGATTTCATGTAAAAGTTGATTGCGGCTGCGCCTCTCTCCAACATATCGGCCGGTATCTCACGAATAAATTCTTAAATATGGCTTCCAGTGCGTCAAACGTTGCGGGCTTGTGTCAAAACAACCAATTTTTTAAAACAGTTGGTTGTGGCAACAAACAGCAGATAATTTTAGCCACCATTTTCGTAGTTGACACAACCAAATATGATTGTTGTCAACATGGAAGCAGGAGTATACCACAACCAAAATGTTGGTTGTCCTGATGGAATCGCATGACAGTAGACAGAACTACCAACATTCGGAGTGGCCTTCTGTAGCTTAGTGGTTAGTACGTTAGACTTGGATCCCGAAAGTTCTGGGTTCAACTCCCAGCCATGGCACCGGACAAATTTAACATCAATATTTCATGTTTTCATCATAATTCGAAAACAACATAAGGTTCCCGTGATAATCGGATTTATGCCGGAACGAAGTCTGTAATAGAAATAGACTTAAGGATTATCAACTCAGCGTCTCCAAGCTGCTACAACAACAACAACAAAAACCAAAATTCGGTTGGCAAATAATTCGGTTGAGGCAACAAAACTGTGTTCTGTGTGCACCAAAAATTTCTCGGCAGTTGCTCATCTGATCAACCAAATTTTTCAGTACATTTTCGGGTCGAATCACTTCAATTGCAACTCCGACTTCCTTTGGCTCCCCAAAGAAAATAATCCAAAAGGGCCCAAATCACCAGTCAAAGTAATCGGTAGTTCAAATTTTAAATGGCCCACCCCTTTACTTTGAACACAAGAATACATAGACGGACAGACGGATGGATAGAGCGACAGACAGACATGCATGGCTAAATCGGCTCAATAAGTGAATCTATGTCGATTAGTATAATAAACTATGAGTCTATCTCTTCTCATTTTGGGTGTTACAAACAAATGCAGAAAGCCATAATATCCTGTACCACAGTGTGGTGTATGGTATAAAAGGTAAAGGAACAAATCTATCAATTGTTTTGTCAACATCAAAGATTTTTTTCATTATACGACTAAATTTTAATGTTTCGTCAATACAAAAATATGTTTAAGTTTTCCGCTCATTATAAACAGACAAATTATATACCTCTTTCTTATAAATTCATTGTGTGGGTTTTTTCTAAATTTACAAAATTTTAATCCCACTGTGCATTTTGCTTAATTCACACAATTCCAGGAAAAGTCAAATAATTGCAATGCTTTATTTAGAAAACAAAAAAGGGAGTGCAAGTGCTGGCAAAACAAGAAACACTTGTTAATAACAATTAAAACAAACATTTTAATTCTTTCGACAAATTATGGACCAGCCGCGACACTCCAGGAAGTTGTAAAATAAAAATTGTCAATTTAAAGCGTTTTTTGTGGACTCTCAAAAAATTTATGAAAAAAAATTGCTCACCTGTTTTGTGGTTAAAAGTTGTTGTTGTTTTTGTTCTTGATGCTGTTGCAATTGTTGGCTTTTGTTCTTTCAATGATGACGAAGACGACAGCGATATTTGTATTGTTAATAACAATTGATGTGATAAATTCAATTAAAATATTTTTTGTATGTGTTTCAAACCCCGATCTGAATGAAATTCTCAAGCCAAAAACGGAAAACACAACACAGCACAGCTGTTTGTGACACTGTCACTTAACGGTGAGAGTGATAGGAGAATGGTTAGGTGTGGGGGGGGGGGCAGATACACTCACACTTAATTGTTTGGTTGGTGACACCTTAAGTCGACTCTTCAAAACACTGGCGCGCGTTATAAACAGCAACAACAATAAACAAATTTATAATGAAAACATAAAAGAACAACGACGATAATGATTTCGGAATCCCAAAACTCACACACAACACAGCCGACCGTCAAAATAAAGTTAAAACGCCTTTTCAGGTTTTATTTCAGTGTACTTTTTTTTCTGTTTTTTAATTATAATTCTTAAAATATTGCGAGTATTTAATAATTATTGCATACAAATTCGGATATGATTAAATTTGGTTTTGTGTTGGTTTCAATTATTTTAAACGTTATTATACACTCCTTCTCGCCCGCTCTGGCTCTCTCTCTCCACCCCTCTGCAACCGTGGTAACGGTGAGTGTTGTCAAGCTGACTTAATTTACCGTCGTCCAGAGGCGCTGCACTTATAGCAACGGCTGCGGCGTCCACAACAACAAATGAAACGCAAAAATTCAATTCATTGATGCAGAATGTCATTAAACCCGGAAATGGTTTTAAACAAAAAATTCACCGCACTCTCTTGCCTCACTCGCGGATATTTTTTATTTAAACAATCTCGTTGTTGTTACTGTTGTTTTTTATTATTAAAATAATTTCATATTTCAATTTTATGACACTCTTTTTTGTGCAAACCAAAAACCCTCAAACCAACGAAATATTTTTAGCAATTTCAGTCATTTTTTATGCACTGTCACTGTTGTTTATTTTTTTGTTTTGTTTTTTTTGTCGTAATTTATTATCGTTTTTTCCCCCGTTAATACTACACTTCCTCTTTAAGGTCTGTTTTTTTCTGAGCGCACAACACTTTTCTCTGCGAAGCTTTCCAGCTTACACAGCGGTAAATTTGACGTTACGTTTTCGTTTAGTTGCTGTATTAGTTGTTGTTGTCACTTATAAAAATTTCTTATTGGTTTTTTATTCTAATATGTTTTTTCTTCTTTGGTTTTTATTTCCGTTTTAATTTCAGTTGTGGCTAAAAAAACACGGTTTTTTTCTTTCTCACTTTTTTCACATACATCAACTTTGTGCGGGTTTTTTGAGTTCTCGTTCGTTCGTAACAAGTGTTTTTTGTTTATATTTACTTTTTTTGTACGACGGCGTGCAAATGCTGTTTTTTCATTTCCGTAAGTTTCCGTTTACATCGAGGTTCACGGATTCACGACCACCGTTACAAACAAATCACAATCAACTGATTTTTAAATCCAAATCGAGTTAAGAATATTTTTCCATTTGACTTCTCTTTGCACATGCTATTGCGCGCTCTCTCTTTTTCTATGCCATCTGTTTTTTTTTTGTAAACAAAAACAGCTGATTTGAATTAGGGCTGCCACATCGTGTTCGCTGGATCAAATTACTAAAGGCTGCGTTAGGCAAACGTAACCGTAACGCCCGTAACGAATCAGCTGATTCAATATGACATATCGTCATCAGAAACGTAAAAGGGCGTAACAACAAGAAAAATGGATACTCAGTTTTTGATGGATTTCGGTACCCTGTATCAAATTTTTAGTGGCTTAATATAAAAAATGGTGAATTTATTAACGAAATTCAAAAGGGCCTAACAACAAATTATATCTTTTTTCATAGTTAAAAAATCCTATTTCACGCAATTTTCACAAGAAAGTTATAAATCATGTTAGTGTGATTTTATATATGCATCATTATGTTTAGATATTATCCTGAAAACCACGTTTTTCTCACGGCAACACTTTTCATTTTGTTTAGTTTTTTGCATCTCCTGTAAAATTTTCAAACATGATGATAGGTCCTTTTTCGTTTCTGATGACGATATGTAAACGATTAACCAACGAAAACGAATCCTAAACGGATGGCTGAATCTGCATGGACAGCATTTGCAAACAAAATCAGTAAAACAAGGATGAAAGAAGACATTCATGCGAAACTTTTAAAATAGAATGATAAATAAATAATAAAATGTTAAAATAAGAGCAGAAAAATATGAAGTAAAATAGAGATCTTGTTTTTAGTTTTATTCGATCTGCTTTCATAGTACATATTTTGTTTTTGCTCAAGATCAAGATCAGTATATGAAAACAACTTTTTTTAAAAATTAAAGAAAAATTATATAGACGTGTATTGGGGGTGGTTGTACTGGTTGAATAGACAAATCTGTTTCGGGAGCTACCAAACTCCCATTGTCAATATTCTTATTACAATGATTACTTCAATCGATCATTAAAATATATACACAGCTCAAGTAACATTGAACGAGAAATGCTTGTTAAAAGGCGAATATCCTCAAAAAAATACAGTCAGTAAACATCATTATCATACATGCAACAACTTCCACTCTCGTGAGTCTACGATGTAAAGAATATACCCGTATGTTTTCCAGTAGTTGCATATGCAACAACAACGTATTTGGTCGTACCCTACCATTCCTTCTTGTTTTTATACCCTACACCACACTGTGGTACAGGGTATTATGACTTTGTGCATTTGTTTGTAACACCTAAAAGGAGAAGAGATAGACCCATTGTTTATTATACCGATCGACTCAGAATCACTTTCTGAGTCGATTTAGCCATGTCCGTCTGTCTGTCTGTCCGTCTGTCCGTCTGTCTGTCCGTCTGTCCATGTATTCTTGTAATCAAAGTGCAGGTCGTATTTATGGTCCGATTGTGATGAAATGTAGCATAGTTCTCTTTTTTGGCCCAAGGACGATCCCTATTGAAATTGGTTAAAATCGGTTCAGATTTGGATATAGTCCCCATATATATGTTTCACCCGATTTGACATGCAAGCGCCGTAGAAACCACATTTTACATCCGATCTTTATGAAATTCGGCAGAGAGAGTTTTATTATTACGTGAATGAACACTACCAAATTCGGAGAAAATCCGATCAGATTTAGATATAGCCCCCATATATATGTTTCACCCGATTTGGCATGTAAGCGCTGTAGGAACTGTATTTTAAATCAGATCAGTACGAAATTTGGCAGAGAGAGTTATCTTATTACATGAATAAACACTGCCAAATTCGGGGAAAATCGGTTCAGATTTAGATATAGCCACCATATATATGTTTCACCCGATTTAACATTTAAGCGCTGTAGAAATCGTGTTTTATATCCGATCAGTACGAAATTTAACAGAGAGAGTTATCTTATTACATGAATAAACACTGCCAAATTCGGGGAAAATCGGTTCAGATTTAGATATAGCCCCCATATATATGTTTCACCCGATTTAACATTTAAGCGCTGTTGAAATCGTGTTTTATATCCGATCCGTACGAAATTTAACAAAGAGAGTATTCTTATTACATGTATGAACACTGCCAAATTCGGGGAAAATCGGTTCAGATTTAGATATAGTTCCCATATATATGTTTCACCCGATTTAACATATAAGCGCTGTAGAAATCATGTTTCATATCCGATCAGTACGAAATTTCACAGAGAGAGTTTGCTTATTACATGTATGAACACTGCCAAATTCGGGAAAAATCGGTTCAGATTTTAACATAGTCCCAATATATACGTTACACCCGATTTGACATGTAAGCGCTGTAGAAACCGTGTTTTATATCCGATCAGTACGAAAATCGGCAGAGAGAGTTTGCTTATTACATGTATGAACACTGCCAAATTCTTATCGCAATGCCCATTTTCGCATTGGTAGGTAGGTGTAGGGTATTATATAGTCGGCCCCGCCCGACTTTCTGTCTTTCCTTACTGGTTTTGTTTTTGAGATGTTAAAATTTTTGTTGTGAATTTCTGCGTCTTAATGGCACTTTTTCAAGTTTTGCGTAATTTCTCCAACGGGCAACGTTACGGCTGCGCTAAAATTATGTTAAGGTTTCGTTTGCCTAACACTGCCTTAAAGGTGGGATTAGTCGGCCCATGCTACAATAACGTTACGGTTTATGACCAACGAAACGATGTGCTTCCCAACAATAGCCGATTCAAGGGCTACAACAATCCAATGGGATCCGTGAGTATATACATTTAATAAATTCATATGTATACCACTAATATACAGGGTGGAGCGCGGTAATTTGCTTATTTGGGAATGAAATAAAAAAGTTATGAATCTTAGCCTTATTGGCTTCATATTACTGTAATGGATTTAATAAATAAATAATTATATATATTGAACAGTAAGGGAATTTTTAAATTACATGGTTTTAAATAGTGTAACTGAAAAATGTCGACCTTAGCTATCCACACACTGCGGCATACGTTTTCTGAAGTTTTCATGAACTCTAACAAGCATGTCGACTGGCACCTTCGACTACATATACTGTATATCAACCGTCCCAACACCTTGGAAGACCTAATTAACAATATTAACGTATGCAGCAGTGTGTGCATAGCGAAGGTCTACATTTGCCAGATACACTATTTAAAACCATGTAATTTACAAATTCCCTTACTGTTCAATATATATAATTATTTATTTATTAAATCCATGTACACAAAATTACAGCACTCTCGCTAACAAATTGTTCAAGATACGATATCAATATCAGGACATATGGTCAGGGCCACGATCATTTTTAGACCAGCCACGTAGACTGTTCAAGATATCTCAATAACAAAACTTCCCATTATGGGCGGGTCCACGCCCACTTTATATACTCAAAATTCAAGTACCCTATTTTCACCATTTTTATGAAAATTGCAAATTTATAGAAAATTTCGTTACAATATAACTTTTCTAGGAAATTTCGTTGAAACTGAATTTTTATAACATATTTCGTTAAAAAACAATTTTTCGGAAAAAATTCGTTTACATTGAATTTTTCTAGAAAAAGTCATTGGCATTGCATTTTTCTAGAAAATTTCGTTAAAATTTCACAAAATTTCGATGAAAATTCATAAAAACAGCATTTTCTAGAAAACTGTTTTAAAATTGCCTTTTCTACAAAATTTCGTTGAAATTATAATTTTCTAGAACATTTTATACAAATGTTTCTTATTTTTTTTGGTGATATTGTACTTTCTTGAATTTTTTTTCGAAATTGATGTTTTCTAGTTAAAATTGAATTTTCTACAAAATTTCGCGATAATTGACTTTTTTTTTTACAAAATTTTGCTTATTCTAGAAGGTTTCAATTTTTAGAAAACTCCGCCAAAAATTATCTTTTCTTGAATATTTTGACAAATTTGCATATTTCGTTGAAATTACATTTTTCTAGAAAATTTAGTTGAAATTAAATTTTTTACAAAATTTCGCTGACATAAAATGTTTCTAGAAAAAGTCTCCAAAATAAATGTTTCTTAAATATTCAGGCATGACACAGGTTTTGTACGTTTTTCGTTTGAAATCGTTTCGTTTTACCTTCATCAGCTCTTGTACGTTTTCGTGAAATCAAAAGAAAATGGAAACCGAAAAACTTATCAAAAATATGGTATGAGAAACAAATTTTTCAGCTACCGCCATAGACAATATCAATTCGATTTGATGATATGGAATAAGATTCATCAAAAATTTTACTTTTTTAGGTATGCTAATTTGTTGCCGACGCTTAGACGCCATAATGCCAGGACGTCAGTGATAAAATTTGAACTTAACTAATGTTTTTGGGTTTGCCCCTTTAAGTATATTAACTAGGGTAATCAAAAACTGCACCGGTTAATCGGTTTCTCTTTAAAAACCGCCTATCGGTTTCCGGTTTTTCTGCTTTTTCGAATAACTCGAACCGTCGGTTTTTTCAACTCGGTTTATTCGACTTTTCGGTTATTTGAAACTATTATCAAATGATAAAGACATCATTTGTGCATATCCATCGATTTCAAAATGCAGTTTTATATGTATTTATACTGTTTACATTGCTAACTTCTCTATTGACTTCTTCTGCATATTTTATCAAGGGTCTTATTGCGGTATAGAAATTAATTAACAATCCTTTCTAATTGAAATGTAGGTATAAATAAAAATACATATGTTCAGTTTCACATTTCGACAAGTTTTCATCTCTATAGTATGCTCAAGGCAGAATCCGCTACTTCTGATAATATATGTATATAATTGGTTTGCCATTTATATGATGCTAAAAGCTAATGGTGAATTCTATTCTGAAAAAAATGTTGCCCCGTCGACTCGATATTCTGAAAAATATTTGACCTTTTTGGGTGGAACATATGCAGTCCCTCGAAATTAACTTACCTCATATTTCAAAATTCCAAAATATGGTATAAAACTCCAGATTTCGGGAAAAGGGCAACGGAAATGTTGCACTTTTTTGCAGAAAAGAAATCGCCATTAGATTTTGCCGATCTTCACTATTAGTCAAGTTTTATAAAAATCATAATCAATTTTTTTGAAAGAAATCTCTTTAAAAATTGAACATAAATATTACAAATATTGCAGAGATTATAATATTATATCATAAATGAAATTGGAACAATTACCTATTATAAATAAAAATATGAAGTGTTTAAAATAAAATTTTCAAATAAATCTTAATTTAATATGGAATATTGAATTTGCACTACGCTTATTTTACGTCATCTAACAAAATGTTGAGCATTATTTATGCATTTTTATTAAAAAAGAAAAACCGAAAACAACCGGTTCACCGGTTTTTTATTTTCGGTTAAACCGAAAACCGGTTTTAGAGTTAACTTAATTTTCGAAGAAACCAAAAACCGTATTTTCAAAATAACCGGTTTTTTGATCACCCTAATATTAACATTATTATTACTAAATTAAAGATTACAACAAAAACTTCTTTGTTTGAATCTTATTTTTATTTTTTTGGTTTTATATGTAGTTGTATCGTTCGTTTTCATTATTTTGTGGTTACCTCGTATGCCGTTACTCCGATTTTGACAAATGTTTTATACGATTTATAAAAATATTTAAAATTGCATACGAATAGAATTTTTTAAGTGAAATTAATAACACGATATTCATTCTTAATTTTGAGTAGATTCTTCGACTTTTCTGGAGTTTAAATTACTTAAAACATAAATTTCACTTCAGTTTTTTTTAAACGTAAATTTTTTTAAGTTTTTGCACTCTGTGACATGCCTTATTAAATTTTATTGAAAATTCGGTTAAAATTGAATTTTCTACAAAATATTGTTGAAATTATTTTTTTCTAGAAAAGTCGTTGAAGTTACAGTCTTCCGAAAGTTTCGTTGAAATTAAATTGTTTTTACAAAATTTCGGTGAAATTATTTTTTTTTAGAAAATTCCACTAAATTTTTTTTTTCAATATTTGAAAAAATTGCATTATTCTAGAAAATTTTTTCAAAATTGTATTACTAGATAAAATTTCATCCCGTCAGCGGCCCTTAATTCGTAAAAAGGCCTCTTTTGGAGTGACCTCCATAGGTTGACTATAACAAAATATGAACCGATTCGTACAATATTTGATATGATGAATTATTGTCATAATAGAATAAAAACTGCAAAGTTTCAGCTAAATTGCTTTACAAATGTGGTATCTATGGCTTTAGAAAAATGCAAAAACCATATCTTATAAATTTTTTTTATTTTATATTTTTTAATCAATAATAAACCGAGCCGTAGGCCATATGTGGCTATAAATACTGCAGAAACAAAGAAAAAATAGTACGTATTTATAAACAGTTATAAACTACAAGGACAAATTTAAGTAAACAGGAATGTGAGGCTACTACCTTAACGAAACAAACATTAAACTTATCAACAAAAAAATAAAATAACCGGAAAATCAATAACTAATATTATATGGCATTAATAACACTGGTCGACACGATTTTTGGGTCTGACTTTTAAGAATATTGGTTTCTTTTTTGTTAAAAATAATGGGAAAGATAATTTTTTGTCAAAATTTGTTTTTGTAGAAATTAGAGCAAATTTTCTAATTTCAAGAGAAGTGACTCGATTCCTTGCTACAACTTTTTAAATTATGTATCTATTTTCTTCGGAATGGTCTCATGACCAATCAGACTTTACGATAAAAGCTTAAAAATACAACAATTGTGCATTTAGATTGTTTTTATTGTACATTGTTGTTGTTGTTAGATTGTTTTATGGGGCTTTTATTTGAAATTTATTAAAATTTTCTCAAAAAATAGGATTTTTTCGAATTACTTTGTAAGATATCGTCGAAGCCGCTGAACGGATAAAAAATCTTATTGTAAGGAGTTAAAGTATACTTAATTTTGAATTTTTTTAAACTTTCCTGAACCAATTCGGAGAAATGGTTCTCTAGTTATGCCATAATATGTGGTTCAACATATTTTTTTTTTGTTATCCTAAAAAGTTTTTTCCTTGAATTCTCGCGAAAAACCGTGATATTGAAAAAATGGAGAGGTTGAACCATCTATTTTAGTATAACTCGAGAACCATTTATCCGAATTAGTTCAGGAAAGTTTTAAAGAATTCAAAATTAAGCAGCCTTCTTACAACACAATTTTCCATCCTTTCCGTGGATTCGCCAATATCTTACAAAACATTGCCCAAAAATGATAATCAGGGTTGTTGTAGAATCAGATTGCTGTCGGAATCGGAATTGAAATCGAGAAAAAAACATAATTTTCTGTGACGCCAAATTTATGTTTTCTCTCGTTGTGGTATTCGACTGTTGTCCGAATCGGAATTGAAATCGAAAAAAATAACCTTCTGTGACACCAAAGTTATTTTTCTTCTCGGTTTCAATTCCGATTCCGACAACAATCGGATTCCACAACAACCCTGATTTTTTGAGAAAATTTAAATAATTTTCAAATAAAATCCCAATAAAACATAAAAATGGACAATTAATATATTTTTATGATTTTACCGCAAAGTCTGTTCAGTCGTGAATTAAATGACCTCAATCCGAAGAAAATCGATACATAATTTAAAAAGTTGTAGCTAATTTAGTAAATTTACAAAAACAAACTTTTAAAGATAAGAATGGATATTATGGCGTTTTTTGAATCATCAGAATCTATGCATTAAAACAGAAACCCTAGAAAAAGGTTTGTTTTTGTCGACCGGTGTAATCATTCTGGGATAAAAAAAACCTACCATAAACACTTGTGAATTACTATGTTGAATTGATAAGAATTTACACGATTTAATTACATGAATTTTTGACTACTCTGCTTTGACTATTCCGTTAAAAATTGCACAAAAATTTAAGTAGATTTTCGTAAGACTACGTCATTTTTTATATTTTCAAAAATCAGAATCCCTATAAATATTACCAATTAAAAATTTTTAAATATAACATCCACAAGAAATTAATATATTCATTTAATGTAGTCACGGCTCCCCTGGAATATCGTTACGGTCCTCTGAAGAGCGAAGGTCAGTTTTGACTAATACAGGACTCCCAACTGGGGAGCCGAGGCTATATATTCGATAATGACTTAATTGATTACAAATTAAATATTGTATAAAAAAACATATTTAGCCATACATCATGGCATTGAATCCGCTTTTGATGGCATTAATAATGGTTCTAAAAGGTTTTTGATAGTGTATATTTCAGTTTTGTAGATGAGTATAATAAGTGTTGGTGAGTTTAATAGGACAGGTTTACCCTAGGTCGAACTCGACAGCCCTCGGAGGAAGTAAGGCACTCGTCCTCAAGTCTCAATTGTGAAATAAATTTTTTCCCCCACTAAAAATGTTTGAAGAATCTGACAAAACGTATGTTAATTTTAGGAAAAGGAACTGTCTGAATTTTAAATATTCCTCAAAAAATATTCCGCAGCAGATTTTACTACGGCTAGTTGATGACGAGGTAATAATATGTATATCCAGTTCTTAGAGGAAAATTAACATAGTTTAAATAATGTACATACAAAGCAATAGCTCTTCGTTAAAAAAACAAAATGAAGTGGCTTGATAGCTGAACGATTTATCCTCTAGCGATTTAGGCCAGGCGGATTTGATCATATCAATGTTTGATCGACCACCAAAACATAGATTTTTAATACGGCGTCTTCGACGAACCCTAATTAAACAGATGTTATTAAAATACATACAAAAATATTAAGATCTATCCATACCTTTATATTTCCTAGTCCATTCGGCAGTGACAACACTTTTGAAGAATTTTTTAATAAATAACTTTCTGACTTTTTGGTGATGATTTTGTATAAATAAAATTTTTCTTTTCTTTTTTATTTTGTTATTTGCATTTCGGAAATTTTCTCTTGTATAACTCCTATAATATTAACATTAATGTACTCACTTATCTGAAAATTAAAATGAAAGTCTATTATAACATCATCTTTAAACACAACACCACATTACAACTTCTTACCGTCATTCTCAATTCGTAATTATTCTCGGCGGTGGAAATATTAATTTTCAGCAAATTTGATAAACGTTCAGCGTATTTTTTCAGTTTTTCCAATTCACGTTTTGTATAAGAGAAATAATTGCGATAACCGGCTTTTTTGAAGTCTTCATTTTGTCCAAAGACTATGGCATTTACCAGAAATCCGATACTCTGAATTAGTATATAAACTACGCGTATATTATCTTCTTTTAGTAGTAACTGATCATCCAGCTCATTAAGTATTTTCATGAGTTCACTGAATTCATGAAAACAATACATTTCGATTTTTGTTTCGGTGATATTACAACAAATAGTCCATATGAGGCATATGGCAATGGCTCGCCCGGTTTCGCTATCTGATGAGATCTGATGGCAAATGGTAAGCAAATTGAAAACATAATCGATGGCATCCGTTTTTAGAGCATTCCATAAACGTTTGGTGGCAATGTGAAGCTGTGAAAAAGCGGCAATTTTGTGTAAATGTAAATTTTAAAAAAATACTATTGAAACATAAAATGTTGTATAATCTGAGGAAGAATGAAGATTTCGCCTAATATAATACTTACTGAAGGAAAACTACTGCGCAGTTATTCTTCCTAAAAGATGACCACTAATAAATGCAGTAACATTCCCTTTAATAATGAAGCAACTTACATGCATAGGACTCAATGTATCCACGTATTGAAATGTCTTTTGCAATAACTGTGAACGCCATTCAATATTCTCCGGTGTTACGTCCACAAAGTAGCACATACAAGCGGCGACAAACATAGTAGAGATTTCATCCAGATTTAGCTCTTCTTTACGTAGAAACCAAATGAATTGCTTACATATCTAAAGACATTTGAAAATATAATTACTAAATTAACTGTCACCCGCCATATACCTTAGCCTCGCCTTACTCACCTCCTCTATTTCATTTGTGTTCACAACAAATTGACATTTCTCCGCCAAACATGAAGACCTCATGTATTCCCGTAAAGTTGTTAAGGAATAGCCGGGTTCAATGATCAAGTGCATTCCATCGTCTTTACCCTTGAAATCATCTTCAGTATTCTGAGTAGATATTGGGGCCACTGTGGTGGTGGTCATCGCATCCATAATTATTTTTTGTTACTTTTGGCGTAAAAGAGTTTTATTATTTTCTATATTTTCGCACAACTTTTTGTTTACATTTGTTGGAGGAATGTTGCCACCTAAATTTTAAGCATTGGCGCATTGAATAGATGCATTTAATATATACACTGAACAAAAATGGGAAGAGTATGATATCGGGGGTTCCTCGATCTGATCACATATAAAACACCCCAATATAAGAAGAAACAATAAAGTGCATGTTATCGATATATCGCTTAGTTAGCGAGTTACAAGAAGTTAACGTTTGAAAAAAAAAACAAAAAAAAAATTAAATTTTTAAATGAGGTCAATGATAAACAGGCTGTTCGTGGATATATATATATATATATATATAATATATACATATAACCAACAAATCCAGTTGAAATCTGCATCTGCACGGAATCTGAAAATGGCCCTTTATGTAAACTTAAAAAAAATTAAAAATATCATTCACTAAGTCGTGCTGCACACTCGGCAATTTTTTTTTCAAGCAAGTGTCAAAGTTTGAAGGAGATAGAGGCAGAGAGCTCATTACGCCTGCCTTTCTCCTACAAACGTTGATACTTGCTTGGATAAAATTGCCATCTCACGATTCTGCTATCGATTATGCTGTTGCGATATCATCATTTCATTGACTGAAACACAAATTTAAATTGTCGACAGCAACAAAACAACATAATCAGTACTGGTATGATATCCGAGACCACGATATGACATGTGCATGTTATCAATTACTCGCTTAAGGTGGGTACTATGTTTTTTCACCTTGAAAAAATTCCACAAAATATTATTTCAAGTTGAAAAATGGAACGCTTTTTTACTAAGGTCGCATTGCATTTTTGAAGTGTGTGTGTCGAGATGTCACTTTTATATTTATGTGTCTGTGTATAAGCATGTGCATTTTTTCCTTTTTGCTTTTCTTGAAAACAAACCCGAGTTTAAATTAGAATCACAAAATTGAGAATCAATGATCAATTAAATGGTATAATTCCGACTTAGAAAATAGTTAATTTAAATTGTTATAATTAAATAAATTATTTATTTTGTGTTGATACGATGGCGATGCTTGTGAGGCATCAGTTGCCAGGGTAACACAATGTTACAAATAACAAAATAATTTCCTACTGTTGTACGAATATAAATAAATAAAATGATGTTTTGATGAACCGAAAAATATGTTTTATTATTATTTTTAAGGATTAACATTATATTTGTGGACATATATAAATTATACTTCTATCCATAAACGGATTTTCTTCTTCTTCCAACTCCTATGGCTGGCAAGAA
This sequence comes from Eudasyphora cyanicolor, assembly GCA_963930755.1. Taxonomy (NCBI): domain Eukaryota; kingdom Metazoa; phylum Arthropoda; class Insecta; order Diptera; family Muscidae; genus Eudasyphora; species Eudasyphora cyanicolor. Next base: position 51,049,531 of record OZ005736.1, on the reverse strand, counting down.
CTCACTATGTTCTTTATAACCATTTAAATATGAGATCACAGGCACTGCCCAATTCCATTGTCCTACTGCTTCGGTAGCGTTTGCCGTCCACAAAGTTTTTCCACGCTTTTCGTCACGATTGTTCTAAACATACAAACGTAAATGTACATATGTAATTACAAGACAAATTCCACATTATTACATATAGTTACATGTCCTTCCAGTGTTTTGCACATTTGCTTTGCTATCCAATCGGAATGTCACTCTTCTCGTTTATTCCATGTACATAATTATTTTCCGACCTTTGCATTAGTTTTCTTTATTTCAGATAATTTAATTTAGTATTCTTTATTAGGAAATTTTATTGCTAATATTTACAACAGTTGAATTTCTCGCGGACAAATATGAATGTAAATAAATAGGAGTACAATGCTGGCGGCTTCAATTTGTTGCGGCGTTCAATTAATTTGTATCGGCGCAAAACGTCAATTTCTCACGTTGAAATAAACACAGTACCACAAATGAAAAAATTTCACTCAGTTTTTCACAACTTTGGTTTTTGTATGGGATTTCACCGTGAAACGGGAACATAGTACCGTGCTTTACCTATCGAGTTATCAGACGTTAAAGTTAAAAAAAACAATTTTTTCCGTTCCAATAGGCTCACAATCGAGAAATAAAAGGAAAATCTCGATAACTTTTTAGTTGTCGGACATACCCCGGATAGAGAAAATCTTTAATGTCAGTCGGATTGACACAGTAATTTTGTCAGTGTCGCCGGCAGTTCGATAACTCGGAAGTTATCGAAAAATATGTTCACAATAATAAAAAGTAAAAACAAAATTTTTATTTTTTTCGACAACCAAAAAAAAAATTAACATATATATTGAAAATTTTATTTTATATTTCTCATTTTAATTTTACGTTTTAATTTTAACGTCTGATGCACATTCTAAGGTTGCACATTGTAAGGATTTCTTGCAATCGTCTGAACGGTCAATTCACCTTTGCCTAACAATATGTCATTGTCCGTACATTGGTCCTGTCAAAGTTTGTAAGAGAGAGAGGCTGGCGAAAAGAGCTCTCTGCCTCTCTCTCCTACAAACTATGACATTTGCTTGGAAAAAATTGCCTCGTCTGAATCAGGAATATGCAGCACTTTAACAGGGCTGATAACGGTGTATTCAAATACCTTTGACAGACGGCGGACGAGTTCTCTGGTATTTAAGAGATACCCTTACAATCATTGTAACATGAATCAAAATGTACTCAAAATAAAAACAAATCGTAAACAGCTGATCGATTGACACTACCTTTACTATTATTGAATCATGATTTTTTTTTTATATGTCAAATGAACCGTTAAATCGTGTAAAGTGGCCTTTAAAGCATTGCTTGCGCTATGCCACAATCAAAACAATAAATCTTTGGAAAATCGAAAATCATTCGACATATCAATTACACGCAAAAACATGGACACTCATCCAGTTTGGTGTATCCTGGGCTCGGGAGGACATACAGCTGAAATGTGTACCATCCTCCAAGGAATATTCCAACGTACCAAAGATCTCAGCAAATACAAACCAATGAAGTTTCTTGTTGCAAACACTGATACAACGTCAAAAGATAAAATACAAATGATAATGCAGGAGCTGGAACAACCAGTGGCGGACGATGACTTCATCTATATACCACGAGCACGCGAGGTCGGTCAAAGTTGGTTTACGACTGTTTTTACGTTTCTGTACGCTTTAGTTTGGAGTTTTTGGTTGGTCTTCAAAGAGAAGCCACGTCTAATTGTGTGCAATGGCCCCGGAACTTGTGTGCCCTTCTGTTTTGCCGGTTTTATACAGAATTTAGCCCGTCGTTCCAAAACAAAACTGGTCTATGTTGAGAGTTTTTGTCGGGTCAATGATATCTCAATGTCTGGAAGACTATTATTGCCTTACTTGGACGCAATGATTGTGCAATGGGAACCATTAACAAAAATCGAGTACTTGGGATGTAAGAAAATTAAATATTTTGGCAATATTTTGTAAGCATACGGCGGCGGCATCGTTTTATTGTAATTGTAATTATTAATAAGAAACAAAAACAAACAAAATTAACACAAATGAAATTCCGTTTTAGACACAAAGTAGATTTTAGTTATTGAATAAAAAATAAATATGTAAATGTAATTCTATACAATTCAACAATTAATAGTTTATGACAAGCAGTCATCCAAGTGGTCGTTCATTTCGGTCTCTTCCACCTCCTGGGCACAAACCGGACACTGTCGGGTTGTTTTGTAAACATTACGTAGACGGAAACGTCGTGTGTTTTCATCTTCAGAAGAGCTATTCAAATCTTGCGGCGAGGCTACGGAATTGTTGGTACTGGTGTTATTGTGGCGTTTGGTTCGAATGCCTGATCTTTGAAGGAATTCGTTTTCTTCTTCCTCTTCATCCATACTACTAGCCGAATGGTGGATTTGGGCCAAATCGGCCTCAGAATAACCAGCATTACGCAATATATCTCTGGTGGTGTGTGACGAAGGACGTGGCCTTGCCTTGGGTCTTGCCTCCTTCGAAGTAGCGGCTAGCTTTTTTAGAGCAGTTGGCTTTTTGGGTAGAAGTATTTTTCGCGAAATGCCCGTACAGCCATTGAGATGATCGGCAAAAACGGATCTGGCCATTTTACCCTGACATATGGGACATGTAATGATGTCACTATCGGGATCCAATTGATGCCTTGACGATGAAGGTTGGCAATCATTTTCACGTTTGAACTCCCTTAGCAGTGTATCATCGCCAAAGAATTCATCAATAATACTAGTGTCCGATAATTCCGCTGCAGCCGTAATATTGTCATCGTACTCATCGTCGATTAGTTCTATGTCATCGTCACACAAATCTATGGATTCATCTATGATTTCCTTTTTAATCATTGTCTGCCGCTGATCCATGGTCATGTTTCTCTTAATTTTTGGTTTGTGATCTTCGGCGTCCGAGTCTGTGTCATCATCGGACGAAAGCGTTATAACAGTTTGCGGCTGGTCCTGCATCATGAGATCATCATCAACCACCTCCCAATTGTTTTTCTTTTGGTTGGAGGAATTTTCATCAGCCACATATACAATGTCTGCATTATCCGAAGATGGTCCTTCGTTGGAAATGCGTCGCCGTTTAGCATCTCCTGCAAATGAAGGATGAGAAATAACATATATAATACTTTAGAATGTGGAGTAAAATATTAATTTAGTATGTGTGATGGAGAGTGTGTAAACTGTAACTCATTGTTGCACAATATCTGCCCCTTTTTTGTCGAACTGATGTATTCCCTCATTTTTAAAAACTCCAAAATGTGGTACCAAAGTTAAGTTGTACCGAAAAGGGCAGAAAAGATATCGCCATAAGCATGTTTGTCATTTTAGAACAGTTTACGTCATTTCAGCTACATAAGTCCGTCTTTCAGTCTGACTGGTGCGCATAATAACTCTAAAAGAGGAGAGCTAATGACTTAAACATTTGTATGTGGTAACAACAAACACAGTTTAAGTTCCAAGATGGATCGGGACCCTCCCACACAAAGAGTTAAAATTTAATGAAATAATTACTCTCTTACATCCTCCACACTAATTAACCGCATCACTCACACAAAGGGATCAGGTCGTCCCAAGAATTTAATAGTTCATAATTTGTAAACAAGTGCGCATAAACATTTGAAATTCGCTATAATCTAGAGAATGTGAGGATACTGGTTTACATTATAAAGGATATAGTAAATTTGGCTGAAACAGCCAAATTTTGCTAAACGAATTTGGTCAAATTCCCGTAGAACGCCAAGAAGTCTTATTGGGACGATTTAGTAAAATCGATATATATAAAAGAGAATGTGTGTTTGTTTGTTTGTACCGTATAGACGTCTAAACGGCTGGACTGAACTACTTCAAATGTTCGCAGAATGTACACGTGTAGGACGTGGTGAAAATAGGGTACGTGAATTTTCGATATACCAAAGGGCGGGATCGGACTAATGGGCGTGGCCCCGTTCATATAGGTCAAATTTAGAAAATTAAGATATCTTGCGAGAGTGCTGTAATTTTGTGTTTATGTATCTGGTCGCAGTCTACGTGATTGGTTTAAAAATAGGCGGGAACGGTCCAATGGGCGTGGTCCAGTTTTGAAATTGAAATATCTTGCTCAATTTGTTAGCGAGAGTGCTGTAATGCTGTAATGTTTTGTATATGTATCTGGTGGCTGTCTACGTGATTGAAAAATTGGTGGGATAGGACCAGTGGGCGTGGCCCCGCCCATATAAGCCAGTATTTTAAATTGATATATCTTGCAATAATTGTTTAGCGAGAGTTCTGTAAATGTGTGTATATGTATCTGGTGGCAGGTTACGTGATTGGTCAACAATTTGGAGGGATCCGACCAATAGTAGTGTGTATTACATATACACAAAATTACAGCAATGTGGCAGTCTACGTGATTAGTACAAAAATGACGGGATCGGAAATCTGAAGTCTGGGGCTACGAAGTGGACCGGATCCAGCTATATAAAGTATATTTCATCCCGAATTAAATTGTCATGCCCAACTAAATTTCTTTCCCAAATATCTCAATGACTTCAAATTCGTTAGACCACTTTAGAAATGACTATAGTATGAAGAAACTTTTCCCACACGATCAGGTATTGTCCAGTATAAACTTCGCTGAGGATAAACTTTAGTCGGGTTTCTCGGCTGTAATTTATTTACGCCTTTGAATGAACTACGTGACAGTAATTTTGTCCTAAAGCTGTGACACATTTTCCCTATATATTTTGCATTTCTAAACATGAAAAATAAGATTTTTTATAGAAAAAAAGTTAATCCTAAATTCGAAAATATGTAGAAGAGATATTGGGAAAAAGGTTCAGCCATTTTGAAAACAAATAAATTAAAATGGCTTCATTAGTGGGTTCCTTTTGTTTTCATTTAAAACTCACCTGTGGATTTATCTTTATTGGTCCTTTTATCCCATGAAAATTTGGAACCAGATTCACTATCACCACCACCAAATCGTTTAGCCCACACATCTCTTAAATGCTTGCGATCGACATCACCTTCCGGGCTGGAGGTGGATGTGTTATGTGAGCCATACGAACTGGATGTTAAGGACATACCACGACCCCAATCCCCAGAATTAGAAGCAGTTGTTTTAACACCTGATATGGCACGACCAGAATTACCACCACCACTACCTTCACTATCGCAAGACCCACCTAAACCACCAATATCTTTAAAACCCACGACATTGCGCAAATTTCCCGGGGTAGCTCTAGATGAATTGGCATTTCGAGCTCCGGTCCCCGATCCTGAAGAATTCAAATCAACATTAAATGGATCCGAGGACAAGCCTGGATAAGAGGAGGGTGGGAATGCTTTTGCAATCGAAGACGTGTTTGAGGGAGGTTTATTGGCGATGGTGGTGTTGTTTGTGGTGGTCTTGGTAGATGATTTTGTTTTAGGATTTAATAACATCGTACCCCCACCATTTGTTTTAATGGGTCCTGCAAGTAAAAGTGGAGGAAAGGCGATTATAGGTAAGGAGTAGAACACACTAAAACAAGTCACCCACCTTTGAAGCCATTGTTTAAATTGCCAAAGCCCTTAACATTGGATAAAGCTGTGTTGGAATTGGATGTCTGAGGTGTAAAGAACTTACGCAAATCTGTAGAGGCCGCCGCCGCTCCCGCTGTTGATTTAGGAGCATTTTCTTTTTCTTTGTTGGACTGCTTTCCTTTTTTCTTCTTTTCGGGTTCCTTGATTTTCATAAAGGTACCACCACATGATGAATGATGACTAGCCCACCATTGATCGTTGGGACCGGGAGCTCGATTGGAAGTCCTTTTAACATACCCAAAGAATGGTGATCGGTCCTGGCAGATGCCATTGCAGCGCCACCAATGTTGTTTGTACAGCTCCACCTCATCATGGAATGTGTGGTATACAGTTATGTTAGTTCCAGCCACGGTATTGATTCCACCCATAATTTTCTTGAAATTAGGGCCATGTCCTCCATTGCCCTCACGTATGTTTAGCACAAAACAATAGGCGTGAATCATTTCATGTAACATTGTCTCAACCAAGTCCTTTCGGCTTCTTAATTTCAGCAAAGGTTCACTCAAGCGTATAGTGATGTCCATACCGAAGCGATTACGGCGGGAGTAACAAATACCAGCACAGCTGTACATTCGTTTACTCCACTCCAGGGTAACACACTTAAGACGTCCTTGAAAAAATCTCGTGTCGAATTGCCCGAACAAAGAGGAAATGTCGGGCGTTGGATCCAGCGTTTCCCACTGCGGGTGAACCAAATTCTGGGTACGATTTAGATAGTCCTCATCAAGGTTGGAATGTGGATTGCTACGTTTGATTTGTAATGGCTTTTTGTTGGCGGCATTAAATTTCTTCTTCACAATGGGTTTTTTGAAGTCTACTTCCTCAATATCACTGTCGCCTTCTCCCTCCAACGCATTTAAACGTTTCTGCATTTCCAATGCATACATGTAGTCCGAATCGTGCGACATCTTTGTTGATATTATCCTTCCGTGGCGAAAACGAAATAAATGTCACTACATACACTAGACTTATTTTATGTTACTTCACATTAAATACAAATTTGAGAAATTCTGTTGATAGAAAACAGATAAAAGATGCTAAATTTGTCCAGGATTAATTTGGCGCATTTAACAGCTGTTCGAATACAAGAAATGCAAAAAACTAGTGTTTGTAGCAGCGTTGCCACTGCAAAAAAATTTTTCCGACCAAAATTTCCTCTAAAACCGACCAAAATTCCTTGTAGCCGACCAAATTTATAAAATTAAAGTAGTTGCTATCTTGTAAAGTTTGGTGACATTTTCAGATTAATTGACATAAAAGTATGCTCGTTATAATAGAAAATAAAAAATATGTAAACACAAGATATAAAAATACTGAAAAGTATTTTAAAACAAGTTAAAATGTGGTCCGCCTGAAATGTATATACCCAAGATCATGGATCGCATTCACTGTTATAATAGGAAAAATATCTGGAATTTCTCGTTTAAATGATGGGAATAATTTTAATATATCCTCATTCAGTAAAATCATTGTTTTTGATATTTTTTGTATTAATGATATTAATTGTATTAAGCCTAATTATCATCTTCGCCACACCCCTAAGTTTCAATATATAGTCTTTCTCGTCACCTTTCGTCCCAATGTGGCAAAAATCAATTTATAAATTGGAAAAAAATGTGTATAAATTAAACGGATTTCTGCGCTTAAATTTTCAATCAATTAAAAAAAACGAAATCTCAATTGTGCTTACGCAACATTATTTTGACAACAATAAATGCTCTCAACACCAACACTACAATTATATAAACCCCAAGAACATTGCTCTGATATATCCCACTAATATACGAACATATTCCCGACTTCAGATGGGCCATACTTTACACATCAACACTTGTCAATTGCTTTTGTTCCTTATTAATCTAATATTTACTATAAGCTTACGGCAAATAAATTAAATTCCGCAATTATAGTGAGATTTATCAACCAAAATTTCGGTTTAAATCCGATATGGGAATCCAGAACAGTGAAAGCAACAATTCTTTCCCCAGGGCCGATATTTTAGACAACTTCAAACAACATTTTTCGAACCTGAAATAAATATTTTCAAACTAAGTTTTATTACAATATATTCGTCTACAATTAATTTCAATCGATACTGCTCCCGCGATCAAAAAATTTGGGATTCACAATCGACATTTGAGAGTATTCCAATCGGTGAATGTCTTTAACTTTCAGCAATTTACTTTGATATTAAACTTCAAATTATTCTGTATTACAATACAAATAAAATATTGTAGGATAAAACCGACCAAAATAGAATTGGTCCGACCATCCGACCAAATATAAAAATTTCAAATCCATCCGACCAAATTTGGTCGGAAATGACCAAAACGGCAACGCTGGTTTGTAGTTGCCATATTTCATTTACTTAATAGAAGGATGTGAACAGAGTAGAGGTCGATGGCACTATCGATAGTTTAATTTTTTGTGGCTATCGATTTTTTTCTGCTAAGTTCAGATATACACTAGTATATTTTTCTTCAGCAGATTATCCACTAATTCTCTTTTAAACTTGCCTCTGCCAAATTGTAAAAAATGGTTGCAGGGACGAAGACAATCCCAGCAAACAAAATGTTGAGAATTCGGTCCGAAAACGGCTCGTCATCCGATTTCGTATCGGATGTCAGACTGATATCGGTACCAAAAAACATGCAGTGGTTGTCATGTTGTCGGTACGACACGTCTGAAAGAAATCTGACCATTTTCGTACCGACTTCCGAACTAAATTCGTGGGAAATTCTGAAGGGAAATTTTAGTGTCGTGCGAAATTGGACCGAATTCTTGCCAATTGTCATATAAAATTCAGATGTTTTTTGCCGACGAATCAAACAAAATTTTTAACAAAGCGACGCACGATGGGAAAATATGATAAAATATGCGCGCATAGGATATTGAAAGCAACTATCAAAAATCAGTTTTTTGGGAATGCTGTTTTATTGTGGATAACATGTAATGAAAATACCTTAAACATTTATGAAAATATCTCCAGGCGATTTCAAGTTATGACCATTCAAAGTTCGTCTTTTTTACTAATATATGCAAATAACATTGCGATGATAAAATGTATGTATATACTAAAATGCTTGTAGAATTCGCGTTTGTTGGTGAAATGCGACCGAACTTTGTAACATATAATAAGGTTACATTCATCTTAATTTTTGTGTATTAGACGTATTTTTGACGTCTTCATAGAACGAGATATTTCAAAGTAAAAATACAGTTTAGTTTTTAAAAAAAATTGTGCACAGTAAATGGAATACAACTTTTTTGGATCACGTGGGATCACTACTATTTGACATAGAGAAGAGAGGTGACTAAGTGATTAATCCCACAGCACCTAGTTTAGCTGCGACCTTTTGCGATTATGACAGATTTTTGTACTTTAAATATGTCCTTTTTTTATTTTATATATAGAAAATATGTGTGGGAGTTACATCTATCTATAAACCGATTTTCCCGAAACACATAGACCGATTTCCTTGGTCCAAAAAAAAAAAACTTCTACGAAATTTCGGCACAATCGGATAATTAATAATGATCAAAAATAGCGATCTTATTAATATTATTAGGATTATATGTGTAATTTTTATAGTTTACTTCTTCTACAAAAACTATAAAAATATAGTTAAACGCTACTGCAGTTTATGTATATTAGGGTGGACCGATTATTTTTTGTTTTTAATTTAAGTTTTCTTTTATTAACAGTCTACGACCCATTGTATAAGTCCATTAGTGCAAAACTTCAGCTTTCAAAAATATTGCAGACTACAATATTATCTTATTTAAATTGTTTTAGTTTAAATTTCAAAAGCATTGCCCGGTTTTGTAGACTTTTAACGCAATTTTGACAAAAATATTTTTGAACTTCAATGGTCTATATATTTAAAACGCAGCAACACACAATCAAGTAACCCAAATAGATTTTGAACTAAATTTTGTCAGCTTTAATTTAAAATCAAGATCACCGAATTTGGTACGACGTTCTGGTTGTAACATTAATATCCACAAAGTCGCTTTTGTAGGCCCACTGTGGTCTACACGGTAACAGTGAAATAAAATCTGGGTACACCAATTTATTCTCCAAAGAATTCTCTTGAAGGGGGTTCAAACCGTAGGACTCTATCTCCAACGGTATAGTCAGGAGATGGAAAATACTGTTATGCGCGCGTATTTGCCCCATTTTTCCCATTGTGCGACGTGTCAAATTCTGACCGAATATAAAGGGTGATCCAAGTAGAGATACTTTTTCAATAGCCTTTTTTGACAGATCACGCGTGAGTCGTGTCATGCTGTCATGTTGTTTTGTTATGTATTGTTTGGCATTTCATCATGGAATGACTTACGCTCTTATTTATATTTCCCACTTCCTAATCTATAATAATACAAACAATTAACAACAAAATTAACGTGCAAAATCAATAATAATACCTTAAAGGAGTCGTACAAAAGATTTCTAATTCTTTCACATCAGGACTGGTCTTTCAAAAAATATTTGTAAATAATTAATCTTGATATCACGAAATGAACTAACAAAAATGAGAACAAAAACCACATAAAAATAACAAAGCAAACACACAAAACTCTTAAAAAAACTGACGTCAGATATTGACTTCCGAAATTGTTCAGATTTCGTGCAGACACGTCGGAACAAAAAATACAACATTTCCTCAGACCGTATATCTTAATTATGTCCCATGATACAATAATTGTAAAGGTAGTCTCAAGCTAACAGCTGATTACAATTTTTTTATTTTGGCGTGTTTGACAGCATTTTGGTTGTCAATCTCATTGTTTACATTCCAAATGTTTGTTTACATTTTTTGACAGCAGTGGAGAGCGAAAAAAGAAAACGTATGAGTTTAAATTGAAAGTGGAAAAAAGTAATAGGAAGTGAAAAAAATAAGACTGAGTGAAAAAATATAATATAAAGTGGAGAAAACAATAAAAAATTATTGTTGTTTTAAAATTATAATGTGTGTTTGTTTTTATTTCATTTATTTCACATCTCAAACTACTGCACTTTTTACGTCTTCTCTTCGATGAGGTACCTTGACCAGTACCACCGGAGGGTGTCACATTAAGATAACAAAAATCAAAATCGAGATTTTATGACATTTTTATTTTTCTTCACTAACTTTTGTTATTTAACAAACAAAATTCCGAGTTTGTTGTTGAATTGTTGTTGTTGTGCTCACTCTGTCACTGACGTCTATCTGTCAATTCAATTTGACAACCAAAATGGCAAAAATACGCAGGGTTGTACCGGACTTTTTGTTGTTGGACTTATGAGACTACCTTTACAATTATTGTATCATGATTATGTCCGATGTCAGTAAGAATCGTCGTAAGCGATCCGGCTTTGTGCAGACATGTCTGATGTCACACAGAGGCCGGACGCATTCACTGCTATTTAAGAGATACCCTAAATACCAGTGAATGCGTCCGGCGTCTGTCAAACTCAAATTTCATCCTATCAACACTTTGACAGACGCCGGACGCATTCACTGGTCTGTAAGTCCCCATTTACATGGTACTTTTTTTTATGTAACTTATCGGCTTATTCTCTTTTGAAAAAGTATTTACGTTCACACGCGTACTTTTTTTCAATACTTAACTTATTTTCATTTGTTTTGTTTCGGCTTTTCCTGTGTGAATTGTTGTTGTTTCCAAGTGCGAACGAAAAACACAAAACGATGAGTACGATAAGTACGAGTACGGCATACTTTTTTTCCCCCCGTTTCCGACTGCCTCTCTCGCCCACAAAACGCCGATAAGTATGCTTAATACTTAAAAAAAAATTATCATGTAAATGCAGACTAAGAGATACCCTAAACGAGGGTCGAGCGATTTCGAGAGAGGATCGCACGACCCCGAGAGATGATCGCACAGCAAAATTGACATCCAATTACAAGCAGGGATGGAAATTTTTTTGGAAATTACTAAACTGAAGCTAAGTACACACGATTAGCAGATCGGACAATATTGCCAGAAAAAGGGCGGAAAAATGCAACCCTGTGAATTTACAACCGGGGTGAACAACAACTTTTGTTTTTCCAAGCAAGTGTCAAAGTTTGTAGGAGAGAGGCAGGCCGAAAGAGTTGTACTAATGGAAGTGGTACTAATTGAATTAATTTAAGGAACATATTTTTCAATGTATGGAATTGCTTCTTTTTTCGTGAAAATTGTTAAGAATTTTAGAGAATTGTGATTGCTATTCCAAAAGAATATTCAAATTAGTGAATGTGTTCTGCAAAATATTAATAAAAATCTTAGTTTATATTCCATTCATATAAATAAAAATGGAAAATAAACACATGTGTGAATTAGGAAAACAAATTGTCATTTAATTTTTTCTATATAAATAATTTCTAAACAATAGATAGATTAAATAAAATAGAACTGAAACGTTCGTGGGGATACGTTGGTACTTTTGAAAGTCCGTATTCACACTTGCAATTTTTCCCCGCTGAATTGCAGTGCTTGTGTGAGAGGGACGCAGTCGGTAAGGGGGGAGAAAAAAAGTCTTCCGTACTTGCAATTTTTTTGCAATGCGTTTTGTGTTTTCTTTCGCTGTGAAGTGGTGATTTTTTTTACATTTCCGCATTCCTTTTTATTTAATATTCGTAGTTTTGTGCTCGGTTCAACATATATAAATTTGTGCGACATACATTTTAATGAAATTTAATAAATTTTAATGAACGACGAAAATAAAATTGTCGAAACATAATACGTTGTCTGAACGCAAATGCAACTTCAAAAGAGAATTTCATAAAAAAATTGCAAGTGTGAATGTGGACAAAGTAAAAAGGTACTGCAAAAAGTAATAAAGTACTAACTTTTTCCGACCCTGCTTGTTGAACGACTTTGTCTGTTGCGAAAAGGATTTTACGTGCGATTTTGAATAAATCAGGAGAGGATCAAATGCAAATTCTCACTGGAGTGTCACGTGACAGATAGCTTAGATGTAAACTGGCTCTTAGATGTAAACCGGCTCTTTGTTAAATAAATATATTTACAATAGTTGTTAAGTTAACCAGAGTGTTTTGTTCACCCCCCAACAACCATAAATAGAAGTCGATTTTTTCCAAGCAAGTGTCAAAGTTTGTCGGAGTGAGAGAGACAGGTGGAAAGAGCTCTCTACCACTCCCTCCTACAAACTTTAACACTTGTTTGGAAAACAAATTCCTCGTGTGTAGCACGAAGGACAAATTTGTTGACCGACTTATTTTGCCAAATGCCCCTCTGGCGCATTAAATCTGGTCGTTTCAAATGTCAAATTTTTTCAATGATGGCATTGCCGTAACGCCGTTGATAATTTTGCTCGGCTTCATTCTCTGACAAGAAGGGCTACAGAAAAATACTTACTCCCGTAGAACAAAAATATTTTCATAATCTGTTAAACAATTAAAGATAAGAAAGAGAAAAATGTCCGGTCTTGTTAATTATAGTAGCGAGGAGGATCAAGATGATTATCAATACACAAAAGCAAAAGCGGTAAATACCTTCAGAATTGTTTAATTATTTTGTCTTGCGAATAAGAAGAAAAAACCAAAAAAATGGCTACGGACATTTTCCTAGTATAGAGAAAATATTTAAAATCTGATTTACAAAATATATACAGACAGACACCCATAAAACACACATTATTTCATGCATTCACATTCACCATCAGAAAAGAAATAAAAACATCTCATTAAGATTTTGCTTTTAAATTAGTTTGTACTTTTTGAAATAACACCATATTTGCTGTTTCTGAATAGTTGCCAAATTACTTTAGGGTGAACGTGACAGAGAACGTGAACGTGGTGGAGAATGCGGCAAAAACTTGAAGCAACGACGCCGTGAGACCAGTTCAAGTTCCGATTCCAGCAGTGACAGTGATAACGCCACACCACCCCCTCCTCCCCGCAAGGAGAAAAGTAGTAGTAGTGGTGGTGGAGGCGGCGGCGGTGGCAGCAATAGAAATGAGCATTCCAAAAGTGGAAAACCCAACAGCAGCAATTACAGCCATCATGATGAGGTAATAAAAATTATTTATATCCATAACATATTTTGTAATTTTAAGATATGTATTTATTATTTGTTCATCTTTTGTTGTGATAGTTTAGTTTTTAGTATTACATACATACATAGTTTGGTGAGCCTCGTGTCTTTCCCCCCATTGTCAATTTTCTTCCACTATATATACTATCTCCTATGTTGTGTTGTTAAACAGAGCGGGGAGAACTATTGCTGTTATTGCTTTTTGTTGGAAAGGGTTGTTATTACTGTTAGTATCGCACAATTTATATATTTATACATATTGCTCATTTCGAGCAAGAGTGTTTATGGGACGTTCACTAAAGTGTTATTTAAATATTCTATACATATATAGTTACCTTAATTCTAAAAGGGATGGATGGCGTCACTAAAATTGTTCTCGAAACACACATTTGTTTTTACATACATATTCTGCAAGAATTTCGGATTTTTCTATCAGAACATGTAAACGTCTCGAATCACACGAGGTAACATTAGTTGCGGTTAATCGGAAGTTCATAGAAGAGAGGCAGGAGGAGTAGATAGGAGAATGTCCCCTTTCCCTCTCTCTCCAACGAACATCCGATTAGACGCAAATACTGAGCCTGGTGTGATTCTGGACAAAATCGCTGTTTCGAAAAAGAGAGATAAACCCTTTCTGTCTTCCTTGGCAATGTGGATCATTTTTGAATGAACACCTCAACAATTTTAATTTTTAAATGTTGGAAGTGAGCAATATGATAGTTTGATGGGTAGGTGTGAAAATATACAAAGACATACACAACATTGATGTCAAATATTAACATATTCTATTACGTTTGTATTGAATATCATAAAAATGCGGGCTCGAGCCGACTAAATATTATTCCCTAACGTTTGTGAATAGAATAAGCGCACATATAGCTGCTCTAAATCTGGAATGTTAGTTAATAAAAAAAAAATACATTTATATCGCTTAAATGTCAAAAAGGAAGTAATAATATATCGGGAAAATATTTTTCACCTATTTCAATATTGTTCCCCTTGGAGACAAGAATTATGTTCATGCGGACTGTATTTCGGTTACAAGAAAATGCCAGATGGAAGTAGCTAAAACGGCTATGTCAATAGACATAATAAACAATTAAAAAAACTGCACAAACCATAGCTAAATTTGTATACTGTAACTCATCGAAGGATTGTCCTAAGACTCTTAAGTGGATTAGGCCGAAATCAGTTTTTAAGTTATTTGAGCAATGTTTGTCCGTCACCTTTCCATTTGTATACCCTCAATTTAGTGGAGGGAGGGTATATATCATATGCTACGGACCAAAAGTGTAACACAGTGAAGGAGTGACCTAAGACCTCATGTATGTTCGGCGGAAATCAGTTTTAGGACATTCTGAGCAGTGTCACCCCGTCTGTCTGTTTGTAGATATTTTGTGCAGTATAATGCTTCTATGGTGGTCCGGTAAAAAATTTACGTTATTGCCTCGCCCCTTTTGGTACCTCCTACACAAAGAAACCATTTTGTACAAACATTTAACTGATAATAAATTTAATATCAGTGCATATAAATACTTGCAATTTTTTTGAGTGTATTGCTTTAATAGTACCTGCTGTACGGTAAATAATGTCAATTATTGTCACGACCCACTTGGTACCTCCCACACAAAATGGCGAAATCATGCACAAATTTAATGGCTCAACGTTATTACTAGTGCACAATGTCTTTGAAGTATATACTGTTCAGCTTAAAATATGCGACTTCTTCCTGCCATTTCTGGTGTCTCCCACACAGATTGACATATTTATTCAAAAACAAAATGCTCATAACTTCTGCAGCACCAATCATTTTAATGTTTTCATAGACTGACAAAGAATTAACAAATTTGTTCAACTTTCTGGCATCTCCCAGCCGGTGTACAATATTACATTACTCACAAAGTGAGGGTATACCTTAGTATGAAATTTTCTTACTTGTTATACCCTCAATTTTGAGGAGGATTATAAACTATCGGACAATTCATGTTGGACTAACTTCATACTTCTATTCAATCGTTGACAATTTCCCAGAGATTTTCAATGGGATTCAGGTCTGGTTCATATTCTGGCCACTCCAAGGTTTATCTCATCCAATATTTTATTAACAGGAATGTGTATTCTTATGTTTCCCAAAATGGGGTTTCATTTGTCCGTCTGTCCGGTGCGCACGATAACTCTCCAAAGGATTAGCCGTATTTTTTGCTATGTCAGGCTTTGTTCAAAGATGGGCCATATTCGTCCACTCCTCCTTGATTATCTAATAACTTCTATACTACTTACCCGAATATTCTGCAATTCCTCGCATAGCAATAGTTTAGTAGTCGCCATCATCTTGATAAAAATAGGTGAAGTTGTCGCGCTACTTTTGTTTCTCCTAAAAAAGGGACCATTTTGTACAAAAAGTTTAGCAGTTTAATTATGAAAATGCCAAAATGTTCTCGTAATCTAAAGTTCTGCTCCAAAGTCATCATATTTTTTAAAAATCGAGGCATAACTTACTTTCTTAAAAAAGTGTCTTAATTCACAATAATTTTTCTTTGGGACAATTTGAAAACGAGCACTTTCATTAAAGTCAACATTTTACTTAATTACAGCGCCAAGATTAAAATTATAAATGCTAAAATGCTCATAAACTCTTTCTGCTTTTGTTATTTTTTTTTAATGACTGCAATTGTGGCTAAAAACCATGCCTCTGTTTGCATGGAGGCATGGATTGAAGTGTTATCACGCTGAAAAGATTTGGAGAGAAAAATATATTATAAAATAATTGCCATTAAAAAGATCAAATTTGTTCCACTGTATTCTTTTAATATGGTACCGCATCTGACAAAATTATCTGTTGCATTTAACGCAATCCATAACTCAATCATTCAGTGATGGTACTGATTTAAGCAGTGCTGGTATTTGCAAATTGAGGATAACTGACTCCGTATTTCCCGTAGGGATTTTAAACGATTCCTTTTTAATTTTATAAAGAGCCTAAACATTCATTGATAATTTTATTTTTGGTTATATCCTATCATAGATGCGATTGTTATAGATTCAATTTGCATCATTGACCATCTAATGTATCGGGGCTGTTTTTGGTAAGCAATGTCCAGTGTCCCTAAACATACAATCTTCATGTGGTACTTTTGGTAAAATTCTACCTAGATCGTGTTTGTCTTCGGAAGATTATATTGAAAATATCACATAAGACCCCCATTGTGATTTCAAAATTTTATTTTTATTATCATATTGATATTTATTTCAAATTTTTGAAATTAACGGGTCAATACTGTATATCGTCATCTGAAATCCAAAATGACGTAACATCACAAAAATCAAAATGAATTTTATGTTTGATAATTGTCTACTAGATTAAACTAAACATTGCTAAAAAATTTCAGAGTTCAATATCTAAAATTTACCATTTAATGAGTGAGCATCAAAATGACGTAACAGCAAACCATGTAATTAAAAAGCGGAAAGATTCATACAATTTTATTTTTTTATTCATTTGTTATTTGATTTCGCCTTAACAGTCTGGAAATTCTTTGTTTTTTGTTTCTCCCGAAAAAGCATGAACCTGTGGGTGACGTCATTTTGGATTTCAGCTGACGATATATAGATATGTATACTCGTATATCTGATTAACATTTGATTTCCCTTTCTAGGCCTTTTACGGTTTTATTTAAAAGAAAAGTAATTTTCTCATATTATTTCACTGAACACATCAGCGAACAGACATTTTTTAGGGTAAATGCAGTTTTATTAAAAAATTAAAATTTGGTATTTTTAAATCATTTGGAGATTTGTTACACTGACCGAGGATTATCGTTGTCCACCGCAATGTATTTTCTGCTTTAACAAATGACTATGTTTTTGCATTTGGATTTAGGTTTTGTCGTTTCTTGCTTATAACTCGGCCATTTTTCGTCGAATCTTCCATGATTTTTGTTGGAATATGCATCTGGTGCTCCTTCTGCATCCATCAAAATCGTGATTTCAAGAAAAATCCATGAAATGGGTATTTTATATAAAGGGTTTTCTAATAGGGATATAACAATTTCGTATCTTTATGCCATTTTTAATGATCTTAGTCGAAGTTAATATTTTCATCATGGTAAAGTTCACTTACGTGCAACGTTTGGAAATAAATTAAAATTAAATTCTGAATCGGTGGTCGCAACTTTAAGAGCGCTTACTTCAATTTTCAGCCGTAATAATCGTCCCACCCGACAGCCACTTGATCATTTGAAACGCCGAAACTTCTCCGGTTACGCTCTGTCAAAGTTAATGTTATGTCTTTAATGGAAACCCCCTCTATTGATGTATATGTATATATTTTAAATAAACATAGAAGAAAAGGGCAATGTAATACATTTAATATCGTGCTTAAAATGTCTAAAAATAAGGAAAATACTAGTTTTGCAAAAATAGTGCTATATTATACGAAGCTTTAACAGGTACAGCAATTGTAAATCTACTTTACTATTCATAAAATAGCATCGCTTACCGCTCATTGATAAGGAACTGTTGGATACAAAATTTTAATAACTTTTGGCGATCTTCTTTCTTTTTAAAACGTTGTCGTCTCTCTCTCCTTCAATCTGCTCGTTGCCTGTACGTTTACGGCCTGGCCTCACCTTTTCTCATGGCCTTCGGAATATTTGTTTAGTTGATTTGTCTAGGAATGTCGAATACATAGTATACATATATTTTAATGTTGTTTATTTAGTTTTACTCATTTTTACATTATTAATTAAATATCCACTTTTGTTATTATTGTACAAAAAAACAACCAACCCATAAATCGAAAAGTTTTTAAACCCACAAAAACTCAACTTAAAAAAATTAAACCAAAAATCTACCAAGATCACCATATTGAGAAGATGTTCGAACATCACTCCCCCAATAGAATGTGTTTAAAAATTCGATTGAAAGATTGATTACAAGAAACATTTTCCGAATATGTGTGCGCCGATAAAGTAGTAAAACACAGGCGCTCACTCACAGGCCCGTTCGTACCTACCACTACGCCCCCTCTCTTTAAATACAATCGCAAAGAAACACAGACCACTGCTCAGAGTGAGTGAGTGTGATGAGTAGGAGATTTATGTCACTGTGACTGTGTGAGCGGCTTCGAAACGTGAGTATGATCAATTTTACTAACTAATTTCACATGCCAAGTGTTTAAAAACTCTTTTACAGGATTTTATTAATTATCTAAGCAAAATCCCCAAAAAACAATCATTACCATAGCCTAAATACATATATATTATTATACACACTAGCTTAATTTTGTTAAATGCAAAAAAAAAGGTAAAGGAGTAAAACTAAATTCTTAAAAATTGTACTGTTTTGGTTGCTGTAAAAGTTTACTTACTAAAATAGATTTCGAAAGGTTTAGATTTAGTTTTAATTTGTTAATTTTTGAATAAAAAACTGAAAAACAAAAGTACTTCCCCGCCTATGAAATTAACACATTTAGTATCTCTTCACTAAAATTTCTCTTACAGGATAAATACAAATCAGACAAACGTTCGGAGAAATACAGAGATCAGTCTCGGGATAGAAGAGATAACAGAGATGCAAATAAATATGCTCGCGACAGTCGCGGTAATCGGGATAACAAGGATAATAATAGAAGCCATGATAATGGAAATTGGAATGATAGTAAGAGGGTAAGTTGAATATACTATGTACGTATGTATTTCTATTGGCGATTTTATTTTACCTATGTGGTTTTCTGGTATAATAAACAGCATAAGTTAGGAAAGATACATAATAATGATGGCCACGACAATGGACTGACTGATTTCGACAAACCTCATTTATAAAAGAAGAATATAGTCAATTCTCGAAATAAATTTAATTAAATTTATTCAATTAACTATAAAAGAAAGAAAGAAATATCTCCATTATAGTAGTTCTGAGATATTTAGTTTTACGTTTTTTACGTTCGCGCCTTTAGGTCTAGGTTAGGGTGCAGCCGGTTTTACAAGCTCACATAGGTGCGAATGTTAAAAAAACGTAAAAGCTAGATATCTCAAAACTAATAAAATGGAGATGTGACTTTCTTTCTTAGGAGGACAGTATATTACAAAGGAAGCAATGACCTGTGTATCAGACTAAATAAATGGGGTTTCATTAAGCTTAGTAACTTAGAATTTAAATAAAACACCTTGTGTATGGGATATAATCGAACTTTATTCGTTTCGTTTGAAAGACCTATGTATTGGAATACTACATTGTGCAATGATCGCCCATAACTCCGAACTCGACTTTTATTACAACAATATTTCTACAGACAGACGGATTGACATAGCTAAAGCAACACAGAAAGAGATTCTAAGTCTACATTTACATAGGTGTTACAAAGTAATACACAAAGCCACCCTGCTCCTCCATGTAAAGGGTTTTCTAACAAGAGGTGTTGTTTTGGTATTTAAAGAAAAATGTCATTTTTTGAGATAAATGTTCGGATGTTTATTTCATAATAAAGAGGAAGGTATGCCGTAAATAATGAAACACATCAGTCAAATAGCCACCACGACCACGCTTACAGGACGATATCCTTTTCATGAAATTTTCATTAACCAAATTGAAAAGTGGCTGCCCTATGTCCTCGATAGCCTCACGAATTCTATCTTTGAGGTCTTGAATCGACCCTGGGCTGTTGGCGTAGACCTTATCTTTCACGTGGGCCCAAAGGAAGAAGTCGCAAGTTTAATCACAAGATCTCGGTGGCCAATTGTGATCTCCTCTTCGAGAGATAACTCGGTCCGGAAACTTTTCCCGTAACAGAGCAATGGTTTCCTTGCTTGTGTGGCACGTAGCGCCGTCTTGTTGAAAGTAAACGTTGCCCAGATCAATACCATCCTCGATAGCGCAAACTATTCACCGTAACTGTTGATCCAATCACACGTTGAGGATGGAGAGGCTTCTCAACAATAACTCTTGGGTTTTCGAGCCCCAGATGCGACAATTTTGCTTGTTGACGTAGTCACCGAGGTGGAAATGGCCCTCATCAGTGAAGGTGATTTTGTATCGTTTGTATCGTTTTTTTGTTCGATCGTTTTGTATCGTTCGATGATCGTGTATCGTTCCATTTTTATACCCTCCACCATAGGATGGGGGGTTTATTCATTTTGTTACTCCGTTTGTAACACCTCTAAATATTGATCGGAGAACCCATAAAATATATATATTCTTAATCGTCGTAAAATTCTAAGATGATTTAGCCATGTCCGTCCGATCGTCCGTCTGTGGTAATCACGCTACAGTCCGCATTAATAGAGCTATGTTGATCAAATTGGTACAAATACTTCTTATAGTTGTAGGTTGTTTGGGATTGCAAATGGGCCATATCGGTCCATATTTAGATATAGCTCCCATATACAGCATCTAACTTGTTGTGATTCCTACTGTTCTCATCTACTATATTTTTTGTGTTTTCGGTGTTATTTTGTGAGGTCACATGCTATCCATGGTGGAGGGTATATAAGATTTGGCATGGCCGAACTTAACGCTTTTACTTCTTAGTAATGGCGTAGTTTCTACTGATGGTATGAAAACATTGTACATATGAAAGAAAAATTTACAGTTTTGAAATTAAAAGATTTTCTTAAAAATTAAAAAAAAAACGATTAAAACATTTTTTTTAATAATTTTCCACTGCTCCTACTTAGAGATGTAAAACGGGATTGGTTTTTACAAATCCCTGTATTCGGGATTTTTAAATTGCAAATCACGGGATTTTTTGGGATCCCGACATTTTTCGATATACCGGGGTTTTCGGGATTAATCAGGATTTTTTCATTCTTAATAATATGATATTCCGAAATGAAATACAATCTTAAAAACAGATGAAGCTTAAATTAACGTTTGTTAAAAAATACTACATTTTATTAAAATATTTCACATCTTAGCTATGGAATAACTTTGGTCCAATTTCAGTTCGTAATTTTCTATCATTAAACCACTTATTCCGTTCAAATGAAAACCACATCGATGTGTCGATACAAATCAGATGTTATATTAAGATTTTTCATTAATTTAATTGTTTATAATAAAATTTATGATATATTTTGTAATCCTTTTCCATATTTCTAATTTTTTCACCGGATTATGCCAATATTTTTATGATGTTAACAATTTGCTTCATAAGTTTATATTTTCGACAGAGTGTGTCCATCTATCAGTTAATATTTTATACGAGACAGCCTCATATATTATTATTTAATATTAAAGTATCCCGGGATTCATTTTAAAAAATTCCGGGATTCGGGATTTCCCGTTTAACATCACTACTCCTACATCACAGTCTTTACTTAGCGACATGATTGTCTTAAATTTAATACATTCATTCCTGAGCATCATTGAACGTCTCCTTGTGATAGTAAAACTACTTAATGTTCTTCGTTGAAAATTTAATGTTATTCAAAAATTTTAAAAACAAGTAAGAAAGTTTCAGTCGGGTAAACCGACTAAGGTATACCCTCACTTTGTGAGTAATGTAATATTGAATATTACACAAATTATTCTGTCAATTTTTGTGGGAGGTACCAGAAGGGGTTTATGAAATACACCTATATTTCGCTGAATAGTAGATACTTTAAATACATTGCACTGTGCCGAATTATAACAGTTTATATGGACTGGTATATTAACGTTGAGATATTAAATTGTGGTATAATTTGGCCATTTTGTGTGGGAGGTACAAAAAGGGGCGTGGTGATAACGCTCATTTTTCCCTGGACTATAGGCATTATAAAAGCATTACACTGTACAAAACTGCAAGTAATTGTAAACACTGATATTAATGTTATAAACTGTTAATTTTTGGTGCAAAATGGTGCATTTGTGTGGGAGGTACCAAAAGGGGCGCGGCAATAACACCCATTTTTCACTGGACTGTAGGCACTATAAAAGCATTACACTGTACAAAATTTCAAGTATTTCTTAACACTGGTATTAATGTTATAAGCTCTTAACTTTCAGTGCAAAATGGTGCATTTGTGTGGGAGGTACCAAAAGGGGCGTGGCAATTTCGCCCATTTTCCTCGAGTTGATAGCGACTAACAAACTAATACTATGTGTGGAATTTCAGAAGATTCGAATACGTTTAATAGCAGTTATTAAAGAAACAATATTTCACAACATTTTAACCCTTTGTGGGGGAGGTACCAGAAGGAGTGGACCAATATGGCCCATCTTCGAACTTAGCCGGAGATAGAAAAAAATATTACCACATACGAAATTTGAAGTCAATCGGTTAATCCTTTCGAGAGTTATCGTGCGCACCAGCCAGCAGACAGACAGACAGACAGGCAGACAGACAGACAGACAGACAGACAGACGGACGGACATTGCTCATTCGACTTAAAATGACCCAAAACGAATATCTGCCGAACATACTTAGGGTCTCAGATCACTCCTTCGATGTGTTACACTTTTTTTCGTAGCAAATGATATATACCCTCGTCACACTAAAGTGAGGGTATAAATATATACTTAATAAGCTTTCTGGTGATTATAAGTAAAAGTATGGGTAAATCCTAAAAAATGTAAAAAAAATTTCTGTTGTGAAATAAAATTATTATTAATATGCAATCCATTCTAATGATACCATCATTTGAAAAACACGCACAGCAGGGTCTACACAATATATTACAGCATTAAATAAAAATTTCCACCGAATAGTGTCGTTTAAACGTACTGAAATTGTTGTGTATCGTCCGCAACAGACGACTTTAAAGTTTTTGGATGAACCATGAAGTGTTTAATTCGAATGGGAGCTATTTTAATATCCTTAAATATTCCTCTTTCTGCTATGTATATCGATTTTTTGAGAACTTTTTGGTAACATCCGCAATAGAACTTACGCCGCGAATACTGCATTCCTCAAAAATATGTAGGTAAATATTTAAATGTCATTTCAAAGTACTCTCAAATAATTGCTGGAGGTTAGATGAAAATATTACGTGCAGAACGCCAACGGTATTAATATTAGTAAAACCTAATGCGTACGATTGTAACAGCAATACAGGATTTACTCATATGCCAGCCAGACACATTTTATGGTAAACAATAAATAGTGTTGTAACATCATGCATTTGTTTGTAATACCCAAAAGGAGAACAAATACCCCCATCGTTTATTATAACGATCGACTTAGAATCACTTTCTGAGTTGATTTAGCTCTGCCCGTCCGTCCGTCATGAAATCAAAGTACAAGTCAGGGTTGCCAGAACTGGGATTTTGACCCCAATAATGGGGTTTAGTCAATGCAAATTGGGATAGAAAATATAATTTGGGGATGGGGTTTTTGTTAGGGAATTTTTGTAAATTTTGTTGGGGTTTCTTGGGGTTTATAAAAGATTTTCTTAATCATTAAGTTTTTAATAAAAAAAATAAATGCTGTAAGTTGCTAAGAATTTATAGGAGTTACAATCTTTTGGCTATTCAAAGTCATTAGTAAACGAAACACTTTCTTGAAAATATAATGTTTTTAAACCAAAAATACTACGAGACTTTGCACTATTAGGTATAAATTACTATCAAATGAAATTCAAAAAAAAAATTATTTCACAACCATTTACAATACATATGTATGAGACTTGAGGTATTGATGGTGATGCTCAAGTAATAAACTTTTAAATGACTAAAATTTATTACTACATTGCAATATATAGATGGCATGCATAATTATTTTAAGAAGTTACACTAGTCCGACCGATGAATCTAAAATTCTATATAAAAAAGTACAAGTACATTAAATATTATTTTAAGGTCAATCAAGCATTATTGATACTACTCAAGAATTAAGAATTTTTTTCTATATTCTGACCTCCTGTCACCACAAAAAGATACCTGAAGCGGTTAAGAAGATATGACAATTTTAACAAATGGTACTTTTAGAAAAAAACTGATATCTGTACCATAAAAACTACAAAGAAATTTTTAAAATGTGTGTTTTTTCATTAATTTCGATGCTGCAGTTTTTTATATGTTTGACTTGTTTTCAATAAAAATAGTTTTATGTGGGGTTATGTTGGGGATTTTCTTGTGATTATTTAGGGATAACAGCATTTTTTTTCTGGCAACCCTGGTACAGGTCACAATTATGATTCGATTTCAACGAAACTTTGTTCACATCTGAATTTGGTTAAAATCGGTCCAGATTTACATATAGCTCCCATATATGCATTATACCTCCAATTTGGCATATTGCACTGTACAAGCAACATTTTTATCCGATCTGTATAAAAATTGACAATTTTGGGAAAATCGGTCCAGAGTTAGATTTGACATGTAAGCGCTGTAGAAACAGTATTTTGTATCTGATCAGTACGAAATTCGGTAGAAAGATGTTTCTTCTTACATGAACACTGACATATTTTTTTGGAAAATCGGTTTAGATTTAGATAAAGCCCCCATATATATCTTACACCCGATTCGACATGTAAGCGCTGTAGAAACTATTTTATATTCCATCAGTACGAAATTTGGCAGAAAGGGGTTTCTTATTACATGAACAAAAACTGTGCAAATTTCGGAGAATATCGGTTCAGATTTAGATATAGCAACATACATATGTTGTTGCCTATTTAGCGCTATTGAAACTGTATGTTACGTCCGGTCTTGATCCATGTTGATGAAAATCTGTTTAGATTATTTATAGTCCCATATATTTCTTCCTCCCGATTCTTGATCTATCTATGAAAGAATACTATGTAGTTTAAGGTTATCGTTTTAGATCTAGTTTAATATGCTCAACATCTTCAACTTCTCCTTGGAATAAACTTTGAGCTAAGTACTTTGTTAACTGAATAACTACTATTGCAATGCCCCTATTCACATTGTTAGGGATGTGTGGATGTGTATTATATAGTCGGTCCAGCCTGACTTTTTGTCTTTCCTTACTGATTTCAACATAATTGTGTTGAACTGGCAACCCATACCAGTCACAAAGGTTGTGAAAATTGGCGAATTTACGTGTCGCTTCCAGCTTCGACTTGTAAGGTTTCTTCGTGGCTATATAATTTGCATATGCAAATTTCTTGTAGATTTGTTGGTATATTCCAGTGATGAAAAGCACTACTGCAAGCTCACTGGGCCATGTAAAAAATCCCTCTGATGAGATCTCCGCACAGGATCAAAATACATATCGGGGTGGGTATGTTTTTAAAGAGCGCAGCGTCATATCTTTTCCAAAAGTTAAATTTAAATCTATCATTAACAACTTCTAAAAAAGAATGATATTTATCATGTTTATTTCAAAATGTAGGAATATCTGCGTATTTGTACTGCCATTTTTTCTCAAATTTAATTAAATAATTTCAATTTAAATTTACTCCTTTATAATTGTATTTAACATAATCACTTAACTAAATTGAATAATATGTCTATCTTTTACCATCTTTCAGTACAGTGATAGTAATAAACGTCATAGCAAAGATCACAAGCGTGACACTGGAAGACGTGATAGCGCCACTGATTACCACAAAGAAGATAAACGTTCTCGTTATGATGATAAAAAATCATTGTATTCTTCGTCGTCCAGTTACAACAAGGATCGTTCCAACTTGTCAAAACCTTCTCGTCATGATGATAGAAAACTATTCGAGGATCGTAGAGATGAGCGCCGCGAAGACAAAAGATCAGGCGATGATAGACGTAACAATAGTGGCAGCAATACAGCTCACAGAAGAGGCGGTGGCAGCGGCGATTATAATGAGAGAAAAGATCATCGCCACACCGATGATCGCAGCACACAACGTTCCTATAATCAAGATAGACCGAATTCTTATCGATCGAATAATAAATCAGACCGTCGTGTAGAAGACGAGCGTAAACATCAATCGCGCTCTCCAGATAAGTCCAGTGAACACCAGAGTTCACAACGAGGAGAGTATCCTCCTACTGAAGCCAGCAGCCGTCCAGAAGAGTCGAAATCATCCTCCTCGCCTGATGTTGTTGTGGAAAAGAAGGTCTTGCCATCAGCACGTAATTTTGAAGCTCTGTTGTCTCTGCCCCTTAGTGAAACTGCGCCGAAACACCCGAATGTGGTCACAGTTCCTCCGATTACCGCAAATCCCGATGGAGAGAACGCAGCCCTTACGGTACAGTTACCTAGTTACTACAATCCGAAAGTAATCAATCCCAGTAAATACGCTCAACAAATACAAAAACGTAAACTTATTTGGGGCGCCAAGAAGACCGAGGATTCTGCTTCGAAATGGGGTCATGCCCAGTTTTCACAAGATTCTGATGGCAAGGTGGCGTCGAAATTTATGCGTCTTATGGGCATTAAAAATGTTCCAACTGAATCGAATCCAGCAGCCGAAGGTGGTGAGCAGAAAAAAGCAGAGACGGCCGCATCAACAGCCACCGTCGCAACCGCCTCCTCAAATCCCGATTACAAGTCCCGCGAAGCTATGTTCACAAGCATGGAACACCAATATGAAGTTGCCCGTCAAGTTACACACACAATGCGTGGTGTGGGTTTAGGTTTTAGTTCCCAAACACGACCTTATTGAAAGGAAGTAAGGTCTTTAAGTCAAGCAAAAAAGTCATTTTGTGCAAATGATGAGCAGAGATATATAAAAAGAGTATGATATATCACAATATTTATTTTACAAAAATGATTTAACACCAATCAAGCAACCTACAATACAAAAAAAATTATGTATTTTCAGTTTTACATTAATATTTTGTGAAATGTAAAAGCGAGAAACACAAACCAAACAATATTTAGTGAATTACAAAACTACTAAAAATAAAAGAAAAAAGTATACCATGTTATCAATTTAGTGTTTATTTTAATTACATATTTCTTTGGGAAGGGAGATGGTGATTAGTAAGTACTCATTCGTTTCGTATGTCCCTGAAAATAAATATTCAATTTAACTAGTAGACATAAATCACCAAATTAGCAGAACGCTGTTAAATGTTAACAGCCATAACATAACTTTTAATAAATCTGATTAATACAGGCATGTCACAGATTGCATTTTAGTTCATTTTTAAAACAAAGTTTTTTGAAAAAGCGCAACAAAATCTGAAGTGTTAAATAATTTAAACTATACTCATACGATGTATCTTTTCGTATAAAAATTCAAATATTTTTATAAATGGTATAACAAATTTGTCAAAAACGGAGAACGATGCGTTGACGCAACTTCGAGTAGTGCGTGTGCTCTGTTGACTTCTTATCTTACTGGTAGTCCCAATTTGGTAGGAGTAGTAGCGTTCTGCCTGTTAAAAGTGGTCTACCGCAGGGCTCAATATTGGGGTCTCTTTAGGTTTAGGTAAGGGTGTTTTTACCAGCTCTCATAGACCAGTTTAGGTCCCTAGTGTTACCACGGGCTGTTCATCTTTCCTTAGACTGTCTGATTGCCTCTTGCCTAAGCCAAAGCTTTTGTTTGCAATTTTAAAATGATGCATTTACTAATCGATTCCACACGCCGAAAGAAGTTTGGAATTAATGTAAATTTTGTCCTAAATATGCAGGAAATACTGAAAATATAAATAAAAACAAAGAGGGATTTTTTAAAAAATAAATTTGTCCGCAAGAAAATAAAGAAATAATGGAAATATAAAAAAACTAAAAAAGGGGCAATTTTTTAAAAATTTAATTTTTCAAAAGTGCATCATTTCCGTTGCCCTTTTCTCGAAAACTGGAACTTTATAAATTTGGAATTTTGAAATATGAGCTAAAATTAAATTCGAGGGACTACATCAGTTCCTCCCGATAAAGGCAAATATTTTTCAGAAATTCGCGACGACGGGGCAACATTCTTTTCAGAATCGAAATCACCATAAAAATCAAAGTTTGCTATTTTTAAATGATGCATTTACTAATCGATTCTACACGTCGAAAGAAGACTTTTAATGTACATTATGTTATAAATATGCAGGAAATACTGGAAATCAGGCATGTCACAGAGTGCAAAATCGTACAAGAATTTACGTTTTTGAAATCGAAAACGATTTTAGCTTCTACAGAAAACGTAAACGAAAAAAAAATCGGTTTAAAACGTTCACAAAATCCGAAGTGAAATTTATGTTTTTAGTAATTTAAACACCAGAAAAGTTGAAAAATCTACTAAGGATTAAATATGAATAATACTTGTATTAATTTCAATCAAAAAATAAAATGTTAACACTTGGTCTTCGAAGTGCTATGCACTCTAAAGCAACCATAAAACAAACAAAAAATAAAAAAATAAGAGAAAATGCAACCCTGAAGCTGAAAAAAAGAAACAAAAATCAAAAAAGAAGATTCGACCAATGAAATGTAAGTTTTTATTTTAATGTTAAACCTAATAATAATAATACTTCTTATATATTTAAAGGGGCAAACACAGAAACAGTAATCAAGCCAAGATTTTGGTCAATTTTATGGAATGCCACCAAGACATGACCAGGGCGTATGTTAAAGGAGACAAGGTGGTTATGGAGACTTTGTGGAAAGAATTGTCAAACCAATTAAATTGTGCCGGACCACCAACAAAAAGTATTTGTGAATGGAAAACAAGTAAAAGCGTTTAAGTTCGGCCATGCCGAATCTTATATACCCTCCACCATGGATAGCATGTGACCTCACAAAATAACTCAAACCTAAAGAAAATAACACCGAAAACACAAAAAATATAGTAGATGAGAACAGTAGGAATCACAACAAGTTAGATGCTGTATATGGGAGCTATATCTAAATATGGACCGATATGGCCCATTTGCAATCCCAAACAACCTGCAACTATAAGAAGTATTTAACTTTAAATACATTGCATTGTGCCGAATTATAAGCGTTTATGCGCACTGGTATATTAACGTTATGTAATATAAAATTTTGTTATGATTTGGCCATTTTGTGTGGGAGGTAAAAAAAAAGGGGCGTGGTGATAACGCCCATTTTTCACAGGGCTATAGGCAATTCAGCGTTGCACTGTGAAAAATGTTGTTGCACTGGTACGCTGTAAGCTCTTAACTTTTTGTGCTAAATGGTACCTTTGAGTGGGAGGGCATCTCCTAATACCGGTGAATGCGTCCTGCGTTTGTCAAACTCGATTTCAAATATATGAAAATGTACTACAGGTACCGAAATACGCACACGGATAAACCGGATAATTTCAAAAAATCCGAATTTGACAGTGCGCTTACATATACAAGGAAAGAAAACATAACAACAACAAAAGAAAATATAAACACAAACAGATGAAAAGCAGCTTTTATTTTTTATTTTGGAACAGTGCACGATGTAGGGGTCCACTTTACCAAAAGTGGACCAATTTTTTTTTTTTTTTTTGGGGTGTAAAATAATTTTTTTGGCGGCGGGCCTTATTTTCGGAGTTATGGGACCTACAAATTTCTTAACGTATTATAGAACATTACGATTTATTGTACAACATGTAACAATTTCTTACGATTTATTGTACAACTTGTGAAAAAGCGCGTAATGTGTATTACTGATTAAGATGAAATACGTGACAACACTGATACGAATAACGGTGAAATACATTTTTCGGCATTTTCGAAGTGACGCGGCAAAAGAAAAAAGTGAAAAAATAACAAAAATGGAAATTAAGCGGTCCACCGAAATTTTTAGCTTATTTAACAACAATATGAAGGGGCCTGTTCCTGCGGAAGTAATTCCCATACTAGTTAGTTGGGGATTAATTCCGCAGGAAGGGAGTTATATGTGTCCAAATGGTCACCCTTTAAAGCTCTGCGTAAGAGAAAATATCGATGGATGGGCATGGTGGTAAGTAATATTCAAATAAAAAAAGTAAAAGTTAAAAACCTAGTTTTATTATAGTTGTTGGAGGACAGTTAGCAAAAATAAAAAGAAAGCGGTGCAGTGCAACACACAGATCTCATTGCGGAAGGGCACTTTTTTTGAGAAGGCGCACTTATCGATTTGCCAGATATTAATTTTTTGTTTTTTGTGGGTCGATAATGTGCAGCTAGACTTCATTGCGAAGGAGACGGCAATCGAAGGGATCCAAACCCTTTATTGTGTTATGGAAATGTTGGTATTTTTATTTTAAGAAAGCGCCGCAGGCGAAAAATTATATTAAAAAAATCGCGCGATTTTTTTAAAATAATTTTTCATTTATTGTGTTATGTAAATGTTGGTATTTTTATTTTAAGAAAGCGCCGCATGCGAAAAATTATTTAAAAAAAATCGCGCGATTTTTTTAAAATAATTTTTCATTTTTTCTTTATTTATATTTCTTTCCTCTGACACCCCACATTGTCCTGATCTGATAAAAAATAAGGAAGATATCGAAAAATATATCTCCAAAATTTCGGGGGCCCGTAACTCGGGAAGTATGGACCGCAGCCAAAAAATTTATTTAATATTTTTTATTCAGAATCGAAACGTCTACCTTTGTTGTAAAATTCGGCCTGATCCGATGAAAAATAAGGAAGATATCGAAAAATATATCTCCAAAATTTCGGGGGCCCGTAACTCGGGAAGTATGGACCGCAGCCAAAAAATTTATTTTATATTTTTTATTCAGAATCGAAACTTCTACCTATGTTGTAAATTCTGGCCTGATCCGATGAAAAATAAGGAAGATATCGAAAAATATATCTCCAAAATTTCGGGGGCCCGTAACTCGGGAAGTATGGACCGCAGCCAAAAAATTTATTTTATATTTTTTATTCAGAATCGAAACTTCTACCTTTGTTGTAAAATTCGGCCTGATCCGATGAAAAATAAGGAAGATATCGAAAAATATATCTCCAAAATTTCGGGGGCCCGTAACTCGGGAAGTATGGACCGCAGCCAAAAAATTTATTTTATATTTTTTATTCAGAATCGAAACTTCTACCTATGTTGTAAATTCTGGCCTGATCCGATGAAAAATAAGGAAGATATCGAAAAATATATCTCCAAAATTTCGGGGGCCCGTAACTCGGGAAGTATGGACCGCAGCCAAAAAATTTATTTTATATTTTTTATTCAGAATCGAAACTTCTACCTATGTTGTAAATTCTGGCCTGATCCGATGAAAAATAAGGAAGATATCGAAAAATATATCTCCAAAATTTCGGGGGCCCGTAACTCGGGAAGTATGGACCGCAGCCAAAAAATTTATTTTATATTTTTTATTCAGAATCGAAACTTCTACCTATGTTGTAAATTCTGGCCTGATCCGATGAAAAATAAGGAAGATATCGAAGAATATATATCCAAAATTTCAGGGGCCCGTAACTCGGAAAATATGGGTCGCCGCCAAAAAAATTATTTTATATTTTGTACTCAGAATAACAAGATCTATCTATGGTGCAAATTTTGAGCAGATTGGTTCACTTGTGCTAAACTAGATTTATGCCGCGGTTGTTTCTCTGTACCAATTGGAAATTAAAACAACCGCTTGATTTGAACAGCTGGCTGACCCGTCGTTTGACATTAACTCTCTCTGGCAACTCTCCTAATATCATATGTTTTGTCTACATATGTTGTTGTGCTAAAGAAAAAACAAAAAACAAAACAGATTTTTTGCCATCATCATCAGAAAATTTGTCAAGAAAGAAAATTATTAAATTTATACGAAATACTACAAATAAATTAACGAAAATATCGAGAAATCAATGTGAAAGTGCCTAAGTGTCGTCATTGAGTAATTATGTCGTGGTTAAATAATAGTTTAAATACCATTAAAGGCCAACTCACAAATTTGGCCAATGAAATCTTGGAGGAAACAGCAGGCCCAGGAGATGTGGAGTTTCGGGCACCAGAAATTGACAACAAAACTGCGATTGAAATGCTAGCTGATACGCAAAGAGAAAAGGACGAATTGGATAAATTGTGTTCCGAGAAAGAAGTGGAGGTAAGTCCATAACAAAAAAGGGCGCAGAGAGGTGCGTGCGTGTTGTGTTGCAAAATATGTGTAGATAGAAAATTCGATTTTTTCATTTTCGACCGGAGGAACAACATCGGTGGTTGTAAAGTGATTGTTGTGTGATTTTTAAAGTAGTGGAATTGGAAGACGTCGGCAACAACTTGATAAAAATTGAATTGTTTGTGGTTTCATTGATTTGTTGTGGTTTTTAAAGTTTGAAAAGAGTGTGTTTAATGGATACACAACTTTAGCTGTGCTATACAACGCCTAACGATGCTTTGGTATGTTTCAAAACTTTCGCAAATTTTTTCCAATGCATTTCAGAACAGAAATTGTGGATCTTTAGCGGAAGTAGTTATGCCGCAGTAAATAATGAAGAACTTGTGGTCCTTATAATACAGTATAACACCGTAGGTTGTTGATGTAGTCCTACGTAAGACTTTCCAATGAAAAAATCGATAACCTCTTCATTCCATAAATTGTAATCAGAGCATCTTCAACAATCTTCCGGGGCAAATTGGACTCAGCCTTGGAGTGTTAATTTCCAAATGATACTAATGTAGGATAGGATGCATGAATATAACGATGATATCAGTGTTAGAAACTTTAACACTGAGGTCTAATCGCAGCATTCGCTTCATGTCATAGTTTGCCTTACGTTGTAATTGAAAGTGAATATTGGTGTATAATTTACATTCTCGTATACGTTTATATATATATAAATTTGGTGTAAACCATATTTGAGACGGTTTGAGTGACACCATTTATGCATTAAGATCTCGAGTAATTCTAAACGAACGGATACGGGGGTTCGACCCCTTTTATGCATCAAATATCCATCTCGTCGTCTAAATATTAAACTCTAAACTCAACATAAACTAAATATATTTGAGAATTATGTTATTTTGACACCCTCACCTTACTGGGAGCAGGATATACACATATGAATATAAAAATTCTACATCATCAACGAATGATTGAAGACCCTACATATTTATATGGGGAGGAAATATTTGTTTTTAAAAAATTTTATGTAATTTTTAAGATAGTTTATGCTCCATAGATTGCATTCAATTTTCTTGTTATGTCCTATAGTTGAGAAAATACGTGTCTAGTACCGATTTTCTGTAACCCGTGGGGAATAAAAATCATAAATAAGGAGCGCACAACAGGCCGAACCACTGGCTTAAGTGTATGTCCATGGACATGAGACGTTTAAACGTCTCCTCTATTCAACCTAACCTATGTCCTATAGTTCCTGTAAACAAAAGACGACCACTTCATCTTCTATGTTTTTAACTTCTTCTGTGAGTTCTCCTAGTGCAATAAGTGGTTCACAAACACTTGAACCACTATTTACAGTAATAAAGACTTTACGCAGGAGTCAATCAGTTTTCCTGTTGGTAATTGATCTAGTCATTACTAGATCAATTACCAACAGCTAAGGTTGCTGAGGATACTAAGGATGTGACATCTTTTAGCACCGCATCGTGTATTTTAAATTTCTTGGATTTGGTCGGCGAAATTTCCAAGTATCTATTCTGCGTGAAGGTGAAAATAGTTGCCAAGTAGTTGTTAATCCTGGAACTGATCTCTTTCACAGACACCAGTAGCCATAATGGAGCAGTCGTCAGCGTATGAGATCATTTTCACTCCTTCCGGCGGCGCTGGTAACTTCGCGATGTAGAAGTTGAATAGTAGGGTAGATATAACTCCACCTTGTTTCCTTCCTCGGAATTCCACATATGCCTGCCTGCCGTTAATGTAATTACACAGCCCTCTATTAATGATGGGAGGCAATGAGGAATTCATGACATCGTCTAGCAGTATCGAGTGCTCGACAGTATCAAAGGCTCTAGATAAGTCTAGGGTGGCGATTACTGTGCGAGCGGCAGGTCTGGCTTGATTGAGTCCATTCGATATGCTTATGACGATGTCATTGAGAGCTGTGGTGGTGCTGTGTGAGGGTGCTGATTTATGATGGTATTCATTTCTACCGTGAGAGTTGGTATTCTTGGGTCATCTGGGTGCAACGTGGCAGCTCATCACGCTGTTCTGTGAGACGTATTGCTGCTGACGGAAAGTTAGGTCTACAACGTGTAATTCTCCCCGCTGCACGTGAGAATGCACGTTTTAAGCTGTTTCTCAGCCTGTCTAGCACATGACGGGAGCGGCAATTGACTGATGTCAGTGTCAATCACGTTTGTAAAGCCACGCCAGTTGGCTTTGTTGTAATTAGGGCTACCGGCGTATGCCAATATGTAAGAGGCAGAAGCGACGAGCTGACTATGGATACGTCCGGAGAGCTTGAGCAGGTAGCCGTGATTCTCGTTGGGAAGTCCTCGTTGATGGGGGAGAATTCGGAGGGATCAAGCTCTTCAGCAATAGATGTCCCTCGGGTGTCGGCAGGCAGCTGGGAATACCACGTCATACGGAGGGCATTGAAATCGCCAAGTATCATTATGTTATCCCCCTGTAATAGATGTTCAATAGAGGGATGATAACTGGCACCTATGCTGTTGACTGGCGGGATGTATACATTGACAACTTCCAGTTCACAAACTTCTGCTTGAACCGATATTGCCATGGCTTCGATATACTGGTCCGTAGACTGGGGGGTGGTTAGGTCTATCTGCTTGAAACTTGCATTTCTATCAACGATGAAAGCAAGTCCTCCACCATGGATCCTCTGTCTGTCTTTCCGGACTATGACGAAGCCTCCATGTGACGACAACCGACACTCACTGGTAAGTTTCGTTTCCTGGATAGCTGCTATTAGGGTGTTGTGTTCATGCATAAAGCTGGTAAGTTCCACAATCTTGTTTCTCAGACCATTGCAGTTGAGTTGCAAGATCCGGAAAGACTGTGGAACGCCAGAGATACAATGAGGAAGCTGCTGCGGTTGTTGAGCCAAGGAAATTGAAGTGTTCTGGGAACATGTGGGTATGGGATATGTGGGATGTATTGTGTGGGTGGAATATGTTGTGACGTGTTGGTGTGACTGAATGTTAGGATTTTGGGAAGTTAGATGTGTTATGTGCTGACTTGTGTTAATGCTGCTATTGTTAGTTATGATGCGATTATTTGTTCTATTATTGTTAGTGCTGTTGGTATTTAAGTGGGTTTGATTATGTAGTGATACAGAAGGAGTTGCCTGTTGTTGTTCTTGCGACGCAAGATGTTGATGTTGCACTTGTCCGTTTGGTGTTGTGTTGCTTCCAGCTTGCAACGGGAGAGCAGCTACTGCGTTTTTGATGCGGCAATCAGGCTAGCGCAACGTCGCATATGGCACCAGTTCATACAGCTGTTACACTGCACGGATGTAATATTCCTGTGAATCACTCGTCTGCAAACTGAACATCTCCAGAGTGGAGTGTCGATGTTCGTGGCCAGAGGTGTTAGTTGGCGGAGCGCAGGTTGTGCCTGATTCGTAGAAGCAGTGTTTCCAGCAGACTGTAGATTAGTACAACAACTGTCAACAAATACGATCGACCAATCATCATGATTAGCCAGACCAGAACATCTTCTGAAATGGAACCATCCATTACAGAGAACTTGGACTAAGTTACGGGTTATTCGTGTGTTGCACACGGAACTGATCTTGACCTCGATGGGATTGGGGCCTGGATTCTGTTCAATGCCAGCCATTATGAGCAGGTATTTTGCTTCTTTCTCTAACTGTCTTGCGTTTTACTGTCATATCCCTGTGACTGTGTGACAGCAAGCATATCTACATAATACAGACATTCGATAGAGGCTAACATTATATACCTGCTGGCTCATGTTATATTCCTGACAAAAACGTCAACGGTATTGAAAAGTGAAGGCCTTCGTAGCGCAGTGGTTAGTGCATTAGAATTGGATTCCAAAGGTGCTGGGTTCGATTCCCAGCCAGGGCACTGGACAAATTTAACATCAACTATTCATGTTTTCACCATAATTCGGTTTTTGCAGCTATTCCCCTGCCCTGAAGCACTACCACTACAAGAACATCTCATTTTCCAACACACCAGGGAAGCTAAGAATAGACACAACATCATGACGACTATTAACAGAAATGGAGCGTTCCTAGTAGACAACACAAACGGTAAACTGAAATAACAACCATACACTAAGATTAGCCGAAGAATGTTAATTAACATCCGGACAACATTCAGTAAGATGAAGGCAACTTTAGGTTCCCGCGATAGTCGGATATGTGCCGGAAGGAAGTCTGCAACAAAAATAGACTTAAGGATTATCCCCTTAGCGTCTCCAAGCTGCCACAACAACAGCAAAGGCGATTATACGCATCCTTGCCTCACACCAGCTTCAACTTCAAAGCATTTGACATCAGAGCACAGTGATTGTATTAGGGACATTAGTTTTGGTGGGACTCCTTTGCATGTAAGAGCGCTCCAATTCTCTTCGTGACATAAGGTATCGAATGCCTTTTATAACTTTATTAAAACAGCTAAGATTTGTTATATCCCTCTAGTTTCGACACGCTGTGAGGACTCCATTTTTTGGTATGCTAATTATGACACTTTCTTTCAATTCAATAACCAGAATAATCTTTGAAGTGGAAAGAGACACTAAATTGTATATCCTTTAGAATCGAGCAAATTTTTTGATCTTTAGTAAAATGACCGATACTTTGTCTAGCTGAAAGTTCTTGCCAATTTTATATGGTTTGAGCCAAAAATAAAAATCACAAAAATTTGAAAATTTCCTATAAAAATATGAACTGTTTATGTTGAAAGTGCTTTTCTCGATTCACCATTGAAAAAGGGAGTTTTTAAAAGCCAAATGCGAAGATTTTCACTTAATGCAGAAACACTGAAGTCTTGAGATAAATTGAATGTAAATCATACTTTTATTCACCTAGCATTTTAACGATACTACTATTGTTTAAAAGCAGAATGGAGTTTAGGAACTGCGAACGAGCAAAATGAAGGATGATTTTAGCCCTATAACTGTTTTCCTATTCCATTTTTAAAGACAACAGTTTTATACCCTCCACCATAGGATGGGGGTATATTTATTTTGTCACTCCGTTTGTAACACTACCATAAAGTATATACATATATTCTTAATCATCGTAAAATTCTAAGACGACTTCTTATAGCTGCAGGTAACTTGGGATTGAAAATGGGCGATATCGGTACTTTTTTATACCCTCCACCATAGGATGGGGGGTATACTCATATTGTCGCCCCGTTTGTAACACCACTAAATATTGATCTGGACCCCATAATGTATATATTTTATCAATCGTCGTAAAATTCTGAAATTTCGTCGGAGCTGAACAAGATCACAAAAAATGATTATTTGAAATGCTTCGAGGATTGGAAAAACGTTTGGCAGAAGTGTATTATATCCGAAGGGAATTATTTTGAAGGGGACAAAATAGATAAAAAATACAAAATTCGCAAATTTTTTTGAACATACTACGTATGAAAATTTTTTCGGAGACTTTTGTTAAAAATGTAAAAAAAGAGACTGATCAGACGACGTACAAGTGCAAATGGTGCATGGTAGAAATTCAAAAAAGAATTATGAAGAAATACTTAGAGTTTGAAAATTGCTAAGAATTTGCTATCAAATTATAATTGTTTAATCATTGATGATGAGATTTGCGTGTTATCTGACTTTTTGCAATTACAATGGCAGGAGTTTTATATTGCTGATAGTAGGGGGAATATTGCAGAAGAGTCCGGTGCACCAAAGAAAACAACTTTTCCCAAAAAGATTTTAGTATAGGTAGCTATTTGCACATCTGGAGAAAGAAACAGCATGTTCCTAGACATAGGAACCATAAATACAGGGTGGCTGATATGTATTGCAACCAACTGATAGCTGACAGATTTATTTCAGTGACAGTTCATTTTATTGTTTACAAGCTTAAAAAAGCATTTTGATCTATTGCATTCAGAAAAAAGTTATTCGTGATGGAATTCAAGC
Source organism: Eudasyphora cyanicolor (assembly GCA_963930755.1). Taxonomy (NCBI): domain Eukaryota; kingdom Metazoa; phylum Arthropoda; class Insecta; order Diptera; family Muscidae; genus Eudasyphora; species Eudasyphora cyanicolor. The sequence continues at coordinate 51,011,071 of OZ005736.1, read as the reverse complement.
GTTATAGTGTGATTGCTTTATATTTGGGTGGAAAAACACAAGTGGCTATCGTTAGAGCCCTCCAGCATTTAAATGTGAATAAATCTTTTGCTTCTCGTACCATTGCTCGTTACCGTGATACTGGCAGTGTTGCATCGCGTCCAAAAAGTGGACGAAAAAAAACGGTAACAACACCAGAAATGATCCGAAAAGTGAAGGCCAGATTTGATCGAAATCCACGCCGCAGTGATAGAAAAATTGCTCGGGAGGTGAACATATCGCGAGAACGGATACAACACATATTAAAATATGAGCTTGGACTAAAGCCATTGAAGTTCCAAAAAGTGCAAGAGCTCACCGATGCACAAACAAAAGTTAGACTGGAAAGAGCCATGGAGTTGCTTCGCTTGCACGAAAGTGGCCAGTTACCGAATTTGGTTTTCTCCGATGAGAAGCCATTCCAAATTGAGCAGTTTGTGAACAAACAAAATGATCGGGTTTACTTGCCAAAGAGGTCAGCTGAAAATGTACACCTTCGATTGACTACCAGAACTCAAGCGCCGCCGATGGTAATGGTGTGGGCCGCCGTAACGGCCGATGGTCGCTCTCCGCTCGTATTCATCGATCATGGGGTCAAAATAAATGCCGAATATTATCGGGAAAATGTCCTAAAGACATTATTGAAGCCCTGGGCAGACAAACATTTCGGCCGCAGACCATGGACATTCCAACAGGACTCAGCACCATCGCACTCAGCACGCGTCAGCAAAGAATGACTTAAAAAGGAGGTTCCTCGCTTCATTTCTGCCGCACAATGGCCACCAAGATCTCCGGATCTCAATCCGTTGGACTTTTGCGCCTGGGGCATTTTAGAGAGTAATACCAAAGTATCGATCATCTCAAGACGGCGCTTCGCCGGGAATGGGCCAAAATACCACAGAGCCACTTTCGTGCAGCGTGTGATGGCTTTGTCGGCCGTTTGAAGGCCATAATCCGTGCCAAAGGTGGCCAATTTGAACAAATCTAAATTGTTTCTAAAATTTTATGTTATTTCCGACATTTTTTGCGTTTGAACAATAAAATTTAAAAAAAAAATAAAAAAAATATAGCGCTTTACTTTGTTGCATTACATATCAGCCACCCTGTACTGAATGGTATATCAAAGAATGCCTATCAAAGGGATTACTTCTATTTATAAGGAAATACGACATCTCTCAATTTTTCCTGGCCCGATCTTGTATTTACAGCAAAAGGGCTATTGAGTGGTACCAGCCGAATAACATACTATTTATACGAAAGAAGGCTAATCCACCTAACTGCCCGGAAGTACATTCAAACGAAAGATAAGCCTTAGTTTAAGTTTAAGGCCGCAAACACTTAGTTGAACAGAATGTCTGCCACATGCTCCATTAAAGTACCAAACACCACTATGAAAATCCTGATGGCAAGGATTTCTGCAAAACTCAAATGTTTAAAAAAAAAATAGTTATAAAATATAACTCAAAACTTATAATAAAAATGAATACATAAATAAATTCTGGATTAATCAGTTCACTCAAAAAATATTATTGAAAAAAGTGTATATAATTTCTTCCGTGCGCAGTCCTTAAGCCACTTTCAAAATAAACAGTTCATATATTCCTGTTGAACATTCTCAAATCAGATACCCAGCAAAAACTCTCATTACCAGGTAACCTGGCGGGTAAGTGAAATTCAAAAAAAATAATGACTTACCATTTAGCCACCCCTCAGATTATTTTTACATGGGCATGACATTGGAGGAAAGTACTTCCATGCAAGCATACGAAGAGCTAACAAATAACTACTTACCCCCACGCTTACGAAGATCCAACATATAAGTAGTTATTATTGTCAATTTAATAAGGGGTTGAATAACACCTTACCAGTAATGATTTTCATAACCATTTACGTATCATATATAATTAAATACGACAAGACATATTTTTTACTCGGAATATTACCATCAAAAACATGGTAAGTACATGTCATTGTACATTGCATTAGCATGTAAGACATGTCATTGCCCTCTGCATTACTTATATTGACATAGATATGTATTTGTATAAATAAAAATTGGCGTTGTCGCATAATTTACAATACCCGACTTAAAATAACTTACAAATGAGTGCATATTTATGTCAATATAAGTAAGTCATTATTTTTTGACTACATGTAATGCAGAGGGTAATGATATGGCATTACCTGGTAATGCAAGTGGTAATGACATGTACTTACCAAGTTTTTGCTGGGTACTCCTACATTCATAAGAAATAAAGAAAAATTTTATGATTAAAACATTTTTTTTTTGGTTAAATACATACATCGATTATACCATGTCAAACCGAAACCCTTTTTCAAAGGTAATTGCAAGCGCTCTTCGCCGACGGTTTCGGCAACTGACCTCTACTGACAAATGTTTTAACATTTTTTTTGATTTTTCTTCTTTTGTGTTTTTCACTATGAAAACACCAACCTAAAAATTCAGAAAAAATATAGGCATATTCCTTAATCGATTCTAAACAAACTCTGAAAATTTCAGCGTGGAGAAATAACGGGTTATATTTTTAAAAAAGCTTTCACGAATTATATTCGCCCAAATAGAGTAATTTTTGAACGATTATTCAAAAATAACGTACACCGCCACGTCTTTTGTGTGTGTTTGTGCTAACGGGAGTGTACATTTAAGTTTGAATAGCAATAATTCAACAGCCACATTCCGCCTAACGACAAATAAATAAATAATTTATTTATTTTGTAATCTTCAGTTTAATTTGTTTCGTTTAAGATTTTCTATAATAAATCAATAATAGTATTAACTAATATTTCAGGTTACTGAACTCGGCTCAGCAATACCTAATAACCGCATGTCGCTCAGATAAAATGAATGAGCAGATCAACTACACAGTCTATACATATTCACTATGACCGCAAGCGGAAGCGATTCTAGCCGGACAAATATATTATACATATCGATACCTCCATTCAAAAACATGCTAAATCGACTTAGTATGTTTTTAAGGATATTACACTTTTAATTTCTCATATTCCAAATTATATTTAGTCAAAATTTGGTGTTTATCCGTCGACCCAATCAAAAGTTATTCACAAATCAGTACAAGTCATTCGATTTGCATTATAAACGAATTCCACACAAATTTAAAAAAATCATCAAACATTGATCGCCTCTCCTGCTTGCCCTACCTTTTTGTACCTAGCACTGTTCAGAATGGATGTATCGATATTGGTTGTTGTTGTTGTTGTAGCAGCTTGGAGACGCTGAGTTGATAATACTTAAGTATATTTCTATTACAGACTTCGTTCCGGCATATATCCGATTATCACGGGAACCTTATGTTGTTTTCATCCACTCAATGTTGTCCGGTTGTAAATTAACATTCGTCTGTTAATATCAGGGAATGGATGTTATTTTGAGTGTTGCCGTTTCTATTCTCCACTAGAAGCGCTGCATATCTGTTAATAGTCGTCATGGTGTTGTCTATTTTTAGCTTCCCTGTTGACTTGTGTGATCAGATGTTGTTGTAGTGGTAGTGCGCCCGGTGAGTTATTTTTAGCTGCAGAAACTCGAATTATGATGAAAACATGAAATGTTGATGTTAAATTTTTCCGGTGCCATGGCTGGGAGTTGAGCCCAGCACCTTCGGGAACCAAGTCTAACGCACTAACCACTAAGCTACCGAAGGCCACTATCGATATTGGTAGTGGCATGTGGCGCCGTCCTGTTGTAACCACATGTCAACCAAGTTCAATTCGTGCATTTTGTGCAAAACAAAGTCCGTGTTAATCGAACGGATTTCTCCATTGACCGTAGCGATGTTGTCATTAATTTAAGATCTTTGGTAAATTGCTAATTTATTCGGGCGTCAAGAAATATCCGCTTTCACGCTTTTAACCTTTTTTATTATTCAACTTGTCTAGTGTGTTTAATAATAATTAAAAAAATCGGAGCAAGGTTCTTATATATGTATGTATATCCATTTACTGATTATTGATATTAACAATATATACATTAGTATAAATTATTTATTATGCAAAATGATAATGATATATTTTTTAATTACATATTACATGCAATTTCAAGTTTGCTTAAATTATACATTATTGTTCGGTCGTGAACAAGTATTGTAACAAGAGACAAGTATTGTCACAAGTAGAAAAATGATTCCAAATTTGTCAAAATAATTTAATTAATTTGAAATTTGTACCAAGGTGAGCTATGCTGCCCCCATCCTTAATTTATTTATATGAAATATAATACATTTATACTTAATTCTACAACACAAGAAATACTTTAGGCTAGATTTCACAGTGACAGACTAGATCCTGGTTGAGAATCGATCCCACGATCCCTAAACTCATCTACCGTGGCGCTCCCATCCTTTATTTGATATACCCTCACTTTGGTGGAGGAGGGTATATATCATTTGCTATGGACCATACATTTAAGAAGTCAAAGGAGTGACCTAAAACCCCAAGTATGTTTGACGGAAATCCGTTTTAGCACATTTGAAGTCATTTGAGCAAAGTCCGTCCGTTTGTCCGTCTGTTTGGAACGCACGATAACTTTAGAAAGGAGTAACGGATTGACTTAAAATTTAGTATGTGACAATATTTTTTCTATATCAGGCTAAGTTCGAAGCTGGCCCATATTTGTGCACCGCTCCCTCACAAAGCGTTAAAATTTAGTGAAATGATAATTGTCTAATAAATTCTATACTACTTATCCCAATCTTCTGTACTTCCACACATAGTAATAGTTTATCTGTCGCTATCAGCATGAGAAAAATGGGCGAAGTGGCCTCGCCCCTTTTGGGTACCTCCCACACAAATGGACCATTTTGCACAAAAAGCTAAAGGCTTATAACTTTAATATCCGTGCATATAAATACTTGAAATTGTGTGCAGTCTAATGCTTCTATTGCAACTTCTCACACAAATTCGCCAAACTATACCAAAATCCAATGGTTCATAACTTTAATACCAAAGCACAAAAACGCAATGTCTTTGAAGTATCTACTGTTGTTCGACGCTAAATAGGCGTACTCGTCCAGCCATTTATGGTACCCCCAAATAAATTGACAGATTTACCAATCAATCATCTAAATGTTTTCACAGATTTACAAAGAATGAGCAATTTTTGTTCACCGTTCTGGCATCTCCCAGCCGTTGTATCGTATAACATTACTCACAAAGAAAGCGTATACCTTAGTCCGTTTACGCGATTTGGATTTTCTTATTTGTTTTCTGTTATATTTATATTTTTTCTTTCAAAATTACATGATGATTCCATATGGAATTCCATATTGAACCCCCGTATGGTACCACAATTACCCCTTTTTGTCACACTGTGTTACTACAAATTTCGGAAAACTATTTGTTGTGCTATGTTTACGTCTAAAGGGCCACTCTTCCACAAAATTTCATTATCTAAAATCTTGTCATTTGGATTTGATGGTGGTACCATATTCATCCCTTTTAACTCCACTTTGCGCTTAGAAGTTCGAAATTCGAAAATCTGGGCTTGTCCCAAGCCAACGTCAAGCTTATGCCATTTAGATTCGATGTTTTTAAGAGGTTTTAATTAAAAAATTATTAAAATTGTCTCAAAAACTGTGATTTTTTGCAAAGTCTTGTAAGATATCTTATGGTTATTTCGATACTGAAAAAAGTGATGCCCTTTCGATGCGAAAATTTGAAAAATATTTACTCGTTTATGGTGGAACTGATGCAGTTCATCGAATTAAACTTAGCATTTCCAAAATGTGCTACAAAAGTCCCGTTTTCGGGAAAATGGCAACGAGAATGTTGCACTTTTTTTGCAGAAATGCAATTGCCATTAGCTGATTTCAATCGCTGATTTCAACTTATATTAAAACAAGTAGAAGGCTACTTAATTTAGGAATCTTTACAGATTTCCTAAAATAATTCGGATAAATGGTTTTCCTGTTATGCTAAAATATGTGGTTCAACCTTTATTTCTTAGATGTTTATCTCTAAAATGCATGTTTTTCTTGTAAGTAGCGGGCATTTTGGACTTAAGCCCGACATTTTTTGTATTCTGCTTTAAATAGTACCAATGTTGTGATTATCGGTCTGATAGAATTTTTCAATTCAACGAAGAAAACAATGCCTATTTAAAGAAAGTCTATGGATAAATGTTGAAATTATAGCACTTTTGGTAGAAATAATGGCATTTAAACATAATCAGGTTTTTATACCCCCACTATTGTGAACATCTATATATATAAAAATGAAACGGTCCATCTGTGTAATGGCATCACGTCAGAACGGCTGGAGCGATTTGGATGATTTTTTTTTATTCGATTCTAAATTTTCACGAGATGGTTTGTATAGACAAAAAAAATTAATTGGACAAAGGGGCGTGGTACCTCCCATACAAATCGCAGGTTAAAAATCCGATATTTCTGCTCCTATTATAGGTATAGTGCTGAAATTTTGTTTGTATGCATTTAATGGCAGATTATGTGAATTTTCCAAAAATGGGCGGAATCGGACCAATGGGCGTGGCCCCGCCCATATAAGCCAAATTTTGAAATTGAGATATTTTGCACAATTTGTTAGCGAGAGTGCTGGAATTTTGTGTATATGTAAACGGTGGCAGTCTACGTGATTGGTCCAAAAATGGGCGGGATCGGACCAATGGACGTGGCCCCGCCCACATAGACAAACTTTTGATATCTTGCACAATTTGCTAGCGGGAGTGCTGCAATGTTGCGTATATGTATCTGGTGGCATTCTACGTAATTGGTGAAAAAATGGGCGGGACCGGACCAATGGGCGTGGCCCCGCCCATATAAGCCAAATTTTGAAATTGAGATATTTTGCACAATTTGTTAGCGAGAGTGCTGGAATTTTGTGTATATGTAAACGGTGGCAGTCTACGTGATTGATCCAAAAACGGGCGGGATCGAACCAATGGGCGTGGCACCGCCCATATAAGCCAAATTTAAAAAATGTGATATCTTGCACAATTTGTTAGCGAGAGACCTGGAATTTTGTGTATATATATCCGTTGGCGATCTACGTGATTGGTCCAAAAATGGGCGGGTTCGGACCAGTAGGCGTGGCCCCGCCCACAATGACCAAATTTTGAAATTTTTATATCTTGCACAATTTGCTATCGGGAGTGCTGCAATGTTGTGTATATGTATCTGGTGGCATTCTACGTAATTGGTCAGAAAATGGGCGGGATCGGACCAATAGGCGTGGCCTCGCCCTTATAAGTCAAATTTTGAAATTGATATAACTTGCACAATTTTTTATCTAGAGTGCTGTCGTGTTGTAGATATGTATCTGGTGACAGTCCACGTGATTGGTCCAAAAATTGGCGGGATCTGACCAATGGGCGGGCCACCGCCCATATAAGCCAAATTTTGAAATTGAATTATCTTGCTCATTTTGTTAGCGAGAGTGTTGAAATTTTGCGTATATGTATCTGGTAGCAGTCTACGTGATTGGCTTTCAAATGGGCGGAATAGGACCAGTGGGCGTGGCCCAGCCCATATTTTGATATATCTTGCAAGTATTATATAGGAAATACATGAACAAAAATGCTCGGTATGCGATAATTACAGCTGCTCACTCCAATACAATCGCAATATGATAATGTGATGCAATATCAATGAAACAAGAATTTGGAAATTTTATAAGTATACATTTCTATTTTCTGGACTTTCCACTGAATTCGGTATTTTTTCATTCAGTGAATTTATTACTAATACCAGTAAGGAAAGGCAGAAAGTCGGGCGGGGCCGACTATATAATACCCTACACCCTAACAATGCGATAAGGGTCATTGCGATAATAATTTGGAATAATTGGTAAATGTATTTTGAACCGATAATCGCTAAATTAAGCAATATTCGTTCCTAAATTGAGAAACATTTTTCTGGGGAACTTTGTAATGATCGGAAGTAAAGTACAACTTCTATAGCGCTTTGTAACCAAATCTGGAGGAACATATATATGGAGGTTATATATAAATCTGAATCGATTTTCCTAGAATACTCATTCATGTAAAATAGAAACCTGTTTCTGTCGAATTTCGTACTGATCGGATATAAAACACAGTCTCTACAGCGCTTACATGTCAAATTGGGGGTAACATATATATATGGGGGCTATATCTAAATCTGAACTGATTTTCTCCGAATTTTGCGGCATTCCTTCATGTAATAAGAAACCTCTTTCTGACGAATTTCTTACTGATCGGATATAAAATACAGTTTCTACAGCGCTTGAATTTCAAATCGGGGGTAACATATATATGGGGACTATATCTAAATCTGAACCGATTTTCTCCGAATTTGGCAGTATTCCTTCATGTAATAACAAACCTCTTTCTGCCGAATTTCGTACTGATCGGATATAAAATACAGTTTCTACAGCGCGAATTTTGACATGGGCAGCGAAGCGCACCGGGCTCAGCTAGTTTATATTAACTTTGATTCCAGTCCATACAAAGACTTCAAATTTTGTGGAGTGTACAGGGTGGCTGATATGTAATGCAAAAAGTAAAGCGCTATATTTTTTTAATTTTTTTTTTAATTTTATTGTTCAAAAGCAAAAAATGTCGGAAATAACATACAATTTTAGAAACAGTTTAGATTTGTTCGAATTGGCCACCTTTGGCACGAATTATGGCCTTCAAACGGCCGACAAAGCCATCACACGCTGCACGAAAGTGGCTCTGCGGTATTTTGGCCCATTACCGGCGAAGCGCCGTCTTGAGATAATCGATACTTTGGTATTTTTTAGTGCGAACCTTACTCTCTAAAATGCCCCAGGCGCAAAAGTCCAACGGATTGAGATTCGGAGATCTTGGTGGCCATTGTGCGGTAGAAATGAAGCGAGGAACCTCCTTTTTAAGCCATTCTTGGTTGACGCGTCCTGAGTGCGATGGTGCTGAGTCCTGTTGGAATGTCCATGGTCTGCGGCCGAAATGTTTGTCTGCCCAGGGCTTCAATACTGTCTTTAGGAGATTTTCCCGATAATATTCGGCATTTATTTTGACCCCATGGTCGATGAATATGAGCGGGGAGCGACCATCGGCCCACACCATTACCATCGGCGGCGCTTGAGTTCTGGTGGCCAATCGAAGGTGTATATTTTCAGCTGACCTCTTTGGCAAGTAAACCCGATCATTTTGTTTGTTCACAAACTGCTCAATTTGGAATGGCTTCTCATCGGAAAAAACCAAATTCGGTAACTGGCCACTTTCGTGCAAGCGAAGCAACTCCTTGGCTCTTTCCAGTCTACATTTTTTTTGTGCATCGGTGAGCTCTTGCACTTTTTGGAACTTCAATGGCTTTAGTCCAAGCTCATTTTTTAATATGTGTTGTATCCGTTCTCGCGATATGTTCAGCTCACGAGCAATTTTTCTACCACTGCGGCGTGGATTTCGATCAAATCTGGCCTTCACTTTTCGGATCATTTCTGGTGTTGTTACCGTTTTTTTTCGCCCACTTTTTGGACGCGATGCAACACTGCCAGTATCACGGTAACGAGCAATGGTACGAGAAACAAAAGATTTCTTCACATTTAAATGCTGGAGGGCTCTAACGATAGTCACGTGTGTTTTTCCACCCAAATATAAAGCAATCACACTATCACGCTTAAATTCCATCACGAATAACGTTTTTTTCTGAATCCGAAGATCAAAATGCTTTTGTAAGCTTGTAAACAATAAAATGAACTGTCTCTGAAATAAATCTGTCAGCTATCAGACTAGCGGTTTAGAAATGATAGCAACCTGAAGTTGGTTGCAATACATATCAGCCACCCTGTAATGCTTTTACAGACCCTATAGTCCCGTTAACTATGGCCGCTATTGTCACGCCCCTTTTATTACCTCCCATACAAATGGACTATATTGCACAAAAAGTTAACGGCTTATAACTTTGATTCCAGCCAATACAAATACTTACAATTTTGTGGAGTGTAATGCCTGTTTAGTACCTATAGACCCGTGCAAAATGGGCGTCATTACCACGCCTCTTTTGGTACCTCCCATACAAATGGACTATTTTGCACAAAAAGTTAACGGCTTATAACTTCCATTCCTGCACATACAAACACCTGACATTTTGTACAGTGTAATGTTTTTATACTACCCATAGTATATAAAAAATGGGCGTTATTGCCTCGTCGCCTTTATTACCTCACAAACAAAATTGGCAAAATAAAAAATATAAAAAATATTTTTTCTGAATTTCCTTATTTTCATAATATGGGTCATAATGTATACATTTATCCATAGACGTTTTGCAAATAGGCACTGTTTTTTTTCTTTAGGATGCTAGCTTCCAAAAAAATTAACAAACTTTTATTTGCGAATTTTTTCTATTTTTTATGGTTTTTTTCGTGCCAGCAGAATATTTTAAATATCAATTTTTTTTCTAATTGTTTTAAGGACTGCCTGTTTAGGTAAATGTATTTTTGCGAATTTTTTCTATTTTTTATGGTTTTTTTCATGCCAGCAGAAAACGATTTTTTTATATATATCAAATTTTTTTCTAATTATTTTAAGGACACTTACAGACTGTTCAGGTAAATGTACCAGAACGAAGACGTGCGATAGCTACCCAAGCAATAATTTTCTTCTTATTCTCACCCAAGCGATCATGTTTTTATACCCACACCTTAGAGAGGAGGGTATATATCATTTGCTATATATCTGTGGTCACAAGGCATAACAACATAACTCGAGTTATGCTCCAATTGCGTTTTCGATGCCACGATGTTCCCCATATTCGATTACATATTGTGACAAATTTTGGTGATGATACCTTGTTCAGTTGTTTAGATATAAGGCAAGACTTATTATCATAACTCGCTGTATCACTACATTTCACAAAAGCATAACTCAACTTATGCTGTTATTCCAAAATCTAATATTGACTACTGAATATTGTAAATTTTGAAATCGTCCTTTGATTTATCAGCATAAGTCGATATATTCTACAATATATAATAAAATTCATTTTGTAAGAACGACACAACTCGAGTTGTGTGTTTTGTAACTTAATTTATTTTAAAAGGGAATAACAGCATAAAACAGTTTTTAGCCTACAACATTTGTAATTAAAATAATTATATAAATGTGTTCATATTAATTCATTTCACTTCCAAGGCCTGATAAATTGCAGGCGTAAAATTCAAAATAAGTTTATAAATATTTTTGCTATATCGATTCAAACCTTTAAAATGCTCTCCTGAAAACTGTGACCACAGATATAAATACTTGAAATTTTGTACAGTGTAATGCTTTTATAGTAACTAGAGTCCAGAGACCATTTTGTACCAAAAGTAAACATCTCTTAACATGCAATTTAAATTGATAATAATTTAAATAAAACAAAAAAATAAATAAATTTACTAATATTTTTTGAGACTCAAGGTGAGGGGATTCATTAGTCGGTTTACCCGACTGAACTTTCTTACTTGTTAATTTGGTTCATTGTCACTTATCGTTCGGGTAAGAAAGATATTTTCTTTATCGTCTTCCTGTCAAAGGGTATGTTATCTTCAAGTTTTTATTGACATTCCTTAAAGCTTTTTCCACACAAAAATATCAGAACGGGGGCAACCCTATCCAACAGATGTTAAAGTAGCAACAGCTGGTTCTAGACAATGTGAAAATAATCAAACAACCGAAAACAAATACAATTGTTAGCTTGATTGATCGTATATGTATATATAGGGGCTAAATCGGAAACGTTCTGCACCCATTTGAGTAACTCCTTGAGTTAAAATTTAAGTTCTTGCTAAATTTCATAGTGATATATGTAAGCATAATTGTGACCTGCACTTGGGTTACAAGGATACATCTACAAACAGATGGGCGGACAAAACCAAACCAATTCAGAAAAAGATTCTAGGTCGATAGGTATATTAAAAGATTGTTTGGGTCATCTAATTTAAGGTATTATGAAAAAATGCAATGAGCAACAGTGTGGCTGTTGGATTTTAAAACATTTTAAACAAACTAATTAACAAAATTTTTTAAAGTTATGTTGGATACTTCTACAAAAGGTACATGTTTATGTTTTTTGGTTCATTTATCCATTATTTCATTCATTTACCGAACAATTTTCACTTTATCTTTCAAAAGGGCGGTAAACATACACACACAATACAGTTTGGTTGCCTCAACCGAATTATTTGCCAACCGAATTTTGGTAGTTCTGTCTTCTATCATGCGATTCCATCAGGACAACCAATATTTTGATTGTGGTATACTTCTGCTTCCATGTTGACAACAATGATATTTGGTTGCGCCAACTACGAAAATTATCTGTTGTAGTTGCCACAACCAACTGTTTTAAAAAATTGGTTGTTCTGACAATTTGTCAGTCATATACTACCGACAATCAATTAAAAACAGTTTTCAATAATTTTATTTTATTTATTGAACAAAAAACAAACAATTCATAACAAAATTAAAAATCCCATATTACAAATTCATCACTTATGAGATGTGGAAATATTTAACACACATTTTAGTACACGAAAAAAAAACTTTTATGCAAATATCGCTTAACCCTGAGCTTTCAATTTCATGATTGTTGCTTTTATTTTTTATTTATGAAAAACATTTTGCACAACATATTCTGCATTCCGCACATTATTATCCACACGAGATTATTTTGGATTACCTATACAGTTCTTGAACAAAATGTTGAAGATTTTTTTATGTCGAGTAATTTTATTTTTTGTTTGTCATGTATCAGCAAAAGAACAGCAACCAATCTTTCGGTTGTATTTCCCAAAATACATTTAATTAATCTAAATTTGAAAAATGATTGGGATAACCAATAAACGATTATTTATTAATATTTTTTCTGTTGTAGTAACCAATTATTCGTTGCAATAATAATCTTTGGTCTATTGATACAATGTCTGTTGTCAAGAATAAAACATTGGTTGTCACAACCAAAAATCGAATGAATTTTTCTGATCGTCTAATTTGACAAATTTAATTTCGTTCTTTGTTGTCTTATAAGAACCAAAATGTTGGCGATAATTGAAAGCTTCTTTGTTTACATCCAAAAGAAGTGTGCAAAAACCAAAAATTTAAAAAAAAACTTTACTATAAAAAATTGATTTTGGTGTCATAAAATAGTATGCCTTAATCTATACAAAAAAGTTTTTAGGTCTCGGACACAAAAGAAATTTGTTTGTTGCATAGTGTTATTGGCGAAATGTATTTTCAAATTTCTATGATGTTCACAATCAATTATTCATGAAAGTAACTGTGGTCAGGGATTGTGGACATCCCTATACAAAAAAAGGTATGATCGCAATCCCCTGACCATAGCTAATTTCATGCAAATTACGCCCGCAAATCGTGAATAATTTCGGTTCTCTCAGAGCGAGAATCATAAGATTGTTGCTGTTTTAAGCAGACTAGCAAGTTCTAGCCGCACATACGAAAAATATCGCGCTTTAGTTCAAGATGTCCGATATTTGAAGAAAATATGATTTTTAGAGATTGTGTAATATCGCTACAGCTCATTGGCGGCTCAAACTATAGCCGAAATATATTGGGGATATTCATTTGAGATGCGGACAACTGCGATATATTTGTTTGGCCCGCCCTATGTATATGTGACAAAAAAATCCAACAAGACAATTTAACTTTCACCAAACAAAGGGAACAGGTCTGGGGGCAACCGATTTTTCTATCAAATGATAGATGTTTTGATGCCGGATCAATGTTTGACCTGTTAGCATTTCTTCATATTAACTTTTAAATATCGCCTAATTTGACTTTGACCTCTAAAATGTGAATTATTAATACCGCATCTTCGAATATCCCTAATGAAATGTGGTGAAGGAACATTTTTGTAGAATATTTGAAAGCTCAAACTGGTATTTTTCATTAGTTTTCCTTAGAAAACTACGAAGCGGTCTCCGCAGAAATTTTCTATAAAAATATTCGTCCAACGATTTTAATGAAGCCATCACATTTGCGCTAGTATTAAAGTCATAGCTGTTAACTTTTGGTGTAAAATGGTCCATTTGCGTTGGAAGTACCAAAAGGTGAGGTCCAATAACGCCCACTTTTCTGTGGACTCTAGGTACTATATAAGCATTACACTGTACGAAATTTCAAGTATTTATATACACTGGTATTAAAGTTATAAGCTGGTAACTTTTGGTACGAAATGGTCCATTTGTGTGGGAGGTACCAAAAGGGGCGCGTCAATAACGCCCACTTTTCTCTGGACTTTAGGTACAATAAAAGCATTACATTGTACACAATTTCAAGTATTTGTATGAACTGATATATTAAAGCTAATAACTTAACTATTGGAACAAAATGGTCCATTTGTGTGGGAGGTACCAAAAAGGGATTGGCCACTTCGCCCATTTTTCTTGAGGTGTTATCGACTAACAAACTAATACTATGAGTTGAATTTCAGAAGATTCGAATAAGTAGTATAACCCTTTGTGAGGGAGTTACTATAAGGAGTGGACCAATATGGCCCATCTTCGAGTTAGCCGGAGATAGAGAAAAAATTACCACATACCAAATTTGAAGTCAATCGGTTATTCCTTTCTAGAGTTATCGTGCGCACCAGCCAGCAGACAGACACACATATACAGGGTGGCTGATATGTATTGCAACCAACTTAAGGTTGCTATCATTTCTAAACCGCTAGTTTGATAGCTGAAAGATTTATTTAAGTGACAGTTCATTTTATTGTTTACAAGCTCACAAAAGCATTTTGATATATTACATTCAGAAAAAAGTTATTCGTGATGGAATTCAAGCGTGATAGTGTGATTGCTTTATATTTGGGTGGAAAAACACAAGTGGCTATCGTTAGAGCCCTCCAGCATTTAAATGTGAATAAATCTTTTGTTTCTCGTATCATTGCTCGTTACCGTGATACTGGCAGTGTTGCATCGCGTCCAAAAAGTGGACGAAAAAAAACGGTAACAACACCGTTTGAAAGTGAAATGATCCGAAAAGTGAAGGCCAGATTTGATCGAAATCCACGCCGCAGTGGTAGAAAAATTGCTCGTGAGCTGAACATATCGCGAGAACGGACACAACACATATTAAAAAATGAGCTTGGACTAAAGCCATTGAAGTTCCAAAAAGTGCATGAGCTCACCGATGCACAAACCAAAGTTAGACTGGAAAGAGCCAAGGAGTTGCTTCGCTTGCACGAAAGTGGCCAGTTACCGAATTTGGTTTTCTCCGATGAGAAGCCATTCCAAATTGAGCAGTTTGTGAACAAACAAAATGATCGGGTTTACTTGCCAAAGAGGTCAGCTGAAAATTTACACCTTCGATTGGCCACCAGAATTCAAGCGCCGCCGATGGTAACGGTGTGGGCCGCCGTAACGGCCGATGGTCGCTCCCCGCTCGTATTCATCGACCATGGGGTCAAAATAAATGCCGAATATTATCGGGAAAATGTCCTAAAGACAGTATTGAAGCCCTGGGCAGACAAACATTTCGGCCGCAGACCATGAACATTCCAACAGGACTCAGCACCATCGCACTCAGCACGCGTCAACCAAGAATGGCTTAAAAAGGAGGTTCCTCGCTTCATTTCTACCGCACAATGGCCACCAAGATCTCCGGATCTCAATCCGTTGGACTTTTGCGCCTGGTGCATTGTAGAGAGTAAGGTTCGCACTAAAAAATACCAAAGTATCGATCATCTCAAGACGGCGCTTCGCCGGGAATGGGCCAAAATGCCGCAGAGCCATTTTCGTGCAGGTTGTGATAGCTTTGTCGGCCGTTTGAAGGCCATAATTCGTGCCAAAGGTGGCCAATTCGAACAAATCTAAACTGTTTCTAAAATTTTATGTTATTTCCGACATTTTTTGCATTTGAACAATAAAATTTAAAAAAAAATATAGCGCTTTATTTTGTTGCATTACATATCAGCAACCCTGTAGACATACAGACGGACGGACATGGTTCAAATTACTTAAAATGTCCCAAACCCGATTTCCGCCGAACTCACTGGGGGTCTTAGGTCACTCCTTCGATGTGTTACACTTTTGGCTCGTAGCAAATGATATACACCCTCCTCTCTAAGGTGAGGGGATAAACACTATTCACCCACTAAAAAATAGAACGTCAACTTTTGTTTACAAACTTTGATGTGGACATATTAAATATCTAGGCAAAATCAAAAACGAATGGAAATATTTTCGGAAAATTTTTTTAAACCATGTGTACAGTGTCCGAACACTATGTGTTTGTTGTTCGTGTGAATTTCTGACAGCCAATATTTCCTTTTATATCTAATAATAGTAATGAATAGTGTTTAAGACACTTTATTCCGCATATATGTATATTACATTTTGCTCAGGTTCAAGGTATACATTTTGTCTGAACCAAAACACACATTCGTCAATCTGATGTCCGTTTCTTATACACTCGTGTATATTTATGAAAATTGTTGCAGCATTTACATACTTTTCGTAGCTCTTTTACATTTGAACGTATTTACATGTCATATATACTCGTATTTATGCAGATTTAATTCATATACTTATTTTTGTTTGTTTGTTATTTACACTTTGATTTGCAGATTGTAGCGCTTCGCAAACAAATTGAAACACTATTACAAAATCAACTTAGCGACACCGGAGGCGGTGGAGTCAGAGCAAGTGGCAGTGTTGGTGGCGCTTCAGGCAGTGGACGTACCTCGAAAACTGTAAGTTCTCCTTCTCAGTCTGCTTCTTTAAGTATTCAAGTGAATACGTACATACATATTATTCAAATAAACATCGGGATATACTGTAATGACGTCATAACATCATGGACTACAAAAAAAAGTTTGAAAAAACGAATATATGAATTTGAATTTACCATTAGCGTATTATGTACATACATATCTATATCTATGTATATGTATTTCCGGACGTTTTTGTCATACCTTATTTAAAGGCAACATACAAAGGATCACCCACCCCCACTACAAAGTTCTACATACTCGTATATGTACGTGGGTGTACATATAGAAAATCTAAATATTTATATATTGATAATGGAAATAAAAAATCAACAACATGTATGTACCTATTTAGGTAGATACGAGTATATATGTACATAAATAGTCCATGTTCCCCCTGACACACTCGCGCGGCCTCTTCACTCTTGCGCGCCTTGTTTTAAATGATTGCATTTCCAAACAGAGATTATCTTTTCTTATCACAAAAAGATACCAATTTGTTTCCAGTAAAATATATAAACCAACTGGTCGTCCAATAAGGAGTAGATAACTCAACTAAGAGTTACTTAACCCAACTAGCCGTCGAATAAGTAGTAAAAACTCAACTAAGGAGTAGATAACGCAACAGATTGTCAAATAAGGACAGGATAATTCAAGTAAGAAGTAGATAACCCAACTTGTCAACTAAGGAGTAGATAACGCAACTGGTCGTCAACTAAAAAGTAGATAACCCAACTGGTCGTCAACTAAGAAGTAGATAACCCAATTGGTCGTCGAATAAGGAGTATATAACGCAACTAATCGTCAAATAAGGAATATAGAACTCAACTATGGAGTATATAGCTCAACTAAGGAGTATATAACTCAACTAAGGAGTATATAACTCAACTAAGAAGTATATAACGCAACTGATCGTCAAATAAGGAGTATATAACTCAAATAAGGAGAAAAAACGAAACTGATCGTTAGCCAATAAGTAAATAACCAAACTGATTGTTAACTAAGAAGTAGATAACCCAACATATCGTCAACTAAGTAGTAGATAACCCAACTGGTCATCTACTGGAGTGTATATTTCTCTGATTCAGCCGCATGAGGACATACCACACCCAACGCTATTGTTTGGTACATTTTACCCTAATTAATTAATACCAATCAGTACCTACGTGTTTAGTTCAGTGAGTGGTCCTAATTTAACTTACACTGTGATGATTAGACTCAAGTAAATTGGCACTTAATTTCGCATAGGGGTCATACATATCGTCGACATCTTTGACAGAAATATTGTTTGCGAAAAATTATTATGGGTCATCCTTCAATAAATCCACAGGTTTCAAAATTTAGTTGAGTTATATATCCTTAGTTGAGTTATCTATCCTTATTCGACAACCAGGTGTGTTATTTACTTACTCCGCTGTTGAGTTATTTACTCCTTATTCGACGATTGGGTTATCTACTCCTTAGTTGTTGACGATCAGTTGGGTTATCTACTCCTTAGTTGAGATGTTTACCCCTTATTCGAAGACTAGTTGGGTTATATACTCCTCAGTTGCGTTATCTACTCCTTATTCGAAGACTAGTTGGGTTATCTTTTTCTTAGATAACGACCGGTACGTCACAAGGTGTCAATTCACCACCTCCAATGACAAAGCCATGTTAAAGTTACCGGCTGTTTCCATATAAAATGATCAATCTGCGAACCGATCCCTGTAATTAATGTTGTTGTAGTAGCAGTATATGTGTTTGTTGTCCATTAGTTGTTGTTTTTCGCCTTGGACAGTGGGTTCTGCTGTATTTGTTTCCAGGCCGCGGAAGATGGCTGCTTCCACTGGTTGGGTCCAAAGAGACCTGGGAACAATTAGAGTAGGTTTGGCAGGGCAGTTAAAAAGGTGTAGTGTGTCGTGTGTTCGGCGAGGTGCCATCAGCCTGACATTAATTGGGCCAAAAGTACTATTGTCTGTCGTGGTAATTCCTCTTCCTCTGAGGCCACTGATGGAGGTGACTTCATCAGAGTGCATTTCAGCCCGACCTGCCTGGTAAGCTCTTTGATCTAGAGGTTCTCTCTTGTAGCGTTGTACCTCGCGCTCTAGATCATGAAGGTCTGTCCTTATTTGCCTGGGGGTGGGCGTCTATCCACAAGATGGTGGTTGGGATGGCTGGGACGGTAGCAACCAAGCTGATACTGCTTCGACAGCAAAAAATTGTGTCGTCGCACGGTAATGATCTTCGTCTCCTCATGTAGGTGGTCCACAGAAGACATGAGGAGGCACCCTGTCGCAGTTCCAGGGCGGCATTTTGGCAGGCCTGTATATTCTTCCGCAGAGTCTCGATCACATTCGGTGACCACACTGGTGCTGCATAGTTTACCACAGACCGACCTACCGCTTTGTAGGAGGTCAACAAGGTTTCATTACCTGTTCCCCAAGTGCTGCCGGCTAGCGACTTGAGGACATTGTTCCTATTTCTCATTTTATTGCAGATAGCTGTGACATGCGCGTTAGACCTTAAGAGGCTATCAAATGTGACACCAAGAACCTTAGGGTAGTTGGTGGTCGGAATTATTGTGCCATCGACTATCACATTGATTTGCTTATTCACTTGCGCTCTCCCTGCAGTAAACAGTGTGGCCGATATTCTCAGGTTCCTCGCAGCGAAGAAATTGGCAATATCAACTAGGTAGACATTCAGCCTTCCACATATGTCATCGATCAAAGGGCCCGACGCCAGAATCGTACAGTCATCAGCATATGATACGATTTCAACGTATCAGGAATTGCAGAGAGCTAGAGGTTAAACAGTGCCGGAGATACACCCCACCTTGGGGAACTCCCTGTTTTACTCTACGGGGCTTGGAATTCTTGTTTCAGAATTCCACATACGACTGGCGCCCACGGAAGTAATTTATCCAATGTTTCAAACAGTTCGGGAGGGACGTGTTGGCGATGTCCTCCAAAAGCGTGGCGTGGCTGACAGTATCGAAGGCCTATATAAAGCAGTAAAGCAGTGTAAAGCAGTAGTCGTACTATGCTGCTTTCGGAATTCGTGCTGATGATCAGCAATTGGAAAATGTCCAATCAGGCTTGGGAGGATTAACGCCTCAAGCGTCTTGCTACTGGCGAGAGAAGGTAGGCCTTTACGATTCTCCTTTGCTCGCATCTTTGCCCGGTTTCAGTAGCGGGACCACTCTGACCATTTTCCAAGCTTCGTGTATTATCAGAGTGGTCTTATACATGGCAACTCAAACTGTCCCTTTAATTAATGGACCTATCACGTGTTTGGTGTTGTACGGGTCCCATTTCCCGTAGATACTTTTTACATATGATATGGCTGCTTATCGAGTGGTGGGCCATTAAAAATTTTAAATTTAAACTACCGATTACTTTGACTTGTGATTTGAGCTCTTTGGATTATTTTCTGTGGAGAGCCATTAACGATAAATGTTACGCAAAGCATCCAGGGACAACTGAAGCGTTGAAACATGAAATCGAAGTTGCCATTGAAGAGATTCTACCCAAAACAATCGAAAATGTACTGTAAAATTGGATTGATTGGATGAAGTACTGCCGAGCCAGTCGTGGTAGTCATATGAATGATATTGTGTTCCATTATTTAATGACAAAGTTCAACCTTTCCAATAAAACCAGAAATTTAAAAAAAATTATTAGTACTTTTTTTATAACCTATTTAAATTTAAAATAATTGCGCTATGTGATTGAAATTTGTTACTAATACTTCTTAAAGCTACAGGTCAATTTTTTGATATAAACCGCATATAAATGTGATATACAAAATATTACTAGAGTTGAATGTATTCTGCCATTTTAGAATTAAAAACATATAATATATGTATGTGTTATTTACCTGCCAAGTGTTTCTCTCAGTCTTTGTGAATTAATGAAACAATATCACTTTTGTTTGCATCCGACTCTGTTTCGTAGGAATTTTTATCTTTAGACAAAAAACTGGCGTATGTTTTTGGTATTTTGTTTATTTTTCCCATTAAATATATGTGTACATACATACGACTATCTGAAGAGGAGGAGTGAGTGAGTAAGTATTATCATTTTATCATTATTGGTTTTTGTTGTCATATATACCTATTTTATTGCATATGTATATCACCGACGACGCAGCTAACAACAATTCGAACTCTGTCAGAGACATACAGAGTTCCACATTTTGCCATAATTTTTCCCATCCCAAAATCCGAATAGGCAAATTGAACATACGTACTTCTACGTACGTGCGCCACGTTCCATACGTATTTAAGCAATTATTTGATTAAACTATTATATTAAACATTTTCTTAGGGTTATCCGTTCGGAATGATTGCAAAAGCTATGCACTTGTTTATGAAAATATGTTTCTATGTACTTGTAGATTTTTACATAGCCAAAATTAATTGGAATTTGAATTCTGATTCGGCTTGAAAATAATGTGCTGGCTTATAGGTAACACATTATCGTAACAAATTCTTCCTCTAAGCTAATTCGTAGCAAAATTATTTGCAAATAGGTCCGAGTGACTTATTTTTTGTACCCTTTTGCCTAAAAATAGTAGTTGTTGACAAATAACACTAGTTTACAAAATTTTTGTCGAAGGGATGTACATAACATTTTCTATTTTTTTAAAATTCCAATGTTTATTTTGGGTAATTATGAGGGCTACAAACGTCACATATTTCACTTTTATGTATAACCTTTGGTTTAGTAACATTCATCATATTTATGAAATTTATGCTGGCACAAAAATATCCATAAAAATATAAAAAAAAATGTAAATCCTATTTTTTATTTTTATCATTTAATTTGGGAGGTACCAAAAGCGGTGTGGCATTTACACCCTTTTTTGAATTGACTATGGGTACTATAAAATCATTACAGTGTTCAAAACATTGAGTGTAGCTTCGGCTGTGTGGCACGTTGCGCCGTCCTGTTGAAACCAAATTATGCCTCTGGACCAAAATCCGCACCAAACAGTGACTCGTTTTTGGTGTATCGGATTTTCAATGTATGCGTGCGGGTTTTCTGTGCCCCAAATGCGACAATTTTTCTTGTTTACTTACCCGCCAAGATCAAAATGAAAAAATCAAAATCAAATGAAAATGAAAAATAAATTGAAAATCAAAATTTTCAAAGTAATGTCGCAATATTTCCCAGCGTTGTTCAAGCGTACACACAACCATATTCGTTCAGCGGAAGGATAAAACAAATTATCTGTCAAATCAGACATGAACTAAGTGTTACCATTCACGAAATAAGCACTAGTTGAAAAACTTTAGATGGCGGACCCTTTACAATACTTTCATTTGAAAGGTCTCAGTGCAACCAACACCAACACCAACCGAGCTACGTTCTACTTTGGGGGAGTCTGCTCCTTCCTTTACAACTATAAAATAATGGGTGGCAGAGTTTAAACGGGGCCGTCCGAGCTGCCAAGACGAACACCGTAGTCGTTATCCAATTAAGGTGTCCACGCCACTAATGGTTAAAAAATCCATAAAATGGTATTGGATGACCGTCAGTTTAAGGTTCGTGAGCTAGCTGAAGTCATAGGCATTTTAAAGCTATAAATCGCATATTGACGGAAAATTTGATGATGAGAAAGACGGAGAAATTCAAGACAATGCACCAGTTCACACATCCACTATTGCAATGGCCAAAACCAATGAATTAAAGTTCGAATTACCCCAGCCAGTTTTAGCTCTCTCTTGGATTATTTTTTGTTTCAAGACAGAGAAATTCAAGACAATGCACCCGTTCACACATCCACTATTGCAATGGCCAAAATCAATGAATTAAAGTTCGAATTACCCCAGCCAGTTTTAGCTCTGTCGGATTATTTTTTGTTTCCAAACTTTAAAAAATGTCTCGGCGGATAAAGTTTTGTCGGCAATGAAGAGTTGGAGGTTGCAATTGACGGCTATTTTCAGGAGCTATACAGGTTGTGGTTCAGGTCGCTGGAAAAGATGTATCGAGCTAAAAGGAGACTATGTTGAGAAACAAAAACATTTCCCAAATTTGTTGTGTTTTCTTTGTTAGGACGTCTAATTTTGGGACCGCCGTATATACTTAAGTAGAACTCGCTTAAGAGCGAATCGAGAGTTCAAGTCCTAGATTGATCTTCCGATATGTTTACTGTAGGCGTGTTTTCGTTACACCATAAGTGCTTAATTTGTATAAGGAGCTAAGCACTTTTAAGCACTATTAGTTCCCGATGAAGTTTGGTGCTTGTGTTCATGTCTTAATCGAGTATGATGTTGCCAGATTGGGCACCCTATATTTAGCAATATGGCATCCCATTTTTGGAGAGATTTTATCAATTATTGTGAATTAACGGGAAGAAGAAGAACAAAAATGGGAAATTATTTTAATATTTGCAAAAGAGTGTAAACAATTGAACATAGAATAGTAAATATATGTTTTATAAATACTTTTCACGAATTTTTTGTCTGTTTCGCACTGTTCTTTCTTCGCAACTCATGACACCATTGCTACCAGATAGTGAAAATCCGCCACTTATTGCTTATGTGCCAGTTAGTGGAAGTCAGTTGTTTTCGTTGCAAAGTGCTAAACTAAAAGTGCTAGCTTGTAACGAAAACATGCCTTTTATAAATATGTTTCTAATCCTGAAAAAACAATGAATTTTAATTGATAACATGGCTCAAAATTTATTTATTATATATTTATTATTTTATCGTAAATTCTGATCGGTCATCCATTCCGGAGAAAATCGACGCACCTTAGAGAGGAGGGTACAACGACTGCGCACGGAAAAAATAATGCATGATGTTAGTCTTATAACTTTTTCCCTATTCCTTTATTAAAGGGAGGAGTGGGTCATTTTGCAAAGGCTGAAAGCTTTCTGGTTGCCGTCCAGTAAGGATTCCTGTGTGAAATGTCGAAGCAGCTCACAACCTCCGGCATTCGTGCCAGGTGCTCCCTGGAAATAGTCTTAAGCATCCACCCGCTTTCGCTAAGGTAATTGTGAGAAGGCGAAATATGCAGCCTGAATGGCCTTTTAATTCAGCAACCGGCGTCTCGGACATTGACCGAAATGGCCCATTTGCAATCCCAAACAACCTGCAACTATAAGAAATATTTATACCAAATTTGATCAACCTAGCTCTATTATTGCGGACTGTAGCGTGATTACCACAGACGGACGGACGGACGGACGGACAGACGGACATGGCTAAATCGTCTTAGAATTTTACGACGATTAAGAATATATACACTTTATGGGGTCTCAGATCAGTATTTAGAGGTGTTACAAACGGAGTGACAAAATGAATATACCCCCCATCCTATGGTGGGGGGTATAAAAATGGAACGATACACGTTTCAACAATTATTAAAATTCGTTGACATAGCGAAGGCTATCCATCCTCAACGTGTGACTGTTTGGTGCGGTTTATGGTCCGGCGGGGTCATTGGACCTTACTTTTTCGAAAATGAGGTTGGATCAACAGTTACGGTGATTGGATTGCGCTATCAAGAGATGAATAATGATTTTGTATGGTCGGAGTTGGATGGTATTGATCTGGACAACGTTTACTTTCAACAAGACGGCGCTACGTGCCACACAAGCTACGAAACCATTGCTCTGTTACGGGAAAAGTTTCCGGACCGTGTTGTCTCTCGAAGAGGTGATCACAATTGGCCACCGAGATCTTGTGATTTAACACCTTCTTCTTTGGGGCCACGTGTAAGATAAGGTCTACGCCAACAGCCCAGCGTCGATCGAGGACATAGGCAGCAACTTTGCGATTAGGTTATGGAAAATTTCATGAAAAGGATATGGTCCAGTAAGCGTGGTCGTGGTGGCCATTTGGCTGATGTTGTTTTTCATTATTAACGGCATACCTTCCTCTTTATTATGAAATAAACATCCGATCATTTATCTCAAAAAATTGCATTTTTCTTTGAATACCAAAGTAACACCTCTTGTTGGAAAACCCTTTATCTTCGAACTGGTGACGAAAAGTTTCGTACAAGCGATGTTTTTGTACGTCAATAGAACGAACACGATAATCAACCCATATTTTTGGTAGTTTCGAAATTCGTCGAGGGAACGATAAGGTTTCATTCCCACGACGAAAAGATTTATTTGACCATTTTGCTGAAGAAAACGAATAAAACGAAGCAATAAATTTATAGTTTGTGCTTAATTGTACTGTTCTATGAGTATATGCGTTCTGATTACCTTAGTTAAATAATTAGTTGTAAATGTTTAATTTAAAAAATGTAATAATGGTGATGAATTGAGTTCGTCGTGATGATGAATAGGATTTGTCGTGGTGGTGAATGGAATTCGTGGTGATGAATGGAATTCGTCGTGGTGATAAATGGAATTCATCGTGGTGATGAATGGATTTCATCGTGGTGATGAATGGAATTCGTCGTGGTGGTGAAAGGTATTCGTCGTGGTGATGAATGGGATTCGTCTGTTGACAAATACAATACTTGATGAGAATATTTGGAATTTAAAATATCAGAAGTAATGAACACTTCTCGTTCATTTGCTTTAAGCCTTTCCTGATAAGAACTGCGTTTCGAACCGAATAATCACAACTAAACCTGGCAAAGCAGTCAAGTAATTTTATTTTCATACCGTTTTTAATGGTCTAAAACTAGAAGAATATTTATTGCATTTAATATATTTAAATAACCTGGGGCAAGAATTCGTCGTGGTGATGAGTGGAGTTCGTCGCGCTGATGAATGGGATTCGTCGTGATGATGAATGGTATACATCGTGGTGATGAATGGGATTCGTCGTGGTGATGAACTCGATTCATCGTAGGAATGAAATGTGATTATCCTTAGGACGAACTTTTTTGGCAACAGAGATTCGTCATGGTGACGAACAAATTCATCAAGAGGTTTATTGCGTACGTTAGCTGACTTTTGACGAAAAAATAATCGTGATGATGTACAAATTCGTCGTCATGACGAAGCTTTTTCTATCAGTGTAAGGAGGGCTAGCTACTCACCTTCCGTTAAACTAGGATATCGTGAAATCAGCATTTTTATCACATAATTAATACTATAC
This sequence comes from Eudasyphora cyanicolor, assembly GCA_963930755.1. NCBI lineage: Eukaryota > Metazoa > Arthropoda > Insecta > Diptera > Muscidae > Eudasyphora > Eudasyphora cyanicolor. The sequence goes on along the minus strand of OZ005736.1, from coordinate 50,985,274 downwards.
CACAAAAACGCAAATATATATTGCATTTTTGATTTTATATTCGTATTTAGAACATCAAAATCCTTCGGGATTGGGTTCGCTATCTGCTGGCTAGGAATCGATTTGACCACATATATATACATATATGTCATGAAAACTTACTGGATAGCGAATCAAGAGTTTACGTTTTAGAATTGTTTTTCCGCTGTAAAATACCAAGATGACTAAATTAAAAAAAATATACATTGTATTTTTTTAATGATAATTTCAACGACTATTAGCTTCATTAGGATTTCTACATAATAGCTTATCAAAACATTATTCCGAAATTAGTACAGTTTAATTTACTCGTATGTTCCCCCACAATAGACGACACGTCGTTAGACTTGTGCCACATGTGCCCCCATTTCAATAACTTTAGCACTTTATCTATAATTTTGATAAAATAAAAAATTATATTATATTATCGCCAAAAAAAAACCACCACCATTTTTAGTAACAATTAATGTACAATTTGTCGTATCTGTCTATATTGACTAACCCCATAGTTACAATCAAATTTCCATATTTTGATTTTTTTGAATTCATTGGAAATGCAAAATGAGTCCTCCTATGTGCTGCTACCCATTCCAAAGTACGTATCTCCGTAGTTTCTAGTGGAATAGGATTATTATCTCCATATTGATTGATCTTATCTATTGGTGTGCCACATCGGTTATCACCTGTCTAAAAATAGTACTGGTGTTTGGTGGCATAGATACTTGGGGGTGAATGGGGCGTGGGTTATTTAGCGTTGCTCGTTGCTTCATTTTGCCCATTGGAGCCCTTACTTCCAGAGTGCTATATAAGAGGGATCACTACTGGGATTACATTCATTTGCATAATTTTAACCGTTTCGATACACAAAACTATTCACCACCGTTCGAGTTGCCGTCAAACCCGCATAATTTGTGTTTTAATTTAATTGCAAATTATTTGTTTTTTTCAACATATTTTGGTTTCGGTATTTTGACCTGCATGAGGTTTCATTTTAATTTGGTTAAAATAATATGTACTGCCAGTAAATTGCATTGGGGGATTATTTTGTACTTGACAAATTTAACGTAATCAACTTTTGAATATTTTACAATAATTGTGCATGTGTGTGTTGGCAAGTAAAACGCCAATTGAAATTACAATTTACTTGATTGTAATATGTGAAAATAGGAATCAACATTACTCCATGAGGTAAGTTTGAAAGCAAATAATTTTATTTAAAATTTGTTTATGATGAACACTAATGTGGGAATGAATGGATATTTAGAAAATATTAAAAAAAAAATTAAAATAAAGTTGGTATCAAAAATTTATCAATAATAAAGTTGGTAAAATAAAAATTTGCGCTGATTCAAGGGACTAACATTCTGAAAAGGTATACGAGATTAACATAGAAATTAAAATCTTAATCATTTGTGGTAGAGGTATAAATGTTGTTAAATAAATTTGTCCATCTTTTTACAATTATGAAAATATGTTTGAAGAAAATATTCGGTCACTCTTTTGAGAGTTATCGTGCGCATCAGCCGGACAATCAGTCGAAGCGACAGACAGGCATAGTTCAAATAGGTTTAAAACTATCACTTCAAAAAATTAAGGGTAAAATTAACGGACATGTTCTACATTATATTCCACTTTATTTTCGATGAAAGTGAATTTGAATTATTAATTGTAGTGGCGGCAGTTGGAAACATTTCAAGGAAAAAATTTGAAAAAAAAAAAAATATTTTGACATTCAGGAATAGTGCATAAAAACAAGAATCATAGTTTCATCAAAGTGAACCTCCTCGGATAATACAAATATTTAGGTTAGGTTGACAGAGAATGAAGTCTGGCGGGTGCGACCCAGTGGCCATTGATACCATATTTGAACCACTGTGTTTTCTCATATAAATATTCTTTCTCCAATTCAGTTAATTATAGAGTTTCGATCAGATGCCTTGATGAATTGTAGAAGTCCGAGTGGGTTCAGCCCTTTAAGTTCGTCCAGCTCCAAATTAACCCAGTATCTTGTTTCTTATGTAGGATAAATTTGGTTATTGGCAAAGGCACTTGACACGTACGGCGCAAGTTATAGATCAATTCTATGCATATGCTTACCATTTCAACAAATCGTAAAAAACACCCCTAAAAATGGGGAGGGCGATGATAAAATGTTGGCCATAAAATTGTTCCTATATGTGTCAGAACACACCAAAGTACAGAATTTAACAAAAACAAAAAAAGGTCAAATTCCAATCAAAAACGCTCTTCACTTGTATCGTTATTGCTTCGACCCCTTGGTCGTATGACTAACATTGCTGCACGAACAGGCCAAGGAGGGTTTTTGACTGGAATTTGACCTTTTTTTTATGTCCCAATTTTTTGTAGAACATTTCATCTCGGATCTCCCAATTTTTAGATGTGTTTTTCCGATTTATTAAAATAGGGCCAAGAATTACAGTATATGGGGGAGCTAGAGTGTTAATTTGTTCCACAAAAATATTGGCCTTTATATTTTCTATACAGTTGCTGAACATACCCTACACCAAAAGAATATTTTGGTAACAAAATAGTGAAATACTAACATTTTTGAGTACAATGTGGTATTTTTTATCTATTTAGGGTGTCTAGACACGTTAAGATTGTAGTGATATGTTCGCAAAAGTTTTAGCTTAGGTTATGATAAGGACGCGCGTCAAACAACCATTGCTGGCGTACACCACTTCAATCGGAGACCATTTGGTCCATTGTGTTCGTCCTGAGAATATGATTAAAAGCTGAGGGAGAGGTCGTCGAAAATGAAGGAGGTGATAAATATAGATAAGATAGATAAGGGATGGCTTTTCAGGAGAGGGGGAGTACCAAGACCTCGCCTGTTGATGCAGATCTATGAGTTTATGTCAAACCATATCCATCTCAAGCAACCTATGAAGCCCATAATTCTATCAATATCGTGTGATGACAGAGATTCCAGATTTTGTATCGTGTAATCACCTAGGTAGCGATGTCTTCGTATTGATAGAGAAGGACATTGACACAGAAGGTGTTCGATTGTCTCCAGTTCCTCCTCGTCCTCAAAGAGTCGGCAGTAGTCGGCAGAATCACTCTGCCACTTTGATGTTAAAGATCTAACATTACAGTGGCCAGCCAGCGTGCCTATAATTAAACGAATGTCCTGCTTTGTGAGGTTAAGAAGATTTTGGTCCTAGATTTTGATATGGCTGGCCATAGAGATTTAGTGATTTTACAGTCATATCTGCTCGACCATTTCTGGTTTGACAGGTCTTTGTAGAAACACTCAATGTTAGTGATGACTCAATACTTGCAGCGTCCATCGCTGATCTATTACGCGCGAGTTCGTCAGCCTTCTCGTTCCCCGCGATATCACAGTGTCCGGGGATCCAACACAGTTAGATGCTGTCTGCGAATTGCTGTAGTACCAATCGGCACTCATTAACTACCATTGACTTAATAGTGGTTGACTTCAGTGCCTTCAGAGCAGCCTGACTGTCAACATAGTATGTTATGTGATCACCTTTCCCGAGTTTTCGTCGGTTTATCAAGATGAGGGCTTGCAGTATAGCAAAGATCTCCGCCTGGAAAACGCTGCAGGTGTCGGCTAACCTGTAGGACATATGAATGTCAAGAGATTCGCTGAAAATGCCTGCCCCTGTGCCTACATCTATCTTTGAACCGTCAGTGTATACTTATATTCCAAGGCCCTCCTTAGGAAGGTTTCCGCATGACCAGTCTGATCTGGGGGGATCATTATGTCGAGATTTGAGGAGAATTTCTGAACTGGTGACAAATAGTCTGTCGGTCCTGTCGGAACCTTTAGATCAGACATTCTTGATGCCTCAATGAGAGTGACCGAGTGGCCCAAATCGGCGTTACGCCACACACGAGCCTCTGGGAGTCTGAGAGCGGACTTTGTAGCACTGCACCCATGGCATTGAACCTACAGGTTGTAGGTTCAATGCCATGTTGAGGGCCGCCTGCGGTGTGCTCTTTCTCGCACCATATATAAAAAATTATACCGCTCTTTGTACTTTCTCTAAGTTTTTAAGCTGATATTTAACTTCTGTCGCCTTCCACCATACCATTAAACCATTAAGGTAAGGATAAGACGCACTATAGCTGTATATATCCAGTGGATGAGCCCCAGCTCTTACCTATGGACTTTCCGCACGAGTACAGTGCGTTCAATCCCTTTTATGCCTATTTCCTCTGTGTTTCTTTTCCATCTCAATTTCCGGTCAAGTATGGCACCATACTCAGAGGACAGGTTCAGCTCTACTCCGTCCAGAATAGGTTTGGTGAAAGATGGAATCTTATTCTGTCTAGTGAATAGTACTAGCTCGGTCTTCATGGATTTGATGCCCAGCCCATTTGCCGTTGCCCATTTGGATAGCTTCCTAAGAGCGCCCTGAATAAGATCGGAGAGAAATTTGCCTCCAACCATAATGACAACATAATCGGGGTAGGCGACAACTTTCACTCTTTCTTCCTCAAATGATTTGAGTATTCCATTTAGTACCAGGAGCTACAGGAGGGGTGACAGTACCCCTCCTTGAGGAGTTCCGCTGGTTAGCATGTTCAGATTTACCGTGGCTAAAATGTTGCCATTGCTGTCAAAAGTGAAAAAAATATTACTCTACTATCTACTCTGTATGGTATAGGCCTCCATGTATGGCAACCATAGATCAGGACAGGCTTTTCTACCGCTGAGTAGAGCCAGTGGATTAGTTTGGGTTTTAATTCCCTTGTGGGGCCCTCGAACTTCTGGCATGAGTACAAAGTCGCCTAAGCTTTCTTAATACGCGCTTCCTTATTCGATGTCCATTTCAACTTACGTTCTGGAACCACATCTGATTTTTTTGCCAATTCGTTAGGAGTTCGCTGTAGCGTCGGTAATTAAAAGTCCAGTAATTTTTTCTAGTAAACAGTACCAATTCGGTCTTAGTGGGGTAAATTTTTAAACCGCAGCCAGTTGCTCAGAAGGAAACATCCGATAGGGAATTCTCCAAAATTTCCGAGACCGACGATAAGAATTTAACTCTAGAAAGTATTACAATATCGTGAGCGTGGGAGCACACTTTAACTCCTGATAATTCCAATATAAATACAATTTTATGTACTACCAGGATACAGAGGAGTGGTGAAATAACTCCTCCTAGACGGGTTCCCCTAGTCGCTCTCATTACCGTTGAAGTTGTCGCGGAACATGTGTTAATATCTCTAAAATGTAACATAGTCATAATCCAATTGACAATAAATCCTATTCGCCAGATTTAGCTCCCTCGGAATATGTTTTGTTTCCAAACCTGAAAAAATCGTTGGGCGATAAAAGATGTGCCAACAATGAAGAGGTGGAGGTTGCGGTTGATTTCAGAAGCTAGATAGTTATTACTATAAACTGGGTGTGGAAACTATTGAAAATCACTGGAAAAAGTGTATCGAGTTAAAAGGTGTTTCCTTTTTTAGGTCGTCTAATTGGGGGACCGCCCTCGTAGTAATGTTTGCCCTATTTTTTCCCCCTATCGAACCTGTGACATTTTCACTTTCGAATTTCCCACACAAATGTTATCCAATGTTTGCAATGCAATGTCTACTTTTGTGGTTCCATTCATATCTACATTGCAAAAATCACATTGCAATTTTGCCCGATGGTGCATTTCCGTTCCAATGCCAAAAGGGATTTAAAGTTACGTTAAATGCTTGCAAATACACTCGCTATTGTTTTTACACATAACTCAACCATTCGTATTCGCGAAAATGTTTTTTTTCTGTTTCTACTGAAACACGTTGACATAAATTTAGAGTAAATATTTATATATGTTTGTTTCTGAGAACAACATACACATAACACTATCGCCAATCGCCGACCTTCGTTTATTTACAAATTACAGGGTACACATAGCAGTAGATACATATATATACAGCAGTAGATACACAATTATATAAGCATAAGAATACAGGAAAAAATAACAGCAAAATTCAATTAAATGCATTACTATTTACTTGTTTAGTTAAAAAGATGATTAAATCGGTTAAAATATTAATTGAATCAATCAATACAATAATTATTTTAATATCCTAGTTTAAAATCAATTGAATAAATTAACAAATTTATTTTGCTACGGGTCAAAACTCTACTACATGACAGAACTAGATGAACAGCAGGACCAAAATGAGATCGAGGGGGCTGCAAGCTTCGCTAGGTTGTTGACTGAGAAATCCAGAGTCAGCTGGGTGATTAACAGCTTTGTGCCTTTTAAATCACCTGGATCAGACGGAGCGTTAACTTGCGGCCACATGAGGATATCACAGTGTAGTGCTATGGTAACCGACCCAGTGATACCAACGCTGTACACCTTCGAGTGGAACTTCACCACTAAGATACCTGCCAGAGAGTAATGGGTTGGCAGAATACCATGTAATAGAAATCATATCCACTTCTATAAGGATGGTTCGAAGGATGGCTTCGGAGTACACTGTAAAGAATTTAGTCTTGATATAGCTCACATAATATTAGATACCTGCAATGTTTATTATGCCGAAATAATGACACTATGGGAATCCGCCAAGTGGTTGAATCGTTTAACATTTATCATCATCAGTTTAACATTTACCTTACATGGGTACCAGGGCATAGAGATATCCTGCGGAACTGCGAAGCCGATGAAATTGCTTGGAAAGATACGACATTGCAAATTCTCGAAGAATTTGCATATATTGGTGTGCCACCACAGGCAGAGGCAAATGAGAGATGGACAGAAAACTATACGGTGCCTAGAAAAATCTGGCCAAAATATGACTTGAGAATGTCAAAATATCTCCTAAAGAGTAAAATATTGTCTACGTTAGTAGCAGTTCTGACGGGACATTGCCTGATCGACGAACACGCCGGAAGACTGGGCATTGACTCCAATGACTTCTGCAGAAACTGAGGAAGAAGTGGAGAGCATTGATAACTTCCTAGGTGACTGCCCCGCTTTGAATAAACTACGCCTGGGCATACTGGGGTCGGTCTTTGAATATCAAACAGATTGGTTTCGACGAGGGGCATCTGATCCCATGGTAAGACCAGAAGACCTAAATTGGTCTATGTGAGCTGCTAAAAACGACTGGCACCCTAACCTAAACCAAAACCCATCATAAAATAACACAAAAGTCGATTGACAGAATTGTTACTTTCGGAGCCATTTTTTTGGGTTGCTTTTACTTGAGTTAAACAGTTGTAATGATTTCACGAATTGACCATATTTCTGTGTAAACTGTTGAGAGACTAGTAATCTGATAAAAATTCCTGTTCCAATTTGGAAATACCTAATTACGAGAAATATGAAATGTATGCTCATTTACTTTACTGCGAAAAGTATACTTCTACTTCTCATGTAGGACTTTTCTAATTACTAAAGTCTGCACCATTTAAAATTTTAAATTTGAACTACCGATTACGAGGGCGGTACGGAAACTTCTTAGCCTATCAATGAAAGAGAATAGTTTGTTTGTCAGAAATATTTTTATTTTTCAATATAATCTCCTGAAACTTCAATACACTTAGTCCAACGCTTATCTAGCAATTCTATCCATTGATTAAAATAGTTTTCCTCAAGGTCTTCAAAATAGTGGTTTACAACTGTAATTGCATCTTCATTTGAGGTAAAACGCTTGCCAGCAAGGAATTTTTTTAGATTTGGGAACAGGTAAAATTCACTGGGAGCTAAATCAGGAGAATAAGGTGGGTGGTCAAGCAACTCGTACTTTAATTCGTTGATTTTAGCCATTGTTAAAACACTCTTGTGCGCCGGTGCGTTGTCTTGAAGAAAAATTATTTTTTTGTGTTGTAAGCCAGGACGTTTTTCTCGAATTTGTACATTTAATTGATCCAATAGGTTGCAATAGTACTCTGAATTTATTGTTTTACCCTTTTGCAGATAGTCAATCAATAAAATACCTTTGAAGTCCCAAAAAACCGTTGCCATAACCCTACCAGCCGATTGAATTGTTTTTGCCTACTTTGGGGCACTTCCTCCAGCTTCAGTCCATTGTTTGGATTGTTCTTTTGTCTTTGGATTGTTCCAAGTCTCATCAACAGTTATGAAACGACGCTTAAAATCAATTTTATTTCGCTTAAAACGATCCAAACAAGCTTGAGAAATGTTCATTCTTGTGCGTTTTTGGTCAACTGTTAACAAGTGCGGCACCCATCTTGCAGAAAGCTTTTTCTTCATGCAAAATTAAATGGACTCGATCATTTGAGATGCCCATGATATTAGCTATTTCACGCACTTTTATTCGTCGATCATTTAATACCATATCATGCACTTTGGCTACAATTTCTGTTGTTGTTGCTGTTTTTGGATGTTTCACGAATCAAAAAACAATTTCGTCATGCCAGATTCAAACCCTCATATGAAAAATTCTTCAATGGTCTAACATCATACGATATACATAAATAGTTATGGTATTTCCATTCAAATCTGCACGTATTATTTGAAAACATGGTGAAAAATAAATAAATCTCGTACAATAACCCACATATAGCCAAAATTGCATTATATATATTTAAATTTTCCAAAATGATTTTGATAACAAAAAATCACTTATTTCTGTTATTATTGGCAAGTCATTATATATAAGCCGAAAGTATTGCAGCGAATAATGAGATGTCATTATTTGGTAATGCAGGGAATAATGACAGGTACTTACCAAGATTTTGCTGGGTAGCTAAACCAACTCACGGACGGATGGACAGTTGGACATAGCTAAATCAACTCAGAAATTGATTCTAAGTCGATCGGTATAATCAACGATGGGTCTATTTCCTCTCCTTCTGGGTGTTACAAACAAATGCACACAGTTATAATACCCTTTACCACAGTGTGGTATTCAATCGAATGTTGGTGTTTATCTGTCTATCCCATCAAAAGATATGTTCAAAATAGTATAGAATCCTATTCGATTTACTTTACGAGGGTTGCTATATATATTTCTGGCAAAGGCAACAATAAGTGTTGCCTGGCGCCATCTGACATTTCCATTGGAATGTTTGACATTTTTTAGCATAAACGTACTCAGAACGTTTTGACGTACGACTATCATTTGTGTTGTTTACAGTGACCTAAAAATCAATTTGGCAAAAAAATGGAATTAGCTCGTGAACATTTTCGTGTGATCATTTTTCACAACTTTCGACGTGGATTATCACGACAAGAGTGCATCGATGAACTTAAATCGTTGTATGGCGATGAAGCTCCATCCTATAGCACTGTAAAAAACTGGTTTAATGAATTCAATCGTGGCCGGCGCTCGCTCATAGACGAAGGTCGTGAAGGTCGTCCAAAAACGACAGTTGTGCCAGAGAACATTGATGCCGTGCGAGAACTGATAATGCAAGATCGTCATGTGACATACCGGCGTAAGTCTTTCCATGATGAAATGTCAAACAATACTTAACAAAAATAACAGGACAGCATGACACGACTCACACGTGATCGTAAGACCCGATTATGTTGACCATAAGTTGAGCGAAGTGCACGAAACACATTCCTCACAGAACGTGAATTTTCGTAATAAAGTTGAACGATTTGTATACGTTGTTCAGGCGTAAGTCTTTCCATGATGAAATGCCAAACAATACTTAACAAAAATAACATGACAGCATGACACGACTCACACGTGATCTGTCAAAAAAGGGCTATTAAAAAAAGTTTATACTTGAATCACCCTATACTTGTCAAATGTCAAATAATAAAAGTTTCAAAAGTGACAGCTACTGAAATGCCGGGTGATTCAAAATAACATCTCTTGTTGGAAAACCCTGTACTTTCTAATGGAAGTTCCAGTTTTCATCTGGCAACACCAGCATTGCCAGGACCGACATAGAAATAGCAACCCTCGTATAAAGGAATACCATAAAAATTTCAAAATTTCATAAAATTGCGATCGCCTCATCTTTCGAATTAGCATACTTTGGAATGGAGGTATCAATATATTTCCGATGTACTTTTTATCTTCCTGACGTAGAATTCAAAACTATCCACTATTTTGAAAAGTGGCAACCTTTTAAATATATGCTTTAAATTTCAAGGCGCCACGTTGTTTATTATTTTTGGAGCCATTAAAATTAAACGATTTCAGTGAATTTGTAAACATGGACAAAATTGGTCATCCTTAAAGTAATGTCATTACTATCATTTGAAAGGTCTCACTCACTTACGACTATAAACTATGGGTGGCAGAGTTTAAACGAGGTCATACAAGCTATCGAGACGAACACTGTAGTGGTCATCCATCCATCCACTATTGCGATGGTCAATATATTTAAGTTCGATTTGCTTCATCACTCACCTTATTCGGCAGATTAGCTGCCTCGGAATATTTGCTATTTCCAAACATGAAAAATGGCTTGGTGGTAAACTATTTGCCAACAATGAAGAGTTAGAGTTTGCTGTTGATGGCTATTGAAGAGCTATCCAGTTCTTCCTAGAAACAGGATATCCAAGCTATTGAATATCGCGGGATATAGTGTATCGAGGTAAAATGCGATTAGGTAGAGGAATAAAGACAAATTTTCCAAAAAAAATTATGTTTTCTTTGTTAGGTCGGCTAAATTTGAGAATATTTTTTAATGGAAATTAATTAACTATCAGTTGATGTAGAAAAGAACCTACCATTATTCAAAAACTATTCATTTATATATAAATGAATAGTTTTGCAAACATTAAATAAACGCAACAATTTGAATTTAAAATATACATAATTTAATATTCTAAAATGTTTTGATATCAAAATACACGGATGACATTATCAGTGAATACCCCTATTGTGTTTGTCTCTTAAGAAGACCCATTCACATGTACTCTTGCATGTGAAAAGGAATCGAGATGTATTTCTATTTACTCTCTCTCTCTCTACGTACGTATCGTGCTGCACAATAGCTGCATTTGTTCACATTATGTTTTTTACATTTGAATGGGTATGACCGAGTAAATTTCTGTGTAATTTTCACAATGCACTTATCGCATAACTAACATTCACGTTTACTCTACACTTTCGTATATACATATGTACGTCGTATTTTTACGATATGCAGGTACTAACAAATGCAACAATAAAAATAGGTGTTGTTACTAATGTTCCAATATTTGAATACTGACTTATATTCGTGTCGAAATACCCGACCAAATGGTCTGACACATGTTTCTATATATATAAACTTAAGAAAACTTGCACTTGTAATGGGAGACAGTGGAAACCCCCTTCAAAACAACGAACTGGAAAATTGTTATGCATAAATTAACGAAACTGTCACATATACTTAATAATTAGAATAATTGTATAATTCAGAATTTTCTGGCTTACTTCTAATATACTCGTGAAAATGGATATGAAAATGGATATTTAATTATCCTTATTTAAAGGCCTTCCTTTTTTATGACAAAATTTCATTCAGCAAGTTTCGTTTGTCATTTCGGGGTCATTTGAAAATAAATAATTTTTTTTGTTACGTAACGATTTTCTCTTTGTAGTTTCACTGTAAATTTATTTTATTATTTGTCACAAAATTAATTAGGCGGAGAATTTATACGTGCAAATGTTTGAATATAAACAAATATTCAAACACTAGCTCGTGTGCATATCCCAATCAATCCATGATGCACCTATGTTGTCCAATATTGGATGCTGCGGATGTATATGAATGAATATACATATCTAAACAATTTGTCTAGTTTATGAGGCATTTTAGCAAATGACACACATGACACGCACATAGTTTGTTTGAAAATAAAGCAGAAATTACATTAAGTGAATGTGTTTGAGCAAAGATAGCAAAACTATGTGGGGAGGAGTTTAAATATCAATATATATTTGTAGATGAGGATGACAAATTAGATGGATGTATGTTAAGCTTGTCATTGCGTTTGCAACACCTTTAATTGTTGATCCGGGGCCCTAAATATGAGGGCGGTCTCAAAATTTGACAACCGGACATATACATGGCGTTTTGTATTTTGAAAAAATACTTCGTGAAAATTGGCAACCTTCTAAAACATAGGCGCCACGTTGTTTAGCTTTTTTTAAGTACTCAAAATTAAACGATCTCAGTGAATTCGTAAACATGGAAAAAATTGGTCATCGATAAGGAATACAATACTTTTTGAAAGGTCTGGAAATACTTTTAGATTATTTCATTAGGGAAACCTGGATACAAAACTCCTGTCGGTGAACCAACATGCTTACAATAAGGGGAAGTCTACAGAATCTGACCTGCACGAACTTATGAGCACTATCGAATCGCATTTCAAGGAATTCACCATGGTGGCATTTCTTGACATAGAAGGAGCTTTCAACAACATTCACTCAGATGCGGTAATTGCGGCACTGTCAGATCTAAAAGTTAACTCTAGTTTGATTAGACTAATTCAAAGCCTGTTCAACAGAAGACGCATAACAGCATGTCTTGGGTGCACAACAATAACAAGGTTTGTAAACAGAGGGACCACACAAGGAGGAGTACTGTCTACACTAATTTCGAACCTAGCGGTGAATGAAATCTGCTAGATCTAGAACGTTGTAGCTGCAAGGTCGTGGCATATGCGGACGACGTGGCAATCGCAGTGAGTGGCAAATTCGAAAACGTCCTCAGAGACATCCTACAGGTGGATCTGAACAAGATGGCTAGATGGGCCAGAAACAGCGGTTTGGGCGTTAATCCAAACAAGACTGAATTGGTTCTCTTTACTAGGATGAATAAGGTCCCACATGTTGACCATCCTCCTCGGATAAATGAAACAGATCTTGTCTTTTCTGAAAGTGCAAAATTTTTAGTAATAATTCTAGAGAGGAAACTGTTATTTAGACTTAACGTATTGGAACGTTAAGGATGGCCAACGTCGCCTTATATTCCTGCAAAAATGCTGTAGGGTGGCGGTGGGGCCTCTCTCCTAAAATCGTCCATTGGATATATATAGCAGTAGTTCGTTCAATACTGTTATACGGCATTGTGGTATGGTGGACGGCAACCGACAAACTAACCATCACCAACCTACTATTAAAGGTTCAGAGAACTGCCTGCCTGAGCATAAGAGGAGCCTTAAGGACTACAGCGACTGAGTCTCTTCAAGCTCTACTCCATATACTGCCGATTAATATTGTGGCGAGAGAAGTTGCAACCAGAGCGGTATTAAGATTAAACTGCCTATCAATGTGGAGGTACAAGAACTACGGTCACATGAGGATATCAAAGTGTAGTGCTATTGTAACCGAAAGAGTGAACTATATACCAACTGTGTACATCCTCGAGAAGAACTACATCACAATGATTCCAGCCAGAGATGAATGGGTTGGCAGAAATAGTATAAATAATAGAAACCATCTCCACTTCTATACGGATGGTTCGAAGCTTGATGAAAAGGTTAGCTTCGGAGTACACTGTAAATAACTTAGTTAGATATAGCTCACAGACTACGAGATACCTGCAGTGTATATCAAGCCGAAATAATGGCAATATGGGAAGTCGCCAAGTGGCTGAGTCGAAACATAGTAACCAACAGTGGCATTGTCATTTACTCGGACAGCCAGGCTGCCATCAATTCTCTGGATGTCACATCCCTAAATTCACAAACAGTCCTCGACTGCCGCAGATCTATGGATTCCTGGGCACAGGAATAACCCGGGGAATTGCAAAACTGATGAACTTGCTAGGAAAGGGACGACATTACAAATTTCAAAAAAATTGGCATATATTGGTGCGTCACTATCCACGTGCAATCTTTGGCTTAGGCAAGAGGCAATCAGGCAGTGCAACGAATTATGAACAGAAATTGGCTCCTGCAGGGTAGCTAGACAAATCTGACCAAGGTATGACCTGAGATGGCCAAAATATCTCATCGCACTAGAGAGGAAAAGATTGTCAACGTTTGTATCAGTTCGCCGATCAAGCAGTGTCCCGCTTGAACACGCCAAAAGACTGGGTGTTGACTCCAACGACTTCGACAGAAGCTGTGGAGATGAGGAAGAAGTGGAGAGCATTGAGCACTTGCTATGCGACTGTCCCGCATTGAGTAAACGACGTCTGGACATACTGGGGTCGTCCTTTCTAGGCAGTCTAACAGATCTTTCCGGTGCCTATATTCGTACTATCGATAAATTTGTATAGCTAACAGGTTGGTTCCGATGAGGGGCATTTCAGTCCGTGGTAACACTAGGGACCTAAACTGGTCTATGTGAACTGGTAAAAATATAGCGGCCGCCGTTACCTAAACCTAAACCGAATACAATACTTTTATTTGAAAGGTCTCAGTGCAGCCAATATTAAAACCGAGCTAGATTCTACGAGCTGCCAAGACGAACACCGTAGTGGTAGACCAATTGAGGTGTCGACTCCTGAAGCGGTTACAAAGGTTCGTGAGCTAACTGAAGTTATAGGCATTTCAAAAAGTGCTATACATCGCATACTGACGGAAAATTTTATGATGAGAATGCTGTGCTCAAAATGGATGCCGCGTTTGCTCATAATCAAGACATTGCGATGGCCTAAATCACAACCTTATTCGCCAGATTAGGTCCCTCGGATAATTTTTTGTTTCCAAACTTCAAAAATTCCAGCAATGAAAAGGTGGAGGTTGAAGGTGATAGCTATTTTCAGGAGATAGACAATTCTTACTATTGAAAATCGCTGGAAAACGTGTATGGATCTAAAACGAGATAATGTAAAAAAAATTCCCAAATTTGTTGTGTTTCCTTTATTAGGTTGGTTAATTTTGGGACCGCAGTCGTATATAAATAAATATATATTTTTAGTTTTAGGTTTAGGTTAGTTAGCGTGGCAGCCGGTTCTACCAGAACACATATAACAATTTAGGTCCCTACTATTACCACGGGCTCAGATGCCCCTCATCGAAAGCAAACTGTTTGATATACAATGTTATCAATAGTACGAACATCCGTACCAGACTTCATTCACTCAATGCGTGAAAGTACCATATTGGGTGCTCAATGCTCTCCACTTATTCTTCATCATCAGTCGTTGGAGTCAATTCCCAAACTTCTTGCGTGTTCACCAATCTCAGGCAGTGTCGCAACAGAACTGACACTAGCGTAGACAGTCTTTTGATCTCTAGTGAGAGGAGATATATTGACCTTCGCAGGTCGTATCTTGCTCAGATTTTTCTAGCTGATTTCTGTTCATATTTCATTGGACTGCCTGATTGTCTGTTGCCCAAGTCAACGCTTCAATGTGGGCAACGCGATATCTCTATGTCCAGGTACTCATGTGATATGTAATAAACTGCTCAGCCACCTCCTTAAGAGATCTGTGGCAGACGAGGGCTGTTTGTAAATTTGGGGATATGGTTTCCAGAAAATTGATGGCAGCCTGGCTGTCCGAGTAAATGACAATGACCGTGTTGGTCACTATGTTACGTCTCAGCCACTTGGCGACTTCCTTTATTGCCGTTATGTCGGCTTGATGGACATAGCTGGTACTGGTAGTCTGTAAGTTATATCAAAACTAGGTTATTTACAGTTTACTACGAAGCCAACCTTATCATCAAGCTTCGAACCATCCGTATAGAAGTGGAGATGGTTTCTATTACCTGTTATTGTTCCAACCCATTCCTCTCGGACAGGTATCTTAGTGGTGAAGTTTCTCTCGAAGGTATACACCGTTGGTATATAGTCCTCTGGGTAGGTTACCATAGCACTACCATGTGATACCCTCTAGTGACCGTCGTACTTGTATCTCCACATTGATAGACAGTTTAACCTTAATGCCCTCTGGTTGCACCTTCTCTGGCCTCAATATCAATCGACAGTAGATCGATAATGACTTGTACACTCTTAGTCGCTGTAGTCCTTATGCACAGACGGGCAGTTCTCTGAACCTTTGCTAACTCGTTGGCACTGGATCGTTTATCAGTTGCCATCGACCACGCAGCAATGCCGTATATAGCCAATGGACGATTTTATGAGAGAGACCCCAACGCCACCCTATTGCTTTCCTGTCGGAATATAAGGCGAGGTTGGCTTTCTTAACACATTCCAATAAATAAAGTCTGAATGACAATTTCCTACCTAGAATTAATTCTACATATTTTGCACTTTCAGAAAAGACTAGCTCAGTTCCATTTATCCGAATTCTGTCTTGTTTGTGTAAGCACCCAAACCGCTGCTTCTAGCCCATCTAGTCAATTTGTCCAGAGTCAACTGTGTGATGTCTCTGAGGATGCGATTGTCACGTTGTCCGCACCAATGCAGAAAAATTACAAAAGGCGATCAATGATGTGCGAAGTAATATTGAAAATATCGGCTACACGCCCGAGATGACCGAGCTAACGAAATGTATTGACTACATACATATATGTATATGCAAAAAGTTACTGCATTGTGGATTTAGTATAAACGCAAGAAGGCATCAGTTCAGAAATAGTTAAAGGTGCTCAAGATGGACGTCCGAAAGTAGATTTCAATGAGTCATCAAAGAGAACAAAGCGAGAATTGCAGAGCTCTCAAAAACTGTCTAAAGTCTAAAAAAAGGGCATTAAAATGTTTAGGAGGCAGAACAAGCGAAAGGCCTCTCGGATTACAACAAATACCGATTTGATAACTAGATTTCTTTTGAGGTCAAATCCATTTATTACTGGCTAAAGAAAGCTCCCACGTTCAAAAAAGTCAGTATTATCAATATTATCATATCGGTCACTCACTTCAAGAGTGACATAACTCAAAATTAAAATCTTTGAGTTTGCCTTACAAAAATGTGAATTTTGAAAATGTCCACAAAGTAATCTCAGCGAAATTTGGTATATAAGTAAACAACATATTTCGGATTATTGAAGAGTTTTTTAACATCTTATTTCATGTTACTTATCTTTTTATACGGACTTAAAGTTAAACATCTGGGCAATTTTCACTTTTGAGTTATGTCACTCTTGAAGTGAGTGAGCGATATGATCTACTGCATGACATAAATTTAAAATATTTTGTAATTATTTTTCCCTAAAAATATTATTTTAAATGTGATAATTATGAAATAAAAAAGTTTCAAACCGAAATAACAAAGTTATTCAAATTTGGTCCGATATTTGCTATGGTAGCTATATGATATAGTCGTGCGATATGGCCAATTTTTTTATTATAAATTTAAAATATTTTTCTACATTTTTGGTGAAAATTTCATAACGATATAACAACTAGAAGTATTTATGGCCGCGGCTCCATACAAGCCCAACCACTGTGCACTGGTGCGCTGAGAAGGACACCAACTGCGACACTAAATGTAATACTACATTTAATGCCGCTAGATATTATGGCAGTGCAATATGCCGCATGTTCTGCGATTAGACTCAGGGAACTGTAACTATTGTCAGGAAATGGATACGGACATTGTGTCATTCGAGACAGAATGCCCGACCTTCCGGGCACGGTTGATTACACTATTCCTAAACCACTATTTGACAAGAAGTATCTCAAGAATGGAATGGTCGTATCCCAGGACAGAGGAGATTTATTAACTTCTATACGGACGGTTCCAAACTCGATAACCAAGTGGGATTTGATGTCTTTTCTGAGGAACTTCAGCTTTCACTTGCAAAAAGATTACCTGATGACTGTAGTGCTTACCAGGCAGAAATCTTAGCTATTAAAGAGGTAGCGGAATGGCTGAAAATTAATATGCTGACCAAAGTCGGTATAAATATGTTCTCTGATAGTCAGGCTGCTATTAAGTCCCTGGAAACTATATTCCTGAATTCAAAAACTGTCCTCGACTATCGAAGATCTCTTAACGAGATGGCTGAACAGTTCAATATTCACCTGATATGGGTGTCGGGCCACGGGGATATACCAGGGCACTGCAAGGCAGATGAACTTGCAAGACTAGGAACTGCCTTACACGCTCCAGGGGCCTGGAACATGTGGGCATGCCTCTAGCAACCTGCAAGCTCTTCTTGAGAGATAGGCAAATGACAGGTGGTCACTAGTTAGGAACTGCATGCAATCCAGGCTTATGTGGTCCAGTTTAGACTCAAACTGCTGTCGATTTCGAGAACGGACGTCTCACTTATCGTGTCTGTCATGGCAGGTCAGGGTCTTATTGGACGGCACGCAGATAGATTAAAGGTCTTGCATAATGACTTGCAGAAGCTGTGGAGACGAAGAGGAGGAGACATCTATAGACCATCTTTTGTCCGCCGCTCTCTCCAGAAGGCGGCATACAACCTTGGGCTCTTATTACTTTGAGGAGTTAGCTAACTTGGCCGATGTTGGAATCCGCCAACTTTTGAGCTTTTTAAAGCAATCAAATTGGTTCAACGGGAGGCGCTAGGGATAACTTTTTTCTTTACGTCCCTGTGGTAACACAATGGACTGGATAGTCTTACTGGGTCAGTTTTACAGGATGCCACTCTTAACCTAACCTAATTTGCCAGAAGCCCTTGGATATATATATTTCCCACTTTGGGTGTGAATACCACTTTTGTATCCATCCATCGATTGGGGATATATGAGAACCTGCTACAGCTTTCATACATTTTCTCTAGTCAAGATCAACGCAAAATTCGGAGACAAATTAGTCATATCCGTCATGCATTGAAGTCCACCAAAATATAATTTTATAACTGAGTGAGCCAAACATACTTAGGATCATAGGTAACTTCATCAATGAGTTACACTTTTGGCCCCATCCTTCTCCACTAAAGTGAGGGTATGAAAATCACCCGACCTTGGCTTTATAAAATAAATATATTTTTTTTCATTAAAAAAAAAAACATTTTATTTCTATTCGTGTTCAATATAAATATCCGAATAAGATATTTATCACCTGTGGGCAATTATATTCCATGCCATTTTGGCCCTCAATATTTTTAATTCATGTGTTCCAAAGTATCACCGGGTCCCACCAGCCCGCCATCCGTCATGTGTGACGACGATCAATCTGTCGTCCAGTGATCGTTTAAAAATAGATTTGTTTTTTGGGTCAATATGTTGCACATGTGGCATGTCACATTTACCTTGAATCGTTTACCATTGTTGTCCGTTGTTGTTATTATTTGTTGTAGTCGTCGTCGTTTTTTATATTCAAAATCATTTTCATAACTCGTCAACGTTGGAAACGAAATTTTCTATTGTTTCGTTTAGTTGATTATTAAATAATTATTAAACTGAAAACCTTCTATGTTTTTTTATTTCTATTTTAGTTTTTAAATGTGTTCTCCAAATGGATTCAAATCCTAACAAGCTGAGGTTTTTCTGTTGTTCTCTTCTATCGGCAAATTGCCACAATTTGTGGCAATTGTTAGTTGTATGCGAGGTTCTCCCATTGTTCGACTTGACCAAGTTTGTTATAATGTTGCAGTAGCTTTGGGGGGAGGGGTGGTTTTTCACAATTGCTGTTGAGGTGGAACAGAGCACCTATGTATGTGGAGCCCCCAGTAGTTGTGAACCTTCAGTGATTCCCTTTAGTGGACACTTTTGTTTTGCAAATAATTGTTGTTGTTGATGATTTTTTTTGCATGTGGATGTGCATGTCTAATGTCATATTTGTAAAATATAACCCAGCGGCGGAAATTGCGAGGCCTTCCATATATAAGACATGCGGAAGGCCTTATTCGGCAAGGACTTCCCTATGTAAGGCCTGCCAAATGCATGATTATTGATCATTTGAAGGCATGCCAATATCAGGCATGATACAGGACTTCTTAAGGAATGGAGAGGGAATGTGAGAGCGTGTGGTTCGTAGTCCAGCGTTCATAACAAATACAACAAATGAAAAAAAAAGTTATCCAAATCCCAACAAAGAATCTTCCTTTTTGATAGCCTGAAGAATGCCTTCTAAAGCGAAGACAGAGGGAATGTAAGAGAGAGAGTGGTTTATCGTCGATCGTTCTTATCAAATGAAAGAGCAAAAACAATAAAAGCTATGTAAATCTCAACGTACCTATAATCTTCCTTTATGATAGCCTGAAGAAGGCCTTCTAAAACGAAGGCAGAGGGAATGCAAAAGCGAGTGGTTCGTAGTCCATCGTGCTTAAATACCACAAATGAAAGAGCAGCAACAACAGTACGAAGTATGCCGTTATCCAAATTCCAACGTAATGTGAAGGGAATGCAAACTAACAAGACGGTTCGTCGCGCTTGTTTAAATTTTCTTGAGTTACGAACGAGGAGAAATGATTTTGCAAACGCGGAAATAGTTTTTTTTACTTTTTTGCACTTATCAATCAATATTAATTTTTTAATTGTGATACATAATTACATAAAAATCTGTCTTAAAACAAGCAAAAAAAACAATCGCCGCGGGACGAATCATCTTGTTAAATTCTATCACTTTAGTTTCGTACACACAACAACAAGAACTTGTGCTTAGAGAGGGGGATGAAAAAAGCAAGAAAAAACAAAACCAAAAACAGTTTTCATAAAACGCTATCAGTTGTTATCAGTTTCTGATCTTGCATTCATCGGTTCGGGTGTTTTAAAGGTTTTAAATAATAAAAGATTTTAGGTTATTTATTGAATTGAATTATTTTGTGGTTTTTTTTTTTGGTTTATACTTTTTAAGTTGAATTAAATTATTTTTTTGTGTGTTATGCAAATAAAAGAAACATCAAAATAAAAAATAATAGTTACTAAAAAAAATAATATTAGTATCATTTTTTCAATTCTGCAGCGGAAGAACCAGATGGGCGTCTATCAAAACTTCGAAGACTTTCGAGGCCTGATTTTTTCAGACATGATGTATGCATTATTTAAATTAACCTTCAGAAGACCTTCTTTTATAGTCCTTCCGGAAGGCCTGATTTTTTCTGACATGCGTTATCCCTTATCTATGAAGGCCTTCTGGAGGCATTCTTCTAGGGAAATGGAAAGGAAGGCCTTGCCTCCCAATCTCACGCAATGTTAAATGGAAAGGAACAGGTAATGTGTAGAGAAGGCCTCCGTCATGACTAAGAAGGCCTGATATAAGGCCTTATAGCTCATGCATTCCGCCGCTGGGAATGTACTTCTATGTCATTTTCATTTTCGTTTTCGAATTATTGTTTTATTGTCATATAATTGCAATTATTATTAAATCGTCAATGTACTTTTCCATTCCGTAAAGCCCCGCAAATGCACTCCTAGTGTGCTGTACATATGGAAAAGGCTACATTTTACGCTTGAAAGATATTGACTTGGCGAGTGCGAATGTGTGTGTGTGTGTTTCGGCGAAATGTTATTTGACCAAATATCTTACAAAATATATTTTGTAAAAATTTCATTTGTCATGCACACACGATTTGAATCGACCTGCCCAGCCCATCTTTTTCGTGTTCGTAAATACAGTTCAATGCCATCAAGCTAATAGATAGTAAGCTAATAAGATTGAAACTATTGGGCCATAATGCAATTCAAACATCTTAACAAGTAAGAAAGTTCAGTCGGGGAAACCGACTTATGAATCCCCTCACCTTGAGTCCCAAAAAAATATTAGGAAATTTATTTATTTTTTGTTTTAATTAAATTATTATCAATATTAAATTGCATTTAATAACTTTAAAGTATGTACTGGTATTAAAGTTGTAGGCTGTTAACTTTTGGTGTAAAATGGTCCATAAAAGGGGGGTGGGGGGTGGTCACTTTTCTGTAGAAGGGGCTGTCACTTTTCTGTAGACTCTAGGTACTATAAAAGCATTGCACTGTACAAAATTGCAAAATTTGTATGCACTGGTATTAAAGTTATAAGCTGGTATCTTTTGGTACAAAATGGTCATTTGTGTGTGAGGTACCAAACGGGGCGTGGAATCTTCCCCCATTTTTCTCGAGGTAATAGTGACTAATAAACTAATACTATGTGCAGTATTTCAAAGGATTCAAATAAGTAGTATAGAAGTTATTAAATAACAGTATGCAACAAAAAAAAACTTTTTTTGTGTCCTAGACGTAAAAATTATTTTTATACCCTACACCACACTGTGGTACAGAGTATTATAAGTTTGTTTCACGGCAGATGTTTGTAACACCTGAAAAAAACACAGCTAGACCCACCTTAAAGTATACCGATCGACTCAGAATCACTAGCTGCGTCCGTCTGTCCATGTAAAGTTGTTCGTCGACTACAGGTCGCAATTTCACTCCGATCGTTCTGAAATTTTGCAGTTTAGAGTATTTCGCAGCTGTTAAGATCGCTATTGAATTTGGTTGAAATCGGTTCAGATTTAGATATAGCTCCCATATATATCTTTCGTCCGATTTGGCCCGTTAGTCCTATAGAAGCTGTATTTTACATCCAATCGCTTTGAAATTTAGAATGGAAGAGTCTCTTGATCCATGAACCAACATTGCTGAATTTGAAGAAAATCGGTTAAGATTTATCTATAGCTCCCATATATATGTTTCGTCCGATTTTGCTCTTTAGTCCTGTAGAAGCTGTTTTTTACATCCAATCATTTTGAAATTTAGAATGGTAGAGTTTCTAGATCCATGAACCAACACTACCGAATGTGAAGAAAATCGGTTAAGATTTAGCTATAGCTCCCATATATATGTTTCGTCCGATTTGGCCCTTTAGTCCTATAAAAGCTGTATTTTACATCCAATCGTTTTGAAATTTAGAATGGTAGAGTTTCTTGATCCATGAACCAACATTGCCGAATTTGAAGAAAATCGGTTAAGATTTCGCTATAGCTCCCATATATATGTTTTGTCCGATTTTGCTCTTTAGTTCTGAAGAAGCTGTATTTTACATCCAATCATTTTGAAATTTAGAATGGTAGAGTTTCTTGATCCATGAACCAACATTGCCGAATTTGAAGAAAATCGGTTAAGATTTAGCTATATCTCCCATATATATGTTTCGTCCGATTTGGCCCTTATTTCTATAGAAGCTGTATTTTACATCCAATCATTTTGAAATTTAGAATGGTAGAGTTTCTTGATCCATGAACCAACACTACCGAACTTGAAGAAAATCGGTTTAGATTTCGCTATAGCTCCCATATATATGTTTTGTCCGATTTTGCTCTTTAGTTCTGAAGAAGCTGTATTTTACATCCAATCATTTTGAAATTTAGAATGGTAGAGTTTCTTGATCCATGAACCAACATTGCCGAATTTGAAGAAAATCGGTTAAGATTTAGCTATAGCTCCCATATATATGTTTCGTCCGATTTGGCCCTTCAGTTCTATAGAAGCTGTATTTTACATCCAATCATTTTGAAATTTAGAATGGTAGAGTTTCTTGATCCATGAACCAACACTACCGAATTTGAAGAAAATCGGTTAAGATTTAGCTATAGCTCCCATATATATGTTTCGTCCGATTTGGCCCTTTAGTTCTATAGAAGCTGTATTTTACATCCAATCATTTTGAAATTTAGAATGGTAGAGTTTCTTGATCCATGAACCAACATTGCCGAATTTGAAGAAAATCGGTTAAGATTTAGCTATAGCTCCCATATATATGTTTCGTCCGATTTGGCTCTTTAGATCCAATCGTTTTTATACCCTACACAACACTGTGGTACAGGGTATTATTTAAGTATAAAATGTCCCAAAAGTAAATTTATGTAAACAATTTATACATGAATTACAAAATTTATATTTCAGAGTTATTCAATATTACGAGAGTGGTGTAGGCTATTATATAGTCGGCCCCGCCCGACTTTAGCCTTTCCTTACTGGTTTTTGTATAGATTGTGGCATACAGTTATATAAAATCAAAACCAAAAATTTTTTTATGGATACATTTTTTTTTAAAAAATTTGTTATTAAAAATACTATTATCGTCGAAGGTACCCTTAGTATTTCCACTATAATTTTTGGAGTATATGCCCGATCAGGCCGACTTATACGTTAAATTGAAGCTATTAATGTGGGCTACCAATGTTGGAAATATCTCTTTCACTTAGAAACAGTGGTTTAGTAACATTCAATAAACAAATTGGAAAAAGCTGATTTAAAAAAAAAATCCTGGGACAAAAAAACATAAAAAAATAGAAAAAAACCGAAAAAAATATTTTATTTTATTTTTTAAAAGTTTGCATCCTAGCGAAGAAAATAATGTATATTTGAAAAAAAATCTATGGATAAATGTAGAAATTATAGCCCTTTTGGTAGGGGCAAGAGAATTTCAAAAAATCTTTTTTTTTAATTTCTGTTTAAATAGCGATTTTATTTATTACATTTATTTACATTATGTACATTTGAGTTTATTTACATGAACTTCTAATGAAGTAATTGTGAGTTATTTGTTGACGTTTGTAGATTTCGGAATCGGTTTCTCTAATGAGGAACCAAATATAATCTCCCATCATTCTTTCATCCCAGTGTCCTTGGTAACGCCGCTCGATGGACTTCAATTCTTGGTGAAACCTTTCGCCATGTTCGTCACTTACGTCGCCAAGATTCTCGGAGAAAAAGTTTAAATGAGAATGAAAGAAATTAATTTTGAGGGACATATTTACACCTGTTGGAATACATAAAGCGAAAAATAAGTTGGAAGAATACATACACGCTGAAAAAAAATAGCTTCTGTAGTATATTGTCCCAAACATATTCGGCTTGAAACATATATATGTTTAGGGTACACTCTAAACATATAATATTTGGTACACACAAAGGTAATATATTTGGGAAGATATTGTTCTAAACAAATCTTTGTTTACTCCTAATATGTTTTTATTTGGGACTATTATTTCCGAAGCAACCAAAAATTTGCATTTAAGTATTCAGAAAATACCTAAATTGTGTTATATTGTTCAGTAATTCAAAGTATTTTTTAGAAATTTTTAATCTTCGTAAAAATAAGAAATAATAATTGAAATCCTATAATCTTGGATCAAAATAAATTGTATGGTGAATTGACAACTAATGATGGCTTGGAATACTCAGAAAATTGAAATGATTGATTTGAAACAGAAATCAATGCTGCATATGGTACCATAAATGGGAGGTACAATTGGGAACCAAGAAAAAATAAAAATGAAATTCGAAAAAGTGAGCAAAAGATTTGAAAACCTTTTTTAAATAAAATATATTTGGAGAAATTCCTAAACAATAATTTTATTTGTACTTAAACACATACTTTATTTGAGAAATTCAGTTTGCAAATATATTTTGTTGTAATATATTAATATATGCGTTCCAAATATATTTTATTGATTTTCAAATAACATTTATTTGCTCAGAAATATATAATATTTAAAAATTTGTGTTACAAATATATTTTCTTTCGATTCAAGCATATCAAAAAAGGCGATTTTGGCCCGTGTACATATGTGT
This sequence comes from Eudasyphora cyanicolor, assembly GCA_963930755.1. Classification (NCBI taxonomy): domain Eukaryota; kingdom Metazoa; phylum Arthropoda; class Insecta; order Diptera; family Muscidae; genus Eudasyphora; species Eudasyphora cyanicolor. The sequence goes on along the minus strand of OZ005736.1, from coordinate 50,960,014 downwards.
TATATACATAAATATAAAAAATATATTTCTAACCAATTTTTTCATAATTTTTTAACAAATCATTAATCATTGTTTCATATTGCGGGCTTTTATTGTATCCAAGGAATTTTGAAACTACAAGCTTAAACGATCTCCATGCTGCAATTTCATCCGACGTCAAATATGATTCGAAATTCACATCTTTCAGCAGTTTCCTTATTTTAGGCCCATCAAAAACTCCTTCTTCGATTTTTTGAAAAGACGGACTTTTAAATATGAGAATGAATTGCCATCTTTCCTTAAGGCTTTTATAAAATTTTTAAAGAGCCCCACCTTAATATGCCGTGGTGGCAAAATATCGGCTAACCCAGAGGTATAACATACCAACTACTTTTAAATCGCAACAAATTTTCCAGTCATGTTCATATTTTATGTATTTTATCAATTTAGCCATTGTTTCGTAAGATTCCTTAGTGTTGACAGCATGGGCAATGGGAATCGACGGTTTCTGATTTCCGTTGTGTAATAGTACTACTTTCAAACTTTCTTTACTGCTGTTAACAAGTAACCGCCATTCCTTTGAATTGTATGTTTGATTAAGTTCCTCGAACAATCCGGGAATGTCCTTGCAAAAGCATCTGTTATCCACAGTTGTATAAAATTGTTTGTAAGGTATATCACGGACTCTATAATATGATATGTTAACATCTGGGCCCAAAATATTGTACTGTTTCATCCCAGATGCAAGTAGTTCTGCCTTATCTTTGGTCAGTTTCAAATCTCTCACTAGATCAATGAGTTCAAACTGAATTAAAAGATATTACTTCTGACTCAAACTTGAATCGCTCAGAGTTGAGTACTCAGTTGAACTTGATGATGTTTCCGTTATTAGGCTGTTAGCTAAACTTGGACACTTCCTACTCCTACTACTTAGACAAAAATAGCAGTCCGTATCCTGAATGAATGGTTATGTCCAAATCATTGGCATTCCAAATTGCACGTGAAGTCTAAAATTAAAACGTTTTATTCCACAAAACATTGTAATACATTAATTTTAAAGTACTTACCGCATTCTTCCACTAGTCCATCGAGTAAGATTTACATGGCACGAATTACACAAAATACTAGGTGTACACGGTTCGTTCATATTTTTAACTCGTATACCAAATTATTACACATTGAAAACTTCTTCGCCTTTTAGTCATACTTCGAAACATAACTTTGTAATATTTTTTAGGAAATCGACTTATTTCTTTAAGGCGCTGAATTACACTAATTTATTTATAAGAAATTTCATTCATAAATTCCGGATTTAAGGTTCATAAGTTACAGTAGTAGTTCATAAGTTGTAGCTGACATATAGTTTGCTTCGAAAGTAGACACCCAATATTTTCAAGACTGCCGCGTACTACTTTGTATTACGTACATATAATTTTACTACCTGTATATACGACTGGGATGTCCATGCCCCTAAAAGGCGTAACTGAATGGAAACATCATAAATAAAAAACCACAAATATTGTTGAATGACCCTCTATCTGACTGGATCTCATCCAATATAGCTCTCACATTGCATATCATGTTTTATGGAGGGTTAGGAACGGCCATAAAACCTCGTCCCCTCTATAATTGTATAATGTCTGACATCAATCCTCATAAAATAAAATGCAAGTGCAATGTCTCTTATATGTCTCTCTCATGTAAGTAAAAACATCATTTAAAAACGAAAAAATATGAAAAAAGATTTTTTTTAATTTAACTAACATATAGAAAATGGCTCATAACTTTTACATCTACCCATAGATTTTTTCAAATAGACAGTGTTTTCTTCGTTAGCATGTAGGCTTTTTAAAAATGTGATAAAATTATCGTGCCAACAGACGGACAGACAGACAGACTGTCTGTCCGAGTAAATACCAACGCCAGTGTTGCTTACGATGTTGCTTCTGGTAGTATGTGAGATATATCCAATCTAAGTTCTTCACAGTGTACTCCGAGCCAACATTTTCATCAAGCTTCGAACCATAGGTATAGAACTGGAGATAGTTTCTATTATTTATACTATTTCTGCCAACCCATTCATCTCTGGCTGGAGTCATAATGATGTAGTTTCTCCCGAAGGTGTACACAGTTGGTATACGGCCCACTCGGTCGGTTACCATAGCACTACACTTTGATATCCTCATGTGTACCTCCACATTGATACGCAGTTTAATCTTAGTGTCGCTCTGGTTGCAACTTCTCTCGCCACAATATTCGCCCTTATTCCAGTTGGCGTCGTCGATTCTTAGTCGACACTGTTTAGATTGACGACTTCATAAATTTTGAAAATGTTTTAAATATTTTTAAGTTATAAAAAGGGTTTTTGTTAGCTCATGGATACCAAAAACTTTCGTTTTGGCGTAAAGATGACAAAGTTAGGACTTCATAGATATGACGAAAATGATGTGACGACGCCAACTGGAATTAGGGCGATTAATCGGCAGTATGCACAGCCAGGTAGTTCTCGGATCCTTTGTTGGTGTAGGCAGTTAGTTGGTTTGCACTTTCAGAAAATACTAAGTCTGTTCCATTTATCCGAGGTGGAGGTCCACATGTGGGACATTATTCAACCTAGTAAAGAGAACCAATTCTGTCTTGTTTGGGTTAACGCCCAAACCGCTGCTTCTGGCCCATCTAGCCAACTTGTTCAGAGCCACCTGTAGGATGTATCTGAGGACGTTTTCGAATTTGCCACTCACTGCGATTGTCAAATCGTCCACATATGCCACGACCTTGCAGCCACAACGTTCTAGATGTAGCAGGATTTCATTCTCCGCTAGGTTCCAAATTAGTGGAGACAATACTCCTCCTTGTGTGGTCCCTCTGTTTACAAACATTGTTATTGTTGTGGACCCAAGACATGCTGTCATGCTTCTTCTGTTGAGCAGGCATTGAATTAGTCTAATCAAACTAGAGTTAACTTTTAGATCAGACAGTGCTGCAATTACCGCATCTGAGTGAATGTTGTTAAAAGCCCCTCTATGTCAAGAAATGCCACCATGGTGAATTCCTTTAAATGCAGGAACGATTCGATAGTGCTCACAAGTTCGTTCAGGGCTGATTCTGTAGACTCCCCCTTATTGTAAGCATTTTGGTTCCCCGACAGAAGTTTTGTATCCAGGTTTTCCCTTATGAAATAATCTAAAAGTCTTTCCAGGCCTTTCAATAGCTTATACATGTAGCCAAGGATTTTTCAAACAGGCATTGTTTCTTTCGTTATCATGCTTGCTTTTAAAACGTGGAATAAAATATATTTTTTTCGTTAATGGTGTATCGACCTTTGTGTAATTGTTATATAATTTTAATTAAAACGGGCTTTTAAGGTCTACGTTTTAATGCAAATAAAAGATTATTTATTTCATTGTTTGCATCCGACGTTTCGCTGGGATTTTTCCAGCATCTTCAGGGATGATTATTTTATTGGATATTTAATCTTTAACCTTTGTTTAGATTTACATTAATAAATTAGTGTCTTAGTAACACAAAAACTGCACAACATAAAACACAAAATTTAAAAATAATTGCAAAAATAATCAAAAACTAATATCACAGAGCAATTGCCTACGTTCTATATCACATTTGAAATTCGACTGTCGAATTATATCACATTTGAAATTCGACAGTCGAATACGAATACGAATAGAACGTAGGCAATTGCTCTGTGATATTAGTTTTTAAGTTTTTGATTATTTTTGCAATTATTTTTAAATTTTGTGTTTTATGTTGTGCAGTTTTTGTGTTACTAAGACACTAATTTATTAATGTAAATCTAAACAAAGGTTAAAGATGAAATATCCAATAAAATAATCATCCCTGAAGATACTGGAAAAATCCCAGCGAAACGTCGGATGCAAACAATGAAATAAATAATCTTTTATTTGCATTAAAACGTAGACCTTAAAAGCCCGTTTTAATTAAAATTATATAATATTTTTTTCTATTTTTTATGGAGTTGTTTGTGCAAAACGCTTTATTCACAAAAAGTTTTTTCCCACATTTTTGATGACTGTTACTAAACCAAAGGTTCTACTTAACAGTTGTAGTCCTCATAATTACCTTAATTTTAATGTGTATCCCTCTATCGGGCTTATAATTAAAAAATTATAGTCCAAATACTAAAGGCACCAAATTATACCCAACAATTAGATGTACATCTCTTGGACAACAATTTTGTAAACTAGTATTATTGCTTATAATTCGTTTTAGAATGTAACGATGATCCAGAATTGCATGTCATGTCAGTACATTTTTAAAAGCGATATCTTCTTATGGTGACGAAACATGCACCATGTTTAGGTGCTATTGGATAGTAGTTATGACACATAATTTCAATGAGATCGGTTAAGGGCTTAAGGATGTTGAATTTTAAAATTTTGTTTAAACGACCCTTTTCTCCCATCCATATAAATAATTACCTATTGTATTTAGAAAATTTTGCGCTAAGCGTTTCCGATAGCCTTTTCTTCAATATTTTTATGAAAACATGACATTTTTGTCAAAAAAACGTATTTTTATTGTTTTTAGTTCAATAGAAAGCTTTGGTCATTTACTTTAAGAGCGTTGGGGTTTATTAGTGGGATAGCACTTGTTTATCTATCAAAATAAAGATAAACATCTTAAAAATAGAGGTTGAACCATATACTTTAACATAACTAGAGAACCATTTAACGTAATTGGCTCAAGAAATCAAGTAGCCTTCATCTAGTCTTTCTAATACATTTTGTAAATAAGCTATAACTTTTTAAATTATGCATCGATTTTCTTCGGAATTTGCTCATTTAGTCATGACCGATCAGACTTTACGATAAAATAATACAAATTGAAGAAATGTGAAATTTTCGATGTTTTAATAAAAAAATATTAAAATTTTCTCAAAAAATTGGATACACAGAAATAAAAACGTCATACTAAATTCAAGTAAAAAATTCTTATTAAAAATATTCTTACTTAAAAATGTAAACTACTATAATTAATAATAATACTATAATTTTTAACACGGCCAGATGTATTTGTTTTAGAATACATTACTTGGAGTGATTTTTTCTCAATTGAGATGACATAGGTCAGTACACGAAGTTTGTTTGAATCGAAAGAAAATATATTTGGAACACAAATTTTTGAAAATTTTATATTTCTGAGCAAATAAATTTTATTTGAAATTCAATAAAAAATATATGTGGAATATATGCATTAATATATTACAACAAAATTTATTTGCAAACTAAATTTCTCAAATAAAATATGTGTTTAAATACCAATAATATTATTGTTTAGGAATTTCTCTAAATATATTTTATTTATTAAATTTCAAAACATTTACTGACTTTTTCGAATTTCAGTTTTAATTTTTCCTTGTTTTCGAATTGTACCTCCCATAACATATTAACTTCCGTTTTAAATCAATCATTTAAATTGTCTGAGTATTCCAAGCCATCACTAGTTTCAATCCTTCAAGTAATTTATTTTGATCCAAGATTATACGATATCAATTATTATTATTTTACAAACATTTAACATTTCTAAAAAATGAACTTTGAATTACTGAAAAATTTAACACAATTTATGTATTTTTCGAATATTTAAATGCAAATATATATTTGTTTCGGAAATAATAGTCCCAAATAATAACATATTGGGATGTAAACAAAGATTTTTTTGAACGACATGTTCCCAAAAATATAATTTTTGTATGTACCAAATACTATATGTTTAGAGTGTACCCAAAACATATACATATATGTTTCAAGCCGAATATATTTGGGACAATATACTATAGAAGCGATATTTTTTCAGCGTGTAGTAATTCTTGTTCGTTCCGATGAAGCTTTTTCTTTTACGTCTGCATTTTAAATCGAATAGTTGTAATTATTCGATTGAAAAATCAGAATTTTTCGTTTTTCTGTCAAATAAATATATTTTACCATATCGTTTTTAAAAAACTTTGCATTCTATGGCAATGGTATACGCTGAAAAAAAATCGCTTCTGTAGTATATTGTTGCTGGAAACATACATATGTTTAGGGTATGTTTTTATTTGGAAAAAATATTTCCAAAACAATGATTAATTTGTATATAAATATTTTGGCAATGTATTGATGCCTTAATTTAAAGGAAAGTCTTCAGTTTTTTTTAGAAATTTCAAGTTTAATTTTTTAGAAATTTTATATGTTTGAAAAATAATATTAAAATTTAAATCGTATAATCATGGGTAACGACAAATTGATGGATTGACAATTAGACTACATATTTATAAATTAAAAATAAGTGCTGTAAAACACTTATTTTCCTCCGTGTACCACATTCAAATAGTTTAAATCAAGTATTGATCAGGCTTAAATTAAGTATTATCAGGCTTAAGTCGAGAATGATCAGGCTTAAATCTGGTATCGATTAGGACAGTCCCCAAACGATCTGGTGGAATTTAAATAGGACTAAACTTGGACTAAAAGTTTCATCCCGATCAGATGGCATCGCTTTTAAAAATGTATTCACTTGACAAGAAATCCCCCATAGACATATACCTGACAACATAGTATAGTCCCATTCTATTGTGAAGGCTACTAGCTGGAAAAAATCGATTCTGTAGTATATTGTCTCAAACATATTCTGCCGGAAACATACATAAGTTTAGAATACACTACAAAAATATAATATTTGGCACGCATAAATATTATATGTTTGGGAGGATGTTGTTCTAAACAAAAGTATATTTTCATCCACATATTTTTTTATTTGGAACTTATATTTTCGAAACAAAGATTCATTTGTATTTAAGTATCAATGCCTTTATTTAAAGGCAAGTTTTCTGTTTTTCAGAAGTTGAAAGTGCGTTTTTTTAGAAATTTCATATGTTTGTAAAATTAGATTAAAATTTAAATCGTATAATCTTTCGTAACTATAAATTGCATTGTTGAATTGACAAAAAGTGATGAATGCGGTTTATGACATTTTTAACTATAAAATATAACACGAAAAAAATTAAACATAAATTTGAAAAAGACAGCAAAGTTTAAAAAATCTTTTTCAAATAAAATATATTTGGAAAACTTCTTAAATATATTTGGAAAACTGTGGTTGTTTTTAAACACATATTTTATTTGTGAAAGTCATCGTTCCAAACTAAATTTCTTGATTTTCAAATGAAATTTAATTGTTCAAAAACATATAATATTTAAAATTTTCGTTCCAAATATTTTTCTTTCAATTCAAACATATCACAAATGGCGATTTTCCTCCGTGTATAAATACATAAAGTAATAGATAATATGTATGCTGTATTCAAATCAAATGGTCACAATCAAAGTGAGACAAATTAAAATAAGACCACAAAAGAGTAACATCCATCCAAATCAAATTGTTGGTGTAACCCAACATTTAACAAGTAAAACCACATAAAATGCAACAACAGCTATTTGGATAATTGATCAATTTAACAACAAAATGATTGAGCATAAAAACACACAAACACTACTCTACTACACACGCACCTTTTTATTTCGATTTAAACGAAATACGTACATGTGATATTGAAATTTCAAATACGCCCACCCCCTAACAAAGACACACATATGCACATACACGCACACATATCCGATCTCACCTGAAAACGGCACGAGTCAAGTATTCTATGCCGACCACAGAAATTTCATAGTAATTGAATCTATTCGAGTTGCGAATGCTCGTGTGCCTCTATAAAAGCGTATTATTATTATTATCATTTGGCGGTGGATGCACATGTCGAAAAGTGGTAACAAAAAGTGTGTTCCAAACCCCATCCATTCATCCATTGACAACCCAAAATTGATGAACATTAGAAATACCCTGATAACACACACACACAGACCCAGAACCCAGATGCCCACCGAGAGATATATCAGCAATTTTGTTGCACAAGGTAAAAAAGATGTTAACATCAGACAATGATGCACAACAAATATACTATTCACATAGAACAGAAAAATACCCTGATAAAAGTGGCAGCCAGACAGACGGAGGAACGAACGGACACTTGCACGTGTCGGTGGCAATTGTCACCGCCGTGGGCACTGGAAGTTTTACAGTAGTTCGAAACGAAAATATAAGGTCGGAACAAATAAATACAAGTAAAAACGTAATTTTAATGATGGAATTTCATGCTTAAACAAGTAAGAAAGGTGGTAATATTTTATGCAGTCTATAGTCATTGCAAAAGTTGTCTAAAATACAAAATATGAAATCATTTAGATTTTTACTGCAGAAATTATGGGAATGTTGTGTTTGAATGAATCTGCCATTTTTTGTGGGGGTACAATGAGTGGCTTGAAAAAAATTCAAAACTTTGCTGAATTTTTCGAACATTAGTTTTAATTTTTTCCATGTTTACGAATTATGCTTTCCTATTAAAAATGGCATACTTCTATTTGAAACCACTTATTTTTATTTTCTAACTATTTCCAGCCATTATTTTCAATTATAAAGAAATTTTACTAACATTAAAAATTTCTAAAAATTACCTTTCAATTGCTGAAAACTTAAAACAATTAAAGAATAGATATATATTCACGCAAATAGATTTTTGTTTGGGAATAACATATGCAAATAAAAAATATTAGGATGTAAACATAGTTTTGTCTAGAACTACATCCTCCCAAACATATAATATTTGTAGTGTCAAATGTTATATTTTTGGAGTGCACCCTAAAAATATATATGTTTCAAGCAGAATATGTTTGGGACAATATACTACAGAGGCGATATTTTTTCAGCGTGTGCTATTAAAATTACAAGAGGTTACGTTTTTGTACATGGTCCCTTTTATGTGGGATGTACCAAAAGGGCCGGGTCCACTTTGCCCACATTCTAAAAGTGATATCGACAGATAAACTATTAATTAAAAGAGAATTTGGATAGGTAGTATAGAAGTTATTATATATAATGGGTGATCCATTTCGAGGTTCCCTACTTTTTTAAAGAAAAAAAAAACACAGAAAATTCAAATTGAATGGGGAATGTTTATTATCATTTGAAAGAACATTCTTTGGCATTTATTCTTTGAAGATTATGTACACGGGAGAAAATCGCCGTTTTTGATATATTTGAATTGAAAGAAATTATATTTGGAAAAAATTTTTTTACATCTATATATATAAAAATGGAAAAATGTTTGTATGTATGTATGTATGTGTTTTATAGACGCTTAAACCACTGGACCGATTTAAAATTTTTTTCTTTTGTTTGAAAGCTATTTTGTCTGAGATGGTTTTGGAAAAAAAATTTTGCAAAAAGTGGGCGGCGCAAATGTGGGCGTGACAAATCGTTTGTTTTCAAAAATGGACGGGATCGGAAATCTAAATCTGGGGCAACGAAGTGGACCGGGTTCAGCTAGTATTACATATTTGTTAACAAATAAATGTTATTTGAAAATCAAGAAATTTTGTTTGGAACGCATACATTAATATATTAGAACAAAATATATTTGCGAACTGACTTTCACAAATAAAATATGTGTTTCCATACAAACAAAGTTATTGTTTAAGAAGTTTCTCAAATATATTTTATTTAAAAAACACTTGTAAAACTTTGCTGACTTTTTCGAATTTTAGTTAGTTTTTCCTAGATTCCGTGTTATACTTTATAGTCAAAAACGCCATACATCAGCTTTTGTATTGCAGCTCTAATTTTTAATTTATAAATTATCAATTTATCACGTTTTGTCAATTCATCAATGCAATTTGTAGTTACGAAAGATTATACAATTTATAAAATTTAACTTTGATCTTGAGCGCCCCAGTAGGTGAGTTGGTAGCGTACTCGCCTATGAGTTTGGGGGTCGTGGGTTCGATTCCCACCAGAGGCTCTGGTCTGTCGCTGCAAAATCTAGCCACATGGTCTTTGTAACCCGGCTTTTCCCTGGACCGTAAAATTAGAATATAAATTTACTTTGTATTGTAATTCATATAAATAAATAAATAAAATAAAATAACTTTGATTGCCAAAACACTTAAATACAAATTAATCTTTGTTTCGGAAATATTAGTTCCAAATAAAAAATATTAGGACGTTAACATAATTTTATTTAGAACAATATCCTCCCAAACATATATTATTTGTGTGATTCAAATATTACGTATTTGGAGTGTACCCTAAACAAATGAATATTTCCAGCAGAATATGTTTGGGACATTATACAAGAGAAGCGATTTTTTTCAGCGTGTATGTCTATCAAATGTTGGACGCGGCTACGTCTCAGATGGTCCATGCGTTGAGTCCAATTTTCGATGACTCGTTCGAGCATTTCGACTAGTAACTGGCGAATGACACGCGTGATGTTTTGCTCCAAGGCCTGAATCGAAGCGGGTTTGTCCGCATAAACTTTAGACTTTACATATCCCCACAAGAAAAAGTCTAACGGTGTGATATCACACGATCTTGGTGGCTAATCGACCGGCCCAAAACGTGAAATGGTCTGCTCAACGAAGTGTTCTCTCAATAAATCCATTGATTGATGCGATGTGTGGGAAGTGGCGCCGTCTTGTTGAAACCAAATGTCGCCGAGATCACGAGCTTCAATTTCAGGCATCAAATAGTCGGTTATCATGGCACGATAACGGTCGCCATTGACGGTTACGTTCGCACCGGCATCATTTTTGAAGAAATATGGACCGATGATTCCACCGGCCCACAAACCACACCAAACCGTTGTTTTTTCTGGATGAAGTGGCAGCTCTTGAATGTCTTCAGGTTGCTCTTCGTCCCAAATGCGCCAATTTTGCTTGTTTACATACCCATTGAGCCAGAAATGGGCCTAATCGCAAAACAAAATTTGGCTCGAAAACGTCGGATCTTCTTGGAACTTTTCAAGAGCCCATAGAGCGAAGCGATGTAGCTTGGGAAGGTCGGGCGGCTTCCGTTCTTGCACAAGCTGTATTTTGTATGCTTTCAATTTAAGATCTCGACATAAAATGCGCCAAGTCGTTCCATACGTCAGTCCAAGTATGGACTCCACGGTCTTCGTGTACACTCTCAGCTACGGCCGCTACATTTTCTTCACTGCGTGCTGGACGTGGTATATTCGGTCGAATATTATCCAATAATGAATGCTGGGTCTCAAGTTGGGTTATGGTATTGCAAATAGTACGCGCAGTAGGCCGATTATGTTGACCATAAGTTGAGCGAAGTGCACGAAACTCATTTCTCACAGAACGTGAATTTTCGTAATAAAGTTGAACGATTTGTAAACGTTGTTCAGGCGTAAGTCTTATCATGATGAAATGCCAAAACTTAACAAAAATAACATGACAGCATGACACGACTCACACGGGATCTGTCAAAAACAAGGCTGTTGAAAAAAGTATCTCTACTTGGATCACCCGTTATATTTTCCTTTTACTCCTGCAAGAAGCATAGAGTCGTCATTCCAATAATCACGATCTTCCGCTCGATGTTTGACTTCATTACATCGGAGGTTCAATTTGGATAGTTCCATCACAACGTGTCTCCTCCATGTACGTGCCGATCGTTCAATGCGGCGACTGCCCTGAGGGTTCCACTATATGGCCTGTTTTGCTATATCCTTCGACGGTTTGCGCAGCGTATGACATATCCAACACCATTTCCGTTTCCGGATTTCAGTACCTATGGGTTTTTGTACTGTTTCTTCCCACAAACGATTGTTTGTTATTGTTGAACGCCAGAATATACGAAGAATTTTACGCAGGCATTTGTTGAAAAAGGTCTGTATGGTTTGAATATCCCGTGTTGCCGCATTACACGTTTTACAGCCGTACAGTTTTGTGGCTTTGACGTTGAAATTGAATAAGCTTATTTCGGTCTGCTTTGATATGCATGAGGAGTTCCAGACAGGTTTGAGCTGACCGAAGGATTGTCGGGTTTTGTTGATTCTGGCAGAAATATCAGCTGTTGAGCCGCCAGTAGAAGAAATATGCTTCACAAGTAGCAGAAAGTATTCACATCGTCGATTTCTAAGTTCCGCTGGCGGAATTTTTGATCAACATTGCAGTTGATTCTCATTGTTTTGGTTTTTGTGATGTTTATCTTGAGACCCACGGAGTGTGCCGTTTCGCTAACCGATGTTAATTTATTGTCCATGTGGGAGAAAGAGTGGCTTAGAAGACAGATATCATCTGCATAGTCGAGATTCTCCGCCAGGCCCCAAGTAATACCTCTGCTCACATCCACGGCTTTACTCATCACCAAATCGAGGACACAGTTAAAAAGCAATGGCGACAGGACAGACCCTGCCTCACTCTTTTCTTCACCGAGATTTTATTGCTCAATTGTTTCTCATGCTAAATTCTACAAGTAGAGGCTTTTGATTAGATTTCTCAGCTTGTTGGGGACACCTTTGAATTCAAAATAGGTGTCAAAGACATTTTCAAGGTGTCAAAGTCATTTTCGAAATCTTTAAAGGCGAGATATAGCGGTGATCTCCACTCAACTGAGTGTTCCACAATAATGCGAAGGCTGTTGACATGATCCACACACGATTTCCCGGCGCAGAATCCAGCCTGCTCCTTTCGGAGGCTGGGGAGAATGCATGAAGAAATTCTCTTCAAAATTATCTGTGCGATAACTCTATTGTTCATGCTCAATATTGTTATACCCCGCATGTTCTTTCGGTCTGTCAGGTCACCTTTTTTTGGGAGATTGACAATTACTCCTTCTGCAAGGTCATCTGGGAGAGTTTCATTGATCCAAAAGTTGGTAATAAAAGGCAACATCTAGTGCGCGCTGGTGATATAATCGGCTCGAAGTAATTCCGGTGATATATTATCTAAGCTTGGAGATTTGTTGTTTTTGAGGGTGTTTATTGCATCGCCTATTTCCATAGATGTTGGTGGATCGGAAGATATGCAAGGATTCTGGGTGTGTGTTTCACAGCCGCATACTCGATGTTGATCATGGATTTGAAGAGATAGCATTTCTGTATAGAATTCTTCCCAAAGCTGGAGTTGCTGTTTTTTGCAAGTTATTAATTCCCCAAAATCATTCTTTAGCGGCTTCCCCACAGAAACTTTTTTGTTGGTCAATTTCCTAACGGCAAGGTATGGTCACGAGTTCTATTTGTTTCGGCTGCTGTTTGAGCTTCTTTCGCCATGTCGTTAGTCCATTTTCTCTTATCACGCCGCGCACTGCGTTTAACCTTCCGATTTAGTCGGTTATTCATCTTCAGAAAATTGGCTTTGTTGGATCGTGTTCGACCTGAGTTGCAGGCCGCTTTAGCATCATTCCTTTCTTTGATGAGATCCCATGTTTCCTCACTTATCCATTCCTTACGCGCATTGTTCTTGAATCCTAGATGTTGTGCAGCTATTTCATTAAAGATTACCTTCTCCGTGATCCAAGTGTGTGGATCAGGATTATTGGGGTTGGTATACGACACAAGTTGTCGTATGCACGAGTGTGTAAACTCGATAGTCTCGATTCCTTAGGTTTCCACATTATATCCTTTTTGAGACTGCTGGTTGTTCACTTTGGTTGCGAAAACCAATATTTCAAAAAATTGTATCCCTTTCTAGGGTTAACTTAGCCTGAGATAGAAAAAATTGTATAGACGATTCAAGTATAGGTTGATTTTAGTATAAGAGAACGACCTCAATTGTTGACTCTAGTGTAGACAATGACCTCAGCCGACTTTATTGTGGAGGAAGACTTATTATGGAGCAAGATTTCAATGGTGCATTCTAATATTCACTTAATTGATGTAATAATTCCATCGAGTGAATAACTTCTACATCAAAATAATGAAATTTGTTACATCAATCTTTTTTTTCGGAGTGATCTTCACTCCTCTTATTATCAATAGTTATATTTTCGCTGTACAAATTAAACATTCAATTTGCCTCAGCCTGGGTTTGAACTCACTACCTTCTGCTTGGAATTCTAACGCTCTCGCCTCACACCACAAATGCTTATTGCTTTCGAAGCTAGTTTTCCATGTTATAAGCCAACTACACTACACAATTGCCCATACCACCACTCACGTTCAATAGTAAATTAACAGTTAGATGTTTGATAAAGACAGCCAAAACACACCACAAGCCAAACAAAACGGTTTAGTGTATATGTGTTAGATCGTATGTGGGAATAATTCTCAACGTCTTCATATTGGCATACTGCTAAATTGTCATGGTTTGGTTGCAAGAAAGCATAAGTGTAAAGCACAAATGTAAATAAAAAATTGCGGGTATGCTGTATTATATTACATATAATAAATAAACGCATAATTAAATGTAATAATTACATTAATTATACCCTCACCTTAGAGAGTAGGGTATATATCATTTGCTACGAGCCAAAAGTGTAATACATCGAAGGAGTGACCTAAAAGCCTAAGTATGTTCGGCGGAAATCCATTTTGGGTCATTTTAAGTCATTTGAGCAATGTCCGTCCTTCCGCATGTCTGCTGCGCACGATAAGGTTGCCAGACCCCTGTTGGTATCTCCCACACAAATGGACCATATTGTACCAGAAGTTAAAGGGTTATAACTTTAATAATAGTACTTATAAATACTTGAAATTTTTTACAGTGTAATGCTTTTATAGTACCTAGAGTAGAGTGAAAAGTGGCCGCTATTGGCATACCCCTTTTTGGTACCTCCCACACAAATTGACTACTTGGCACTAAAAGTGAATAGCTTATAACTTTAATACCACTGCTTACAAATACTTGAAATTTTTTACAGTGTACTGCTTTTATAGTAACAACAGTTCAGTGAAAAATGGGCGTCATTGACATGCCCCTTTTGGTACCTCCCACACAAATGGACTATTTTGTACCAAAAGTTAACAGCTTATAACCTTAATACCAGTGCAAAATAATTATTGAAATTTCGTACATTGTAATGCTTTTACAGTAACTACAGTCCAGTGAAAAATGGGCGTCATTGGCACGCCCCTATTGGTACCTCCCACACAAATGGATTACATTAATGCAATTTAAATCGATAATAATTTAATTAAAGCAAAAAATTAATAAATTTGCGAGGATTTTTTGAGACTGAAGGTGAGGGGATTCGTAAGTCGGTTTACCCGACTGAACATTCTTGCTTGGTTTTATAATTATTTGAGAAATAAACGTATATTTTGCATCAGTTCAATGTAATTTTGAATGAAAGAGTACATCAAGTTAATAAAGTTGTATCGCATTTTCGATGTAAATTTTGCTTTGAATTAATGTCAAAGTAAAATTAAATTGATGTCAAGTTATCATGAAAAGAAGGAATTATTTTGTGCAATTCACAGAAAATGAGACATTCAAACAGTTTCCAATGTGCTTCAAATTGATTCCAAATGTTCTTTGAATCAATGTAATTTATGGAAGAAGTATTGATGTAATGTTCGCCAAGATAATGTGATTTGACACCGTTGGACTTCTTTCTTTGGGGTTATTTGAAAGAAAAGGTGTACGTCGATAAGCTAGCAACAATTCAAGAGCTAAAGGATGAAATAATTTGGCACATTAACGGCATAGAACCTCAATTATGCCTCAGCGTCATCGAAAATTTGGACCATCGGATGGAGGTGTGCCGCCGAGGTCGCGGCGGCCATTTGTCCGATATTTTGTTCCATACATAATTCAACAATACCAATATTATCATAATAAAAAGAAATGACAATAATTTCCTAAATAATTTATGTATGTCTTATTCAAAATCAACATCGGCGCTTCAAATTTAACCACCCTTTATAATATACATTTTATTTTCATTGTTTTTTGTTTATGTTTTTTTCGATCTGTTTAACTTTTCATAGTTTTTTATGATCTCGAACTCGTAGTAATACCCAAAACTATGAACATTTCATTTTATTAGTAGAGTGGAATCTCAACTTATGTCACCCCTACCTTTTTTGCAAAGAATTTTGCGGCGAAACTATTTTTTTTTAATATTTTATTCACATTGAACCACTGTCTAACACTCCACTCACACACACGCACCAACCAGCACAAGCTCGTACCATCAAACGATCAGAAATTTGTGTGACAACTAATGATTAAATGATGATGAGTGTGAGCAATTGATAATTGCCACTGTATCTGCTGCCGCTGTTGCGTTGATGTTTATTCATTCATTCATTTAGGCCAAAAATTGAGAAAAAAACACTTACAAACATTCCAACTACGCGATACATCGGCGGACAACGACACTACTACCATGACATGCGGGCCGGGCCGAGCCAGTCAACAAGTGGCCAAAAGAAACACGCTCATATAGAAAATGAAAACGTGTACTTGCTTTTTGACTGCCACACAAAATGCGCTTTGCACATTTCATTAGGTTTTGACCCGAACTAAATGTGTGAATGTGTGTGTGCTTGTGTTTTTTAAGTTTCAAACCGGAAACACGCCATGCTGGTATTGTACTCACTAAATGCCTGTCCGTCCATCCATCCATCTAACACACATTTTTTAGACATCGAAGAGAAACAAATAATTTTATCTTTATCTAATTTGTCCGTCCGTCTGTCCGGCTGTCTGTCTGTATGTCTCTCTCTTTCCTGTTGCCTATGGATTTCCAATGAAAATGTGCTGGAAGTTACTTACTCGTAAACACGATGTCAAATACGTACATTTTTCTGTGTGTTATTTACAATTATCATTGTCTGCTGTTATTGTTGTTGCTGTTGTCAGTTAATGCTATGTAATTATTGTTCCTGTTCTTGCTGTTGTTGTTGTTGATGTTGGTTGTAGTAATTATAAGAACGTGGGTGAAAGATTACAAGATTTCGGTATGGGATGTTAAATTGGATGTAAATATTTACAATTTTCAAATACAAATAATAGTAATAATAATTTGAAGAGAAATCCCTTTTGTACGTACGAATAAGGTATTTTGGAAAAGTGTATTATTTTATTGTTGGAAATTGAAATCGTGGTGTTGTTTGTGTTGTCGAGACTTGTTTGTGTTGCTACACCTGTATCCAATCGATCATGTGGCATATACTGTTTTCTTTTGTGCCAAAAAATGCTACATTTTGTATGCCTTTCGCCCCAAAAATGCCTTTTTGTCTTCGATTGTAAAATAAATGCTGCACTGTGAAAGGGTTTCGTTTTCTTTTGTGAAAAATGTCGTACTTGCACGGGGCAAAAATGCAACATTTCAGCCCTGTATTTAATCGAAGGGGTGGACGCTGCCCTACAAAACAGATGTTTTTTCGGCGTCGAGCGAATAGCCTAAATACCCGCGTGTGTCCGTGCGTGATTTTTTATAATGAAGTTTGGTCAGATGCTTTATTTAGGCGGCGCCGTGGAGTATTCTTTGTTTTTAGTTTACATTTAGTGAGTTAGAAGGCTGGTTTTTCGCATTTTTGTTATCGATTCTGACTATAAAAAATGCAGCAGTACAGGAGGGCGTAGGCGACATTATTACTATGCTGCTCTCTGACAGGGCAACATCTTTTTTTAGAAAAGAAAACACCATTAGATACATATATTTAAAAGCGACATCTGCAGGGTGGCTGATATGTATTGCAACCAACTTCAGGTTGCTATCATTTCTAAACCGCTAGTCTGATAGCTGACAGATTTATTTCAGTGACAGTTCATTTTATTGTTTACAAGCTTAAAAAAAAAGCATTTTGATCTATTTCATTCAGAAAAAAGTTATTCGTGATGGAATTCAAGTGTGATTGCTTTATATTTGGGTGGAAAAACACAAGTGGCTATCGTTAGAGCTCTCCAGCATTTAAATGTGAATAAATCTTTTGCTTCTCGTACCATTGCTCGTTACCGTGATACTGGCAGTGTTGCATCGCGTCCAAAAAGTGGACGAAAAAAACCTGTAACAACACCAGAAATGATCCGAAAATTGAAGGCCAGATTTGATCAAAATCCACGCCGCAGTGGTAGAAAAATTGCTCGTGAGCTGAACATATCGCGAGAACGGATACAACACATATTAAAAAATGAGCTTGGATTAAAGCCATAGAAGTTCCAAAAAGTGCAAGAGCTCACCGATGCACAAAAAAAAGTTAGACTGGAAAGAGCCAAGGAGTTGCTTCGCTTGCACGAAAGTGGCCAGTTACCGAATTTGGATTTCTCCGATGAGAAGCCATTTCAAATGGAGCAGTTTCTGAACAAAGAAAATGATCGGGTTTACTTGCCAAAGAGGTCAGCTGAAAATTTACACCTTCGATTGGCCACCAGAACTCAAGCGCCGCCGATGGTAATGGTGTGGGCCGATGGTCGCTCCCCGCTCGTATTCATCGACCATGGGGTCAAAATAAATGCCGAATATTATCGGGAAAATGTCCTAAAGACAGTATTGAAGCCCTGGGCAGACAAACATTTCGGCCGCAGACCATGGACATTCCAACAGGACTCAGCACCATCACACTCAGCTCGCGTCAACCAAGAATGGCTTAAAAAGGAGGTTCCTCGCTTCATTTCTACCGCACAATGGCCACCAAGATCTCCGGATCTCAATCCGTTGGACTTTTGCGCCTGGGGCATTTTAGAGAGTAAGGTTCGCACTAAAAAATACCAAAGTATCGATCATCTCAAGACGGTGCTTCGCCGGGAATGGGCCAAAATACTGCAGAGCCACTTTCGTGCAGCGTGTGATGGCTTTGTCGGCCGTTTGAAGGCCATAATTCGTGCCAAAGGTGTCCAATTCGAACAAATCTAAACTGTTTCTAAAAGTTTATGTTATTTCCGACATTTTTGTTTTTGAACAATAAAATTTAAAAAAAATTAAAAAAATATAGCGCTTTACTTTGTTGCATTACATATCAGCCACCCTGTATAGGATAACTAGTTAAAAACATGTATCGATATGGTAAATTTTCATTGTGCAGAATTTAAGTAGATATGAATCACCCACTGCGAAATTGCAGCCTAATCGTATGGAAAATGTGATATTTGTGGCTTAAATTAGCATATTTGAGAGCGTCCTCCATATGGGTACTACATATAAGTAAATCTGAATTGATTTGGGTAATTTTGATTTTGGGACTCAATTCTGAGAATTGGACATGAAAGTAGCTCCAAAAGTAAGGCTCAATTAATAATTTAATGGCCATGCGAATTTTTTTGCTCAACATGCATTTTTTGCACTTTTTCTATATTTTTTCTCGGTATACCGTACGGAATATCTCTTCTGTGTCTGAAGCAAAGTTGTAGATACTGAATGGGAGAAAAAATTCGGAACTCACCTACCCGAAAAAAGAGCAACCAGTGCCTTTAAAATCGCAAAAATGTTCTGTTTTAATGTTCTGTCAAATTTTGATATTGAGAAAATTTTTTAGCTAGTGGCTGTTGATTATAGTTGTTGATTTCGAACGTGCCTTCGATTCCGTATCTCGTCCTGCGCTGTGGGATGCGCTAAGCAGCAAAGGTATTCCTCCGAAAATTATAAACATAATCCGCGAACAATATGCAGGTCCAAAATGCAGAGTTTGTTACAAAGGAGATGAATGTGCACCCTTCGAGACCAACGCAGGCATTAAACATGGATGTGTTCCCACACTATTCTTACTCCTTCTAGACTGTGTGATCCAGAAAACAAACGTCGAAGCTCCATATGGCATCCGCTGGAACATGAGAGAACTCCTATACGACGTCGATTATGCAGACTATATCTGTCTTTTCGCTCACCGTTTCGAGCACATCCAAAAGAAACTTCACGCCCTATCAACAAACGCCAATAACGTCGGACAACATCAACGCGAAGAAAACTAAATTAATGCGTATTGGCACAAACAACACTTTATCACTCACACTGGAGGAGCAGATAATCGACGATGTGGACGACTTCTCATATCTGGACAGCACCATCAGTAAAGACGGCGGTTCTTATGCAGATATTACGGACCGAATAAACGAAGCCCGAAATGCATTTCACTCCTTGCATAGAATATGGCGTGCAAACAACATCTCGACCAACGCTAAATAGAAAATCGTTGACTGTAGCGTCAAATCAATACTTCTGTACGACTGTACCATCTGGAGCTCTACACAACATTCCCGAAGAAGACTACCAACGTAAGTGATAGAAGTTTTGCACATAAAATGTATTGGAAAACATTTATTTAGTTAAAAGCTTCGAATATTTTAACATTCGTTTTTCCCAAATTTTTTTGAATGCGGAGTCTGGAGTCGCAAAATTATGGTCGACTACGACTTCGAGATGAATTGGGCAAAATTTATCATTTAAGTGATAGAACTTTTGCACTCAAAATTTATTGGAAAACAAATTTTGTGAAAAAAAGTAAGAAAGTTCAGTCGAGTACACCGACTTACGAATAACCTCACCGTCAGTCCAAAAAATTGCAAAATTATTTTTTGTTTCATATTCAGTCAAAATGTTGTGTTAATCCGTCAACCCAATCAAACGTTTTTCACAAAACAGTATAGGTCATACGATTTGCATTATAAAGGAATTCCACACAAATTAAAAAATGCATCAAACTTTGAACAGCTTTCCTGAAAAACTACCTTTTTGCTCTTAGCATAGTTTAGAATGGAGGTATCGATTTGGTGTAAGATGGTCCGTTTGTGTGGGAGGTACCAAAAGGGGCATGCCAATAACGGTCACTTTTCTCTGGACTCTAGATACTACTTTATAAAAACATTACACCGTAAAAAATTTCAAGTATTTAGTATCTAGTTTTAAAGATAAAATTTGTTAACGATTTGTCCATAATGGTCCATTTGTGGTACCAAAAGCGGCGTGCCAATAACGCCCACTTTTCTCTGGACTCTAGGTACTATAAAAGCATTATACTGTACAAAATTTAAAGTATTTATATTCACTGGTGTTAATGTTAAAATCTAGTAACTTTTGGTGCGAAAAGGTACATTTGTGTGGAAGGTACCAAAAGGGGCGCGCCAATAACGCCCACATTTCTCTGGACTCTAGGTGCTATAAAAGCTTTACACTGTACACAATATTAAGTATTTGTATGTACTGGTATAAACGTTATAAGCTGGCAACTTTTGGTACAAAATGGTCCATTTGTGTGGATGGTACCAAAAGGGCGTGCCAATAACGGCCACTTTTCTCGGGACTCTAGTTACTATAAATGCATTACACTGTACCAAATTTCAAGTATTTGTATGCACTGGTATTAAAGTTAAAAGCTCTTAACTTTTGGTACAAAAGGGTCCATTTGTGTGGGTTGCACCAAAATTAGCGTGCCAATAACGCCCACTTTTGCTGTGGACTCTAGGTACTATAAGCATTAAACAATACAAAATGTTAAGTATTTGTATGGACTGATATTAAAGCCTTAAGCAGTTAACTATTGGTACAAAACGGTCCATTTGTGTGGGAGGTACTAAAATGGGAGTGACCACTTCGCCCATTTTTCTTGACGTGTTAACGATTGACAAACTAATACTATGTGTGAAATTTCAGAAGATTCGAGTAAGTAGTATATAAGGTATTCAAGAATCAATATTTCACCAAAAGTTAACCCTTTGTGGGGGAGGTACCACACCATTTTCAATTGTAATTCGAAAAAAGTCATTTGAAATTCGAAGATTCCATTTGAAATTCGAAAAATATCAATTGAAATTCGAATATTCCATTTGAAATTCGAAAAAGGTCAATTGAAATTCGAAAAACATCACTTGATATTCGAAGAACATCAATTGAAATTCGAAAAACATCTATTGAAATTCGAAACACATCAATTGAAATTCGAAACACGTCATTTGAAATTCGTAAAATTGCAATTGAAATTCGGAATACGTCAATTGAAATTCGAATTTCTCCATTTGAAATTCGTAATACTCCAATTGAAATTCGGAAAACATCAATTGAAATTCGAAATTCATCATTTGAAATTCGAAAAATGTAAACAAAATCCATGCTGTATATTAGATGGGGTAGCATTTAAGTGATACAATTTGTCTGTGTTAAACCTTTAATATTAAATTATTTAAATAAGTTTTATTTCAACTAATTTTGAATAAATATTCATAAAAGATAAGATCATCAATATGTTTTCTGTTCGTCACATTATATGTTAAGATTTAGTCAGCAAATGTGTTTAAATAAATTCTACCCAATCTAATGTGCAGATTTGTTTACATTTTCGAATATCAATTGATGTTTTTCGAATTTCAAATGGAAAAATTCGAATTTCAATCGATGTATTTCGAATTTCAATTGATGTATTTCGAATATCAATTGACGTTTTTCGAATTTCAATTAATGTGTTTCGAATTACAACTGATGTATTTCGAATTTCAATTGATGTGTTTCGAAATTCAATTGATGTTTTTCGAATTTCAATTGATTTTTTTCTAATTTCAATTGATTTTTTTCGAATTTCAAATAGAATCTTCGAATTTCAATTGACCTTTTTCGAATTTCAAATGGAATCTTCGAATTTCAATTGATCATATTCGAAATTGAATTGATTTCGAATTACAGTTGAAAATGGTGTAGAAGGAGTGGACCAATATGGCCCATCTACGAACTTAGCCGGAGATGGAGAAAAATATTACTGCATACCAAATTTGAAGTCAATGGGTTACTCCTTTCGAGAGTTATCGGGCACACAAGCCAGCAGACAGGCGGACGGACAGACATTGGTGAAATGACTTAAAATTACCCAAAACGGATTTCCGCCGAATATACTTAGGGTCTTAGGTCACTCCTTCGATATGTTACACTTTTGGCTCGTAGCCTCCTCTCTAAAGTGAGTGGATAAAAAGAACCGTCTGACCAAAATGTCAATATTCTACACCCTTGAAGTCGGACAGCCTTTAAATGATCTCGTTGAAATTTTTTGTCATAAATACTATCCAGTAGAACTAAACTTGTTGCAAGTTTCATCCCGATCAGAAGACATCGGTTTTATGAATCGACTCACTTGACATTAAATTCCCATTTTATTATTTTGTTGTAACCATCCAAAGGTCTCCTTCGACACAATGCACTTATCTTCCTTGATTTGAATATTTGCAATTATTTAAAATTTTCTTTATTATACTGTGAAATGTGATAAATGGTGGAGGAGGAGATATGAGTAAATATAATGGCGATTTCTTTTCTGCAAAAAAGTGCAACATTTCCGTTGCCCTTTTCCCGAAATCTGGAGTTTAATACCAAATTTTGGAATATTTGTCCTTTTTGTTCCACCCAAAAAGGTCAAATATTTTTCAGAATTTCGAGGCGACAGGGCAACATTTTTTTTAGAATCGAAATCACCATAAGATTCGACATGGCCGAACTTAACGCCGGTTTTTCTTCTCACCAATTTGGATTTTTGCATTCCCAGACAAAAGCATCAACATTAAATGACAATATATCAAACAATTTATCCTCAGTTTATTTTCCCATATTTCTCTCCAAGATGTTTACATATCTATTTCACACTTTAAATTGTCCGATCTGCATAAATACACACTCGCAAGTTGCAAATTACCAGCATAACTAATTGAAAAGAGCTATAACAGATTTATAGCAATTTTAAGTGTTTGACAAACTTGACAAGACAATATTTAGTTTTTTTTATCTTTTGGTTTTATTTTTACTTGAACTAAAGTATAACAATTAAATGTTTGACCATTGCCATCGGCCAGGGATCTATGTTAGACGAACCGAGAGACCGACAGACATAAAACACATTTAACAAGATCATCGCATGTGTACGAGTATATTCTCAGATAATCGGTATTGTTTTTTTTGTTAGATTTCCATATTCAAATTACCGGCAAATGTATGTTAAACGTAACAACTCCAAAATGATACTGCTGCCAGTCCCCCATCCCCCATCCCCCATCCCCCCATTCCGTCCTAATCTCCACGTTGTCAACAGCTATAATGTTTTTTTAAAGTCATTAGTTTCGCATGCACTGTGTCTGTGATGAGAAATAAATTTTGCAATAATTTCAGTTTCATGTGTGTTGCCAAAACGTTTATTTGCAGGAAGAGTGTCATATTTAAAAATTGAAAAAATTTTTTAGGTATTCATATTAAATTGTTTTATATTTCAATATCGAGAAGCTTATCAGGGATTTGATTGATTCCTGAGGAACTGCAGAACTATTTTGCGGAAATTTCAAAAGAAATTTTATCTCACTATTTGTATGCACGACACCACACTTTGGCGCAGGGTCTTAGGACTTTGTGCATTTGTTTAATATTAATTTTCTGTAGGACATTAAATTCGAACTAAGGTATAGTTGGCGATTTTGAGATATGACAGTCTTCAACGAACTAAACAAACGTTTTTTTTAGTTCTGATCATTTTTAAAGCTAAATACCTGCTTGTGTGTGTAGTTGAGTATTGGTAGTAGTGGCAGTGGGGATTTTCCCTCCACTTAGATATCCGATCAATAGTTTCATCGATCTTTCAACCAACCGCGCGAAAACCATATAAATTAAATTGCTTCCGTTTTTCAAACGTTTTCAAAAAACACAAAAAATGCTGCTAGCGCTCGGTTTGTCAGTTTGAATTGAAAATATTGTGAGCTCTATGAATATGCTGTTGCAGAGATAATACGCTGAAAAAACGTTTATTAAGCTTAAAAACAATGGAGTAGATTTGGCCCCAAATACTTTAACCTATTACGTTTAAGGATGTTCTCTAACTTAGTTAAAATTAAAACTTAATACTAATTAAATCATAAAAAACGTAAGTAAAAAATTTACTTATTTCAATTTTTATGTTATTGTCTTTGGCGCCAAATCAATGTCAACGATTTTTTATATATTTTTTGTCAGTGTATGGTTAGTTGTTAGAATATATGATTGTATGATGTCGACTATTTAATCTCGTTACTTTGACACGCTAATACACCTGTATTAAGAACAGGTGTTGTTGTTGTTATTGCTACTATTATGACATTAAGGTTTATTTGAAGCTAAACTCTGGTTCAATGTTTTTTTTACTATTTTTTTTTTAATTTTTCAACAAAACGGACGTCTTTTTTAATTTATACTTCCATTTTAGTTGTCTTATTTGAATGTTCATGGTCTTATGATTTGATGCACTCTGACATTGTGCTAAAGCAAACGACTGTATTATGGGGGGCCTGCTTTAGGAAAAAATCTTTTTAATGAAAAACAAGAAAAAACAAAGAAACAATAATTTTCGCAAAAACGAAATTTTAGAGAACTACAATCTTCGTTCTAGCGGGCGCGAAAGTTATATTATGACGTCAAACAACGGCCAATAGGGGTTTGTTCAGAATCATCCCCACAATTCATCTATGAAGATATCAAAATCGGATACGCTTTCTTCGCGGGTTGTGGCGAAACAATATTTTTAACCAACGAGAAAAACTAATTTTCATTGATTTATAAAAGAGCGAGGGACTTTAGAACTGTAACACAATTTCCATTAAATATGAATATGTGCTTTTTTAATTCGTTCTTTGCAAAATTATTTATTTATTTATTTATATGAATTACAATACAAAGTAAATTTATATTCCAATTTTACGGTCCAAGGAAAAGCCGGGTTACAACGACCATATGGCTAAATTTTGCAGCGACAGACCAGAGCCTCTGGTGGGAATCGAACCCACGACCCCCAAACTCATAGGCGAGCTCGTTACCAACTCACCTACTGGGGCGCTCATTTTGCAAAATTATAATAATAATAATGCTAAGTACATTTTATACTTCAATAAAAGATATGAAACGACTTTAAATTAATTACTTCTTGGACTTCAATTAAATTCATGAAACGACTTTAAATCAATGATATCTTGTACTTAATTGAAATCAATTACATGTTGTAATTAAGTCAAGTAAATGTTGTATTTACCATTAAGTGTATCGCCTAACAATACTGACGACCCCACGTTCCTTATAGGAACCAAAAAGGAATCTACATGGGGAATTCTACGACAAATCGACGGTTAGAAAAAATGTCGGTTTTGATTTTTCCCGTTTTTTTATATTTTTTAAAAACGCTTTGTGGAATTTTTTTAGATTTTTCCGAAAATTGGTTCAGAAGTTATCGGTATTTAAAAACTCGTTAACATATCACTCTGTGTATCGAGTTTTTGGTCATAACTTCTTAAGTTATGGTCCGATTTTTTTCGGTAATTTTCAGGAAAAAGTATTAAAATTTTGTTGTGTGCTATTGCTATTGTGTTTTGAAATTTAAATGTATTTTTTTTTTAAATGTTTTCACTTCAATGGTTTTTTAATATATAGTATTTATTGGTTGTTTCTGAAAGGAACATTTCAAGACCAAACAAAACTCAATGCTTAACCAAGAAATAGGATATATTAAAAAACCCGTTGAATTGTCATAAAAGTGTATTGTGGGCACCTATAGTGATTTTTTACAAGGAATCTTTTTGTCGAATAAATCACCAAAAAATGTCATCGACTATTGATAAATTTTTTATTAAAAAAATATTAAAAATACGGCAACGAAAGCATTTATGCGGAAGCGTCTCGAAAAAAAGTTGAACTGCTGTGCCCTTCATAACTCGATACCGGATCATCTGATATTAAAAAATTAATTTATTTAGTTAGATAACACAGTGCGACAAAAAAACTCATGTAGAGTACGCAAATGACGCGATACTATTTTTCCTGTAGGTCTTTTCGAGTAAAACACGAATCTTTTTTTGGAATTCCCCGGTAACCCCCAAACTCCAGTTTCACGGGTAAAAAACCGAATTGTCTGGCTTTTTTCACTTGAACGCCTATAACTTTGTTAATTATTAACCGATTTTCAATCTCTAAAAGAATTTGGAAAGAAGAGAATTAGACCTCAAATATATTTTGTTTATTTGAGGAATATAGGTTTATTTGTCCTACAAAGACATTTTTTTAATTTTTGTCCGCCATTTTCCAGTTTAGGCAATGTTTTTACCAATTAAATTGTGAGATAACCGTACGATTAATTAGTTTACATATATAGTATATTTTATAAGGAAAAAAAATGAAACCAGTCTCCTAAAAATCCGTTTGCATTTGACGGAGTTATTAAAGTTTCATTAAAACTAAATGTGTACTTAAATACTACTCGGGGCAAAATCGCCGTTTTTGATATGTTTGAAAAGAAAGAAAATATATTTGGAACCTAGATTTTTAAATAGTATATATTTCTGAATAAATACATTTTATATGGAAATCATTAAAATTTATTTGGAGCGCATATGCTAATATATTACAACAAAATATATTTGCGAACTAACTTGCTCAAATAAAACATGTGTTTAGAAACGAATAAAATTATTGTTAAGAAAGTTCTTTAAATATATTTTATTTAAAATAGT
This sequence comes from Eudasyphora cyanicolor, assembly GCA_963930755.1. Classification (NCBI taxonomy): domain Eukaryota; kingdom Metazoa; phylum Arthropoda; class Insecta; order Diptera; family Muscidae; genus Eudasyphora; species Eudasyphora cyanicolor. The sequence goes on along the minus strand of OZ005736.1, from coordinate 50,932,796 downwards.
TTATAACTTTGCTAAGTTTTTCGATTTTCAGTTTTAATTTTTCTAGATTGCGGGTTATGTCTTACTGTTAAAAATTGCATTAACTTTTGTTTTGAAGCACTCATAAATTTCTAAATAATCCAAGTAATCATTTGTTGTCAATTCATCGAGCTATTTATAGCTATGCTAGATTAAACGATTTCAATTATAAAATAATTTTACGAAGATTTGAAATTTCTAAATAATTAATGCTATGCTAGATTAAACGATTTCAATTATAAAATAATTTTACGAAGATTTGAAATTTCTAAATAATTAATTAATAATTAACACTGAAAAACTTCACTAAGTTGAAGGTATCGATATATTTTATGAAGACTTAAACAAATAAATCTTTATTTCTTAAATAATAGTCCCAAAAAAAAATAATTGGGTGGAAACTAAGATTTGTTTAGAACAATATGTATCCAAATATATAATATTTGTTTGTACCAAATATCACATATTTAGAGTGTACCCTGAACATATAAATGTTTCAAGCAGAATATGTTTGGGACAATATACTACAGAAGCGTTTTTTCAGCGTGTAGTTTTGACGAGTGAAAAAAGGCAAGAACATCGTTTTTTTTACCCGTAAATCCGGATTTTGGGGGTGTCCGGCAAATTTCGTAGAACAAAAGTTGTTCTACTCGCCAAGACCTACCAGCGACTAAGACCATGAAAAATACACGGGTCAACATCGCCTTATTTGATATGTTTGAATCGAAAGAAAATATATTTGGAACACAAATTTTGAAATATATAATATATAAATATTTCTGAGCAAATAAATTTTATTTGAAAATCAATAAAATATATTTGGAACGCATATATTAATATATTACAACAAAATTTATTTGCAAACTTAATTTCTCAAATAAAATATGTGTTTAAATACCAATAAAATTATTGTTTAGGAATTTTTCCAAATATATTTTATTTAAAAACAAATTTCAAAACATTTACTGACTATTTCGAATTTCAGTTTTAATTTGTCCTTGTTTTCGAATTGTACCTCCCAGTTATGATACCATATTAACTTCCGTTTTAAATTAATCATTTAAATTTTCTGAGTAATCGCCGTTTTTGATATGTTTGAAAAGAAAGAAAATATATTTGGAACCTAGATTTTTAAATAGTATATATTTCTGAATAAATACATTTTATATGGAAATCATTAAAATTTATTTGGAGCGCATATGCTAATATATTACAACAAAATATATTTGCGAACTAACTTGCTCAAATAAAACATGTGTTTAGAAACGAATAAAATTATTGTTAAGAAAGTTCTTTAAATATATTTTATTTAAAATAGTTTATAACTTTGCTAAGTTTTTCGATTTTCAGTTTTAATTTTTCTAGATTGCGGGTTATGTCTTACTGTTAAAAATTGCATTAACTTTTGTTTTGAAGCACTCATAAATTTCTAAATAATCCAAGTAATCATTTGTTGTCAATTCATCGAGCTATTTATAGCTATGCTAGATTAAACGATTTCAATTATAAAATAATTTTACGAAGATTTGAAATTTCTAAATAATTAATAATTAATTAATAATTAACACTGAAAAACTTCACTAAGTTGAAGGTATCGATATATTTTATGAAGACTTAAACAAATAAATCTTTATTTCTTAAATAATAGTCCCAAAAAAAAATAATTGGGTGGAAACTAAGATTTGTTTAGAACAATATGTATCCAAATATATAATATTTGTTTGTACCAAATATCACATATTTAGAGTGTACCCTGAACATATAAATGTTTCAAGCAGAATATGTTTGGGACAATATACTACAGAAGCGTTTTTTCAGCGTGTAGTTTTGACGAGTGAAAAAAGGCAAGAACATCGTTTTTTTTACCCGTAAATCCGGATTTTGGGGGTGTCCGGCAAATTTCGTAGAACAAAAGTTGTTCTACTCGCCAAGACCTACCAGCGACTAAGACCATGAAAAATACACGGGTCAACATCGCCTTATTTGATATGTTTGAATCGAAAGAAAATATATTTGGAACACAAATTTTGAAATATATAATATATAAATATTTCTGAGCAAATAAATTTTATTTGAAAATCAATAAAATATATTTGGAACGCATATATTAATATATTACAACAAAATTTATTTGCAAACTTAATTTCTCAAATAAAATATGTGTTTAAATACCAATAAAATTATTGTTTAGGAATTTTTCCAAATATATTTTATTTAAAAACAAATTTCAAAACATTTACTGACTATTTCGAATTTCAGTTTTAATTTGTCCTTGTTTTCGAATTGTACCTCCCAGTTATGATACCATATTAACTTCCGTTTTAAATTAATCATTTAAATTTTCTGAGTATTCCAAGCCATCATTAGTTGTCAATCCTTCAGTAATTTATTTTGATCCAAGACTATACGATTTCAATTATTATTATTTTACGAACATTTAACATTTCTAAAAAATTAACTTTGAATTACTGAAAAATTGAATTCAATTTATGTATTTTTCAAATGCTTAAATGCAAATAAATATTTGTTTCGGAAATAATAGTCCCAAATAATAACCTATTGGGATGCAAACAAAGATTTGTTTAGAAGGACATCTTCCCAAATATATAATTTTTGTATGTACAAAATACTATATGTTTAGAGTGTACCCTAAACATATATATGTTTCAAGCCGAATATGTTTGGGACAATATACTACAGAAGCCATTTTTTTCAGCGTGTAGTGTCGCTGTTTTTGGTTTTTGGACTGTCGCACAGTGTAGCCAGGTAAAGCTTTCGAGTTTTTTTTATAAATTTGTTATTTTTATACCCTCCACCATAGGATTTGTAACACCTCTAAATATTGATCGGAGACCCCATAAAGTATATATATTCTTCTATATATTCGTCGTAAAATTCTAAGACGATTTAGCCATGTCCGTCTGTCCGTCCGTCCATCCGTCTGTGGTAATCACGCTACAGTCCGCAATAATAGAGCTAGGTTGATCAAATTTGGTACAAATACTTCTTATAGTTGCAGGTTGTTTGGGATTGCAAATGGGCCATACCGGTCCATATTTAGATATAGCTCCCATATATAGCATCTAACTTGTTGTGATTCCTACTGATTCCATCTCCTATATTTTTTGTGTTTTCGGTGTTATTTTCTTTAGGTTTGAGTTATTTTGTGCTATCCATGGTGGAGGGTATATAAGATTCGGCATGGCAGAACTTAACGCTTTTACTTTACTAACAATAACCAATCAGTAGATTTTTTCTCGCAAAAATCGCATTATTCACTTCAAAGTGTTCCCAAAAATTGAAAATTTTAAATTTCAAAAAAAAATATGTAAAGAAAAAGCGTTAAACATTTCAAAAGGATCGGTTCAGTAGTTTTTGGGAAAAACGCTTTACATATTTCTGATGTACTGAGTCACATATGAGACATGGTTGCTTAGACTGCTGTATCTTCGTTAGTTTTTCTCCGATTATCCTCAAATAATAAAAGCAAATAATAAATGAAGTGCTTACAAAAGAATAACATTATAAGTACTTCCAAATCATAAGTATGAATATTTCTTCAGCATTTAATGAAGTTCTTCTAAATAACTTACCAAAATGTAATTTTGGAGTATAAATTATTAACCCTACAATCAAAAGGATTGGATGTTAAATAAAGGTTCTGAAGTGATAAAAACTCGGCAATGTAGGTCTCCACTCCACTGGTAAATTTAAACATGATTGAATATGAAATACAGCTAATATAGTGCTAAAGGGCCAAATCGAAAGAAATATATATACAACTATATGGACAGAGAAATAGCTTGCTATTCAATAGTTATGTTAAAGTCAGTTGGTGTATTTCCATTTGAATTCTTTATATTTTGGACGACGCACACACATTTTTCCATTAGGTACAATCTCACTAATATTAGTTCCGTCACTGCAAACTACTCTTCTCCAAAATTTAGCATCCTTACCTCATTTAAGTAAGGATGTTAGATTTGCATATTTGAGCTGGTCTTTTATATATTTTTTGGACAGAAGTGACATGTTCCTGCTTGTGCGTCCAAACAGTCAAGCATCGTTGAGTATCTTGTTACAAGTCTAATCGAAACATTTGTGCCAAATTCCTCATTTATTTCGATCATTATTTGCTTCATCAGTGAAAGCGAACAGAATTAGCACAAAACTCAGTACTCATTCAAATTAATAATGAAAATGTGTTTTACTTTTGTTTGTTTAAAGTGCGCTATTTCTCTTTCCAAAGCTGTATATCTAAACCGATTTTCTTCAAATTTAGTATCGTGCTTGTACATCAAGAACTTCTTTCCGGCAACTTTTATACAGATTGGTTAAAATATGTTGTTATATAGTGCATAGACGCCAAATCGGATGTAGATATGTATATATGGGAGCTATATCTAAATTATATTATTTTTACCAATTTCAATAGGGATAGTCATTGGGCCAATATAAAGATTTGTGCAAAGTTTCTTTAAGATCGGACTATATTTTTGACCTGTACTTTGATTCTCTTTTTGTAACACCCAAAAAGAGAAGAGAACGATGGTTCTACGTTTATTATTATTCAAAAAAAAAAATCAGGTTTATAAAAATACGTGCACGGGGCAAAATCGCATTTTTTGATATGTTTGCATCGAAAGAAAATATATTTGGAACACAAATTTTTAAATATTTTATATTTCTTAGCAAATAAATTTTATTTGAAAATCAATAAAATATATTTGGAACGCATATATTACAACAAATTATATTTGCAAACTAAATTTCTCAAATAAAATATGTGTTTAAATACAAATAAAATTATTATTTAGGAATTTTTCCAAATATATTTTATTTAAAAAAGATTTCCAAAACTTTTGCTGAGTTTTTCAAATATCAGTTTAAATTTTTCCTTTATTTCGAATTGTACCTCCCAGTTATGATACCATATGCAGCATTACCTTCTGTTTTAAATTAATCATTTAAAATTTCTGAGTATTCCAAGCCATCATTAGTTGTCAATTCTTGAAGTACTTTATATTGACCCAAGATTATATGATTTCATTTATTATTTTTTTTACGAACATTAAAAATTTCTAAAAATTTAACTTTGAATTACTGAAAAATTTGACACAATTTATGTATTTTATGAATATTTAAATGCAAATAAATATTTGTTTCACAAATAGCAGTCACATTGGGATGTAAACAAATATTTGTTTAGAACAACATCTTCCCAAATACACAATTTTTGTATGTACCAAATATTACATGCTTTGAGTCTACCCTAAACATATATATGCTTCAAGCTGAATATGTTTGGGACAATATACTACAGAAGCGATTTTTTTTCAGCCTGTGGACAGTTTTGTTATGAATTGTAAATCCGTTTAATCCTATTAATTTCAACTTATAAGTTGCGAGAGATATTTTTTCTTACGTTAAAGTCGTGAACCAGACCTTTGAATAGAAACGCTTACAAAACGATCATGTTTTATAAAATATACAATCGAAGGCTGCAATAATATCATGGAAGTTTTAATTACACTGTGCTCGAAATGGACACTTTAAAAATGTAACAGAAAGGAGACGCTATGGATATACCTATTTCGACCTTGCTGAATCCAATGGAGCTAACCGTTTTTCTAGGTTAGCTCTTGTTTTCGCGATATTCGACCACAAAGTTAGCAAAAAATCAGAAAGGTTACACGGGGCAAAATCGCCTTTTTTGATATGTTTGAATCGAAAGAAAATATATTTGGAACACAAATTTTTAAATATTTTATATTTCTTAGCAAATAAATTTTATTTGAAAATCAATAAAATATCTTTGGAACGCATATATTAATATATTAAAACAAATTATATTTGCAAACTAAATTTCTCAAATAAAATATGTGTTTAAATACAAATAAAATTATTATTTAGGAATTTTTCCACATATATTTTATTTAAAAAAGATTTCCAAAACTTTTGCTGAGTTTTTCAAATTTCAGTTTAAATTTTTCCTTGGTTTCGAATTGTACCTCCCAGTTATGATACCATATGCAGCATTACCTTCTGTTTTAAATCAATCATTTAAAATTTCTGAGTATTCCAAGCCATCATTAGTTGTCAATTCTCTAAGTACTTTATATTGACCCAAGATTATATGATTTCAATTATTTTTTTTACGAACATTAAAAATTTCTAAAAATTTAACTTTGAATTACTGAAAAATTTTACACAATTTATGTATTTTATGAATATTTATATCCAAATAAATATTTGTTTCACAAATAGCAGTCACATTGGGATGTAAACAAATATTTGTTTAGAACAACATCTTCCCAAATACACAATTTTTGTATGTACCAAATATTACATGCTTAGAGTCTACGCTAAACATATATATGTTTCAAGCCGAATTTGTTTGGGACAATATACTACAGAAGCGATTTTTTCTCGGAGGTGATTTTGAAGTGTAAGGCTTCCGAAAACGCACTTCAGTCCAAAGAACGAAATAAAGGGAACCCTTCGAGTATTATTTCTTTCAAAATAGTCAACCACGCTTCTCACCACTTTACCCCCGATCAAGTGCAATCAAATCTTACCATATGTCAAACGTCATACAAATCATCGACATTTTTAGTTTGTGTCTTTGAGAAAAAATGTTCCTCGCGAAAAATTACTATGAGTCTCCTTTCAACATATTTATGAAAAATTAACAGGTTTCACAATTTAGCAGGTTTTGTTGGTTACCTTTGAAATTTCCATTAACACTAACGAAAAAATAATTTACAAAAATTTAACTCAAAAATTTTTATTTCAAACACCCAAAAGGAGAAGAGATAGACCCATTGTTTATTATACCGATCGACTTGTAATCACTTTCTGAGTCGATTTAGCTATGTCCGTCTGTCTGTGGACGTATTCTTGTAATCAAAGTACAGGTCGCAATTATGGTCCGATCTCAACGAAACTTTGCACATATCTTTTTTTAGGCCCAAGGACGAATTGAATTTGGTTAAAATCGGTTCAGATTTACATATAGCTCCCATATATATGTACCTCCGATTTGGCATATATGCACTGTATAAGCAACATTTTGTAACCGATGACCCCAGCAGACGTTGTCCTGCCCGTCCGATTTGGGATGTATTTGTTTGTTATTAATTGATATTTCATTCAAAAATACATACATCCCGAGTTTCAGGCAAAATTATCAAAACAATTTATATTGACCATATGTCCATTACAGCGCCATCTACCGGTTAGAATCATACATACAAACTATTATCAAGACAAACCACACATACATTTTAAATTTCAGTGAAATCGCTCTGGAAATGCGAATTTTGCAAATAACTTGACCACTGCGCAGTTTATTGCGGTGAAAATAATTCTAAAACACAAATGACCCCAAACTGAATATATTGTTAAATTTTCAGCCGATTCGCTTTTATGGTTTCGGAGATCATGCGTTACTAACAAACGTACAAAGGATTTTATATATAAAGATATTTTCTGCTATGACAGGAAAAATACACAAATTATGTAATAACTCGAAATTTGCTTAGTTCCCATAAAAATGTTGAGAAAGGTCTTATAGTATTTCTTCGCGAGGAAAATTTTTCTCAACGATGCCTACTAAAAATGTTGACGATATGTATGATTTTTAACATATGATAAGATTTCATTGCACTTTTTCAGGGGTAAGGGGGTGAGAAGCGTGGACGACTGTTTTAAGAAAAATAATTGTCCAAATGTTCTTTTTATTTCGATCTTTGGACTGAAGCGTATATTCCGAAGTCTTCCACTTCAAAATAACCAAAGAGATAAGTCACCTCTCTGATTTCCCAACGATCTTTGTGGTCGAATATCGCGAAAACAAGAGCTAACATAGAAAAACGGCTAATGCCACTGGATTCAGCATGGCCGAAATAGGTCTATCCATAGGGTCTCCTTTCTGTTACATTTTTGGACTAGCACAGTGTTATTCATTTACTTGGGCTTGAATATTTAAAATTAACAATTTGAAATGTATGTATGTACGTTTAAAGAGAGGAGGATAGTTTAATTTTAAAATTTTTGGATTCAAGGAATAACAAAAGAAATATATCTATTACATTATAATGGGTTAACTTCCAGTTGTAGATCAGAGTACGCGTATTAAAATTGTATTTATTTAAAAGAAGAGAATTATCATTGTACCCAAAGATGTTAACAAGAACTAGATACCGTCATCAAATAAATACAACACCAAAAAGCAAATCTTACAGTATGTACTTTTAAAGGAGTAATGCAAAAGTGGTGACAAATAAGTACTTCCCCGGCACGACAAGCCCTTGTTAAATTCATTGGTGAGAATTCAAATTAGAACAACTTCCCGATCATAAGTTGAGATGTGTTATTGCTTCTTTGGATGCTATTTTTTTGCTGGGGTTCTATATTCAGAAAACATTTAAAAAAATGCAAAAAAAAATGTTTATAAACGTTTTTAAATATCGATTACTTCAGATCGAGTTATCGTAAAAAAACGATTTGTCGTGGAATTCCCGGTATAAAAGATGAAATCGAGCGATATTTCGAGAGTTATCGGGCTTGATTTAAAACTGTACATTTATATAACTCCAATAAAATATTTTATTCTTATTTTCAAGTCTATTTTACTAATAATTTATTTTTTTCTCTATTTTTAGGTAAGTAAATCAAAAGCACTTTTTAACACCGGTAACTTTATACCTAAGGTAAGTTTTATAACAGATGTCTAATTTATTTTAAATATTGACGAGTCATCGACATTTTGAACGATATCTGGAAATTGAAACATATATGTTTGCTTATCATTCACACCTGTGCCATGGGTTTGACCTCCCCAAGTTTGAAGGTGCAACATATATCGTATGTACACATTTCATTTTAAAAGGTGTTAGATACTTTTAATTCATACTTCAGGTTATGTATGATGCATGTTTTGTTAGTCATACATTTTGTAAATTCTAATACTGTTTGATTTTTACATCATGGGAATTAGAGCTCTGAAATATTTAAATACTTGTACGAGTATTACAATATTTACATACGTTCGTACGAACGAACGTACGTATATACGTACATCTGTCCGCACAAAGAGTCATATAGACATGCGCAGTCTTTTGGTCTCCATTCTTCTGCCTTCAATTAGACATTTCTCGTTTTATTATTTGTTGTTGGTGGTAACTGTTTGGGACTATTGTAGCTGTGGATGCTGCTGCTGATATTCTTCTATGTACCAAGCCACCGACCGACCGACAGATCCACCGTCCATCAACAAGTATATGTTGAAATATCTTTTTAACACTCGGGTGTTAAAATCTTCAAATATATTCCATCCACACTCAAACATTCTCAGCGGCTTTTTCTTCGTCGTCATCGTCGTCGCGCTTATAGAACACTTATACCTCCATTCACATCGTGAGGTGCGGAGATGTGACGTGACATGGTATTGTTATATACTCCACTTGCATTCGAAATTGTATTAGTAAACTTTAGAAGAAGAATATGGAGAATGAATGCTATACGGGAGACCTTTGTTCCCAGACTATGGTGGAGAATTTACAATTTTCGAGTTTTCTGTATATGTCTGCATTACCGATGCCCTGGAACGGAACGGGAGTAGGGCTATGTTTGCATTCTTTATGCTGCGACGCAGTCAGTCGTCTGTTGCTCGCTGGAAGACTGATATTGCTATGATGAATGGATGGATGGAGGGATGGAGGGATGGTATACTCGTACTCGAATTTCGTTCAAAGTTCTTTGCGATCTGCATATTTGTGTTTGTGGGACTACTGATCACAGTGGGAATGGGCCTGGAAAACTTTGTTTACTAATACGATTTTCCAAATTTGTCGCACTTCTGCTAAACACCTAAATCAATCCCAGTAAAGTCTTGGCAGATACATGCCTTTACCATTGACATTATGTAGTAATAGTAAGACATAGCCCCAAAATTACTTTCGTCTAACAAATAATTACTTACTACAAATGATAAGACATTACGTCCATCATTACTTTCGGCCTCAAAATAACGACTTACTACTAAAGATAAGCAAAATCTTGTTAGGTATATGTCTTTACCATTTCCTGTATTTAATAATGACAAGTCATTACACCAGGCATTACTTATGGCCTAAACATAATGACTTCTTAAAAAAATCTGCAAAATCTTGGTGTGTACATGTTATTTCCATTTGCATTATTTGGTAATAAAATGCTATTGCCCTCAGCTATACTTTTGGACAATAAATAGTGACTCATTAATAGGCATAAATAAATCATTACCAAACTTTTAGGTGAAGCAATAACCACTTTCACTACGCAAGAAAAAATACAACAAATTTTGTGTCTGAGTCCTAAAAGCTTTTATTAGATGTTTGAATGCTTTTCACATTCGGATTGTTAAGCTTTTCGATCAACTCTTCCTTTCGAAAGAGAAGATTTTTGTGGTGTATTCGAAAAGATAAGACACTGCGCTCTGGAAGCCATGTAAACACATACCCTTATACGTATTTCAATTCTGTGCGGGGATATAATCAGAGGGACTTATACATGACACAGTGTGAGCTTATAGTTGTGCCGATCATCACTTGTATATACCAATCTAATTTGCATATGGGAATTATATACCTACGAAGTAAGCTTACAAGTCACATAGTGTCTTTATATTTTCCATTACACCACAAAAACTTTTCTTTCGAAAGGAAGAGAATGTGAAAAACATTCAAAAATCTAATAAAATTAAAAAAAGTCGATCGAAAAGATCTTCAAAAACTCTAACAATTTTTTTTTTATAGATTGAGGCATACTATTTTATGAAACCAAAACAAATTTTTTGTGTTAAATATTTTTTTTCTAAAATTCAGATTTTTATGGAAGTTACTTTTAGTATTTGAACCATATTTTTTGAAGTATAAGCTCGATAAAGCCGGGAAACCATTTTAATTAATTATGAGAGCTTGAAATGTTGAAAGCACCACTTCCACGTAGAGACGGAAATTTAGTAACTGTCGATAAAACAATTAGAAAAAATTTGATTTTTTTTTCAAAAAAATATTTTTTGCTGGCACAAAAAACCCTAAAATAGAACAAAATTCGCATAAAGAAATAGTTTTTTCCATTTATTGAAAACAAATGTATAAAATATGACCCATATTCAGGGTTACCATAGGTCCTCCTTTCGGAGGACATGTCCTCATTTTTAACCAGTGTCCTCCTGTCCTCCCTCCTTTTTCAAAAATGTTGGATTTGTCCTCCTTTTTGTACAAATTCAACTTTTTCACAAACAGTAAACCTCTTCATGAATTATACTCGCAACTAAATTTAGTACTACAATAATTGAGCTAGATGATTGAAATTTGGTACAGATACTTCTTATAGCTGCAGTTAACTTGTGCTTCAAAATGAGCAAAATCGGTCAATTTTTTGGTGTAGCCCCAATACATAACATCTGTCAGATTTGAGTTATTAACGCCATAGAGACTACATTTCAACTGATTGGGCTGAAAATTGATATTTTGCGTGTATTTATATACAAAACCCTTCATACGAACAACGGTCATCATAGGTTCATGTTTTGATATAGCCCCCCATACAAAGGCACCTCAGGACTTTACTTCTTTTTTTGCACCCAAAACAGTTGACATGAGATCCATAGTGGAGGGTATATAAGATTTGGCATGGCCGATCTTAACGCCGCTTTACTATAGTTAAGCCCACTTTAAAGGACACCGATCGAATCAGTATTGCTATGTTAGTCGATTTAACTATGTCCGTCTGTCTCTCTTTCCATTTAAAGTTGTTAGTTGTACAAGTCGCATTTTCAATCTGATCTTGCTAAAATTAGGCAATAAGGACTTTTTCACACCTGCGAAGAAATTGGTCAAAATCAGTTAAGATTTAGATATATGCCCCATATATATTTTCTTTTCGAATTGGCCTTTTAGCGCTATAGAAGTTGTTTTTTATATCCACTTTGAAATTAAGCAGGATGGAATTTCTTGATCCGAGGACCGACATTGTCGAACTTAATGTAACTCTGTTCAGATTTATACGAGTATGAATAAATCTGAAATTTGAAGAAAATTTTTTCAGATTTAGATATAGCCTCATATATATGTACTTTCGATTTGGCATACACGCTGAAAAAAAATCGCTTCTGTAGTATATTGTTCTAAACATATTCTGCTGGAAACGTACATACGTTTAGGGTACACTCCAAATATATAATATTTGACACTCACAAATATAATATGTTTGTGAGGATGTTGTTCTAAACAAAATTATATTTTCATCCTAATATTTTTTTTGGAAATAATATTTCCAAAGCAATGATTAATTTGTATTTAAGTATTTTGGCAATGTATTGATGCCTTAATTTAAAGGAAAGTTTTTAATTTTTTTTAGAAATTTAAGGTTTAATTTTTTAGAAATTTTATATGTTTGAAAAATTATATTAAAATGTAAATCGTATAATCTTGGGTAACGACAAATAGCATTGATGGATTGACAATTGGACTATTTATAAATTAAAAATTATAAATTAAAACAAAAGAAAATGCGACTTTTTTTACCTGTAAAGTATTACACAAAATCTAGGAAAAAAATAAAATTAAAAATTGCCAAAGTCAACAAAGTCTTAAAATTGTTTTAAATATAATGTATTTGGATAAATTCTTAAACAATATCTATGTTTGATTGTAAACACATATTTTATTTGTGACAGTAAGTTCGCAAATATATTTTGTTGTAATATATTAATATATGCGTTCCAAACAAAATTTCTTGATTTTCAAATAAAATATATTTGTTCAAAAATATATAATATTTAAAAATTTTGGTTCCAAGTATATTTTCCTTGCATTCAAACATATCAAAAATGGGGATTTTCCTCCGTGTATAAGCGTTATAAAATAAATATTGTTGGACAAATTATTATGATTAGAAAAATAACATTTATAAAACTTGATTATATTTCTTCTTATTCTGCTCCGATAGCGTGGTGTCACAACGTCGACTCTGCCCGACTTTAGACATTTTTACGGGTTTAAATTTGAATTGTTAATCTTAGTACTTAAAATGCTAAATGTTTCCAATTACTGTATTTCTTAATTGTCTTCCGAAAGTTCTAAACTCTCTTTGTAAATGTTACAAATGTCCTCCTATTCTGGCACAAAAATCCTCCTTTCCGAAAAAAGGTTAAGGTAACCCTGCCCATATTGTAAAAGTAAGGGAAATTAAAAAAATCATTTTTCATATTTTTTATCCCCTCACCTTAGAGAGGAGGGTACGAGCCAAATGTGTAACACATCGAAGGAGTGACCTAAGACCCTAAGTATGTTCGGCGGATATCCGTTTTGGGTCATTTAAAGTCGAATGAGCAGTGTCCGTCCGTCTGACTGTCTGTCTGCTGGCTGGTGCGCACGATAACTCTCGAAAGGAGTAACTGATTGACTTCAAATTTGGTATGTGGTAATATTTTCTTCTATCTCCGGCTAAGTTCGAAGATAGGCCATATTGGTCCACTCCTTCTAGTATCTCCCCCACAATGGGTTAACATTTAGTGAAATATTGATTATTTAATAACTTCTATACTACTTATTTGAATCCTGTGAAATTCTGCACATAGTGTTAGTTTATAAGTCACTATTACCTCGAGAAAAATGGGCGAAGTTGCCACGCCTCCTTTGGTACCTACCACACAAATGGACAATTTTGAACCAAAAATTAATAGATTAAAACTTTATTACCAGTGCATTCAAAGACTTGAAATGTTGTACTGTGTAATGGTTTAATAGTACCTACAATACAGAGAAGAATGGACATTATTGCCACGCTTCTTTTGGTACCTCCCACACAAATGGACCATTTTGTACCAAAAGTTACCACATTATAACTTTTATACCAGTGCATACAAATACTTGACATTTTGTACAGTGTAATGATTTTATAGTACCTAGAGTCCAGAGAAAAATGGACGTTATTTGCACGCTTCTTTTGGTACCTCCCACACAAATGGACCTTTTTGCACCAAAAGTTGACAGCTTTTAACTTTAATACCAGTGCATACAAATACATAAAATTTCGTACAGTGCAATGCTTTTATAGTACCTAGAGTCTAGAGAAAAGTGGCCTTAAATTTACTAATATTTCGGTTTACCGACTGAACTTTCTTACTTGTTTTTAATATTTTTTTCGTATTTAGGTCTCCATATTACAACAGAAAATGTTAGGCACAGCCCTTCGACAAAAATTGTGTAAACTATTGTAATTAGTTACCATATTTTAATTAAAATGTTTCCTACTAATAACTATAATAGGGTCTAGCTGGCACTGCAGCCGTTGTTCTGCTCCCAGAATCACTGTACATAACTTCAATATTTTGTGTATATAAATTTAATATATGCAGTGCCATTTATCGGGTCCAATTATTGTTATTATCTATCTTAATAGTACCATAAATGATGTTACTGGACCCTACCATAGCTATGAACCTTACTCTCGGCTAGACGAAAATGTTACGTGAATATGACGTTAATAAGTTCAGACGTCTTGGAGATCATTGGAGACTAAATAACGGTTCAGCACAGAAAAAGCAGCTCATAACACAAAAGAGAGAGGCCATAGAGCTGATTTTAAAAATGTCAAAACACTTGACAAGGAGATCAATGTTAATAAAAGGTACATATTAGAAAGCTTGAGAATACAACAACGCATTGACATAGTGATAAATACAAATGAGGACAAACAGAATACGAAACTTCAATACTCCATTGCAAACATTTAACGTATTTTTTTGTGATATTAGCTTAAGTTTTAACTGTGATATTTTCAATTACTTTCAATTATTTATTATATTAATTAATGTGTTGTGAAGTCCCGTTTTTTAATTTTAATGAATCATACGAAATTTAAATGTAAGTTAAAGTTAAAACTAGTGCAATATACAATTTGTAAAAAATTGTGTCATTCTTCCAAACAGAATTCAAAAATAAAACATCACTCTGGATAAAGTTGGAAATAAACCAACGAAAAGTTGAGTGCAATATGATATAAATTAGTTTTATTTACATTGAAGCGTATACAGATGGGCTACACTAACGTTAGTGGTATAAATTGTGTGTACTTAATGCTCAAAAACGTCAATATAATTTATATCAATGGAAAGATCTCTTTGTAGAATAATATTTCCATAAGGACCGTTTGACCAAAATATCAATATTCAACAGCCCTCGACTCGGACAGTCCTTAAACGTTCTTGTTGAAATTTTGTCTCAAAATTACTATCCAATAGGACTAAACTTAGTGCAGCTTTCATCCCGATGAAAAGACATCGCTTTTAAAAGTTGACTCACTTGACAAGAAATCCTCCATCTTTATACACTTTGGTCCGCGTAGCCGGCTTTGGACATACCCCAAAGGAGAAAATCTTTAATCCCCGCAGAGACACTTTGGTCCGCGTAGCCATCGTTGGACATACCTCAAAAGGGAAAATCATTTCCCCGGCCGAAGGCCGGTCACGAAGTCACAGTTTGGTCCGCGCAGCCGGCTTTAGATATATCGATAACTCGAAAATCGCTTTCAAAGATAACTTTCAGACTAAACGTTCCATTACATGTCCACTATGTATATTCATTGCGATATCGATTTTGTGGACATTGTTAAACTTTTGAAAGTGTCTCATTGTCCATGGACCCATGACACTTTATATAGCGTCATAACGTCCATGGACTCTATTATCCTGGACGTTATGACATTAGAGTTAGACCCACTGTAAATTGACTCAGAATCACTACCAAAGTCGATTTATTTTGATATGTTTGAATCGAAAGAAAATATATTTGGAACACAAATTTTGAAATATTATATATTTCTGAGCAAATAAATTTTATTTGAAAATCAATAAAATATATTTGGAACGCATATATTAATATATTACAACAACATTTATTTGCAAACTAAATTTCTCAAATAAAATATGTGTTTAAATACCAATAAAATTATTGTTTAGGAATTTCTCCAAATATATTTTATTTAAAAAAAATGTCAAAACATTTACTGACTTTTTCGAATTTCACTTTTAATTTTTCCTTGTTTTCGAATTGTACCTCCCAGTTATGATACCATATTAACTTCCGTTTTAAATTAATCATTTAAATTTTCTGAGTATTCCAAGCCATCATTACGAGTAGTTGTCAATCCTTCAGTAATTTATTTTGATCCAAGATTATACGATTTCAATTATTATTATTTTACGAACATTTAACATTACTAAAAAATTAACTTTGAATTACTGAAAAATTGAATACAATTTATGTATTTTTCAAATGCTTAAATGCAAATAAATATTTGTTTCGGAAATAATAGTACCAAATAATAACCTATTGGGATGCAAACAAAGATTTGTTTAGAAGGACATATTCCCAAATATATAATTTTTGTATGTACCAAATACTATATGTTTAGAGTGTACCCTAAACATATATATGTTTCAAGCCGAATATGTTTGGGACAATATACTACAGAAGCCATTTTTTTTCAGCGTGTTATTATTCAACAAATCTTTATGCAATTTAGCAGAGAAAAAATGTATGAATAAGCGCCATAAAAAAACCAAAAAAATTGAAAATATAATTTTAATTAGGGACACAAAATTGTTTAAAATTTGATATTTATTTTAAAATTTTTTAATGTATTTTTGAATAAATATGATGAATAAATGATTCCGTCTGCCCATAGAGCATACCAAACAGTGAATTCTTGTGGATGTAACGGCGTCTGAACAATGGTTTGTGGATTATCATTACTCCAAATGCGACAATTTTGTTTATTTACGTACTCATTCATCAAAAAGTGAGCTTCATCGCTGAACACAATTTTCTTGTTTTCTTGCGCAATGCTCCGCTCGAACCAAACCATTATTTTTGTAATAAATTTGCACGATTCCCGAAGTCCGGAGTAAGTCTATTCATTATGAAATGGCAAACCACACTAAGCATAAATCAAGTGACAGCTGTCAAAAGACCAACTCCGAAAAAAGTATTGCCAGATTGAAAACCACACGTCTAAAAAAACACCCGGTAGATCATTAGCTGAAATATTCCATGATTCGGTCCCATATGAAAATACAGATCGAACATTTGAAGAATGTAAATTCGTAGCGACCTACAGAATTTTTGTAGTGCTCCGAGTGTTTTGTGAGGACAAGGCACAATCCAGTCTAAGCCCTGTCCTTCCGTGTAGTACTCTACATTTCGATTTCCGATTTAGAGCAGCTATTAGGTCTATTATTTCTACCGGTATGCATTTGCTTCGCAATGCTTGCGAGGTGAATAATATCGAAAGCTTTGGCAAAGTTTATGAATATATGTATAATACACCATTCCACCGAATGCTCTACTAAAGGGTTTTCCAACAAGAGGTGTTATTTTGGTATTCAAAGACAAATTCAATTTTTTGAGATATTTCATAATAAAGAGGAAGGTATGCCGTTAATAATGAAAAATAACATCAAACAAATATGGGGCACCATTCCACCGAATGCTCTACTAAAGGATTTTCCAACAAGAGGTGTTATTTTGGTATTCAAAGACAAATTCAATTTTTTGAGATATTTCATAATAAAGAGGAAGGTATGCCGTTAATAATGAAAAACAACATCAGCCAAATGGCCACCACGACAACGCTTACAGGACCATATCCTTTTCATGAAATTTTCCATAACCAAATCGCAAAGTGGCTGCCCTATGTCCTCGATAGCCTCACGAATTCTATATTTGAGGTCTTGAATCGACACTGGGCTGTTGGCGTAAACCTTATCATTCACGTGGCCCCAAAGGGAGAAGTCGCAAGGTGTTAAATCACAAATCACAAGATCTCGGTGGCCAATTGTGATCACCTCTTCGAGAGATAACACGGTCCGGAAACTTTTCCCGTAACAGAGCAATGGTTTCGTTGCTTGTGTGGCACGTAGCGCCGTCTTGTTGAAAGTTAACGTTGTCCAGATCAATACCATCCAACTCCGACCATAAAAAATCATTAAAAACTCTTGGGTTTTCCGAGCCCCAGATGCGATTTTTCGAATTTTAATAATTTCAATGCGTTGTTGAATTGTGTATCATTCCAATTTTATACCCTACACCACACTGTGGTACAGGGTATTATGACTTTGTGCATTTGTTTGTAACACCCAAAAGGAGAAGAGATAGACCCATTGTTTATTATACCGATCGACTTGTAATCACTTTCTGAGTCGATTTAGCTATGTCCGTCTGTCTGTCTGTCCGTCTGTCTGTCTGTCTGTCTGTAGACGTATTCTTGTAATCAAAGTACAGGTCGCAATTATGGTCCGATCTCAACGAAACTTTGCACATATCTTTTTTTAGGCCCAAGGACGATCCCTATTGAATTTGGTTAAAATCGGTTCAGATTTACATATAGCTCCCATATATATGTACCTCCGATTTGGCATATATGCACTGTATAAGCAACATCTTGTAACCGATTTGTACAAAAATTGACAGAGAGTAGTCTCGTGATACACTTAGATACAATACAAAATTTGGGGGAAATCGGTTCAGATTTATATATAGCCCCCATATATATGTTGCACCCGATTTGACATGTAAGCGCTGTAGAAACTGTATTTTATATCCAATCAGTACGAAATTCGGCAGAAAGAGGTTTCTTATTACATGAAGGAATACTGCCAAATTCGGAGAAAATCGGTTCAGATTTAGATATAGCCCCCATATATATGTTAGCACCGATTTGAAATTCAATAGCTGTAGAAACTGTATTTTATATCCGATCACAGCGAAATTCGGCAGAAAGAGGTTTCTTATTACACGAAGGAATACTGCCAAATTTTGAGAAAATCGGTTCAGATTTAGATATAGCCCCCATATATATGTTAGCACCGATTTGACGTTCAAGCGCTGTAGAGACTGTATTTTATATCTGAAAATCGATTCAGATTTATATATAAGCTCCATATATATGTTCCTCCTGATTTGGTTACAAAGCGCTATAGAAGTTGTACTTTACTTCCGATCATTACAAAATTCTCCAGAAAGATGTTTCCCAATTTAGGAACGAATATTGCTTAATTTAGCGATTATCGGTTCAGAATTAGATATATCCGCATATATATGTTCTTACCCATTTACCAATTATTTCAAATTATTATCGCAATAATCCTTATCGCATTGTTAGGTAGGTGTAGGGTATTATATAGTCGGCCCCGCCCGACTTTCTGTCTTTCCTTACTGGTTAGTAATGGCGTAGTTTCTACTTGTCAAATGTCAAACAATAACAGCTTCAAAAGTGACAGCTACCGAAATACCGGGTGATTCAAAATAACACCTCTTGTTTGGAAAACCCGTTATTATATGTAGACTCTGTATGTGGTCTTTGCACGAACGATTAGAGAATTGGACGTGAAAGAAGCCCTGTAAAATTTTCAAATATGATGATACGCCCTTTATCGTTTCTGATGACGATATACATTTTTCAAATAGGCATTGTTCTCTTCGTTAGGATACTAGCTTTTAAGAAAAAAACAAATAAAATATTTGATTTTGCTTTTTTCTTTAATTTTTATGTTTTTTTTTGTGCCAGCAAAAACAAAAAATATTTTTTTAATTTAAAATTGTTGTGCTATACTTTTTGGACCCTTAAATCAAGCGATCCCCACTGTGCGCCCGTCTGTGTGTGTTTGTACGTCTGCAAATACATATAAATAAAGTCAACGAATGGCAACAAAAAAATTCTCTCTTCTGTATTTTGCTGTTCTCCTTTTTATTTGTTTATTTTATCATCTGTAGTTCATTAGCATCTACAATTTGACTATAGCAGCAGCAGTGGCTTCGATTGCTCATGCGCACATTTTTTTGTGGATTTTGTACCACTTCTTATGTTAATCTATCTATTTTTTTTCAGTCATACACGGATTATTTATGCTTTAGAGTTTGCTTGATTTTTATTCACGATTTTTGTATAATTTTCCACAAAAAAAAGCAAACAATTTGGTAGTCAAAAATGCTCTTAAATGATATACAGTATTCTTTGGGGAGATTTCTGTAACGTATACACTGGAATGGGCTAATATGTATAACCTTACTCTACAAATTGTGGGATACACGAGGGCGGTCCCCAAATTAGCCGACCTGACATATAGATGGCGGTAGTAGTTTGAAAAACATTGCCGTGAAACGTGACAACCCTCTCAAACATATGTATGTTTTAAGTTTCAAGGCGCCACGTTATTTAGTTTTTTTTTTTTTGCACTTAAAAGTAAACGAGCTCTGTGAATTTGTAAACAAGGACAAAATTGGTCACCGATTTGTAATACAATACTTTCATTTGAAAAGCCGCAGTTCAGCCTATATTAAAACCGTGCTAGATTCCGCTGCTTCATTTACAACTATAAAGTATTGGGTGGCAGAGTTTAAACGGGGCCGTACGAGCTGCCAAGAACCGTGGTGGTCGAACAATTAAGGCATCCATGCCAGAAATGGTTAAAAATCCACAAAATGGTATTGGATGCCCGTCGTTTGAAGGTTCGTTAACTAGCTGAATTCATAGCCATTTCGAAAAGTGCTATAAATCGCATATTGACGGAGAATTTTGAGAATTTGATGAGAAAACTGTACGCATAATGGGTTCCACGTTTGCTCACAATGAAGATAATGCACCAGTTCACACATCCACTATTACGAAGGGCAAAATCAATGAATTAAAGTTCGAATTGCTTCAGCACGCACCATATTCGCCAGATTTACCTACCTTGGATTACTCAATGCAACAAATTGTTTTGTAGAAGGGCTGTGCATAAAATATTCTGGTGTAATATGGTATCCTAAACACGAAAAGAAATTTTAATCAGTATCAAAACCGAGCTGGATTCCGCTTTGGGGGAGTCTGCTCCTTCGTTTACAACTATAAAACTTATGAGCTACCAAGATGAATACCGTAGTGGTCGAACAATTGAGGCGTCCATGCCAGATATGGTTAAAAATCCACAAAATGGTATTGGATACCCGTCGTTTGAAGGTTCGTAAGCTAGCTGAAGTCATAGCCATTTCGAAAAGTGTTATACATCGCATATTGACGGAGAATTTAATGAAAAGCAATATTAATCAATATCAAACCGAGCTAGATTTTACTTTGGGGGAGTCTGCTCCTTCGTTTACAACTATAAAATATTGGGTGTCAGAGTTTACATGGGGCCTTATGAGTTGCCAAGACGAACACTGTAGTGGTCCACCAATTAAGGATTGTCACACCAGAAATGTGTATAAAAATCCACAAAATGGTATTGTATAACCGTCGGTTGAAGTTTTGTGAGCTATCTCAAGTCATAGGCATTTCAAAAAGTTCTATACATCGCTTACAAGATGGGTGCCACGTTTGCTCATAATCAAGACAATGCACCAGTTCACACATTCGGTATTGCGGTGGCAAAAATCTATGAATTAAAGTTCGAATTGCTTCAGCACGTCATATCGCCAGATTTACCTCCTTTGGATTACACTATGAAATTACACAATAAAATTTTTGTCTAAAGGCTGTGTAAAAATTGGCTGGTGCAATATGGTGTCCTAAACGCGGAAAAATATTAACAAAAATTTGTATGGTATTTTTTTTTTTTAATTTTCTTTATAATTCCCTTTTTGTTGGAATGTGTCTTTAGTATTTGGACCATATTTTTGAAGCATATGCTCGAAAAAGACAGAAGACCCGGTAAATTAAAGGAAATTTTGAGGACTACAAATGTTAGGTATGACAGTTTCATTGAAACAGAAGTTTAGTAACTGTCGTTAAAATAATTAGAAAAAAATTGATTTTTCTAAAAAAAAATCGTGTTTGCTGGCGCGAAAAGCCCATACAAATTAGAACACTAATCGCAAAAAAAACACAAGTTCCAATTGTTCTAAATTTGTTCCAATGCTAGCTTCCCAACGAAGAAAACAATGACTATTTGAAGAAAATCTATTGATAAATATAGAAATTATAGCACTTTTGATGGAAACAAGCGAATTTCAACATAATCCTGTTTTTATACCCCCACTATTGCGAACAAGGGTATAATATATCAGATGCTGTGGGCCAAAAGTGTAACACATCGATGGAGATAGAGACCTAATACTCCCCAAGAATATATTGCGGAAATTAGTTTTGGGCCATTTTGAGCCAATGTCCAACATTTTCGACAGGATTTACCGATTGATTTCAAATTTGGTATCTGTCAATATTTTTTTCTATCTCAGGTTAAGGTCAAAGATGGACTATGTTGGTCCACCCCTTCGAGTACCTTCCCCACGAAGGGTCTAAATATAGCGAAATATTCATTATCTCATAAATTCTATACTACTACTCAAAATGTTTCACATTTCCATACATAGTATTCATTTCTTTGGTCGCTATCATCTTGAGAAAAAATGGGTACCTCCCATACAAATGGACCATTTTCACAAAAAGTTAACGGCTTATATCTTTCATTCCATACAAATACTTGACATTTTGAGAAATGTAATGATTTTATAGTAATTGCATTCCCGTAAAAATGGGCGTTGTTGCCACGCCCCTTTTGTTATCTCTCATACAATTGGACCATTTTGCACAAAAATGTAACTGATTATAACTTTGAGTTCAATCCATACAAATACTTAACATTTTGTGATGTGTACTGCCTTTACAGTACCTATACTTCGTAGAGACATAAATTACTGTTATACACATTTTATGCTATATCATTAAAAGTAATGAATCATTTAGGACCAAATATATTGTATATATTTATTGATATATATTATATACAAAAAGCAAGCACTCATTCGAAATGTCCGCCTTTGGCCTTCACACATGCTTTAAGTCGCACTGACCAATAACCAATAGCCACACGCGCCTCGTCCCTTTGGGAAAGTGGCAACAGCACGAATCAAAGCAGTCTTAAGAGAATCGATGCTGGGGTATTTTTTGTGTAGTCTTTTTTACCTTATGTGCTGGCGCAGAATCATACTAGAAAGTCCATATCTGGCTTTGGAATAGGGAATGGTTAAGTGGTGTCACAACAGCTTCCAAAATAATTCCTTGGTAATTTTTGGCCAATGTTTTGAGACCTTGTTCACAGAAATGCAAGTCAGTGACCCCATCAAACCACGATTGAAGCCATATCACTTCGTTTGTTGAATTTTTCTTGCAGGGTGCTTCACTAAAAGGCGTTTGCATTTTTCTTTCCTATTCTTTATAAAGCTGAAGTCAACAAATGCCCATTGCGGCATTTAAAAGCCCCAAGTCTCAAGTCTTTTTTGACAATTTGACTCATGGACATTTGCGTAATATTCATCTCACGGGCCACGATTTTCTGTTTTTGGAGCGGAATTTGCAGAAGTCTTGATTTGATGACCTGCTGCGTTCGAACAGTTCGAGGGCGTCCCGACCCGGGGCGGTCTTTGACATCAACAGTCTCCTCAACAAATTTTATGTTTGAAAATGCGTTTTAAAAATGTGTTTTTTTTATTCCATATTTAGAAAGCGCTATAACAGCGATAAGGTTCTCATTATCTGACCACGCCATGGTGAAAACTGAAGCAATTTGAATTCCCGTTACAAACAAACGCTACAGAGGTTAGGTTTCATAATTCACGTGGTAAGAGTACACGCCGAAAAAAAATCGCTTCTGTAGTATATTGACTCAAACATATTCTGCTTGAAATATACATATGCTTAGGGTACACCCTAAATATATAATATTTGACACACACAAATTGTATATGTTTGGGAGGATATTGTTCTAAACACAAATATGTTCCCATGCTAATATTTTTTTATTTGGAAATAAAGATTACTTTGTATTTAAGTATTTTGGAAATGTACCAGTTCCTTAATTTAAAGACAAGTTTTCTATTTTTCAGAAGTTCAAGCAAAATTTTTTTATAAATTTTATGTTTGTAAAATTCAGTTAACACTTAAATCGCATAATCTTTCGTAACTATAAATTGCACTAATGGATTGACAAAAAGTGATGAATTCGAATACTTATAAATTAAAATTGGTGTAAAACAAAGCCTATTGCTGCTAAAGACATTTTTAACTACAAAGTTCAACACGAAATCTAGAAGCACTAAAAAATTCGAAAAATTCAGCAAAGTTTGAAAAATCAAATTTTGAAAAATCCCACTTTGACCCATTTAGAGTGCTCCAATCGAGTCCAAATGTATGACCGACCCTACTAAGTAGTTCCGTGAAAAATAGACGTTATTACCACGCCCCTTTAGGTACCTCCCAAATGGACCATTTTGCACAAAAAGTCAGCGGCTTATAACTTCGATTCCTGCACATACAAACACTTGAAATTTTGTACAGTTTAATTTTTTTATAGTAACTCTAGTATATTAAAATAATGGGCGTTTTTGCCACGCCCCATTTGGTACATCACAAACAAAATTTAAAAATATAAAAAAAATATTTTTTTTTTAATTTCCCTATTTTTACAATATGGTTCATAAAATAAAAATGTATCCATAGACTTTTGGCAAATAAGCAAAGTTTTCTTCGTTTGGATGCTACACGCTGAAAAAAAATCGCTTCTGTAGTATATTGTCCCAAACATATTCGGCTTGAAGCATATATATGTTTATGGCACACTCTAAATATATAATATTTGGTACACACAAAAATTATATATTTGGGAAGATGTTGTTCTAAACAAATCCTTGTTTTCACCCTAATACCTTTTATTTGGGATTTTAATTCCGAAACAAAAATGTACTTAAATTTAAGTATTCCGAAAATATCTAACCTTAATTGTGTTAAGTTTTTCAGTAATTAAATGATAATTTTTTAGACATTTTTAATTGAAATCGTATAATTTTTTATAACATTAATTTACTCGAAGGATTGCAAAAAATGCTGACATGAAATACCCAGAAATTTAAAATGAGTCCCTTAAAACAGAATGCAATGCTGCTAATGGTATTTTTGACTGGGAAAAATAATTCGAAACGAAGGAAAAATTAAAAATGAAATTAGAAAAATTCACCAAAGTTTTGAAAATCTTTCTTAAATCATATATATTTGAAGACATTCCTAAACAATAATTTTATTGGTATATAAATACATATTTTATTTGAGAAAATTAGTTTGCAAATATATTTTGTTCTAATATATTAATATATGCGTTCCAAGTAAATTTTATTGATTTTCAAATAAAATTTCTTTACTCAGAAATATAAAACATTTAAAAATTTGTGTTCCAAATATATTTTCTTTCGATTCAAACATATCAAAAAAGGCGATTTTGCCCCGTGTAGCTTTCAAAAAATGGAACGATTTTTTTTTGTGATTTTTTTCTATTTTGTATGGATTTTGCTACCAACAAAAAACGATTTAAAAAATAAAATTTTTTTAAATTGTTATAACGACATTTATTAAATTTCCGTTTCTACATGAATCGAGCTTATACTTTAAAAAGTATGGTCCAAGTACTAAAGGTAACCTAAATGAAAATTAGAATTCTAGAAAAAAATTAAAAAAAAACTTTACCGTAAACAAATTTGGTTTTGGTTTCATAAAATAGTATGCCTCAATCTATACAAAAAATGTTTTTTTTTTAATTTTTTTCCAGAATTCCAATTGTCGTGGAAGGTACCTTTGGTATTTGAAGCAAATTTTTTGAAGTATAAGCTCGGTAAAGCCGAGATACCATTTAAATTAAAGGAACAATTTACAATACACATTTTTTAAATATTTTTTTTCGACTTTAAGAGTTCATATTATGCGCAGTCCTTCGACAAAATTTTTTTTTTTAGAAAAAATTTTTGTAAAGTTTTGTTATATAATTTTCAAAAAAAGAGGCAACACTGGTTTCCCTAAAACGGATTTCCGTCAAACATAAAAATGATATTTGGTCGATATGTTTCCCCTTTTTTTGGTAACAAATTCTATATTCCCTTCTTTACTAAAATTGGTCAGTTTATCCTGTCTATATAGACAAATCAGTTATTTACTTAGATGTCCCCGTAAGAATTTGAAAATTTGTTGTAATATTTTACATTTTTTTAACAGTAAAAATATGTTAGTCTATTCGGATTTGTAACACTTCCACATAATCCTTCCCAATTGCTACACAGTTTTTCATCTTTGTGGCTCTGCTTCCAAAAGAAAATGAACGAACTTTCATAAAGCCATAAAATAGTACGAGTATATCTTGTGAATTTTATCACAGATATTTTGTCGTCATACACTTTATTTGAAATATACACATTTTCTGTGTGCGTGTGTGAGTTTGGATACAAATAAAAAATGTTAACATTGAACGATAGCAGAACACGAGTAGAACACAAAAATATGGCTGACAAACAGATGGACGGACGGACAAGTATTATTATATTGGGGAAAAATTGTTCCGAGCGAGCGAAGTTAATTAACGCCTAACAAACATTGGTGTTCCTCGTAATGAGTTCTATTCAAAAAAAAATATGAACTCAAAACTCTCACATATGAATAACACTTCACACAATTGTCGGTGTTTATGAGGACTTGTACTCACATAGAGATCTACATATACATGTGGTGAATATGTGAATTGTATTTATTGGTAATGGTTATCTGTTAATTAAACATTTACAACTTTAAGATACCAATACAGGCAATAAACCCAACACAAAAACAACAACAATAAGAGAACCACAAATACCCTAGAAAATGATTAAAACCGCGTTAACAGAAAGCAAAGCACAACGACAACCGAATACACCACACCGCTACCCAGGCAAAGATAAACGGTGTACGAGTACTTGCACTAACTCGTACAAATACACAGTCACACACTCTTCGCATAGCAGTCGATCGTTCGGCAATGCACCTTCTATCTTATCACCTCGGCAGCTGTATTGTTGTTGGCATGCACACTTCGTACACCTTTGCATGACTCTGTGTTGGTATATCTCTCCGGATTTGAGCCGGTGTTTACAAAAGTTAGACATAAGAGATAAATAGACGCAATCACTCATTAAATTTTTTATGACTCTCACTTTAAGCAAATAGAAGAGAATATTACTGCATTAATGCCTTAGTCTCTTTTTGGTCTTTTTTTTTTGTATTTCCCCTTCCTGCGAATGTGTGCATGAGTTTGTATTAGAGAGTATTATTTTTTTGTTGTTTTTTTCTTTTTTGATGGTGTATTTGTTTTGTTTGTCTGGTTCTTATTTGTATTTGTTTTATTTTTAAACCTGATAAGTGTTTTGAATGTTTAAGTAAGGTTTCGTCCTATATTTAACAAATTTCGGAAAAACAAAAAAACCAAACGATTTTCTCTAATGTTTTGTTTTTGTGTGGCATCTGCGCCGGGTTTGGTTGGAATTGCATAGTGGTAGTATAGATAGGGTTTGTATTTTACCATTTTTTACAATTCACAAAACTATACACAAATCGCGGTGTATACAGTGAGACCTTGGGACTGGGAGACCTCACTCTACAGA
Organism: Eudasyphora cyanicolor; assembly: GCA_963930755.1. Taxonomy (NCBI): domain Eukaryota; kingdom Metazoa; phylum Arthropoda; class Insecta; order Diptera; family Muscidae; genus Eudasyphora; species Eudasyphora cyanicolor. The sequence goes on along the minus strand of OZ005736.1, from coordinate 50,905,293 downwards.
ATGATTTATATATATGTATATCGACGATATACTGCATAAACTGACTGATATTTTGTAAAGGGTTTTCTAATAGGGACATAACAATTTTGTATATTTATTTCAACGCACCCTCTAACATTTTTAATGATCTTTCAGTGTCAAAACGTTAGTCCAATTTTTCGGCCGTAAAAATTTTCTCACCCGGCAGGCTGTGCATGCTATAGTGGATAAATTTGAATCCAAATTTTCACTTATGGATGTTCCGGCTCCAAAGAGATGCTGTACCGCTCGAAGCAACAAAAATATCGCAGCCGAAGCCGTAAATGAGCCAAATCAGTCGATTCCACGTCGTTCTCAGGATTGGCCATCTCTCAAACCACACTGTGGCGTATTTTGCGAAAAGATTTTGGCCTTCATCCTTATAAGATCAAACTGACTCAAGACCTTAAGCCACTTGATCATTTGAAACGCCGAAACTTCTCCGATTGGACTCTGGCAAAGTTAATGTTATGTCCTTAATGGAAAACCCGGTATATAAAACATTTATTTTTATTCTTTGTAAAAGTTTGCTCCAAAAATCACAAAACATGTTTTTTTATTTATTTTTTTTTAATTTTTGTTGGAGGTATGATTACACTAGGCAACAAAATTTTTGTCAAAGTGCTGAGCTTAACATTTTCTGGTGTAATATGAAGCCCTAAAGACAAAAAAAATATTTCAAAAAAAATGTTAGGTAATTTTTTTTGTAAAAATTTGTTTTTATGTTCCTATTTTCTTGGGAGTTCCTTTAATATTTGGACCATATTTGTTGAAATATAAGCTCTATAATGCCTGAATATACATTAAATTAAAGAACTACAAATATTGGAAATGACACTTTCATGTGGAAACAGAAGTTTAGTAACTGTCGTCAAATTAGAACAAATTTGATTTTTTTTAAATTAGCAAAAATTGCTTATTTGAAGAAAATCTACGGATAAATGTAGAAATTATAGCACTGTTGGCAGAAATAAGAGAATCAGGAACGCCCCAGTAGGTAAGTTGGTAGCGTGCTCGCCTATGAGTTTGGGGGTCGTGGGTTCGATTCCCACCAAAGGCTCTGTACAGTCGCTGCAAAATCGTGCCGTAAATTTAGAATATAAATTTACTTTGTATTGTATTTCATATAAATAATAAAAATGCCTCCCCTATTCTGTACAAGGGTATATATCAGATGTAGGGTGTCCAAAAAAACCGGTTATTTCGAAAAAGCGGTTTCGGGTGTAACCGAAATATTACTTTTTTTAAAACCCGGTTTCCGGTTATTATTTTTTGTGGAAACCGGTTAACCGGTTTTAAGGCCGGTTTTTAAATAATATACGAAAGTGATTAAAATGTCATTAAATGTTTATTGTTAAACAAAAAACAACTAACAATCATTTGTAGTAAAAATTAGTAAACTAAAATAGATTATTATTTCGTTTATTACAGGTTTAATTTTTACGTTTACTTTAAATAGAAAGTATTATATTTCTGAAATTACCTTAAAAAAATAATAAATAATTTAGAATGTTTTTTTTTATAATAATATCTTAAAAATAGAATACAATTTAAATGATTATTTTAAAACGATTTTACTTTTAATTTTGTATGTAACTTGACGTTGAAAAAGCTCACAAACGTTAATGTAGTAAATATTAGTCCGATAGTCATCAAAGCATTGTATAAGTAACACAGCTTCTCAGTTTTTTTCTTAAACTTTTCAAAAAAAACCAAAGTCAACATACAATATTGCTTGACTTTCGTTTTTCGATTATGTGTGTGACTTAAATCCAAAATTACATTATTTGACTCATCAATATAACAACTTATATATCAAACCGAATCAGAGGTATCTGGCTGTTCTGTCGGGATTTAACATCGCAAAAAAGTCGGAGCTATTTGTCTTTCCGTTCTTGAACGTGTGTTCTGTGCTTCATGGACGACTTATTTAATGCTTTGCTGTACTACCTGACTTTATTTATTACATCATGTATATCAGTAATAAAGCCAAAATCATTTTCAAGATCAGTGAATTCATATTCACTTTCAGAATATTCAGAACAACTGTCAGAATTATCCACGTCATCGTTGTTATTTGTTGCATCTTGTATAAATGGTATCCACAACAAGAAGAAAAATAGATCAATACTTTAATTTTTGTTTTAAACAATAAAGAAAAAAAAACCGGTTAACCGTCATGAAAAAACCGGCTTTCTCGGTTAATCGAAAATGATTTTTTTTTAGAAACCGGTTACGGGTTTGGGTTGCAAAACCTGTTAACCGGATAACCGGTCCCGGTTTTGGACACCCTAATCAGATGCTGAAATAATAAGCGCTAAAAATGCTGAACCATCATGTTTCAGGCATTTTTAGCCCTAATTATTTCCTTTAATGTTATGTATTTTGGCTTTATCGAGCATTTACTTCAAAAAATATGGTTCAAATACTAAAGGTACCTTCCACGCAAATTGGAATTCTAGGAAAAAAAAATATAAGTTAAAAAGAAAATTTTGCCATAAACAAAAATTTAGTTTTGGTTTGATAAAATACTAAGTAAGCCTCAACAATTTTTTTTGTAGTAGTGTTATTAGCTCATCAAGGATATGGGAAATTTGTGCATCAAAACCTTGTGCTATTGGATACATCAAGAAATATGATAATTCTTGGACTACGTTAAGTGAGGCATCGCTGGGTGTGCTCCTGTACACACATTTCCCGGGCAACTCTGAAGAGACATTGGGATTCATTTGAAGTGCAGCCATTAGAGGTCGTCAGTGAAATTGTAACCGAAACCAGAATTCTTTGGGTTTTCAGAAGCTTTAAACCCTTTCAGCCTGAGAAGACAAAGTATCGCCGTTGAAGCTAAAGGCTGTGGCTGTTACAATTGCTCCCTGGCTCAAATAGATATACACATGTTGAATCAATCTGGGCTACGTATGAACAAAATGGAGAGAAAACAAGGTTGTTTTCATCCCAAAAGCGGGAAAGTCGTCCAACACAGAAGCTAAGGATTTCCGGCCAATTAGTCTGTCATCATTTCTTCTTAAAACTCTGGAAAGATTTATAGATAGCTACCTTAGGACTAAAATTGATCACAGGCTACTGTCCACTCAACAACATGTCCACAACAAGGACAAATCCACGGAAACCGGCCTGCATGATCTAGTCGTCTTTATTGGGGGATCCCTCTCTTTTAAGGAATATACTATGGTAGCTTTCTTAGATATAGAGGGGGCCTTCAATAACATAAATCCAGCCGCTATAATTACGGCTTTAGCAACCCTGATAGTTGATAGCAGTGTACGTAGGTTCATTCATAATCGTCTGATTAGGAGACGCATTTCAGCTAGTCTTTGACCTGCATAGATTTGTCAGCAGGTTTACGGCCTAAGGATGTGTTCTGTCTCCTCTCCTATGGAATCTCTCCATGTACAATATTCTGTTTTCTCTGTAGATGATGGGTTGTCAGAGTTGTTGCATATGCAGATGACATGGCAATAGCTGTTAGATGGAAGTTTGAGAGTACTCGTAGCGACATCCTACAGCCGGTTCTGCATACAACCGCAAGATGTGCTCCCGGTAATGGACGAAACAAAATATTTTCACCAGGAGAAAAAAGGTACCACCAGTTACAACGATCTCCTTGGGGGTATTGAAATGCCCTTCTCTAAAAGCGCAAAAAACTTGGGTATTTTACTAAACAGGAAGTTGCACTTCAAACCCAACATATAGCGCTACCACAGCCTTAAAAAAGAAGAAAATAGTAGAATATACCTGTAAAAGGGCAATAGGAAAAAGGTGTGGTCTGAACTCGCGTATAGTTTATTTGTTGTATACGGCAGTAGTCAGACAGCTTATAGACAGCTCTGCAGAAATCCACCTTCTGCGCGGTACCAAACAAGGTTCAGCAATGATTCAGCCATTTATTCCTCGTTTATTCGTTGATCATTTTAATAATCTTTAGATTCAGTTCTCTGCTTTTAGATTTAGCAGGATTGGTACGACAAAATCTGCGAGTCCTGCTGTTTCTGCTTTGGTCGCTTCGTGTATTCGACCAACAGGGATAAAGCGAGCAGCTGCTGCGTTAATTTTTCGGAATTTCCATATATTTGAGGAAAAAGGTAGTTTATTGAAGCAGGGAAACCGTCCCAGTTAACTTTCCTCTGATAGAGAAAAGTATGGCGTTCAGAGATATTGAACGGGTTGTCTGATGACGTAATTTATCAGACCAGGTGACACGATGGTGTCCCCACCTCCACTTCGTGTTTTCCTTTTGTAGCACATTGTATCCATCATAACTGTGGAGGTTGCAGGTGTCGGTCAGCTTTGTTTCTTGGATCGCAGCGACCATGATGTTTTTCCGACTCATACAATTTATAATTTCGCCTACTATTAACTAAATTAAATTGCATAAATGATGTACTATCAGAAGTTCTACAGCAATATGCGGTATTAGGTACTGTGCTTGCTGATGTTGCTGCTGGGAGATTGCGGGTGTGTTCCATCGTCATCGATGACACTACTGCGGTCTGTATTGTCACAGTATGCTGCAACATATCGATACTCCTATCCCAAACCATGCAAGGTACAAAAAGGTAGTTTTTCAGGAGAGGCGATACAAATTTTATGAAACTTTTAATATTTTATAGAATTCCTTTGCAATGCAAACCAAACGACCTGTACTGTTTTGTGAATAACTTTTGATTGGATTGATTAAATGTCTGAAAACATGCATGCAAGTTGAATTAGTATTGTTTGGAATGAAGGTATCGATAAATCGTTTCGCTGTACTGATTGAAGTGGTCAAGGTCAGAGCAATTCCTGAAGTTCACCCAATCTTTGAATCGATTACACCTCACATATGTTGGTTCTGGCAACCGGAACAGATCCAAAGTCCGGGATTTTATTTGATCCCGACACGGACCATATATGGAGCAGGCATTCCAGGATGTGCCTTCCCACGTCGGAAAAATGGACGTACACATTGTTGTGGTGGCAGCCCTTGGCCAAAGGTATCATCCGACTTGACTTATTGATGTCTGAGCTACCTCTTATGCCAACCTAACATTTGTCAGTTTGCGTATTATTTAATCAGAACCATGCTCAGGAGTTATAGACTTAATTGGTCCACATTTTCAACATATAAATGTCCTATCGGATCTTACTACTTGACTTCATTGGATCAAGAAATGTCATCATACACACAAAGAAAAAATGTGGAATGAGTACATATGTGTTTCTGTATAAATAACACTGTGCTGATCCAAAAATGTAACAGAAAGTAGACTTTTTCATTACAATTAATCTTAACACCATTACAGAGATTTTTCCTCTTATACTAGAATTGAAGCGATACATGGTGGAGGTTATATAAGATTCGGCCCGACTAAACATACCACCGTTTTTAATTGTTATACCCTACACCACACTGTCGTACAGGGTAGTTTGTTTTGTGGTAGTTGTTGGTAGCACCATGAAATACTGCAGCTAGACCCAAATTATACCGATCGACTAAGAAATACTAGCTGCGTCGATTTAACTATGTCTGTCCGCCCGTTCGTCTGTCCATCTTAAGTTGTTCGTTAAGTACTCGTACAGGTCACAATTTTACTCCGACCTAGCTGAGATTTGGCAAGAAGATCTCTTTCGCACCTGGGAAGAACTATATTGGATTATGTCAAAATCGGTTCAGATTAAGATATAGCACCCATATATATTTTCTTTCCGATTTTATCTTTTGTCGCTACAGAAGCTGTATTTTACATCGAATGATTTTGAAATTCAGCAGGGTAGAGTTGCTTCATCTAAGGACCCACATTGACGAATTTAAGGGAAATCGGTTCAAATTGAGATATAGCCCCCATATATCGTCTATGTAAACGATGGCTAGAGACAAACAATGGGAACACATGCATTGGGAACAAGAAACAAAAATGGGGAACGATTTGTGAAATTCTGTCAACTATTCCAACTTAGAATCTGTGGATCCATATTTCTCCAAATGAAATACATAATACACCTGGACATCACAAAACGGCAAAGTTCGCAAACAAATTGACCACATCTGTCTAAATCAGAAATGGAGAAATTCTCTTTTAGATGTCCGTACCAAGCGCGTTGACGATATGGATACTGACCACGAACTTGTCCCTGTTTCTCTCCAAATTAAGTTGAAAGGTAGGAAGAAGAAACAACTTCATCCAAGGACACACATCAATGTAAATAATTTGTTTCTGTAGTATAACCTAGATATTTCACTTTAACTTTTCCTCACTGGTTTTTACTAAAAAAATTATGTTCGCAATATTGTCAACGTAATTACCTTTAATTTCGCATATACTCATATGTATAAATTGGACGTCTGTCTGCTTCCAAAATTATAATAAAAATAATGGGTTTTCCAACAAGAGGTGTTATTTTGGTATTCAAAGAAAAATGTAATTTTTTGAGATAAATGATCGGATGTTTATTTCATAATAAAGAGGAAAGTATAATAATGAAAAACAACATCAGCCAAATGGCCACCACGACCACGCTTACAGGACCATATCCTTTTCATGAAATTTTCCATAACCAAATCGCAATTGGCTGCCCTATGTCCTCGATAGCCTCACGAATTCTATGTTTGAGTCTTGAATCGACGCTGGGCTGTTGGCGTAGACCTTATCTTTCACGTGGCCCCAAAGGAAGAAGTCGCAAGGTGTTAAATCACAAGATCTCGGTGGCCAATTGTGATCACCTCTTCGAGAATTAACACGATCCGTTAACTTTTCCCGTAACAGAGCAATGGTTTCGTTGCTTGTGTGGCACGTAACGCCGTCTTGTTGAAAGTAAACGTTGTCAAGATCAATACCATCCAACTCCGACCATAAAAAATCATTAATCATCTCTCGATAGCGCAATCCATTCACCGTAACTGTTGATCCAACCTAATTTTCGAAAATGTAAGGTCCAATGACCCCGCCGGACCATAAACCGCACCAAACAGTCACACGTTGAGGATGGAGGGGCTTCTCAGCAATAACTCTTGAGTTTTCCGAGCCCCAGATGCGACAATTTTGCTTGTTGACGTAGCCATCGAGTTGGAAATGGGCATCATCAGTCAAAATGATTTTTCGATGATTTTTAATTTTTCGAATTTTAATAACTGCAGTGCGTTGTTGAATCGTGTATCGTTCCTTTTTAATAATGGCGTAGTTTCTACTTGTCAAATGTCAAAGAATAAAAGCTTCAAAAGTGACAGCTACCGAAATACCGGGTGATTCAAAATAACACCTCTTGTTGGAAAACCATGCACTAATGGTAAATTCGAAAAATTAAATTTAAAATAAAATTACCCCAAAAAATATTTCTTCTTAAATTATGACAATTATGCCGCAGTACGTGAAAAAATAAGTTTTTAGATAACAGAGAGAAACAAATGTGCAGCCTAGTGTTATTCGAAATTCGGTATGCATGCTTTTGAAACTCCTGCTGTTGAAAATGGACGTATTATCCCTTATATCCTTAGATGTACATTTTATCGTTTATAACTTTTCATGTCCGCAACTAACGGGTCCTACTGTACACTCGACTGTGCAACACCTTCAGGTTGTCGTAATGATGACGGCACTATTTGAGCTATAGCGAGGTGGTTCCAACCGACCGACCAACCAACCATTCTGAGGAAGATAACGTTTTTGTTCGCCAGTGCCTTTGAAATGAATCGAAGAAAAAAATGCCATGCAAACAGACAAATAAATAGAGAGGCATAAAAAGAGGAAAAAATATACCTACAACAGACGTAAAATATAAGCAAATAATACCGATCGTGCATTTTGTCCGATACGACAATGTAAACACGTTACGTTGTGCGCATTGTCGCCTCATGCTAAAGCGTTCAAGTGTCGTCGCCGTCGTTGTCGTCGTACCCTAGAAATTTTATTTTTGTTGTTGTTGCTGTTGCGTTCTTTCCCCCCCCCCCCAAAAAAAAACGGTATAAACATTGTAAATGAATTATCTTCAGCTTTTGTGGTTATCGTTTAATGCACTGTGCAAATAGCCAACGATAGATATCGTTGTCAGGGTTGCCAACCAGGCAGATGGAGGGAACGTTTCCACGTGCACGTCGCACCGAGCTAGGCCTTTCTAACGCCGTCTAAAATTCGTATTCGTTTCAAAAAACCAAACCACACTTTTTGGATGCGTTATGGTTCACCTACACTGAAAAAGAAGTACTGAAAAATAATGAAATTATCCAAACTTTTATGATTTTGGCTTCAATTTGGCCCAAAAGAAATTTGCATTAAAATAAGTACGTCTTGTACTTTAATTAAGGACATGACATATTATTAAATCAATTACATATTGTAATAAAATCTGCTACCTATTGTCCTTAAATTAAGTTCGTGATATACTACAATAAAGCACATGTTGTCCTTAAATGAAGTTTGTGGTATACTAAAATAAACACATGTTCTATTAAAATCAGATCATTATGATAAGATAAGATAAGATATTTGGTCCCAGAAACAGAACCCGTATTTTTATGAGATAAATATGAAATTTAGTGGAGAAGTATCTTGGCCCACGAATAAATACTGTGCAATATAAATACTAAAAATTTTAACGAAAATCCAAAAATGAAGAATGCGAGTTTTTTTGGCTATCATTTCACTATATCTACTTTTAAGCAGAGTTCGTAAGATTCATGAAATAGAATACCGAAATTTTGTACGAGACATCCAGGATCGTTGTATGGCAAAAGTACAGTTCAGTCAACAACAAAAAATCTTTACAACAAAGTCATTTGTCTATAAGTTTATGGACGAAAATGACATTCTCTCTAAGACAATAGGCATGTTTTCGTTACAAGCTAGCACTTTTAGTTTAGCACTTTGCAACGAAAACAACTGACTTCCACTAACTGGCACATAAGCAATAAGTGGCGGATTTTCACTATCTGGTAGCAATGGTGTCATGAGTTGCGAAGAAAGAACAGTGCGAAACAGACAAAAAAACTCGTGAAAAGTATTTATAAAACATATATTTACAATTCTATGTTCAATTGTTTACACTCTTTTTGCAAATATTAAAATAATTTCCCATTTTTGTTCTTCTTCTTCCCGTTAATTCACAATAATTGATAAAATCTCTCCAAAAATGGGATGCCATATTGCTAAATATAGGGTGCCCAATCTGGCAACATCATACTCGATTAAGACATGAACACAAGCACCAAACTTCATCGGGAACTAATAGTGCTTAAAAGTGCTTAGCTCCCCATATAAATTAAGCACTTATGGTGTAACGAAAACACGCCTAATATAGTTTTGAATTTAATGATATGAAAATATCGTACCGAAAATTAAAGGCATTTGGAATTTAAAAGTATGACATGGAAAAGTAGTATATATAATTCCAAGTAAAATTTCCTTAACGTTATTGAAATGTTTACTTAAATTAATAACATTTGTAGATAGATCAATGTTATATTCACTAATTCAAAGAAATATCATTAATTCAAATCTAATCTCAAAAACTATGCCATCTACTGGCAATCTTCACCACATAGCTATGTATAGGTGGTGAAAATGAGTGAATTTAATTCTCGCTTGGAGCTTTGACTTCTTTATATATATATCAAAATAAAGATAAACATCTAAAAAATAGAGGTTGAACCATATATTTTAGCATAACTGGAGAACCATTTGTCGTTATTTTTTCTGGACAGCTTTGAAGTTATGTAGCCTTCATCTTTTTCTAATTTAATTTTTTCATCCCATCAGCCGTTTCAGAGATATCTTACTATTATTGTGAAAAATCCAATTTTGTGAACAGTTTAAATAATTTCTTAAAATATCGAAAAATCCACAATTATTATATGAAATTATAAAATTGTCTATAAAAAATTCGATTTCTATTAAATTTTTATAAAAAAAAAACAAATTTTACTGAAATTTTCAACATAAAAAGTGCAATTTCCACGAAAAAAGCTAAATTTTCAAAAAAAAAATATCGATACCTCCATTCTAAACAGTGCTAAGTGCAAAAAGCTTGGTTTTCAATGGAGGCGATCACAGTTTGATGATAATTTTGAAATTTGTGTGGAAATCTTTTATAATGCAAATCGAATGGCCTGTACTGTTTTGTGAATAACTTTTGATTTGGTTGACGGATTAACACCAAATTTTGACTGAACATAATTTGGAATATTTTGAAATTAAAAAGTCGACCAGGCATGTTTTAGAATTGAGTAATCGATAAGTATTTTCGGCAAAATTAAAAATTCAATTTTGATGAAATTTTCTAAAAAAAAATCAATTTCGATAAAATAAAATATCTAGAAAAATTTGAATTTTTGGTAATTTTCTTAAAAAGAAATCTCAATAAAACGACAAAATTTCCAAAAAAATACGGATTTTTTAAATAAAAAATAATTTTCTGAAATTTTATAGAAATTAAAAACTGTCAAAATTAAAAAAAATTACATATTTTTCTAGAAAATTCATTTTTGAGAAATGTTATAAAAAAATTTGGCTTAACGAAATTTTGTAAAAGAATTGCATTTTGTCGAAATTTTTAAAATTATGAAATTTTCAATAAAATTGAAATTTCTATGAAATATTCAATAAAATTGTCATTTCTATGAAAATTTCCATAAAATTGGAATTTCTAGAAATTTTCTATAAAATTGCAATTTTTATGAAAATTTCGATAAAATTGGAATTTCTAGAAATTTTCTATAAAATTGCAATTTATATGAAAATTTCCATAAAATTGTAATTTCTAGAAATTTTATATAAAATTGCAATTTATATGAAAATGTCCATAAAATTCAATTTCTATGAAATATTCAATAAAAATGCAATTTCTATGAATTTTTCAATAAAATTACAATTTCAATGAAATTTTTAATACAATTACAATTTCTATGAAATGTTCAATAAAATTGAAATTTCTAAGAAATTTACATTTTTGAATAAAATTGCTATTTCTATAAAATTTTAAATAAAATTGTTTTTTTTTATGAAATTGTAAATAAAATTTCAATTTCTATGAAACATTCAATAAAATTGCAATAATTTCTATGTAATTTTGTATAAAATTACAATTTTTATGAAATTTTTAATAAAATTGCAATTTCATTGAAATTTTCTATAAATTTTAATTTCTATAAAATTTTCTTAAAATTGCAATTTCCAATAAACTTGCCATTTCTACAAAATTTTTAATAAAATTGATATTTATATGCAATTTCCAATATAATTCAAGTTTTATGAGATTTTTCAACAAATTTCATTTTCCATAAAATTTTCAATTTCTGACATAATTTTCTAGAAAATAAAATAAAAATATACTTTTTTTTAAAAATGCCTATTAAAAATTGTCTATAAAAAATCGATTTCTATTAAATTTTTATAAAAAAAATAATTTTCCTTTGAGATTTTTCAACAAAATTTAATTTTCCATAAAATTTTCAATTTCTATGACATAATTTTCTAGAAAATAAAAAAAAATATACTTTTTTTAAAAATACCTATTTAAAATTGTCTATAAGAAAATCGATTTCTATTAAATATTATAAAAAAAAATAATTTTTACTGAAATTTTTAACAAAAAAGCGAAATTAAAAAAAAATTATTTTCGACAAAATTAAAAAATGTAATTCTGATGAATTTTCCAGAAAAATTCAGTTTTGATAAAATAAAATATCTAGAAGAACTAAATTTCGTCATAATTTTCTAAAAAAGAAAATTCTCAATAAAAATGACAAAATTTCCAAAAAAAAAAATTACAAATTTTTGTAAAAAAAAAAATAAATTTTCTGAAATTTTATAGAAATTAAAAAATATGAAAATTTTAAAAAAAAAAATAATTTTTAAAAATTTTTCTAAAAAATTCAATTTTGAGAAATTTTATGGAAAAATTAAGTATTTAATGAAATTTCTATGAAAATTTGCAATAAAATTGCAATTTCTAGAATATTTCCATTAATATGAAATTTTCAATAGAATTCTATGAAATTTTCAATAAAATTGCAATTTACATGAAATTTTCAATTAAATTGCAATTTCTATGATGTTCCGCGAAATTTTTGATAAAATTGCAATTTCTATGATTTTTTCAATAAAATAAAAATTTCTATGAAATTAAAATGTCTACGAATTTTTCAATAAAATTAAAATTTCTAAGAATTTTTCAATAAAATTAATTTTTTTTTTTAAATTTTCAATAAACTAAAATTTCTATTAAGTTTTCAATAAATTGAAATTTCTATGAAATTTTCAATAAAATTTAAATTTCTATGAAATTTTCAATAAAATTTAAATTTCTATAAATTTTCCAAAATTAAAAATGTTCAATAAAATTGCAATGTCTATTAAATATTTAATAAAATTGCAATTTCTATGAAATTTTAAATAAAATTGCAATTTCTTTGAAACATTCAATAAAATTGCAATAATTTCTACGAAAGTACAATTTTTATGAAATTTTTAATAAAATTGCAATTTCCTTGAAAAAAAATGAAATGATGTATATTAAATTTTCAATAAAGTTTCATTTTCTATGAAGATTTTTATAAAATTGAAATTTCTATCAAACTTTTAATAAAATTGCAATTTGTATGAAATTTTCAATAAAATTGCAATTTTTATGATATTGAAATTTCTATGAAATTTTCAATAAAATTATAATTTCTATGAATTTATTTATAATGAAATTTCCATAAAATTGCAATTTCTATGAAAATTTCCATAAAATTTAAATTTCTATGAAACTTTTAATAAAATTGCGAATTCTATTAAATTTTCAATAAATTTGCAATTCATAGAAATTTTCAATAAAATACTATTTTGTCTAACTTTTGTAGAGCTTTCCATAGCGCTGATTCAATCTGACATATGGAAATCTGTTTAAAAGATTAGCCAACGAAAAAGAAACGTAAACGGGCGGTTGAAACTGCTGAAATTTGATTTAGACGGTACGTTTACATGCATTTGCAAACAAAATCAGCAAAGCATCAATAAAAGAAGACATTTATGCGAATCTTTTCAAACGGAGTGATAAATAAGTAATAAAATGTTAAAATATGAGCAAAGAAATGTAAAATAAAATAGAGGTGTTATAATTTTTGTTGTGAATGTTATGAAATTTTGGGCAAATGCTTTATTTCTGGAAGACGATTTTATCCATGTGCCTACCTCGGCTGACCTGACTTCGTAGTGTCGCATCCAGTCAAACCACTTTTCCAGGACCTTTGCGACGGTTTCTGGCTCTATCTTAGCAATGTTTTGCTCGATATTCTCCTTAAGGCTCCTGAATCCGTTACTGAATCCATTCGTATAAAATCGGTCCTTCAGCGTACCTCGCAAAAAAGTCTATCGTTGTCAAATCGCATCTAATTCAAATAAAACACTAAATTTACCTCCTGTAGGAGTATCATTTCGTGTAAATTATGACTGTATGTTTCGATAAGAAAATTTATCGAAAAAAGGCTTGGTTACTTTATGTAGTATATCGAAGATTTATCGTATAAATATATCCATATATTTTCTTTGGTTCTAAGGTCATCTAATCAGCATATTTTTTCATAAATTCGCTGTAAAAAACCACTGCTTCTGTTTGAATGTAATACTCCTTTTTTCGTCGACACAGTCCTATAATAATATTTTTTATGAGTTTACACTACTTCTCGTCTCATAACAATTCTAAGAATCAATGAACCCTTTCAACAAGAAAAATAAATACTCGTGGCGAATTACTCCATATAACTGACCACAAACAAGGGACGTCCAATATTGGTTGTTCGGATGGACGGACGGACGGCCGATTGCGGTCTGTGTATGTGTGTGTGGGTGTGAACAAGTTAAACGAATTATAAACCACAAAAATTATGGAAATGAATGAAGAGTATAGAAAATGTGCAATACTCGTATACGAGTACCTATACATGTCGGGTTCTTTGTATATGTATGAGAGAGGAAGATATTAATACATTTGGAAGAACCAAATTTCGAACATTTTGTTAAAAGAAGAGCAAGTAACACCTATATTATACTCGTACTAACTAGATGTGCAAGTGTTTATGTACTTCTTATGCGCACATGTACGGGTGTATGCTTTTACCAAGATCCATTACACTTCACTCGGGCGAGTACTCTCGCTCAAACGTCAACCAATTGAACATGCCAACAACAATAAGAGCAGCAATTATAGCAACGCCGACAATGAATTACACTATGCAACAACAACAAATTAGTTTCACTGACTACTATACTTTTTCAGTGTGAAATTCGGAATTCTATGGGTATATGTACGTATAAAATATGTAAAAAAGAGTTTACTTTTGAAATAATATCAAATAAAAAAATGGAAATTAAATTAGCTACAATTTTTCTTAATATAATTTTATAATCAGTTTAATATGGTGTCCTAAACACGAACAAAATATTAAAAAAATATTTATTGTATTTTGTTTAATTCCGATTGTCTTGGTGGCTGGCTTTAGTATTTGGACAATATTTTCCGAAATACAAGTTCGACAAAGCCGCGATACCCTTTAAATTAAAGGGAATTATGAGGGCTAAAAATGTCGGAAATACCACTTTCACGTAGAAGCTGAAGTTTAGTAAACGTCGTTAAAAAATAAAAAATAGTATAAACGTTTCCTCTCTTCAACCTAACCTTAGCTAACTATAGTTAAAACAATTAAAAAAAATTATTTGGGTTTCTAAAAATATTTTTTGATGGCTCGAAAAAACCATAAAAAAGAAAAAAATCGCATACAAATGGACCATTTTGCACAAAAATTTTAAGGCTTATAACTTTGATTCCAGTCCATACAAGTACTTAACATTTTGTAGAGTGTAATGCTTTTACAGTAACTATAGTCCCGCAAAATATGGGCGTTATTGCCCCGCCTCATTTGGTATCTCCCAAATAAAATGGCCAAATAAAAAATGATTTTTTTAGTTTCCCTTACTTTTACAATATATGTAGGTAAAATGGGCATTGTTTTCTTCGTTAGGATGCCAGTTTTCAAAAAATTTAAGAAGCAATTCATTTTGGGATTTTTTTCTATTTTTTATGGTTTTTTAGGGAGAGCAAAAAACGATTTTTTTGAAAAAAATCAATTTTTTTCTAACTGTGTTAACGACAGTTACACAGTGTGTGCAAAATGAACTTAAAAAATGTTTCCTCGATGAGAAAAACTTACCCCGCATAATTTCGACAAGCTGTATCGAATGGCAAGCTGTAAATATGTAGCCACAACGTTTGCTGGGTAAATATAGAGGTTAGTAAATTCAAACACAATTTTAGTATAGAAGTCTTCGAAATATATGTTCCATTCCAAAGAACAAAATAAAGGAGACACTTCAAGAAGTATTTCTCTCAAAACGCCAGATTACCCCTCTTATCACCTTGATATTAAAAACTCCCTCCAAATATAATGTTAATTGTTAAAAGTCATATACAGGGTGGCTGATATGTAATGCAACAAAGTAAAGCGTTTTTTTTTTAAATTTTATTGTTCAAAAGCAAAAAATGTCGGAAATAACAAAAAATTTTAGAAACAGTTTAGATTTGCTCGAATTGGCCACCTTTGGCACGAATTATGGCCTTCAAACGGCCGACATTCCCGGCGAAGCGCCGTCTTGAGATGATCGATACTTTGGTATTTTTTAGTGCGAACCTTACTCTCTAAAATGCCCCAGGCGCAAAAGTCCAACGGATTGAGATCCGGAGATCTTGGTGGCCATTTTGCGGTAGAAATAAAGCGAGGAACCTCCTTTCTTTTTAAGCCATTCTTGGTTGACGCGTGCTGAATGCGATGGTGCTGAGTCCTGTTGGAATGTCCATGGTCTGCGGCCGAAATGTTTGTCTGCCCTGGGCAGACAAACATTTTCTTTAGGACATTTTCCCCATAATATTCGGCATTTATTTTGATCCCATGGTCGATGAATACGAGCGGGGAGCGACCATCGGCCGTTACGGCGGCCCACACCATTACCATCGGCGGCGCTTGAGTTCTGGTGGCCAATCGAAGGTGTAAATTTTCAGCTGACCTCTTTGGCAAGTAAACCCGATCATGTTGTTTGTTCACAAACTGCTCAATTTGGAATGGCTTCTCATCGGAGAAAACCAAATTCGGTAACTGGCCACTTTCGTGCAAGCGATGCAACTCCTTGGCTCTTTCCAGTCTAACTTTTTTTTGTGCATCGGTGAGCTCTTGCACTTTTTGGAACTTCAATGGCTTTAGTCCAAGCACAATTTTTAATATGTGTTGTATCCGTTCTCGCGATATGTTCAGCTCACGAGCAATTTTTCTACCACTGCGGCGTGGATTTCGATCAAATCTGGCCTTCACTTTTCGGATCATTTCTGGTGTTGCTACCGTTTTTTTGTCCACTTTTTGGACGCGATGCAACACTGCCAGTATCACGGTAACGAGCAACGGTACGAGAAACAAAAGATTTATTCACATTTAAATGCTGGAGGGCTCTAACGATAGCCACTTGTGTTTTTCCACCCAAATATAAAGCAATCACACTATCACGCTTGAGTTCCATCACGAATAACTTTTTTCTGAATGCAATAGATCAAAATGCTTTTGTAAGCTTGTAAACAATAAAATGAGCTGTCACTGAAATAAATCTGTCAGCTATCAGACTAGCGGTTTAGAAATGATAGCAACCTGAAGTTGGTTGCAATATATATCAGCCACCCTGTAAATCGATGGATTTTTTGGGTAATCTATTCGACAAAAATATTCCCTGTAAAAAATCAATATAGGTCACCACAGTACTTTTTAATGACAACCCAGATGTTTTTAAAATATATATTATTTATCGCCAAAGTTTGCTTGGTAAAGGGAAAAGTATTTCTCCCAAAACACCCGACGCCCCCGTTCACCCCTTTATCTCTCAAAAACACCCGACAAAAATAATGATTTAAAAAAAAGTCATGAAAACTTATGGATTTTTTGGGTGATGTATTTGACAAAAAGATTCGTCACTATAGGAAACTTTTATGACAACTCGATGGTTTTTTAAATATATCGTATTTATAGGTTAACTTTTAACAATTGAGAACAAAGGTACATTTCAAGACCACGCAATATCCAATGCATGACCAATTATTACGATATATTTAAAAAAACATTTGAATTATTGAATTATTCATCGATTTGGTATCATTTTATTAATGACCGATAACACTATACGATAAAATAATAAAAATATAATAATTGTGATTTTTTCGATGTTTTTAGGAATATGATTAAAAAAATATGAAAAGTTTCTCAAAAATCAGGAATTTTTACGCAATATCTAGCATTTAAACGAAGAAAACATTGTATATTTGAAGAAAATCTACACACAAAGTAGAAATTATGTATAGCTCTTTTGGTAGAAATAAGGAAATTTCAACATATCCGTTTTTATCCACTCACCTTAGAGAGGAGGGTATATATCATTCGCTACAAGCCAAAAGTGTAACGCATCGAAGAAGTGACCTAAGACCCTAAGTATGTTCGGCGAAAATCCGTTTTGGGTCATTCCGTCCGTCTGTCTGTCTGCTAGCTGGTGCGCACGATAACTCTCGAAAGGAGTAACCGATTGACTTCAAATTTGGTATGCGGTAATATTTTTCTCTATCTCCGGCTAAGTTCGAAGATGGGCCATATTGGTCCACTCCTTCTAGTACCTCCCTCATAAAGGGTTAACTTTTAGTGAAATATTGATTCTTAAATACCTTCTATACTACTCACTAGAATCTTCTGAAATTTCACTCATAGTATTAGTTTATTAGTCGCTAAAACGTCAAGAAAAATGGGCGAAGTGGCTCTCTTTTTGGTACCTCCCACACAAATGGGTAATTTTGCTCCAAAAGTTAACTGCTTGTGGCTTGAAATTTTGTACAGTGTAATGTTTTTAAAGTACCTAGAGTTCACAGAAAAGTGGGCGTTATTGTCACGCCCCTTTTGGTACCTCCCACACAATTGTACCATTTTGTACCAAAAGTTCCCGGCTTATAACATAAGTACCTGAGCATACATTTACTTGAATTTTTGTACAGTGAAATCATTTTATAGTACCTAGTAGAGTCCAGAGAAAAATGGGTGTTATTGGCACGCTCCTTTTGGTACCTCCCACACACATGGACCTTTTTGTACCAAAACTTAAC
Organism: Eudasyphora cyanicolor; assembly: GCA_963930755.1. Classification (NCBI taxonomy): domain Eukaryota; kingdom Metazoa; phylum Arthropoda; class Insecta; order Diptera; family Muscidae; genus Eudasyphora; species Eudasyphora cyanicolor. The sequence continues at coordinate 50,887,125 of OZ005736.1, read as the reverse complement.
AGCTTTTAACTTTATTACCAGTACATGCACGCCCCTTCTGGTACCTCCCACACAAATAGACCTTTTTGTACCAAAAGTTAACAGCTTTTAACTTAAATACCAGGGCATACAAATACTTGAAATTTTGTACAGTGTAGTGCTTTTATAGTAACTACACTACACAGAAAAATGGGCGTTATTGGCACACCCCTTTTGGTACCTCTCACACAAATAGACCATTTTGTACCAAATGTAAACAGGTTTTAACTTTAATATCAGTACATAATTTAATGTTATTAAATGAAATATAGATTGATAATAATTTAATTAAAACAAAAAAAAAAATTTACGAATATTTTTTGGGACTCAAGGATTCATAAGTCAGTTTGCTTGACTGAACTGTCTTACTTGTTTATACACACTTTATTGTGAATAAGGATATAAAAACAGATGCTGCAGGTCAAAAGTGTAACATATCGATGGAGTGACCTAAGGGACCCAAGAATATTTGGCGGAAATTCATTTTGGGCCATTTTGAGTCATTTTAGAAATGTCCGTATGTCTGTCTGGTTGGTGTGCACGATAACTTGCCGACAGGACTAACCGATTGACTTCAAATATGGTGTGTGTCAATAGTATTTTCTATCTCCGACTAAGGTCAAAGATGGACTATGTTGGTCCTCTCATTCGAGTACCTCGCCCACAAAGGGCCAAAATTTAGTGAACTATTGATTATCTCATAATTTCTATACCAATTTTCAGAATCTTTCACAATTTCACACATAGTATTAGTAGCTTGGTCGCTATCATCTGAAAAAAATGGGCCAAGTTTCCGCGCCCCTTTTGGTTCCTCCCATGCAAATGGACCATTTTGCACAAAATGTTAACGGCTTATAACTTTGATTCCAGTTCATATATGTAAATACTTGACATTTTGTGAAGAGTAGTGCTTTTATAGTACCTACAGTCCCGTGGAAAATGGCCATTATTGCCACGCGCCCCTTTTGGTACATTCCATACAAATGGACAATTTTTCACAAAAAGTTACCGGCTTATAACTTTGATTCCAGTCCATACAAATACTTAAAATTTTGTACAGTATAATATTTTTATAGTTCCCATAGTATATTACAAAATGGGCGTTATTGCCACGACCCTTTTTGAAGCTCCCAAAAAAAAATTGCCAAAATAAAAAATATGAAAATTATTTTTTTAATTTACCTATTATTACAATATGTATTTATACAAAAAAATTGCCAAAATAAAAAAATATGATTTAAAAATATATTACAAAATGGGCGTTATTGCCACGACCCTTTTTGAAGCTCCCAAAAAAAAAATTGCCAAAATAAAAAATATGAAAATTATTTTTTTAATTTACCTATTTTTACAATATGTATTTATACATTTATCCATAGATGTATGGATAAATGTATACATACATCCAACGTCCAACTCTCAGAATTGAGTCGCAAAATCATGGCCGGCACGGCTACGCTTTAATTTTAATAATGTGGCAGAATTATCCATAGATGTATGGATAAATGTATACATACATCCAACGTCCAACTCTCAGAATTGAGTCCCAAAATCATGGCCGGCACGGCTACGCTTTATTTTTAATAATGTGGCAGAATACTTGAAGAATACTTGATTTGTACAGTATAATATTTTTATAGTTCCCATAGTATATTACAAAATGGGCGTTATTGCCACGTCCCTTTTTGAAGCTCCCAAAAAAAATTGCCAAAATAAAAAAATATGATTTAAAAATATATTACAAAATGGGCGTTATTGCCACGACCCTTTTTGAAGCTCCCAAAAAAAAAATTGCCAAAATAAAAAATATGAAAATTATTTTTTTAATTTACCTATTTTTACAATATGTATTTATACATTTATCCATAGATGTATGGATAAATGTATACATACATCCAACGTCCAACTCTCAGAATTGAGTCGCAAAATCATGGCCGGCACGGCTACGCTTTAATTTTAATAATGTGGCAGAATACTTGCCGCATGAGAAATTCTACTCATTATTATATATTTTACATCTGTTGCATAGTGCTATTATAACCGGCGTGGCAGTTTTTCGCGTAATGTTCACATTGAGAATTGTCAGTGCTAGATCAGCTCACATGCATACATACTCGTACTACTACTCACACACTATGTTCAAATTCAACACCCATTAACCGACACATTCATACGTGCGAACACACGTACCCATAATATCCTCTCACATGATCAGAACACACGGGTAAATAACTGTTCAGAGGTGGTGCATTCTATTCTATAATGGCTCAGTGATATAATCACACACACACACACTAACCGCTCAAACTTCCTCTCTGCCGTGAAGAGCTCTCATACACAAACACAGCAACCATTAGTGAGAAGGCTTTGGTTGCGGGTTGCCTGTAGTTAAGCCACAAATTGGTTTTGTCATTCGTTGATCACAAGAGCAAACGTTAACAACGTGCTCGGGAAAAAAGCGCGCGTTTCAAAAAAATAAAACCGAAAAAAGAACTCAAATTTAAAAAAAAAATGAAAAAAACAATATCAACAAATTGAAGAAAATAAAAAAGTAAATTAAAAAATATTATAAACAATAAAAACTCGTGTAACTCTACAGTTGACATACACACGTGTCCCCAAACCGCATTTTAATCAAAAAAATTTAAATCCCGTATTTTACGCAAAAATCCCGTCTTATTTTGTGTGCTTATTGACGTTTTAAAGTATTTTTTGTGAATGTGTGTGTATTTTTTCACAATTTTGTTGATTTTTGCGGTTATTTGACACCAGTCGCCGTCTCACAATAATTTCAAATTTTTTTTGCCCGTCGTTCATTCGTTCTTCTGTATTTAGCACTTTAGACTTTATTATATATTTATATGAATTTTTGCTGAATCAACAAATGAGAACGACGAACTACTCAAGCATAGTCAACACGACTCAGTTCAAGTAACTTTGGAAATTTCCCCACTTTTCTGCTTCGTCGTCCATCTCCCCCCCTCCGCCTCCCATTCCCATTACAATTGGGCCGGGTTTAGAGACAAAACACATCCAGTAAAAAATTATCCAAAATAAAAACTGGAAAAATTCCTAGACGTTTTATTTTTTTTAAAAAGTGTTGAAATTTGTGTTCTAAAAAAATGCAACAACAAGAGGAAAAAAAACTATAAATAATCATTGCGTAAGATTTAATTATTTGCGATTTTAATTCGTTGTTCAATGCGATTAACACTGTAATTAAATTCTACACTAAGAATTACACAAAAATATTAAATATAAACATATGACGTTATTTCAAATTAAATTTTAACAACAACAAAAAGCAAACAAAATATAATTGAGCCGAGAAGCCAAGAGATCAGCAAATCGAGAAACAAGTGTTTGGTTCTGGAGAATTTAAAATTCCAAAAAGGTAAGTTATTTATATTTAATGGCTGCAGTAGTAAAAATGTTAGGCTTAAAATTATTTAAATTTATAAATTTTAATATTGAAAAAAATTAATATGTATTAAAAATGCACACGATAAGCCGCCCAAGTCCATTTCGATAAATATTTCGGTTTTTCTTTGATATTTGACAAAATTGTTCTTTGTAGAGTTTTGTCAGACAGAAGAGAAATAAAACTTCAAAATCATTGTTTTCAAATGTACAAAAATCTAATTTTGGATCAAATTAATTAATAAAAATTAGTTTAAAATTGGAAAAAAGTATATTTAAAAAAAATATCGAAAATACTCGTAGAGCGGATAAAATCCATTTTCATAAATATTTATTTTCTTAACGAAATAGTTTTCTTTCATTTTGTAGAGTATAAGGAGGAAAACAAAATTCAAAATCATTTTATTAAACTAGATAAAATTTTAATTAAAATTTCGGTAATTTTTTTTATTAAAATTGACTAGTCCAGTTTATCCTGAATACGAACAATTTTTTATGGGAATCTATTAAAAACCTCGTAAAAATGTGTCGATTACGATTTATTAGTTAAAAACTAAACAAAGTGTATTTATTATTCTTAAAAATCTAAAAATAAACAAAATGTAAAATTTTTCTTAAAAATCTATTCTATAATATCTATAATATAATAGAAAATGTATAAATAAAATATAACAACTAAGAAACTCTCCACAGAGTAAGCCTTTAACATCAACCAAAAGAGAGATTATGCAGAAAAAGCTAACAAATTGTATTTCGCTAAATAAATTTGAACTTAATTTCAATTAAATTTTTCCATATTTATCGCAATTATTTTTGAGTATTTTGTATAAACCAAGGCTTTAAATTTCGATAACAAAATTATCGAAAATATACCCTGATGCCATAGATTCAAACCTCTCTACAAATCAGATCTAGTTGAGGTTATACTTCATATTATTGAAAGAAATAAGAAAATTTCAGTCTGTTAAACCGACTACAATATACCCTCATTTAAAGAGATTTCTTTTTTTTTTGCAAAAAAAAATCAATATTTTTGTTAACAAACTGGACATTTATACCACATTTTGGAATTTTGAATTAGGAGATAAGTTTAATTCGAGGTATTAAAAGGTCCACCTGAATAGTACAAATATTTTTCAGAATTTCATGTAGACGGGGCAACATTTTTTCAGAATCTAAATCACCATTAGTGAGTATTATAATATTGAATATTATATATACTTTGTATGGGAGCCAAAAAGGTGGAAACATTTTACTCAGTCATTGCAAAAGTTGTCTAAATACAGAAATTGAAAACATTTCTACAGGGGTTTCCAATAAGAGTAATATGATTTCTTTGATAAAAAAACACACTTATTCTTAAGGAAATTCAAAAGTTTTTTATTTAATGTGCAATCAATTGATACAATTAAGTTCTAAATAAAACGTCATTCAAATGACCTCCACGACTTCTTCTGCAGGAACGAATTCGATGAACCCAATTTTCGAGCACTTTTTCCACTAAAGCAAGTCCTATGTCATGAATGGCACGTTCAATATTGACTTGTAAAGCTTGAAGAGAGTCTGGTTTATTTCGAAAGTCCAATGATATCAAATAACCCCACAAGAAATAATCTAATGGTGTTAAATCACAACTTCTTGGAGGCCATTCAATACCACAATTTCTTGTAATAATCGAATCTCCAAACTTTTCTCGCAACAATTCAATTGTTTCATTTGCTGTGTGGCACGTGGCCACAATCGATCCATGGCAAAAAGATAGCTCCTAACGAGAGCTAAAATATTGCTCATGGTTGTCAAGATCGTAGGTCGACTGGAAAGTGATTTTTTTTGGATTTAAAAAAATTGACTTAGCATAATTTTAAAATGTGAACGGAATATTTATTTTTGCTCTAGCTCCTTAGCGGTATGTCGGATCGGGAATCGGTCAATGGCAAAAAGATAGCTCTTAACGAGATCTAAAATATTGCTCATAGGTGTCAAGGTTGTAGGTTGACTGGAAAGTGTCTGAATAATTTTTAAACTTTGTTCTTGCGTATAGCTCTCCATGAGGAAATTGTAAACACTACTGACATATTACAAGTGGCCGAAACGTCACTTCAAAATCATATCAAACCTATTGGGAAACCTGTTATAATTAATACAGGATTTTAGGGGAAAGTTGAGTTCGAATCTATGGATAAATGTAAATAAAACAAAAATATTTATCATATCCATTATCATTTGCCCATTTAGACTATGGGTACTATAAAACTGTACAAAATGTCACAGAAATCGAAGTTGTAAGCCGTTAGCTTTTTGTGCAAAATAGTCCATTTGTATGGAAGGTACCAAAAGTAGCGTGTTATAACGCCCATTTTTCAAGCGACTAAAGGTACTGCAAAAGGCATTACACTCAAAAAGTTTTAAGTATTTGTATTGACTGGAATGAAAGTTATATGCCGTTAACTTTTTGTGCAAAATGGTCCTATTGTACATATAGGAGGTACCTAAAGGGGCGTGGTAATAACGCCCATTTTTCACGGGACTCTAAAAGCATTACACGGCATAAATTTGCAAGTATTTGTATGGACTGGAATCAAAGTTATAAGCCCTTAACTTTTTGTGCAAAATTGCCCCTTTTGTATGGGCGGTACCAAAAGGGGCGCGTCAACTTGACCCATTTTTCTCAAGATGATAGCGACCAAGTAACTTATACTATGTGTGCAATTCCGGAAGTTTCTGACAAATAGTATAGAAATTATTATAGAATAAATAGTACACTAAATGTGGACCCTTTGTGGGGGAAGTACTCGAAGGAGCGGACCAATATAGCCCTTCTTTGATCTTAGCCTGATGCAAGAAAAATTATTGACACATATTCAATTCTGAAGTCAATTTCAAATGCATCCTAAGGAATAAAATAATGACAACTTGAAAAAATCTATGGATATATCTCGAAATTCTACCTCATTTGGTAGAGATACGAAAATTTAAAAAAAAAAAATCATGTTGTATGCCCTCACTATTGTGAACGAGGCTATATATTATTTGCTACGGGCCAAAAGTGTAACACTTCGAAAGTTATCTTGTTCACCGGTCAGACAGACAGACGGACGGACATTGCTCAAATATCTTAAAATAGCCCAAAATGGATTTCCGCCCTGATATTCTTGAGGTTTCTTAGGTCACTCCTTTGATGTGTTACAATTTCCCCCCCCAGCAACTGCTATAATGGGTAATTTTTTTGGCAACACTCTTTTTGGCACCTCAGCAGTTTTCGTGTTTTCATCTTAAACTTTGTTTTCCATCTTTAAACATTGAATTATATAGACCGTTCAATCAACTCAAATACATTTATCTAAATTGTATGTGTTTTTTTAATGAAATCCGAAAGCTCTTTAAAACTCACTCTGTATAACCTCATTCACAATATCTTAGTTCTACCCAAAGGGCTATAGTCTCTACATTTATCCATAGATTTTTTCAAATAGGCATATTTTTCTTCGATAGGTTGCTAGTTTTCAAAATATGAAACAAACTATTTTTTTTTAAATTTTTTTCTTATTTTTTATGGTTTTTTCATGCCAGCAAAAAAACGATTTTCTTAATGTTTTAACAACAGTTACGAAACATCTGCTTCTACGTGAAGTGATATTTTCAACATTTGTAATCCTCTTAATTCCCTTTAATTTATATGTTATCCCGGCTTTATCTAGCTTTTACTTCAAAAATATGGTACACATACTAAAAGCAACTTTCAAGAAAATCGGATTTAAAAAACATAAACATTTATTTATTATTTTATTTATATTAATAACAATATTTTAATTTTACGGTCTAGGGAAAGTCCAGGTGACTTGCTACATTTTGGTAGCGACAGACCAGAGCCTCTGGTGGGAATCGAACCCACCTCCCCCAACGCTACTAACTCAACTACTGGGGCGCTGGAAACCATAAACGTTTTATTAAATATTTTTTGTTCGTGTTTGCACTACCCAATGACACCAGAAAATGTTATGCACAGCGTTCGACAACAATTTTGTAAATTTGTGTAATTATACCACTCGTGAAAGGCAAGATTCAAATTCGAACAGAAAGTTAATTTTTTTGTTTTTAATAAAATAAACTAATATTAATTTTGGAATTTTTCTAAACGCAAACGGAATGTAGACAGAAATTTCCTTTACCTTTTATGAAAAAGACAACAATTTTGAATAAGGTAAACACATTTCTTTTAAAAAATATTTCCTCTCGCGATAAACATCAATTTCGATAAATAATATTTGTCCATTAATTCGGGACATTTTTTTACAGAATTCTCTTTCGAATTATGGATTCTTTCAAATTTCCTCCAATCTCTTTTAAAGAGATGTTGCTTTAAATTGCGATAAAAAAGTTTATATATTTACTGCCTATTAATTGTCCTCTTAATATATTTATTTAAATGAACTTAATTTATTGTAGTATTCCCCAGGTTTATTACCTTTAAATTAAATTGTCTATATAAACTATTTATTGAAGTAGAATTGGCCAATCGTCCACTGAAAAAAAAATTACTAATATTAAAGAAAATGAAAAATTTAAATAAGTACAAAATGGGTTTATTTCAAAGTTTTGCTGTCTTTGGCGCCAAATCGAAGACAATGTTTTTCAGTGTAGTATTCCACAGCTGTATATATCTGCCCATCAAAGGAATATTTTTAAAAAAATCTCTGCAATTAGAAGCATTTGACCTATAATGTGTTTAAATGAAATGCTTTTTTTATTGTCTGTCTATACCGGTTTTTGAGAAAGGTTCTCGTTTCATAGGTATATGCCGCAATTGCAAACTCAATTATGGCGTCGTCCACTAAATACTCAAATACTCGAACGACAGATAAGATAAATTCTATATTGTTTAGTATTCTTTTAACGTGGGTTGTTCCATAAGTACGCGGCATTTACAGCGCACCTAATATTTAATCTAATAATCTAATGTTTACATTTCCCAAGCATAGAAAATTACTGAAATGTATAGAAATGCTAGATGGGGTTCATGGATTAACTAAACAACCCTCGTAGGTTATAAACTATAGTCTACATACTCGTACATATCCACTCGTACATATGTCTAATGCCAAGATAAGATAACTAATAAATGCTATCATTTGAATTCGTATTTGTCTGAGAATTAAACAAAATGTTCATATTAGAACATATAGTATATAAATCCCTCAAAAAAAAAAAACCCAATTGCGATAAGACTATCTATGTGTAAGAGCTCTTGATCATATATTTTAAGCCGGTAGACAGACGGACTGGCCTATAAATGACAATTCAACGAGTGTTATCCACAACTAGCTAACTGATGAGTCATCTTAATTTTTTTGTAGAAAAAAACAACTTAAAACAATACTTATTTAACAAATTAGTAACTAATATAAACAATTATCGATTGAAGTGCTAGACTCTTAGAGTAGGCTATTGTAACGTACTAATGTTGATTTGTTATTTTTTCTCTTTAATTTGAAATTTCAAAATTGTTATTGTGGTTTCTATTTTGTTTTGTCTTTTTTTGTTGTTGTTATCACTTATGATGTATCTTAACTTTAGGAATCTGTTAACAAATATACGTACTTATCTGATGGAAAATAAAAGTAATTGTTTTATTATTACTTTTGTATAAAAAAATATGACATAAACGTATGACGAATGGGTTTTCATAACAAACAAGTGAAAAATTAAATATTTATTGTTGTGAAAATATCGTTATAACAAACAAGTGAAAAATTAAATATTTATTGTTGTGAAAATATCGTTGGGCTTAAACTAATACTCGTATTGTTTTCGTTTCTGGAAAAAATGTTGCCCCATCGACGTGAAATACTAGAAAATATTTGCACCTTTTAAGTCGAAATAATGTAGTCCCTCGAATTAAACTTTTCTTAAATTTTTAAACTTTAAAAATGTGTTGGGTGATGTTTTCGTGAAAAGGTCAAAGAAAATGCAATACTTTTGCCGGAAACGAAATCGCCATAGCTAATTCACTTCCATAATTTTTGTTATCGAAATTTAAAGCCATTATTATGAACACAGTAAATCGGGCCATATAATTGCCTTATTTTCTTTCAAATTGTAGAGGAAATATTTCTATTAATTTGTAAAAATAAACGAAACGAAAATTCGATAAAAAAATATCAGACCTAAATTTAAATCGAATTCTTGTAGTCTATATCAATACAGACAGTAAAGAGAAATTTTAATACAATTTTTTTGCAAACCTAAAATTTCGATAAATTAGCTTAATTGTGAACATTTTCATTATTTTTTCTTTACTGGTTTATAAAAGATTTCTTCTCCATAAATTTTCTTTGAATTTATAGGGGACATTTTTCTATAAATTAGTAAAGAAAAAATTTCAATAAAAATTCGATAAAAAAATATTTATCGAAATGGATTTGGTCCATTTACAGGATACTGACTAGGTCCAGTCCTACATTTTTGTAGTGTATATCATGACATATAGTAATATAAGACATTAAATAGAAATTTTAATAATAATGTTTTGCAAACCTAAAATTTCGATAAATTTGCTTAATCACGTTTATCGAAAATTCTTAGGGCCTGTTTTTGTAACTTATTTTATGTCACTTCGCACGTCTATTGGCAAGCGAATGAAAATTTTGGTTTTTGCACACTTTGATTTGATTGTAAACAAAGAAGCTTTCAATTATCGCCAACATTTTGGTTCTTATAAGACAGCAACGAACGAAATGAAATGTCAAATTAGACAATCAGAAAAATTCATTCGTGTCGGTTATATTTACAGCAATTTTGAATGATAAAATGAAAGTTGTTGGGTAAATGAATGAAAAAATGGATAAATGAACCAAAAAGCATAAACATGTATCTTTTGTAGAAGTATGGTGCATAATTTCAAAAATGTCTGTTTTTTAGTTCGTTTTAAATTTTTTTTAATCTTACTACCACATTGTTGCTTTTTGATTTTTTTCATAATACCTTAAATTAGATGAGCCAAACAATCGTTTAATATACATATCGACCTATAATCTCTTTCTGAATTGTTTTGGTTTTGTCCGTCCGTCGGTTTGTAGATGCATCCAAGCAACCAAGTACAGGTCACAATTATGCTCAGATCACTATGAAATTTAGCAAGAACTTTCTTTTTAACTCAGGGACTTACTGGAATGTGTACAGAACGTTTCCGATTTAGATATAGCCCCTATATATACATAATCTGCTCAATCAAGCAAACAATTGTATTTGTTTTCGGTTTCCTGATTATTTCTCATTGTCTAGAATCAGCTGGTGCTACTTTTACAGCTGTTGGATAGGGTTGCCCCCGATCGGATATTTTCGTGTGTAAAATGCTTTAAGAAATGTCAATAACAACACGAAGGTAATATTGGTCTTTGACAGGAAGACGATGAAGAAAAGAGCTTTCTTACCCGAACGATAAGTGACAATGAACCAAATTAAAAACATGATCGCTTGGGTGAGAATAAGAGGAAGAAAATTATTGCTTGGGTAGCTATCGCACGTCTGCAATTTGGTAAAATTAGCTGAACAGGCTGTTAATATTTTTTCTTTACTGAATTTCTTTAATGAAAATCTTGAATTGGTGTGTCTCCATTTACTGTGTTAATCATGGCTTTAAATTTCTATAACAAAATCAATCGTTTATCGAAAATTCTCATTTTTTCTTCTTTACTGTTTTATAGAAGATTTGTCCACCATGAATTCAAAGAAAATCTTGAATTGGTGTGCCTCCATTCACCGTGTTAATCATGGCTTTAAATTTCGATAACAAAATCAATTGGAAAAGAATTTAGTCATTTTACTTTTTAATTTTTAAAAATATTTACAGCTCAAGTTTATGTCTTTTGTCGACAATTAAAAATTAAAAAAATAATCGATAAAAATATTTATCGAAATGTGCTTGGGTACAGACTAATTGTCTTCTGTTGATTATTAAAAATGAAAACAAAAAATATTTATCGAAATAGACTTGGGCAGTTTATCGGGTACTGACTGACATGACATATAATAATAAAAGACATTTAAGAAAAATTTTAATAAGAATGTTTTGCAAACCTAAAATTTCGATAAATTTTCTTAAGAACGTTTATCGAAAATTTTCATTATTTTTTTTACCGATTTATAGAATGAATTTAAAGAAAATCTTGAATTGGTGTGTCTTTATTTACCGTGTTTACCATGGCTTTAAATTTCGATAACAAAATCAATCGGAAAAGAATCTAGTCATTTTACTTTTTAATTTTTAAAAATATTTATAGCTCAAATTTATGTCTTTTGTCGACTATTAAAAATTAAAAAAAAATATCGATGAAAAATATGTATCGAAATGGACTTGGGTAAAAACTTATTGTCTTCTGTCGACTATTCAAAATTAAAAAAAAAAAAAAAAAAATATTTATCGAATTAGACTTTGGCCATTTATAGGGTAGTGACTGACATGACCTATAATTATATATGACATTAAATAGAAATTTAAAAAAAATGTTTCGCAAACCTAAAATTTCGATAAATCTGCAATCACGTTTATCGAAAATTCTTAATATTTTTTCTCTACTGATTTATGGAACATTTCTCTACCATGAATTTAAAGAAAATCTTGAATTGGTGTGTCTCCATTTACTGCGTTAATCACGGCTTTAAATTTCGATAACAAAATCAATCGGAACAGAATTTAGTCTTTTTACTTTTTAATTTTTAAAAATATTTATAAACTAAGTTTAAATCTTTTGCCGACTATTAAAAATTATACAAATTTAACAAAATAATCCATAAAAATATTTATCGAATTAGACTTTGGCCATTTATAGGGTAGTGACTGACGACATATAATTATATATGACATTAAATAGAAATTTTAATAAAAATGTTTTGCAAACCTAAAATTTCGATAAATTTGCTTAATCACGTTTATCGAAAATTCTTAATATTTTTTCTTTACTGATTTATGGAACATTTCTCTACCATGAATTTAAAGAAAATCTTGAATTGATGTGCCTCCATTCACCGTGTTAATCATGGCTTTAAATTTAGATAACAAAATCAATCGGAATAAAATTTAGTCATTTAAACTTTAAATTTTTAAAAATATTGATAAACTAAGTTTAAGTCTTTTGTCGACTATTACAAATTATAAAAATTAAAAAAATTATCGATAAAAAATATTTATCGAAATGAAATAGGGCACAAACTAATTGTCTTGTGTTGACTATTAAAAATTAAAAAAAAAATGTTAATCGAATGGACTTATGGGTCTTATTAAAAAAGACAAAAAAAAATCGAAACGGACTTGGGTCATTTATAGGACACTGACTGACATGACATGTCAGTCGACTATTAAAAATTATAAAAATAAAAAAAAATATCGATAAAAAATATTTATCGAAATGGACTTGCGCCATTTATCATGCACTGAGTAAGTGCAGTTCTAAATTTAAACTCATAATAATGCCTTTTGAATAAAGTGCAATTTAATAAAATGTCTTTTTTTTAGTTTCGATAATTTTGCTTATCATGTTAATCGAAATTTTTAACTATTTGTTTTCTTCACAAATTTATTTATTTTCATCTGTACATTCAAAGAATATGTTGTAATGCTGTGACCCCATTTATCGAGTTAACCATGATTTTAGATTTCGATGACAAACAATACATCGATAATTTTTTGCCATCTATTCATTAAAAATGTTTTAAGTTATCTAAAATGTCAAAATTTTTTTCCATTCCAATTTTGAAAGATTTATTGATAATTGCATTTATTTTTTATCATGATTTTAAATTGCATAAAAAATTATCGAAATTAATTTTAGCGATATAAATTTTAGGTCTAACTTTTTATTATTATATTATTTTTTTTTTTTCAAATTATATATTGATTTTTTACAAGGAATGTTTTTGTGGAATACATCACCCAAAAATTCCATCGATTTGTACTAATTTTTTATTATGTATAGTTATTTTTGTAGGGAGATTATCAGGGGTAAGGGGATCAGCGGGGGTGGCGGGTATTTTGGAAGAAATACTTCCTGAAGTGTCTCCTTTATTTTGTTCTTTGACGTGGAACATCTATTCCGAAGCCTTCAAGCTACAAGCATAGTGGCTTGCAGCGAAATTTTTATATCCTTTTTCGAAAAGTATCGAAGAATACCAATATTAAAAAAAAGATTTTTCAAATCGGACCATAGCTTAAGAGATATGACGAAAAACACGATACACATAGTCATATACTAACGATTTTTCAAATATCGATAACTTCTGAACCAGTTATCGGAAAAATCTCAAAAATTCCACAAAGCGTTTCTTCAGGTGTACTAAAAAATAAAAAAAAATGTAAAAAATCAAAACCAAAATTGTTTTTTAAACCATCGATTTGACTTGGAATTAATACCCCATATATAAATTGCTGTTAAAATCTTCATATGAAGATACAGTTAAGTTAATTGAAATTTTTACAGATTTATCGATAACGTTGTTAATTGTTATCTTTATTCATTTTCAAATGATCCGATAACCAACATTTATCGAAATGGACTTTGTCAGTCTTTTATTGACTATATAAGTATAGAACATGAGTTTAAATTTCCATAATAAAAATTTAATAGAATGAAGATACATGTCTTAAAGTTCATTTTCCAAATCGATTATCTTAGGGGAGGGGCGATTTACGTCCCCCTCCACCCGGTGACATTATCCAAGTCATGGCAGTGACAAGCAGTTTGTTAACTTAGCATTTTTTAATTATGGCTAATGTTCATTTTAATTTATTGACTGATAGGCGGACAGACAGACAGACAAATAACCCCATTGACGAGTTTTCTTCAGAGACTCAATAACCACCTGGGTTTTTGTTTCTTATACTTATTAATTAGAAATTCTATTTAATTTTGCTTTATACGGCCGAGTATTATTATATAATTTTAATCTATAATTGAATTCAGTCAAGTACTAAAACCGGCATTGTTTTTTTATTAATATTAAATCATAAAACTATTATTAAAATCGAGTGAAATGAGTGAATAGTTCATTTGAAAAAAAAAAAATTAAAACAATTTAAATAAAGTGTTTGAATACTAAGAATAGTTGACTTATTACATGTCAAACAAAAAATGATTTATAAATGTTGCTTGAAATAGGTAAACCACAAAACGTTTAAAGTTATCGGAAATAAAAACTAATCTACCATTCGTATCTCCCCTTTGAGTTTTCGTGGAAATTGTACTATTTGTTTTCCCCCACTTTTTTTATTTAGTCAAGTGTTTGTTCGTTTTTATTTTTTTTATTTAAACATATTGTTTACTTATCTGCCGCCTATTTTATCTATATGTATGCGCTGACGTTGTTTGTTGTTTTTGTTTAAATAACCGATTTTACTATTTTGTCGGGCGCTACACTTGCGATCGGAGAATAAAGGTTTGCTTTTCGATTTTGTTTAGACTGATTCACGCCGATATTTTTCATATTTGTGAGGGGGTTGAAATTCGGTTGATAACGATAAATGACTAATGAAACAATAAGTTTTTTTTGGTTGTCTGTTATCTAAATATTAGTTAATTAGACAGGTGTTTTTTTTCGTTTGTCCCCATGAGGGATTTTTAGTTGCTATGAAAGTATTGGCAAAATTTAATATCCGCAGAGTACAATGAGGTCAATTGTTAAGGTGTTAATATTGTCATTGTTTGTGAAGTATAGCCAACCAATATTTTACGTATAGGGGGATATTCCCCCTCTGTAGCCACATTTAAGAATGCTAATTAGCCGTAGGGTTGGGCTTTCTTCCGGTGGGATAGAATTCCAAAACAGTTCCCATAACGTTCGCTCTAATGATTCATTGAAAGGTGTTGTTTGTCTTCAATAGTCCAATTAATCGTTAAAAGACTAGAAATTTGTTTGGAGAAACTGTTAGTCATTTAAAGATTTTAATTTCCATAACTTCAATGCAATGATCCATCATCGCTGTTTTTTTTGATATTCAACAAAATGCTTCAACTAATTAGTTTATGGACATTTTCGAAAATGAATAAATAAACCGACTAAATTGCTTTCCGAAAAATGTTGTTATCGACATTGAAAGTCATGAATAACACCCTAAAGTTTACCAAAGGTTTACTTTGAATTTATAAAAGAGAACAATACATACCTATTAGGCAAATTTATCGAAATTAAAAATAAAATTGTATTTAAATTTCTCTTTAATTAAAAAAAACGTTATGATATGTCATGGACTTAGTCAGTACATGATATATCGCCCAAGTAAGATAACAAATTAGTTTGTGCGCAAGTCCATTATAAATCTTCCTAAATTTGAATGGAAAGAAATATTTTGAAATTTCCGATAATTTAAAACATTGTAAATAAATTGATTACAAAAAAACCGTTTTCGATAAAAAAATTATCGATGTCTTGTTTTTAACTTTTGGAAAAAGGTGTTTTTTTTGTTTGTTAGAAAAAAACTCTGGAAAATACAATATCTTTGGCATAAACAAAACACATCTAATTTTGATCAATTTTGTTATCGAAATTTAAAGCTGTCATTTACACGATAATTCGGGTCGGTTTTTTGAATGGTAAAAATATTATCGAAAATTCAGATAATTTAATTGAACATTGTATTGAATATTGAATATACATTGTATTGAAACAATCTGGAAATACAATATTTGTAATTTCGATAAATTTTGTTATTGAAATGTGAAGGCATTATTTCAATTTACATTTTTGGAAATTGCCTTATTTGCACGATAATTCGGGTCATACTATTATATCGATAAATCTTTTAAAATTCGAATGGAAAAAAAATATTATCGAATTTTCAGATTTAATTGGTTTATAGAAGATTTCGATAAAAAAAATATCGATTTAGTTTTTTTAAATTTTTGGAGAGTAATTTAGTAAAGAAACAATCTGGAAAATACAATATCGTCGACATAAACTAACAAATTGTAATTTCGATAAATTATGTTTGCACGATAATTTGGGTCATACTATTACATCGATAAATCTTTTAAATTTTTAATGGAAAAAAATATTATCGAAAATTCAGATAATTTAATTCAACATTGTCTTTATAAGAAGATTTCGATAAAAAACTATCGATTATTTATTTTTTTTTTGAGAGTAATTTAGTAAAGTAACAATCTGGAAATACAATAATTGTAATTTCGATAATATTTTAATTTACAATTTTTGAAATGGCCTTATATGCACGATAATTCGGGTCATACTATTACATCGATAAATCTTTTAGAATTCGAATGGAAAAAAATATTATCGAATTTTCAGATAATTTAATTGGTTTATAGAAGATTTCGATAAACAAATTATCGATTTAGTTTTTTAAAATTTTTGGATAGTAATTTATTAAAGAAATAATTTGGAAAATACAATATAAACTAACCAATTGTAATTTCGATAAATTATGTTATCGAAATGTGAAGCCATTATTTCAATTTATATTTTTGGAAATGGCCTTATTTGCACGATAATTTGGGTCATACTATTACATCGATAAATCTTTTAAATTTTTAATGGAAAAAAATATTATCGAAATTTGAGATAATTTAATTAAACATTGTCTTCATAAGAAAACTTCAATAAAAAACTTATCGAATTAGTTTTTTTAAATTTTTGGAGAGTACTTTAGTGAAGAAACAATCTGGAAAATACAATGTCGTCGACATAAGCTAACCAATTGCAATTTCGATAAATTTTGTTATCGAAATGTGAAGCCATTACTTCAGTTAACATCTTTCGAAATTACCTTGTTTGCACGATAATTCGGGTCGTACTATTACATCGACAAATCTTTTAAAATTTGAATGGATAAAAATATTATCGAAATTTCAGATTATTTATAAGAAGATTTCGATAAAAAAAACTATCGATTTATTTTTTTTTTAACTTTTGGGGAGCAGTAAAGAAACATTCTGGAAAATACAATATCGTCGAAATAAACTAACCGAAAATAATTTCGATAAATTTTGTTATCGAAATGTGAAGCCATTATTTCAATTTATATTTTTGGAAATGGCCTTGCTAAGTTAAAGATATAATTATATGTAATTGTATAATTCAAAATTTATAAAACTATATAATTTTATATAAAATTCTGACAAAAATTTATCGGTATAAACAGACCAACTCTTCTTTCGTTAAATTTTTTTTATTGAAATGTTAAGCCCTGATTTAGTCGAAAAGTCATCAATAAATTTCGATATATTTTGTTATCGAAATGTAAAGCCATGATTTATAGAATAAATTGGGACAGCTTCTATAAAATAGAGAAGAAAACAAACAAATATTATTTCGATAAACATTTAGAATTTCAAATTGAAATTTCTATAAGTATAAAAAAATAGTTTTTGAACAATTCTTTGGTCAGATAATTATAATTGCATTATTCGATAATTAGAAGTTGATATTATTTTTTTTTTAATTTTTAATTCTGATAACAAAAAAGTATCGAAATGGATTTGTTCAATGGTCGGCATAAACTAACCAAGTCTAATTTCGTTTAATGTTGTTATCGAAATGTAGAGCCATGATTTGCACTATATATCGGGTCGGATCAATACAGCGATTTCTTTAAATATACGAGGACATCTTCTAGAAATAATTTAAGGAAACAATAAACAATTCTATAAATATATAAAAATTAAAATTGATATTTCTATAAAAAATATTTTTCAAAATGGACTTGGTCAGTTAATGATAATTATCATTGTATAATTCGATAATTATAAATGGATATTATTTTAATTTTGAATTCTGATAACAAAAAAGTATCGAAATGGATTTGTTCAATGGTCGGCATAAACTGACCAAGTATAATTTCGCTCAGTTTAGTTATCGAAATGTCAAGCCATGATTTACACGATAAAACGAATCATTACAGTATTTTTTTTTACTTTGCAGAGCAGAGGATGTCTGCTATAAATTAGTGAATAAAACAAATTAATAAATATTTTGATAAACTGATAGAAACCAAAAATTTTAATTTCTACAAAAAAAATATTTTTTGAAATTATAAATATAAATCAATCGATTTATAAATTATAAATATAAATCAATCGAAAATTATAAATCAATATTATGTTAATTTTAAATTCTGATAACAAAAATGTAACGAAATGGATATGTCGGCATAAAGTTATAAAGTTAAATTCGATATACCCTTATATTGTTATCGAAATGTAAAGCCGTGATTTATTGAATAAATTGGGTCATGTTTTCTTTCAAATTACAAGGGAGTACATCTGCTATAGATTAGTGAAGAAAGCTATTTAATGAATAGTTCGATAAACACTTCGAAATATTAATAGAAAATTTGTTTAAAAATTATTTTTTTTTCAATGTAAATTTCGATAACATCATTTATCGAAAATTTAATTGAATTACCTATAACCCAGAAATATGTTGCGTTTAATAATGTACAGCATTTTTAATGTAAACAAATTAATAGAACTTTCGATAACAAAAATTATCGAAATGTTTGAGGTTAGTTTGTTTAAATAGCAGTTACTTTTATTATCTTAACTTTTTTGGAATGTTATTAAAAATTGTTTAAGTAAAAATTAAAAATATAATTTTCTTCTTTTCAAAACGTCTCATTCTCTGCACTCAGTGTCACATCATCGTTAGTAAGCCACTTTTTTTGCAAGTCTTGGCCTAAAGATGTCGCTGCTGCCGTTTTTTGTTTTTGTTTATTGCTTTCGGCTCTTTGTGAATTCATTGTTCATTTAAACGTCGTTTGTCACATACACACATTTAAATTTCAATTAAAATATTTAATTTATAATGCAATTAAGTTTTTCTTTTGTTCGGCAATATGTTCAAATGTATGTATGTAAGCAAAAGTTCATTTTTTCACATTGCAAACTTACGCGTACATATGTACATACGAGTATGTACAAACATCGACAACAAGCAGAGTTGTTGTTTTATTTTCTAAACTTTTAACACTGACCTGAATGATATTTTTCATAAGATAAAAAAACACACACAAAATTTTTATTTCTGTCGGGTTATTATTTTAACGCATATGAGAATAAGCGCTGTTCTCTCCTAAGCGGCGCAGCGCTACTAACTACTGTCAGCTACTGTCATTTGCAACATTGTTGTTGGTGTTGTTGTTTTACTGCCGCTGTCGTTGATGACAAAAATTATGATCTGTCAAGTTTTCTTACAGCTGTTAGTTTGTTGTTGCTCTGCCACAGTGTTGGTGGCAACAACTCAACCTGTTGACTTGCATCGCAACATTAGCAGTAGCAACAGCAGCAGATCATTGTCTTAGAGATCAAAGGTGGATAGTTCATGTGGAATGACATGAATACGTAAGTGTTTTTGTTTGTATTATTTTATCTATTCTCAAAAGTGAACTCAGAATTTCATAGTTAAATGTCTGTCTTCTTAAAGACATTTAAACTTCCTGTGGCTGATTTAAAACTCCGAGATTGACTGAAATTATAGAAAAAGTCATCAACGATGATATTTTCTTATAGAGAAGTCATTAAAGATGATATTTTCTTATAGAAAAGTCATCAACGCTGTTGCTTGACTTTGATTTTTCTTATAGAAAAGTTCATCGTTGATGACTTTTCTATAAGAATAGTTCATCGTTGATAACTTTTCTATAAGAAAAGTTCATTGTTAATGACTTTCTCTAAGATAAGCTCATTGTTAATGACTTTTCTACACGAAAATTTCATTGTTAATGACTTTTCTATAAAAAAGTTCATCGTTGATGACTTTTCTATAAAAAAAGTTCATCGTTGATGACTTTTCTATAAGAAAAGTTCATCGTTGATGACTTTTATATAAGAAAAGTTCATCGTTGATGACTTTTCTATAAGAAAAGTTAAATGTCTGTCTTCTTAAAGACATTTAAACTTCCTGTGGCTAAGCGTCAGGCAGATTTAAAACTCTGAGATTGACTGAAATTATAGAAAAAGTCATCAACGATGATATTTTCTTATAGAGAAGTCATTAAAGATGATATTTTCATATAGAAAAGTCATCAACGCTGTTGCTTGACTTTGATTTTTCATCGTTGATGACTGTTCTATACGAATAATTTATCGTTGATGACTTTTCGATAAGAATAGTTCATCGTTGATAACTTTTCTATAAGAAAAGTTCATCGTTGATGACTTTTCTCTAAGAAAAGTTCATTGTTAATGACTTTCTCTAAGATAAGCTCATTGTTAATGACTTTTCTACACGAAAATTTCATTGTTAATGACTTTTCTATAAAAAAAGTTAATCGTATAAGATGAAAAGTTCTTCGTGGATGACTTTTCTATTAAAAAAGTTCATCGTTGATGACTTTTCTATAAGAAAAGTTCATCGTTGATGCCTTTTCTATAAGAAAAGTTCATCGTTGATGACTTTTACATAAGAAAAGTTCATCGTTGATGACTTTTACATAAAAAAAGTTCATCGTTGATGACTTTTCTATTAGAAAAGTTCATCATTGATGACTTTTCTATAAGAAAAGTTCATCGTTGATGACTTTTCTATAAGAAAAGTTCATCGTTGATGACTTTTCTATAAGAAAAGTTCATCGTTGATGACTTTTCTATAAGAAAAGTTAAATGACTTTTCTATAAGAAAAGTTCATCGTTGATGACTTTTCTATAAGAAAAGTTCACCGTTGATGACTTTTCTCTAAAAAAATTCATCGTTGATGAATTTTCTATAAGAAAAGTTCATCGTTGATGAATTTTTTATAAGAAAAGTTCTTTGTTGATGACATTTCAGTAAGAAAAGTTCATCGTTGATGACTTTTCTATAAGAAAAGTTCATCTTTTATGACTTTTTCTATAAGAAGAGTAAAGATCATCACTGATGACTGTTGTATAAGAAATGTTCATCTCTAATAACTTATCGCTTCTGTGTGTGTTGACCATGAACATAAATTAGGCTTAGAACCAGAATCAATTAAATCAAAGAATTTTTTTGTTTTTGTTAATTTCCATATTAATTTAAAACAATTGTTTAACGGTTCGTCGACAAACGTGTATATTTTTGTATATATTAAATCAACTGAAATATCACTTGAATTCCCTAAGAAACAAGGATCCATTAATAGACATTTATTTAATGCAATAGTTCAAGGCCTCTTTTTGAAAGATGATGTTTGTATAAGAATGTCAAAGAGATTGTTGATGTAGAATAATGTTAAAGTAATTGATTTAAAATGATAATAGAAATGGGAATTTGTTTAAAATGTGGTATTTTGTTAAAATTTACGGTAAATGTTGAATTTGATTTAAAATATTTTATTAACGTTTTAAATATATCTTTCAACTAAAAGTCTTTTTTAATATTATCTGTAAATATTGGACTTTAGATAAAACCATTTTTATTTAATGCATTTTAAAATGTTATAACTATTCATAATCTAAAGAGAAGTTTTATGATTTTTATGAATTTTTTGCCATTGTTATTTTTCAAACCCATTTAACATTCGTTCTGAATCTCAACATCTTCATTGTAAAGCCGCTAACCATATCTGTATTTTTTCTCTCTTTCATGTTGGCCAATATTGTTGACCATATTTTCACTTGGTCGGTCAATAAGGCGACATTTACGACCGCACGACTATTGTTGCTGCTGCTGCAGCAACATTCACAATCAACTGCGTAACTGTAACTTAAAGCGCATGCGTGCAACTGCATACAATTTCTGTGGTATTTATGAGTTTAACAAAACCATTGAAGCGTCAAACTTAAACACAGCATATTCATTAAAACGATTTTTGCCATAGAAAAAAACAAACAAATATATATGGACGATTTTTTGAGTACCACATATTACAATAAATACAGACAAAAGACCATGGAATTACAAAACATTTAAATTGTTTTC
Organism: Eudasyphora cyanicolor; assembly: GCA_963930755.1. Taxonomy (NCBI): domain Eukaryota; kingdom Metazoa; phylum Arthropoda; class Insecta; order Diptera; family Muscidae; genus Eudasyphora; species Eudasyphora cyanicolor. The sequence goes on along the minus strand of OZ005736.1, from coordinate 50,864,805 downwards.
AATTTTATTTTAGATTGAAGACAATTCTCTTAGAAAATCTCAATGTTGATAGTTTTTCATTAAAAAAAATTCATCATTGTCGGCTTCTATATAAAAAAAGGATCATCGTTGATGATTTTTCTATAATAAAAATTCATCGTTGATGACTTTTCTCTTAGAAAAGTTCATAGTTGGTGACTTTTCTCTTAGAAGAAGTCGTCGTTGATGACTTATCTCTTAGAAAAGGTCGTCGTTGGAGACTTGTCTCTTAGAAAAGGTCGTCGTTGATGACTTTTCTCTTAGAAAAGTTCATCGTTGATGACTTTTCTTTTAGAAAAGTCCATCGTTGATGACTTTTTCTTAGAAAAGTTCATCGTTGATGACTTTTTTCTTAGAAAAGTTCATCGTTGATTACTTTTCTCCTAGAAAAGTTCATCGTTGATGACTTTTCTTCTGGAAAAGTTCATCGTTGATGACTTTTCTTCTAGAAAAGTTCATAGTTGATGACTTTTCTTCTAGAAAAGTTCATCGTTGATGACTTTTCTTCTAGAAAAGTTCATCGTTGATGACTTTTCTTCTAGATTAGTTCATCGTTGATGACTTTTCTTCTAGAAAAGTTCATCGTTGATGACTTTCGTCTAGAAGAGTTCATCGTTGATGACTTTCTTCTAGAAAAGTTCATCGTTGATTACTTTCCTTTTAGAAAAGTTCAACGTTGATAACTTTTAGAAAAGTTCAACGTTGATGAATTTTCTTTTAGAAAAGTTCAGCGTTGATGACTTTTCTCTTAGAAAAGTTCATCTTTGATGACATCTGTATTGTTGATGCATTTTTTCTCCAAAAAAGAAAATCGTTGATGACATTTCTTCTAAAAAATTCACCGTTGATGACTTTTCTTTTACAAAAGTTCATCGTTGATGACTTTTCTTTTACAAAAGTTCATCGTTGATGACTTTTCTTTTACAAAAGTTCATCGTTGATGACTTTTCTTTTAGAAAAGTTCATTGTTGAAGATTTTTCTTCTTTTTGGGACATACTTTTCAAATTTGTCATTCATTTTTGAAGGTTTTCAAACCACGTCATAATTCACCTACCAAGTGCTGTACATAACGACTGAAGCGTTAATCAACCATACCCAGTCAACCAACCGGCTAGTCGATTGGCTTAGCTAAACCTAATGGATGGCCATTGAAAATGTAGTTCGTCATAGGCCATTGTGCAGAATAATGTCATAGAGAAGTTACTTCTAAACAACAACAACAAAAAAAACTTGCAAAAAAATCCAAAACAAAGTAGCACAACAACGAAACACATAATGATTGAAAACCAAATTAAATTATGAAAAAAAAATTAAAAAAAAAACATTCATAAAACCAAGTGATTTTTTTTAGCTATTAACCGCATAATGAATTGAGCGTTAAACCACACTAAAGTTGTTGATCGTAAACATTCAAGTGTTCTAAATTAAATTCTGAATTTCGACATCCTCTAAATCGCTGATGATCTTTTGCAGTTTCAAGCAAGAAAAAATAACTAGAACTGCAGTTGTTGGTACACAACAATTACTTGTCGTCAATTTGTTTAATTTAATTATATTTGTTTTGCTCCACAAAAACAAGTGTGGCAGAAACCACAACAATTTAGGTTTTTTATGTTTTTTTTTGTGATATATTTGCTGTTGTTTCTGTAAGAAAAAAAATCTGTTTTTATTTAACACACATTGTATTTTATAAATGTGTAATTGATTGTGGTTTTCTCAAAAGAAACATGTACTCGTTTGTTGGTTAGTAATCCCTGATTTTGTTCGCCTTCAATCTTTACCTTTAACTTAAAACATATCGTAGATATTTCAATCGTCATGGGTATTTCCCCATTTGGTTAGATTAACTTATCGTTTGAACATTTAAATTTCAATTATAACTAAAAGAGTGATAGGGGAGTGGGGAGAGTTGGGTTGGGGAGGTTTTTACACTTCCTCCACCCTACGTGCAAAATATTAATTTCGATATTATTTCGAAAACGTGTTTCAGGGCGAACTTTGTGTTTAATAGTTAATAAAATATTGTTCGAGAAATTTATTGATAAATATTAGATATGCATGGGTTCATCAAGAAACATTGTTTAACTCAGTAATACAAATTACGAGAATAGAATAATTTTTATTTAGTTTTTTTGCTCATTCAAAAAAATTGAAAACAGTTGATTGATGATTAGCACTTCCGAACACTTATGAGTCAACCTTTACGTGCCTTAAGAGAATACTGTCAGTCTAATACTGTCGGCATACTCTATTATTCAATGGTGACAAAAATAATACAAAAAAAAAGTTAAATAGATATAAAGACACGTGCTAGGTATTTGTGTCACCAGCTGATCTATGTGCAATCATTTGATATCGATTACTTCTATGGAATTTGGAAAAAATTATTTAAATAAATTCAAATGAAGATTTTTCGTTTAGTTATGAAATAACTCCTATAAATTGGTATTTGCAAAAATTAAAATTTAATTTATTTTAATCTCGACAACTTAACAATATTTCATATTTGGCCAGAAACCTGACAAAGCATTTTTATTTGATTTGTTTGCAGTTTTTTTTGGTTGGGTGCTACAATGAAAACCAAACAATTTTTATGACCTTTACATACCGTGTAAAGTCAATTCAAAGAAATGCTATAACTATTATTTACAGCTATAAAAATCAAAATTTATGAGCAAACATGTTTAAATAAATGAAACAAAAAACTAAGCATTTTTTCTCTCTTTTTTGCAATTACAGCCAACCGATAACAATGCCTCGAATTTGGAAGACAGTTGGTGCTGGGAACCAGATAATGCCAAAACTGACAACGATCACAGTTCGGAAACGTCCAGCGGCAATGGCAATGAAATTGTCAGTATTACCCTCGAAGAAATACCTTTGGGGGCAACGGCCAAAGCTCCGGGTAAAACGAAAATCCATCGTTTGGGTGGCGGTGCAGCAGCATCGTCATCAAACTCAGTGGAGCTTCAAAAACGCAACCAACAACTGGAGGAAGAAAATAAACAGTTGAACAATTCTCTGGAAGAATTGGATACTCAACATAATTTGGCCATGCAAAATATGCTGGAGCTTAAAACTGAATTGCAAGAGAAGCTAAGCAAACTTTCACGGGACAATGAAGCTTTAAAGAAGCAACAAGAGCAGAAGTTCATTAGCACCGAGTTGGAAATGGCTAAACTGAAAAAGCTTCAAGAAACCTCCGAGAATGAGAAACTCATACTGCATACAGAAAATCAAGAGCTTAAGCAAAAACTGGAAGAAAGCTCCCAGGAAATTAAAAGAGCTTTAGAAGAAATGGCCGACTTGCAGAGTCTTGTGGAAAAGAAAACTCTGGACAATCAAGAGTTAATACAAAGAATCAAAGAGGTTTCTCAGGAAGCTCAACAAGACAAAGAAGATCTAAATCAGAAAATGGATATACTCACTCAGGAGCTAGAGGAGCTAAAGCTAACCAAGGCCAAAAAGACTTCGGAATCTTCCAATAGCAGTTCTACGGGCAAACAAAGTGAGGATGAATTTATAGTGGTCAACGAAAAAGATGCCAATTCTTCTTCCGCTGCCACCCCACCTTCCAAAGAGGAGTTGCGTGATCGTATGGTTGAATTGGAGAATCGTGTTTCGGAATTAACTTTGGAAAATGGCAGCCTCTCCCTTAAGCTTCAAGATCGTGAAATGGAAAAAGAGCTTTCGCTTAAAGTCTTAAAGGAAAACATGAAATCTTTGCAATCGGAAAATGATGATCTAAATGAAAAGCTAAGAATGGCCTTAATGGATTTGGAAGATCAACAAATTAAAATTTCCGATCTTAAAGACAAAGCCGCTGATGCTGTCATAGCTCAAGAGCAATTGAAAGCTTTAAGTGCAGAGAAATTGAAAATTGCCGAAGAGATAGCAGAAATGAAAGAGCATATCAAAAACTCTTTGGAATTGGAGAAACGTTTGTTGTTCTCCGAACAGGAGAAAGAAGCTTTACAGCTTGAATTGCAAAGCCTCAAGAATTCTGTGGACAGAATCAATGGCCTAGAGCAAAAGATCCAAACATTGACCTATGAAAATCAACAACTTAAGCTAAATGCCGAGGCGGAAACTGAAACCCTCAACAATAGCAATGAATTGGAGCAAAAGCTTAAGGACATACAAGAAGAGAATGATCATTTAAAAACCGAAATGGAAAGACTAAATGAAACGCCTTTCTCCAGAGCTCTTGATGTGACCGCCGATAAGAAGCAATGTGTCACCGATCTCGATGATGAGGATGATGATGATGACAGTTTTTCCCTGGAAAAGCTTAAAAATCTTTTGAAAGTTTTCTCTTCTACCGATTTGAAAGATGTAAATCTCGCTGAGCATGAACAATTCTATAAGAATCTAAAAGAGAAACTAACGAAAATAGAGACCCTGCAGGGCGATTTAAATCACATGTCGGCCGAGGTAATGGATCTGCAGGACAGCAAAATGATGTGGGATCATGAAAAGAAAACCTTAGAAGCCGACATTTCACAATATATTCTACAATGTGATGAGCTAATGAAAAATAATGAAATTTTACTCAACGAATTGGAGAATTATAAACGCAATAAACTCGAAACAATACATGAAAACAACGAAGAGAATGTTGTCCAGCTGGAAACTCAATTGGATGAGTGTACAAAACTTAATCGTACCTTGGAACAAGAATACATAGAGCTTAATGAGAAAATTGAAGAGCTGGAAAAGGAAAATCGCTCGCTCAACGATAAACTAAAAGAATCCCAACACTCGTACGATAGCCTTTTAACGAAAGAGAAGGATTTGAATTTGCAAGTGGAGACTTTGGAATTGGAGAAATGTAATTTACTTTTGAAATTCAATGATTTCGATTCGAGAGTGGAGGAAAGCCAAAAAGGCTCGCAAAAACTACAAGAATTTGAGGAGAAATGTGAAAGTCTAGAGAAACAACTTTCCACATTGGCCAAAGATCATGCCGATTTGGTGAATGCCATGCAAAAACAAAAGGAAACTCTGCTGGAAAATATACTAGCCAAGGAAGAGGCAGAAAAACTGTTAAGAGCCCATGAAATGCAAACAAGGCTTAAAGTCGAAAGTGATCAGGCCTTGCAGCAGGAAGTCCAACAGAAGTTGAGCACCTCAGCGGCAGAAGTCAAGAAATATCAACAAGAACTAATGGCCAAAGATATAGTGTGTGAAAGCTTAAAAGAAGAAATTAAAGTTCTACAAACCTATGTTGATGGAGCTGAATCTATGATGAATGAAAAGGTCCTCTTGGAAGAGCAAATAATGGAGCGGCAACAAGAAATCAAAGAACTTAAAGCAGAACTTGAAAACTCTAAGGAAAAACAAGAAAGCTTAGCTAAAGACTTGCAGAGGCACATAATGGAAACTGCTTCAGCGCCCTCTGAAGAAACTGCCTCCGAAAATCTAGCACGTATTGCCGATTTGGAGGGTCAACTGCTAGCCACCGCTGATCTTCAGAAATCTTTGGATACTCTCAACTTTGAAAAACAAGAACTCATTAAAGCTTTGCAACAAAAACATGCCGAAAATACACAATACTATATGGAAATACAACGTCTCACGCCCCTGGTTCAAACACAACCTGCAGAACCTGTCGCGATTGTGGCCGACAAACCTTGCGATAAATGTCCTCAACTGGAAGCCACCATTGCCGAGTTGCAGAAACAACAAGAGAAATTCCAAGATCAAATTAATTTCCTTAAGGAGAAATCCGATATATTAACAACAAATCTGTTGACGGAGCAAACCAATCAGAAATTGGTGCAAGAAGAGAAGGCCGATGTTATGGAACAAAATGCCACTCTACGCAAAGATGTTGAACGTTTGCGGGCACATTTGCTGGAAATCGAAGATATGCACACACAGGAATCGGTGGAAATGCAAAAGGAGTTGGATGAGACTAAAGCGAGAATGAATTCACTGGAGTTGGAGGTTTCAAAGTCTAGCAATGCCTACACCTCGGCAAGGTGAGTGGGGTGGGGGAAACTAATGGGTGTTTTAACTTTATATATATAGTTTTATGAAAGCTAGAATTATTGTCAGAAAACATATATTATCGGTCGTTTGTAAGTGACCAAGGAGAATTTTCGAATGCCTTAAAAATATTGACCTAAGGCAAAAAACTTGAAGACGACGTTTGCATATACTAGGGTCGGCCTTTCTAGCAAGTCTGACAGATCTTTCCGGTACCGATATTCGGACAATTGATAACTTTGTTTATCAGACAGGTTTGTTTCGATGAGGGGCATCTGAGCCCATGGTATCACTAGGGACCTACATTGGGCTGTGTGAGCTAGCAAAGCTAGCAGCCACCCTAACCTAAACCTATACCCAGTAGAAAAGGCAGATCTACCGAGACCGAAATAAAAAACTCAGGAAATCTAAATCTAAATCAAAAGCTTGAAAAAAGATCGAGGCAATTTACAAGAGCTTTTTAAGAAATTACTGATTTGCAGATACTTGTTAGTAAACATTTATGTAGATACCTACGGGAAATTAAGTGCTAATTTATCTGAGTCTACTGATCACAGTACTGATTAACTTGGGACATATAGATTATACGTAGGGACTGATTAGTATCAGTTAACCAAACAATGTTACTGGATTTGGCATGTGGCGACTAGTTGGGTTATCGGCGCCTTAATAAACGATTAGTTGGGTTATCTTCTCATTAGTAGAGGGCCAGTTGGGTTATCTACTCCTTAGTAGACGACCAGTTGGGTATCTACTCGTAAGTAGAGTGCCTTAAGTAGATAATAATCAATGAGTAGAGTTACCTGTTCGTTAGTAGAGGGCCAGTTGGATTATCTATTCCTTAGTAGACGCCCAGTTGGGTTATTTACTCTTTAGTAGAATGTCAGTTGGGTTATCTACTCCTTAGTAGAGTACCAGTTGGGTTATCTACCCTTAGTAGAGTGTCAATTGGGTTATCTTCTACTACGTAGTAAAAACGAGATGGATTATCTTCTGATTAGTATACGTCCAGTTGAGTTATCTATTCCTTAGTAGACGACAAGTTGTGTTATATATTCCTTAATAAACGATGAATTGGGTTATCTACTCATTAGTAGAGGACCAATTGGGTTATCTTCTACTGCGTGGTAAGATGTCTGTTGGGGTATCTACTGCTTAGTATAAATCCAGTAGAGTTATCTACTGCTACATAGACGACAAGTTGGGTTATATCTTCCTTAATAAACGATGAGTTGTGTTATCTTCTCGTTAGTAAAAGAGCAATTGGATTATCTGTTACTTAGTAGACGACACGTTGAAATATCTACGTCTTAGTATACGGCCAGTTAGGTGACCTTCACCTTTGTAGAGGGCCAATTGGGTTATCTATTCCCTAGTAGACGACCAGTTGAGTTATCTTCTTCGTAGTAAGCGGCAAGTTGGGTTATTTTCTACTGCGTAATAAAATGCCTGTTGGATTATCTACCGCTTAGCCAGTTGACTTATCTACTCCTTATTAGAGGATGAGTTGGTTTACCTACTCCTTAGATGACGATCAGCGGGGTTATCTACACCTTGGTAGAGGATCAGTTAGGTCCCATTTCCCAAGTTCAATGATTAAATAGTATATAGTTAATTGCTTCCAAGAGTCATGTACTGTAGGTACGAGGATTGCTATTTATATTTCGTGTCCAGCAATAAAAAAACAATCATGTATCATGGGAAATGGTTTTATTGTTTTTCAAAATATTCTCCGTGAAGATCAATATACCTTTGTATGCGCTCAAACCAATTTTTTGAGCACTTTTTTCACTCCTATTGAAACCCCTCCAAAACCATGATTTTTGAATGCTTCAACAGCTGCTTCTGGCGTCGAAAAACATTGATGATGTGAGGGAATAAGAAGAAGTGCCTAATGAGGGCTGTATTGTGGGTGACCCATCAATCAATACGACATCTTGAGGGCTCAAATAGCCCATTGTTTCAGCTGATGTGTGAGATCTCGCATGTCGTGATGAAAAATAATCCGTTATCTCTTATTGTGTTTCCTTATTTCTTCGAACACTACTGGCAAACAGATGGTTGTGTACCAGTCAGATTTGACCTACGTTCCACTAAAGGCACTGTGGCCACATGACAGCTATACCGAAAATAAACCCAAAAAAATGCGATTATTTGCTTCGATGTGCTTCTTCCACGACAACTTTATTTAGGATTTGGCTCGTCTTGAAAGACCCATACGGTCGATTGCTGTTTTGTTTCAGTCTCATATGCATAGTTTTAGTCTCATACGGTCGATTGCTGTTTTGTTTCAGTCTCATATGCATAGGTTCATGATTCGTAACCTGCACTGAAACAAAATTTGTCATTAAATTAAAGAAATGCTCCAAAGACGTCATTAGTTTTTAAAATAAGTACAGTTTGTACTTAAGTGTTGAATGTTTTTGTGCAGCATATTCTTAGCTACATTATTGCCAAATATAGTTAAGCGGTATCACCAAGTCTGCATTAGTTGTTGGACAAAAGCTGATGACACCTTTTTCGAGGGGCCCACTGATTTTCAGAAACTTTGGAGGTCAATAAAAAAACTTTGTCAGAAATTTCGCCAAAATGAGAATAGGGTTATACTACACTTTGGTAGTAACGGGTTTTCCAATAGGGATGATATGATTTTGAAGTAACGTTTCGGCCATTTGTACACGGGGCAAAATCGCCTTTTTTGATATGTTTGAATCGAAAGAAAATATACTTGGAACACAAATTTTTAAATATTATATATTTTCGAGCAAATAAATTTTATTTGAAAATCAATAAAATGTGTTTAGAACTCATATGTTAATATATTAGAATAAAATATATTTGCGAACTAATTTTCTCAAATAAAATATGTATTTAAATACAAATAAAATTATTGTTTATGAATATTTCCAAATATATTTTATTAAAAAAAAAGAATTTCAAAACTTTGCTGAATTTTTCGAATTGTAATTTTAATTTTTTCCTTGTTTTCGAATTAGGCATTCCTATTAAAGATGGCATACTTAGCATTATGGTTTCTTCTGAAACCACTTATTTTTATTTTCTAACTATTCCATGTCATTATTTTCAGTTATAAAGAAATTTTAGTAACATTAAACATTTCTAAAAATTAGCTTTCAATTGCTAAAAACTTAAAACAAATAAAGAATAGATATATATTCACGCAAATAGATCTTTGTTTGGGAAGTAACATATCCAAATAAAAAATATTAGGATGTAAACATAGTTGTGTTTAGAACAACATCTTCCCAAACATATAATATTTGTATGTGTCAAATATTATATATTTGGAGTGCACCCTAAACATATATATGTTTCAAGCAGAATATGTTTGGGACAATATACTAGAGAGACGATTTTTTTCCAGCGTGTAATATGTCATGATCTGTCATTTGTTTTTCATTGTATGCAGTAGTGTTTACAATTTCATCATGGAGAGATATACGCAAGAACAACGTTTACAAATGATTCAGTCTTATTTCAGTCCATTTTTTTTAAATAAAAAAACACTTTCCGGTCGACCTACGATCTTGACACCCATGAGCAATATTTTAGCTCTCGTTAAGAGCTATCTTTTTGCCATTGACCGATTGTGGCTACGTGCCACACAGCAATTAAAACAATTGAATTGTTCCGAGAAAAGTTTGGAGATTCGATTATTTCAAGAAATTGTAATATTGAATGGCTTCCAAGAAGTTGTAATTTAACCCCATTGGACTATTTCTTGTGGGGTTATTTGAAGTCAGTGGTCTATCGAAATAAACCAGACTGTCTTAAAGCTTTACAAGTCAACGTGCCATTCATGACATACGACTTGATTTAGTGGAAAAAGTGCTCGAAAATTGGGGTCATCGAATTCGTTTCTGCAGAAGAAGTCGTGGGGGCCATGACGTTTTATTTAGAACTTAATTGTATCGATTGTACTTCACATTAAATAAAAAAGTTTTAAATTTCCGTAACAAAAAGTGTGGTTTTTTTCAAAGAAATCATATCACTCTTATTGGAAAACCTTCCGTGTATTTTTTCACTGTTGCACAGTGATATAAGGACTTTTTTCTCAGTGAAGATCATTTAACTAGTTCGACTAATAAGACAATGGATTAGGCCAGGGCTTCCCAGTTAATTTGGCTCTGCGGCCATCTTGAAGCCCTGCGAAAAGATTAAGGAAACAATGCTCCAAATTTAATTCCTCTGAATTATTTAAGTTTTGAATTTTTCCACTCGAGAGTTTTGTATTGTGCAGCATTTCGAAATCCATTAAAAAACGTTTATTCTTTAGTAATTAGTAAAAAAACGGAAGGAAATGGTAGGCTAGATTAGTGTTCTAAAAATAAATATCTATGAAAATATTTCTGAATTTTCACTCTGATGTGGAGGATTATTTTAGTCTTTAGTTACTTATTGGTTGCCATTTGAAAATGTTATGCGCCGCTTACCTCTGACTTGTCATACAATTTGGCACAATATTTTTTGAATTGTCACTAAACTGTATTTATCAGTAGAAATGGTGGGAGTGGGAGGCAAATAGGCAGACATACAGACAGACACAAAAAAAAACGTTAATTAACCACAACAAAGACCACCAACATTTGCGTTTTGTTTTTATGGCACAATAACTCTAAACACACACACACACGCATACAACAATATATAACACCTGTGTAAATTTCGAAAAAAATATTATCATCTAATTATAACAAATAGTAACGAAATAGCACAGAAAAAATCCAACACCAGCACGAGAATATGGTTGGCGATAGGCGTACAAACGATCCAACGAACGAAGAGCTTAACCAACAATTTTGCCAATTATCGACGCCATATTGTCGGCCATTTTGTATGTATCGGCATGACGGTCGATTGCGAAACGTGTAGTTCACATAAAAAAATTGCTATTAGCATTTTGTACATTAACAAATTCCTTCTTATCAACCCAACAAAACAATTTGCACGACGACGAGCGGGTAATAGGCAGACAGAATTATGCAAAAAAAAAAAATTGAAATTACCCATTTGGAGCAATTTCAAATGGTTTTGTAAAATGGTATAATGAAGTTGTTGGCTATGGTTTCCTCATTTTTACGACTTTCGTGGAAAAGAGCGAATTTATAAAAATTTTAACATTTTGTCATCGTTTTGTTTCGTTAAAAGTTTAAATTTCTTCTCGTTTTTATTCATTTTAGCATACGTGCCAATCAACATGCGGAAACGCTGCAGGCCCAATATGCCTTGGTGGTGCAGCAACGGGATGAGCTGCTGCATAAACTCTCACTGGCCGAAGATCGCGAATCGAAAAATCAAGCGGCTCTAACGAATTTACAATGTGCCCTCGAACAGTTCCAGAATGGTAAGAAGAGCAAAAAAAAATAAAAGGCAATGAAAAACATTTTGTCCAGAATTTAAACATTTTAGCGTTAAAGATGTTCTAATATTAAACAATAAAGACAATTTATTTAATATTATTAGTTAATTAAAGGTCTTTATTTTCAATATTAGGATTATATTAACTCTTTGGCTCCAAGTCTTTAGAATTAGGACAATATGTTTTTCAGTCTGGAAAGGAATAAAGAATGGCTTTATTTCAAAAATATTATTGAATTGTACATTTTATTTAAATTTTATTTAATTTCCCTTTTCCCCACAGACAAAGAAAACGATATTAAATTGGCCACTCAACGTCTGCGCAAAGAGCTGCAACAACATTTCGACAAAGAATCACATTTGCAATTGGAAATCCAACAGTTAAATCAACAATTGAGCGATGCCACTCAAGGCTTAAATGCCGCCGCCCGTTTATCCGATCAACTGGAATCCTGTCAACAGACTATTAATGTCTTACGGGAAGAAGGTGAGTACAGCGCAATGGAATGGAAAGAGAGAAAAAAGGATTAAGGGTTTCAAATTGTAAATAAACTTGCAAAAAAAAAAAAAATATTAAAACATTTGTGTGTGAACTAACTTTTGAGATTCCAACAAAAAAAAAGGAAAAACAAATAATCTACGTAATACTAACATAATTTTTGAGTGTATGTGTGAAAATTGGTAAAAATAATTCCATTCTTTGCCTTTGAAATGAGTGAAAAGAGCAATACACAGTAAAAGGGAAATTTTTAGTAGAGCGCCATTTATTGGCAAATTTTTGAAGAGAAATTTATATTTACACCAGCCATACTCAGCAGATGTTTCATTGGCTTTTTTAGTTAAAAACCTAAAGATTTTGAAATCATACAGTCAGAAATTCAGACAAAGTTTCAGAAAAAACATACCTTAAATGTGAATATTAGGAATACATTCACTTTAGAGTAAAAAAAAAACTTCAATGCTCCAGAAAAAACTGTATAATCGAACGCCAGAAAGTAACTTTTCCATTTTAGTAGTTATTTTGAGAACTTTCGCTCCTTTAGGTAACCAACGACCAGCTCACATATGTAGACTAATTTAGGTCCGTAACATAAACCTAAAATTAAAAGTCGCGAATGTTAAAAACAAAAATGCTAAATATGGGAAAACTACTAAAATGGCGATGTAACTTTCTTTCTTAGAAGGATAGTAAAAGCATAGAATGATTAACAGAAATATATATTTACACTGACCAATCTTCACAGACGATCTATGTAGTTTTGAGACTAACGATTTTATGATTATAGAGTCAGAAATTCAGACATTTACCCCCAATTTCACAACCTCGGTTAGATTTAACTCACAGCTAAAAAATAAAAATTTTATACAATTTCACAGCGATAACTGTAGGTTAGGTCTAACTGTAGGATAACCGGAGATTGTGGAATTGGCCGTTATAGTTTCTAAAAAAAATTATATTGGAAATCAATCCTTTGCCGGGCCATCTATGCGTGAAGAACATTTATAGTCGAGTTACATTTTCGCGATATCTTGAATATATCACAAAAAATTTATAGTCGAACGCCATCATTTGGCAAATGTCCTCTCAATCATAGTTGAGAACCCAATGCTTTTGAAATCATAGGGACAGAAATTCAAACAGCCATAGCTTATAAAAAAATACAACAAAACGTGAATATTAGAAATAAATCCTCCACTTCGCCACCTATGTGTGAAGAAGAAGACTTATAGTCTAATGCCATCTTTTGGCAAAATTTGTAAAAGAGAAATTTTATATTTAATCTAGTCTAACTCCGCAGATGTTGGTAGTTGAGAACTAAGCGATCAATGAGAACATTAGGAAGTTCATAGTTTCTGAAAGAAAAACATAAATGTGAATATTGGAGCCTAACCCTGCAGATGTTGGCAGTTGAGAACCGCCCTTCACGATTTCGAACACCATTAAGTATAAGATGTTCTTATCTCAATCACTAGGACGCCTTACGAAAGATGTCTCTCAGTGTAATAAAGTATTTATTAGGCATTTAAAATTTCGAAAATTAATTAGTTGCTCTGTAATAGCAAATTACACATTGAAAACGCATAATATTGATGCCCTCAGGTACTTTCTGAGATATTTAACCAATAAAGTTTTTGTGGGTAATTGCCATTAATTTCAAGTGGAAAACTTTGAAATCGACTTTTCATGTCATAGAAAGATTTTAGAAGGTTTTGTAGGGCATTTTTTCATAAAAAGTTCGAACCTCTTACTCGGCCCATTTTTGCGATATTTACCTAACACAGCTTTTACGGAAAATTCTGAAAGGTTAGTCAGTTCATCGATGAATTTCAAGCTCTTTTCAATACAAAAATCTTGAACCAAAGTTTTTGAGATATTTATGAATTCCAAGCCCAATACTTTGTAAAGCACTTTTCATGCCTGAGAAAAACATTTAGAGGACCTTATAGGAAATATTTTCAATAAACTTGGCCCATTTGTGAGATATTTACCCCAAATATCTTCAATAAAGAGCTCCAACCCTTTAACTCGCTTCATTTTTGAGATATTTGTTCAAAAAAGGTTTTTTTATGCCCGAGAAAGACATTCCGGGATTTCTAGGTTTATATTTTCATTAAAGATCACAACCCTCGAACGCATCACGTTTTTGGAAAATTTAACTAACAAAACTTTCAAGTGATATTTGATCACCAGCTAATTTCAAGAGAAAGGCTTTGTGAAATACTTTTCATACCTGAGAAAAACATCTTGAGGATCTTAGGGTAAATATTTTCATAAAAGAGTGCGAACCTCCAATTCATCTCGTTTTTGAATATTTACCTACCAAAGCTTTCACGTGAAATTGGAAATGATGAGTCACTTCTGCGATGAATTTCAGACAAAAAAAACTTAGCAAATCACTTTTTATATCTAAGAAAAAGATGTTGAGGATCTTAGATTTGTTCATTAATGATTACGACCCTCTAACTCACCCCGTGTTTGGAATATTTACCTAACAAAACTTTCACTGGAAACTATCGCTTTTTTGGGATATTTACCTAACAAAATATTAACGTGATTTTTAAAAAGGTTAGTCACTTCAGCAGTGAATTTCAAGAGGAAAACTTTGTAAAACACTTTTGATGCCTGAGAAAAACATTTAGAGGATCTTAGGGTTAATATTTTCATAACTCATCCTGTTTTTGAATATTTACCTAACAAAGCTTTCACGGGATATTCGAAAAGGTTTGTCACTTCAGCGATCAATACCAAGCGAAAATTTTGTAAAACTCTTTTGATGCTTGAAAGGTATATTTCGATGACCTTAGGGCATTTTTTCATTAAAGAACACGTACCTGTAACTCATCTCATTCGCGTTAAACCGCGACATTCAAAAATAGAGAGGTTGATCCACATATTTTAGCATATCTCGAGAATCATTTATCCGAGAGTTTTAACGGGGCCAGAATGAAGTTCTTTATATTTTCATAGGTTCAAAGGTTTCGACGATATATTACAAGATAATGCCGAAAAATCACATTATTTGAGAAAATTTTAATAATTTTTAAATTTTAAATAAAAAGATTAGGATTTTTTAATACTTTTCGATGTTTAGTTCGAATAAATCCTACTTTTTATTTTTGGTTTCCTGAAACAAATTTCTTTTCCAACACAAGTGGCATCGTTTAACCTAATAAAATCGAATATGGAAACTGATTCGAGCCCGACATATCTGAAATAATATAATATATAAAATAATTATAGTAGAGTTATCTTAATTCCCCTTTACACATTAAAGCTCGATCGAAGCTCTCTGCCAGGTCTTCGATTGATGAAAATGTCTTCAGTGAAGTTTGTTTTTAGTTTTTCAATTCCCATTTTATTCATATTAAAGTTCTTACAACATGAAACATTTATATCGCTATAGAAACTGGAATATTGCGTTAATATCGCTATAGAAGGCATATTTTTCGAATAATGTCAACTACACTGAATAATAGTGACATTCCTTAAAATAACTTTATTCACTACTTTTAATACTTTACCTAATTTTAAGGAAATTGTCCTAATTTTTACGTACAACATTTTATTATTTTTTTCCAATTAGGAGTCAAATCTTAAAAATTAGTGTAGTTTGTGATTAATTATATTTTGTGTATTGCTCTAAATCATCGAACAAAGAATATGAAATTATCCCCCCAATAACTATCAAATTTGTATCAAAATAAAAAAAGAACGCACCACCCCATTATCTACACTTATTTACCTGTTATATAATCACCACAACAACCACCACCAACCACCCCATCATCCCAACACAAAAACCACCAAATCCACGAAAAAAAAATCAAAACCACAAAAAACCAAATCCAATAAAAATCATCTATATATGTTTATGATTCCTAAAAATAAATATCAGCTGGTAATTCTGGGATTTTTAAACATTCGCATCCCCCGGAATTTCAGTTGGTATCAATTTTTGCGAATTAATTTATTACACCATACAATTAATATATACTACAAAAATAATGCAAAAAAATAATGCGTAGTCATCAATGAATTAAAATCATAATTATTTTATTCAAAAGTTGCAAAATTATTTGTATTTTTTTATTAACCATTTTTTGTTTGTTTCTTTGTTTTAGTGTTTCTTTGTTTTTAAATTAATTATTTATTTATTAATGTGTGTGTGTGCTTTTTTAGTTTTTAAATTAATTTTTATGTTTATGTTTCTTGTACAGACGGATTTTATTATTTTTAGTAATTTCATTTATTATAAGAAATTTGACTTAGATTATGCTTTTATATATGATTAAATAGATAGGGGTTTGTGTAAAGGAATTTTTGTAAAGATTTGCCTTTTTGGGAATTGCTTTGTTATTTTATGTGACTAATTTTTCTCTTGCAGTCAGTACATTTGATGCTAAATGTGCATAGTTGAGTATAGGAAAACATTGGACTTCTTCAAAAGGAGAGGGAAACTAAATATTTCTTCCAAGAGAGAGGGTACCCTTTTTGGGAACATTTTTTCTCTTTTTACTCAAAAAAGTGCAAATTTTAAAAATAGTTTTTAGGGTATCTCTTAAATACCAGTGAATGCGTCCGGCGTCTGTCAAACTCAAATTTCATCCTATTGTTTTCTGTGCATACAACAACACTTGACAGACGCCGGACGCCATTCACCGGTATTTAAGAGCTTATTTACAGCATTACCATTTTAGGGCCATTATATACGAGTCCTTTTAATTAAAAAAGTATGATTTTGGAAAACAATTATTACTTATTTCCAAGGTTAGCGTACTAACCTTTTCGTTCCCTTTTAAAAAATGCGAACTTTCAAAATCAATTATTACTTTATCCTAGAGAAGGGGGTGCCATTTTTATTTAGGCTTCTTCTTATGTCAAAAAGTACTAAATACAAAAAAATTATTATTACTGTTTCCCAAGAAGAGAGAGTACTTTTTTTTAGATAAATCAATTTAAAACTTGTTATTTTATTTAAAGTTAGATTTAAATGTTTTGCCTCAAGAAATATTTTTTCCAAAACTAATGGCGAATTCTTTTCTGCAAAAAAGTGCAACATTTTCATTGCCCTTTTTCCGAAAACGGCACTTTTGTGATACTTTTTTGAAATTTATTAATTAAGTTACTCGAATTTAGCACAACTAAAATTTCAAAAAAGCGATATAATAGTGCAGTTTTCGGAAAAAGGGCAATGCAAGTGTTGCACTTTTTTGCAGAAAAGAATTCGCCATAAATTGACAAACCCCAAAAATGGTAGACATTTCAAAACCTCATAATTCCATAATTCAAATTAACAAATTGTTATGAAAATTATTTCCTTATGTGAGTGAAAAGACAACATTTATTTCATAATTTGTCTAGTCCCACAGAAATGTAACTTTAGTCATTTTGAAGAATATTCCTTATTTTTTTTTGCCAAATTAGGGACTGAAAAATAGTAGGTTTAGCTTATTTTTAGTCTAGGACTTATAAAATCCCATGAAATTGCAGCCTTTTGGTTTTGGGGCTTTTATTAAACTATAAATGGTATTCGAATTTCATTTACTCCCCATTTGTACATTAAAACATAACAATCTATACCTTTTTTCAACATTTATAACTAATAATAATTACAACAAAAAAACATTCATTATATATTTGTAAAATTTCCAGTTTTTCTTTATCTTTTTTTTGTTACAATTTCCAACTTATCTTCGCTAAAAAAAAAAAAATTCTCAAAAATCCTAAAAATGTCCGTTTTCCAAGCAATCTCATTATGTAATGTGGTGATTTTACGATTCTCCCACGTTGCATGTGGAGATTTACTTGGCCTGGCATTAAAGACTTCATTTTGTTTTGAATTTCGTTTCGTTATACTCTACCATGTTTTGTTAATTAAATCTATTTTTTAATAACTTTCCAAAAAAAAATTGTGTTGTCCTTTTATTTGTAAAATTTTTTGCTTTGAGTTTTCTTTAAAAAAAAGCATGTTTAATTTTTTTAATATTACATTATATTATTTTCAAGATAAAAAAGCAACTTTTTGTATAAAATTAAAAAAAAAATCAAGTGCCGTGCTTCTTTAATTAACAAAAAAAACCTATACCGATTCTACTACTTTTGTCTGTCAGAGTATTACATTAGGTACTGGTGTTTTAATGTTCAAAATTTGTTTGTTCATCATCAAATCCAGACTGACCAGTACTTATGTCATACTTACAGTCAGATAAAATGTACATATCAACGCATGGAATGCCCACCAACAAAGTGCCAAAAACCCTCACTCAACCAGAATGAAAGCATGAAATATATTAACAAAAACCCTTAAATAAAACCAATAAAAAAGTGAAGTGTTTATCCTGCAAAAAAAATCCAAATTCAATTTGGAAAAGTGTTTTAAATCAATAAAAGTGTTTTGACAATTTTTTTATTATGTCTCAAAGTACTTTTTTGATTTTGAGAATTAATTGTTTATTTTTCTTTTATTTCGTTTTTTATTTAGTGGACTCCTTGAAACAGTTAAATGCTAATTTGGAACAAAAATTATCCTCCACGGAATCTAGTCAATCGGATAAAATTGAAAAGACTCTCATTAAGAGTCTCTTAATTGGCTATGTGGTCAGCACGAATCCCAATGATAAGCAGCAGATATTGCGCATGATTTCCTCCGTGTTGGATTTCAACCAAGGAGAAACCGATAAAGTGGGCCTTAACAAACAGCAGGGCGGTTGGCTGGGCTCACTTTTGGGTGGAGGCGGTGGCGGAGGATCACCAGGTAAGATTTCATTCATTTTACAATGAAAAATTAAAGTCTATTTCTATAAAAAAATTAATTGAAGCAACTATAGTTGAGGGAATAAAAATGTAATCAACATTTTAAGTAAAATATAAAAATTAGCAGAAATCAGAACTCAGCACTCGAAATTCGAGCGTCATTTCATCGAAAAATAAAAAAATATTTGCAAAATAAAAATGTTAATCTAAAAAGTTCGAACTCCAAAAAACAATTACGTATTACCTTATTGCTTTTGGTCTCTTTTTACTCCGAAATCTATGAATTTAAAAAAAACTATTAGTTTGCCATTTTTGGGTCTCGTTTGTCTTCCTTTTTTATTCCCAAAAGCAAAAAATTGGAAAAATAATTATTACTACTTTCAGGGAGAGAGTAAAATTTTGGAGTTTTTTTTTGTTCCAAAAATTGCGAAAAGCCAGATCGTGAGTCCCAGTGGAATCTTTTGTCAATCTTTTACACATAAAAGCAAAAATTTTGATTTGAAAAAAAAAAAAAAAATACGTTTTGGGTATATCGTTTTTGGCCACTTTAGTCCCCTTTTACTCCAAAAAATATGAATTTTTATGTACATATATAAACTTATGTTCTTCTTGAAAAATGTACTGTTTTTTCAAAATATTTGTTACTTTTTTCCAGTTAGAGGATACCATTTTTAGGCCTCTTTCGTCTTTTTAAATACATAAAGTACATATTCCGAATAATAATTATTGGGACCAAATATAGTCCGAATACTAAAACACAATTATTACTTTTAGAGTATAACATTTTGGGCCAATTTCGCCTCATTTTACTAGAAAAATAATCAGTCATTGTCTCATTATGGCGACAGGGTACTATTTTTACTAAAACAATTTCGATTTTCGAAAAACAATGTTTACTTCTTCCCTGGGGGAGGGTACAATTTTGGCCTCTTTTTTTGTCTTATTTTCAATCCAAAAATTATTTATTAAAAAATATATTGCTTCTCCCCACTTTTGGGACCTTTTTGCTCCAAAGTACGCCAAAAAGTACGAATTTTAATTTTATTTTATAAATATTCCTCTTAGAGTGTACCATTTTTTTTGGCACATTTGACCCATATTTCCTTATGGGGGCACTGTACCAATTTTTACTTCATAAGGTACGATTTCCGAATTGTTATTCATACTTTGGGTCTGTTTTCTTCGCCTTTTATTCCAATAAAACTAATTTGATTTTGGATTTTTTTTTTGGTTCTTTTTGTCATCTGTTTTTATCCAAAATGTACGCATTTCAAAAAATAATTATTGGTTCTCCCAGGGGAGAGGGTAACATTTTTCGAAACCATTTGTCTCCCTTCTACGAGGGTTGCTACGAGTATTTATATTTCGGTCCTGGCAATGCTGGTGTTGCCAGATGAAAACTGGAACTTCCATTGGAAAGTATGACATTTTTTAGCATACACGTACTCATAACGTTTTGTCATTTGAGCGCGAATTCACCTGCAAAACATGGTTTTTGAACGCTTCAACAGCTGTTTCAGGCGTCGAAAAACGTTGACCAAGCAGTTTTTTCTTGATGTGAGTGAATAAGAAGAAGTCATTGGGAGTCAAATCAGGGCTGTACGGCGGATGACCCATCCATTCGACGTTTTGGCCGGTCAAAAAGGCGCTGGATTGAGCCGATGTGTGAGAGCTCGCATTGTGATGGTGCACAATGATTCGTCTTCTCTTGTTAATTTTTCGAATTTCTCCGAAGACTTCATGCAAACAAATTATGTTGTACCACTCAGAATTGACCGTCCTACGTTGCTCAAACGGAACAGTCGCCACATGACCAGTTTTGCCGAAGAAACAGGCGACCATTTGCTTCGAAGTGCTTCTTCCACGAACAACTTTCGTTGGTCGGTCGATTGCTCTTTTGTTTCGGGCTCATACGCGTAGATATAAGATTCGTCACCTGTGACGATCTTATTAACGTCTTTTGAAGGACCGCGATCGTATTTTTTCAATATTTCTTTGCACCAATCGACACGAGCCTTTTTTTGAGCGATTGTCAAATAGTGCGGGATCCAACGAGAACAAACCTTTTTTACGGCCAGGTGTTCATGCAATATCGAATGTGTGCTGGTGAAAGAGCAAAAGAGCAAGGATGC
Source organism: Eudasyphora cyanicolor (assembly GCA_963930755.1). NCBI lineage: Eukaryota > Metazoa > Arthropoda > Insecta > Diptera > Muscidae > Eudasyphora > Eudasyphora cyanicolor. The sequence goes on along the minus strand of OZ005736.1, from coordinate 50,844,029 downwards.
CTCTATCTTACGGTATGTCACATGACGATCTTGCATTATCAGTTCACGCACGGCATCAATGTTCTCTGACACAACGGCCGTTTTTGGACGACCTTCACGACCTTTGTCATTGAGCGAGCGTTGGCCACGATTGAATTCATTAAACCAGTTTTTCACAGTGCTACACGATGGTGCTTCATCGCCATACAAAGATTGAAGTTCATCGATGCACTGTTAATCCACAGTGAATCGATGACGTGTTAATCCACGTCGAAAGTTGTGAAAAATGATCGCACGAAAATGTTCACGAGTTAATTAAATTTGTTTGCCAAATTAATTTTTTTCAAGTCACTGTAAACAACACAAATGATGGTCGTATGTCAAAACGTTCTGAGTACGTTTATGCTAAAAAATGTCAAACCTTCCAATGGAAATGTCAGATGGCGCCAGGCAACACTTAGTGTTGCCTAGGCCAGAAATATATGTAGCAACCCTCGTATCTTTTTAAAAATTATGTTAGAGACTTTGGGATTTCATTGTATTGTAAGAAGAATATGATAGCATATAACTTAAATCTTTCTTAAGTCGACTTAGGCGGTTATCTATTGTGACCACAGATATATATATATATATATAGATTTATTTTTTGTCCATAATTTTATTAACGAAGTTCTAATTTTAAATCGGTTCTTTTTTTACAATGGTTAAAAGTTGGTTGCATTCATTAATTTATTTCCTTGAAGAATTAAGTTGGAATTTAAATTATTTTTAGTTCTGTATATTTATTTGAAAATTGCATTTAATTGATCTCTAAACGTTTCTCTTTTCTTCCCAAAAGGTTCCCATTCTAAGGAGAATTTAGTTCAGGCATTTGTCCAATTCCTTGAGCAGGAATCTCAACCACAGTCGCAGCGCCAACAAATGCCTAATTTGCTTAACATTACACATTCCTCCCAAGCGACAGCCGCTACATCACCAGCTTCCAGACGTTCATCGAATATTATAAATCCTGTAGTCACACAACAACAAAGCGCATCAGCGTCGACGGCAGCGACGGGAGCGGCCAACACACCAGTGCCCATACAACCTTTGCTACTCAGTTCCACAGTATTGGATGACTTTTCGCCCACGCGCAATTCAAGTTCCATACTTAAAGATATTTTAAGCGATTCCTGATTATTGTAATAGTAGTTCTCTTAATTTTTAATGCTTTAAATTTCTATATCTATTACTTATTATATACATATAGCTCTACTTAACTTGCCCAATTATTTTTTTTTGTTAAAACGAAAACGACAACTTCTAGAGAATATTTAAAACGACACATACAGGCAACGAAAAAAATCTTTTCACAGGAACGACATTATAGAAAACTACACTGTAAACGAAATTTCCTTTTGTGATATTGCAAATTATATTTCTCAAACCAATTTATTTTATCAATAACCAAATTCGTTTGTCGAAAATACTTATACACAGTGTAGTTGTTTAGATTTTCGTTTTGGTGAAAAGAATTTTTCCCTTGCGTGTAACTATTTTTATCGAAAATCCGTTTAGTCTTTAACCGTACTTTGTGAGCATTATTATTTTAGATCTGTTTTTTTTCCATTATGACTTTGTAATATAAAACTATAATAATCAGTAAGTTGTGCAATTTCTGTGTGTTTCGAAATAACTTAATTTTTCCCTATATCTTTTTGATTTGTTTTTCTTTCCCGTGATTTTGACCGTTTGGTATGTTTTCAATATGGTGAAATTCATGAAAAATGTCCTGCCTAAAAATAAAGGTTGTCCAATTTTGTTCAAATTTTGTTTATGAATGGTGCTGTATACAAATAATATATCCGCCAAGATTTGGAAATTTTCGTTGAATATTGGTAGCATGGGCGGTGGTCCAAAATTTACTCTTCAAGCCAAGGTGTTGTTGTTTGATTATTTCTTGTGCTTCAACCACCAAATATAAGAATATTTTGTGACACGAATGTTGAGGATTTTTTCATGGGCTTTCGAATGGTTGAATCGTTTTTCGCAAAAATTTGCAATCTGACCTCATAAACGCGAAAATAATCACAAAAAATAAATTTTCGCGGATTCGGATATAATTAATTTTTTTTGAAATATTTTTAGATTAATAAGCTGATTTTTCCCCATATGTGTGCAGATTTTCAAGATGGCGTTTTTTGACACTCCTGAGGAAATAATTTTTAAATATTTCTCTATCTAAAAAAATTGTTTTTAAACAATTTAATATTTATATTTTGTTGTTTGATCGTTATTAGATGTTCAGCTTTTGCATAAAAGTAACTTATGATACACTAATCTTTTGATTTTATTCACTTCCTTCCGAATTTGCTCATTTAACGTGGTATTGCATAAATAAATAAAAAATGGATTTTTGCGGTTTTGGTCTTCATTAGAAAATGAGTTTAAAAATTAATCCCAATTACAGTCTAGTGTACTTGATTTAAAAATTATTTCCTCAGGAGTGAAAATCAAGAAATTTTGTTTGGAATGCATATATTTATATATTAGAACAAAGTACATTTGCGTTCATAAATAAAATATATATTTACACACAAACAAAGTTATTGTTTAGAAAAATTTTCCAAATATATTTTATATAAAACCAGTAAGGAAAGACAGAAAGTCGGTCGGGCCGACTATATAATACCCTACACCTCCCTAACAATGCGAAAATGGGAATTGCGATGAGAATTTGGCAGTGTCCAGTGTATGTAATAAGAAAACTCTCTCTGCCGAATTTCATACTGATCGGATATAAAGTAAGGTTTCAACAGCGCTTACATGTCAAATCGGGTGTAACATATACATTGAGACTATGTTTAAATCTGAACCGATTTTCCCCGAATTTGGCTGATTTTCCCCCATGTGCAGATTTTCAAGATGGCGTTTTTTGACACTCCTGAGGAAATCATTTTTAAATCAAGTCCACTAGACTGTGATTGTGATTAAATGTTAAACTCATTATCTAATGAAGACCAACACCGCAAAAATCCATTGTTTATTTATTTTTGCAATAATAAGCAAATTTGGAAGGAAGCGTATAAAATCAAAAGATTAGTGTATCATAAGTTACCTTTATGCAAAAGCTGAACATCTAATAACGATCAAACAACAAAATATAAACATTAAAATGTTTAAACCCAATGTTTTTAAATATAGAATTTTTTAAAAATTATTTCCTCAGGAGTGTCAAAAAACGCCATTTTGAAAATCTGCTCACATGTGGGGGAAAATCAGCTTATTAATCTAAAAATATTTCAAAAAAAATTAATTATATCCGTATCCGCGAAAATTAATTTTTTGTGATTATTTTCGCGTTTATGAAGTCAGATTGCAAATTTTTGCGAAAAACGATTCAACCATTCGAAAGCCAATGAAAAAATCTTCAACATTCGTGTCACAAAATATTCTTATATTTGGTGGTTGAGGCACAAGAAATAATCAAACAACAACACCTTGGCTTGAAGAGTAAATTTTGGACCACCGCCCATGCTACCAATATTCAACGAAAATTTCCAAATCTTGGCGGATATATTATTTGTATATAGCACCATTCATAAACAAAATTTGAACAAAATTGGACAACCTTTGTTTTTAGGCAGGACATTTTTCATGAATTTCACCATATATGTAATTTGTAAATAATGTATGATTTTTTTTTGAAAGAAAAAGATAGATATTTTTAACAGTGAAATGTATTGTATACAGATGAAAAAAGACCTTAAAATAATCTTATCTTATATCTGATATAATCAAAACACTTCTTAATAAATAAATACACAATTAATTTTAAATAAAATGTTTTATTTTAAAAAATATCATACGATTTGTATATATTAAAGATAAATTTCTTAAAATTTGAAATTTCTTTAAAATTTGTGAGGAGAACATTCCAAATCTACCGAATTTCGCCAACACAAAAGAGCCAAGAAACCAAGAAATGTTCTCAATTTTTGATAAATTTCTCAATACTGGGTACTAAAAATCAAAAATTTTAAAATGATTGATTCCACACGCTGAAGTAAATGATTTGATGTAAATTACATTTACATTTGATGTCCTAAATATGCAGGAAATATCGTACAACTAAAAATAAAGGGAAATTTCTTAAAAATTCAATTTATGGAAAACTACTCAATTCTCGAAGAAAATAAACATATTCTAGAGATCAGTTATGGATCTAATACCATTCACCAAAGCGCCAGGAAAATCCAATTTTTTTTCCATTTTCTTAATTTTTTTGTCAATTTGAAAATGGTTTAGTTATGACACTGTCCGAAACAGGGCTGCGGAGTCGAGCCAAAACTACTCGACTCCGACTCCCGAAGTCGAATTTTAAAAACATTCGACTCCGACTCCGGCAGTTAAATAACATAAATTTCTGAAATTATATTTATACTTAGACGTGAGTTCAATTTATTGAAAATAAGATATAGCTTTGTTAAAAAACAGAAAAAAATGGTATTCAATACCAGTAATTAAATACAATTTTATTATTTATTTATTGATGCTTTACTTGTAAGCTGCAACTAACATGACAATTCTTTCAACATGAAATCATGATAAAATTTACATCAATAACTGCCTCGGTTTTAATATACTGCAATTTTTTGAAATTATTTTCGCTTGAAGCAACCAATTCATTCGTTATTATACTTAGTAATAACTAACGAACTAATTAGTTTTTTTTGGCAGATTTGTAAAAAATACTGCAGCTAGACCCAACTTAAAATATACCATTCTACTCAGAATCACTAGCTGTCTGTCCATCGTAAGTTGTTCGATAAGTACAGGTCGAAATTTCACTACGATCCTGCTAAAATTTGGCAATAAGGACTCTTTCACACCAGGGATTAAACCTATTGGAATTGGTCAAAATCGGTTTAGATCGAAATTGCCCCCATATATAAATGTTACTATAGAAAATTCAGTTTAGATTCAGATTGTTTAGATTCAGACTCCGACTCCACAGCCCTGGTTCGAAATATTTTACTCAAATTCAAAGCGCCAGGAAAATCTAAAATTTTTCGATTTTCTTAAATTTTTGTCAATTTTGAAAAGGGTTTAGTTATGAAACTGTTGAACCGTGTTCAACAACTGTATTTAATTTTAAGATAAACTGAATTAACCGAATTTCTAAATATATTGAATTCTGATGATTTATAATTAACGGTAGCTATGACCATCATTCTTTAATTCCCATTTAGTTGTAAGCAAGTCTGTGCGTATGGCAACTCTTTATCCAATGATAGCTTCTTCTGAAAAGCTTTCACTCATTGGACAAAGAGTTTCCATCTTGATTTCTAATTCCAGTTACTGTGATGCTGAATATCCCTAAAACCTTAAACTGCCTCTCTGTCGTTTTTCGTTCGGCGGCACAATCCCCACTTGTGCAGCAGAAACGAAAGCGGTAAGAACAACCTGAACTGAATAAAAACTGAATTGAACTTGAAACTGAAGCTCTTTGTTGTTTTTATTTTTTCTTCATTTCCATGAATTTCTAAAACGGCCAAAATACTTACAATTTTGGGAGTTTTATGAAATTCAATACAGTCCACTTGCACAAGAAGCCCCAAAATTGTACAGACACTGTCCAACATTTTTTACTAAAAGTCAAAGTTGGTAATTTTAAAATGATGATACTAATCGATATTACACGTTGAAAGAAATCGTTTCCTAAATATGCAAGAAATGCTGGAAATATCATAAAAATTATAATATTTAGATATTTAATGTTTATATCGTCATCTGAAATCCAAAATCACGTAACATCAAAAAAATCAAATTATGTTTATGATTTATTATAGTCTATTAGGCTAAACTACACATTCCTACAAATTTTTGGAGATCAATATCAAAAATTTACCATTTTATGAGTGATACTCAAAATGACGTTACAGCAAAAGGCAAGGTCATTAAGAAAGCGGAAAGATGCATACAATTTTATTTTATTTAATTAAGACTGAACGCTACAACTAATTGCGCAAGATTTGTTATTTGATTTCGCCTTAATAGTCTGAAATCCCTAAATTTGGTCAAAAGCTTAAAATGACTTCACTTTTGTTTCTCCTGAAAAATCATGAACACGTGGGTTACGTTATTTTGGATTTCATTGACGATATGTTTGTATACTCTACACCACACTGTGGTACAGGGTATTATGTCTTTGTGCATTTGTTTGTAACACCCAAAAGGAGAAGAGATAGATAGACCCAATGTTAATTATTCCGATCGACTTGTAATCACTTTCTGAGTCGATTTAGCTATGTCCGTCTGTCTGTCTGTCTGTAGACGTATTCTTGTAATCAAAGTACAGGTCGCAATTATGGTCCGATCTCAACGAAACTTTGCACATATCTTTTTTAGGCCCAAGGACGATCCCTATTGAATTTGGTTAAAATCGGTTCAGATTTACATATAGCTCCCATATATATGTATGTACCTCCGATTTGGCATATATGCACTGTATAAGCAACATTTTTGAACCGATTTGTACAAAAATTGACAGAGAGTAGTCTCGTGATACACTTAAATTCAATACAAAATTTGGGGGAAATCGGTTCAGATTTAGATATAGCCCCCATAGATATGTTACCCCCGATTTGACATGTAAGCGCTGTAGAAACTGTATTTTATATGCGATTAGTACGAAATTCGGCAGAAAGAGGTTTCTTATTAAATGAAGGAATACTGCCAAATTCGGAGAAAATCTATTCAGATTTAGATATAGCCCCCATATATATGTTACCCCCGATTTGAAATTCAAGCGCTGTAGAAACTGTATTTTATATCCGATCACAGCGAAATTCGGCTGAAGAGGTTTCTTATTACATGAAGGAATACTGCCAAATTCGGAGCAAATCGGTTCAGATTTAGATATAGCCCCCAAATATATGTTAGCCTCGATATGACATCCAAGCGCTGTAGAGACTGTATTTTATATCCGATCAGTACGAAATTCGACAGGAAGAGGCTTATATTTTACATGAATGAGTATTTAGGGAAAATCGATTCAGATTTATATATAACCTCCATATATGTATATGTTCCTCCTGTTGTACTTTACTTCCGATCGTTACAAAATTCTCCAGAAAGATGTTTCTCATTTAGGAACGAATATTGCTTAATTTAACGATTATCGGTTCAGAATTAGGTATATCCACATATATATGTTCTTACACATTTACCAATTATTCCAAATTATTATCGCAATGACCCTTATCGCATTGTTAGGGAGGTGTAGGGTATTATATAGTCGACCCCGCCCGACTTTCTGCCTTTCCTTACTGGTTTTTACTTATGAAACATTTTCAGCGTGATGATGCCTTTCGATGAAAGGCGAAATATCGAATAGAAGATATATAATCTATAAAACCTAGACCTTGAGCTCGAGTTTCATTCAAACAATTTGGCTAAATCACATCACAGGTCGAATAAACGAATATTATTCAAATTAAAAAATTACATTTTTCGAAAACAACTCAGTTCTCAAAGAAAATAAATATACAGGGTTGCCCATATTCGACGGACCCATCTGGCAACGCCATAACTTTTGACAGAGATGTCAGATCGCTTAATGACATACCGCGTTTGAAGCGTCAGTCCAAGCAGATTTTTACCATGGAACAATACACGCCACGCGAGCCCTCTGAAATAGTTGAAATTTACATTCAACAGAAGAAGTCAATTGTGAAAACTCAAAAAACAAAATTATCATGTCCGATGAAGCCCATTTCACATTGAATGGGACCGTAAATAAGCAAAATTGCCGTATTTACGCCACTGAAAATCCTCAGGAGATTCAAGAATTGCCTCTTCATGACGAAAAAGTCACAGTTTGGTGCGGCGTTAGTGCGAAAACGGTCATTGGGCCGTTTTTCTTCCAAAACGAAAATGGCCATGCTGTTACCATCAGCCAGGAGCGTTATCGCGACATGATGACCAATTTTGTGATGCCAATTATTCGTCGAGAGCGTATGAGGCAGTTCTGGTTTCAACAAGACGGCGCTCCACCGCACACAAGTCGCATAACAATCGATTTTCTGAAGAATTTGTTTCCGGGCCGTTTGATGTCGAAAAGTGGTGATTTGGACTGGCCACCGCGTTCGCCCGATTTGACGCCGCCTGACTTCTTCTTGTGGGGATATTTGAAGTCAAAGGTTTACGTTAACAAGCCAAGGACCGTAGAAGAGCTCAAGGACAACATTCGTGAAGAAATAGCCGCTATTCCGGCCGAAATGTTGGCGAAAACGATGGAAAATGCTGCAAAAAGGGCACAATACGCCATCAACGCCAGAGGCGGCCATTTGAGAGATATCATATTCAAAAATTGATGTAAACAAATCTACTTGGAACAAATTAAATGATTAAGATTGCCAACCGCCAAATTTTTATTTTTTTCTTTGATTTTTTTTAAAAAAACATGGGTCCGTCGAATATGGGCAACCCTGTATTCTAGAGATCAGTAATAAATCTACTATCATCGAAGAAGTCGTTTAACGTACATTTTGTCCTAAATATGCAGGAAATATAAAAAAAGAGGAATTTCTTAAATTTTTCCGCAATTAATCAGTTTTCGAAGAAAATAAAGAAATAATGGAAATATATAAAAAAAAACTAAAAATACATGGGAATTTTTCAAAAATTATTTTTTTTCCGAAATAACTCAGTTCTCGAAGAAAATAAACATTTTCTAGATCAGTAATCATCCACCAAAGCGCCAGGAATTTTGTAGATTTTCTGGAAATATATTTAAAAAGGGAATATTAAAGGGAAATTTCTTTAAAATTTAAATTTTTCTCGAAGAAAATAAAGAAATACTGGAAATTTAAAAAAATTAAAGGAAAATTTCTTAAAAATTAAATTTTTCCGAAATTAGTCAGTTCTCGAAGAAAATAAGCAGGGAAGTTACAGTCGGGTAAACCGACTAAGGTATACCCTCATGTAACATGGAATATTACACGAATTATTCTATAAATTTGTGTGGGAGGTACCAGAAGGTTTTTTTAACAAATACACCTATTTTCGCTGAACAGTAGATACTTTAAATACATTGCACTGTGCCGAATTATAAGCTTTCATGTGCACTGGTGTATTAACGTTATGAGATATTACATTTTGGTATGATTTGGCCATTTTGTGTGGGAGGTACAAAAAGGAGCGTGGTGATAACGCCCATTTTTCTCAGGGCTATAGGCAGGTACAAAAAGGAAGGTACAAAAAGGGGTGTGGCAAAAACGTCCACTGTACAAAATTTCAAGTATTTGTATACACTGGTATTAATGTTATAAGCAGTTAACTATTGGTGCAAAGTGGTACCTTTGTGTGGGTGGTACCAAAAGGGGCGTGCCAATAACGCCCGTTTTTCACGGGACTGTATGTATTACTCAGCAAAAACAAGAGCATCCAAAGAAGCAATAAATATCCCCAACTTATGATCCGGAAGTTGTTCTAATTTGGATTTTCGCCAATGAATTTAACAAGGGCTTGTCGCGCCGAGAAGTGCTTACTTGTCACTACTTCTTTTCAAGCACTGTATGGTTTGTTTTTTTTGGTGTTGTATATATTTGATGAATATATGTCGTTCTTTTTAACATCTTTGAGTGCAGTGTTAATTTACTTCTTTTAAATGAAAACAAACGTTGAGCCTAAAATGTAATTTTAATACGCTTACTTTGATCGAAAATTGGAAATGAAACCCATTTTAATGTAATAGAAATGAACTGTTTATTTTGAAAGTGGCTCAATTCAACATTAGAAAAAGCGGGTTAATAAAACTAGAATGTGAAAATTTTCACTTAATATAGAAACATTGAAGCCTTGAGATGAACTGTAAGTAAGTAATATAACTCTATTATTCACATATCCTTTTAACGATACTACTCTTGGTTCAAAAACAGAATGGCGCTTACGCCACTTTCAAAATAAACAGTTCAAATATTTATTTTGTTATTCCTTAGTCCGAATATTTTAAAATGAAAATTATTCTTCTCTGTTTATACGTACATACATCTTAAATTGTCAATTTAAAATTTCCAATCCTAAATAAATCAATTATAAGTTCCATGAGTTTATTGCAGCATAATAATAATAATAAAATATAATCGTTTTGTAAGCGTTTCTATTCAAAGGTCTGCTTCACGACTTGAACGTAAGAAAAATATCGCTCGCAACTTATAAGTTGTAATTATAGGATTACATTTCAGAGACGGATTTCCAATTCATAACAAAAGGCCATGTATTTTTTATAAACCTAACATAGGGAAGGGAGTGTATAAAAAATGTAGTATTTACCAAAGTGAACAGCGATTCTATATATGTTAGAGGAATTCCGTTTCAGGACATTTGAAGATGTTTGTAATCCGTGCTTATGGTATGGCTGGCTCTTATGTGACCGAATGACCCCAAAGTGTAAGTTCTAGTAACATTTTCGCAAATGGTCAACATTATGTGTAATAAAAAAGTGTTTTATATTTTACACTGTAATACATAGCACTTTGGTGATCCGATACGTATTTCCCTTGGTCGCGGTTCAGAGAATAATTCAAGAATTTGTCAACATCTTCCGGTATTTCCTACACAAATTCCCTCTACAAACATGCATAGACAGGAAATAAAATACGGATGTATTCGAATGAAGCATATAACGGGTGATCGAAGTAGAGATACTTTTTTCAATAGCCTTTTTTTGACAGATCACGTGTGAGTCGTGTCATGCTGTCATGTTATTTTTGTTAAGTATTGTTTGGCATTTCATCATGGAAAGACTTACGCCTGAACAACGTATACAAATCGTTCAACTTTATTACGAAAATTCACGTTCTGTGAGGAATGTGTTTCGTGCACTTCGCTCAACTTATTGTAAACATAATCGAGTCATCGAAAATTGGACTCAACGGATGGACCAGATGAGACGTAGCCGCGGCCAACATTTGATAGACACAATCTTCAAAAAATAAATGCCAAAGAATGCTCTTTTAAATGATAATAAACATTCCCTATTCGATTTGAATTTTCTGTGTTTTTTTCTTTAAAAAAGTAGGGAACCTCGAAATGGATCACACTATACATATTTATATTGGTACTAATATAAATATATTATATTGATACTAATATAAATATGTGAATAATAATAAACGGTGGTTCTGTCTCTTCTCTTTTTGGGTGTCACAAACAAATGCACAATGTTATGATACCATGTACTACGAGTACATTGTGGTATTGTAGTATAATTAATTCCCATAATTTCTGTTTACATATTTTACTATAACCTACATCACACTGTGGTACCGGGTAGTATAACTTTGTGCATTTGGAGAAGAGATACCGCCTTGGTTTATTATACCGATCGACTTAGAATCACTTTGCAAGTTGATTTAGCTGTGTCTGTCTGTGCATGTATTCGTGTAATCAAAGTACAGTTCGCAAATATAGTCCGATCTTAAAGAAACTTTGCACATATCTTTATTTTGGCCCAAGGACAATCCTTGTTGGAATTGGTAAAAATCGGTTCATATTAAGATATAGGTCCCACATATATCTTCCTCCGATTTGGCATCCATGCACTATATAAGCAAACAATATGAAACGATCTGTATAAAACTTAGCAGAAAGAAGTTTTTGATGTAAAGCAGACAATACTAAATTTTTGCCCCTTTAGCACTATAGAAGCTGTATTTCACATTCAATCATTTTGAAATTTAGCAGGTTGGAGTGTCCTACTACTACAGTGCCGATTTTTTATCTCTTCAGAAGCTTTATTTAACTTCCAATCGTTTTGATTGTAGGATTAATTATTTATATTTCAAAATTACATTTTGGTAAGAAGAACTTCATTAAATGTCGAAAAAATGTTCATACTTATGATTTGGAAGTGGTTATAATGGGTGATTTCGACATTATCAGATAATTCGCTGTCCTTGTGTATTTAAAATAGGAAAAATAAAATATATACCACTTTGAAATTTACTTTATTACAAAGCTTTATAGGCAGTGTTGCCAGAAATGACGATTTATCATCATTTTGACGATTTTTAGAGCCAAAAATAAAAACATGACGATCTGACGATTTGACGATTTTTGCCTCGAAATGACGATTTTTTATGATATGAGAAAAATAAGCAAAACTATACAAATTTTTATTATATTATGGATTTTTTTATAATTCCTTCGGCATATACTTAATTTACGCTCCCATTTATATTTTTAAAATGAAAATTAGAAATGTTACAAAAATTCTCAAATTGCACGATTATTTAAACAAATGAAATTGGTTGCAGATTTGGTGGCCTTCGATGATTTAACAAGAAAAATCTCTGAAAGTAAGTAATGGCTATGCCAAAACTTTGACCAGGAGATCATTGTTCCAAATTATCATTTGTTTTTAAGTGGCCAAGAAGTCAAATCGGATGGGACTATGTCAAAATATGGACCAATGAGGTCATTTTCTCCTTGAATGGTTCTGGATAAAATCTGAACAAAGTATATTTGTGATTTCTTAGGCGCTAAATGATTATGAGAACAATTAAACTCAAATAACCAAATTACAGTCCAATTGGTTATACGGTTTCAAAATAAAGATTTTCTTCATAAATACTGTGAATTTTTCTAAGTAAAATTAATCAGTTGTTACTTGTGTCAAAAAGTCGAATCTAGTGAAACCATCGTATGGGGGCTACATAAATCTACACTGGACATTGTTCGAGTAAATTGTTTTATGAATTTTGTGAAATTTCGTCCCGATCGGTTGGAATTTTTTGGCTCCTATGAGGTAAAGAAATAAAATCGATGGGGATCCTTCTATGATGGACCACTTTCAATTCTTAGAAACTGATATGATAAGATATATTTCCACCAAATTGCATTATTATTGCAGTTCAAGAATGTGGGATCGGCACATAAAATGGTTTTTAAGTTAACTTTGATGAACTCAAAAACTCATTTGAGAGTACCTATTAATACATATCTGTTTCTGAAACCTGCCCTTTGCTGAAAAAAACTCAAAAGCAGTATGTAACAGGTAGGTTTTTGCGTTGACGATTTCGAATATTTATTTAGACGATTTGACGATTTTTGTGCCACCATTTTGACGATTTTCGGTCAAATTCTTCTGGCAACACTGTTTATAGGTCCACAGCGGTTACTAAAATATACCCTCGAAAAAAGTCATTCCCCTGACTGTCCCTAACTCTACTTTCACTTTATTTGTTCAAAATTTTTGACAAAAATAGTTAATATTTATTTAATACAATTGGTTCAATTAAAAATATAGTATTTTGTAATTTAGGTTTTCTATTATCCTATTAATTAATTATTAATTAATATTATAAAATCGTTTGGTGGACAGATAGACCAACGCCTGGGAAGTGCCATAGGCTACTTTAATTTTCGATTTTCCGCCAAGTGATTTTCGACCACTTGACCACAGAGGCTCCTGTTAAAGCTAAAGAGCTGAAATTTTGCACACACATAGACTGGAGTGTTGTATAAACTACGGACTACTCGCTTAATCATATTTCGGCCAGTGATCAGTTGTAGCGCTATCAAAAACTTGCGTTTTGTTTTTGTCGTTTCGGAATTCTCTTATAATATACAAAGTTAAAACTTTGTATGTATGAAGTACTATAAACCGCAAATATATGCGCGAAAAATTATTTTGTATTATCTGAATGTGGTCAGTTTAACTGTGACCCGAACAATTTTCATTATTTCTCTGATGTTAAAAGTTCCTTAAGAGCCAATGATTTACAAATTTATATGTACAGACTGATCTCAATGGACATGCGAAAACAACAATTCGATGTCCAGTCTTAGGTCAAACCGGACATAAAACCGCGTCTTAAAATTTTTAAAGCCTTTTCAAAATATATCGCTCACCACTTACTGTGGTAACCTATCTAACATTGTCAATTCGGTCACTTCTCCGACTGTGGTCAGTTCAGCAGTGACCAAATCAATTCCCACACTTTCTGTACTTTAATAGTCCTTTAAGAGCTATAATCCTAATAATTTATGTTTGATCTCCAAGGGATGCGATTTTACACCAAGCGACTTTTGACCGCTTGACCATTACGATACCTTTAAGAAGTAGGAAGCTTTAAATTTTGCTTTGGTATAGACTTGAGTGTTGTATACCCTTCGGACTATTCACACAGTCGTTTTTGACACGTAGTCAGTTGTCGCGCTATCAAAATTTTAAATATTTTTTGTAGGTATTTCAGAAGCGCCTAAAATGATACACAGATAAAATAATATGTAGTACTATACCCGAGAAATTCAATTTTGAATTCTACGATTGTGGTCAGTTAAGCAATGACCAAAGCCATTTTCAATCTTTACTGGCTTTCAAGATTCTTTAAAAGTTTTTCATTCTTTCAATACATTAAAAATCCCATAAATTGCACTCTCATACACATGAGTGTTGTATAAGCCACGGGCTACTCACGTAGACATTTTTCGGCCAGTGGTCAGTTATAGCGCTATCAATTGTGTTTGCCCTTTCTTACACAAAGGGCACAAAGTTAAAAGTTTGTAAATATAATAATTTTGAATTCTCTGACTGTGGTCAGTGAAGAAGTGGCCAAAACAATGTTCACTATTTTACAGATTGTAAAACTTCTAACCCCCGTTCAAAATATATCTCTCACCACTTAATGTGGTAAGATATACATATATAACGTTGTCAATTCGGTCAAATCTCAGACTGTGGCCAGTGTAGCAGTGACCAATGCAATTTCCACTCTTTCTGTACTTTAAAGGGCTCAAAATGGCAATGTTAATACTAATTCAAGCGACTTTTGGCCGCTTGACCGTTGCGGCTCATATAACAGGTAGAAAGCTAGAAACTCCAGTGTGGTATAGCCTACGGACTATTAACATAGTCGTTTTTTGGCCAGTGGTCAACTCTCGCGTTTAAATTATACAAAGATAAAATAATATGTAGTATACAAAGGAAAAAAACAATTTTGAATTCTAAGATTGTTGTCAGTAGTGACCAAAGCAATTTTCATTCTTCCACTACATTTCAAAAGTCTAAGATTTTTTCATTCTTCCAATAAAAATCCCATAAAGATCTGTGGTGCTGCACATATATGTGCATAAAGAGGTACACAAAAACGGAGACATAATGTTTAAAAGTCCTTTCGAAATATATCGCTCGCTATATACACCGGTAATATTTAAACAAAAATGTACATATACGAGAATATCGAAATTTGAAACATACATGGCATATTATGCATTTGTTTCTCAGTCACTTATTTGCTGACCTCTTGACCACTGATCCCATAAAAGTATTAATTTGAAAGTTTGCACACATATCGTAGGTTGTGCTTTCATATTTACAGATTTTTTACTGTTGTCAGCGAATTTGTTTGGGTTTTTGAGAGCATCTGGAGTTTGATAGACTTTCAAGTAGACTGATCCTGGACGTAAACAAATTTTTAATGATCAAATATTCGAAGGTATTTGTAAACCAAAGATTTTAAATACGTATTTTTACATACATTTTGCTATAGCCAAAATTTTCTTTTTTGGGTTTTTGGTCCTTATTTTTTATTCAAAATCAAAAATAATACTAATGTTCGGATCACTGTTTTCAAAGGCAACCCGGGCATCGCCGGGTATTTAAATGCTAGTTGTTTATAATTTTGTATCAATTACTATTTTTATGGATGATTATTTTTTGTCCCTGTAGATATGCGTCATTCCCCTGTCAAATCTTATATTCCGTAAAATTCAAATTTCCAAATCATTCTGGATTTCCAATAATTCAAATTATAAAGAGTATTAAATTTACTACATATACTTGTTGTTAGATTTTCGCCAACAAAATTAATAACATGATGTAAGTCGCGCTTTGTCTTCCGAAATGAGCTTACACTCACGTGCGTCATTCCCCTGTGCTGCTTTAATTTTAAAAGTTCAATACTTTTTATAACTTTTTTTGTGATTTTTAACTTCATTCTTTAAACCAAGTTCCGATCCATGCAAATTTTTGAAATGCAAGTATTAAAACAGAAATTATGGAAACATTATTACATAGTCAATCGTCATTCCCCTGTCAAAAAAATGACAGGGGAATGACGATTTTTACGATAAATTACCCGTTAATTTTTCTTCTTATTTTGAGGTGTTCTATCTAAATATGTCATAAGATCGAGGATCCTCGGATATAATACTCCTCCGTCATTACCATGGAGGATATATTTTAAAAATTTCGCATAACTTGGTTAAAAAGTAAGAAATTAATGTGCACCTTCGATAATAGTGTTACTATTCTTAAATGGATTAAATGAAATACTGAATTCAACAGTACACTTCAATGCCACAAATGATGTCGAAATTGGCCCGTAATGTCGAAACCACCCTAATATGATTCTTTTGGCAGTAATTCTTTTATTTTTTGCTGGGTATAAAAGCATTACACTGGACAAAGTTTTATGTGTTTTTATGAACTGGAATAAGTGTTATACCCTGTTAACTTTTAGTGAAAAAGGGGGCATTTGTGTGGGTGGTACCAAAAGGGGCGTGGCAACTTCTTAGATTTTTCTCAATTTTGAATAGTCCAATATTGTTTACTAAAAATCTAAGTTTGCAATTTTAAAATGGTGTGTTTATTAATCGATTCTGCACGCCGAAAGAAGAAGTTTTCGGAGAAAATAAGCATATTCTGGAGATCAGTAATGGATCTACAATATCTTCCACCAAAACGCAAGGAAAATCAATTTTTTTGTAAATTTTGAATATCTTACTCCAAATTTTTTAAGTAAAACTCAAAGTTTGCAATTTTAAAATGATACGTTTACTAATCGATTCTACATGCCGAATGAAGTAGTTTGATACACATTATGTCCAAAATATGCAGGATAAACTGGTAATATCGTAAAACTAAAAATGAAGGGTATTTTACAACTCCAACATTTCTAACTTAAAATCAAAGATTGCAATTTTAAAATGATGCGTTTACTAATCGATTCTAGGCGCCAAAAGCAGTCGTTTGATGTAAATGTCATGTCATAAATATGCAGGAAATACGGGAAATATACAGGGTGGCTGATATGTATTGCAACCAACTTCAGGTTGCTATCATTTCTAAACCGATAGTCTGATAGCTGACAGATTTATTTCAGTGACAGTTCATTTTATTGTTTACAAGCTTACAAAAGCATTTTGATCTATTGCATTCAGAAAAAAGTTATTCGTAATGGAATTCAAGCGAGATAGTGTGATTGCTTTATATTTGGGTGGAAAAACACAAGTGGCTATCGTTAGAGCCCTCCAGCATTTAAATGCGAATAAATCTTTTGTTTCTCGTACCATTGCTCGTTACCGTGATACTGGCAGTGTTGCATCGCGTCCAAAAAGTGGACGAAAAAAAACGGTAACAACATCAGAAATGATCCGAAAAGTGAAGGCCAGATTTGATCGAAATCCACGCCGCAGTGGTAGAAAAATTGCTCGTGAGCTCGAACATATCGCGAGAACGGATACAACACATATTAAAAAATGAGCTTGAACTAAAGCCATTGAAGTTCCAAAAAGTGCAAGAGCTCACCGATGCACAAAAAAAGTTAGACTGGAAAGAGACAAAGAGGTTCTTCGCTTGTACGAAAGTGGCCAGTTACCGAATTTGGTTTTCTCCGATGAGAAGCCATTCCAAATTGAGCAGTTTGTGAACAAACAAAATGATCGGGTTTACTTGCCAAAGAGGTCAGCTGAAAATGTACACCTTCGATTGGCCACCAGAACTCAAGCGCCGCCGATGGTAATGGTGTGGGCCGCCGTAACGGCCGATGGTCGCTCCCCGCTCGTATTCATCGACCATGGGGTCAATATAAATGCCGAATATTATCGGGAAAATTTCCTAATTTCCTAGACAGTATTGAAGCCCTAGGCAGACAAACATTTCGGCCGCAGACCATGGACATTCCAACAGGACTCAGCACCATCGCACTCAGCACGCGTCAACCAAGAATGGCTTAAAAAGGAGGTTCCTCGCTTCATTTCTACCGCACAATGGCCACCAAGATCTCCGGATCTCAATCCGTTGGACTTTTGCGCCTGGGGCATTTTAGAGAGTAAGGTTCGCACTAAAAAATACCAAAGTATCGATCATCTCAAGACGGCTCTTCGCCGGGAATGGGCCAAAATACCGCAGAGCCACTTTCGTACAGCGTGTGATGGCTTTGTCGGCCGTTTGAAGGCCATAATTCGTGCCAAAGGTGGCCAATTCGAACAAATCTAAACTGTTTCTAAAATTTTATGTTATTTCCGACATTTTTTGCTTTTGAACAATAAAATTTAAAAAAATATAGCGCTTTACTTTGTTGTATTACATATCAGCCACCATGTACATACATATAAAAAAAAAATAAAATAATACCAAATTTCTTACAAAATACATTTTTCGAAATCTATTTAGTTCTCGAAGAAAATAAACATATTCTAGAGATCAGCAATGGACCTGCTATCAGTCAGGAAAATATATTTTTTCAAATTTGTTAAATTCTTGTCAATTTTGCAAATTTTAAAACGACGAGTTTACTAATCGATTCTAAATGCCGAAAGAAATACTGAAAATACTATAAAAACCAGTGAGGAAAGACTAAAGTCGGGCGGGGCCGACTATATAATACCCTACACCACTCTCGTAATATTGAATAACTCTGAAATATAAATTTTGTAATTCATGTATAAATTGTTTACATAGATTTACTTTTGGGACATTTCATACTTAAATAATACCCTGTACCACAGCGTGGTGTAGGGTATAAAAACGATTGGATGTAAAATACAGCTTCTAAAGGACTAAAGGGCCAAATCGGACGAAACATATATATGGGAGTTATAGCTAAATTTTACCGATTTTCTTCAAATTCGGTAGTGTTGGTTAATGGATCAAGAAACTCTACCATTCTAAATTTCAAAATGATTGGATGTAAAATACAGCTTCTACAGGACTAAAGAGCAAAATCGGACGAAACATATACATATATGGGAGCTATAGCTAAAACATAACCGATTTTCTTCAAATTCGGCAATGTTGGTTCATGGATCAAGAAACTCTACCATTATAAATTTCAAAACGATTGGATGTAAAATACAGCTTCTATAGAACTAAAGGGCCAAATGGGACGAAACATATATATGGGAGCTATAGCTAAATCTTAACCGATTTTCTTCAAATTCGGCAAAGTTGGTTCATGGATCAAGAAACTCCACCATTCTAAATTTCAAAACGATTGAATGTAAAATACAGCTTCTAAAGGACTAAAGGGCCAAATCGGACGAAATATATATATGGGAGCTATATCTAAATCTGAACCGATTTTCGTCAAATTCGGTAGTGTTGGTTAATGGATCAAGAAACTCTACCATTCTAAATTTCAAAATGATTGGATGTAAAATACAGCTTCTATAGGACTAAAGGGCCAAATCGGACGAAAGATATATGTATATGGGAGCTATATCTAAATCTGAACCGATTTCATCCAAATCCAATAGGGATGCGAAATACTCTAAACTGCAAAATTTCAAAACGATCGGAGTGAAATTGCGACCTTTAGTCGACGAACAACTTTACATGGACAGACGGACGGACGGACAGACAGACATGGTTAAATCGACTCAGCTAGTGATTCTGAGTCGATCGGAATACTTTAAGGTGGGTCTAGCTGTGTTATTTTCAGGTGTTACAAACATCTGCCGTGAAACAAACTTATAATACCCTGTACCACAGTGTGGTGTAGGGTATAATAAAGGGGAAAATCGTGCAGCAACAAACACTATTTCAACAATCCTCTCTTAGGAATATATTGGTCTGGCTCCCTAAAGTATGCTAACATATCGTAGATTAAATCAATTAACCAAATTAAGTTACCAAGTTTTGGGGAAGTTACAGAAGTTATGTATAAATAATTTTCGAATACAAAAATTGTATCTCTTTCGATCTATGTCCGTCCGTCTGTCTGGATGGTGTGTACAATAGAAAGGAGTGGTGTGTACAATAGAAAGGAGTGTGTGCTAGAAAGGAGTGACCGACATGTCACAGATTGCGTTCGGAATTGACTTGATTCCGTACTAACAATTCCAAACGTTTTTTTAGCTTCTACAGATTCCGTTTGAATTTGTGAATTTATAAAAAAATCAAAAACACTTTTTTGTATATTAAAAATAGCAATAAAATACTATTTATGGCACATATGATTATTGACATATGTTTTTGGTAAACAAAACCGAAAATTGCGAACAAATTGTTCAATTGATAAAATTGATATATGTGCCAATTCCACTTTGAAATTGAAGGAGGTTTCATTCCGGAATAAAAATTCGTTTTACGTTTTCTGTAGAAGCAAAATTTCAAAATTCGGATTTCGTTCCAATAACTCTGTGATAAGGCCCCAAATTGTATATGTGATCATATTTTCTCATATCTCAGACTAAGACCGAACAAGTGTAATACTGGTCCGCGTCTTCTGATACCTCCTCCACAAAATTTTAAAATTTAGTGTTTATTTATTTTTTATTTATGTATATGAATTACAATACAAAGTAAATTTATATTCTAATTGTACGGTCCAAGGAAAAGACGGGTTACAAAGACCATGTGGCTACTGGGGGCGCTCAATTTAGTGTTTATATTACGCTTAGTTTTACTTACCTTAACGATAAAGGAAACAAATCACAAAAATCGGTTTTTTTAAATAACATTCAAAATATATTTGTTTGACGTTTTTTCGCCTTTTTTCTCTCTAATATTTTTGTTATTTTGGTTTTCTGGACCAGTTTTTTTCTTTCAAAATTGTATTTTCTTTTCTATAAATCTTGTATAATTTGTGGAATAATTCTTAGTATGTTTCATATTTCAATAATTTCCTTGCATGACGTTTTAAAAAGTTAATGGAAATTTACAAATTTTGTTTGGTTTGTTCTTCTATAATTCAAATGATGATTTGTTGGTTTTTATTATTTGGCTAATTACTAACAAGTATACATTTATAGATTAATAGTAGTGTTTATAAATATAAAAATTTTAATAACAATTTTAAACTTAACCATTATACAAAAAAAATACATACAATTTAAATGATAATAAATACATTTGATAAAAAAGGAAATATTTTACAGGTTCCACAATAAATAAAAAAGAAATAGATTTACAAATGGAGAGGGGGTGTAAGTTGAATGACAAGAGTTTGCAAGGAAAAACCACTAAATAATATTTATTTAAAACGAAATAATAATATATACAAAGAAATTAGCTATTTTTAAAAGATAAATTCAAGATTAAATTTTTACATAATTTTTTTTGTTCAATTAGCAACTGTGTTTTGTAAATATATTCCTTACAATTTTTCTCAATTTCTTCCTCTGCAGTTGCGTTTGTTATACATATAGTTAAAGTTATAAATTAATAATTATGACTAAACAATTGTTATAAATATACCTTAGTGTTGCTAAAGTGTTGTTTTTTGTTTGTAGTTGTATTTTACAGTGTTGTAAATATATTATTATAAAATTTTAAGAGTGTAACAGCTTTTTTTTTGAGTGTAGACATATAATAAATAAAATAGTTTCTTTTTTTCATATTATATTTTAAAAATATATATAGCATGTTGTTCCTTTTTATAGTTTTAAAACAGTTTTAAACTTGAGTTCGTTTCATTCCATGTGTGTGTGTGTTTTAATCATTTTATTATTTGAGCTTTGTTTTTGTTTCTTTTTTCATAAATAAATATTTAAAGCTTTTTATTCATAAAAATTTGGATCAGATTATTGTTACCATAATTCTTTCCTCAAGAATTATGAAAAATGCCTTTGGTGTATGTAACAATTAATATTTATATTTTAATGCTTTGCAAATCATTCGGACTATTTTTTTAGATTTTTTTAAATAAATCAAATACAAGTTGAATAGAAAAAAACCTGAGTAAAAAAACTAATGGTTTGTTTAAGAAATTTATATAAAAAATAATTGGAAATGAAATAATTTAAAATAATGGGAAATAATACAATAAACTCATAAATATAAAATGGAATTAAAACATTTTAAAATACAATTTTTTGTGATTCGTAATATATTTTATATCTGTACAGCAGTTCTACGTAAAAAAAGAACATATGTTTTTTTAAAAATTGTAAAAAATAATTTTTTTGCAGTTAATATTTTATTTCTTTTATTTTTATCTATTTTATTTTATACCCTCACTTTAGTGATACGAGGGTATATATCATTTGCTACGGAAAAAATTGTAACACATCGAAGGAGTGACCTAAGACCCCAAGTATGTTCGGCGGATATTCGTTTTGGGTCATTTTAAGTCGAATGAGCAATGTCCCTCCGTCTGTCTGTCTGCTGGCTGGTGCAAACGATAACTCTCGAAAGGAGTAACCGATGTAACCGATTGACTTAAAAATTTGGTATGCGGTAATATTTTTATCTATCTCCGGATGAGTTCGAAGATGGGCCATATTGGTAAACTCCTTCTGGTACCTCCCACGGAAAGGGTTTAAATTTAGTGAAATATTGATTCTTTAATAACTTCTATACTACTTATTCGAATCTTCTGAAATTCTACACATAATATTAGTATATTAGTCGCTATTACCTCGAGAAAAATGGGTGAAGTTGGCATGCCCCTTTTGGTACCTCCCAATTTAACTGCTTATAACTTTAATACAAGTGCATAAAAATGCTTGACATTTTCTACAGTATAATGTTTTTGTAGCGCCTATAGTCCGGTAAAAAATGGACATTATTGTACAGCCCCTTTTGGTACCTCCTACACAAAATGACCAAATCATACCAAAATTACATAGCTCGTAACTTTAATATACCAGTGCACATAAACGCTTATAGTTCGGCACAATCTATATATATAAAGAAGAATGTGTGTTTGTTTGTTTGTTTGTTTGTTGGTTTGTTTGTTTGTTGGTTTGTTGGTTTGTTTGTACCGTATAGACGTCTAAACGACTGAACCGATCTTCTTGAAATTTTCACAGAATGTACATGTGTGGGGCGTGGTGAAAATAGGGTACTTGAATTTTCGATATATGAAGTGGGCGTGGCCCCGCCCACATAAGACAAGTTTTAAAATTGAGATATCTTGCACAATTTGTTAGCGAGAGTGCTGCAATTTTGTACATATGTATCTGGTGGTAGTCTACGTGATTGGTCCAAAAATGGGCGGGATCGGACCAACGGGCGTGGCCCCGCCCCTTTAAACTAAATTTGGAAATCGAGATATCTTGCACAATTTGTTAGCGAGAGAACTGTAATTTTGTTTATATATATCTTTTGGCGACCTACGTGATTGGTCCAAAAATAGCCGGGGTTGGACTAATGGGCGTGGCCCCGCCCCTTTAAGCCAAATTTTGAAATCGAGATATCTTGCACACATTGTTAGCGAGAGAACTGAAATTTTGTATATATATATCTGGAGGCAGTCTACGTGATTGGTCCAAAAATGGGCGGGGTCAGACTAATGGGCGTGGCCCCGCCCCTTTAAGCTAAATTTTGAAATCGAGATATCTTGCACAATTTGTTAGCAAGAGAGCTGTAATTTTGTGTATATATATCTGCTGGCGACTTACGTGATTGGTCCAAAAATGGGCGGGATCGGACCAATGGGCGCGGCCCCGCCCATATAAGCCAAATTTTGAATTTGAGATATATTGCACAATTTGTTAGTGAGAGAACTAGAAATTTGCATATATATATATGGAGGCAGTCTACGTGATTGGTCCAAAAATGGGCGGGGTCGGACTAATGGGCGTGGTCCCGCCCTTTTGAGCCACATTTTGAAATCGAGATATCTGGCACAATTTGTTAGCGAGAGAGCTGTAATTTTGTGCATATGTATCTGCTGGCACTCTACGTGATTGGTTAAAAAATGGACGGCATCGGACCAATGGACGTGGCCCCGCCCATATAAGCCAAGATTTGAATTTGAGATATCTTGCACAATTTGTTAGCGAGAGAGCTGTAATTTTGGGTAAATATATCTGTTGGCGACCTACGTGATTGGTCCAAAAATGGGCGGAATCAGACGAATGGGCGTGACCCCGCCCATATAAGTCAAATTTTGAAATTGATATATCTTGCACAATTTGTTAGCGAGAGAGCTGTATTCACTATTGTTTAGCTAGAGTGCTGTAATGTTGTACATATGTATCTGGTGGCAGTCTACGTGATTCGTCCAAAAATGGGCGGGATAGGACCAATGGGCGTGGCACCGCCCATATAAGCCAAATTTTGAATTTGAGATATCTTGCACAATTTGTTAGCGAGAGAGCTGTAATTTTGTTTATATATATCTGTTGGCGACTTACGTGATTGGTCCAAAAATAGGCGGGGTCGGACTACTGGGCGTTGCCCCGCCCCTTTAAGCCAAATTTTAAAATCGAGATATCTTGCACAATTTGTTAGCGAGAGAGCTGTAATTTTGTGCATATGTATCTGGTGGCAGTCTTCGTGATTGGTCCAAAAATAGGCGGGAGTGGACCAATGGGCGTGGCCCCGCCCTTATAAACCAAATTTTTAAATTGATATATATTGCACAATTTGTTAGCGAGAGTGCTGTAAGTGCATATGTATTAGGTGGTGGTCTACTCAATTGGTCCAAAAATGGGCGGGATCGGCCAATGGGCGTGGACCGCCCATATAAGCCAAATTTTGAAATTGAGATATCTTACACAATTTGTTAGCGAGAGTGCTGTAATTTTGTGCCATGTATCTGGTGGTAGTCTTCGTGATTTGTCCAAATATAGGCGGAATTGGACGAATGAGCGTGGCCCCGCCCATATAAACAAAGATTTTAAATTGACATATCTTGCACAATTTGTTAGCAAGAGTGCTGTAATTTTTGCATATGTATTAGGTGGTAGTCTTATTGGTTGGTGCAAAAATGGGCGGGATTGGACCAATCGGCGTGGCCCCGCCAATATAAACCCAATTGAAATTGACATAACTCGCACAAATTTGACATAACTCGCACAAATTATTAGCGAGATTACTCTAATTTTGTGCATATATATTAGGTGGCAGTCTACGTGCTTGGTCCAAAAATGGGCAGGGTCGGACAAATGGGAGTGGCCCCGCCCATATAAGCCAATTAAATTTTGTGTTTGATATATCTTGAGCAATTTGTTAGAGAGATCAATGTAATTATGTGCAGATATTTGGTGTCAGTCTACGTAATTAGTCCAAAAATTAACGGGATCGGAAATCTGAAGTCTGGGGCAACGAAGTGGACCGGGTCCAGCTAGTGCAATATATTTAATAATCTACTGTTTACCGAAAAATATGTGTATTTGGAAAAACCCCTTCTGGTACCTCCCATACAAATTGACAGATTTTTGAGTAATGTTATATATTACATTACTCACAAAGTGAGGGTATACCTGAGTCGGTTTACCCGACCGAAACTTTCTTACTTGTTTTTAATTTTATTTGTTTTATTTATTTTATTTATTTATTTTGTTTATTTTATTTATTTTATTTTATTTATTTTATTTATTTTATTTATTTTATTTATTTTATTTATTTTATTTATTTTATTTATTTTATTTATTTTATTTATTTTATTTATTTTATTTATTTTATTTATTTTATTTATTTTATTTATTTTATTTATTTTATTTATTTTATTTATTTTATTTATTTTATTTATTTTATTTATTTTATTTATTTTATTTATTTTATTTATTTTATTTATTTTATTTATTTTATTTATTTTATTTATTTTATTTATTTTATTTATTTTATTTATTTTATTTATTTTATTTATTTTATTTATTTTATTTATTTTATTTATTTTATTTATTTTATTTATTTTATTTATTTTATTTATTTTATTTATTTTATTTATTTTATTTATTTTATTTATTTTATTTATTTTATTTATTTTATTTATTTTATTTATTTTATTTATTTTATTTATTTTATTTATTTTATTTATTTTATTTATTTTATTTATTTTATTTATTTTATTTATTTTATTTATTTTATTTATTTTATTTATTTTATTTATTTTATTTATTTTATTTATTTTATTTATTTTATTTATTTTATTTATTTTATTTATTTTATTTATTTTATTTATTTTATTTATTTTATTTATTTTATTTATTTTATTTATTTTATTTATTTTATTTATTTTATTTATTTTATTTATTTTATTTATTTTATTTATTTTATTTATTTTATTTATTTTATTTATTTTATTTATTTTATTTATTTTATTTATTTTATTTATTTTATTTATTTTATTTATTTTATTTATTTTATTTATTTTATTTATTTTATTTATTTTATTTATTTTATTTATTTTATTTATTTTATTTATTTTATTTATTTTATTTATTTTATTTATTTTATTTATTTTATTTATTTTATTTATTTTATTTATTTTATTTATTTTATTTATTTTATTTATTTTATTTATTTTATTTATTTTATTTATTTTATTTATTTTATTTATTTTATTTATTTTATTTATTTTATTTATTTTATTTATTTTATTTATTTTATTTATTTTATTTATTTTATTTATTTTATTTATTTTATTTATTTTATTTATTTTATTTATTTTATTTATTTTATTTATTTTATTTATTTTATTTATTTTATTTATTTTATTTATTTTATTTATTTTATTTATTTTATTTATTTTATTTATTTTATTTATTTTATTTATTTTATTTATTTTATTTATTTTATTTATTTTATTTATTTTATTTATTTTATTTATTTTATTTATTTTATTTATTTTATTTATTTTATTTATTTTATTTATTTTATTTATTTTATTTATTTTATTTATTTTATTTATTTTATTTATTTTATTTATTTTATTTATTTTATTTATTTTATTTATTTTATTTATTTTATTTATTTTATTTATTTTATTTATTTTATTTATTTTATTTATTTTATTTATTTTATTTATTTTATTTATTTTATTTATTTTATTTATTTTATTTATTTTATTTATTTTATTTATTATATTTATTTTATTTATTTTATTTATTTTATTTATTTTATTTATTTTGTTTATTTTATTTATTTTATTTATTTTATTTATTTTATTTATTTTATTTATTTTATTTATTTTATTTATTTTATTTATTTTATTTATTTTATTTATTTTATTTATTTTATTTATTTTATTTATTTTATTTATTTTATTTATTTTATTTATTTTATTTATTTTATTTATTTTATTTATTTTATTTATTTTATTTATTTTATTTATTTTATTTATTTTATTTATTTTATTTATTTTATTTATTTTATTTATTTTATTTATTTTATTTATTTTATTTATTTTATTTATTTTATTTATTTTATTTATTTTATTTATTTTATTTATTTTATTTATTTTATTTATTTTATTTATTTTATTTATTTTATTTATTTTATTTATTTTATTTATTTTATTTATTTTATTTATTTTATTTATTTTATTTATTTTATTTATTTTATTGATTTTATTTATTTTATTTATTTTATTTATTTTATTTATTTTATTTATTTTATTTATTTTATTTATTTTATTTATTTTATTTATTTTATTTATTTTATTTATTTTATTTATTTTATTTATTTTATTTATTTTATTTATTTTATTTATTTTATTTATTTTATTTATTTTATTTATTTTATTTATTTTATTTATTTTATTTATTTTATTTATTTTATTTATTTTATTTATTTTATTTATTTTATTTATTTTATTTATTTTATTTATTTTATTTATTTTATTTATTTTATTTATTTTATTTATTTTATTTATTTTATTTATTTTATTTATTTTATTTATTTTATTTATTTTATTTATTTTATTTATTTTATTTATTTTATTTATTTTATTTATTTTATTTATTTTATTTATTTTATTTATTTTATTTATTTTATTTATTTTATTTATTTTATTTATTTTATTTATTTTATTTATTTTATTTATTTTACTTATTTTATTTATTTTATTTATTTTATTTATTTTATTTATTTTATTTATTTTATTTATTTTATTTATTTTATTTATTTTATTTATTTTATTTATTTTATTTATTTTATTTATTTTATTTATTTTATTTATTTTATTTATTTTATTTATTTTATTTATTTTATTTATTTTATTTATTTTATTTATTTTATTTATTTTATTTATTTTATTTATTTTATTTATTTTATTTATTTTATTTATTTTATTTATTTTATTTATTTTATTTATTTTATTTATTTTATTTATTTTATTTATTTTATTTTTTATTTTATTTATTTTTTTTATTTGTTTTGTTCAATTATTTTTAATGTTTAGAAATCAATGATTTGCAAAGTGTTAAAAAAATTGGATGTGCATTTTTTCATAATTTTTCATTTTAAATATCAATGAGTGTATGTGATAATGTATAATAATTATGTGGTCATTTTAATAAATATTTATTTCAGCTATAAGACATTTATGTAAAATTTTGAATTTAGGTTTTTTATTTTTTGTTTCAGAGTTTCGGTTTAAATGTTCTTATAATTACAAATATTCAGTTTGTCTGTTGTTATATTTTATATATAAAAATGTTAATATTTCTTTATTAAATATCCATAAAAACTATATTGTTTTTAACGGCAAGATGAGTACAAAAAATGGCTTTGAGTGAATTTATTTCGATTTGCACGTTATTAGTTCAAGGGTTTGTGTCTTGTTTAATATAAATTGGAGGTTTCAAAATTGCGGGAGTTTCAATGGTATTCCAAATGACTGAATAGTTCGAAGCTGTCATTTATGAGAATAATTTAGAAGTATCATTATTGTATTATCATTAATGATCAAAATGTTTGGGAACAATTTTATCAACTTGCACCAATGAAGAAATACCAATCAAATATAATATGTTTGCATTTAAGTATCCAATATGGGAAAGAAATAAATTTTCGAAAAATATTTTTATAAATTTTAAACACAAAATAAAAATATTTATTTAATAATATTTCTTCGTCAATTCTTTACTTATTTTAAGAAAAAATATTTATCGATTTTAATAAATTAAATTACAATTTTTTTGTACATCTGTAAGTCATGATATTCTCGTACATATGTATCTGTGGAGGCTTGTGCAGCTCTGTTTTGGGGGGAAAGAAAAAATACAAAAAATAATGTGATCGGTATTTCATCGGTACATAATAACAGAAATGTTAAATTTTTCAGATTTTTTTCTTCTAAGTCAATAATTTTTGAGAATAACATCGAACTGCTTATTCCTTTGTTACACACATTGCAAATCGAAACTGGTTTAGTTTTGTTTGGCTTTTTAAGATGGGAATTAAAAACACTGTTGACAGACATTTATGGCGTTTATATAGCGTTTTATATTCTACAAATGTATGGTAGTTATCGTATAAAGTATAAAATGAAGCCGAAGGTATTTGCGACGTTATCTTCAGATCTGTCGGCCATTCAAAATTGGTATCTGATGGTCTTAAGCTTAGGGAGAGCGAGAGTTTGTACAAATGGCACATTTTTCACCATTACAAATTCCATTTGATGGCAAAAATTTTCACGAAATCATTTTATCGACAAATCAATACCTATGTATATAAAGAAGTCAAACACTAACTTCGTAGATGGCGCCAGACGGGCTCTGCAAAGTTAATCACAAACTGCTTCACATAAATAAAATATACACCTCGATAAAGGAGTAGTATTTCGCGCTTTAGTCGGTGGTAATTCTAATTATTTGAAATTAAGTTTCAATTTCAGTGAAAGTACGTTTCATTCCACTGAAAGTACCTTCCATTTATCTTCCACGTCAGCGCCACCTAGGCGAAAATGTTTGTGTTGTTCAATCAAATCTCAGAGGAATGCATCTATACATATGAGTGATATTCGTACAGGAACAAAATCTAGATTTGTTTTCAAAATATTGTTAAGGTTTTCGTCAAGGAATCCCTCTCAATCTCCCGTTTCTCTCAGAGAACCAAAAATCATCCAATTTCCAAAAGAGCTTAGATAAATATAACTCTTCAACTCTTTTAGCCGTATCTCTCGTTCTCTTCCTAAGCTTTTATTAGTATAACCGGAGAATTTCACAAAAAATCCATTAGTCTCCTTCTCTCGTTTAACTAATGCTCCCATTCTGTTTCTTTGAATCAGCTATCGAACTATTATTACGCTCTACTTCCTCATCATCGTCGCCCAGCAGATCCGGCTTGCGTTGTGTGAACAGGAACACTTCCATGTTGTCTTTGCCCTTCACATAAACACTACCTCTCGGCTCAAATTCGTATTTTGCTTCCAAAAATTGTAGACAATCTTTACCCACCTGTATACGGTTCGAAATACCTGTGGAGTCCATGCGTGAGGCCACATTGACGGCATCACCCCAAATATCGTAGTGCAGCTTACTGGTGCCTATCACGCCGGCCGTCACATCGCCAACATTGAAACCAATGCGTAAAATTAAATTGAATTCCAATAGATCTTTATTAAAGGCATCCACCACACCCTGCATGGCAATGGAGAATTCCATGAGGGAATGTATATGTTCATTGCCATCCCCACGATGGTTGGGATCGAGACCTGAGGCGGCCATAAAAGTGGAGCCGATGGTCTTGATTTTCTCTACACACTTGAACTCCGGCCGTGAGAGTAGTTCATCAAAATCTCCTATAAGTTCATTGAGAACTCTCAAGTACTCTTTGCCTCCCAGATAACTCTCATCGTACATTTCATTGAAATTCACTATGGAGGCAAAGATAATGGCCACATTGTGATGATTCTCAGAGTACTTGGCGGTATTTTTCAAATGTTCTGCCACATGTTTGGGTATGATATTATGCAAAAGCATATCCGCCTGATTTTTCATATTTTGCACTCGTATTTTGTCCTGATTGGCCACAGCATTTCCGTAGAACGTGAGGCGATAGCCAATTTCAAATTCCCGATTTAAAAACCAAACCAAAACCAAGATCAGAAAGAGATCCAGATAAATTTCCACATGATAATCTTGGAACCATTTGATTTCTTCTATAATATAATTGATTACCGCCTTTGAAGTCATCGGCATATGAGTTGTGTTCAGCAGAGCCGAAGCTTCCTGGGCATCTGTACGATTGGAATAGACCACCAGTTGGGAAACGGCTATGCCCACAAAGCATAGTGCAGCCAAAAAGGCCAAAATATTTCTCATCCAACAATTGAGTTGGGTGAAATTACAGAAGTGGACAATACAAACGAAAATCAAAAATCCATAATGATATTCGAATGCCTCCAGCTCATTGAGATCGAGTAAAAGAAAATTCGCTATTATCAAGATGACCGGCATAGCCATTAGCACGGCAAGACAGATGTGCCATGGATACCAACTGGAAATGGCTTCGAAGATGCGATCGGCACATGACTCGGAATTTGTTACTTTGGAACGTGTTTGGGTAGAGTGTCGACGACACATTTGCCGCGTGAAGAGGAACAAGGCAAACACCTGTATCGCCGTAAAACAAGTGAACAGCGATACCCATAAACGAAAACTGGGAGTCATAGTATTCGGGGTCATCAGGAACAGTGATATCGATATACACAAGTACACGGCCAAGCCAATAAATATATCGATGTAGGTATTGTAACGCGGAGTGGCTAGAGTGGGTGGACCTTCGGTCTCATTTTCGTTGCCAAAACGATGGGCCTTCGAACGAAAATCTCTTTCCATTTGATGGGACTTAAAATACAGACTAAATCTCCTTAGAGGAGGCTTGACTAGATAACTCCTTTGGGATTTGGCATTATCACGGACACAACGTATCAGCTGAAGATCCGATTGTTTGCGTAATTGTTGTAAACAAGCGGCCAACGGATCAGCAACCTGACCCGCAGACCCCGGATGTGGTGGCAAGGGAGGTAGTGGCACATGAGGTAAAGTTTGCACATCTCCTAAATTGGAGATACTGGAAGTAGAGCTGGTAAAATAGCCCGATACCCTGTGGGTGCTGATGGCCGTCTGGTTTAGAGCATATATCTGTTGCTGTATGGAAGACCTTCTGGAATTGCTCTTAATGCCAGAATCTTTCCGTGATGTGGCCGAGGGACATATACTCAAACCATCGGGCCATATGCTGGAGTTCCTTGAGTGGGTAGGTTGAGGTGGTGGCGGCGCTGATAATCCCGGCACTATCAAGGGTTGGCAAGGATTTGTGCTTATTGGGCCAACTCCAAACGCCACCGTTGCCGCTGCTGGCGACTCACCCTTATTCGCCGTTAAAGTGGCAGCTCTGGGTCTGGGCAAGGGTGAAGTTTCTGATTGTCCACTACGACCGCACTGCGATCGATAACTGCCCGAGCGTCCAAATGGCGAAATATCACTTCTCGACTGACTTATATATGAACGGATGTCAATGATGTCATCGAACATGGAATATTGTCCGGGCGAACAGCAACTTGTGTCGGGTGAGCGATTGACACTGGAACAAATGCCCGTCGACGTGGCCACATGATGCAATACCGGTTTCTGTGGTATTTCCAACATATTGGGATTGGATTTGTTATTTTCTATAACCACCGGTAGCTGTTGGTAGCCATTGGGTTCTATAAAGGCTAAAGTCTCCTCATTCGTCGATGTCGCTGTCGTTTGAGTCTTTGGTCCATTGTTCATTAAACTTATGCTGACATCTGTACTAGTAGATTTCTCTTGGGTTTTATGGCCGATATCCTCAAACTTCTTCAAGAATCTTGGTACCTTCCATACTTTTAAACGGATCTTTGGTCGTGATGTACCATTTGTCAACGGTGCTTTGCCATTGGTGGCATTCGATTGATCTTCATTCGTTTGTGTTGGGTCATCTTCGGAATCCAAGCTACCCGGTAAACTTTTCGTTGTTATTATAATCTTTGGTCTTTCACGGCAAACAATCACAGGTGGTATGCCCGCTGCTGCCGGATGTATGATACCTCGCTCTATGTCGCATTCTCGCGATTGTGATTTCTTGCGTAGTTTCATGCTTAACGAAGTCAGTCTAGGTCGTATGGAGAGAACGGGTGATGGGTTCAGAGATGACGATAGCTGACCCACCGGCGAGGCGGGCGGAACATTTGGATGTATTACAGAAATATTGGTAGCGCTGTGTGACATCGAATTCGTTTGCCCCTGTATGCCGGGTAATAGCAGATGACTGCCGTTCGAGTTGACGTGTATACTGGGACATAGACTATTGGTACGAGAAATGTCTTTCCGGCGACCCACTACAAAGTAAGTGCGATGACCTGAAAGGAGAGAGAGATAAAAGCAATATATAATTGGCATGCTGTTTAAAAATAAGAT
The DNA here is from genome assembly GCA_963930755.1 of Eudasyphora cyanicolor. Lineage (NCBI taxonomy): Eukaryota > Metazoa > Arthropoda > Insecta > Diptera > Muscidae > Eudasyphora > Eudasyphora cyanicolor. The sequence continues at coordinate 50,810,717 of OZ005736.1, read as the reverse complement.
GATATTTATATATCTGTAATAATAGACTAGAAAAGGAAAACTTAAGTAGAGGAAGATCTCATTAGAGTAAGCCATCAGTAGAGGAAGATTTCAGTAGACCTCAGTAAAGGAAGACTTAAGTAGAGGATGACCTCATTAGAGAAAGACTTCAGTAGAGGAAGACTTTATTAGAGAAAAACTTCAGTACAGGATGACATCAGTAGCAGAAGACCTCAATAGAGAAATACCTCAGTAAAGGTAGGAATCCCTCAGTAATGTAAGACCTCAGGAGAGGAAGCTCTCAGTAGTGGGAGGAAGACCTAAGTAGAGGAAGACTTCAATAGTGAAAGACCTCAGGAGAGGAAGAGTTCAACAGTGAAAGACCTCAGTAGAGAATGAAAGACCAAATGGAAGACTTTAGTACATAAAGATCTCAGTATAGGAATGCCTTAGTAGAGGAAGACCTCAGTAGAGGAAGATCTCAGTAGAGTAAAATCTCAGTTGAGGAAGATCTCAGTAGAGGAAGATTTCAGTAGAGGAAAATCTCAGCAAAGTAGGCCCTCGGTAGAGGAAGATCTCAGCAAAGGAAAACCTCAGTAGAGAAAGATCTCAGTAGAGTAAGATCTCAGTAGAGGAAAATCTCAGTAGAGTAAGATCTCAGTAGAGGAAGATCTCAGTAGAGGAAGACCTCAGTAGAGGAAAGAAGACCTCAATAGAGGAAGGAAGACCTCAATAGAGGAGGTTCACAGTAGAGGAAAATCTCAGTAGAGAAGTAAAGTCTCAGTATAGGAAGAAAAACCTCAGTAGAGGAAAATCTCAGCAAAGTAGGCCCTCGGTAGAGGAAGATCTCAGCAAAGGAAAACCTCAGTAGAGAAAGATCTCAGTAGAGAAAGATCTCAGTAGAGTAAGATCTCAGTAGAGGAAAATCTCAGTAGAGTAAGATCTCAGTAGAGGAAGATCTCAGCAAAGGAAAACCTCAGTAGAGAAAGATCTCAGTAGAGTAAGATCTCAGTAGAGGAAAATCTCAGTAGAGTAAGATCTCAGTAGAGGAAGATCTCAGTAGAGGAAGACCTCAGTAGAGGAAAGAAGACCTCAATAGAGGAAGGAAGACCTCAATAGAGGAGGTTCTCAGTACAGGAAGATCTCAGTAGAGGAAGATCTCAGTAGAGGATGATTTCAGTAGAGGATGATCTCAGTAGAGAAGTAAAGCCTCAGTATAGGAAGTAAAGCCTCAGTATAGGAAGAAAAACCTCAGTAGAGGATGATCTCAGTAGAGGAAGATCTCAGTAGAGTAAGATCTCAGTAGAGGAAAATCTCAGTAGAGGAAGATCTCAGTAGAGGAAGACCTCAGTAGAGGAAAGAAGACCTCAATAGAGGAAGGAAGACCTCAATAGAGGAGGTTCACAGTAGAGGAAAATCTCAGTAGAGAAGTAAAGTCTCAGTATAGGAAGAAAAACCTCAGTAGAGGATGGAAAACCTCAGTAGAGGATGGAAAACCTCAGTAGAGGAAGATCTCAGTACAGGAAGATCTCAGTAGAGTAAGATCTCAGTAGAGGAAGATCTCAGTAGAGGAAGATCTCAGTAGAGGAAGATCTCAGTAGAGGAAGATCTCAGTAGAGGAAGATCTCAAAAGTGGAGGATCACAGTAGAGGAAAATCGTAGTAGATGAAGGAAGGCCTCAGTAGAGGAAGGAAAACCTATTAAGTGAAACCCCCCCAGTAGAGGATGGAAAACCTCAGTAGTGAAAAACCTCAGTACAGGAGGATCTCAGAAGAGGTAGACCGTAGTAGATGAAGTCCTTTTTTCAGAAAGGGCAGATCCAGGGTTCCTTCAATTCAGATAACTTTGTCGATGCTATATCTTCATCTCTTAATTTAATCATTAAAATTGAAGGTCCATTTCTCCAACATCTGTTAATTAACTCAGATAATTTTTTTTAAAGTGATCCATATCCACCCATCATTATTCTCTACTAGATCGGTTAATGTTCTTCTTCTTCTGTTATCCTTGACACACAGTGGGGAATAGGCCTCAACCATTTTCCTATACCCGACTCTGTTGTGAGATGTCTATCTGACGTAATTCCACGAGAAGTTTGCTGCTTGGATCTTACTTGCGGATTCCAGCGAAGCCTTTATCGAGCAATGATGTCAGTTGGTATTCGAAGTGTGCGGCCTATCCATCGCCATTTTTGTTGACATACGTGCACAGGATTAGAATTTTGGTTTGACGAGTTCTGCAGTTCAGCGTTAAGTATGCGATTCGGCAGCCATATGTTTAGAGTTCGGTTATTAAGGAATTATATTTGGACTAGCTGTGGTGACGAAGATTAGGAGGAATCGAAAGAACATATTCAGAGTCGGTACTTCGCTCTCTCCAGAAGGCGGTAAGCTACCGTGGCTCCAATATCTTTGGTGAGTTAGCAAACTTGGCTGATGTTTGTATCCACCAACTCTTGGACATTTTAAAGCAGTCGGGTTTGTTCAACGGCTGGTACTATGGAAATCTCATATTTTTCTTTCATCCTTGTATTCGAAGTATCACAATACATAATCTAACCGACCCTAATAACCCTTTTACATAACAAAATGGAGTGTGTTTATCAAGTCGCATATAGATTTGATAGTTTAAACAGCAGAGTGTAGAATTTCAACGATTTATAATTTTCCCCAAATTGTTAGGTAACGAAAATTACTCACCAAAAACATCTTCACCATCATCTAGATAATAGGCTTCACCCAAAAAACTTGCCGTTTGTTCGGATATATGAACCTGTTCCGGTTTACCGGATGATTCCATTCTGAAAGACAACGAAAGAAAAGCGCAGCATATAAACAACAATACATTTTCCTCGATAACGTCTCACACTTACTTGTTCGCCAATGTAACATCATTGCTCCAAACATCAAATTTAACCCTCCGTGTTCCGACTATACCGCATAACACTGTCCCCGTATGGACACCGACACGCATCTTGACACCCTCATGACGTTGAGCATCAAAGCAGCGCATAGCATCGATCATGCCCAGACCCATTTCCACACAACAAATGGCATGATCCGGCCTCGGTTCCGGACAGCCCGAGACACAGTAGTAACAATCACCCAAAGTGGAGATCTTCTCGCAGCCATTCAAGGTACATAAGTCATCGAATCGTTCGAAGAGATCATTTAAAATTTCCACCAACTGCTCGGCGGTTTTTGTCGATGACATGCGTGTAAATCCCACAATATCGGCAAACAATATGCTCACATTTTCCATGCTGTGCATGTGAAAGGGTCGAAATAAGGATTTCACATCATTGGAGGGACGTGGTCTCATGTAGTGGGATTCTGGTCGGATGCTGCCATCATTATTGCCATCTATGCCACCTTCATTCAGCAGCATATCGGCCACTTTGGGTGGCATTACGGAATGAATCATTTTCTCCTTCAGCTGCTTCTCCATTTCCAGCTGTCGTCTGACTAGAAGATTTTGTCCAACCTTCATGAAGGTACCACGCATTCGTACCAAATTCATAATCAACACATGCAGACCCACAAAATGGACACACAAATGACAAAGTATTCGTAAGACCAGAATTTTATAACTAAATTCTGCCTGTGCTCCATGTACGGCATTCCCCGCCACCACTATGTGAGTGACGACCTCGAAGAGAACCGTGTACGTTATGGCTATCACCGCACTCAACCACAGGGTCATGGGCAAAGCGGTGTATATCAGCAATACAATTTCCAAGCATATGGCAAAATGTCCTAAAGGACTAAAGGCTCGCCCTGTATAGGTGAGAAATGCTAAAGAGGTGGCACACAAAAGCGCCGCTGTGATGGCAGAGGTGGCCACATGATTGGCCCGATACATATCCCAGTGTGTAAAGCACATGGCCATGATTGTTATAAGCGACAGTAGGGAAAAGGAACTTGAGATAGGACGCCAGAAATCTTCGGAACCGCCATCCACCAAAAAGTAGAGAAACCATGCCAAAGAGCAGAGCAGTATGTAGGAGAGGGTAAATCTGAAAAAAGTGTGAGAAGAAGGAAGAGATTATTAAATATTGGAAAAATAACCTTGCAAATACTTATATATGTACTTTACAATCATTTTGAGAGAATTAAATACTCTAAAACTGTACGAGAAAAATCATATAGCTGGCGGAGAAAACATCTAATTGTAACTGAACAATTATTTGAATGGAGTAACCATATGGAATATATTGTGTTTTTTGTCATAACATGTGTAGAGTACTAATCATTTCATATGGTCACCTTACCATTATAGCAAATAATAATAGCTCTCATGATGAGAAGAATACTCTCTTACTCTCATCTTAAGTTGTTCTTCGTACTTTAAGAATCTAAAACATCAGAATTCAAATAAACTGAAGTTAGTCGTAATTTGAAGCTTGTAATGACAACTGGTGGTTTCATTTAATGTGTATGAATACACTACAACATGGTTCCAGCATTATTATAAACAGTTTATTATGGTGTCTGCATGTCGTCGCCATAAATTTTCACCATAAAAATTTCATCAAAACATGTTTCCTGCTACAATAAATTCATAAAAAATTAAAAAAATGTGTTTCATAAAGCTCTCAAATAATGTCTCCTTCCTCTTTTGTCAAAACTGCGATTTCCAGAATAATAAATTTTTTGTCAACGAAATAATATTGCCATGTCGACGAATTCTGACCATATGTTCATATAAGCTTATTATGGTCATTGGTTATGTTACACCCTGGAAAATGCTTAATGTTCTGCCAGTAGTGGTTGTACCTAAAACGAACTACTCTACTACTAAGTGCGGAGTGTTATGCGATCCGTGGATATCGGAGTTCTCGGTTCGAAGAAAGGAATTACCGTAGACTATGTTTTGACAGTTTCCTTTGTTAATATCAGGAAGCTTCAGTAACGACTCAATTCGTGTCATGCTTACCTACCATATACCCAATGAAATCTGCCACGGCAACAGCCTACCTGGTACTTTGGTCTTCTATGGCGAGAAGAAGAAGTTTAATGATCGGCTCATGGCTCTCAGAATCCTTGAGAGACTTGAGAAAGCCAACAATGCATCTTGGTGTAAGACGCTGAGATAATCTCTAGAGCGTTTTTGAAGAACAGGATACTTCGTTAACTACCATGCAACAGTATGTTAAAAGGTTCTCCAGATTAACTTCCTGCTTCCAAATGAGGTCAGTAGTAACGATGGTCCAAGGTCCTTCGCTTACGGTGCGAGAACAGTTTGGTACTGGGGATAATCAACTCGGAAGAGGAAGACGACAAAATTCCCAAAAGCATGTGGTGTGATTCAGATAACGTACTACCCTTTTCAACGTTTGCAAGGAACTGCCGGGCCCAGGAAAATGGACCCGTATCAGGACCTTCTAAAATTAATGCGGTTCAGTGATATGCACAAGCATACCCATCTTTCAAAGAAAAATTTTAAAGATCGGGGCATGACTGTCAACATTCTTGAAAGAGCCAACAATGCAACTCTTGAACATGACATTTGGTAAACTTCTATGCACCAGTCCGTTAAAGGGCTGTGCTCTTCAGATGAATTGCCGGCTTCTGAAGGGACCAAAGTGGATAGTAGTAAAAGTTTTACGCGGTCCATCTCTGACATTAGGTCTGACAACTTGTTAATAGCGTTCATCAACAGGGAACACGACGTAGGTTGGTATCAGTTTCGTCTAAAACTAATACTTACCCCTCCTTCAAAGACGAACTGAACTGCCGGCTTCTAGAAGAGCCGTAGAGGTCACTAGTAACGCTGGTCGACGGTCCATCGCTGACGTTGGTATGGACAGCTTGTTACTGGCGGTAGTAAACAGTATAGAGGAAGGCGGCAAAAATCCCAGTGGAAGTGGAGTCATATAGAGGACGTCTCTTAGACGTTTTTCAGGAACTGCCCGGCCCAACCTCCGATTCTGACGACGCAGGTTGGTATCAGGGTCGTCTAAAACTATTACGTTTCAATGATGTTCTCGAAGAGAAGTACGCCTCGGCGCAGGGTACATGCCGCATCCTGGAAGGTTGGTCGATTGGATGATGTGGATAGGTCTAAAACCAACGAAGTATTTATACTGACTGCCAAGTCCAATGGAAACTCAAAAAGTGCCCTTGACTGTCGCAGATCTCTTAATGAGATGGCTAAATAGTTTAATATTCCCCTAATTTGGGCTCTCTAAAGTGGGCACGGAGTATTTCTGAAGAAAAGGGATACTTGGTTAACTTCCATGTTAAAAGGCTCCGCTATCCAGTTGAACAGCCGACCTCCAAAAGTACTAAAGCGGTCAGTAGTAATGTTGGTCCACGGTCTTTCACTGATTATGCTAGGGCAGCTTGTGACAGTATCAGGCCTACTAAAACGAATAAGGATCAGTGATATGCGCTCTGTACAGATTCCTCGGTATTCTTCGATATTCTAAAGGAGCTGCCGGGCCCTGCTTCCTACTGTGACGTCGCACGTTGGTATCACGGCTGCCTAAAACTAGTAGGAAGCGCAGCAGTAGCACTCAATGGAGCTACTGCTGCGCATCGAGGAAGATTGCTGAAATATGGCCGGGTGCTGCACTGGATGTTCTCAAAAAGGAGGAGATCTCGGCGCAGGGCACAAGCCTGGAATCCAGCTACACAGACTCGGCATTCACTATAAAAACTGCGTGGCTTCAGAAGCGGCCTCAATCATTAAAATGCTGAATGTCTGCAATTCCGGGTTCTAAGAGGCAACTGGAAGGTCGGTCGAAAAGTTGATGCGAATAGGTCTAGAAGCCACGCAGTTTTTATACTGAATGCCGAGTCTGTATCCCACGTCGCCAAGTACGAAGGCAAAGAGTCATACAGATTGAGCAAACCCATAAACTGCCCTCGACTGTCGACGATTTCTTAACGAGATTGCTAAACAGTTCAATATTATATTGATTTGGGCTCTCTAAAGTGGGTACGGAGTATTTCTGAAGAAAATCGTACTTGGTTAACTTCCGTGCAATAGTTTGTTAAAAGGCAGCGCTCTCCAGTTGAACTGCCGGCTTCCAAAAGGACCAAAGTGGTCAGTAGTAATGCTGGTCCACGGTCTTTCGCTGACATTGCGAAGGACAGCTTGCGACAGTATCAGGGCCTTCTAAAAATAAGTGATATGCGCTCTGTTGAGTGCTACCGCTGCACTTTGAGGAAGATTGCTGAGATCTGTCCGGGTGCGGCACTGGAAGTTCTCAAAAAGAGAGGAAGTCTCGGTGCAGAACTGCTAAGGACAGCTTGCGGCAGTATCATGGCCGTCTAAGACTAATAAAGATATACGCTATTTTGAGTGCTACTGCTGCGCTTCGATGAAGATTGCTGAAATCTGGCAGTGCGCGGTACTGGATGTTGGTCAAAAAGGTCGTCTCGGCCCAGGGTATGAATTATGGCTTCACCAATCCATGCTCTGGAATCCATCACTGGTCCATGCTGAAGGTCCCGGTCTACCAACTGGCAACTTGAAGGTCGGTCTATTGGATGAGGCGGATAGGTCTACAGGCCACGCAGCATTTATACTGAATACCTAGTCTCTATCCCATCTTCTCGATGGCAACCTGACCGATGGCAAATTGTCATACCACAGTTGCAGATCTTTTAAGGAGATGGTGAAACAGTTCAATATTCACCTGATTTGGTTACCGGGCCACAGGAACTGCAAATCTGCTAAATTTTCAAGAACTGGAGTATGTGTCTTCTAGGCTGATGTACCCTTCCTAAACTCCAAACGCACCAACGCTTTGCTTTCTTCATGGAGACCGAACGTCTCACTTATTGTACAGGGTTTTCCAACAAGAGGTGTTATTTTGAATCACCCGGTATTTCGGTAGCTGTCACTTTTGAAGCTTTTATTCTTTGGCATTTGACAAGTAGCAACTACGTCATTACTAACCAGTAAGGAAAGGCAGAAAGTCGGGCGGGGCCGACTATATAATACCCTACACCTCCCTAACAATGCGATAAGGGTCATTGCGATAATAATTTGGAATAATTGGTAAATAGGTAGCAACATATTATCTAATTCTAAACAGATAATCGCTAAATTTAGCAATATTCGTTCCTAAATTGGGAAACATCTTTCTTGAAAATTTAAATGATCGGAAGTAAAGTACAACTTATATAGCGCTTTGACACCAAATCAGGAGGAACATATATATGGAGGTTATATTTAAATCTGAACCGATTTCCCTGAATACTCATTCATGTAAACAGACCTCTTTCAGTCGAATTTCGTTCTGATCAGATATAAAATACAGACCCTGATCGGATATAAAATAAAATTTTTACAGGGCTTACATGTCAAATCGGGGTAACTTATATATGGGGCCTATATCTAAATCTGAACCGATTTCTTCCAAATTTAAAAGTGTTCATTCATATAATAAGAAACCTCTTTCTGCCGAATTTCATACTAATCGGATATAAAATAAAGTTTTTACAGCGCTTACATGTCAAATCGGGGCTAACATATATATGGGGGCTATAACTAAATCTGAACTGATTTTCTCCGAATTTGGCAGTATTCCTTCATGTAATAAGAAACCTCTTTCTGCCGAATTTCATACTGATCGGATGTAAAATAAAGTTTTTACAGCGCTTACATGTCAAATCGGGGGTAACATATATATGGGGGCTATATCTAAATCTGAACCGATTTTAACCAAATTCAATAGGGATCGTCCTTGGGCAAAACAAATGATATGTGTAAAGTTTCGTCGCGATCAGACCATAACTGCGACCTGTACTTTGATTACAAGAATACATGCACAGACGGACAGACGGACAGACGGACAGACGGACAGACAGACGGACAGACAGACAGACGGACAGACGGACATAGCTAAATCAACTCAGAAAGTGATTCTAAGTCGATCGGTATAATAAACGATGGGTCTATTTCTTCTCCTTTTGGGTGTTACAAACAAATGCACAAAGTTATAATACCCTGTACCACAGTGTGGTGTAGGGTATACAAATGGAACGATACACGATTCTGCAACGCATTGAAATTATTAAAATTCGAAAATCATCTTGACTGATGAAGCCCATTTCCACCTCGGTGGCTACGTCAACAAGGTAAATTGTCGCATATGCGGCTCGGAAAACCCAAGAGTTATTGTTGAAAAGCCTCTCCATCCACAACATGTGACTATTTGGTGCCGTTTATGGTCCGGCGGGGTCATTGGACCTTCCTTTTTAAAAAATGAGGTTGGATCAACAGTTACGGTGAATGGATTGAATGGATATCGAGAGATGATTAATGATTTTTTTATGGTCGGAGTTGGATGGTATTGATCTGGACAACGGTTACTTTCAACAAGAAGGCGCTATGTGCCACACAAGCAACGACACATTTGCTCTGTTATGGGAAAAGTTTCCGGACCGTGTTATCTCTCGAAGAGGTGATCACAATTGGAGATCTTGTGATTTAACACCTTGCGACTTCTTCATTTGGGGCCACGTGAAAGATAAGGTCTACGCCAACAGCCCAGCGTCGATTTAGGACCTCTAAGATATAATTCGTGAGGCTATCGAGGACATAGGCAGCCACTTTGCGATTTGGTTATGGAAAATTTCATGAAAAGGATATGGTCCTGTAAGCGTGGTCGTGGTGGCCATTTGCCTGATGTTGTTTTTCATTATTAACGGCATTCCTTCCTCTTTATTATGATATAAACATCCGATCATTTATCTCACCTCTTGTTGGAAAACCCTTTATCTGTCATGAAGGGTCGCTGCCTTTAATTGAAGGTCTTGTGAAATTGCTTTTGCAGAAGCTGCGGAGACGAAGAGAAGTAGGAATTAATAGAAAACTTTCTGTGGACCTGTTTTTCAAGCAGGGTGCAGGATACTGTAGGCTCTAAATCCTTTGGGGACTTAAAAGGCTTTGGGCCTGTCTTTCAAGAAGGTTGCAGGCTATTATTGGCTCAAATTTCTTTGGGTGTTATTGAAGAATTGCCACGCCCTCCTCTTTGGTATCTCACACAGAGAAACCATTTTGTATCAAGAACGAATAAGATATAACTTTAATAGCAGTACATACGAAATTTTTAGTATGTACTGCTATTAAAGTTAATGTACTGCTATTTAGAATGTTGCTCTGCGGTCCCAGATATCCGATATTTGTGAAAAAAGTTCTGCTACAACGATCTAGCTCATTGGCGGCTCAACATATCGATACATCCATTCTAAACTACTCGTATGCTAAGTGCAAAAAGGTAGTTTTTCAGGAGAGGCGATCAAAGTTTGATGATTTTGTTAAATTTATGTGGAATTCCTTTATAATGAAAATCGAATGACCTGTGAATAACTTTTTATTTGGTTGACGGATAAAAAGCATATTATGAATATGATTTGAAATATTTAGAAGTTAAAAATGCAATTTCCCTAAAAACATGATAGGTCGATTTAGCATAGTTTAGAATGGAGTTATCGATATGTTTAACCGATATTTTGAGGATATGCACTAAACAAAACAAGCTTCCATTTGAAATGTAGAGAGCCGCAATATTTTTCCGACATGCCCTAATTTATATGTTTTCTAAAAAAATTAATAATTTATCACACTAACTTCGCGTTGCAACACAAAAAGGCACTCATTTCATATTAAAACAAAAAACCTATATAACAAAGGCGCAAAATCATTAGCCGTAATTAGTCGATTTTATAGTGTGACAAAACTAATTTCCTTGACTGGAAAAAGAGGGAAATAGTAGAAAGAATCCCTATAAATTCCAACTCATCTCGATCATTACTTCGACGTTATTTGAACTAATTTCCAACCAAGTTATTATTGCTAATTAGCAGCAATTAAAACTTTCTTAATACCAGAAGAAGACGAAGATTAAATTGAGGCGAAAAAAAAACTTAAGAATTTCTAAAGATTAAACGTTAATAAGAACCAGAAGTCAGTCAGTATTAATACTTAGGTGAGAATGAGAAGGAGGAGCAGCAGCAGAAGCATTAAAGCCACTACAAGTAGCACTTAACCATTGTGAACAAAAAAATGCTGACTATAGAAATGTTGGAGACGACGACGACGTGATGACCACCGCCACCGCAACAACGGGATGGATGGAGATGATGATGGCGATTTATAGGCAACTAAGTTACTATCTCAAAAGTGTCTGGAGCCGTCTTAAAAAAGTTAGAAGTGCAACGGCGGCAAATCGCTATTAATTTACTCGGTTATTGATACTCTAAGACTTTGAGGGCCGCATATCCCACAAAGTGTTCAGTGACCAATGGCACTGGGGCAAACTCGTGTCGACCGGCTCTCGTTGAAGATTTGTTGTAACTGTCGAACGTGAGTTCTTTGATGTCATTACGCCAAATTAACACTAAAGTGTAAATGATACTTTCGTTTTTCTTTCTGTTTTGAACAAATTGAAACCATATCAGTCATCCGAAGTCATTGTGGCTGGCATTGAATGCTTTTAAGGAAGACCATTAGTCTGCCACTCACAAACCGGAGAAATAATAAAACAAGTGGGGAAAGACTAAAGTCTCATGGCCTTTTGAAAATCGGCTTGCCATTTTCTTTAATTTTAGTACACTTTTTTCAGTGTATTAAAAATTAACATAATCATAAAGATCGCAATTACACAGTGCAACAAAATAGCTGAATATTAAAGATATGGTGATTCCATGTCAAACGTTATCAATACATATTTACTAACTATGCCTAATGGAATATATTTTGTGACCAATTTCCACCATAAATGGTGTCACAAAATTAAAGATTGGCGTCAAAGATCTTCTCAATCTTAAAAATAAGTAAATAATGCGCTTAATGTATGGACAATTTTATAATATTAGTATGCTTTTTTATTTCAAAGATAATACAGTACAACATATGATTTTGGGACTCAATTCAGAGAATTGGCCGTGAAAGTAGCCCGAAAAACAAGAACTTCTGCATTATTCGTTTAGTGAACTTGGCTCAATTAATAATTTAATGACTCAACTAATAATTTTTTGCTCAAGGTGGAGTTTTAGCACTTTTTCTATATTTTTTTCTCGATATACCGTACGGAATATCTCTTTTGTGTCTGAAGCAAAGTTGTAGATATTGAATAGGAAAAAAATGCGGAACAAACCTAGCCGAAAAAAGTGCATCCAGTGCCCTAAAAATCGCAAAAATTCCCACAAAGTCATAAAATATCTGTCAGTAAAATATTGAAATATACACTGAAAAAAAATTTGTCATAAAATTAAAGAAATGCTCCAAAGACGTTCTTAGTCTTCAAAATAAGTACATTTTGTACTTAAAATTAAGAAAATTTACTTAAAATTAAGTAAATTACTTAATATTATTGAAATTATCTATATTTTAAGTACAAAATGTACTTATTTTAAAAACTAATGACGTCTTTGGAGCATTTCTTTAATTTTATGACAATTTTTTTTTCAGTGTACATATACGTATAAAACAGAGAACATTAAAACAAAACATTATAAAACAGAACAGAACATTTTTGCGGCACTCGATGCACTTTTTTCGGGTAGGTTTCTCCCGCATGTTTTTCTTCTAGTCAATATCTACAACATTGCTTCAGACACAAAAGAGATATTCCGTACGGTATATCGAGAAAAAAAATATAGAAAAAGTGCAAAAAATCCACCTTGGCCGACAAAATTCGTATGGCCATTAAATTGTTAATTAAGCCAACTTAACTAAACGAATGATGCAGAAGTTCTTATTTTTGGGGCTACTTTCATATCCTATTCTCAGCCCCAAATCAATGAGCTAAAAAATGCTGTTAATTCGCTTAAAATATGGACAATTTGCATAATATTACATAAAAGTTAATTTTTTTTATTTCAACGATTAGAGACATTTTTGGGACCATTTATGACATTAACTTGTTTCCCTTAAGATACATACTCGTATTTAAAGCATAAGAAATCCAAAATCTCTTATTGCCATTATCGTACATACGATAGATCGCGTAACACTTTTAACATTCGTTTTTTGTTGACTTTGCATGTTTCAGATCCTTAACTCCAGACTATCCTATCATTCTTTCTCGCACCCATAATAATTAGTTGTTTGGAATTGGTGATGATTGTCTGCGCTAGAATTAGCCTGGAAAATTGTCAGTCTGGTTGAGCGTTAATGACAGATACGTGTCTGGTAATTAGCATTAATTGTTTTTCGGGTCATTGCACAATGCGAGGAATTTATAGATAACTAAAAATTAATTTATTATTCTTCAGTCAGAATTTATTCTGGTTTGAGACCATATGTTTCAGTTACTTTCTGTCTATTGCACAAAAGTAATAGAAACAAACACAAAAAATGGTAGAGAGTTTTAATTGCTTGGTAGAATTGACTGCAGTATCGACAGACACCACTCTATCATCTTCAGAATTCAGTAGCAATAGTGTATGTCTTTAACTTAAATCAGCTGAAATACTTATGGAAGCAGTAAATTGAATTTAACAAGAACTGCTAACCAAACCCGTATTTTGCCGAACTAAGTCGCAAAACTAAAGCATTTTTGGGTCGTCGTGAGGCACCTTGTCGGGCCGCAATACAGAAATTGGTGGAAAAATCGAGCTGTTGGGACAAGTTAGTGATGTGAAGAATAAAACCCGTGTACGTCGCTCAAGAACAACTGAGAATATTGCTGCTGCATCCCAAAGTGTTGAAGAAAAACCAGGTTTGTCCATTCCTCGTCGTTCTTTGGAATTGGGCATTCCACAAACGTCATTACACCGTATCTTACATAAAGACTTCGGTCTTAAGGCTTTTAAAGTTCAGTTAACACAAGAACTCAAGCAAGCCGATCAGCAACAACGTCGTGTCTTTGCTGATTGGGTACTTGAAATGCATGAAAATGATCTGGAATTCCATCGAAAAATCATCTTGACTGATGAGGCCCATTTCTACCTCGGTGGCAAGCAAAATTGTCGCATCTGGGGCTCGGAAAATCCAAAAGTTATTGTTGAGAAGCCTCTCCATCCTCAAAGTGTGACTGTTTGGTGCGTTTTATGGTCGGGCGGGGTCATTGGACCTTACTTTTTCGAACAGTTACGGTGAATGGATTACGCTATCGAGAGATGATTAATGATTTTTTATGGTCGGAGTTGGATGGTATTGATCTAGACAATGTTTACTTTTGACAAGACGGCGCTACGTGCCACACAACAACGAAAACATTGCTCTGTTATGGGAAAAGTTTCCGGACCGTGTTATCTCTCGAAGAGGTGATCACAATTGGCCACCGAGATCTTGTGATTTAACACCTTGCGACTTCTTCCTTTGAAAGATAAGGTCTACGCCAACAGCCCCGCGTCGATTCAACCCCCCTAAGATAGAATTCGTGAGGCTATCGAGGACATAGGGCAGCCACTTTGCGATTTGGTTATGGACAATTTCATGAAAAGGATATGGTCCTGTAAGCGTGGTCGTTGTGGCCATTTGGCTGATGTTGTTTTTCATTATTAACGGCATACCTTCCTCTTTATTATGAAATAAATATCCGATCATTTATCTCAAAAAGTGGCATTTTTCGTTGAATACCAAAATAGCACCTCTTGTTGGAAAACCCTTATATCCACAAATATGGTCCAGGTACTAAAGGTAACTTCCATGAAAATTGGAATTATAGAATTAAAAAAAAAAATAAACTGGTTTTAAAAAATTGTATGCCTCAATCTTTACAAACATAAATTTTAGGTCTCGGACACAAACAATTTTTTTTGTTGCATAGTATTATTAAGTGAATTATTTCTTTATATAATTAAAAATGCATATTTCTCACAAAAACTAGTTATAAATCATGTTTATGTAAATTATGTTCATTATGTTTGTGTATTTTTCCGAAACCCCCGTTATTTACTCAGGGAGGAGGTATAAATCATTTACTACGAGCCAAAATGTAACACATCAAAGCAGTGACCTATGACCCTACGTATGTTCGGCGGAAATCCGTTTTAGGACATTTTAAGTCATTTAAGCAATGTCCGACTGGAGCGCATGATAAATCTCGAAAGGAGTAACGCATTGACTCCATATTTGGTACATGATACTATTTTTTTTTCTATCTCTAGCTAAGTTGGAAGATGGACCATATTTGTCCACTCCTTCTATTTAGTACCTTCCTCACAAAAGTTTACAATTTAGTAAAATATTGATTCTGTAATAACTTCTATACTACTTATCCGAATTATCTGTCATTCCTCACATAATAGTTTATCCGTCGCTACCACCTTGCGAACCACAAGTGTAGCCACCCCTTTTTGTTCCTTCCACACAAAGCGACCATTGTTGTACAAACATTTAACTGCTTTTGCCTTCCGCAAACTTTTCAAAAAAATATTTTTTAAAATTTAAACATTAGGCATAAACCATAGGAACGCCCGTGAATCACAACGTTTTTTACAAGAAAAATTCTCAGCTTCCTTTGTTCGCAATAATGAAAACCATATTCCTCGGGTATAAAACCAATGTATTTTTCGACATGGTTCATTCTGGAGGCCAAAAAAGTCAAAGCCGTTGACAGTCTTATATTTTTCGTTGAAAAATTGTTTCTATGCCTGTTAATTTTCACATGAAACAATTTTTCCCCGTTTTTTTGTCTTGAGTCAGTACGAAAGTACCCATTGTCCAAATGAATAAAAACCAGAGGAAAATACTTAATCCTTAATGTAAATGAATCCATATGTGTGTATGTTCATACACATGTATACTTTGTGGTAAATTCATTTTACCCAAATGGTCAATATAACGAATACATACAAAAAGAGATACGCAATCTCACAGAAATTCGAATTAATGAGAAACAAAGTGTTCGGAATAAACATGAAAAATTCATGTCAATTCCATACAAGATTAAAAGGCATTTTTATGATAAAATTTTCGGTGAACTAGAAACCACTCACAAACATAAAGTCAATTATTTGGAAAGCGAAAATTCACAGGTTATACTCTCAATGACCTCAAAAGTTTAATAGCCAATATCAATCATTTATTTAGGCAATTGTCTTCTATACGAGTATATGTACGAGTATGTTAACATATTAACCAATAACCATTGCAAATGGCAAAGGCAAATGTCAGGCGCTAGTGACATTTGCCTCCTTAATTTCTGCTGTAACAAAAAGAAAGAAGTATCCTTGAAAATATACTTTTCAAATTAAATTCAAACACAATGAGCAGTGACCGCTGATAACCTGAAGCGTGGAGCTCCTTTGAGAAGGAGGTGAGTTTCAAGCAGTTGAGGTTGCAGGCAATCTCAGAAATACTACCTCGCAACCTTTCTTTCTTACTTAGCTCCTTCTTCTCTCTCTCCTATGAACAATAAAGTGTTACGATACAAAATACGGTCACAGCGAATGAGAGTAGCGCCGACCTTTTCCGACCATTCAACGAACAGTGGGTGGAATTTAAAAAAGTAAACAAAATCGTATTTTTTGAATTTCGGAGCAGAATATGCACCTATAGTCGAAAATGTGGCCAACTTTCGAAAAAAAAACTATGTAATTTGGAAAAGAGTGGCAAAACAATTAACTACAATTGTTGACCCATATTTTCTCAAAAATAGTCTCCAGTAATTTTGCTTTAGGACGAATAAAAATATTTTAAACATTATTTTAATATTTTTTCCTCTCTATCTCCAAAATATTACATATACCTTCTCGGGCCAAAAGTGTAACACATCGAAGGAGTGACCTAAGGCCCTAAATATGTTCGGCGGAAATCCGTTTTAGGACATTTTAATTTGAGCATTGCCAAATCGGATGGAACATATATATGGGAGCTATAGCTAAATCTTTACTGATTTTCTTCAAATTCGGTAGTGTTGGTTCATGGATCAAGAAACTCTACCATTCTAAATTTCAACACGATTGGATGTGAAATACAGCTTTTATAGGACTAAAGGGCCAAATCGGACGAAACATATATATGGGAGCTATAGCTAAATCTTAACCGATTTTCTTCAAATTCGGTAGTGTTGGTTCATGGATCAAGAAACTCTACCAGTCTAAATTTCAAAATGATTGGATGTAAAATACAGCTTCTACAGGACTAAAGAGCAAAATCGGACGAAACATATATATGGGAGCTATATCTAAATCTAAACCGATTTCAACCAAATTCAATAGCGATCTTAACAGCCGCGAAATACTCTAAACTGCAAAATTTCAGAACGATCGGAGTGAAATTGCGACATGTAGTCGACGAACAACTTTACATGGACAGACGGACGGACGGACAGACATCGTTAAATCGACTCAGCTAGTTTTTCTGAGTCGATCGGTATACTTTAAGGTGGGTCTAGCTGTGTTATTTTCAGGTGTTACAAACATCTGCCGTGAAACAAACTTATAATACCCTGTACCACAGTGTGGTGTAGGGTATAAAAACAATGAACTTGGAGGAGGATACAAACAACATGTGTCAATTACAGCGTTGCAATAATAGGAACCGATCTGTGATATTAATTTAAGTTAAGTTGTGTTGTATGTTTAAATATTTATTTTATGTTTAAATGTATCAAAAAGAGTGGGTCTTTCGAAACTGCAGTCAATTATACCAAGCAATTAAAACACTCAACCAATTTTTGTATTTGTTTCTATTACTTTTTTGCAATAGACAGACAGTAACTGAAACATATGGTCTCAAACCAAAATAAATTCTGACTGAATAACAAAAGCACAGACCAACAATAAATAACAACAACACATTCAAAAACACAAGAGGTACGATGATGTCGGCATTAGCCGTTGACAAAACTACATTTGTTTTCGTGGTTCGCGATGCGAACCCAAGCAAAAAACAAAAATGTATTTGTATGAGAGTTTTAGTATGTTGACTTAGTTCGGCAAAATACGGGTTTGGGTAGCAGTTCTTGTTAAATTCAATTTACTGCTTCCATAAGTATTTCAGCTGATTTAAGTTAAAGACGTACACTATTGCTACTGAATTCTGAGTGGTGTCTATCGAAACTGCAGTCAATTCTACCAAGCAATTAAAACTCTCTACCAATTTTTGTATTTGTTTCTATTACGAGTACTTTTTTGCAATAGAAAGAATGTAACTGAAACATATGGTCTCAAACCAAAATAAATTCTGACTGAATGTATCAAAAAACTTCAATGTAACTTGCTTAAATTAATGTTTCTGTAAGTGAATTTAAATCATTTAGTATTCGATAATTGTAACAATATTATTTTTTTATTTAAATTGGCGAAGCCCTTGAGAAAGTCAACAAAAAAATTACTAAACGTTGAATGAAATACAATAAAATGTAATTTTATTTTAACAAAGTAGGCAAAACGAATACATGAAAAAAAAATTTTTATGTTGGCACGAAAAAACCATATAAAATAGAAAAAAATCGCCAAAAAAATTATTTTTCCATTTTTTGAAAGCTGCCATCCAACGAAGAAAAAGATGCCTATTTGAAAAAAGTATATGGATAGATATAACAAGTAAAAGCGTTCAGTTCGGCCATGCCGAATCTTATATACCCTCCACCATGGATTGCATTCCATTTCATTACTGGACAAATCTTTGGATATAGAGCAACTCATGAAACTATCCTTTTTGGTTAAATAAATTATTAAAAAAACGAACACTGCAAAAACTCTTCACCTGAAAATGTGGTGTTTATGGCTTGAAATAGCTTTTTATGAGAGCTACATACAAGGGACTACAACGAAATAAATTTTATTTGTATACATTTTATTGAGATGGATTCTTGCCAAAATAGAATACAAACTGCAAAGTTTCAGCTAAATTTCTTAGAAAATGTGTTGTTTATGGCTTAAATAAGCCTTTGTGGGAGCGACATCTATAGGTGGACTATAACAAAATATGAACTGATTGAAAAAAATGTTTACTGTGATGAATTCTTGTCTTAATTAAATACAAACTGCAAGGATTCAGTTAAAATGCTTAGAAAATATGGTATTTATGGCCTCTATAGGGGGACTATAACAAAATATGATCCGATTTGTAAACTTTTTGCTGTGATGAATTCTCGTCAAAATCGAATACTAACTGCAAAGTTTGTACTAAATTGCTTTAAAAATGTGGTATCTATGGCTCAAAACCGTATTTTGGAGCGACCTCTATAGTTGAGCTATATCAAACATTGACCGATATGGCCCATTTGCAATCCCAAACAACCTGCAACTAAAAGAAATACTTCTACCAAATTTGATCAACCTAGCTATATTATGACGGACTGTAACGTGATTACAACAGACAGACGGACGGACGGATAGACAGACGGACATGGCTAAATCGTCTTAGAATTTTACGACGATTAAGAATATATATACTTTATGGGGTCTCAGACCAATATTTAGAGGTGTTGCAAACGGAGTGACAAAATGAATATACGCCCCATCCCATGGTAGAGGGTATAAACATTATGACGCATATTGTAAAAATAGCGAAATTAAAAAAAAAAATATTTTTCATATTTTTGTTTTGGCTATTTTGTTTGGGATTTCCAAAAGGGGCGTGCCAATAACGCTCTTTTTTAATATACAATTGGTACTATAAATACAATACACTGTACACAATTTAAAGTATTTGTATATGCAGGAATCGAAGTTATAAGCCGTTAACTTTTTCTCCATTTGTATGGGAGGTACGAAAAGGGGCGTGGTAATAACGCCTATTTTGAACGGGACTATAGGTACTGTAAAGGCTTATACGCCAAAAAATTGCAAGAATTTCTATGGACTGGAATCAAAGTCATGACAATTTGTATGGGAAGTACCAAAAGGGGAGAGTAGAGATGTCAAACGGGATTGGTTTGCAAATGCGGGGATTTTTCGGGATCCCGAAATTTTTTTTTAGTTCAGTTTTAATTTAATTTGGATAAGGATAACAACATCTAAAGCATCAATATTAATTCGTTCGAATTATTATTGACGTCATACTTTTCTATCTTTAAACCACGAAACAATTTATTTTTCAACTTGGGAAGTCAGTTTTACTAAGTCCATTTGTGTTCTTGTTTTAAGTTTACTTGTTTATAATTTATGATATATTTTGGTATTTTTTTTCCAAATATCTAATTTTTTCACCGGGTTATGTCAATGTTTTATGGTGTTAATAATTTGCTTCAATGGTTTACATTATTGACAGGGTGCATCTATCTATCACTTAATATTTTTTCATATATTATTATTATTTTTTCATATATTATTATTATTTTTTCATATAATATTCATTTTAATGAATCCCGGGTTCGAAATTTTCGAGGTCGGGACCGTTTGACTTCACTAGGGGAGAGGTAATAATGCCAATTTTTTACGGGACTGTAGGTACAATAAAAGCATTACACTTCACAAATTTTCAAGTATTTCTATGGACTAAAACCAAAATTAAAAGCCGTTAAATTTTTGTGCAAATTGCTCCATTTGTTTGGGAGATACAAAAAGAGGCGTGGCAACATCGCTCATTTTTTTCAAAATTATAGCAACCAAGTAACGAATACGTTACTTGAGTAGTAGTATTGAAGTTAAGAGATAATGAACATCTCACTAAATTTTGACTCTTCGTGGGTGTGGACCAACATAGTGCATCTTTGACCTTAGCCTGAGATAGAAAAAATATTGACACTTATCAAATTTGAAGTCAATCGGTTAATCCTGTCAAAAGTTATCGGGCGCACCAACAAGACAGACAGACGTACAGGCTGATGGACATGGTTCAAATGACTTAAAATGGCCTAAAACGCATTTCCGGCAAATATTCTTGAAGTCTCTTTGGTCACTCCTTTGAAGTGTTACACATTTAACCCCCAGGATCTGATATCTACCCTTGTTCACTATAGTGGGGGTATAAAAACAGGATTATGTTGAAATGTTTCATATTTCTACCAAAAGTGATATAATTTCGACATTTATCTATAGATTTTCTTCAAATATACATATTATTTTCATCGTTAGGAAAAAATGGTACAAAATATTTTTTTTCGGCGATTCTTTATATTTCTTATGGTATTTTCGGGCCAAAAAAAAGTTTATTTTTGAAAAAAAATCAAATTTTTTCTAATAATTTTAACGACAGTTACTAAACTTCTGTTTCCACGTTAAAGTGCCATAATTAAAATTCTTAATTTTTCTACATACATCGTATATGTAGCTAATAGCTAATTTTGTTTTTAGTGTCAGAATAAAATCTTTCTTCGATAACATTCTCTTGGAAGTTTATTTTAAGAATATAAATATCGTATAACTTTTTAAATAATTTCTTCTATAACTCCCAATTTAGAAATACACTTTTTTCCCAAAAAAATATATATTTAAAAACATCAAATTTTTTTAAAATATGTATAACTTCAAACGACCATAACTTTAGTCTCATTGGGTGTATCGGATGGATTTTTTTATCATATATCAAATTTCCAATTCAGTAAAGTTAATGTGAAAGAAATCAGTGCATATTCCGACCCAAAATTGAAAATATATCTTGGTAACTGTACGTGATAACTCATACGTCTAAAAAAGTCTTTTATGTACCTCGGGCGAAAAAAGGAAAGTTTCACGAGGTTAAACATTTCGTTCGCCCGAGTTGTCCATCTTTACGGGGGCCCAAATTTAAAACTTAATATTTCTAAAACATCTTCTACTATGATGTCAAGTTTGGTCGCAGTCGGTTGTCTGGTCAAGAAACGGCTCCCACCCCCTTTTTTTAATTCATCCCACTGTGCAACGATGGGGGCAAATAAATATTTGTTCAAATGTAATAAGTACAAGGTTGAATTGGACAAAAGGCTTGGGAGGACACACACACAAACGATGCACAATAATGTTAACCACTCTATCTCCATCTTTTAGTTTATTCATATAGAAAAGTTATAAATTATAAATTGTATTACACGATATACTCAAATACGAGTATATTTACATGGCCGGGGTTGAATACTAAGTTCTAATGGAGAAGAACTTTTAATATTCAATTTGAACTTTTACTTGTTTTTCTTCGAATCATGTATAAAAATAAAAATGAGACAATATTGCTTGATTTTATGCTAGCGGCAGACAAAAGACAACAAAGTTTATAGACAATCGAAGAAAATATATTACGTTGAATAACCTTGAATTGAGATTTACAAACTGTTATATTCAGAATTCATATTTGAGTGAAATAGAGGTCGTTTCCAGTTGAATTAACATCAGTAATAGACTACAGACTGCTGTCTTTGTATAAGATACATTTATTTTATTATTGTTTTTCCGAAAAAATCCATTTAGGGAGTTTCAAATTGTAACGGATCTATAGAGATGAGCATTGATGAGTATAAGGCCACCTTTAGTCCCTTAAACCATAGTTGGAGAATTAAAAAATCGGGATATGAATCTGGAGTTTCCTTATTCCTTAGAAGTGTTATTAAATAATAAAACCATGCAAGACAATTTTTGCCGAAGAGCTGCGCATAATATTTTCTGGTTTAATATGGAGTCCTAAACACAAAACAAGTAAAAGCGTTAAGTTCGGCCATGTCGAATCGTATATACCCTCCACAATGGATTGCATTCAATTCTATTATTGGAAAAATCTTTGGATATGAGCAAAATCATTAAACGATCCTTTTAGTTTAAGCAAATTATTAAAAACCAGTAAGGAAAGGCTAAAGTCGGGCGGTGTCGACTATATAATACCCTACACCACTCTCGTAATATTGAATAACTCTGATATATAAATTTTGTAATTCATGTACAAATTGTTTACATAAATTTACTTTTGGGACATTTTATACTTAAATAATACCCTGTACCACAGTGTGGTGTAGGGTATAAAAACGATTGGATCTAAAGAGCCAAATCGGATGAAACATATATATGGGAGCAATAGCTAAATCTTTACCGATTTTCTTCAAATTCGGCAATGTTGGTTCATGAATCAAGAAACTCTACCATTCTAAATTTCAAAACGATTGGATGTAAAATACAGCTTCTATAGGACTAAAGGGCCAAATCGGACGAAAGATATATATGGGAGCTATATCTAAATCTGAACCGATTTCAACCAAATTCAATAGCGATCTTAACAGCCGCGAAATACTCTAAACTGCAAAATTTCAGAACGATCGGAGTGAAATTGCGACCTGTAGTCGACGAACAACTTTACATGGACAGACGGACGGACGGACGGACGGACGGACGGACGGACGGACGGACGGACGGACATCGTTAAATCGACTCAGCTAGTGATTCTGAGTCGATCGGTATACTTTAAGGTGGGTCTAGCTGTGTTATTTTCAGGTGTTACACACATCTGCCGTGAAACAAACTTATAATACCCTGTACCACAGTGTGGTGTAGGGTATAAAAACGAAAGCTAAAAAATGTGGTATTTATGGCTTAAATTAGCATATTTGAGAACTAGATCTACACGGGGACTACAACAATATAAAAAGTGATTTGTATACATTTAAGTGAGCATTTTGGTGAGCGACATCTGTAGGTGGGACTATAACAAAATATGAACTGATTTAAAAAATGTATACTGCAATCTCTACAAGCGGGAAATGCTTTCAGCGTGTTTAGCCCTCATAATAAAATATGATTTTTTTTTAATTTCCCTATTTTTACAATATGGGCCATAATTTATACACATATCCATAAACAGTGTTAAGATGCTAGCTTTCAAAAAATGGAACAATCTATTTCTTTCTATTTTTTATGGGGTTTTTCGTGCCAGCAAAAACCATGTTTTAAAAAAAAAATATTTTTTTCTAATTGGAATTGCAAAAATTCCCACCAAGTCATAAAATATCTGTCATTCAAATATTGAAAAATTCGTAGAAAACAGAACATTATAAAACAGAACAGAACATTTTTGCGATCTTTAAGGCACTGGATGCAACTTTTTCTCTTAATCAATACCTACAACTTTGCTTCAGACACAACTTTGCTTCCGTACGGTACAACAAAAAAAAAAGTATAGAAAAAGTGATAAAAATCAACCTTGAGCAAAAAAATCGTATGGCCATTAAATTCTTAATTGAGCCAACATGACTAAACGAATGATTTAGACGTTCTTATTTTTGAGGATACTTTCACGTCCAATTCTCAGATTTGAGTCCCAAATCAATGAGCTGACAAATGATGTACTCGTAATTTGGGTCTTCTAAATCACACAGGGGCGGAGAAATTTAAATCATATTAAGACTTAAAGTGGCCCAAAACGGATTTCTGGCGAACATACTTGGGGTCTTAGGTCACTCCTTCGATGTGTTACACTTTTGGCCCGTAGCAAATGATGTATACCCTCGTTACACTAACGTGAACTTATACAAATAGTAAAGTTTCCAACATTCTAGCTTTGCGATTAGAGAAAATGTGGTTTACTTTTGAAATTTGGGTAAAAAATGGTGTCAATTGGAGAAGCATGGCAACAATATCAGTGGATATTTAAACCCGTTCTATCTTCGAAAACTTTCTCTAGGAAGTTTCCCTTTAGATGAATAAAAATATTTTATACTTTTTTTAAATTAATTCTTCTGTGACTCCAAAATAAGACATATACTTCTTTCCCCCCCAAAAAAAAAACAAAAAAATATTTTTTTTTAAAAAGAATATAACTTCAATTGGCCTTAACTTTTGTCTTATTGGGTATATCGGACTGATTGTTTTTCATCATATAGAAAATTGCATATTAACAAAATACTAAGACAGGGTCGGCAAAAAAATGAAAAATTAACTATATGAGCTAACTCTTAGGCGTAGAAATTATTTTGTGGGCCTCGATTAGTAGAATGCACACAAAAAGATATTTGGAATAAGACGAAAGTTAAACGCATTCTAGCATTTTGTTCACTGAACTTTGGGGATATGTAGCTCCGCCCTAGGGTTCTATAAGTCGACTTTTGACTAATCGATTAGTTGACTTTTTGGTACAATATATATAGACTAATAATAATAAATAGACTTTTTGTTTCTAAAAAAGAATAAAAGTCGACTTTTTCATGTCGACTTTTTTCATGTACGAATATTGCCAAAATGTATATTACATTTGGCTAAAATGAATAAAAGCGCATTGTGGGTTAGAACAAAAACCTTTATTTAGTTATATCAACATCAATTTAACAGTTAAAAATAAGCGTGATAATATGAATAGCCATAACTATATATTCTTTTTTTATAGTTATTAATTGTTTGACATACTAATTCTATAAAAAGATACAAAATTGACGTTTTGGCCGGTTCCAAACAATGTGTAATATTGATGAGATTGATATTCCAATACAGTCACGAGAATATTAAAATTAGGGTTCACTTTCTTCTAAACGCCACACAAATTCGGATTCAAATCTCCCTAAACGGTTTGAATACGTTATTGTTAAAGGCCAATTGATTTGGACATGTTCCGTGAATATGTATGACATATTAAATGCAATTGGACTTGACAAAACAATTTTTTATCATTTTGGTTTTTTCTGTTTAAGATTTTTTGGACTTTTATGCAACGACTTCTGCGAATTTCTATTTTTATTTTCCTGTATATTACTACAAATTTATGAAGAAAGATAGAAATTTTCGCATTTTCCTTAATAAAGTCGAAAAATCGACGTTAATCTACTTTTTTGTACTAAAAAGTCGAAAAGTCTAAAAGTGAACTTCTTGATTTTTTTCAAAAAGTCGAAAGGTCGGAAAGTCGAAAGGACATTTTGCCGTAACTAGATAACCCTACTCCGCCCTCTAATAATCGCATGATTGTCTCAATCGGTTGTCTGGTTAAGAAAGTGACGTATTAGTTCGCGTTTTTTATTTCCTCCCACTGTGCGACGTCAGGGTAAATTGAAATCTGCCATTCTAAAAAGTCTGGCAGATCTACTATTCGATTAACTGATATGTTAGTGTATCAAGAAGGTTGTTTTCGATGAGGACCACCGAATAGTCTACGTGAGCTGGTAACTTCGGCAGAAACCCTAACGTAAACCTAATTATACCCTACACCACACTGTGGTACAGGGTATTATAAGTTTGTTTCACGGCAGATGTTTGTAACACCTGAAAATAACACAGCTAGACCCACCTTAAAGTATACCGATCGACTCAGAATCACTAGCTGAGTCGATTTAAAGATGTCTGTCCGTCCGTCTGTCCATGTAAAGTTGTTCGTCGACTACAGGTCGCAATTTCTGAAATTTAGCAGTTTAGAGTATTTCGCGGCTGTTAAGATCGCTATTGAATTTGGTTGAAATCGGTTCAGATTTAGATATAGCTCCCATATATATCTTTCGTCCGATTTGGCCCTTTAGTCCTGTAGAAGCTGTATTTTACATCCAATCATTTTGAAATTTAGAATGGTAGAGTTTCTTGATCCATGAACCAACACTGCCGAATTTGAAGAAAATCGGTTAAGATTTAGCTATAGCTCCCATATATATGTTTCGTCCGATTTTGCTCTTTAGTCCTAAAGAAGCTGTATTTTACATCTAATCATTTTGAAATTTAGAATGGTAGAGTTTCTTGATCCATGAACCAACACTGCCGAATTTGAAGAAAATCGGTTAAGATTTAGCTATAGCTCCCATATATATGTTTCATCCGATTTGGCTCTTTAGATCCAATCGTTTTTATACCCTACACCACACTGTGGTACAGGGTATTATTTAAGTATAAAATGTCCCAAAAGTAAATTTATGTAAACAATTTATACATGAATTACAAAATTTATATAGCAGAGTTATTCAATATTACGAGAGTGGTGTAGGGTATTACATAGTCGGCACCGCCCGACTTTAGCCTTTCCTTACTGGTTTTAAATATGTCGATGTGTTACACTTTTAGTGCGAAGCAAATTATATATATATATATCGTCCTACTAAATCGTTAGAAGACTGCAAAACTTTCTGTTGGTGCTCTGTGGGATACGCCCATGTTCAAATGTATACCGTTGGATACTTGTAAACTTTAATTTATTTAAAAACCAGTAAGGAAAGGCTAAAGTCGGGCGGTGCCGACTATATAATACCCTACACCACTCTCGTAATATTGAATAACTCTGATATATAAATTTTGTAATTCATGTATAAATTGTTTACATAAATTTACTTTTGGGACATTTTATACTTAAATAATACCCTGTACCACAGTGTGGTGTAGGGCATAAAAACGATTGGATCTAAAGAGCCAAATCGGATGAAACATATATATGGGAGCTATAGCTAAATCTTAACCGATTTTCTTCAAATTCGGTAGTGTTGGTTCATGGATCAAGAAACTCTACCATTCTAAATTTCAACACGATTAGATGTAAAATACAGCTTTTATAGGACTAAAGGGCCAAATCGGACGAAACATATATATGGAAGCTATAGCTAAATCTTAACCGATTTTCTTCAAATTCGGCAATGTTGGTTCATGGATCAAGAAACTCTACCATTCTAAATTTCAAAACGATCGGATGTAAAATACAGCTTCTATGCGACTAAAGGGCCAAATCGGACGAAACATATATATGGGAGCTATAGCTAAATCTTAACCGATTTTCTTCAAATTTAGCAATGTTGGTTCATGGATCAAGAAACTCTACCATTCTAAATTTAAAAACGATCGGATGTAAAATACAGCATCTATAGGACTAAAGGGCCAAATCGGACGAAACATATATATGGGAGCTATATCTAAATCTAAACCGATTTTCTTCAAATTCGGCAATGTTGGTTCATGGATCAAGAAACTCTACCATTCTAAATTTCAAAACGATCGGATGTAAAATACAGCTTCTATAGGACTAAAGGGCCAAATCGGACGAAACATATATATCGGAGCTATAGCTAAATCTTAACCGATTTTTTTCAAATTCGGCAATGTTGGTTCATGGATCAAGAAACTCTACCATTCTAAATTTCAAAACGATCGGATGTAAAATACAGCTTCTATAGGACTAAAGGACCAAATCGGACGAAAGATATATATGGGAGCTATATCTAAATCTGAACCGATTTTCTTCAAATTCGGCAATGTTGGTTCATGGATCAAGAAACTCTACCATTCTAAATTTCAAAACGATCGGATGTCAAATACAGCTTCTATAGAACTAAAGGGCCAAATCGGACGAAACATATATATGGGAGCTATAGCTAAATCTTAACCGATTTTTTTCAAATTCAGCAATGTTGGTTCATGGATCAAGAAACTCTACCATTCTAAATTTCAAAACGATCGGATGTAAAATACAGCTTCTATAGGACTAAAGGGCCAAATCGGACGAAAGATATATATGGGAGCTATATCTAAATCTGAACCGATTTCAACCAAATTCAATAGCGATCTTAACAGCCGCGAAATACTCTAAACTGCAAAATTTCAGAACGATCGGAGTGAAATTGCGACCTGTAGTCGACGAACAACTTTACATGGACGGACGGACGGACGGACGGACGGACGGACGGACGGACGGACGGACGGACATCGTTAAATCGACTCAGCAAGTGATTCTGAGTCGATCGGTATACTTTAAGGTGTGTCTAGCTGTGTTATTTTAAGGTGTTACAAACATCTGCCGTGAAACAAACTTATAATACCCTGTACCACAGTGTGGTGTAGGGTATAAAAATGCCGGAAAATATCGAATGCAGAATATCGATTTAAAAAGCGACTTTAATATGTTCTACTTTTACTGGAGTGAATGGTGGCAGTGGCACATGTGTGCCAAAGCGGAAGAGGACCATAAAAGCGGCAGTGCAAACAAAAACTATTATATGCACAAGCAATTGCATATTAAGGTGGATCGAATGAAACAAGCTGCCCTTGTTCCCACCTAAAACAAAATAATATTTTGTTTTATGGATGTTCCCAATCGAAATACGAAAATACTCGTATACTTATATAAGATGCTCATAGTGTTTGTATCATATGACTTATATCAAATCGACAACGGCAGTTTGATCGCAAAAATAGGTGGGTATACGGATGGAATGACAGACGGACATGGCTTCAACGACTCAGAAAATGATTCTACGTCGATGGGTATAATATATAAGTACATTGGATCTATATCTTCTCCTGTAGGGCATTGCAACGAAATGCATAAATTCATACTCCCCTAATAATGTATAACGAACTTTAATTTTCCTTGGGAAGACCAAGCACACCTTATGTCTTTCAATCCTAAAAAGCGACCTGCCCTATTGCATGTGTGAATTTTTTATGTGTATATTCGTTCATAAATGATGTTGTTGCTCTCAACTTTATGACCTAACTTTGCAATGCAATTGGTGCAGTGGCCTTTAGTGCAAAGAATATTGGGGAGTGGTGGTAGAGAAGGATTTGTTTTGTACGATAACATTGTATTCAACACATCGGTGTTGGCATGGACACGTGTGTTGGACTGTAAATGTCAGTCCGTTGCATACGGGCTGACTGCACATTGCAGCCAGTGCAATATCGAGCTTGAAAGTTTTGCTTCCGTTTCTTATTCTATTTCTCTCGGCAGGAGGATAACAAAGCCAACGACCTCCTGTTGGAAACGTTAACAATAACAATATTTGCGTGAGTGAGTGCAAAACGTGTAAATGCCGGAAGTAAGGAACAGGAGTTGTAAGCACACGCACGCACCCACACACCCATACGTGTATTGGTCAACCAGTATTTGTTGGGGTATACATTTGAAGTACGAGTACTATCTGCAATCTATAATAACACAAGTATAGTAATACAATGTAAACATTAATGTGGAGCGAACGTCCCTAAAATTATGTGAAATTCAAAATTGGAAATAAAACTATGCGACGAAAAATTAAATTTCTGTGTCCTAGACCAAAAAACTTTGGTTTGGTTAGATTGAGGAATACTGCTTTATGAAACCAAAACAAAAAATTTTTTTATGCACAGAAAGAAAAAATTATTAAACCGTACTTAAATCAAGCCGTAGTGGTGTCAAAAGTACGGTTTTCTTAAACCAAGTACAAAATACTTGACTGCAAAAATAAAAGTCGACCTGTAAATATTCGATTTAAATATCAAACACATAAGGAATAGCATCAACGAAACGAACATGAATTATTTACAACTTCAAAAAATTTAAATCAAAACCAGTAAGGAAAGGCAGAAAGTCGGGCGGGGCCGACTATATAATACCCTACACCTCCCTAACAATGCGATAAGGGTCATTGCCATAATAATTTGGAATAATTGGTAAATGGGTAGAAACATATTATCTAATTCTGAAACGATAATCGCTAAATTAAGCAATATTCGTTCCTAAATTCTAAGTAAAATACAACTTCTATAGCGGTTTGATACCAAATCAGAGGGAACAATCAATATAAATCTGAACCGATCTTCCCTGAATACTCATTCATGTAAAAAGACCTCCTTCTGTCGAATTTCGTACTGATCGCATATAAAATACAGTCTCTACAGCGCCTACATGTCAAATCGGGGGTAACGTATATATGGGCTCTATATCTAAATCTGAACCGATTTCTTCCAAATTTAACAGTGTTCATTCATATAATAAGAAACCTCTTTCTGCCGAATTTCATACTGATCGGATATAAAATAACATTTTTACAGCGCTTACAAGTCAAATCGGGGGTAACGTATATATGGGGGCTATATCTAAATCTGAACCGATTTTCTCCGAATTTAGCAGTATTCCTTCATGTAATAAGAAACCTCTTTCTGCAAAATTTTGCACTGATCGGATATAAAATACAGTTTTTACAGCGCTTACATGTCAAATCGGGGGTAACATATATATGGGGGCTATATCTGAATCTGAACCGATTTTCTTCGAATTTAGCAGTATTCCTTCATGTAATAAGAAACCTCTATTTGCCGAATTTCGCACTGATCGGATATAAAATAACATTTTTACAGCGCTTATATGTCAAATCGGGGGTAATGTATATATGGGGGCTATATCTAAATCTGAACCGATTTCTTCCAAATTTACCAGAGTTCATGCATGTAATAAGAAACTTTTTCCTGCCGAATTTCATACTGATCGGATATAAAATAAAGTTTTTACAGCGCTTACATGTCAAATCGGGGCTAACAAATATATGGGGGCTATATCTAAATCTGAACCGATTTTAACCAAATTCAATAGGGATCGTCCTTGGGCCAAAAAAAGATATGTGTAAAGTTTCGTCGAGATCGGACCATAATTGCGACCTGTACTTTGATTACAAGAATACATGCACAGACGGACAGACAGACAGACGGACATAGCTAAATCGACTCAGAAAGTGATTCTAAGTCGATCGGTATAATAAACGATGGGTCTATTTCTTCTCCTTTTGGGTGTTACAAACAAATGGTGTAGGGTATAAAAATAACACCAAGTAATGTATTTACAAACACTGCCCAGTAAAAAATTACTGGTTATATTTGTAACTGACTCGCCCAGAAATACTTCCAGTTTCGTTTGCCAAGATTCAATTAAGCATTGCTCTCTGTATTCTATTGAAGAAGCTGTAGAACTAGCACCAAGACATGAAATCGACATTGTATTTTTGCCTTCCGGAATATAATTTCTGGATTTTCTAATGGAGAACTTAATTCCAAAAAATCCGTAAAAGTAAGCGAGTCTAAAAATAGAACTGTCAAATTATCAGCTTAGTTCCAAAAAATCTCCCTTAAATACTTAGTAGAAATTAGCGAGACCGAGACCGCTGGTGGTGTAGAGAACTAGCATGCACTGTTTTGTAGCAAGTAACCCGGGTTCAAATCCTCGTCGGATGGAAATAAAAATGAATATGTCTTTAAAAATAAAATTAAAAATAGAAAATAAAGAGAAAAAAACAAAAGATTTTTTTTTATTTTTCTAAAGTGGTGAAAATGACGAAAAAAGAAGGCGTTCCTTTTTTAGCAATTCAGAATTAGTTCCGGAAGTATCAACCCTTTATAAAAAGAATTGGTTAGGGAAGCGAGTGGGGAATTAGTACGCACACAGCTGCTTAATTCCCTACACGATTGCTATTTCGGAAATCTTTTTACTGGGTGCTTGATGGAGAAACCAATTGGATATGGTTACATACATGCTGAAAAAAAATCGCTTCTGCAGTATATTGACCCAAACATATTCTGCTTGAAGTATACAAATGTCTTACTTCTACCAAAAGAGCTATATTTTCTACATTTATCCATAGACTTTCTTTAAATGCGAGCTATTTTCTATGATTTTTTTTAAAAGCTAAAACCGTTTTTTGGGAGAAATTCTTATCTTCAAAAAATTTCTATTACAAAGTTAAATTAAATTTGCCGGGGTTTGAACTCATGACCTTCTGCTTGGAAGTCTAACGCACTTGCATCACACCAAGAATGCTTCTCGATTTCGAAGCTCGTTTTTATATATATATAAAATATTCATTTTGTCACTCCGTCGTAAAATTCTAAGACGATTTAGCCATGTCCGTCTCTCCGTCCCTCCGTCCGTCTGTTGTAATCACGCTACAGTCTACAATAATTGAGGTAGATGGTACAGATACATGTTATAACTGCAGGTAACTTGGGATTGAATATGGGCAATGTCGGTCCATTTGTGATATAGCCCCCATATATAGCATCTCCCCGATTTCACTTCCTAACGTCATAGAGACCACAAATGACAACTGATCGGGCTGAAAATTGGTAAATAGATATCATTTCTAAATAAAAGGAAATTAAGAGGACTACAAATGGTAGTAATGACACTTTAATTTGGAAGCAGAAGTTCAGTAACTGTCGTTAAAACAATTAGAAAAAATTAGATTTTGTGTCAAAAAAATCGTTTTTTGCTGGCCATAAAAATCATAAAAATAGAACAAAAACCATTCGCTACATATTTTGAAAGCTAGCATCCTAACGAAGAAAACAATGTCTATTCGAAGAAAATCTATCGATAAATATGGTATACTAAATTATAGTACTTTTGGTAGAATAATAGACTTTTGGTAGAAATCGATGGAGTGATCAAAGAGACCCCAAGAATATTTGGCGGAAATCTGTTTTGGGCCATTCTAAGTCATTTTAGCAATATCCGTCTGCCTGTCCGTCTGTCCGTCTGATTGGTGGACGCGATAATTTTCGACAGGATTAAACGATTGACTTAAAATTTTGTCAATATTTTGTGTCTATCTGAGGCTAAGGTCACAGATGTCCACTGCTTCGAGTACCTCCCCCACGAAGGGTCAAAGTTTAGTTTAGTACCAGAAGCTTTCACAATTCCACACATAGCAATAGTTTATTAATCGCTTCCATCTTTAGAAAAATGGACGAAGTTGCCGCGCCCCTTTTGGTACCCTCCGTGCAAATAGACATTTTGCACACAAAGTTAACGGTTTTTAACTTTGATTCCAGTCCATAGAAATACTTAAAATGTTTTGGAGTGTAATGCTTTTGTAGTACCTAAGGTCCCGTGCAAGATTACCTTTAGTGCCACGCCCCTTTTGGTACCTCCCATACAAATGGACCATTTTGCACAAAAATTTAAAACTTGGATTCCTGCACATGCAAACACTAGAAATTTTGTGGGGTGAAATGATTTTACAGTACCTACAGTCCTGTAAAAAATGGCCGAAGTAGCCACGCCCATTTTGGTACCTCCCATACAAATTGACCATTTTGCAAGTTAACAGATTATAATTTTGATTCCAGTCCATACAAATACTTAAAATGGGCGTTATTGCAACACCCCTTTTGGAACCTCCCATACAAAATTGCCAAAATAAAGAAAATGAAAAATTATTTTTAGATTCCCCTATTTTATTCATAACACAGTACAGCATTTTTCAGCTCATGGACGTGAAAGTAGCCGAACTTCTGCATCATTCGTTAAGTCAAGTTGGCTCAATTAATAATTTAATGGTCATACGAATTTTTTCCTCAAGGTTAATTTTTAGCACTTTTTCTAAATTTTTTCTAGGTTTACCGTAGGGAATATCTTTTTTTTAGTCTGAAGCAAAGTTGTGAATATTCAATAGGAGAAAAAATGCGGAATAAATCTACCAGAAAAAATGCATCCAGTGCCTTAAAAAAACCGCAAAAATATTCTGTTCTGTTTTACTGTTTTCGATTTTTCTGCATTTTTATCCCCTCACCTTAGAGAGGAGGGTACATATCATTTGCTACGAGCCAAAAGTGTAACACATCGAGGGAGTGACCTAAGGCCCTAGGTATGTTCGGCGGAAATCCGTTTTGGACCATTTTAAGTCGTTTGAGCAATGTCCGTCCGTCCGTCCGTCCGTCCGTCTGCTGGCTGGTGCGCAGGATAACTCTCGAAAGGAGTAACCGATTGACTTCAAATTTGGTATGCGGTAATATTTTTCTCTATCTCTGGCTAAGTTCGAAGATGGGCCATATTGGTCCACTCCTTCTAGTACCTCCTCCACTAAGGGTTAACTTTTAGTGAAATATTGATTCTTTAATACCTTCTATACTACTTACTCAAATCTTCTGAAATTTCACATATAGTATTAGTTTGTTAGTCCCTAACAAAAAAAATGGGCGAAGTGGCCACTCCCTTTTTTGTACCTCCCACACAAATGGACCATTTTGCACCAAAAGTTAACGGCTTATAACTTGGATTCCAGTTCATACAAATATTTGACATTTTGTACAGTGTAATGCTTTTATAGTACCCAGAGTCCATAGAAAAATGGGCGTTATTGGCAAGCCACTTTTGGTACCTCCCACACAAATGAACCTTTTTGTACCAAAAATTAACAGTTTTTAATTTTAATACCAGTGCATACAAATACTTGAAATTTCGTATAGTGTAATCCTCTTATAGTAGCTAGATTCTTGAGAAAAGTGACCGTTATTGGCATGCCCCTTTTGGTACCTCCCATACAAATGGACCATTTTACACAGTTAACAGTTTATTACTTTTATACCAGTTCAAATAAATACTTACAATTTTGTACAGTGTAATGTTTTTATAGTATCTAGAGTCCAGAGTAAAGTGACCGTTATTGGCACGCCCCTTTTGGTACCTCCCACACAAATGGACCATTTTGTACCAAATGTAAACAGCTTTTAACTTTAATACCAGTATATACTTTAATGTTATTAAATGCAATTTAAATTGATAATATTTTAATTAATGCCAAAAAAATAAATTTACGAATATTTTTTTGGGACTCAAGTTGAGGGAATTCATAAGTCGGTTTACCCGACTGAACTTTCGTACTTGTTTTCCTATCCAATATCCACAAATTTGCTTCAGACTAAAAAAAGATATTCCGTACGGTATACGGAGAAAAAATAGAAAAAGTGCTAAGCAAAAAAATTCGTATGCCCATTAAATTATTAATTGAGCCAACTTGACTTAACGAATGATGCATTATATATAATATATATGTAAGATATACATATACCCTCAAATAGTGGAGTCTGCTTTTATTAATGTGATAAACAGTGTATCTTATACTATACTCGAATATAAATTCCAAACTGAGCCATTTATTATCATTATGCAGGAATTGCTCCACCCTCATACGTAGTTATACTACATACATACAAATGTATGTATGTACCTTTAGATTTACAATATATTCTCCTATCCCTTTACAGTGCTGCCACATAAAGTACTCGCTCGAAATGCAATCCCTTTTGCTTTGCGGTTGTATTGTTGCTGTTACTGCTTTCTGGATGCAGTCATGCCCGTAAATTGTTTTCAAAAGTACCCATATACATACATACGTTTTTCATTGGAATTCGCGTTTACCACTACCAAAAAAAAAGTTTTAGAAAAAAAGTTTTTTCTCTTGTTGATTATCAATTGTGAGGCTAGATTGGTAATCGCAACACAAAAGATTCTACAATTCTTAAAGTGGGACTATTAAATAGGATGAACCGTAGCACTTATGCTCAGAATGTTAAGGAGTTCCTTAAAGTAGCGGTTCCTTTTTCAAAGTATAATAAAATATAGGCAAGTATAATAAAACCTCTAAAATAGATTACCATATTAATTTGTGATTTTTCTATATAATCTATATAAAAATCAATTTTTTTTTTTAATTCTAGACAAAATCCATGGAGAAGTAATATTATTCTTTTACTGATATTCCACAAACTACCGGCGATCCCGAAATAATTTTTTTGGACATATTGGGCACAATATACATAAGTTAACAATTTTAAAATATAAGTATTTTGGAAAATATTCGATTTTAATTACTATTTTCAAAATAAAAGTATGTTATGCAGCTTTCGAACGTCATATACATCAATGTTACTGATGTCTTTACAAATATAGGTCAAAGCTAAATATTAGATATTTAATCTCGTAGAACAAAAGTTATGAGCATTCGAATGCAAGAAGTTTACGATTTTTTGTTTCCCAATTTCTAATGATTAAATGTACATATCTCCCATAGTTTTAAAGTGTAACAAATGATATACTCGTACACCCCCATACACCCTATATATATAGGAGATTTAATAAATATCAAAAGCGAACTAGAAACCCTAACACAATTTGAGAATTGTATTTCTTTGCTCAGGCGTCAAATTCAATACCTTTTTGCGAGAAACCAATCACTGTGCAATATTTTAAACCACTTAATCCACTGTGTATTTATTATGAGAATCTTAATAAACTCTGGTTTCTAAAATTGCACAGAGTTGAGGAAATATGTAGCTGCAGTGTCATCATAAAGATTTTACGTACGCAACAATGGATTGTGCATATTGGGGTAGTGCTTTTTGCAAACATATTTTCGACAATTTTCTCGAATGGAATTACTAGAGTGAAGGAAAGTTCTTTTAATACATTTTAGTTATTACAGTTAATAAAGCTTATCGAATAGCATTTATCCTTTGAGTATTTGTTTTTTTTTGAAAAAATATTTGTTTTGAAATATTGCGAAATTTCCTTAAAAAGTGAGAAATATAAATGGTGTTAGAGAATTTCAAAATCAAAATTTAAATGTCACATTTATACCCGCAATTTAGTGGAGAAGGCTGTATATCATCTGATACGACACAAAAGTGTAACACATCGAAGGAGTGACTTAAGACCCTAAAGCAGGGCTTCTTAGCCCTTTTTCGAATCCCTATGGTAGAGAAAATATTGCGATGCCCCAATAAATGAAAATTGTCTTTAGAAAAACTGGGTTTTCTGGATTATATCCAAACATAACAATGAATACATTAATTCACACATACATGATTTTGAAGTTGTTTTTTTTTTATTTTTTTTTTGTTTTGATTAAATTATACTGTGCAACAAATATTGTGTCCTCAAATAAGGGCTGTGGAGTCGGAGTCGGCGTTGTTTTTGCAAATTTCATGAAATTATGCATACATTTTATTATTGTTTTTACTTATTTTGTATAAATATGTTTATATACATACATATCAATAAAAAGTTTTTATCGCGAAAATAGTTGAAATAGATATTTTTTCAAAATTCATCTCGGATTCGAAGCAAAAAACTAAATAAAATGAAAAATATTGTCGATAGAAAAACGGGGTTTTTAGGATAATACTCAAACATAATGATGCATATATGAATTCACACAAACATGATTTATAACTTGTTTGTGAACATTACGTGAAATAAGAATTTTAAACTATGAAAAAAGAAATAATTTGTTGTTGGGCCCTTTTGAATTTCGTTAATAAGTTCTCCATATTTGGTATTAGGTCGCTAAAAAATTCTCAGGATGTGTATTTTGATGCAGTGTACCGAAACCCATCAAAATCTAAATTTTCATTTTTCTTGTTGTTACGCCCTTTTTTGCTTGTGATGACGATATGTGTCCCATTATATATTTATACAAAATATTTTAAAAATATACAATGTATTTATTGGAAAGCATAATTTCATGAAAGCAGCAAAAACAACGCCGACTTCAACTCCACAGCCCTGCCTCAAATCTTTCCCGAACGAAACCACTAGTAATATATCAGCCCAAAGAGTTTTGCAAAGGTAGCTCGAATTTTTGATTTATACCTCTTTGAAGTTGAACTATTTTACTTAAATTTCAAGGAAAATTGGAACTACAGCGGGCAGAAATCGAAACAAAACAAAAGCAAGTAAAAGCGTTAAGTTCGGCCATGCCGAATCTTATAAGCACTCCACCATGGATAGCATGTGACCACACAAAATAACTCAAACCTAAAGAAAACAACACCGAAAAACACAAAAAATATAGTAGGAATCACAACAAGTTAGATGATATATATGGGAGCTATATCTAAATATGGACCGATATCGCCCATTTTCAATCCCATGTTACCTGCAGCTATAAAAAGTATCTATACCAAATTTCAGCCACCTAGCTCAAGTATTATTATAGATTGTAGCGTGATTACAACAGACAGACGGACAGACGGACAGACGGACATGGCTAAATCGTCTTAGAATTTTACGACGATTAAGAATATACATACTTTATGGGGTCTCAGATCAATATTTAGAGGTGTTACAAACGGAGTGACAAAATGAATATATCCCCACCCTATGGTGGAGGGAACAAAAACACAACATTTTCGGCCCAAAATTTTCCCAGAAAATGCCCAAAATCGATTTCATCTGCCCAAATAAAAAAGAAGTATATACCCTATACCATGAATCGCATGTGAATGATTTCGGGTACAAATAAACTAATTATAAAGGGTCCGCCAAATAACTTTTTTTTGAAAATGCTATAAAAAAACTACTGAAAACGCATTGGATGGTCAGTTGGCTTCAACTCCTGAACCAATTGGACTTTGTATGGCGTCATACCAAGGTCTTTATGCAAAATTCGTCTCAATTATGTCTCCGAAATGTTCAAAAGTTAACAGTTTATAACAATAATATCAGTGTATACAATTACTTGAAATTTTGTACAGTGTAATGCTTTTATAATTCCTATAGTCCAGTGAAAAATGAGCGTTATCACCACGCCCCTTTTGGTACCTCCCACACAAAATGACCAAATTATACCACAATTTAATATCTCAACGTTAATATACCAGTCCATATAAACGGTTACAATTCGGCACAGTGCAATGTATTTAAAGTATCTTCTGTTCAGCGAAATATAGGTGTATTTCTTAAACCCCTTCTGGTACCTCCCACAAAAATTGACAGAATAATTTGTGTAATATTCAATATTACATTACTCACAAAGTGAGGGTATACCTTAGTCGGTTTACCCGACTGAAACTTTCTTACTTGTTTTTAGTCCATGTTGCTATGTATTGAACAACATTACCAAAGCATACCTTAAGGGCACATTTTAAATTGACTGCAAATATAACAAAAAGCATATAAAGCATGTATAAAAGCAAGTTGGTCTTGAGCCGAGAGAGTATCTCAGTTTAGATCAATGATTACAGACCGAATTAAACGGGCAACCGACATGAACAAGCTAAATATTCATATAAGCGAACATTTGTTTGCCAATCTACTATATACTATATATGCCTCATTGTTTGTGTGTCGTGTCCATAAATTCCTAAAAGTATGCTTTAAACATGACGTATTATTAATGAACACATTGCTAAATCAATGATGATTTTTCTGGATAGTTGGAATGATTGATTAATTAACATAAAACTGTAAAAAAACTGCAAATCTTGAGCTAATGTATTACGCTTTAGTTATTTACTTTGTTCTATGTACTGATTTACATCGTTCAAAAGATACAAAGCGTTTTATAAAAAAATTTCCTGTAATTTCCAACATCGTATAAAATTGAAATTGATATATGGGAATTCGGCGTGGCACTTGTAATTTGTATATAATTGAGGACTCAAATACAATCTCTACAAGCGAATTGTAATAATATAAATGCTAAATTGAGAAAAATACTAAGATTTTTAATTTTAGGTTATGTGGGAAGTAGGCGTGGTTATGGGCGGATTTAAACAAAAAATTGTTTTTTAGCTAACTAGGCGAAATGAGTGATATGTACAAAATTTCAAAGCCCTAGCTCAATTCCTTCTAATTTTTGCCGCGCCTTGTTTGAAAATATTCCACTGTGCGTCTTGTTGAAACCAAATGTCGCCGAGATCACGAGGTTATCATAGCACGATAACGGTCGCCATTGACGGTTACGTTCTCACCGGCATCATTTTTGAAGAAATGTGCACCGATGATTCCGGTACGTCGGATCGGGAATCGGTCAATGGCAAAAAGATAGCTTTTCACGAGAGCTAAAATATTGCTTATGGGTGTCAAGGTCGTGGGTCGACGGGAAAGTGTTTTTTTGGATTTTGTAAAAAAATGGACTTAGCGCAATTTGCGAACGATTATTTTGATAATAAAACTGAATAATTTGTAAACGTTGTTCAGGCGTAAGTCTTTCCATGATAAAATGCAAAACAATACTTAACAAAAATAACATGACAGCATGAGACGACTCACACTTGAACTGTCAAAAAATGGCTATTGGAAAAAGTATCTCTACTTAGATCACCCTATACAAAGAGGAGAGTTTAGTGTCGCTAAGACGGACATCCTTCAACAGCCCACAGATAGGCGAAATTGTCAACAAGATTCCAAAAAAAGAAGAAAATCCAGTCGCGTTGACCAGGTCTTAAAATTTGGTGGTCAAAAGTCCCGTAGACCCAGGAAAATAATTGGTTGGAATTGGATAGTAACAATAAAAAAATAGCGCTAGCAACAAAAATTATATTGCGTACACCGTGTGCAGGTCGTATTTATATATAAATAGTTGAAACAACAATAATAAAATTTATACGATCAAATGTTTGCAACTAAATCGATGGTTGTATCAATCGAATTAAGTTTTTTTCATTGACACTCGGTTAGTTGTGGTAAGCAATTTTAAACTGTCATTATAGTACCATTTGATTTCGATTTTTCAATAGACCAATGATTATTATTGCAACGAATAATTGGTTACTACAACAGAAATAATATTAATAAATATTCGTTGTTTGGTTATCCCAATAATTTCTCAAATTTAGAATAATTAAATGTATTTTGGGAAATACAACCGAAAGATTGGTTGCTGTCATCTTTTGCTGATAGATGACGAACAACAAATTAAATTACTTGACATAAATAAATCTTCAACATTTTGTTCCAGAACGGTATATGTAGTCAAAAATAATCTCGTGTGAATAGTAATGTGTGGAATGCAGAATATGCTGTGCAAAATGTTTTACATAAATAAAAAATAAAATCAACAATCATGAAATTGAGGTTAAGCGATATTTGCATACACGTTTTGTTATGCATTGTACTCTCGTGTAGTAAAATTTGTGTCAAAATATTTCCACATCTCATAATAGTGAAGAATTTGTAATATGGGATTTTAATTTTTTTAAGAATTGTTCGGTTTTTTGTTCAATAAATAAAAAAAAAATTAATGCAAACTGTTTTTAATTAATTGGCGGTAGTATATGACTGCCAAATTGTCAGAACAAACAATTTTTTAAAACAGTTGGTTGTGGCAACATACAGCAGATAATTTTAGCCGCCATTTCCGTAGTTGGCGCAACCAAATATGATTGTTGTCAACATGGAAGCGGAAGTATACCACAACCAAAATGTTGGTTGTCCAGATGGAATCACATGATAGTAGACAGAACTACCAAAATTCGGTTGGCAAGTAATTCGGTTAAGGCAACCGAACTGTATTATGTGTGTAAATAAAAAATAAAATAAACAATCATGAAATTGAAAGCACGTGATTAAGCGATATTTGCATAAAAGTTTTGTACTCACGTGTACTAAAATTTGTGTCAAATATTTCCACAACGAAACATATAACAGGTGGCGCAAAAGTAACCTTTCGATGTTATGTTAGACGCGATTGGCGGTCAGCAGCTAACAGCTGATGCACCGTCTGGACTTTGTACGGAAACATCTTCAAATCTTGTACCAAAATTCGCTGTAGAGACCGTCGACTGATACCCATTTGCGTGGCACGTCGTCTGGTCGATGTCGACGGCGCTCGTCGGCGCTCCTCGGCTACAGCAGCAATATTCTCTGCAGAACGGCTACTCCGGGGTCTGCCACGCCTGGCAGCATCTCGTGTTGTACCAGTCTCTTCGAGGCGAGCGGCTAAACGTCGCAGTGTTTCACCAGTAGGCGTTGGACGGCCAGGAAATCTGTGCCAAAGTCACCGACCGATTATTGGTCAAATAAATAGTCAGCAATATTCCGCGTTCTGGAGCAGTGTAGCGTAACATTGTTTATTAACGTGTATTTCGCATGTGTTTACTACACAAATGTCAAAACAGAACTGACATTAGGGGCCAATCACAAAATTTATAGCATTTTCTGATAGGAGGATTAATTTTGCGCCACCTTGTATATGGGAGCTATAGCTAAATCTTAACCTATTTTCTTCAAATTCGGTAGTGTTGGTTCATGGATCAAGAAACTCTACCATTCTAAATTTCAAAACGATTGGATGTAAAATACAGCTTCTATAGAACTAAAGGGCGATCTTAACAGCCGCGAAATACTCTAAACTGCAAAATTTCAGAACGATCGGAGTGAAATTGCGACCTGTAGTCGACGAACAACTTTATATGGACAGACGGACGGACGGACGGACGGACGGACATCGTTAAATCGACTCAGCTAGTGATTCTGAGTCGATCGGTATACTTTAAGATGGGTCTAGCTGTGTTATTTTCAGGTGTTACAAACATCTGCCGTGAAACAATCTTATAATACCCTGTACCACATTGTGGTGTTGGGTATAATTAATGAAAACTGTTTTTAATTAATTGGAGGTAGTATATGACTGACAAATTGTCAGAACAACCAATTTCTAAAAACAGTTGGCACAACCAAATATTATTGTTATCAAAATGGAAGTAGACGTATACCACAACCAAAATGACAGAACTACCAAAATTCGGTTGGCAAACAATTCGGTTGAGGCAACCAAACTGTATTCTGTATAGGGACAAAAAATGCCCCAATATTTGTGTATAAAGTCCAATGGAGTGACTCAATGCATATACTAGACAATTGGAATTACACTATAAAAAAATTGCACTGTAAGACAAGCTGTTCGGGGCAAAATATGCGTATTCGCCAAGTCACTTGTGGTAACCCTACACAATTCTTTTATTCGGACACATCATACCCATAACTTCTTCAGCAATCATCTAAATCTTTTGATATTTTGTATTTTGGACAACATTTACAAAGAACAAAAAATTTTTTCAACGTTCTGGCATCTCCCACCCGATGTATTTTTTTCCATATTACATTACTTACAAAGTGGGGGTAAACGTCAGTTGGTTTTCATACTTGTTATATATATTAGGAAAGGAATTTTTTTAAATGCCTACCCTAATAAATGTGGCAGGCTGGTGCAGCAATATTACTATCCTTGGAAATGTAACAATCACTCAACATTTGCAGTTTATGAAGTTGCCGGAAAATAAAATGAAATTTTTGCGGTTGAATAGTAAATTGCTATGTTGATTAAAGCAAAGCAAAAAGCTGACAACAAAAGTTTACGTTTTATGTGGGTTTAAATTTGACTAAAAGGTATATCAGCAGAGTTTGTAAATTGAATTGAAAGACTATTTCAGGGCAAATACCGAGGCAAATTTGCAAAGTTATTTATTTATTTTTCATTTGATTTGTTTTGTTTTCAGACATCTACGACCTGTATTTGTGGCAAAAGAAATAGTTGCTGCTAATAAATAAAAAGAATTTGTGGTAAAGTTTCATTTGAGCAAAAGAATTGTCAAGAACTGCTAAGGATTTCGTTAACCCGAAATATGTCGTGTAGTAATCAGAAATTTGTTGATTTGTAAAGAATTTTACATTATACTTATGCAGTTTCTTAAGTTTTCTTTTTGACATCACACAATGAGCCGCAATGTGGATGCATTGTCTAACCATTCAAGGAACACAAAAAAAAAAATTTCACTAGAATTGTGATTTTGTTCTAGCTGATCATAACACGTTCACCATAACCACATTTCGTTCTCTGTATGCACCAACTCATTAAATGTAATACTAAACATATTTGTTTGTCTGCTTCCACATGTCACGCACACTTGACTTACCGATATCTCATTCGCACATGTGAAAATACACTTGTCTGAAATTGGCCCTCCAGTACAGCCGAATCGAATTTCGGATCCAGCCATGAGTTGGAGGCGGCACGTTCGAAGGCGACGGGTAACATGACGCTGCAGCAGGAATGACGACGACCGGTTTGACTTAAATAGGTTTGTATGTGGGGAGCTAAAGCGATTTGTATGTCATCGGTGGAATTGTTACGGCTGTCATTGGCTAAAACACCGGGTGGCATGGCGGTAAAGCTGATTGATTGTCGACGCGACTGTAAAGAGAGAAATAAATAAAATTATTTTTTTTTGTTATATTAAAGAGTAATTTTATGAAAAACACATTTTGTATCTGATAAAAGGCTAAATATTTTGATATGGTGAGAACAGTAGCAAGTTCGACAGTGATGAATACAGCACTTTCAACCATAGATTGCGATCAATGCTAACGGGTTTTCCAATCGGGATGATATGATTTTGAAGTGACGTTTCGGTCATTTGTAATATGTCATGATCTGTCATTTGTTTTCCATTGTATTCAGTAGTGTTTACAATTTCATTATGGAGAGATATACGCAAGAACAACGTTTACAAATTATTCAGTGTTTTTATCAAAATAATCGTTCTCCAATTGCACCTTTCCGTGCGCTAGCTGCATTTTTTAAATAAAAAACCAGTAAGGAAAGGCTAAAGTCGGGCGGTGCCGACTATATAATACCCTACACCACTCTCGTAATATTGAATAACTCTGATATATAAATTTTGTAATTCATGTATAAATTGTTTACATAAATTTACTTTTGGGACATTTTATACTTAAATAATACCCTGTACCACAGTGTGGTGTA
Organism: Eudasyphora cyanicolor; assembly: GCA_963930755.1. NCBI lineage: Eukaryota > Metazoa > Arthropoda > Insecta > Diptera > Muscidae > Eudasyphora > Eudasyphora cyanicolor. Next base: position 50,765,950 of record OZ005736.1, on the reverse strand, counting down.
GGGTATTAAAACGATTGCATCTAAAGAGCCAAATCGGATGAAACATATATATGGGAGCTATAGCTAAATCCTTACAGATTTTCTTCAAATTCGGCAATGTTGGTTCATGAATCAAGAAACTCTACCATTCTAAATTTCAAAACGATTGGATGTAAAATATAGCTTCAATAGAACTAAAGGGCCAAATCGGACGAAACATATATATGGGAGCTATAGCTAAATCTTAACCGATTTTCTTCAAATTCGGTAGTGTTGGTTCATGGATCAAGAAACTCTACCATTCTAAATTTCAAAATGATTGGATGTAAAATACAGCTTCTTCAGGACTAAAGAGCAAAATCGGACGAAACATATATATGGGAGCTATAGCTAAATCTTAACCGATTTTCTTTAAATTCGGCAATGTTGGTTCGTGGATCAAGAAACGCTACCATTCTAAATTTTAAAACGATTGGATGTAAAATACTATAGGACTAAATGGCCAAATCGGACGAAACATATATATGGGAGCTATAGCTAAATCTTAACCGATTTTCTTCAAATTCGGTAGTGTTGGTTCATGAATCAAGAAACTCTACCATTCTAAATTTCAAAATGATTGGATGTAAAATACACCTTCTACAGGACTAAAGAGCAAAATCGGACGAAACATATATATGGGGGCTATAGCTAAATCTTAACCGATTTTCTTCAAATTCGGCAATGTTGGTTCATGGATCAAGAAACTCTACCATTCTAAATTTCAAAACGATCGGATGTAAAATACAGCTTCTATAGGACTAAAGGGCCAAATCGGACGAAACATATATATGGGAGCTATAGCTAAATCTTAACCGATTTTCTTCAAATTCGGCAGTGTTTGTTCATGGATCAAGAAACTCTACGATTCTAAATTTCAAAACGATTGGATGTAAAATACAGCTTCTATAGGCCTAAAGGGCCAAATCGGGCGAAAGATATATATGGAAGCTATATCCAAATCTGAACCGATTTCAACCAAATTCAATAGCGATCTTAACAGCCGCGAAATACTCTAAACCTGCAAAATTACAGAACGATCGGAGTGAAATTGCGACCGAAATTGTTAAATCGACTCAGCTAGTGATTCTGAGTCGATCGGTATACTTTAAGGTGGGTCTAGCTGTGTTATTTTTAGGTGTTACAAACATCTGCCATGAAACAAAATTATAATACCCTGTACCACAGTGTGGTGTAGGGTATAAACACACTTTCGATCGACCTACGACCTTGACACCCATGAGCTCTCACTAAGAGCTATGTTTTTGCCATTGACCGATTCCCGATCCGACGTACCGTTAAGGAGCTATTGGAGGCTATTTGAATGACGTTTTATTTAGAACTTAATTGCGTCGATTGTACTTCACATTAAATAAAAAAACTTTTGAATTTCCTTAAAAATAAATGTGTTTTTTTTTCAAAGAAAACATATCACTCTTAGTGGAAAACCCTGAATGTTGTAATTATACATCACTACCCCCAGTGCGTATACTTAGCATTATATGATTCATACGCACTAAAGTACCTCATACGATTCCTCCAAAATAAACAACTGCGACCTCTTAAAGATCTTCCGCGTTTGCATCTTACTTTATAGCGATGCTTCTGATTTCTTTTGATTCTGATTATGGCAAATTTAAATTTCACTCCTCATTTCTAACATTTTCTGTAGAACATCCAATTAATTGCATTGCATTACACTACATTACACTTGTTGTGCTCCTTGCCCCTGCTTGCGGGTACTCGACAAACATGGTTGAGCAACCAAAAGCAATTAAAACTCATTGCCTTTTTCATACCTCGTTAATTTTCTCCCATGCCATGCGGGAGCAAAGAGAGTCTTGTTTTTTCGCCATGACTTCGAAAGGGGGGTTCAGGACCACAAAACTTTTTACTTGTGCTGTGATGATGATGTCCGGGAATTGGGTGCAGAACACATTTCACAATTAGTGGCGACATTTAATATGAATACGAAAAGTTCCGGAAAATGTCAATAGTGAACGGGAGGAGGAGTTGTTGTTGATGGGACACAAAGATGTGGTTTAAAACAAAACCGAAAATTACTCGCTTTTTCTTTAAGTGTTAAAAGGAAATTAAAAAATTTTATTTTTTTTGTGTAATATTATTATTATGATTTCCAAAATAAGGTGGTAATTATATGATTTTTTTACTTTATTATATTTGAACCAATTTCATGCTTATTATCTCCATTGCAGACTATAATAATTTTTACTAAAACTGAACTGAGTTGGATTGAATTGCACGAAAGTTAGTTGGAGCTGTTGGTGTTTATTTTTCGTGTTTGTTCCCAGGTGTTTGTTTGTTTATCTTTCCTCCGAAGAAGGATACAGCTTTTGGTAAAGTAACTGGAAGAGCTACCAACAGTTACCGAGAAAAACGAAACAGTTAACAGTGTACTACGTAAGCCCCTGAAGTCATTTTTTTGGGTTGTGTTGTAAGCAATACGAGTTAGTGATGACTCGTAGTGTGATGTGATGTTGCACACACATACACGAGAGTGGCGTAGTAAAGGGTTTTTCAACAGGGACGCTACAAAAGTAGACCGACAGGGACAGCAAACGACGCCATATTTTTTGCCGCTCTTTTGACATTTCTCTTCAGTAAGGTTTGCAATTTCATGATGAAAAGATATACGAGGCAACAACGAGTCGAAATTATTAAAATTTACTACCGAAATTCGGAGTAAGTGGCCTCAACGTTAAGAGCGCGAAAAATCGAAAAATCATCTTCAGCGATGAGGCTCATTTCTGGCTGAATGGCTTCGTCAATAAACAAAATATGCGTTATTGGTCAGACAGCAGTGCACACGTACTCCATGAGTCATCCTTGCATCCCGAAAAAATTACGGTTTGGTGCGGTTTATGGGCCGGCGGCGTCATTGGGCCGTACTTCTTCCGTGATGATCAAGACCGGCACGTTGCTGTGAATGGGAATCGCTACCGTTCAATGATAACCGAATATTTTTGGCCCCAATTGGATGATATGGACTTGGAGGACAACAGGACGGTGCCACAAGCCACACAGCGAATGCCACAATAAATTTATTGGAAGCCAAGTTTGGAGAACGTGTTATCTCACGAAATGGTTCAGTCGATTGGCCGCCTCGGTCGTGCGATTTGACTATTTGCTGTGGAGCTACGTCAAGTCTGTGGTCTATTCCAACCAGCCAGCGACGATTGATGAACTTCGTACGAATATCAAACGTGAAATTGCAGCAGTATCGTCCGATTTATGCTTGAAAACTGTCGAAAATTGGGTTCAGCGTCTGGACTTATGCAAGCGTGCCCGTGGTGGCCATGCAAAAGAAATCGAGTTCCATACATAATGGCATCGAACGTACTTTCACAGGAATAAAGAATATCATTGATATCCAAAACCGTTTTTATTTTACTTAAAAAAACTTTTGTAGTGCTCTTATTGACGGACCCGATAGTTGTATTTTCACGTTCATGTCAATATACCTGAATATGTGTGTTTGTGTAGCACCACTTTCGTTTTGCAAATATCCTTAGAATAACAGTTTTGTGTAAATTCCTAGTGTTGCAATTGCCTTAAGGCATTTTTGCTGTCATCTACATAAGCTATTTTTTCTCCGTTTTACAGTTGTCTCCCCTCTCTCTCATGATTTCCGGGTATTTTGTTTGTTTATTCTTTTTTTTTTGATATGTGAGAGTATTCTGAAGTTATCCTAAGGTTGTGTTTAGTGACAAAAGGAGGTGTATGTTGTTTAAGGATTAAAAAAGAACTAGCTTTAACCCGGTGCGCTTCGCAGCTCCCATCCTGTATTTAATTCTATTTAGGATACTGTGAAATAGTTATTCCTCCTTCTTTGAAAATTATATGATTTTTACATATGGTGCAAAATGAAGTAGATTTGATTATTTTCATACAATAAAATACGAACCCCCGTTTTAAATTTTGTTTATGTTCCAACAGTTACCCTGACATCGTGGTACAATATGTATCCCTTTCCCACTGTACCTCTGAATGTTGAAAAACTATTTCTTGGATCATATATTAGCTTTCTTTGTTTTCCCTTGTTTATGTTTCAAGAGCTACATTCACACCCTGGTACAATATGAACCATGTTTGTTCCACCGTGTCTATAAAGGTACGAATTTAAAATGCTAAAAAAGATGATTTTTCGGAATGGAATTCCAGATGATTTTCATGCATTTCATGGACCCAATCAGCAAAGACACGACGTTGTTGATGATCGGCCAGCTTGAGTTCTTGTGTTAACTGAACTTTATAAGCCTTAGGACCCAAGTCTTTATGCAATATACGGTGTAATGACGTTTGTGGAATGCCCAATTCCAAAGAACGACGAGGAATGGACAAACCTGGTTTTTCTTCAACACTTTGGGCTACAGCAGCAATATTCTCAGTTGTTCTTGAGCGACGTGCACGGGTTTTATTCTTCATATCACTAACTTGTCCCAACAGCTCGAATTTTTCCACCAATTTCTGTATTGCGGTCAGACAAGGTGCTTCACACGACGACCCAAAAATGCTTTAGTTTTGCGAACTATGACTGCAAGATTTTCACCATTTTTGTAGTGAATTTTAATAATTTTTTAATAAAGTCGCTAAACCAATTAAAAAATTCGATTTTTTTTCAAAAAATTGTTTTTTGCTGGCTCGAGTAAAACCATAAAAAATAGAAAAAATCGCAAAAAGTAGTCTGTTCCATTTTTTGGCAGCTATAATCCTAACGAAGAACATACTGTCTATTTGCAAAAAGTTGTTTGAGAGGTATTAACACCCATTTTTATACTCTGGTTACTATAGAAATATTACACTGTACAAAATTGTTTGTATGTGCAGGAATAAAAGTTATAAGCCCTTAACTTTTTGTGCAAAATTGTCCATTTGTATGGGTGGTGAAAGGGGCGTGGAAATATCGAATATTTTGCACGGGACTATAGATCTTAAATTACTGCATCGATGTGATACACTTTAAGACCGCAGGTTCTGATATATATCATTGTTCACAATAGAGGCGGAGATATAAAAACTGGATTATTTCTAACAAAAAGTGATATAATTTCTACATTTGCTCATAGATTTTCTTCAACTAGGTACAGTTTTCTTCTTTAAGGTGATAGCTTTCAAAAATTGGAACAAACAAATTTTTATGATTTTTTATATACATAAAATAGTTTCCGTGGCAACAAAAAACCTTTTTATGCAAAACATGAATTTTTTCTGATAGTTTTGACGACCGTTACTAATCTTGTGTTTCCACGTGATAGTATCATGATTATGATTAGTAGTCCTTAGAATGTTCTTTACTTTAAAGTGTATCCCGGCTTATCCAGCATATACTTAAAAAATATCCATATGCAAATACTAAGGACACCCTCTTTTTCCATAAAGAGGTATGTGTTTTCAACTCTATTTTGTTTGTTAATTTTTTTTCAAACATTTTCTCTTTGAAATTTGATTGGGATTTTTAGTTATTATAATGTTTTAGGTTTAGGTTCTCTTTACTAGGATGAATAATGTCTCACATGTCGTCACTCCACCTCGGATGTATGGAACAGATCTAGTCTTTTCTGAAAGTGCAATATTTTTAGGAACAATTCTAGATAGAAAACTGTATTGGAATGTGTAACGAAGGCCAACGTCGCCTTTTATTCCTGCAAAAAGGCTTTAGGGTCGCGGTGGGGCCTCTCTGCTAATATCGTCCACTGGATATATATAGCAGTAGATCGTCCAATACTGTTACACGGCATTGTGGTATGGTGGACGGCAGCTGACAAGCTAACCATCACCAACCTACTAACAAAGGTTCAAAGAACTGCCTGGCCGAGCATAAGTGGAGCCTTAAGGACTACAGCGAGTGATTCTCTACAAGCACTACTCCGTATATGTACTGCCGATTATTATTGTGGAGAGAAAAGTTGCAACCAAAGCGACAATAAGATTAAACTGCCTATCAATGTGGAGGTACAAGAACTACGGTCACATGAGGATATCCAAGTGTAGTGCTATGGGAACCGACCGAGTGGACTATATACCAACTGTGTACACTTTCGAGAGAAATTACATCACTATGATTCCAGCCAGAGATGAATGGGTTGGCAGAATACCAGGTAATAGCAACCATCTCCCCATTTACACGGATGGTTCGAAGCTTGATGAAAAGGTTGGCTTCCGAGTACACTGTGAAGAACTTAGTTTGGATATAGTGTTAAGGAGAAAAGTAAGAGTGACAAGTTTCGATGAATTGACTCTAGTTCTCGCGATAAACCGTTATATGCATAACGCGGAACCAGTTTTCCGAATTAGTTCAGGAAATTGTTGAAGAATTTAAATTTAAACAATACTCAACTTATTCTAATATACACCCTTTTTTCATACTTTCAGAGGTTTAGACGATATATGTGTTACACTTTAGTCATTGCAATTAAAATTCCCTAGTTTTGAGGAAAATACTAGTATAACTAAAAATTTGTGAATTATAAAATTGGAGTATGAATTTTACTCATGTGATTGATAATAATTTGTCCATGAATGGAAAAATAGTTATATTCGATAATAGAGGAGTCAAGTTTATATAGTATTCTTAAAGAATTTAGAGATTACCCACTAATTTTGCATCTGCTTTCAATAGATTACTGAGTAAACTATACAAATTATGTTGCCTTAAACCAACACGTAAGAAACAGGTAATAATGTAAATAATTATATGATTGCCTTTCGTATATGTGGAACACCAATATTTGTATAAACATTTTCGGTAACCTTTATTTAATATTACCCTATGAACATGGCATTGGAGGATATACGAAATTCAGTGACAAGCAAACAAAAAAAATAAATAAACAATGACCAATATTCTCTGAGGACTAAAGTGACACTGAAAAAAGTTGTGAAATTTAATACTGCCGAAAAAATAACAACAGCTCCCTAATTGGAACGAAAATAAAAACCTTAGTATGGTTTCGCATAGCCAAACAAATAGCAACAGTCCCAAGTGGTAAGAAAATGAAATTCCAAAACATACGGCACAATGTTGTGCTAAAGTTGTAACCAACTAAAACGAAAACTTAATACTGGTGAAGTAGTTCTATGAACGATGGTACAACAGATAAGGTGGGATTATCGAATTTTGTAAATCGCACAAAAAGGACAAAATATGCTATTATTTCGGAGAATAATGCAAAAATTTTAATTAATTATCAAATATGTCGTTAAACGCAAATTGTAAATTGTTTCATAAACATACTCGTTTCTTTTCGAAAAAACGTATACATTTATTTAAAAAAGTTTATTTCGTACTGTGACCAGTTTTTTGATTGCAAAAAAATCTGGACGAACAAAGCTAAATCGACCCGGAAAGTGATTCTAAGTTCACGCATTTATATTTGATACAGCCTAAAATCATTCTTAGGGAATATGGGGCTTTTGGGTCCATGATTAGGTACAGCTCCTCCCATATAAAATACCCTTCAGATTTGACGTGCTATATAACACATATACTACATATATAACTCCTATTTATGTCATTGGTTCAGAATTTTTAATATTAACCTATGAAATTTATTTTTGCCTAAAAACTTTATATAGCGTGATCCATTTCGAGGTTCCCTACTTTTTTAATGAAAAAAAACAGAAAATTCAACTTAAATGGGGAATGTTTATTATCATTCTTTGGCATTTATTTTTTGAAGATTGTGTCCATCAAATGTTGGCCGCGGCTACGTCTCATATGATCCATCCGTTGAGTCCAATATTCGATGACTCGTTTGAGCATTTCGACTTGTAACTGACGAATGACACGCGTGATGTTTTGCTCCAAGGCCTGAATCGAAGTGGGTTTGTCCGCATAAACTTTAGACTTTACATATCCCCACAGGAAAAAGTCTAACAGTGTGATATCACACGACCGTTGGTGGCCAATCGACCGGCCCAAAACGTGAAATTATCTGCTCACCGAAGTGTTCTCTCAATAAATCCATTGATTGATGCGATGTGTGGGAAGTGGCGCCGTCTTGTTGAAACCAAATGTCGCCGAGATCACGAGCTTAAATTTCAGGCATCAAATAGTCGGTTATCATGGCGACCGTCATTGACGGTTACGTTCTCACCGGCATCATTTTTGAAGAAATATGGACCAATGATTCCGGTACGTCGGATCGGGAATCGGTCAGTGGCAAAAAGATAGCTCTTAACGAGAGCTAAAATATTGCTCATGGGTGTCAAGATCGTGGGTCGACTGGAAAGTGTTTGTTTTTGGATTTAAAAAAAATGGACTTAGCGCAATTTGCGAACGATTATTTTGATAATAAAACTGAATAATTTGTAAACGTTGTTCAGGCGTAAGTCTTTCCATGATTAAATGGCAAACAGTACTTAACAAAAATAACATGACAGCATGACACGACTCACACGTAATCTGTCAAAAAAAGTATCTCTACTTAGATCACCCGTTAGGAAGATGCTAAATGGAAAAATAAGATATCACTATCATTTATTTTTTGATAGATATTTTATTACAAATTTTTATGGAGATTTGAAATTTTAAAAGGTTGAGAAAAATGCATTTTTGATGTTTACGAAATAGTTAATTACTCTTAAACGGCTAAACCGGTTTTTACAAAGTTTTCGTCGTTTGAAGAGAACATAGCGGACCATATTTTACGGATTTTTTTATATTTTTTTTTTTTATATTTAATGTAAAGAAATTGCTCCCCTCCGATTTGTTTAAAATTTACGCAAAATATTGCCAGACCTATCTAAGTATTTCGTCCATTACTTTTACAAATATTGAGTCCCCAAAAATCCAATTACTGTTTTGGATTTGTGAGAGTCTGGTACATAAAAATCGAAAACTAAACTTAAAAAAAAAAATAAAAGTAATAAAAAACCAGTAAGGAAAGGCTAAAGTCGGGCGGTACCGACTATATAATACCCTACACCACTCTCGTAATATTGAATAACTCTGATATATACATTTTGTAATTCATGTATAAATTGTTTACATAAATTTACTTTTGGGACATTTTATACTTAAATAATACCCTGTACCACAGTGTGGTGTAGGGTATAAAAACGATTGGAACTAAAGAGCCAAATCGGATGAAACATATATATGGGAGCTATAGCTAAATCTTTACCGATTTTCTTCAAATTCTGCAATGTTGGTTCATGAATCAAGAAACTCTACCATTCTAAATTTCAAAACGATTGGATGTAAAATATAGATTCTATAGAACTAAAGGGCCAAATCGGACGAAACATATATATGGGAGCTATAGCTAAATCTTAACCGATTTTCTTCAAATTCGGCAATGTTGGTTCATGGATCATGAAACTCTACCATTCTAAATTTCAAAATGATTGGATGTAAAATACAGCTTCTACAGGACTAAAGGGCCAAATCGGACGAAAGATATATATGGGAGCTATAGCTAAATCTTAACCGATTTTCTTCAAATTCGGTAGTGTTGGTTCATGGATCAAGAAACTCTACCATTCAAAATTTCAAAACGATTGGATGTAAAATACAGCTTTTATAGGACTAAAGGGCCAAATCGGACGAAACATATATATGGGAGCTATAGCTAAATCTTAACAGATTTTCTTCAAATTCGGTAGTGTTGGTTCATGGATCAAGAAACTCTTCCATTCTAAATTTCAAAACGATTGGATGTAAAATACAGCTTTTATAGGACTAAAGGGCCAAATCGGACGAAACATATATATGGGAGCTATAGCTAAATCTTAACAGATTTTCTTCAAATTCGGTAGTGTTGGTTCATGGATCAAGAAACTCTACCATTCAAAATTTCAAAACGATCGGATGTAAAATACAGCTTCTATAGGACTAAAGGGCCAAATCGGACGAAACATATATATGGGAGCTATAGCTAAATCTTAACCGATTTTCTTCAAATTCGGTAGTGTTGGTTCATGGATCAAGAAACTCTTCCATTCTAAATTTCAAAACGATTGGATGTAAAATACAGCTTTTATAGGACTAAAGGGCCAAATCGGACGAAACATATATATGGGAGCTATAGCTAAATTTTAACTGATTTTCTTCAAATTCGGTAGTGTTGGTTCATGGATCATGAAACTCTACCATTCTAAATTTCAAAACGATTGGATGTAAAATACAGCTTCTATAGGACTAAAGGGCCAAATCGGACGAAAGATATATATGGGAGCTATATCTAGATCTGAACCGATTTCAACCAAATTCAATAGCGATCTTAACAGCTAGTGATTCTGAGTCGATCGGTATACTTGAAGGTGGGTCTAGCTGTGTTATGTTCAGGTGTTACAAACATCTGCAGTGAAACAAAATTATAATACCCTGTACCACAGTGTGGTGTAGGGTATAATCAATTAAAAATGTCCCCTTATGTTGTCTTTCACACAACGTAAACTTTGTAAAAATCGCTTCAGCCGTTCGGGAGTAATTAAAAATTTCGCAAAAACGCAATAATTAACTTATTTAAATTTTAAAACACCATACAATTTTGTAAACATTTTTTTCGAAAAATAAATAATAGCTCTTATGCAAATTTAAGGTAAAATACATTTCATAGGTTAATTAATAAACCAGTAAGGAAAGGCAGAAAGTCGGGCGGGGCCGACTATATAATACCCTACACCTCCCTAACAATGCGATAAGGGTCATTGCCATAATAATTTGGAATAATTGGTAAATGGGTATAAACACATTATCTAATTCTGAAACGATAATCGCTAAATTAAGCAATATTCGTTCCTAAATTGAGAAAATTTTTTTTGGAAAATTTTAATGATCGGAAGTAAAATACAACTTCTATAGCGGTTTGATACCAAATCAGGAGGAACAATCAATATAAATCTGAACCGATCTTCCCTGAATACTCATTCATGTAAAAAGACCTCCTTCTGTCGAATTTCGTACTGATCGCATATAAAATACAGCCTCTAAGCGCCTACATGTCAAATCGGGGGTAACGTATATATGGGGGCTATATCTAAATCTGAACCGATTTCTTCCAAATTTAACAGTGTTCATTCATATAATAAGAAACCTCTTTCTGCCGAATTTCATACTGATCGGATATAAAATAACATTTTTACAGCGCTTACAAGTCAAATCGGGGGTAACGTATATATGGGGGCTATATCTAAATCTGAACCGATTTTCTCCAAATTTAGCAGTATTCCTTTATGTAATAAGAAACCTCTTTCTGCCAAATTTTGCACTGATCGGATATAAAATACAGTTTTTACAGCGCTTACATGTCAAATCGGGGGTAACATATATATGGGGGCTATATCTGAATCTGAACCGATTTTCTCCGAATTTAGCAGTATTCCTTCATGTAATAAGAAACCTCTCTTTGCCGAATTTCGCACTGATCGTATATAAAATAACATGTTTACAGCGCTTATATGTCAAATCGGGGGTAATGTTTATATGGGGGCTATATCTAAATCTGAACCGATTTCTTCAAAATTTAACAGAGTTCATTCATGTAATAAGAAACCTTTTCCTGCCGAATTTCATACTGATCGGGTATAAAATAAAGTTTTTACAGCGCTTATATGTCATATCGGGGCTAATATATATGGGGGCTATATCTAAATCTGAACCGATTTTAACCAAATTCAATAGGGATCGTCCTTGGGCCAAAAATAAGATATGTGTAAAGTTTCGTCGAGATCGGACCATAATTGCGACCTGTACTTTGATTACAAGAATACATGCACAGACAGACAGACGGACAGACAGACAGACAGACGGACAGACGGACATAGCTAAATCGACTCAGAAAGTGATTCTAAGTCGATCGGTATAATAAACGATGGGTCTATTTCTTCTCCTTTTGGGTGTTACAAACAAATTCACAAAGTTATAATACCCTGTACCACAGTGTGGTGTAGGGTATAAAAATCTGACCCCATTCGTAGTGAAAATGGAGCATATGGGTTCCGATTTCAGGACTCTGGTTGAAATTTATACATTCATATTTTATTTAGCCTAAGAAAGTTCATATTGAAAATTAGATAAGGCTCTATGTTTTGATATAGATCACATAAAAAGTTATTTTCTGAATAGATTTCTTGTCGCTATAGAGAAGATATCCAATTTTTCATACGAATGTTCCTTTCGATTTTAATTCTTGATGTCGAAGAGAAAAAACTGATTAATTGAAATTTATAACTTGATGATTCTTTCTTAATGTTGTCCATTAAGAAAGGACCACGTCATAAGCCCGCACATAAACAAAAAATTTTGACTCGAATTTGGAATATTGAGAATTATAAAATGCATGTCCCTTAAAACTTGCTTTGTCGACTCAATACACAATTTTTTGGTTTTTTTTTTTTGAGTTAGGAGTTGATCATATGGATTTCAAGCACGCTCCTTCGGAATCTGCAATAATTTTCCTATCTCGTCTAGTTTTTGAGATATTAATATTTAATATGTGTAGGTTTTTAAAGTATTGGAGAACCAAAGAATGTTGAAATGCAGTGAAAGAATGAAAATTGCTTTGATCAATGCTAAACTGACCACAAAAAAGCCAAAAATATACAACAACACTCGAGTTTATACGAGTACATAAGCAGAAATTCCAGCTTTCTACCGCAACGCTCAAGCGATCAAAAGTCGCATGGTGAAAAATCGCATCTGTTGGAGACACTATGCAACAACATAACATTTTCTGGTGTAATATGGAGTCCTAAACACGAAAAAAATAATAAAAAAACTTTATGGTAAATTTATTGTTTAAAAAAAAATTGTATGGTAATTTTTTTTTGAAATTTTTCTATAAAATTCCAATTTTCTTGGAAGTTGTCGTTAATATGTAATATTTTTTGAAGTAAATTGTTGATAATGCCTGGATATACGGTAAACTAAAGGACTACAAATGTTGGTAATGACACTTTCATGTAGAAACAGAATTTTACTCGTAGTAACAGCCGTTAAAAAAATTAGAGAAAAATAGTTTTTTTTGAAAAAAGTGTTTTGCGGGCGCAAAAAAAAAATCCATAAGAAATAGAAAAAAACGCCAAAAAAACCGTTAGTTCCATGTTTGGCAAGCTAGCTTCCAAACGAAGAAAACAATGCATATTTAAAGAAAATCTATGGACAAATATAGAAATTATAGCACTTTTGGTAGAAATAAGAGAATTTCAACAAAATTCGTTTTTTACACCCCCGTATTGTGGACAAGGGTATATATCAGATGCTGACCACCAAAAGTGTAACACATCGAAGGAGTGACCCAAGAGACTCCAAGAATATTTGGCGGAAATCGTTTTTGGGCCATTTTAAGTCATTTGAGCAATGGCCGTCAGCCTGCCCGTCTGCCTGGCACGCCCGATAACTTTCGACAGGAGTAACCGATTGCTTGCAAATTTGGAAGATCAAAATGGACTGCGTTGGTCCACTCCTTCGAGTACCCCTCCACGAAAGATCGAAATTTAGTGAAATATTGATTATCTCATAACTTCTATACTACTACCCAGAATCCTTCACAATTCCACACATAGTATTAGTTTATTAATCGCTTTCATCTTTAGAAAAATGGGAGAAATTTCCGCGCCCCTCTTGGTACCTCGCATACAAATGGACCATTTTGGACAAAAAGTTAACGGTTTATAACGTTGACAGATAGTTAATATATTGTGAAGTGTAATGCCTTTACAGTACCTATATTCCTGTGAAAATGGGCGTTATTATACGCCCCTTCTGATACCACACCATTTTTGACAAAAAGTTAACGGCTTATAATTTCGATTCCTGCACATACAAAACATTGACATTTTGTACAGTGTAATGATTTATGCCACACCCCTTTTGGTACAACCCAAACAAAACAAAAACAACATAAAAAATTTGAAAAATTATTCAGTCAGAATTTAATCGGTTTGAGACCATATGTTTCAGTTACTTTCTATCTATTGCAAAAAAGTAATAGAAACAAATACAAAAATTGGTAGAGAGTAATAGAATTGACTGCAGTTTCGATAGACACTCTATCATTTTCAGAATTCAATAGCAATAATTTATGTCTTTAACTTAAATCAGCTGAAATACATATGGAAGCAGTTAATTGAATTTAATAAGAACTACTAACCAAACCTGTACTTTGCCGAACTAAGTCAACATACTACAACTCTCATACCAATAAATTTTTGTAGCTTTGTCAACGGCTAATGCCGACGTCATCGTACCTCATGTGTTTGTATGTGTTGTTGTTTTTTTACTGTTTGTCTGTGGTTTTGTTATTCAGTTAGAATTTATTCGGTTCGAGACCATATGTTTTAGTTTTAGTTACTTTCTGACTATTTTTTGCAATAGGAAAAATCAAACCTTTTTAAGAGACATTTCTGCACAACATTCTAAAATTAGTCACACTGAAATACATATTGCATCAGATTTTGCTGAAATCGCGTTTTGAATTGTTGTCCGCGAAAACCATTTGTGTTTTTGTGCCGTGAGAGTGCCTTGTTTTTTTGCAAATATGTATCTTGAAAATTTAAAATTTTCTAAAATCAACCTTAGCACCAATTATACTTCTAATTAAGATCTATATAACAATTATCAAAACAAAAATCGGCTTTATTTTGACTTTTAAATGCCCATATGAATGTCTCTTCCGATTTTAATTCTTGATCGTGACCCAAGGAACCGCCGGGACACGTATAATTTTTTTTGACCGATATAACTCTTGTTATTAAATCATAATAAATAATGACGCTCTAATTCTTTGACAATCCTTAGGCGGTTATGTTGACACTAAATTCAAACGCAACAGTGTTATTGCTTTTTATTTGGCTGGTAACTCGCAACCAGCATTTGGTAATGAGTTTACGTGAGAACAAATTGTGTGTGTATCGGACCATTACACGTTACAATTATACTGGCAATATTAAAAAATGACACGGGAACAGGAACATTGCAAGAAATGGTGTGGAAGGTGCAGTTCAAGCATTAAAGTAATTCACAACACATCGGAATTTAATTGCAGAAAAAACTATTGTTAAAGTTTTAAGGGTTTACGCTTACAAAAACAAGAAAAAAGATTGCACTTAATTTAATAGGTTTTCAATCAAATGTGAATTTACAGACAGTTTCTGTAACTTAAAATCTTGCTTTCGTTCGCCTGCCAGACGACAAACAGCTGATTTGGGTTTCACTAACTACCATCACAACGACAAGTCGCACGATAACTAACTCGTACGAAAACGTAATCATTTCAGTGTATATTTTAGTTTCTCAATCTCTCTGTCATCTGGGCGAACACAAATGTCAAATCGAGTCACTTTATTTTATTTGTCCACTGATAGGAACAATGACAAAAAAAAACGTTATTAAAAGCTAAAATAGGTAGATATTAGCATAATTATGGTAAAACCAATTAAATAATAATAAAATTGTATACATATGTTTACATATTTAGACATAAACAAGTCAACATTGGCAACTCGCTAAGATGGAAAAAAATTCATCAGTGCACAATGAGAGAGACGTGAGAGAGAGAGAAAGAAATTAGAGTGTTGGATCAGCTCAGCTGACTCACCCAGGGTTGATTTTTGGCCACCGCTCGTGTAAAGGATACCGAGGTGTATTTTCTAAGGTCGACCACACAAAAATGTGTGCTTTTTTAGACCGGAAGTTGGGAAATTATTGATATGGCAATTACATTATTTTCCAATTGGTAAATTGCTAACGTCATTGACGTAAGGCCAGGCGAACGAACCTTAGAGAAACCAAATTCCAGACGAAAGTGAGTGACTGGTTTTCGTTCGCAGAGACTTTCGTTAGAAATACAGAAACAGGCCGTTAATAAATATTTATCAAGAGAGTAGTTTCTGTTACATTAATTAGTATTGTAACCTGACAGGGAAAACGGCCACCATGCGAGACCACAGAACCAAACATGAATTTATTTTTGTTAAAACATAGAAATGTTTCGTGGATAACTGCAAGCGAACACGCAGGGACAGGGACAGTATTGTCCATTGTAAAACGACATTAGTGCATCGGTGTATTCATCGGAGTATACACATATCTATATGTAAGTTGATATAAGAGCGTTGTGCGAAGCCAAAAGTTCAATGAGTAGGAAACATAAACAAACATTTTGTTCGTGTGTGTGTGGCCCTACTTAATTTTTTATTTTTTTGTCGTTGTCGTGGTTAATACGGTTACCACCTGTCCTAGCGGTATTGGTGGCCAGCAGCAAATTCGCCGCCGTATGAGGAGACATACATACATACAGGACACACGTTATGTTGCTGCAGTGCGACGTGACACGCGAGCGCGGCACACTGGCGTCCGTGTTGTTGTTGTGGCTTCAGCTACTGTGATTGTAGTTCGCTCTGATGGTTGGTTGACTCCTGCCATTTGAAGTGGAAACTCATTCGCCTGAAGCGCAAAAATTGTTACATACTTTCGTTAGTTATGAATGAGTGATAGAACGCGTGCGTGTGCGCGGTTGATTCCCAGCGGCGGAATGCATGAGCTATAAGGCCTTATATCAGGCCTTCTTAGTCATGACGGAGGCCTTCCCTACACATTACCTGTTCCTTCCCATTTAACATTGCGTGAGATTGGGAGGCAAGGTCTTCCTTTCCATTTCCCTACAAGAATGCCTCCAGAAGGCCTTCCCTCTGTCTTCGCTTTAGAAGGCATTTTTCAGGCTATCAAAAAGGAAGATTCTTTGTTGGGATTTGGATAACGTTTTTTTCAATTTGTAGTATTTGTTATAAACGCTGGACTACGAACCACACGCTCTCACATTCCCTCTCCATTCTTTTAAAAGTCCTGTATCATGCCTGATATTGGCATGCCTTCAACTGATCAATAATCTTGCATTTCGCAGGCCTTACATAGGGAAGTCCTTGCCAAATAAGGCCTTCCGCATGTCTTATATATGGAAGGCGTCGCAATTTCCGCCGCTGGGTTGTTAAAGGTATCATATGAACATTGTGTGTGTGTGTGTTTGTGTGTTCATGTGGAATTCTACAAGAACACACCGAGGTTTGAGGACAAGTCAAAAATAAAACCGCCATTAAAGAGAATGTTGTCAACGTTAGTTAGATGAATATGCATTACTATAATATTGAGGTATTGTATACGAGGGTCGTTTAGGATAGTCAAAGACCAAGAACGCTATGCAACAAAAACAATTTTTTTAGTGTCCGAGACATAAAAACTTTCTTTTGTATAGATTGAGGCATACTATCTTATGAAACAAAAACAAATTTTTTTTATTTCTTTTAAATTCCAATTTTCATGGAAGTTACCTTTAGTATTTGGACCATATTTGTTGATAGAGCCGAGTTAACACATAAATTAAATTATAAGGGCTAGAAATGCTAAAAAAACATGACTTTCGAAAAAATTGATTATTTTTCAAAGATATCATTTTTTGCTGGCACGAAAAAAACCATAAAAATTAGACAAAAAATTCGCAAAAAATATTTTGTTCAATTTTTTGAAAGCTAGAATCCCGATGAAGAAAGCATTGCCTATTTGCAAAAAGTCAGTGGGTAAATGTATAAATTATGACCCATATTGTAAAAATAGGGAAATTACAAAAAAAAATTTTTTTTCATATTTGTTATTTCGGCAATTTTGTTCGGTAGGTACCAAAAGGGGGTTGCCACGCCCATATTTTAATATACTATGAGAACTGTAAAAATATTACACTATACAAAATTTCAAGTGTTTGTATGTGCTGGAATCAAAGTTATAAGCCGTTAACTTTTTGTGCAAAATGGTTCATTTGTATGAGAGGTACCAAAAGGAGCGCCCATTTTTTACGGGACTGTTGGTACTATGAAAGCATTACACTTCACAAAATGTCAAGTATGTGTATGGACTGGAATCAAAGTTTTAAGTCGTTAACTTTTTGTGCAAAATGGTCCATTTGTATGGGAGGTACCAAAAGGGGCGTGGCAATAACGCCAATTTTTTGCGGGACTGCAGGTTATATAAAAGCTTTATACTTCACAAAATGGCAAGTATTTGTATGAACTCGAATCAATGTTGTAAGCCGTTAATTTTTGTGCAAAATGCTCCATTTGTAGAGGAAGTACTAAAAGGGGCGTGACAACTTCACCCATTTTTCTCAAGATGATAGCGACCAAGAAACTAATACTATGTGTGGAATGGTCAACGATTCTGAATAGCAGCATAGAATTATGACATAATCAATATTTCACTAAATTTCGAACCTTCCAAGAGGATGTACTCGAAGGAGTGGACCAACATAGTCCATTTTTGAACTTAGTCTGAGATAGAAAAAAATATTGACACACATTTAAAGTCAATCGGGTAATCCTGTCGAAAGTTATCGTGCGCACCAACCAGACATACAGACAGACGGGCGGACGGACGGACATTGTTCAATTGATTTAAAATGGGTCAAAATATATTTCCGTCAAATATTCTTGGGGTCTCTTAGGTCACTGCTTCGAAGTGTTAGATCTTTAACGGGGTGCAGCAACTGAAATATAACCTCGTTCACAAAAACATAATTTTGTGGAAATTCTCTTAAGTCTACCGAAATGGATATAATTTATCTATAGATTTTTTCAAATAGGCAGCATTTTCTTCGCATTTTTTTAATTTTTATGTTTTTTCGTGGCATTAAATAACGATATTTTTGAAAAAAAATTAACATCTGTTCTAATTTCTTCAACGACAGTTACTGAACTTCTATTTCTACGTAAAAGTTAAGATAAATTTGTAGCCCTTTTGAAAAAATTGTATGGGCGTTTTAATTTTTGAAAAAATTTAAAAAAAAAATGAGTTTTTGTGTTTTATTAAATTTGTAATTGCTCTCGAACTATTTTTGCAATGTTTACTTTGCTTTAAAGAGGACACAATGCGAATTTTTTGGTAACATTTTTTTTGAAATTTGTAAAAAAAATTGTTTATGATTTTTTTTTTAAAAACCTTTGTAGAAAAAATTGCTCCCTCCTCGATTCAAATTTTTACAGAATATTCGTTGTACTCTCACAAATCCAGAACAGTAAAACAAATTTTGGAAGACTCAATATTTGTAAATGTTATGGACGAAATACCAAGACTAGTCTGACAATTGTCGTCTGTTTTTGCAAAACACTGCACATTGGTACGAATTAAAAAAGGGAAAATAATTCGACCGTTTCTTAACCAAACTAAACCGATTGCGACCAAACCTGGCGTGGTAGATGAGGAGGTGTTAGAGAAGTTAAGTTTTATATTTGGGCCTCCTATGTCAGACAGCGGCGGAGCTAGAGGGCCTCAAAGTTGGCCACATCGGCTGAAGAAAATGTTCAAGCACGTGTAACTCGTGTTTCTCTTCCGATTTATAAAATCACAATATGCACCGATTTCAGCCGTATAAATATATCTGGATAGGCAATAAAATTTCCAATATGACGAAAAAAAAAATGGTTCGATATACCCTATAGTGCAAATAGTTATGACCACTTGAAGTAATATATATTTACACAATTTTCCTAAAAAAATTTACAAAAATCGGATTTTTTTGAAAATATAAAAAAATTCAAAAATTAAAATGCCCATACAATTATATAAAAAAAAAAATTTTTTTGAGATCTTATTTTTGCCTATTTGTAACTGCTTATAAATATTTTAGCCAAAAATAAACTACATAGGTCGATATGAAATAATTTTCGTGGTCTTTGGTTAGGGTTCACACAATTTATTATGAAAAAGTAAAAAAAAAATCATTTCCAAGTTTTTTCATATTTTTTATAGAATTAGGGATGTACCAGTTTTTATGTGACGTAACTATATGCTAATTATAATCTTTTCTTAGACATAAAGAACGCCAGGTTTTGTTACCGTGTTCTATATTTTTATCGTAATTTTGAAAAAGCTTATGAAGTGATGCTCTCCTCTCCTAAGCTTGCTTACCAAGCAAAATGATTATGAATAAGCAAACATCTTTCAAATTAGAGTAAAACACACACAAAGGGAAGCTATTTGAACCCCAACATTCACTTCGAGCAGAGCATTTTGAAGTTTTATCAATACTGGTTTTCTTATGATAAAACTTATCAGTTTTATCAATACTGGTTTTCTTATGATTACCATATGCATACGCATAATCGGGCATAATAGGTATATATGGAGGCTGTATATACATCTAAATCGATTTTTTGATGTTCAGAGGCATCACCGATTGTTTCAAAAGTTATCTTTGTGTTGGATTTCATTCACACTATTTTAGAAACAGAACATCTAGACAAAATTGCGGTTCAACCGTATATTTAACATAACCAATGAACCAGTTATCGTTATTGGTTCATGAAAGCTTTCAATAATCCTAAATTAAGTAGGCTTGATCTGCTTCTAATATAACTTATAGTCTTAAAAAGCTGGATAACAGTGTGGTGTGGGGTATACAAATGGCTTTAAATAATCCAAGTAATACGAACCTAGCAGATTCTCGGTAAATACTATGTTGAACGCGGAGGAGTAGTTTGGGAGTTATATCTCTCAGAAGTTTAGGGATTATAAACTGTATAACAATCTTCCTTTGTAACAGTGTGTATATGAAAGATTTATGTGGTTTAGGTTAGGCTGGCAGCCGTTTTCTTTTGTTTTTTTTCTTCAGCTCACATAGACCAGTTTAGGTCCCTAGTGGTACCACGGGCTAAAATGTCCTTCATCGAAACCAACCTGTTTGATATACAAATGTATCGATAGGACGAATATTGATACTGGAAAGATCTGTTAGGCTGCCTAGAAAGGCCGACCCCAGTAGGTCCAGTCGTCGTTTACGAAAGCGGGACAGTCACATAGCAAGTGCTCAATACTTTCCACTTCTTCCTCATCGCCACAGCTTCTGCAGAAGTCATTACAGTTAATACCCAATCTTCTAGCGTGTTCGCCGATCAGGCAATGCCCCGTCAGAACTGATACTAACGTAGACAATCTTTTCCTTTCTAGTGCGAGGAGATATTTTGAGCTTCTCAGGTCATACCTAGGCCAGATTTGTCTAGCTACCCTACATGTGCCGATTTGTGTGCATCTTTCGTTGGACTGCCGGATTGCCTCTTGCCTAAGCCAAAGCTTGCACGTGGATAGTGGGGCACCAATATATGCAAATTCTTCGAGAATTTGTAAAGTCGTTCCTTTCCTAGCAAGTTTATCGGCTTTGCAGTTCCCCGGGATATCCCTATGCCCAGGCATCCATATGAGGTGTATATTAAACTGCTCAGTCATCTCGTTAAGAGATCTGCGGCAGTCGAGGGCTATTTGTGAATTTAGGGATGTGGCCTCCAGAGAATTGATGGCAGCCTGGCTGTCCGAGTAAATGACAACGCCAATGTTGGTTACTATGTTCCGACTCAGCCACTTGGCGACTTCCCATATGGCCATTATTTCGGCTTGATAGACACTGTAGGTATCTGGTAGTCTGTGAGCTATATCCAAATTAAATTCTTCACAGTGTACTCCGAAGCCAAACTTTTCACCAAGCTTCGAACCATCCGTATAGAAGTGGAGATGGTTTATATTTCCGGGTATTATGCCATCCCATTCATCCCTGGCTGGTATCATAGTGATGTAGTTCCTCTCAAAGGTGCGAACCGTTGATATATAGTCCACTCGGTCGGTTACCATAGCACTACACTTTGATATCCTCAAGTGACCGTAGTTCTTGTACCTCCACATTGATAGGCAGTTTAATCTTAGTGCCGCTTTGGTTGCAACTTCTCTCACCACAACATTAATCGGCAGTATATGGAGAAGGGCTTGTAGAGACTCAGTCGCCATATAACAGTATTGGACGAACCACTGCTATATATATCCAATGGACAATTTTAGGAGAGAGGCCCCACCGCATCCCTACAGCCTTCCTGCAGGAATATAGGGCGATGTTGACCTTCTTTACACGTTCCAGTACGTTTAGTCTGAATGACAGTTTCCTATCCAAAATTATTCCTAAAAATGTTGCTCTTTCAGAAAAGACTAGATCAGTTCCATTTATCCGAGGAGGAGG
Organism: Eudasyphora cyanicolor; assembly: GCA_963930755.1. Lineage (NCBI taxonomy): Eukaryota > Metazoa > Arthropoda > Insecta > Diptera > Muscidae > Eudasyphora > Eudasyphora cyanicolor. The sequence continues at coordinate 50,743,922 of OZ005736.1, read as the reverse complement.
GTCCACATGAGGGACATTATTCATCCTAGTAAAGAGAACCAATTCTGTCTGTCTTGTGTGAGTTAACACCCAAACCGCTGCTTCTGGCCCATCTAGTCAACTTGTTCAGAGCCACCTGTAGAATATTCGGAGGATGTTTTCGAATTTGCCACTCAATGCGATTGCCAGGTCATCCGCATATGCCACGACCTTGCAGCCACAACGTTATAGATCTAGCAGGATTTCGTTCACCGGTTCGAAATTATTGGAGACAGTACTCCCCCTTGTGGGTTCCCTCTGTTTACAAACTTTGTTTCCAGACCTTAGGAAAGAGGATAGGCTAATTGGTCTGAAGTCTTTTGGCCTAGTGTGCGATATCTTCCCCGCTTTGGGTATGAATACCACTTTGATATCCATCCATCGATTCGGGATGTATGTAAGCCTTATACAACCTACATAAATTGTCTGCAGCCAGAGGATAATGTACTTTAACATTTTCTGCATTTCTGCAGGAGTGATGCCGTCTGGTCCAGGTGACTTGAAGAGCTCAAAGCTGTTTATAGCCCAGCTTATTCTAGATCTCTCAGTCAACAAGCTACCGACGCTCGCAGTCCACTCGCACTCTTGTTGGTCCTGTTGATCCTCGGGCTCTGTTGATGAGTTCCCAGGGAAATGTGTGTCGAGCAGTACACTTAGCGATTGCTCGCTGTTTTTTGTACAGTTGACCTCATCCTGCAAATACCACACTGTACAAGAAGAAGTGTATAGTACCTTCCTCAGCCTTGCGGCGTCGGAGACCTTTTCCACTTCGCCACAGAAGGAATACCAAGAGCGTCTTTGCGCCTTCCTAAGCTCCTTCTGATAGATCATGAGTTGCCCTTTATATGCATCCCGATGATTAAAGGCTCCAGTAGATTTCGCCTTGTTGAATAGCTTGTTGCAGGTCTTTTTCCGTGCCGTTAGCTCAGAAGTCCACCATTGAGGTTTAGTTTTACCCTTGTACCTTGTTTTTGGACAGGCTTCTTCAAGGGAACTATTGAATGATGTGGTCATTCGGTTCCAAAGGAAGTTGAAGACCTTTTTAAAATTCTTCTCATACAGGTGCCACTTTGTCTTCCTCAAATTTCTGTAGACAGCAGCTTTAGGCGCTTTTTCAGCTAGTTTGAACTCTTTATAAAGGTGATCTGAGAATTAGTGGTCGTCCAGTACATTCCACCCAATAATTTTGTCTGACACCCGGTCAGTAACAAACGTTACGTCTAGTACTTCTTGTCTGTCTTAAATGATGTGGTCATTTGTAAAGGTCGGTTTATTGCCAATGTTACAAATAGGTAGGTTGGTAGTTAGAATAAAGTCAAGAAGCGAATCACCCCTAATGTTTATATCCGTACTACCCCAGATAGTATGATGAGCGTTCGTGTCTGCACCAATAATCAGCTCGAGCTGAAAGATTTACTTCACCCATCTTTCTGCACAAAGAGGACTGTTTGGTTGTGGCTACAGAAAAAATTGTCAACTGAATGTTTGTGGTTGTCACCACTACCTTATTTGCGGTTGTGACCAATGACTAAAATCACTTACATTTTCTACCGAGAAATTGATAGTCACAACAATTAAATGACAATATTCTGTCAAGAACAAAAATTCGACTGGAAAAAATTTCGGTTGCTACAAACAAAACGTTATCTCTGTCTACAGATCATTTATTGGTTACAACTACAAATAAAATAAAAGCAACAACTACAACATTTTCTTGCGCTATGATGTGATTCCATTTCGCTGAGGAACACTGTTCAACAGCATTTTTGGAACAGAACAGCGACCTATAATTTGAAAGGGTATGTTGAGTACCCTGTTACATTATAGTATTTTTTGTATAAGTTGGTTTGTAATTTTGCTAATTAAGCGTTAAGAGCCGTATTTACAACTTTGGTGTCTTTGGGGACCCCCACTGAAATTTTCCGGGAAACATTTGCGTAAAATATTTTAATCCTTAACTGTCCTTTTTAAAGGACTTTTTTTGATTTTTTGGAAAAGGGCCAAATTGACCCATTAAGAGGGGAGTTAGAGGGTTAAGATCTTCCACAAAAATGATCCTCCTAAAATTCCACTATATAACCTTGACAATGAGACATTAACTCTCAGACATTAACTCACAGAATTTGTTTATGTAGTATAATGCTCCCTTCGACCAAAAAGTGAAGACTTTAACCCACTGTAAAAAAAAACTCAGACCAGCTAGACCATAATAAAAAAAAAATAATCTACTCAACAAGCTCTTTCAGAATTATAGGTTCGCTATTCTGTTCCAATCAAAAAGTCTTACAGAAAACTTCTGAAGTCTTCATGCCCCAACCTCGTAGAACTGTCGCTGGGATGTGGAGTTCCACTACGGCACTACGCTAGTATAAGTTACAATATTTTCACATTGACCCAGTTCATAGTCAAATGAAAACAATCACAATATCACACGCACACTAACTCGAATTCAAACGAACTCTTTGGTATGGGCACCATGTTTTAGCCTGGCTAAAACCATCATCCAACGATTGTTAACTTGATTGTTGTTGTGTGGTTGGTAGGGTTTTTCTTTTTGACAGAGTTTAGTTTGAATTTCATCGACAGAATTGTCGTATCATTTGAGGAGGTTTGAAAGGGACATCATGGTCACTTTGATTCATGGTCTCAAACTGGCTAAAGCAGAGGCAGAGGATATGGTCGCTGCTGTCCCTACTCTGGGCCACACTTTGTTGTTCTTGGGCGCTATTATTTGAATCGCATTGAGTAAAGCACAAAGTGCGGTAGGGTAGATTGGGTTAGGGTGAGGTATTGTATAAAGTAAAGTGGAGTTTTTTTCTTTGTGGGGGTCATTATTAGATGTCGCAGCAATTGGATGGATGGTTGTTTTGTGTTGTATTGTGTGTTGCGTTACGTTACGTTATATTATGTGGCGTGGTGTCATTCGTTTTATTATTGTGTTGAAGGTTATTGCTTTTCAGACTTTTTATAGCAAAACGTTGCACGTTACGTTGCAAATGTTGTTGTTAGATACATCAATTGTTTGTATAGTATAGTAGAGGAGTTCAGTAATACATATGTATGTATATATACGTGTGTGTATTCGTTATATGCGTGTGTATTCGATTGATGTCAAGTGGAAGTAGTTGCGAGGAAAAGCGCGTAGAGAATGCTTTGGTATAAACAAAATAACATTTTGTGACAAATATCAAAATGTCATAAAATCAATGATTTTTCATTTTGAAATAAGTCAGAAAGTGGATAAATTTGTGATTTGGAAAATCGAACAAGTTAGAAATATTCACTTCAACAAGTAGAGATACTTTTATCAATAGCCTTTTTTGACAGATCACGTGTGAGTCGTGTCATGCTATTTTTGTTAGGTATTGTTTGGCATTTCATCATGAAAAGACTTACGCCTGAACAACGTTTACAAATCGTTCAAGTTTATTACGAAAATTCACGTTCTGTGAGGAAGGTGTTTCGTGCACTTCGCTCAACTTATGGTCAACATAATCGAGTCATCGAAAATTGGACTCAACGGATGGACCATCTGAGACGTAGCCGCGGCCAACATTTGATAGACATAATCTTCAAAAAATAAATGCCAAAGAATGTTCTTTTAAATGATAATAAACATTCCCCGTTCAATTTGAATTTTCTTAATTTGACTTAGACATCGTTCATTTTAAATCAAACTTAACGATTTGCTAAAAATGAAATGTTGTAAGGGAACGTCCCAGATTTCTTTGAGAATTTACAAAAGCATAATCACTGGTACGTTGACAACAAATGTTAAACATTTTTAACTAAAAATAAAAATTAATAAAAGAATATTTAAAATATATATTTTTTGGTGGATCGAAAAAAACATAATAATATAAAAAATTCACAAAGTTATTTTCATTTGATTTTTGAAATCCTATCAATATGAGAAACAAGAAGTAAAAGCGTTATGTTCGGTCATGTCGAATCTTATATACCCTCCACTATGGATTGCATTAAATTTTATTACTGGAAAAATCTTTGGATATGGAGCAAACCATGTTTTTGTTTAAGTAAATCATTAAAAAACGGAACGCTGCAATTTTTAGCCAAATTTTAGGCCGAGAATTCTTTACACAAACTCTTCACCTGACAAAATGTGGTATTAATGCCTTAAAATAGCATTTTTGAGAGCTACATCTAAACGGGGACTACAACAACAAATACAACAATAAAATTGGATTTGTATAAATTTTATTGGAATGAATTCTGGAAAAAATAGAATACAAACTGCAAAGTTTCAGCTAAATTTCTGAGAAAATGTGTGTGTTTAAAACAACGATTTTATATCAATACTAGCATTAACCCGCTGCGCTTCGGAGCCCCATCTTTTATTTATTTTCGGTTTAGGATACTGTTAAATAGTTATAACTTATTACATATGGTACAAAATGAAGAAGATTTGATTACTTTTATATTTTATTTTATTTTATAAAATACGACCCCTCGTTTCATTTCTAGTTTGTGTTCCAAGAGTTACCCTGACATCATGGTACAATATTTATCCCTTTTCCCACTGTACCTCTGAACGTTGAAAAACTATTTTTTTGGTTCATACGTTAGCAACTTTCCCCCAGTTTATTTTCCAATAGCTACATTCACACCCGGGTACAAAACCATGTTTGTCCCACTGTCTCTATAAAGGTACGAATTTAAAAATCTATAGTGAATAGCTCCATTGTACCACATTTAACCGTTTGTGTGTCATAATTAACCAATTTTGCACTTTTGTACAATATTTTAAAATGATAATTGATATTTAAAGATCAAAATTCGCAAGATTATGCCGTATTTCAACAACATATTGAACAATTTGTGCTTGCCCCAACTGCATCATAATTTTAACCTTTTTGCACAACAGTGGTAGTAAAAGCATATATTTTTTAAAAGAAAAAAAAATTATTTCATATTTAATTTACCATCTCTCCCTGCATCCATATTTTTACCCACTGTACTGAATGTACGCTTTTTGACCCACTGTACCGTTTTGGTTCCACTGAATCAAATTTAAGACCTTTTTGTCCTACTATATTTTGTCCACTATATTTAACCATTTTTGTCCCACTGTACCGTAGCTAACACATTTTTGCCCCACTGTTCTATATTTAACGCTTTTTACCCCACTGTACCATACTTAACCCATTTTGTTTCACGTTACCATATTTTACTATTTGTGCCCACTGTAACCCTTTTTGTCATACTGTACCATATTTAACCATTTGTGTCCCACTGTACCATAGCTAACACATTTTTGCCCACTGTTCCATAGTTAAAGCTTTTTGCCCCACTGTACCATATTTAACCCATTTTGTCCCACGTTACCATATCCAACTATTTGTGCCCCACTGTACCATATTTAACCCTCTTTGCTCCACTATACAATATTTAACACAGCTATGCCCACTGTACTGTATAGTTAACCATTTTTCACACTGTACCATATTTAACCCTTTTTGCGCCACTGTACCGTAGTTAACACATTTTTGTCCCCACTGTTCCATAGTTAACGCTTTTTACCCCACTGTACCATACTTAACCCATTTTGTTTCACGTTACCATATTTTACTATTTGTGCCCACTGTACCCATTTATGTCATACTGTACCATATTTAACTATTTGTTTCCCACTGTGCCATAGCTAACACATTTTGTTCCCACTGTGCCATAGTTAATGATTTTTGCCCCACTGTACCGTATTTAACCCATTTTGTCCCACGTTACCGTATTCAACTTATTGTGCCACACTGTACCATATTTAACCGTTTTTGCCCCACTGTGTCATATTAAAGCCTTTGTCTCACTGTACCATATTTAAAAGTTTTTGCCACACTGTACCATATTTAACCATCTTTGCTCCACTGTATTCAACACAGTTATGCCCACTGTACTGCATACTTGACCATTCTTGTCACACTGTGCCATATTTAACCTTTTTTGCCCCACTGTATCATAGTAAATACATTTTTGTCCAACTGATGCATAGTTAACCCTTTTTGCCCCACTGTACGATTTTTAACCCATTTTGTCCTATTGTACTATTTTTGTCCCACTGTACCATATTTAACAATTTTTTGTCTTACTGTACCGTATTTAAAATTTGTCTCCACGCTGGCATACCTAAACCTTTTTCCCCGACTGTAACATATTTAATCATATTTTCTCCACTGTGCTCCTAAAACCATATAAACTCTTCATATCTCATGTTTAAGTTTCAATTTTGGCAGATTGTTCCCTTTTTTCCCCATGGTCCATAATTAACCCGTCTTGTCCCACTGTGCCTCTTAAAGTTAGAATTACAAAAATCTCTTCCAATCTCTAGTTTATGTTCCAAAAGTTACCCTGGAATCATTGATCCACGTTTTACATTTGTAAGCCACTGTACTATATTTTACACTTTTTGCCCCACTGTGCCCCGAAAACTGCGAATAAAAAAAATACTCCGATCCGTTGTCATACAGACATACCTCGCTTCAATTTTCACCATTCTAATTTTAGGCTTTGATTTGGCGGTGGTACCATATTTATACCTTTCTGTCCCACTGTGCCCCTAAATTTTTAAAAATCTCTCCTTGTTCTTGTTTACGTCGCAAGAGCTACTCTCACACCAAATTTCACGATTCTAGGTCTTGCCATTTGGATTTACCTGTTTTACCACATTTTTCCCGTTTTACCCCACTGTGTACGTAAATGTTCGAATTTCGAAAAATCCTGTCGATTTCAGAGTCTACTTCATAAGGGCTACACTCACACCAAATTTCACGATTCTAGCTCTCGCCATTTGAATTTGGCTGTTGTACTACATTTATCCCAAGTTTTCCCTTTTTACCCCACTGTGTACGTAAATGTTCGAATTTCGTAAAATCCTGCTAATTTCTGAGTCTACCTCCTAAGGGCTACCCTCATACCAAATTTCAAGATTTTAGCTCATTTCGTTTGGATTTGGCGGTGGTACCATATTTATCCCTTTTTGCCCCATTGTGCAGCTAATAGTACGAATTTCGAAGAATCCCGCCTTATTGCTCGTCTACGTCCCAAGGACTACCCTCCCACCAAATTTCATGATTCTAGCTTCAGCCGTTTGGCCTGGGCGATGATCAGTCAGTCAATCAGTCAGTCAGCCAGTCAGTCAGTCAGCCAGTCACGCAACAATTTTATATATATAGATTATTTTCTCTTATAGTTAACAATTATTCGTTGCAATAAAAATCTTTGGTCTATTGATATAATTTCTGTTGTCAAGAATTAAACATTCGTTGTCACTACCAAATATCGATCATATGGTACTATAATGAAAATTTAAAAGTAGTTACCACAACTAACCGAGTGTCAATGAAAAAAACATTATTAATTCGATTTATACAACCGTCGATTTAGTTGCAAGCATTTACATTTGAACGTACCCATGATATTATTGTTGTTCTTACTATTTATATATAACTACAACCGGCACACGGTATCTGCACTAGACTTTTTGTTGCTAGTCCTATTTTTTATTGTTACTACCGAATTTCAACCAATTATTTTCCTGGGTGTGTCCATCTTAAGTTGTTCGTTAAGTTAAGGTAGCAATTTCACTCCGATCATGCTAAGATTTGGCCATAAGAACTTTCTCACAACTGGGAAGAGCTCTTTTTAAATTGGTTCAGATTTACATATGCTCCTTCTGATTTGAACTTTTAGCACTACAAAAGCTATATTGTACATTCAATTATTTTGAAATTTAGCAGGGTAGAGTTTCTTCATCCCAGGACCCTCATTGGCGAATTTGATAAACAATTTATCCTTTAACTTTAGAGTGGTGTACGATATCATATAGTCTGCTCCGCCCGACTTTGGTCTTTCTTTACGTGTTTGATATTAATCAAGAGACATTGTTTTTTTTTTGAATTTTTTATTCAAAACAAAAAACATCATTAAGATATCATCAAGTCTTTTATGAGATTAAAAAATAGCTAGCGCCATATTGTGGCAAAAACTGAAAATGCGACATTTTATCTCGCATTTTATGATGCCCCTCCACAATCTGAATTAGATTTCTGGTAATATCCAATAAAAACCCCTGCACAATCTTATCAAGAAAATAAAAAAATAAAGAGTTTTGTTTTTCTTTCTCTTCTTCATTAACTGGGGTCGCAAGGGCCAAGAAAATATAATATCGTTGCCATTTTTTTTGGCACTGTCATATCTCAAAAGATAACCCACCATTCCGCTCTTCTGAAAGAAAAAAAAAATAACCATTCAAGCAAAACTTTCCGACTTTTATTTGTTTTTAAATTTTAATTAAGATTAAATTGTCACCGACTACAACTGAGTTTGCCATGACCTTGTCGTCATAATTTATCAAAGAATGGAAATTATTTATGTGGTCTGCCTCCAGTAGATTTTTATTTGTATTTCTTTGTTTCATTTGCAGACTTCTGGAGGGCATAACTCATTTTGCCGCACGTGGAGGAGAGCCAGTGATTTAACAACTATTGGGATGAAATTAAAATGTGTTTATTTAAGCAACTGAGATGGCAGAGATGCAGAGTAAACTTAGTCAGACTTTGACAATTGATTTGGCAAATAACAAATATTGTCCTTTGGTGAGTTTAATCATACAGTTATTGAGGCGGGAGTTTTTTCTTTCTTTTGGTTAAACAAGTAAAGAAAGGCTTAAGTCTGACGGAGTCTACTGTACGATAACCTAATGATTACCTATAACAATATGCAGCAAAAAAAAATGTTTGTGTTCCAGACCTAAAAACTTTTTGTTTGTATAGATTGAGGCATACTATTTTATGAAACCAAAACAAAAGTTTTTATAAATTTTTTTTCTAAAATTCCGATTTTCATGGAAGGTACCTTTACTGTTTGGACCATATTTTTTGAAGTATAAGCTCTATAAAGACGGAATAGCATTTACATTAAAAAATTATGAGAGCTAGAAATGCTGAAAACATAATCTTAATCCCTCTAGAACGTAGAAACGAAAGTTTAGTAACTGTAGTTAAAACATCTAGAAAAAATTTGATTTTATATTAAAGAAATCGTTTTTTTGCTGCACCCAGGAAAATAATTGGTTGGAATTCAATAGTAACAATAAAAAAATAGTACTAGCAACAAACAGTATTGTTAACACAACAATTATAACTTGGATAAGATCAAATGAAAATGCAACTTGCAACTAAATCGATGATTGTATTAATCGATTTAAGATTGTTTTTCGCTGACACTCGGTTAGTTGTTGTTACTTCTTATAAATGTTCATTATAGTACAGGGTTTTCCAATAAGAGTGATATGATTTCTTTGAAAAAAAAAACTTATTGTTAAGGAAATTCAAAAGTTTTATATTTAATGTGAAGTACAATCGATACAATTAAATAAAACGTCATTCAAATGGTCTCCACGACTTCTTCTGCAGGAAAGAATTCGATGAACCCAATTTTCGAGCACTTTTTCCACTAAATCAAGTCGTATGTCATTAATGGCACGTTCAATATTGACTTGTAAAGCTTGAAGACAGACTGGATTATTTCGAAAGACCAAATAACCCCACAAGAAATAGTCTAATGGTGTTAAATCACAACTTCTTGGAGGCCATTCAATATCGCAATTTCTTGAAACAATCTTATCTCCAAACTTTTCTCGCAGCAATTCAATTGTTTCATTTGCTGTAATGGCAAAAAGATAGCTCTTAACGAGAGCTAAAATATTGCTCATCGATGTCAAGGTTGTGGGTCGAAAGGAAAGTTTTTTTTTTGATTTAAAAAAAATGGACTTAACATCATTTTCAAATGTGAACGGAAAGTTTATTTTTGCTCTAGCTCCTTAACGGTACTTCGGATCGGGAATCGGTCAATGGCAAAAAGATAGCTCTTAACGAGAGCTAAAATATTGCCCACGCGTGTCAAGGTCGTAGGTCGACTGGAAAGATTTTTTTTGATTTTTGACGAACGAAAAGTTGCAATTGGAGAACGATTATTTTGATAATAAAACTGAATAATTTATAAACGTTGTTCTTGCGTATATCTCTCCATGATGAAATTGTAAACACTACTGAATACAATGAAAAACAAATTACAGATTATGACATATTACAAATGGCCGAAACGTCACTTCAAAATCATATCATCCCTATTGGAAAACCCGTTACTACATGATCGAAATTTGGTAGTGACAGCGAATGTTTTGTTCTTGACAACAGAAATTGTATCAATAGATCAAAGATTATTATTGCAACGAATAATTGGTTACTATAACAGAAAAATATTAATAAATAATCGTTTTTGGTTATCCCAATAATTTCCCAAATTTAGATTAATTAAATATATTTTGGAAAATAACCCCGAAAGCTTGGTTGCTGTTCCTTGCATGATACATGACAACAAAAAATAAAACAAGTAAGAAAGTTTCAGTCGGGTAAGCCGACTAAGGTATACCCTCACTTTGTGAGTAATGTAATATTGAATATTACTCGAATTATTCTGTCAATTTGTGTGGGAGGTACCAGATGGGGTTTATCAAATACACCTATTTTTCGCTGAACATTAGATACTTTAAATTCATTGCACTGTGCCGAATTATAAGCACTTATGTGCACTGGTAAAAACGTTATGAGATATTAAGTTGTGGTATGATTTGGGCATTTTGTGTGGGAGGTACAAAAAGGGGCGTGGCGATAACGCCCATTTTTCACAGGGCTATAGACACTATAAAAGCATTACACTGTACAAAATTTCAAGTATTTTTATACACTGGTTTTAATGTTATAAGCTGTTAACTTTTGGTGCAAAAAGGTACCTTTGTGTGGGAGGTACCAAAAAGGGCGTGGCAACAACGCCAATTTTTCCCTTGACTGTAGGCAATATAAAAGCATAATACTGTACAAAATTTCAAGTTGTTTTATACACTGTTTTATTAATGTTATAAGCTGTTAACTTTTGGTGCAAAACGGTACATTTGTGTAGGAGGTACCAAAAGGGACGTGCAACTTCGCCCATTTATCTCGAGTTGATAGCGACTAATAAGCTAGTACTATGTGTGGAATTTCAGAAGATTCGAATAAGTAGTATAGCAGTTATTAAAGAATCAATTTTTCACAACATTTTAACCCTTTGTGGGGGAGGTACTAGAAGGAGTGGACCAAACTAGCCCATCTTCGACCTTAGCCTGAGATTGGAAGAAATTTCGACACGTACCAAATTTGAAGTCAATCGGTTTATCCTGTCGAAAGTTTTGGTGCGTGCCAACCAGACAGACAGACGGACAGGCTGGCGTTCATTGCTCGAATGACTTAAAATGGCCTACAACGAATTTCTGGCAAATATTTTTGGGGTTCTCTTAATACCTTCGACCACTTTTTTCCCGCAGGAACTGATATACATATACCCTCGTTCACAATGCTGGGTGTATAAAAAACGGATTATGTTGAAATTCTCTTATTTCTACCAAAACTGCTATAATTTCGATTTATCCATAGATTTTCTTCAAATACCCATTGCTTTCTTCGCTAGGAAGCTAACTTTCAAATATTGAAACAAGCATTTTTTATGGTTTTTTCGTAAACTTTTTTTTGAAAAAAAAAACCAAATTTTTTCTAATATCTTTAACAACAGTTAGTAAACTTTTGTTTTCACGTGAAAGCGTCTTTATTATTTTATTAATAATTTCCTTTAATCTTAAGTTTATACGGGTCTTATCGAGGATATACTCCTACTTGAAACACTATAAGCATGGACCATGTATGGCCGAACTTAACGCTTATAGTGTTTCAAGTACGAGTTTTTTCAAAAAAAGAGCACAAAAAACCATAAAAAATGCTTGTTTCAATATTTGAAAGTTAGCATCCTAGCGAAGAATGCAATGTCTATTTGAAGAAAATCTGTGGATAAATCTAGAAATTTTTTCTCAAAAAAAAAGTGCACGAAAAAAACCATAAAAAATGCTTGTTTCAATATTTGAAAGTCATCTTTGGATATGGAGCAAATCATGAAACAATCCTTTTTGTTTAAGCAAACGAACGCTACAATTTTTAGCCAAATTGTAGGCCGCAAATTCTTTAGCCAAACTCTTCTTAAAATAGCATTTTTGAGGCCTAACTATATCTACACGGGGCCTACAACAAAATAAAATTTGATTTGTATACAAAATAAAATACAAACTTGAAAGTTTCGGCTGATTTTCATAGAAAATGTGGTGTTTACGGCTTAAATGAGCCTTTTTGGGAGCGAAATCTATAGGTGGACCATAACAAAATATGAACTGATTAAACCAATTTTAGTGCGATGAATTCTTGTCTTAATTATATACAAACTGCAATGATTCAGTTAAAATGATTTTTTGCAAATTTTACTTTGTTTTAAAGAGGACACAATGCGCCATTTTTTGTGAAAAAAATTGGTAAAAACATTTTTGATTTTTTTTTTACAAAAATGGCGCATTGTGTCCTCTTTAAAACAAAGTAAACTTTGCAAAAATCGGTTCAGATAGTGATATTTTATTTTACCTGTTTGTAACTGCTTATAAACATTTTAGCCAAAAATAAACTACATAGGTCGGTATTAAATATGCTGACCCTATGGCCCCCATATATATGTTCCCCTGACATGTGAGAGCTGTATTTTATATTTATATCCGTATTTTATATCCGATCAGAACAAAATTCGGCAGAGAGTTTTCTTACTACGCGAATGAATATTGCCAAATTCGGGGAAAATATGTTTAGATTTAGATGTAGTCCCCATATATATCTTACACCCGATTTAACATATAGGCGGTGTAAAAAATCAGCACATACAGGGTTGCCCATATTCGACGGACCCACGGACTCGTTGGGCCCATTCCAATCGACGAGGCTTGTCCGCAGGCAACAATCTTTGCGTCAATTGAATTTTGTACGGGAACAAATGCAAATCAACGCGAATAATCCGTTGTAAAGTGGACCGAGCCATGCCCAACTGCTGAGAACGGCGTTTTTGGGATGTTCTTGGGGACCTCTCAACACTGGCTCGTACGGCAGCGATATTCTCGGCCGATCGCCTTGGTCGACTTTTATTTGGCCTCTTCGGATTAGAAAGAGCCTCACCAGTCGAAAATTTTTCGTATAAACGCTTAATGGTGTTCTTAGAAGGCGCACTTCTCAAATTGTTTAATATTTTAAAAGCACGTTGAGTTGACTTCTTCTGTTGAATGTAAATTTCAACTATTTCAGAGCGCTCGCGTGGCGTGTATTGTTCCATGGTAAAAATCTGCTTGGACTGACGCTTCAAACGCGGTATGTCATTAAGCGATCTGACATCTCTGTCAAATGTTATGGCGTTGCCAGATGGGTCCGTCGAATATGGGAGACCCTGTATATACCTTTTTGGGGCACATATACCTTTTCACTGATAATATCTTTATATAATTTAATATAACTCCATTTTCCATTTTACCTTTTCATTATTTTTTGTTTTGTTATTTTATTCACTATTTAACACTGTCATCATAATTTCCAGCAACAACAAAAAACAACATCTCTCGAAAAATATTACAAATACCTTTTGTCATTAGTTAATAATTAAGTGGTGGCGCAAAAATTTCCGTAATGACATTTTAATTGTAGAATATATTAACAATATTGCAGTATTAATGAAAAACAACAACAACAGCAACACTGATGCTACACATGACAATGGAAAATGCTCAAGTAACTTTGTTGATAATTAAAAAATTTCCAATTGCCGCCAATAAAAGTTTATATTTAAAAGGAAAATAACAAAAGTTGTTGGCAGTCAGGCACTTCACCTGCGAGTGATGGAGCAATATCATGAAAAATAGTATAATTATCATTAGTATTTGTCTTAAAATCATAATCATCATCAATTGAAGGAGAATTGTTGAAAAATATATACCGATAATAATAACAACAGCTGGTGTTGAACTTTATCCAACAAACAATCTGTCTTTGTCAATTCATTTTTTTTGGCTGTTCATTATTCAAAAAAATATTAAATCAATATTGAAGAGAAAATTGAATTGAATTAATTAATTGAAAGTAAACCATTTTTGGTAAATCCCAAAAAAACGATATGAAATGTTCAAATAGTGTCGCAAAAACAAACGCCAGCAATCAGCAGCTGTCGAGTCAATGCCCCAGAGTCTTTATTAAAAAAAGTCGCAAATATATGCTCGTATATACTGTTTTTTTATAAATTGTGGTGGTATAATGTTTAAATGAAGTTATCTCACTCTCTCATATTCCGTTTCAACAATCTAATTAACTTTGGAACACAGTCTGGCGCATCAAATGTCAATGCCGACATAGGATAGGAGGAGTCAGTTTAGGCAATACAAACATTGGTTAACATTTTTAGTGTTGGAAATGTGAACATAATTTACACGTTCGAATTTACGCACTTATAAAGGCACAGCCTCACAAATACAATTCCCAACTGGCCAACGGCTGAATTACACAGAAAGAAATTTAAGACAGAGAAGAGATAATGTATTGTGAAACTATTAACATATTTCAAACGATAACAATGCGATACCTGTGGCATGTTGAAGGTGGCACTGAATATAGAAATTCTTAATATTCCAAAGTATAGTCAGTCAAAATTTGTTGTTTATCTGTTAATCCAATCAAGAGTTATGTAGAAAATAGTGGAAGTCATGCTTTCTACGTTATAAAGGAGTGTCATACAAATTTAAAAATTTCATAAAATTTTGATCGCATCTCCTTAAAAACTACCTGCTTGGACTTAGCACATCGTGGAATTGATATATCTAAATCTTTTTAAATTAGCAAGCAAAGACATAAACCATTAATAGTTGATTTTTTCATAGATCCACTATTAATTGTTTTTTTGGTTTGCCAGTTAATTTAAATAGGTTTTGATACTTCAATTTCACGGTATGCCAAAGGTACCAAAAGGAGTAAAAACGAGTTAATTACGTCCATTTTTCTCAAAATAGCAACAATGGAAACAGTATAGAAGAAATAAGAGATTATATTACTATAATACATACTGCATATATAAGTATACAGAGATGGCACCGAATTAGGCACATTTAATACACATGTAACCTATTACAAGTCACATTTGTTTTTGTATCCATTTTTACCATATAATGGGGGTATATTCATTTTGTCACTCCGTTTGTAACACCTATAAATATTGATCTGAGACCCCATGAAGTATATATATTCTTAATCGTCGTAAAATTCTAAAAAAATTTAGCCATGTCCGTCTGTCCGTCAGTCTGTTGTAATCACGCTACAGTCCGTAATAATAGAGCTAGGTTGATCAAATTTGGCAGACATACTGATACATACTGGGTGGCTGATATGTATTGCAACCAACTTCAGGTTGCTATCATTTCTAAACCGCTAGTCTGATAGCTGACAGACTTATTTCAGTGACAGTTCATTTTATTGTTTACAAGCTTACAAAAGCATTTTGATCTATTGCATTCAGAAAAAAGTTATTCGTGATGGAATTCAAGCGTGATAGTGTGATTGCTTTATATTTGGGTGGAAAAACACAACTGGTTATCGTTAGAGCCCTCCAGCATTTAAATGTGAATAAATCTTTTGCTTCTCGTACCATTGCTCGTTACCGTGATACTGGCAGTGTTGCATCGCGTCCAAAAAGTGGACGAAAAAAACGGTAACAACACCAGAGATGATCCGAAAAGTGAAGGCCAGATTTGATCGAAATCCACGCCGCAGTGGTAGAAAAATTGCTCGTGAGCTGAACATATCGCGAGAACGGATACAACACATATTAAAAAATGAGCTTGGACTAAAGCCATTGTAGTTCCAAAAAGTGCAAGAGCTTACCGATGCACAAAAAAAAGTTAGACAGGAAAGGGCCAAGGAGTTGCTTCGCTTGCACGAAAGTGGCCAGTTACCGAATTTGGTTTTCTCCGATGAGAAGCCATTCCAAATTGAGCAGTTTGTGAACAAACAAAATGATCGGGTTTACTTGCCAAAGAGGTCAGCTGAAAATGTACACCTTCGATTGGCCACCAGAACTCAAGCGCCGCCGATGGTAATGGTGTGGGCCGCCGTAACGGCCGATGGTCGCTCCCCGCTCGTATTCATCGACCATGGGGTCAAAATGAATGCCGAATATTATCGGGAAAATGTCCTAAAGACAGTATTGAAGCCCTGGGCAGACAAACATTTCGGCTGCAGACCATGGACATTCCAACAGGACTCAGCACCATCGCACTCAGCACGCGTCAACCAAGAATGGCTTAAAAAGGAGGTTCCTCGCTTCATTTCTACCGCACAATGGCCACCAAGATCTCCGGATCTCAATCCGTTGGACTTTTGCGACTGGGGCATTTTAGAGAGTAAGGTTCGCACTAAAAAATACCAAAGTATCGATCATCTCAAGACGGCGCTTCGCCGGGAATGGGCCAAAATACCGCAGAGCCACTTTCGTGCAGCGTGTGATGTCTTTGTCGGCCATTTGAAGGCCATAATTCGTGGCAAAGGTGGCCAAATCGAACAAATCTAAACTGTTTCTAAAATTTTATGTTATTTCCGACATTTTAGCTTTTGAACAATAAAATTTAAAAAAAAAAATTAAAAAATATAGCGCTTTACTTTGTTGCATTACATATCAGCCACCCTGTATTTCTCATAGTTGCAGGAAGTTTGGGATTGCAAAGGGACCATAACGGTCAATGTTTTGATATAGCTCCCCTATAGATGTCGCTTCAAAATACGGTGTTTGAGACACTGATACCGCATTTTAAAGCAATTTGGCAGAAACTTTGCAGCTTGGATTCTATTTTGACAAGAATTGATCACAGCAAAAATTTTACAAATCGGTTCATATTTTGTTATATTCACCCTATAGATGTCGCTCCAAAATATACGTATTTAAGCCATAAATACCACATTTTCGTAGCATCTTCACTTTATCTTTGCAGTTTGTATTTAATTAAGATAAGAATTCTACACAGTAAAATTTTTTTAAATCAGTTCATATTTTGTTATAGTCCACCTATAGATGTCGCTTCCAAAAAGGCTTATTTAAGCCATAAACAACACATTTTCTAAGAAATTAAGCTGAAACTTTGCAGTTTGTATTATTTTTTGGCAAGAATTCATCCCAATAAAATTTATGCAAATCAAATTTTATTTTGTTGTAGTTCCCGTGTAGCTCTCAAACCATATTTTGAAGTATAATATGGTTTGATTACTAGAAATGCTGAACACATCACTTTCACGTAGAAAAGGAAGTTTATTAACTGTCGTCAAAACAATTAGAATTTTTTTTTTTAAAAGACTATAAAAATTGAAAAAAAAAATCGCAAAGAAATAGTTTGTTCCATTTTTTGAAAGCTAGCATCCTAACGAAGAAACAAGTAAGAAAGTTCAGTCAGGTAAACCGACTAATGAATCCCCTCACCTTGAGTCTCAAAAAATATTAGTAAATTTATTTATTTTTTTGTTTTATTTAAATTATTATTAATTTAAATTGCATTAAATAACTTTAAATTATGTTCTGGTATTAAAGTTAAAAGCGGTTTACTTTTGGTACAAAATGGTCCATTTGTGTGAGAGGTACCAAAAGGTGCGTCCCACTAACGGTTACTTTTCTCTGGACTCAAGGTACTATAAAAGCATTACACTGTACAAAATTGCAAGTTTTTGTATGCACTGGTATTGAAGTTATAAACTGGTAACTTTTGGTACAAAATGGTCCATTTGTGTAGGAGGTACCAAAAGGGGCGGGCCAATAACGCCCATTTTTCTATGGAGTATAGGTACTATAAAAGCATTACACTGTACAAAATTTCAAGTATTTGTATGCACTAGTATTAAAGTTATAAACTGCTAACTTTTGGTACAAAATGGTCCATGTGTGTGGGAGGTACCAAAAGGAGCTTGGCAATAATTCCCATTTTTCACTGTATTGTAGGTACTATTAAATCAATACACTGTACAGAATTTCAAGTCTTTGTAGGCACTGGTAATAATATTATAAGCTATTAACTTTTGGTTCAAAATTGTCCATTTGTGTGGGAGGTACCAAAAGGGGCATGGGAACTTCGCCCATTTTCCTCGAGGTAATAGTGTCTAATAAACTTATACTATGTGTACAATTTCAGAGGATTAAAATAAGTAGTATAGAAGTTATTAAAAATCAATATTTCACTAAATGTTAACCCTTTGTGGGGGAGGTACTAGAAGGAGTGGACCTATATGGCATATCTTCGAACTTAGCCGGAGATAGAAGAAAATATTGCCACATACCAAATTTGAAGTCAATCGGTTACTTTTTTCGAGAGTTGTCGTGCGCACCAGCCAGCAGACTGACAGACAGACGGACGGACATTGCTCATTCGACTAAAAATGACCCAAAACGGATATCTCTAAGGTGAGGGGATAAACAGTGCATATTTGTAAAACGTGTATTGATAAATGCATAAATGATGACCCATAGTGTAAAAATTGAATAATTAAAAAATAATTTTTAATTATTTTTATTTTGGCAATTTTGTTTTGGGAGGTACCGAAAGGGGTGTAACAAAATTGTATGGACTGGAATCAAAGTTATAAGGCGTTAACTTTTTGTGCATAAAATCGATTTTACCCACAGCAACTGATATATACCCCCGTTCACAAAAGTGGGGTATAAAAACATGATTTTGTTGAAATTCACTTACTTCTACAGAAAGGGCTATAATTGTGAATCTTTTTCGAAGATTTTTTAAATTTGCTTTGTTTACATACCATAACTTTTACAAGTATTGAGTCCCCAAAAATCCAATTACTGTTTTGGATTTGTGAGAGTCTGGCGCATATTAAATTAAAACAAAATATAAAAGTAAATAAAAAAATTAACAAGAAAAAACCATAAAAAATTTACCCGTTATGTTCTCTTACAAACAATGTAAACTTTGTAAAATTAGTTCAGCCGTTGAAGAGCAATTAAAAATTTAATAAAACTCAAAAATGTCCATCCCTATAAAATTTTGTAAAACTTTAAGCAACTTTTTAGGCAAAGACCCATAGCATGTTCTGTTAGACTAACAGACTGTGTGTTGGAGGTGTGGAATCGTCGGAAGATGTTTCAGCCCGTATTAAAAACATGCAAGATTCTTACCCCACCACGGGTGTAGAGATGTGGTGGGGCTCTACACCCCACGGAACTGTCGTCAGGTAATACTTCGCAGGGGAGGTCTGCTTTGTTAGCTGATATTCGTTTGAAGGCTTTTCTTTGCGTTTCACTCCCTTAAGGAGGCTTTTCGGGTATCCTCTTCTTCCCGTAGGGCCTGGTTTATTAACCTTATTGGGTTGCTTACGGCTCCCCACAGTTCATCGGATCTCAACATAACACATAAAATGTTTTCACTAGTTAGGCATTCACCTACGTATATCTCCAAATTATTTCTTAATCCAGCTGTTTCTACATCTTCTGGACAGTATAGGCCCGAACCTGTAAAGTTAACTCCGGTAACAGCCGAGCCCTGAGAGGAACTGCGTTTACGGTTTATCCACGTTTCGATATTCGGGATTAGCTTGAAAGTCCATCTACCATTGGAAGAGTTTTCCCACCTACATTGCCAGTTAAGCATTGATTTGGTTCTTTCTTGTTCTCGTATGTGTTTTGTGGGTAATTCCGGGATTCTGGTTTTCAGGGATTGGCCACCACACTTGATGCCTCCAAGGATAAGGAACGGTAGCCCCTACATACTCTCAGGCAGTTTCTCCTGAATATAGAAGTCATACATTTTCTTGATGTGGTCTTGGCTAGGTCATCTCAAATCGGTGCAGCATGGAGAAGGATTAAGTTTGTTACTCCTGATAAGATTATTTTCCGGCTGTGTCGAGGCCCTCCTGTGTTTGGCATCTTTCTCGACAATGCGTCGGCTTCCTTAGAAGCCTTTTTACTTGCATATTCCATATGCGCCTTGAAGTTCAAACGGTCATCTATGATAACTCCAAGGTACTTTATAGACCCTGAAGATGGATGTCTGTTTACCCAGACATCCACTGGGTAAACAGATTCTCCTCCTTGTGATCTGCTAGGAGGAGAATCATTCACTGCAGCCACTTTTTTATTGTTCTTATGGCTTCGAAAGCGTAAATTTGTACTTCGTCCATGTATATTCCCTGGACTAGCACCTCTACTATGTCGTCTGCAAAACCAACTATTGATGCTACTTCCGGCAATTTGAGTTTCGCCAATTATAAAATGTTTTACTTTGAGCAGACAATCGATATGCAAATTTATTTTGAAATCGGGAATGTTGACCTAAAAAAGGTGTTCGGTTTCATATGGAATGAACGATATAGGTATATGACAATTTCAACGAATGGTAATTTTGAAAAAAAAAATGTCCTGAGAGCTCCTAACTTTGGAGCTCTGCACCACAAGAACTAGAATGCCTTTTGAAAAAAAAATAAAAACGCCAACTAATTCCCACATACTAGAAGAGTTATTGTGCCAAAGATTATTAAAATCAAAATCATTAATTTGCTTTGGAATAACCCGTCGCTAAAACGTTTCCTAATTTTTTAGTTAAATTACTTCGATTGTCTAGTCACAAGGAGTAAAAAATATAAATAAACCAGTAAGGAAAGGCAGAAAGTCGGGCGGAACCGACTATATAATACCCTACACCTCCCTAACAATGCGATAAGGGTCATTGCCATAATAATTTGGAATAATTGGTAAATGGGTAGAAACATATTATCTAATTCTGAAACGATAATCGCTAAATTAAGCAATATTCGTTCCTAAAGTGAGAAACATCTTTCTGGAAAATTTTAATGATCGGAAGTTAAATACAACTTCTATAGCGGTTTGATACCAAATCAGGAGGAACATATATATGGAGCTTTAATATAAATCTGAACCTATCTTCCCTGAATACTTATTCACGTAAAAAGACCTCCTTCCGTCGAATTTCGTACTGATCGGATATAAAATATAGTCTCTACAGCGCTTACATGTCAAATCGGGGGTAACATATATATGGGAGCTATATCTAAATCTGAACCGATTTTTTCTGAAATTGGCAGTATTCCTTCATGTAATAAGAAACATCTTTCTGCCGAATTTCGCACTGATCGGATATAAAATACAGTTTTTACAGCGCTTACAGGTCAAATCGGGGGTAACATATATATGGGTGTTATATCTAAATCTAAACCGAGTTTCTCCGAATTTGGCAGTATTCCTTCATGTAGAAAGAAACCTCTTTATGCCGAATTTCGCACTGATGGGATATAAAATACAGTTTTTACAGCGCTTACATGTCAAATCGGGGGTAACATATATATGGGGGCTATATCTAAATCTGAACCGATTTTCTCCGAATTTAGCAGTATTCCTTCATGTAATAAGAAACCTCTCTTTGCCGAATTTCGCACTGATCGGATATAAAATAACATTTTTAGAGCGCTTACATGTCAAATCGGGGGTAACGTATATATGGGGGCTATATCTAAATCTGAACCGATTTCTTCCAAATTTAATAGTGTTCATCCATATAATAAGAAACCTCTTTCTGCCGAATTTCATACTGATCGGATATAAAATAAAGTTTTTACAGCGCTTACATGTCAAATCTGGGCTAACATATATATGGGGGCTATATCTAAATCTGAACCGATTTTAACCAAATTCAATAGGGATCGTCCTTGGGCCAAAAAAAAGATATGTGTGAAGTTTCGTCGAGATCGGACCATAATTGCGACCTGTACATTGATTACAAGAATACATGCACAGACGGACAGACAGACAGACGGACAGAGGGACACAGCTAAATCAACTCAATTTAGATAGAACAAATAATGTTTAATATTTTCACTGTGTACAAATATATCCAATTATTAGATATTATTTTCCCAACAGTTGAAATACCAACGCAACAATGATGAACATAAGTAGAGATAGCAGATGCAAAGTCTCCGGGGACGCACGTTTTCAATTATTGCCTTGATGCGTGGATATGAGTTTATGTATGTGTGCCTGACTGAACGCTATGACCAGTCATCTGGGCGATAGTGTGTAGCTGTCGTCTCTAACGGTGGATGCCTGCGTCCTCCATAACACAGTACAACACATGATTTTAGGACTCAATTCTGAGAATTGGACTTGAAAATAGCCCCAAATCATTCGTTTAGTCAAGTTGGCTCAATTAACAATTTAATGCTAACATTTTTTTCGAGTAGGTTTGTTCCGAATTTTTTTCTCCTATTCAATATCTACAATGTTCCTTCAGGCACAAAACAGATATTCCGTACGTTATACCGAGAAAAAATATAGAAAAAGTGCTAAAAATCCACCTTGAGCAAAAAAAAAATCGTATGGCCATTAAATTATTAACTTGACTAAACGAATGATGCATAAGTTCACGTCCAATTCTCAGAACTGAGTCCCAAATAAATGAGCTGAAAAATGCTGTACTGTGTAAATATTTCATAAATCAAATCACCGCCACTGTTGATGCTACAACGTGTCTATACGGTCGACAATGATGTTATCATACTTCCCGATATTAAAGTCATGTATTAGACCCCTATTGGTGTTTTGTATGCAGCGGAATAACACCTACAATACATGGCTGGCTTTTGCTGTTGTGGTGGCCACAGGATATCAACAGGTGTCCTTTTACCACAACTACCACAATGATGTTGTCGTTGTTTTGCCGCATAAAAGAGATCAACCGCAAAAATTCTAAAAATATGCAAATTGTTGCACATACTCTGAGGAAGATAGGCACCGGCCGGGTTGATTGGTTGGTTTTCTGAGTTATTTCTAGTGCGCAATTCTTTCACCCGGAGGGCGAAAGCAAGATTACTAGTTTATACTCGTACCAACAACTAAAATGAATTACAATTTAGGTGATGGTGTTTTTCAAAGACTTTGATTCTATGGCGTTGTTTCTATTTGGTTTCAGCGGAAGTATGATAACATCACAGTGTGGCTGAAATTAGTAATGAGTATTGCTTGTAATTACAAGAAATTGTGGTTAATTCAAACAAAACTCAATAATCCGATAAATATCTGATTTGGTTTTGAAATCAAATTACTGAGTTAATGTTTATTTAATTATAGCTTTGTATAAGGTTTGTCTGACACAGTTATCTGAAAAACATTAACATGTAACTGAGTACCATTAAATTGAATATCCTAGCAATTAAATTCAACAGAAATTATCATTAAGGACTGGAAGTGGTTAATAATAAATGTACATTACCTTGACCTGATTCATTGAAGGAAATTTACTCGTAATGCTTTAGCGGTAATGCATTGAGAGGCAAATAAATAAATAATTCGCTTACATTGCCGTGATTAATATCCCAGCATACTTAAATTTGCCAGAAAGAGCAATGTTGCCAGAAAATTTTCCGAAAGCTGAAGACCAGAATTCAACGTAATCCACGACAAAACACACTTCAATTGGCGATGCCGGAAGTTTGGCCCCAGGAAAATGCACCACAAATTGATAATGATGGTGTGTTGTAGCCTCTCGCATAAAAGCAGACTCATAAAAAGCAGACAAAAATGTAATTACTCCCCAAGAAAAATTTTTGTTGTTTGACATGTAAGCAGATAATTTCATGTTTTGGGACGGTCGATTGGCCACCAAGATCGTGTGATATCACACCGTTAGATTTTTTCCTGTAAAGTCTAAAGTTTATGCGGACAAACCCGCATCGATTCAGGCCTTGGAGCAAAACATCACGGGTGTCATTCGCCAGTTACAACATTTGATAGACATAATCTTCAAAAAATAAATGCCAAAGAATGTTCTTTTAAATGATAATAAACAATCCCCATTCTATTTGAATTTTCTCTGTTTTTTCTTTAAAAAAGTAGGGAACCTCGAAATGGATCACACTATATAACCCAAGGCTTAATTTTTGAAGGGTCCTCAAAAGCGTTTAAACCTCAAAGGTGAATTTTTCTGGATGTAATATTGTCTGAAGGGTCTGTTGGGGATTGGTTTCACTCCATATGCGGCAATATTGTCTATTAACAAACCCGTTAAGCAAAAAATTAACCTCATCGCTGAAGTAAATTTATATAATATTGTGGCGCAGTATGACAGTTCGTAAGTTCTATCTAAGTAAAAAAAGCCCTTTACTATTATTGGAACTACAATTTGAAAAATTTGGTAATTTAGATTTATTTTACAACGACAAAATGAAAAAAAATTGATGAGTCATGGGAATGTCTATATAATTCTGAAAGCTGACAAGAAACAAAACCAAACAGTTTTTCATTTCCTGATCAAGTTCGCGTTTAAAACAACATCCACGCCCGTTTTAAGGTAGCTCCGTTAAATGTTAACTGGTACTTTAACGACCCGTTAAGAAAAAACGGGTTTTAAGGAGCTCCGTTAAAATTTAACTGACAGCTTTAACTAACAAGTAAGAAAGTTTCAGTCGGGTAAACCGACTAAGGTATACCCTCACTTTGTGAGTAATGTAATATTGAATATTACTCGAATTATTCTGTCAATTTGTGTGGGAGGTACCAGAAGGGGTTTATCAAATACACCTTTTTTTTGCTGAATATTAGATACTTTAAATTCATTGCACTGTGCCGACTTATAAGCTTTTATGTGCACTGGTATAAACGTTATGAGACATTAAATTGTGGTATGATTTGGTCATTTTGTGTGGGAGGTACAAAAATGGGCGTGGCAATAACGCCCATTTTTCACAGGGCTATAGACACTATAAAAACATTACACTGTACAAAATTTCAAGTATTTTTATACACGGGTTTTAATGTTATAAGCTGTTAACTTTTGGTGCAAAAAGGTACCTTTGTGTGGGAGGTACCAAAAGGGGAGTGGCAACAACACCCATTTTTCCCTGGACTGTAGGCAATATAAAAGCATAAGACTGTACAAAATTTCAAGTATTTTTATACACTGTTATTAATGTTATAAGCTGTTAACTTTTGGTGCAAAATAGTGCATTTGTGTGGGAGGTACCAAAAGGTACCTATGTGTGGAATTTCAAAAGAATTGAATAAGTAGTATAGCAGTTATTAAAGAATCAATATTTCACAACATTTTAACCCTTTGTGGGGGAGGTACTAGAAGGAGTGGACCAATATGGCCCATCTTCGAACTTAGCCGGAGATAGAAAAAAATATTACCACATACCAAATTTGAGGTCAATCGGTTACTCCTTTCGAGAGTTATCGTGCGCACCAGCCAGCAGACAGAGAGACAGCCAGACAGACAGCCAGTCAGACAGACACACGGACATTGCTCATTCGACTTAAAATGACCCAAAACGGATTTCCTCCGAACATACTTGGGGTCTTAGGTCACTCCTTCGACGTGTTACACTTTTTTCCGTAGCAAATGATATATACCCTCGTCACACTAAAGTGAGGGTATAAAAATAATTCATTAAATTTAACTGAAATATTTTCACCAGTTATGTGCTTTAACCAGGGTTAAAAAATTTATTGTCAAAAATATGTTTCAAAACAAAGGTATAATTAATCTTGTTCGCAGATATATAGAGCCAAAAATGAAAAGGTACTAGTTCAAAACGTTTTTCCCAATTGTTCAAATAATAATGTGTCTTTATTCAATTTCATTTCCAGAAAAATTTCCCCTTCAACTCTAACATATTGCTTTAACCCTTAAATTTTTTGCCACAGGAATTTTCTGCATTACAGTAGTTTCCCAAAGTACTCAGTCTCAATCGAGAAATTTGTATGAAGGATACCCTCACTTTGTGTCAGGGATTCAGGAAATGTATATTACAATAAACTTTTAGAATATTGCTACAGAAGTTATGGGAAACTTGTGTTCGAACGAATCTGTCGATTTGTGTGGGGGGTACCAGATGTGGGCTGACAAATGCGCCTATTTTGCGCTGAATAATAGATACGCCAATGGCATTACACTATACCTAATTGTAAGTATTTGCTGGCATTAAAGTAATGATTATATTTGGTATAATTTGACCATCTTGAGTAGGAGGTACCATAAGGTACAAGGCAAATTCGCATATGTATGGAAGTATTAGATAATCAATATTTTATTTGTTTTTGAGTTTTGTGTGGGAGGTTCCAGATGGAGTATTTAAGTATGGCACATCTTCGAACTTCACCTGATGTAGAAGAAAATACTACCATCGTGAAGATAAAGGGGTGAACACCTCTTTGAGATTTACGCTGCGCACCAGCCAGACAGACAGACGGACAGACAGTGCTGAAATGACTCAAAATATTCTCAACCGTATTTTGGCCCGTAGCAAATGATATGTACCCTCCTCCACTAAGGTGAAATTGTCTCTGATCTTCTGGTACTTCCCACACAAAGGAATCAAATCATTCTAGAATACAAATAAAATATGTGTGCTAATTAAGCGTAAAGAGCTACTATATATTTACAACTTTGGTGTCTTTGCGACCTCCACTGAAATTTTCAGGAGAAATTTTTCGTAGAATATTTTAATCCTCAAATGTCCTTTTTTGATTTTTTTGAAAAAGGCCCAAATTGACTCATAAAGAAGGGAGCAAGATGGTTAAGATCTTCCACAAAAATGATCCTCATAAAATTCTACTATATAACTCTGACAATAAGAAATCTCTCTCTCTCTCTCTCAATGCTCCCTTCGACCAAATATTGAAAACATTGACTCACTTTAAAAAAAGTCTCAGACCAGCTGGACCATAAGTTTATTCTACAAAAATGATCTACTCAACATGCCTTTCAAAATTATAGGGTCGATACTCTGATTTAGCTAAGTGCGTCTGTCCTTCCGGCTGTCTGTCCATGTATTTTTGTAATTAAAGTACAGATCATAATTATTGTACCATCGCGTTGAAAAGCGTCACAAACTGAAAATGGCAAACATTGATTCAGACTTACCTATGCGGTGAGTTAATTTTTAAAACCGATGAATTTTGATCGGGATTAAACTTGCACCAATTGTAGTTGTCTGATATATCGTTTTGTAGAAACAGATTTTTTTTGTGTATCTTCAGTTTGTGAGTAAGAATATGGTATATTGTTTGACCTTTTCTAAATAAACTACAACTTTTTAAATTATGCATCGATTTTCATCGGATTTGGTTCAATTCATACATGACCTATAAACATTATCAATCATACAGATTTAGAATTTTTAATCCTCATTTTAGTGTGACGATGATATATATAATTTGCTACCGACATAAAGTGTAAAACATCGAAGGAGTGAGCTAAGACCCCAAGTATGTTCGGCAGAAATCCGTTTTGGATCATTTTAAGTAATTTGAGCAATGTCAGCCCGTCTGTCTGTCTGCTGGCTGGTGCGCACGAGAACCCTCGAAAGAGCAACCGATTGACTTCAAATTTGGTACGTGATAATATTTTTTCTATCTCAGTTTCTAGCTAAGTTCGAAGATGGGCCGTATTGGTCAACTCCTTCATGTACCTCCCTCACAAAGGGTTAACATTTAGTGAAATATTGATTCTCTAATAAGTTATATAATACTTAACCGAATCTTCTGCAATTCCAATCATAGTAATAGTTTAACTGTCGCTATCAATTCATTGGCGAAGTGGTACCAAATGACCCATTTCGCACAAAAAGTTTACTGCTAATAACTTTAATGCCAGTGCATGTAATACTTGAAATTTTGCTCCCATAATGAAGCAGACTCTTTTTGTACCTTCCACACAAAATAGCAAATCATACCAAAATTAAATAGCTCGTAAAGGTAATATGTCACACGCTGAAAAAATCTCGCTTCTGTAGCATATTGTCTGAAACATACGTGTGTTTAGTGTACACTCCAAATATGTAATTTTTGATAAACACAAATATTATATGTTCGGGAGGATGTTGTTCTAAGCAAAAGTATGTTTTCATCCAAATATTTTTTTTTTATTTTGAACAATATATGTGTACTTAAATACTAATGAATTTAAACATTTTGACAATCTATCAATGCCCTTATTTAAAACAAAGTTTTCTGTTTTCCAGAAGTTCAAAGTGCAACTTTTTTAGAAATTGTATAAAATCGATTAAAATTTAAATCAAATAATCTTTTGTAATCACAAATTGCATTGATGAATTGACAAAAAGTTATGAATTGGAATATTTATAAATTACAAAATTAGTTCTGTAAAACAAAGGCTGATGCTGCTTATGACATTTTTATACCCTACACCACACTGTGGTACAGGGTATTATAACTTTGTGCATTTGTTTGTAACACCCAAAAGGAGAAGAAATAGACCCATCGTTTATTATACCGATCGACTTAGAATCACTTTCTGAGTCGATTTAGCTATGTCCGTCTGTCCGTCTGTCTGTCTGTCTGTCTGTCTGTCTGTCTGTCCGTCTGTCTGTCTGTCTGTCCGTCTGTGCATGTATTCTTGTAATCAAAGTACAGGTCGCAGTTATGGTCCGATCTCGACGAAACTTTATACATATCTTTTTTTTGTCCCAAGGACGATCCCTATTGAATTTGGTTAGAATCGGTTCAGATTTAGATATAGCCCCCATATATATGTTAGCCCCGATCTGACATGTAAGCGCTGTAAAAACTCTATTTTATATCCGATCAGTATGAAATTCGGCAGGAAAAGGTTTCTTATTACATGAATGAACTCTGTTAAATTTGGAAGAAATCGGTTCAGATTTAGATATAGCCCCCATATATACATTACCCCCGATTTGACATATAAGCGCTGTAAAAATGTTATTTTACATCCGATCAGTGCGAAATTCGGCAAAGAGAGGTTTCTTATTACATGAAGGAATACTGCTAAATTCGGAGAAAATCGGTTCAGATTCAGATATAGCCCCCATATATATGTTACCCCCGATTTGACATGTAAGCGCTGTAAAAACTGTATTTTATATCCGATCAATGCGAAATTCGGCAGAAAGAGGTTTCTTATTACATGAAGGAATACTGCCAAATTCGGATAAAATCGGTTCAGATTTAGATATAGCTCCCATATATATGTTACCCCCGATTTGCCATGCAAGCGCTGTAGAGACTGTATTTTATATCCGATCAGTACGAAATTCGACAGAAGGAGGTATTTTTACATGAATGAGTATTCGGGGAAGATCGGTTCAGATTTATATTAAAGCTCCATATATATGTTCCCCCTGATTTGGTATCAAACCGCTATAGAAGTTGTATTTTACTTCCGATCATTAAAATTTTCCAGAAAGATGTTTCTCAATTCAGGAACGAATATTGCTTAATTTTTATATGTTTCTACCCATTTAGATAATATGTTTCTACCCATTTACCAATTATTCCAAATTATTATGGCAGTGACCCTTATCGCATTGTGAGGGAGGTGTAGGGTATTATATAGTCGGCCCCGCCCGACTTTCTGACTTTCCTTACTGGTTAACTATAAAGTATAACACGATATCTAGGAAAAATTTAAACTAAAATTCGAAAAAGTCAGCAAAGTTTTAAAAAATCGTTTTCAAATAAAATATTTTTGAATATAGGCTGATTTAATAAAAATACATACATACTATTGCTGTGTACTCTGACGATAGTAGAGCGGCGTCTATCGAAACAGTGCAGTCAGTTCTACCCAGCAATTTTTTAAAATCGCTACCATTTCTGTACTTGTTTCTATTACATAGACAGAATGTAAATGAAACACATGGTCTTAAACCTGATAAATTCTGACTGAATATTTGGAAAACCTCTTAAACAATGACTTTGTTTGTGTGTAAACACATATCGTCGGTGCGCCGACGAAAACTCTTATGTGTTTTTTTACTAGTTTTCAGGAGAGACAAAAAACGTTCAGATTTTTGAATTTTTCTTTTAATTATTTACCACCAATATATCATAATAAAAATCATATATGTGGAAAGGCCGTGGCGTGTTAAATGATTTTCAAGAAAATCGACATATAGGATATTTTGTTTGGAGCATTTTAAATAATTATAAAACAAAAAAATTACACATAGGAGTTTTGGTATTCGAACGTTCACAGCGTGCCTCAAGTATACGAATGTTGGGTAGATTCACGGCAAAACGGCGGTTTTGTTTAGAATCATGCCCTCTACCCAGATAAGAAGATATCAAAATCTAATCTGCTTTCTTTCGCGAGTTATCGCAATAAAAACAATATTTATCCAAAAAAAAGAACTTAATTACATTGAATGGCTGAAATTTAAAACTATAAAATAATTTCCTATAGATATGAACATTTGTCAGATATTGCAAATATCCACGATATTTGCAATATTATTCTATAGCGAAATTTTGTAAACCAAAAATTCAAGTTACACCGACAAATTTTTACAAAAATATTATTGCGAATTAATTAAAATAATAATATTTATATTCTATGATTTCTGAGGGATAGACTGACACCAGCTATTCCGCCATAAACATCCCGCGACGAATAAATTTCGGACAAAAACATTTAAGTTCAGAATTATTTAACTATATAATGCTATTATTACGCAAACGGTCAGTCCTAGCAAAAAGTGGTCAACAAAATTTTGGGAGATATGAAAAACGACTACAACTCTTTGTTTAACAAACAAAATTTGCTAGGGATTTACAATGTGTCAAATCCAAATATGCCTCATATAAAAGGAAAAGCATACAATAGTTTTAACACACTGTAAATCCTTACCAAAAAACTATAAATTTTGTTTGTTAAAGAAAGAGTTGTAGGCCTTTGGCTTATCTACCAAACTTCCTTTGCGAGATAATAGCATTGTAAAGTAAAATAAATCCGAACTAATTTTTTTCTACAAAATTTATTCGTCGAGGGATATTTTTCGCGAAAATGCTGATATTAATCTATTCTTCAGAGATTATAGAATGCAAATATACTAATCTTATTAAATTCGGTACAATAGTTTTGGAAAATTCGGCGGTGTAAGTCGACTTTATGGATTACACAAAAATAAAAAGAT
This sequence comes from Eudasyphora cyanicolor, assembly GCA_963930755.1. Taxonomy (NCBI): domain Eukaryota; kingdom Metazoa; phylum Arthropoda; class Insecta; order Diptera; family Muscidae; genus Eudasyphora; species Eudasyphora cyanicolor. Next base: position 50,712,999 of record OZ005736.1, on the reverse strand, counting down.
GGCAAATGTCGCGGACGTTACAAAGCGTCTTACTAATAATCATATTTAAAGGAAATTGTGTTACAATTCTAAATTTCCGCGTTGTTTTTTACAAATCAAAGCTATTACGATTGTTTTGGGTAAAAGTACTGTTTTCGCGATAACTCGCGAATGGAAGCAGATCCAATTTTGATCTATTCCTTGTAGAATAGAGGGGATGATTCTGAACAAAACCCCATTAGCCGTTTTTTGGCGTAAATCTAAGCCAACCTTCTATCCCTTGGGACAGGCTTTGCCTACAACACATAGGTGTCAGAATATTTAATATCGACCTATGTAGTTTATTATTGGCTAAAATATTTATAAGCAGTTACAAATAGGTAAAATCAGATCTTGCTATAATTTGTATACCCTACACCACACTGTGGTACAGGGTATTATAACTTTGTGCATTTGTTTGTAACACCCACAAGGAGAAGAAATAGACCCATCGTTTATTATACCGATCGACTTAGAATCACTTTCTGAGTTGATTTAGCTATGTCCGTCTGTCTGTCTGTCCGTCTGTCCGTCTGTCTGTCCGTCTGTGCATGTATTCTTGAATTCAAAGTACAGGTCGCAATTATGTTCCGATCTCGACGAAACTTTACACATATCTTTTCTTTGGCCTAAGGACGATCCCTATTGAATTTGGTTAAGATCGGTTAAGATTTAGATATAACCCCCATATATATGTTAGCCCCGATTTGATATGTAAGCGCTGTAAAAACTTTATTTTATATCCGATCAGTATGAAATTCGGCAGAAAGAGGTTTCTTATTACATGAAGGAATACTGCTAAATTCGGAGAAAATCGGTTCAGTTTTAGATATAGCCCCCATATATACGTTACCCCCGATTTGACATGAAAGCGCTGTAAAAATGTTATTTTATATCCGATCAGTGCGAAATTCGGCAAAGAGAGGTTTCCTATTACATGAAGGAATACTGCTAAATTCGGAGAAAATCGGTTCAGATTTAGATATAGCCCCCATATATATGTTACCCCCGATTTGACATGTAAGCGCTGTAAAAACTGTATTTTATATCCGATCAGTGCAAAATTTGGCAGAAAGAGGTTTCTTATTACATGAAGGAATACTGCCAAATTCGGAGAAAATCGGTTCAGATTTAGATATATCCCCCATATATATGTTACCCCCGATTTCACATGTAAGCGCTGTAAAAACTGTATTTTATATCCGATCAGTATGAAATTCGTGAGAGAGAGGTTTCCTATTATATGAATGAACACTTTTAAATTTGGAAGAAATCGGTTCAGATTTAGATATAGCCCCCCATATATACGTTACACCCGATTTGACCGGTAAGCGCTGTAAAAACTGTATTTTATATCCGATCAGTGCGAAATTCGGCAGAGGTTTCTTATTACACGAAGGAATACTGCCAAATTCGGAGAAAATCGGTTCAGATTTAGATATAGCTCCCATATATATGTTACCCCCGATTTGACATGTAAGCGCTGACTGTATTTTATATCCGATCAATACGAAATTCGACAGAAAGAGGTCTTTTTACATGAATGAGTATTCAGGGAAGATCGGTTCGGATTTATATTAAAGCTCCATATATATGCTCCTCCTGATTTGGTATCAAACCGCTATAGAAGTTGTATTTTTTATTTCCGATCATTAAAATTTTCCAGAAAGATGTTTCTCAATTTAGGAACGAATATTGCTTAATTTAGCGATTATTGTTTCAGAATTACATAATATGTTTCTACCCATTTACCAATTATTCCAAATTATTATGGCAATGACCCTTATCGCAGTGTTAGGGAGGTGTAGGCTACTATATAGTCGGCCCCGCCCGACTTACTGCCTTTCCTTACTGTTTTTTTTTAAATTCCCAAAAATATTTGTTTTACAAAAAAAAAATTGTCTCCTCTTTAAAACAAAGTAAACTTTGCAAAAATCATTTCAGCCGTTCGAGACCAATTACAAATTTTGTAAAACACAAAATTATTTTTTTTTAATTTTTTCAAAAATTAAAAGGGCCCATAATTTTTTTTAAATTTTTTTAAAAAAATTTTTTTTTACCTTTTTGTAACTGCTTATAAAAATTTAGCCAAAAATAAACTACATAGGCCGATTTTCAATATTCTGACCCATGTCTAAAAGTTTTCTCGAGTTATGTTGAAACGTGTGGTTCAACCTCTCAATGTGTGCATGTATAATTAATGTTTTATCGCGAGAACTTGAGTCGATTCAAATAAACCATATTTTAGGATGAGAACTGTATTATCCCATATAACCAAATTGACAGAAAAATGGTATGCCACAAAAAATGTTGACCAGTGTTTCTATTAGTCTTCTGTCACAACCAAAAATGAATGGAAATGCATAGGCCTTTCAAGTACATATCGATACCTCCATTCTGAATCATGCTAAGTCGAGTTAGCATGTTTTTAGGGGGATTGCATTCTTAATTTATAAATATTCCAAATTACGAGTATATACAGGTGTTTATCCGTCAACCCAATCAAAAGTTAATCACAAAACAGAACAGGACATTAGATTTGCACTATAAATGAATTCCAGACAAAAAAATCATCAAACTTTGATCTCCTCCCCTGAAAATCTACGTTTTTGCGCTTAGCATTGTTTAGAATGGAGAAATCTATATGTATTTGAAACCACAAAAGGTTAGCAAATAAAATTTCTATTCCTTTTGAATTAATAGCAAGGAAGACCTCAAACATGTTTCTAAGTACACCTTTTGGCAAATGCTTGTATAAATCTTTGATTACTTGAAAATAACCTTATAAAAATAGCACTTTACACTTGAAATGAACAAATAAAATAATACTTAAAGAAATATATAAACAAAAATCTGTTTACCCAATAGAAACAAAAAAAAAGAAAAAAAAAAAACAAACAAAGGCAACTAACGCGGCTATTGGGTATTGTGGATGAAAGAAAAACAATAACAATAAGCATGAAAATAAAAACATCAAAAGAAAAGAAACAGAAGCGAGGAAGAAAAAGAAAAAAACACCAAAAACAACTATTAACATACCCATTTCGTGCGTAATACGGCAGCAGCTTAAGAATGCCATTTTTATATCTGCAATTTCGATTAGACAACACGCAACGATAATTTACTTTACAGCGCCGCCTTCAAGTTTTGCTCTTTTCAAGTCTACAAAGGTGGCGGCAAATTGTTTTTGTTAGGTAAGAAAAGAAAAACAACAACAACACACTGAAATATAACAATGTTGTTGACGACGGCGACAACAACAACAAAAGTAGCAACGGCAATAACGCCTATAGCAATAAAAACAAACACGTGCTTTAATAGAGTCCCCGGGAACAGGAGTTGTTACACGGCCCGAAACTAACTACTAAGTGGCATGTCTAGGACATATTTTCGCATTATTTCGCAAAAGAATCGTGCGTAAGCACAATAACACCCAAGTGATAATTAAACATGATGGAACATGATGCGGTATGACGACACAGCACAACACGACAAGACACGAGACCGCACTTAATTCACCATGAATCGAATATTTCACTTAAGATTTAATTTTTTGGAGGCGGGGCAGAGTTAATTTGTAGCCACTTCTTTATTTTTTAAAGAACAAACTGAAATTGTTTTCTTTTTGCACATATAATATACAATATTGCTACGATAGCCGTCGGCAATCGCTGTGCAGCACGCAAATCGTCACTTTAAAATATATCCGCTATAGTTTTGCGGAAAAACGTTTCACGTTTCACAGTCTAACGCCACCGTTTGCCGAACCGTTTAAAATTTTCGTCTTTGTCGTGTTTGAAGAAAATCGCACAACTGTTTTATTTCGGACGTTTGTTACGTTTAACGGTTTAGACGACGACGACGAACGACGACGACGACGACTCACTCTACGAGTACTAACTGATTTGAATTTTTCGTTTCTTCTCTCCTTTCGTTTTCGCTGATGTGTTGTGGCGTTTGTTTGTTGAGAAATTATTGTTATGAGAAATTCTCTGTCCGCTTTTAATTATAACATTAAATACTGCAGAGAGCTCGTGCTACGTTTATTAGTGTACTCTATGTTGGGTGATGGTGGAAAGGCGGGTGAGATTGGTAACATTTCCATCGTATGTCGTGGAGAAATTAATATATTGGATTTCCCTAATACTTAAGTGATAATAAAATAATTATCGAAAACAATTTAAGCTGTCAGCGCTGAGTCTAATTTTTAGATGCTTTTGTACTCATTCTGCTTCTGAACTCATTTGGAAGAAATTATTTTATATGAAATCTGAAGGGTTTTCCAACAGGAGGTGTTATTTTGGTATTCAAAGTAAAATGCTATTTTTTGACATAAATGATCGGATGTTTATTTCTTAATAAAGAGGAAGGTATGCCGTTAATAATGAAAAACAACATCAGCCAAATGGCCACCACGACCACGCTTACAGGACCATATCCTTTTCATGAAATTTTCCATAACCAAATCGCAAAGTGGCTGCCCTATGTCCTCGATAGCCTCAATAATTCTATCTATGAAGTCTTGAATCGACGTTGGGCTGTTGGCGTAGACCTTATCTTTCACGTGGCTCTAAAGAAAAAGGTCGCAAGGTGTTAAATCACAAGATCTCGGTGGCCAATTGTGATCACCTCTTCGAGAGATAACACGGTCCGGAAACTTTTCCCGTAACAGAGCAATGGTTTCGTTGCTTGTGTGGCACGTAGCGCCGTCTTGTTGAAAGTAAACGTTGTCCAGATCAATACCATCCAACTCCGACCATAAAAAATCATTAATCATCTCTCGATAGCGCAATTCATTCAATCCAAACTCATTTTCGAAAAAGTAAGGTCCACTGACCCCGCCGGACCATAAACCGCACCAAACAGTCACACCTTGAGGATGGAGAGGCTTCTCAACAATAACTCTTGGGTTTTCCTAGCCCCAGATGCGAGACACCGAGGTGGAAATGGGCCTAATCAGTCCAAATGATTTTTCGATGATTTTCGAATTTTAATAATTTCAATGAGTTGTTGAATCATGTATGGTTCCATTTTTAGTAATGCCGTAGTTCCTACTTGTCAAATGTCAAAGAATAAAAGCTTCAAAAGTGACAGCTACCGAAATACCGGGTGATTCAAAATAACACCTCTTGTTGGAAACCCCTGTTCTAAACAAGGCCTACAACAAAATTCGATTAATCCATGGTTTATCTTATATAGATTTCTACATTTTAAACACTTTTTTACCTATTTCCATAACCTACACGAGAAATAATTTCGCTGTGGTAGTCTAAAAATGTTTCAGAAAGAAGACACTACCGATACACCTATTTCGACCACAGAAATATCCACGACCCTATGGATACACCTATTTCGAGCATGCTGAATCCAATGGCATTTGCCGTTTTTCTATGTTAGCTCTTGTTTTCGCGATATTCGACCACAAAGTTTGTTGAAAAATCAGAGAGTTTAGTTATCTCGGTGGTGATTTTGAAGTGGAAGACTTGGTAATACATGCTTCGTTGCTGATCATTCGCAGTGAACGGACGTGTTTATCACATAGCGGATAGTTACCAGTACCTATTACGCAATAGCAAAAATCTGTAAGGCCTACATCGTAGTACCTATTACGGTCTAATACAGACAAAATTAAAATAAATTCTCTTGACGGGGATGCCTTCGTGTTCCGATGGAGCGCGGTTCCCCAATCGTCCGACTGTCCGTCCGTTGGTCTTGGCCAAAGCCGACCACACCAAAAATGGTGAAAATCTCCCCAAGTACTCACAACAGGTGGTGCGGTGAGGGGAAAACGTCATGTCCGACCGTCAAAACGGAAGCACAATGAGCATCGTGTAGCGCTCAGAGTTTTGACGAAGTTGGAGGCTGTTGAGGTTTCGGCTCTTACCGAAAAACAAAAAGAGTCACTTACCTGGGCTAAAGGCGTCATAGATGCTTCTAAGGCCAATGAGTCGGCTGAAAGAGCCACAAATTCAGCTGTGTTAACGGCTAATAAAGTAAAACGAATCAGATCACCTGATGAACCCCTGCCTTCGAAAAAGGCAAGAGGCCCTAATGTCACCATCAACAGGACACTCACCAAGCCCTTCAATGAAGTGGCGAAGGAGAGTCTAGTGATGGCTGTTATAGACAGAAGTAGTGAGGATGGATCCATCCTCAAGGACAAATGGAGTCATGTACAATCAGCCATTATGGCTCATTACCTCGATGTCCGTAGAGAAATGCCGGGCAAACCACCAATCTGCAACGATGCAGGATGGCATCAGGGGAGAGTAAAGCTCTTATATTTCGGTGATGCCAGATCAGTAGACCTTTATAAGGCTGCTCTGAGTCGAGCGGGTGAGGTGTGGCCGGGTGCCCAGTTGGATGTTGTCGAAAAAAACAACATCCCTAGTCACCCTAGAGCCATCACCTGGGTTACAGAAGAGCCCTCCAACCCGGCTGACATCTTAGAAATAATAAAAGATTCCAATCCTGGTCTGCCGGCCCATAATTGGAGAATCAGCAAGGTGGGTGAGGCGGATGGTAAAAAGCGGCAGGTCAATCTTATCCTAAACGCTGAATCCACCTCCCATATACAAAGTGCGAGTGCAACCCTACAATATGGCTTCGAGACTATAATCTTGAAGATATACAAGCAGGATATAGCTCCCACTGCAGAAGGTGAGTCGTCCACCGTGGCACTTTCTGTAAGTGCGGAGGTAGCCACGCCTATTATTTCTGGTGACTCCAACTCTAACAGAAGATCTGTAACGTCCTACTCTGAGGACGAAAGCTCTACTTCTGACACAGAGGGGCTGAGGGGAGTCTCCGGACTCTTTGACGCATCTGGCGGGGACATGCTTCTCGACGATACGGACGAAGAGTTCGATAACACCCTTGTTGGGGTGGATGTTAATCTGTCAATTACCAATGATGGTAAGAATTCTACAGATTAACCTCCATCACGCTAAAGCAGCCTCAGCGGCTCTATTGCTGCGCCTGTCCACAGGCGCAGTAGACATCGTCCTGATACAGGAGCCCTACGTAGTGGGAGGAAGGGTGTGCGGTATTAGGACACCCAACTTTAAACTGCTTGTGGCCAACTGTGAAGGCACTCCAAGAACCTGCATTTTGGCCAGGAAAGATCTAAGTATCTTTCTCCTGACTAATTTAAGTGGTAAAGACCAAACAGCTGCTAGCCTGGAGATCGGTAATCGCATATATTGGGTGGTCTCCAGCTACTTGCCTTATGAATCTGTAGTACCGACTGCTCTATTCAGGGAAGTAGTAGAAGAAGCAACGTCTGACGAGCTCGAGCTGATTATTGGCGCAGACACGAACGCTCATCATTCTATCTGGGGTAGTACGGATATAAACAATAGGGGTGATTCGCTTCTTGACTTTATTCTAACTACCAATCTTAGTATTTGTAACATAGGTAATAAACCGACCTTCACAATTAAAGACAGACAAGAGGTACTCGACGTAACGTTTGCTACTGACCGGCTGTCAGACAAAATTATTGGGTGGAATGTACTGGACGACCACTCATTCTCAGATCATCATTATATTGAGTTCAAACTCGCGGAAAAAGCGCCTAAACCCGCCGTCCACAGAAATGTAAGGAAGACAAAGTGGCATCTGTATGAGAAGAATTTCAAGAAAGTCCTCAACTCTAAACTTCCGTACGAACCGAATGACAAAGCCGGTTTGGATAATCTGGTCGATCATATCACCATATCATTCAATAGATCCCTTGAAGAAGCCTGTCCAAAAACAAGGTACAAGGGTAAAACTAAACCCCAGTGGTGGACTTCTGAGCTAACGGCTATGAAAAAGACCTGCAACAAGCTATTCAATAAGGCTAAATCTACTGGGGTCGCTAATGATTGGGATGCCTATAAAGAGCAACTCAAGATCTATAAGAAGGAGCTTAGAAAGGCGCAAAGGCGCTCTTGGTATACCTTCTGTGGTGAAGTGGAAAAGGTCTCCGACGCCGCTAGGCTGAGGAAGATATTATCTGCTTCACCCTGTACAGTGGGATATTTACAGGATGAGGCAAATAACTGGACCAAAAACAGCGAGCAGTCGCTCAATGTACTGCTCGACACACATTTCCCGGGGAACTCTATAACAGAACCCGAGGATCAGCAGGACCAACAAGAGTGCGAGTGGACTGCGAGCGTCGCTAGCTTCTTGACTGAGAGATCCAGAATAAGCTGGGCTATTAACAGCTTTGAGCCCTTCAAGTCACCTGGACCAGATGGCATCACTCCAGCAGAAATGCAGAAAATGTTAAAGTACATTATCCCCTGGCTGGAGAAAATTTATGTAGGCTGTATCAGGCTTTCATACGTCCCGAATCGATGGAGGGATACCAAAGTGGTATTCATACCTAAAGCGGGAAAGATATCACACACTAGGCCAAAAGACTTCAGACCAATTAGCCTATCCTCGTTCTTATTGAAAGGTCTGGAAAGACTTTTAGATCATTTCATTAGGGAAAACCTGGATACAAAACTCCTGTCGAGGAACCAACATGCTTACAACAAGGGCAAGTCTACTGAATCAGCCCTGCACGAACTTGTGAGCACTATCGAATCGTCCCTGTATTTCAAGGAATTCACCATGGTGGCATTTCTTGACATAGAAGGGGCTTTTAACAACATTCATTCCGATGCGGTAATTGCGGCACTCTCACATCTAAAAGTTAACACTAGTTTGATTAGACTAATTCAAAGTCTGCTCACCAGAAGACGCATAACAGCATGTCTAGGGTCCACAACTCTAACAAGGTATGTAAACAGAGGGACCCCGCAAGGAGGAGTATTGTCTCCACTAATTTGGAACCTAGCGGTGAATGAAATCCTGCTAGATCTAGAACGTTGTGGCTGCAAGGTCGTGGCATATGCGGACGACGTGGCAATCGCAGTGAGTGGCAAATTCGTAAACGTCCTCAGAGACATCCTACAGGTGGCTCTGAACAAGTTGGCTAGATGGGCCAGAAGCAGCGGTTTGGGCGTTAACCCCAACAAGACAGAATTGGTTCTCTTTACTAGGATGAATAATGTCCCACATGTGGACCCTCCACCTCGGATAAATGGAACAGATCTAGTCTTTTCTGAAAGTGCAAAATTTTTAGGAATAATTCTAGATAGGAAAATGTTATTTAGACTTAACGTATTGGAACGTGTAAGGAAGGCCAACGTCGCCTTATATTCCTGCAAAAAGGCTGTAGGGTCGCGGTGGGGACTCTCTCCTAAAATCGTCCACTGGATATATATAGCAGTAGTTCGTCCAATACTGTTATACGGTATTGTGGTATGGTGGACGGCAACTGACAAACTAACCATTACCAACCTACTAACAAAGGTTCAGAGGACTGCCTGCCTGAGCATAAGCGGAGCCTTAAGGACTACAGCGACCGAGTCTCTACAAGCCCTACTCCATATACTGCCGATTAATATTGTGGCGAGAGAAGTTGCAACCAAAGCGGCAATAAGATTAAACTGCCTATCAATGTGGAATTACAAGAACTATGGTCACATGAGGATATCAAAGTGTAGTGCTATGGTAACCGACCGAGTGGACTATATACCAACAGTGTACACCTTCGAGAGAAATTACATCACTATGATTCCCGCCAGAGATGAATGGGTCGGCAGAATACCAGGTAATATAAACCATCTCCACTTTTACACGGATGGTTCGAAGCTTGATAAAAAGGTTGGCTTCGGAGTACACTGTGAAGAACTTAGTCTGGATATAGCTCACAGACTACCAGATACCTGCAGTGTCTATCAAGCCGAAATAATGGCAATATGGGAAGTCGCCAAGTGGCTGAGTCGCAACATAGTAACCAACAATGGCGTTGTCATTTACTCGGACAGCCAGGCTGCCATCAATTCTCTGGAGGCAACATCCCTAAATTCACAAACAGCCCTCGACTGCCGCAGATCTCTTAACGAGATGGCTGAGCAGTTTAATATACACCTCATATGGGTGCCTGGGCATAGGGATATCCCGGGGAACTGCAAAGCCGATGAACTTGCTAGGAAAGGGACGACATTACAAATTCTCGAAGAATTTGCATATATTGGTGCGCCACTATCCACGTGCAAGCTTTGGCTTAGGCAAGAGGCAATCAGGCAGTCCAACGATAGATGGACAGAAATCGGCACCTGCAGGGTAGCTAGACAAATCTGGCCAAGGTATGACCTGAGAAGGTCAAAATATCTCCTCGCACTAGAGAGGAAACGATTGTCTACGTTAGTACAGGTTCTGACGGGACACTGCTTGATCGGCGAACACGCCAAAAGATTGGGTATTGACTCCAATGACTTCTGCCGAAGCTGTGGAGATGAGGAAGAAGTGGAGAGCATTGAGCACTTGCTTTGCGACTGTCCCGCTTTGAGTAAACGACGACTGGATATACTGGGGTCGGCCTTTTTAGGCAGCCTAACAGATCTTTCCAGTACTGATATTCGTACTATCGATAAATTTATATATCAAACAGGTTGGTTTCGATGAGGGGCATTTCAGCCCGTGGTAACACTAGGGACCTAAACTGGTCTATGTGAGCTTGTAAAAAAATACGGCTGCCACCCTAACCTAAACCTAAACCTAAAAGGGAATCCTTAGAGAATTATTTTTCTCAAAATAGTCGTCCACGCTTATCACCCTCTTATCACTGAAAAATTGCAATCAAGGGCCTGTTTCTGTAACTTATTTTCGTTCGTCTACGGCGAACGATCAAAAATCACTCAACTATTACATGAATTCTATAAAACGCAGGTTAGAAATATTTTAGGTACGAGCTTTTTACTTGATTTCCTATAGACACAGCGAATTATAAACTGCTGTGACTTATAGATTTCTCAGAATAATTGAGTGATTTTTGATCGTTTGCCGTAGACGAACGAAAATAAGTTACAGAAACAGGCCCCAAATCTTACCATATGTCAAATATCATACAAATCGTGGAAATTTTAAGTTGGCGTCGTTGAGAAAAATATTCCCAGATGTTTGGCGGAAATTCGATTTGGGGAATTTTAACCCATTTGATCAATATCACAATGCAACAAAATGTTTGTCCAAGGGAAGTGGATAACAGTTTCTGGTGCAACTAGGTGTCACAAACCTGAAAAAAATATTAAAAATTTTTCTTTTAATTTTTTTTAAATTCCAGCTTTCATGGAAAGTACATTCAGTATTTGGACCAAGTATAAGCCTGATTGAGCCGTGTTATGCCTCAAATTAAAGGGAATTATGAGGGCTACATATGCTGCAAATATCGCTTTCACGTATAATCTTTGGTTTAGTAACAGTCGTCAAAAATATGAGAAAAAAAAATATTTTGTTTCCTGGTACAAAAAAAATAGAAAAAATAGAAAAAAATCGAAAATATTATTTTATTACATTTTTAAAAAGCCAGCATGCTAAAGTAGGAAACACTGTCTATTTAAAAAAATCTATGGATAAATGTAAAAGTTATGAGCCATTTTGTAAATGTTAGGGAAATTCAAAAAAATCTAGTTTCATATTTTTTGTTTTTAAATGATGTTTTTGCGTATATTGAATTCGCCATATGTGAGAGAGACATATAAGAGACATTGCACTTGCATTTTTTTTTTATGAGGATTGATGTCAGACATTATAACATTATAGAGAGGACGAGGTTTTATGGCCATTCGTAACCCTCCATAAAACATGATATGCAATGTGAGAGCTATATTGGATGAGATCTGCTCTGATAGAGGGTCATTCAACAATATTTATGGTTTTTATTTATGAGGTTTCCATTCAGTTACGCCTTTTAGGGGCATGGACATCCCAGTTGTATATACAGATAGTAAAATTATATATACGCAATACAAAGTAGTACGCGACAGTCTTGAAAATATTGGGTTTCTACGTTCGAAGCAAACTATATGTCAGCTACAGGTACTGCAACTACAGGTCAGCTACAGGTACTGCAACTTATGTGCCTTTAACCCCGAATTTATGAATGAAATTTCTTATTAATAAATTAGTGTAATTCAGCGCCTTAAAGAGATAAATCGGTTTTCTGAAAAATATTATAAAGTTATATTTCGAAGTATGAGTAAAAGGCAAAGGACTTTTCAATGTGTATATGATCCCGACAATATCTGCTACATCTGCGGAAAATATGTAATTAAAAAAAAATCGATGTGAGTTTAGTAAAATAATAGAAGAAATATATGTGCAATATTTTGGTATACGAGTTGAAAATATGAACGAACCGTGGACACCTAGTATTTTGTGTAATTCGTGCCATGTAAATCTTACTCGATGGACTAGTGGAAGAATGCGGTAAGTACTTTAAATAATCGATGTGAGTTTAGTAAAATAACAGAAGAAATATATGTGCAATATTTTGGTATACGAGTTGAAAATATGAACGAACCGTGGACACCTAGTATTTTGTGTAATTCAACTCTTACTCGATGGACTAGTGGAAGAATGCGGTAAGTACTTTAAAATTAATGTATTACAATGCTTTGTGGAAAAAAACGTTTTAATTTTAGGCATCACGAGCAATTTGGAATGCCAATGATTGGGACACAACCATTCATTCACGATACGGACTGCTATTTTTGTCTAAGTAAACAGATTGGAGTAGGAAGGAGCATTCGGGCATTCGGTGGAATTACGGTGAAGTAAAATCTGTCTTTTTGCCAGTTGCACATTCGGAAACAATACCAATTCCCAAGTGTCCAAGTATAGCTTACAGCCTAATTACGCAAACATCTTCCAGTTCAACTGAATACTCAACTCTGAGCGATTCAAGTTTGAGTCAGAAGTCATAGCTTTTAACTCAGTTTCAACTCATTGATATAGTGAGAGATTTGGAACTGACACAAAGATAAGCCAGAACTAATTGCATCTAGGATGAAACAGTACAATATTTTGGCCCCAGATGTTAACATATCATATTATAGAGTCCGTGATATACCTTACAGACAATTTTATACAACTGTGGATAACAGATGCTTTTGCAAGGACATTCCCGGATTGTTCGAGGAACTTAATCAAACACACAATTCAAAGGAATGGCGGTTACTTGTTGACAGCAGTAAAGAACTTTTGAAAGCAGTACTTTTACACAACGGAAATCAGAATCCGTCAATTCCCATTGCTCATGCTGTCAACACTAAGGTGTCATACGAAACAATGGCTAAATTGATAAAATACATAAAATATGAACATGACTGGAAAATTTGTTGCGATTTAAAAGTAGTTGGTATGTTATGCCTCTGGGATAGCCGATATTTTGCCACCACTGCATATTAAGCCGGGCTCTTTATAAATTTTGACTCTCATATTTAAAAGTCTTTCTTTTCAAAAAATCGAAGAAGGATTTTTTGATGGGCCTAAAATAAGGAAACTGATGAAAGATGTGAATTTCGAATCATATTTGACGTCGGATGAAATTGCAGCATGGAGGTCGTTTAAGCTTGTAGTTTCAAATGTCCTTGGATCCAATAAAAGCCCGCAATATGAAACAATGATTAATGATTTCTTAAAAAATTATGAAAAAATTGGTTAGAAATATATTTTTTTTATATTTATGTATATAACACATATGTATTCTTCCAACTTATTTTTCGCTTTATGTATTCCAACGGGTGTAAATATGTCCCTAAAAATTAATTTCTTTCATTCTCATTTAAACTTTTTCCCCGAGAATCTTGGCGACGTAAGTGGCGAACATGGCGAAAGGTTTCACCAAGAATTGAAGTCCATCGAGCGGCGTTACCAAGGGCACTGGGATGAAAGAATGATGGGAGATTATATTTGGTTCCTCATTAGAGAAACCGATTCCGAAATCTTCAAACGTCAACAAAGAACTTACAATTACTTCTAATGAAACTCGTTCATGTCAATAAACTCAAATGTACATAATATAAATAAAAGTATTGAATAAAATCGCAATTTAAACACAAATTAAAAAAAAAAGGTTTTTTGAAATTCTCTTACCTCTACCAAAAGGGCTATAATTTCTACATTTATATATAGATTTTTTTCAAATAGGCATTATTTTCTTAGCTAGGATGCAAATTTTAAAAAAATAAAATAAAATATTTTTTTTGTCCCAGGATTTTTTTTTTTTAAATCTATTTTTTCCAATTTTTTTAATGACTGTTACTAAACCACTATTTCTAAGTGAAAGAAATATTTCCAACATTGGTAGCCCACATTAATAGCTTCAATTTAACGCATAAGTCGACCTGATCGGGCATATACTCCAAAAAGTGTAAGTGCAAATATTAAAGCTACCTTCGACGATAATAGCATTTTTAATAAAAAATTAAAAAAAAAATTTATCCATAAAAAAATTTTTGTTTTTGATTTTATATAACAGTATGCCACAATCTATACAAAACAAGTAAAGCGTTAAGTTCGGCCATGCCGAAGCTTATATACCCTCCACCATGGATAGCATGTGACCTCACAAAATAACTTAAACCTAAAGAAAATAACACCGATAAACACAAAAAAAATAGTAGATGAGAACAGTAGGAATCACAACATATTAGATGCTATATATGGGAACTATATCAAAATATGGACCGATATGGCCCATTTGCAATCCCAAACAACCTGCAACTATAAGAAGTATTTGTACCAAATTTGATCAACCTAGCTCTATTATTGCGGACTGTAGCGTGATTACCACAGACGGACGGACAGACGGACATGGCTAAATCGTCTTAGCATTTTACGACGATTAAGAATATATATACTTTATGGGGTCTCAGATCAATATTTAGAGGTGTTACAAACGGAGTGACAAAATGAATATACCCCCCATCCTATGGTGGAGGGTATAAAAATACTTTTTAGGTCTAGGACACAAAAAAAATGTTTTTGTTGCGTAGTGAATCCGTCCGTCTGTCTGTGTGTCTGTCTGCTTGCTGCTGCGCAAGATAACTTTCGAAAGGATTAACCGATTATCTTTAAATTTGGTAAGCGGTAATATTTTTCTCTATCTCCGGCTAAGTTCGAAGATGGGCCATATAGGTCCACTCCTTCTACTACCTCCCACACGAAGGTTTAACATTTAGTGAAGTAATGATTATCCCTTCACCTTAGAGAAGAGGGAACGAGTCAAAAGTGTAAGACATTGAAGGTGTGACCTAAGACCCTATGTGTGTTTGGCAGAAATCCGTTTTATGTCATTTTAAGTCTTTGAGCAATGTCAGTCCGTCCGTCCGTTTGTCTGCCTGCTTTAACACGAATAAAAGAAAAATGAATTCCATACACTGAAAAAAGTTATTAGAGTTTCTTAATGTAGCAATATTCATCGGCCACCCTGTATATGAAAATCCGCGCACGGTACTTCGCAGTCGGATCAAACTGAACTGAAAAACGGTTGTCGTGAAAAGTTCTTCCATGCAAAACCATTGTGTATTCATACATTCCTATAAATATGTGTGCATGTGTGTAGTTGTGTTTGTCCATACGAACGCGTGCGGATCCGTGATCGTCTGCGTCACATGCACAGAAAACTGTTTTTGAAGTCTCACCATTTTCTCTTTGAAATTTATTGAAACAAAAGTGCTGCTGCCTTTTGTTATTTTAGTTTTGCAGTATTTTAATGTTGTTGCCGTCCCGCGGAGCTTACGCTATGTCTGTCTGTGATACCGGTAATTATTTTATTATTATTTTCTTTCTTTTGTTGTTGCAGTTGCCGCTGGAGGATTTTTTCCACAAGAATTTGTTGTTGTGTTTTTTTTTGTTTATAATTTTCAAGATAAGCTGTAATAATGAGAACATTACGACGACGATGACAACGACGACGACGATGTTGATGACGATAATACATAGTTTATACTCGTACTACACTCTCCAATCCAGACGGTCCACAAGAGCATTTAATAGGTTTATATGTTGGCCGTGCCGTGGTTGAGTGGGTGTCATGCGATGAATGGCCGTAGCGACAGGTATGTGATCCGTGTGATCTGGACAATTGCTACGATTTTTTTGTCATTTGGACGATTTTTCAATATGCAAAAAAAAGTGAAGGAACAAAATTTTTCCACTTTTTTTAAGCATAACTTACAGGGACTCGTAATTGTTCACTAACAATATATGGCAAAATTGTAGACACGGTAAATCTGAACAACTATTGTAAACAAATCAATATAATCGGAATGTGTCTAGGCACCCTAGATAGTTCAAGAAGACCGCAATGTACCTCAAAAATTTTAGTATTTCACTATTTTCTAAATCTAAAACAAAAATATTTTTTTTTTGGTGTGGATGTTTAGCAATTTTATAGAAAATTGTAAGTCCAATATTTTTGTGGAATTTTAAAAAAATACAAATATATATAATATAAAAGGCCCACTTTAATCTAAAGCTTAAAAGTTATAGAATTTATTGAAATTTAAAATATAAAAAATTAGATTTAAATTTCAAAAGTTAAAAATCGCAAACAAAAAAAATTAATATATATTTTTCTGAAAAGTACCGAAAAATACCAACTTTTCAAAAATAAGATTTTTCAAATCCAAGAATAAATTAAGAAGTTATGATCAACAACTCGATACACAGAGTGATATCTTAACGATTTTTTTAAGTATCCATAACTTCTGTACGAGTTATCGGAAAATTCACAAAAAAATCCACAACACCTGAAAAACGGTGTACTAAAAAATATAAAAAATGGAAAAATCAAAACCGAAATTTTAGATAATTAATTCATATAGCTTCCCTATAGAG
Organism: Eudasyphora cyanicolor; assembly: GCA_963930755.1. Classification (NCBI taxonomy): domain Eukaryota; kingdom Metazoa; phylum Arthropoda; class Insecta; order Diptera; family Muscidae; genus Eudasyphora; species Eudasyphora cyanicolor. The sequence continues at coordinate 50,696,253 of OZ005736.1, read as the reverse complement.
GTCGCTTCCAAATATTTTTACTTATGACACAGAAATCATATTTGCCAAATAATTTAGCCAAAGTTTTGCAGTTTATGTTATATCTCGACAAGAATTCATCACAACAAAAATTGTCCAAATCAGTCCCTACATACAGAAAAGTCGTTTGTAAATATTCTCATTTAAACTATAAATACCACATTTTACGGAGGCTAACATTTTACAGTTTGCAATTTATATCTAATTAAATTTTGCACAACGAAAATTTACGATATCGGCGACATGAAAACAAAGCCGTGTACGTCACATTTATTCAATAACACAGTACAGCATTTATCAGCTCATTGATTTGGGACTCAATTCTGAGAATTTGACGTGAAAGTAGCCCCAAAAATAAGAACTTATGCATCATTCGTTTAGTCATGTTGGTTCAATTAACTATTTAATGGCCATACGATTTTTTTTTTTGCTCAAGGTGGATTTTTAGCGCGTTTTCTATATTTTTTCTCGGTATACCATATGGAATATCTCTTTTGTGTCAGAGGAAAAGTTGGCTCAATTATTTTGTACTTTTTCTATACTTTTTCTCTTATGTGTCTGAAGCAAAGTTGTAGATATGAAATAGGAGAAAAAAATACGGAACAAACCTACCCCAAAAAAGTGCATCCGGTGCGTTAAAAATCGCAAAAATGATTTGTTCTGTTTTATTATTTTCCGATTTATACGTATACGTATTTTTCAATATTTTACTGACATATATTTCATGACTTTGTGGACATTTTTGCGATTTTAAGGCACTGGACGCACTTTTTCGGGTAGGTTTGCTCCGCATTTTTTTGCTTCTATTCAATATCTACAACTTTGCTTCAGACACAAAAGAGATATTCCGTACGGTATACCGAGAACATATATAGAAAAAGTGCAAAAAAATCCACCTTGAACGAATGATGCAGAAGTTATTATTTTTTGGCTACTTTCACGTCATACTTCTGCTTTGACATAGTCACCTCATAAAGGTAGCTTTAAATTGGCTTCTTTACGCTCTAAAGCAGGGATCGGCACTCTCATACAACCATACAAAAACATTTCTCTCTCTCAATGTAAACTGAATGAATTATTTTGTACTCATTCAATGTGTGAGAGGAGAGAACCGCCCATGGGCGCTGTTTTGCCGATCTCTGCTCTAAAGTCCAGATTATCCAGTAAATTTTTCTGATAATTCTGATATTTGCATTTTATTTTATTATACCCTACACCACACTGTGGTACAGGGTATTATGACTTTGTGCATTTGTTTGTAACACCTAAAAGGAGAAGAGATAGATCCATTGTTTATTATACCGATCGACTCAGAATCACTTTCTGAGTCGATTTAGCCATGTCCGTCTGTCTGTCTGTCCGTCTGTCTGTCTGTCTGTCTGTCTGTCCGTCTGTCTATCTGTCTGTCCGTCTGTCTATCTGTCTGTCCGTCTGTCTGTCCGTCTGTCTGTCCATGTATTCTTGTAATCAAAGTGCAAGTCGTATTTATGGTCCGATTTTGATGAAATTTAGCATAGTCCTATTTTTTGGCCCAAGGACGATCCCTATTGAAATTGGTTAAAATCGGTTCAGATTTAGATATAGCCATCATATATATGTTACCCCCGATTTTACATGTAAGCGCTGTAGAAACTGTATTTTATATTAGATCAGTGCGACATTTGGCAGAGAGAGTTCTCATATTACATGAATGAACACTGCAAAATTCGGGGAAAATCGGTTCAGATTTTGATATAGTCCCCATATATATGTTTCACCCGATTTGACATGTAAGCGCTGTAGAAACCGCATTTTACATCCGTTCTTTATGAAATTGGGCAGAGAGAGTTTTCTTATTACGTGAATTAACACTACCAAATTCGGAGAAAATCTGTTCAGATTTAAATGTAGCCAGCATATATATGTTTTACCCGATTTGACATGTAAGCGCTGTAGAAACTGTATTTTATATCAGATCAGTACGAAATTTGGCAGAGAGAGAAAATCGGTTCAGATGTAGATATAGTTCCCATATATATGTTTTACCCGATTTGACGTGTAAGCGCTGTAGACACCATATTTTATATCCGATAAGTACGAAATTCGGCAGAGAGTTTTCTTATTACGTGAAAGAAAACTACCAAGTTTGGGGAAATTCAGTTCAGATTTAGATATAGCCCCCATATATACATATGTTTCACCCGATTTGACATGTAAGCGCTGTAGAAACCGTGTTTTATATCCGATCAGTACGAAAATCGGCAGAGAGAGTTTTCTTACTGCCAAATTATTACCGCAATTCCCATTTTCACATCGATAGGTAGGTGTAGGGTAGATAGGGTCATAAAAAAAAGTTGCGTTTGTCACCCCCTAGATTTGAAGATTATTCGAAGACAATTTCAGAAAAAATTTTTTTAATTTTTTTGGTGCACCCTACATACCGCCCTTTTAGTTTTCTTTATCCTGTGTTGCTATTTGAAGTCCGATCGTAACGGGATGTATACCGTTGTTCACGTTTTGGAAAGGGCTATATTTCGTCCAATGGCCATTTTTGACTCCGAGGTCAAATTCGATAATTGACCTCTATTATCTCGTTTTCTACCCCCCTTTTTTTGGACTTATTTTGAAACGATAATAAAGGCATTTAAAAATAATTAAACTTTCGTCTTTAAAGTACTCAGTTTTATTCATAAACAAAAAAGTTACATAGGGTTCAAAATTGTAAAATATATGCTGAGGTCAAATTCGACTAGTTTCTTTTGGTCTCGTTTCTGTCTCACTCTCTCTCGCAGACACATGAATAACCCAATGCCACAAACACACAACGACTATGGCGGTTCTTTACAGCATCAACAAATTAAATTTGCGGGATTCTCTAACAAATTTTGAATCTTTTTTAAGGAAGAATATAAGAATACATTCACTTTGTTTTCCCATTCACCCTACACTCCACCAAAATAGTATTTTTTCCACTAATTCCTGATTTAATCTAGTATGATATTTTTGTATGATACGTCGATGATCATCTCTTGACAACGACAACACTTCTTCCTTACTTCAGTTTTGAATCCGAAGTAAATTTTTACTAGTGACTTCAGTTATTTGATTTTCAACCCCCGTAAATAACACTTATTTTGAAACACATGGGAAGGCATTTGTATGTAAGTTAAATATGGTGTTTAAGTACGATTTTACTGAATTTTGTTGATATCATTAATTTCTCTAGGTGCATAGATTGGCACATTTATCGTACGTTAACAGCTCGTTGAAATCTGCCTACTCCTCGTTACTACATCCTTGCAATATTTGATTTGCAGATTTCAACGAGTAAGTATTTGTTTTTCTTTGACACTTGGTCCGCCACCTCTCTCCATCTGGGACTTTCGTTCGGTACGCATCACATATCGCTAAGTACATTTTGCTGTACATTGTAAACAAAAGGTAATCTTCGTTACCCTTTCTTACTAAATAAAGCTACGCTTTACTATCGTCGAAAAAACTAAACTTCTTGTGATTTATTTATTTTCTATTTCGCTTATTGCATTTCTGCATCGCCGCCTTCGCCAACACCGGTCACTACGTGAACACACATACATCGTTCCCCCCACTCCTGAGCTATCGTTGTTCTTGTAATTGGTTGTTGGAGTTTGTCATAGAAGGGATTTCGTCGATTCGCCTGCCCTTACCTCCCTTGCTAGCAAACTCCCCACCTAAACATATGGTGTTCAAACAAATTAATCATGTCTATAACATTTTATTAATAATTCTATATAACTTATTTGCTTATGAATACATTTAAAATTTGAATCAGCTATAAAAAAATTTACTGATAGTTTTTTCGAATTTCTGTTTTTTATGGAAATGTTGAACTTTTTCATTTAATAATGCAACACAAAATCATTCATATGACTACCAAGACTGGCTCGGCAGTACCTCATCCGCTCATCCCAATTTTTCAGCACATATTCTATTGCTTCGAGTCGAATCTCTTCAATGGCAACTTATGGTGATTTCGTTTCTGAAAAATAATATCACTACATCATGTTGCTACATTTTAAAAATTCCCCCTGCACATACTGCTAATTTCGCATTTTGCATGCGAACAATCGAACAAAAATCGTGCGGTGAGTAAAACCCATTCCTACATTATAGCGCAACCATTTGATAGTGCATTAGGCATGTACGCTTTCAATTAGGCTTGGTTCTGAAGTTTGGTTTTTGACGGTGCAACACTCCACATCGTGGACTGGGCTGAGTGTGGAAAATAGATATTTTCGCATTTGCGGAGTTTAATAATCTTACAAACCCGTTCGTACGGCTGCACCATTTTTACAAACTAACCTAAAAATGCGGTTTTAGTGTAAAATGTAGAAAATTTAAAAATTTTTTTACACAAACGAAATCATCATTAGTTTTCATGTTTCAACGCTTCAATTGTCTTTGGATGCTTTGCATAGCATTTATCCTTAATGGGTTCCCACCGAAAATAATCCAAAGGACTCATATCACAATGCAAGGTAATCGGTAATTCAAATTTTAAATGGCCCACCCTTTATAGTGAAAGTAGAAAATCTGGTAAAAAAAATCCAAAGTGACGTATGGAAGAAAAGTAGACCTTATAGAGATGATCCACGAGGTATCATAGGTAAAGATAGGATAATAAATATGGAGTCAGTGGCAAAAATACTATTTTAGTGGAGTGTAGGGTGAATGTGAAAACAAATTGATTTTATTCTTCCTTAAAAAGCTTCAACATTTGCTAGAGAATCCCGCAAATTTAATTTGTTGATGCTGGACCGAACTGCCATAGTGATTGTGCGTTTGTGGCATTGGGTTATTCATGTGTGTGTGAGAGAGAGAGACAGAAAACGAGGTCAAAAGAAACTAGTCGAATTTGACTCCAGCATATATTTTAAAATTTTAAACCCTATGTAACTTTTTTGTTTATGAATAAAACTGAGTACTTTAAAGACAAAAGTTTAATTATTTTTAATTGCCTTTATTATCGTTTCAAAATAAGTCCAAAAAAAGGGGGGTAGAAAACGAGATAATAGAGGTCAATTATCGAATTTGACCTCGGAGTCAAACATGGCCAGTGGACGAAATATAGCCCTTTCCAAAACGTGAACAACGGTATACATCCCGTTACGATCGGACTTCAAATAGCAACACAGGATAAAGAAAACTAAAAGGGCGGTATGTAGGGTGCACCAAAAAAATTAAAAAAAAAATTTCTGAAATTGTCTTTGAATAATCTTCAAATCTAGGGGGTGACAAACGCAACTTATTTTTCTTGGTTGGGCATCGACCCTATCTAGTGTAGGGTATTATATAGTCGGTCCCGCCCGACTTTCTGTCTTTCCTTACTGGTTTTATATTCAAATTATGCATATCGAAAATTTACAATATCGATCTTTGTCACATGTTTAAAACAAAATGGCTGAAACTTTAGCCTTAGTTGCTTTAGTTTTATTTTTAATTAATTTGCTTTTACTTTTGGTATAAATCTATTTATTAAGTAAACTAAAAAGTAAGACAATTGACGCTTTGTTTAAACAATAAAAGTTGGTTGACAACACTGTAGATATCATATTACTTGTGAGTAGTATGAGAGGATTTTTTGTTTGCTTTCCTCATTTACAAAAGGTATTAAAATATTTTGTTTCTCAATTTTTTTTCGTTTTTTCAACTTCCACTGATAACATCACAATTGCGGCAATTAAGTACGTTTTTAAAAATTGTAATCACTTAATTGCGATTTTTTTGTTATCAAAGATAAGTTACTATAATTTCGCTTTTAAACATTTTTCTTTTCTTATCGTTTACTTGATTCACACGTCGGAGGAGAGCACGAGAGAGACGAAATGGTGTGGAATTTCCCCATTCTGAGATTTGTGCAAATCATTCACTTGGGGCTGTCGCTATAAATATGAGTTGAAAAAACTGGCACTCATTTTTCTACATTGTGAGAGCTTTTTTGGAGAAAATTGTTATAGGTGTCACTGTTTCTAAGAATGTATCATCATTTGAAATCTAAAATCACGTAACATTAAAAAAATCAAAATTAATTTTGTGATTTCTTATAGTCTATTAGGCTAAACTACACATTCCTACCATATTTTGGAGTTCAATGTCAAAAATTGACCATTTTATGAGTGATACTCAAAATGACGTTTCAGCAAACAAGGGCATTAAAAAATCGGAAAGATTGATAACATTGTAGTTTATTTAATTCAGAATGTACGCCACAACTAATTGCGCTAGATTTGTTATTTGATTTCGCCTTAATAGTCTGAAATCCCTAAATTTGGGCAAAAGCTTAAAATTACTTTATTTTGTTTTTTGCTTCTCCTGAAAAATCATGAACATGAGGGTTACGTTATTTTGGATTTCAGGTGACGGTATGAAATGTTACAAATTCGAATGTACTGATCCGTTGGAAACTATTTCGTATTACTGGATACTGGTACTTACTGGATATATTTTGTTTCATTTAAGATTTTATTTTAGCAAAAAAACATTGAATAATTGATAAATCAATGAATGGCTCCTCACTGTTTAGGAGATATGGAGAAGAGGTTAAATGTATATAAATACTTTTTCAAATCGTATACAATTGAAGTATAATAACACTATGCAACAAACATTTTTTTTGAATGCATGGCAATAACGGCCATTTTTCACCGGACTATAGGTATTATAAAAGTATAACACTGCCCAAAATTTCAAGTTACTTCTACCAAAAGTGCAACACATTTCTAAATGTAACCGTAACTTTTTTTAAATAGGTGTTGTTTTCTTCATAAGGATGCTAGCTTTACACAAATTGGAACAAACCTTTTTTTGAGATTTATAGTTTTTCTTGTCATAAAAAAACTATTTCTTCTAAAAAAATCCATTTTTTTCTGATTGTTTTAACGACAGTTACTAATCTTCTGTTGGTTTTGCTATGTGAAAGTGATATTTTTAACATATGTAGCCCTCATAATTTGCTTTAATTAAAAAGTTATCCCTGCAAGCTTCTACTTGAAAAAAATGGTCCAAATAATAACCAAAAATACTGGAATTAAAAAATAAAAAAAAATATTTTGATTTATTTTTAAATATTTTTTGTATTAAGGACACCAACACAACAGATATTGCAAAAAACACAAAGGGGTGAACAAAAAATTGCAAGGATATTATCCACTGGGACAGAGAATAAATATTCACGTACAATAAATTTAGCAATTCATATTCTAAATATAGCCGAAAATTCTAATTCCAGAAGAAGACTGGATATTCGTTTCAAGGTATGTAGCCAATTTGTATACCATGACCAAGTATGATTTTTTTTTTAATTTAAATATAGCGATTGCATAATGGACACGGTGACGTATGATATATTAAAATATATTGTACGCAGTAGTGATACGCAGCGAGGTCTAAATGTGAGTACAACACATGATTTTGGGACTCAATTCTGAGAATTGGACGTGAAAGTAGCCCCAAAAATAAAAACTTCTGCATCATTCGTTTAGTCAAGTTGGCTCAATTAATAATTTAATGGTCATACGAATTTTTTTGCTCAAGGTGTTTTTTTTTAATTTTTTCTATATATTTTTCTCGGAATATCTCTTTTGTGTCTGAAGCAATGTTGTAGTTGTTGTATAGGAGAACAAAATTCGGAACAAACCTACCCGAAAAAATGCAAGCAGTGCCTTACAAAAGGCAAAAATGTTCAGTTCTGGTTTTTACGTATACGTAAAAACCAGAACTGTATAGTTGTGTGGAGAATTTTGGGGTGTACATCAAAGCAAATCCCAAAGAAAACTGCCAGAAAACACAACACCGAAAAGGTAAAGGGTTTGTTTACAGTTTTCTTCGATTATAAGGGGGTGGTGCATTGTGAGTTCATGCCAGAACGGCCAATAAGGGATATTACTTTGAAGTAATGCGTCATTTGCGTGAAGCATTCTGGAAAAATCTTGAAGTGAAAAAGAAGCAAATCATGGACCAATTGGTACATTTTGTAGGCGCAAGCAACAATATTTAAAAGTGAGGACTATATGAACATTTTCGTTGTACACAATGTTTATACATAATCCTTATATATAAAATCCTTTGTACGTCTGTCTGTAAAGCATGATCTCTGAAACCATAAGAGCGAATGGGCTACAAATTACACAATAGGATAATTTTAGGGTCATCTGTGTTTTAGAATTGTTATTGCTATTAGTGAATGAACTTTTAAAACCGATGTCTTCTGCTCGGTATGAAATTTGGAACAAGTATAGTCCTATTGGGTAGTAGTTATGACATAAAATTTCAACGAGATCGGTTAAGGACTGTCAGAGTTGGGGGTGTTCAATTTTGGTCAGACGGCCCTTTTTTCCCATCCATATAGCGAATTGCTTATTGTATTTAGAAAATTTTGCCCAAAGTGTTTTCGCTAGATGTTTCTTCAATCCTAAAAAAAAAATAAAAAAGCGTTTGCAATTTTTGTCAAAAACTATATATTTTTGTTTTACTCATACGAAAGCTTAGGTCATTTCCTTAAAGAGCTTAGTGGCCTATCAGTGGGATGCGACTTGTTTATCTATCAAAACACATATAAACATCTAAACAAATAGAGGTTGATCCACATATGTTAGGATAACTCGAATTTCTTACAAGAAAATGCAAAAATATTTTTTTTGAGAAAATTTCAATTATTTTTTTCCCTAAAAAAATCGACAAATTTACAACTATTATATTTTTATTTTAATGTCGTAAAAAAATTTAAAAATATTTCATTATATACAAACTAGCAGACTTTGAATATTTTTAAATTTAGCTAAAGGCGGTTTCTTACAAGATAATGCAAAAAAACGCCTTTTTCGAGAACATTTCAATGATTTTAATTTAATAAAAAAATCGACACGTTTGCAATTATTATATTTTATTTATTTTATCGTAAACAAAATTTAAAAATATTCCATTACATACAGAGTACCAGGCTTTGAATAATTTTAAATTTAGCTAAAGGCTTTTTTTCTCGACTCACATTCGACATTCGGCCAAAAACTGGTAACACTATGCAACAATTTTTTTTAGTCTGAGGCCTAAAACTTTTTAGTATAGATTAAGTCATACTACTACTAAGAAAACAATTTTTTTTAGGTAAAGTTTTTTTAAAAAATTTGTTACTTGTTTGTTTGCATCGCTTGGCTTAAGGCTTAGTTAAACAAGTAAGAAAGTTTCAGTCGGGTAAACCGACTAAGGTATACCCCCACTTTGTGAGTAATGTAATATTGAATATTACTCGAATTATTCTGTCAATTTGTGTGGGAGGTCCCAGAAGAGGTTTATCAAATACACCTATTTTTCGCTGAACATTAGATACTTTAAATTCATTGCACTGTGCCGAATTATAAGCATTTATGTGCACTGGTAAAAACTTTATGAGATATTAAATTGTGGTATGATTTGGGCATTTTGTGTGGGAGGTACCCATTTTTCACAGGGCTATAGACACTTTAAAAACATCACACTGTACAAAATTCCAAGTATTTTTGTACACTGTTATTAAGGTTATAAGCTGTTAACTTTTGGTGCAAAACGGTGCATTTTTGTGGGAGGTATCAAAAGGGACGTGGCAACTTCGCCCATTTTTCTCGAGTTGATAGCGACTAATAAGCTAATACTATGTGTGGAATTTCAGAAGATTGGAATAAGTAGTATAGCAGTTATTAAAGAATCAATTTTTCACAACATGGGGGGGGAGGTACTAGAAGGAGTGGACCAATATGGTCCATCTTCGAACTTAGCCGGAGATAGAAAAAAATATTACTACATACCAAATTTGAAGTCAATCGGTTACTCCTTTCGAGAGTTATCGTGTACACCAGCCAGCAGACAGACAGACAGACCGACAGACAGACAGACAGACAGACAGACAGACAGACAGACAGACAGACAGACAGACAGACAGACAGACAGACAGACAGACAGACAGACAGACAGACAGACAGACAGACAGACAGACAGACAGACAGACAGACAGACAGACAGACAGACAGAAAGACAGACAGACAGACAGACAGACAGGCGGACAGGCGGACGGACGGACGGACATTGCTCATTCGACTTAAAATGACCCAAAACGGTTTTCCTCCGAACATGCTTGGGGTCTTAGGTGACTCCTTCGATGCGTTACACTTTTTTCCGTAGCAAATGATATATACCCTCGTCACACTAAAATGAGGGTATAAAAATGGTTTTATTTTATTTATTTAATGTTCCAATATTTCGATTAATTCTTCAAAATCTTCAGGGAGACTAACAAAATTGGCAATAAATAAAAATTACATTTATAATAAAACAATTACAACGAGTAACCTAACATATATAACAAAAATATTTACTTTTATGGAAAATTCATAGCAAACATTTGATGTGTAAGAGCGGTATAACCCGTATTTTATTTTATATCCGATCAGTGCGAAATTCGGCACAGAGAGTTTTCTTATTACATGTATGAACACTGCCAAATTATCACAATGCCTCTTTTCGTATTGTTAAGGAGGTGTAGGAAATTATATAATTAATTATTACTTTGTTCATAAGAAAATGTTGTATAATTTATCAAAAACAAAAATTTATTTCAACTTCTAAATATTCCAAAATTATTGGAGTTTATCCGTCAAACCAATGTATCAATGAATGTATACAAATACCATTAAATTTTCATATGAATTGGCGATTTCGTGTGGGAGACACCAAAAGGGGAGTGAAAAAATCGTCCGTTTTTCACTGGATTGCAGGTACTGTAAAAAAAATTAGACTTCATAAAATATCCAGTTTTGTATTAAAGTTATAAGCTGATAACATTTTGTACAAAATGGTTCATTTGTGTGGAGCGTAACCAAGAGGACGTAGCCCATCTTTAGCAAGATTATAGCTGGATTTAAACGGAAAGAATTTTAGAAGTTGTCAAAGAGTAAATCGATGGCTTATATCCAAAATGGGCTATATTAAAAAACCCAATTTTTCAGGAGAGCAAAAAACTGTTGAATTTTATTATTTGGCGACCAATTAAATATGATATGAATTTCGTTCGTATACATAATTTATATCAAATACAAATTATGGCGGAATAATAAAATTCTAAATTTTTTGTTCTCCTGAAAAATTGGGTTGTTTAATATAGCCCAAAGAAGAATCGCCTTTTCCCATACACACCCCCTATTTAATATGATTGATTTTATTTGTTTGTTTCCTTAAAGCAATGCATAAATATCATTAAATTCCCTACATGTGGACTGACAAAAAAACGACAATTCACATGACCTCTAATAATTGATGGGCAAAATTTAAACCCTAAAACCTGTTTTAAACCCAAACAGTTTTTAAACTTAAATAAGAAGTCAGAAGACAATTTTAAATTGCCAATATTAAAGGGGTTTGTGGCGAATCGTACTAGTGTATTCCAGAGAATTAAATAATCAAAAAGCACAAAGATACCCAACCAAGGTGCATGGCCATATATTTTATTTTCGACCATTGCTGCAAATCTCAGAAAAGTCTAAAGTCAAACGTCAAATACTAACAACGAAATGATAAGATAACGAACATTTAAAGTATTAACACCAAGACAAAAGATATTCACAGTTTTTTTTTACTTTAAATGCCAGAAATACTGAACGTACCAAATTAAATATTAAAGAAAATAAAAACCAATTGGTGGTGATAACAGCAAAAGAGAATTGAATGAATAAACAAAAAATGGTAAGTTTCCAGCTTTTCTTAATTTCGTTTGTTTTTGAAAAGAAAATTGAATTATATCTGCCTAAGAGTTTCACAGAAAGTCCAAAACCTCCCCGTAGCGGTGGCGGTGGCGAATACAACTCAAGATAATTAACATTTTCACATAATGATGATTAAATTAGCCAAATTGCGGCATAGCGCGTATAGTAAAGTAATCTGGACGGATCACAACGGAACGGAGGAGGAGTACGAGTGTACCACTCATTCAGTCAACAGTCTAGTAAATATGGCCAATGTCTTATCTCAACCATATCTCTGATTAGTACTCGTTTCATGGCATAACTGAGGCTTATCTCTCTTCAAGATATGATGAATTAGAATTTGCGCTTTGTCTTGTGAGCGTTTTTTTTTCGCTTTCATTCTTCATGTCAACAATAATGGACACTGGCGTCTTCAATTCAAGTGGGGAACTCTTCAGTTAAATTCAAATCAAAACAAATCAAAGTCATATTCGCTTCAATTCAATCCACAATACAACTCTTCCTTCCCTTCATCACTCTATGGGGAATACCTGTTATCATGGTGCAAGTGTTACCAATGATGATAGGCTGGCTATTTCCCCAACGTATAATAGAGTGCCTTAATTTGTGCGGATGGGAAAAAAGTTTTTGATGTTCTAAGGTTTTATGCACATTTGGCTTGCTTTATGTACGGGGTCTGTTCAATAGAAAATGTGCATTTTGAAATTTCTCGAGCTACAGCTGCTTTGCTCTCAGAAGAACTCATAGTACTGTCAGTTGTCTTCAGGAGACGGCTCTGACGTTAATGCTCATCATCCTTTCTGGGGTAGTGCGGATACAAACAATAGGGGCGAGTTACTTCTTGACTTTATTCTAACTACCAACCTAACTATTTGCAACATATAAAGACAGAGAGTAAGTACTCGATGTAACCTTCGCTACTGAAAACAAGTAAGAAAGTTTCAGTCGGGTAAACCGACTAAGGTATAGCCTCTCTTTGTAAGTAATGTAATATGAAATATTACACGAAATAATGTGTCAATTTGTGTGGGAGGTACCAGAAGGGTTTATCAAATACACTTATTTTTCGGTGAATAGTTGATACTTTAAATACATTGCACTGCGCCGAATAATAAGCGTTTATGTGCACTAATATACTTACGTTATGAGCTATTCAATTTTGGTATAATTTGACCATTTTGTGTGAGAGGTACCAAAATGGTCGTGGTGGTAACCCCCATTTTTCACAGCCCTATAGGTACTGCAAAAGCGTCACACTGTACAAAATTTTGTAGTATTTCCGTGCATTGGTAGTCACTATAAGCTTTTAACTTTTTCTACAAAATGGTACCATTGTGTGGGAGGTACCAAAAGGGGCGTGGCAATAACGCCCATTTTTCATTGCACTGTAGGCACTATAAAAACATTAAACTGTAAAAAATTTTCATACACTGGTGTTAATGTTATAAGTTGTTACTTTTTGTACGAAATGGTCCCTTTGTGTGAGAGGTACCAAAAGGGGCGGGGCCACTTCACCCATTTGTCTCAAGTTGATAGCGAAAAATAAACTATTATTATGTGTGGAATTACAGAGGATTATGATACGTAGTATTGACTTTTATAAGAGAATATTTCACTAAAGTTTAAACCTTTGTGTGTGGAGGTACTAGAAGGAGTGGATCAATATGCTCCATCTTTGAACTTAGCCTGAGATAGAAAAAAAATATTATCCCATACTAAATTTGAAGGCAATCGGTTACTCCTTTCGGGAGTTATCGTGCGATCCAGCCAGACAGACAGACGGCAGACAGACAGGCAAACAGACAGGTGGACGGACATTGCTCAAATGACTTAAAATGGCCCAAAACGTCACACTAAAGTTATAAGAGGGTATAACAATTACCGATTGGAATATGATTGAGAAAGTACCAAAACATGACGTCCACAGAAATGTGAGGAAGACAAAGTGACAATGTTGTAAAAAGTCATCAATCCAAAACTGCTATTCGAACGGATTGTCAAAGTCGATCTAAATAATTAAGTCGTCCAAATTACTGCACACCCAGGAAAATAATTGGTTGGAATTCGATTGTAACAATAAACCAGTAAGGAACGGCTAAAGTCGGGCGGGGCCGACTATGTAATACCCTACACCACTCTCGTAATATTGAATAACTCTGATGTAATTCATGTATAAATTGTTTACATAAATTTACTTTTGGGACATTTTATACTTAAATAATACCCTGTACCACAGTGTGGTGTAGGGTATAAAAACGATTGGATCTAAAGAGCCAAATCGGATGAAACATATATATGGGAGCAATAGCTAAATCTTAACCGATTTTCTTCAAATTCGGCAATGTTGGTTCATGGATCAAGAAACTCTACCATTCTAAATTTCAAAACGATTGGATGTAAAATACAGCTTCTGTAGGACTAAAGGGCCAAATCGGACGAAACATATATATGGGAGCTATAGCTAAATCTTAACCGATTTTCTTCAAATTCGGCAATGTTGGTTCATGGATCAAGAAACTCCACCACTCTAAATTTCAAAACGATTGGATGTAAAATACAGCTTCTATAGGATTAAAGGGCCAAATCGGACGAAAGATATATATGGGAGTTATAGCTAAATCTTAACCGATTTTCTTCAAATTCGGTAGTGTTGGTTCATGGATCAAGAAACTATACCATTCTAAATTTCAAAACGATTGGATGTAAAATACAGCTTTTATAGGACTAAAGGGCCAAATCGGACGAAACATATATATGGGAGCTATAGCTAAATCTTAACCGATTTTCTTCAAATTCGGTAGTGTTGGTTCATGGATCAAGAAACTCTACCATTCTAAATTTCAAAATGATTGCATGTAAAATACAGCTTCTACAGGACTAAAGAGCAAAATCGGACGAAACATATATATGGGAGCTATAGCTAAATCTTAACAGATTTTCTTCAAATTCGGCAATGTTGGTTCATGGATCAAGAAACTCTACGATTCTAAATTTCAAAACGATTGGATGTAAAATATAGCTTCTATAGAACTAAAGGGTCAAATCGGACGAAACATATATATGGGAGCTATAGCTAAATCTTAACGGATTTTCTTCAAATTCGGTAGTGTTGGTTCATGGATCAAGAAACTCTACCATTCTAAATTTCAAAATGATTGGATGTAAAATACAGCTTCTACAGGACTAAAGAGCAAAATCGGACGAAACATATATATGGGAGCTATAGCTAAATCTTAACCGATTTTCTTCAAATTCGGCAATGTTGGTTCATGGATCAAGAAACTCTACCATTCTAAATTTCAAAACGATTGGATAAAACGATTGGATGTAAAATACAGCTTCTGTAGGACTGAAGGGCCAAATCGGACGAAAGATATATATGGGAGCTATATCTAAATCTGAACCGATTTCAACCAAACTCTTTACGGCTGCTAAATACTCTAAACTGCAAAATTTCAGAACGATCGGAGTGAAATTGCGACCTGACCTGACGAACAACTGTACATGGACAGACGGATGGACGGACATCGTTAAATCGACTCAGCTAGTGATTCTGAGTCGATCGGTATACTTTAAGGTGGGTCTAGCTGTGTTATTTTCAGGTGTTACAAACATCTGCCGTGAAACAAACTTATAACTCCCTGTACCACAGTGTGGTTATAATTAAGTATTGCAAAAAGTTATATTAACCCTTGAATGCATGATTTTTGGTTTTATTAAAATAAAAAAAATAATTTTAAAAATCTGGAGCATATAATAGTAGTGTTTTAGGCAAAAAACTTGGATCTAAAACTTTATCAAGATCTAAAATTATGTACAATTATAAATAATGTTGAAACCTAAATGGTTTAAAAAGTTTATATAGGATGATTCAAGTAGAGTTACTTTTTTCAATAGCCTTTTTTGCCAAACAATACATACTTTACAAAAACAACATGACAGCATGACACGACTCACACGTGATCTGTCAAAAAAAAGGCTATTGACAAAAGTATCTCTACTTGGATCACCCTATATAAGCAAAATATTATACTTTGGAAATTATATTTTTTTTAAATAATTTTTATTATGTTTTCTTTGGTAATAAAAACAGAAAACAAATTTGTATTTCCATTTTGTTGATAATCAAAATAGAAACAGTTTTGGAACGACTAGAATTTCTTGTTAAATTTTTGATACAATATGCATTTAAGGGTTAATTTTGTTTTCACATGATACATCCTATTGTACGATGTACCTACTTTGTTCTAGCTTAATGACATTTATTGTCTGTTTGGAATTGATTTGTACCAAGGAAAACTCATTTATTTTCTTATTAGTATTCTTCCGCACAGACAGGCCGAAAGACGTAAGGACAAAGTATAACAATACAAACATACGAATTCGTTTGTTTGTATTGCTATTTACTTACATACACTCAAGGAAAAATTCGGTCATTAATTATTAAACATCAAGTACAGCTGTATGGCAGTATTCAATGCTGACCTAGTTTCTGGGCTTGGTAAAATGTACAGGTGTACTTGAACTTAATTACCTTAGCCATTGCTAATTTTGAGGTAACGTACTCGTACATACGGCGTTGTTTAATATTTAAAGATTTATCTATGGCAAATTGTTTTCTGTGGACACAATATATAAACGCTTATAATAGCTGTATTTTAATAGTTAAAATTCGCCTAATGGGAAAAAATAGAATTTTGCCATGCTCAATTTTAAAAAGTTATTATGGTTTAACAAATTCTGGAGCAGGTGAAGTAAATCACCAAAAATGCTGCAATTAAATAGGTGGATTGAAATTTAGTTTATTAAGTTAGTGAAACTAATTGATTACTTTTCGATGTTTTAAGGGGGGAGGGGTAACGCAAATTCGTGCAAAAAAGGGCACATTTTTCTGATTTTTTGATTAAAACTAGGGATGTAACGAAAGTGACGTTAGCGAAAGCAAATGCGAAAGCGAATATTGAAATATATTTCTTGTGAATGCGAAAGCGAATAGTGAAATATGCATTTTTGCGAAAGCGAATGCGAATAATTTTTTGACCATTTAGTACCAACAAAATTTAAGGAACTGAATTGATACATTGGTATTAATATCTTCAAATTGTGTGAAGGGAATAAGGAGATTTAACATTTTTAACAAATGGAAGCGAATACTGAAATATATTTTTGCGAAAGCGAAAGCGAATAATCCAAAGATGGTTTTTGTGAATGTGAAAGCGAATTTTAAAATGATGCGAATAATTCGCGTTCGCATATGCGAATGCAAATTTCATGATGAAATATTAAAAAAATGGATCGCCAGCAATTATTCGGAAGCGTCCATCATAACTCGGTGCAGGATTATCTAAAATCAAAAAACCGAAATTATTTCGTTTGGTAATCGTTGTCCACAGGTAA
Organism: Eudasyphora cyanicolor; assembly: GCA_963930755.1. NCBI lineage: Eukaryota > Metazoa > Arthropoda > Insecta > Diptera > Muscidae > Eudasyphora > Eudasyphora cyanicolor. The sequence goes on along the minus strand of OZ005736.1, from coordinate 50,679,091 downwards.
CGCTGGGAGGGTTTTTCGAAATATCTATTTTTCAATTTTTGGGAAATTGAAAAATATTTTATTTTGCCATAAAATTCAATTATAAGTCTCTGAATACACCAAGATATAAAACTAAACTTAAATGCCAGAAATAAGTGAAAACTTAAAATCCACATTTAGATTAATTTCGTACTTTTTTGTATTGGTGGAAAACCTAAAAAAGGATATTAACTTTTGCCTTCTTTTTGGCATTTAGGTTAAGTTTTGGTGTATTTAGAGACATTTATGGCAAATATTTTTATACCCTACACCACAGTGTGGTACAGGGTATTATAACTTTGTGCATTTGTTTGTAACACCCAAAAGGAGAAGAAATAGACCCATTGTTTATTATACCGATCGACTTAGAATCACTTTCTGAGTTGATTTAGCTATGTCCGTCTGTCTGTCTGTCCGTCTGTCTGTGCATGTATTCTTGTAATCAAAGTACAGGTCGCAATTATGGTCCGATCTCGACGAAACTTTACACATATATTTTATTTGGCCCAAGGACGATCCCTATTGAATTTGGTTAAAATCGGTTCAGATTTAGATATAGCCCCCATATATATGTTACCCCCGATTTCACATGTAAGCGCTGTAAAAACTGTATTTTATATCCGATCAGTATAAAATTCGTCAGAAACAGGTTTCCTATTATATGAATGAACACTTTTAAATTTGGAAAAAATCGGTTCAGATTTAGATATAGCCCCCATATATACTTACCCCTGATTTGACATGTGAGCGCTGTAAAAATGTTATTTTATATCCGATCAGAGCGAAAGTCGACAAAATGAGGTTTCTTTCTACATGAAGGAATACTGCCAAATTCGGAGAAACTCGTTTTAGATTTAGATATAACACCCATATATATGTTACCCCCGATTTGACCTTTAAGCGCTGTAAAAACTGTATTTTATATCCGATCAGTGCTAAATTAGGCAGAAAGAGGTTTCTTATTACATGAAGGAATACTGCCAAATTCGGAGAAAATCGGTTCAGATTTAGATATAGCTCCCATATATATGTTGCCCCCGATTTGACATGTAAGCGCTGTAGAGACTGTATTTTATATCCGATCAGTACGAAATTCGACATAAGGAGGACTTTTTACATGAATGAGTATTCAGGAAGATCGGTTCAGATTTATATTAAAGCTCCATATATATGTTCCTCCTGATTTGGTATCAAACCGCTATAGAAGTTGTATTTTACTTCCGATCATTAAAATTTTCCAGAAAGATATTTCTCAATTTAGGAAGAAATATTGCTTAATGTAGCGGTTATCGTTTCAGAATTAGATAATATGTTTCTACCCATTTACTAATTATTCCAAATTATTATGGCAATGACCCTTATCGCATTGTTAGAGAGGTGTAGGGTATTATATAGTCGGCCCCGCCCGACTTTCTGGCTTTCCTTACTGGTTCATGGGACGGGTTTCTATGTCGATTCATCATAAGAAAGTGCAAAAGGGGATATATTAATCCACCTCTAAAATGAACTCCATACGTAGTTTACGTATGGCGTTGATTCAAAACGCCGATACACGTATATTCTTTTTTTTACCCCTATATCAGAATCCGGATCTATCAGATTTGGAGAATGGAGACTGAAATAACCCAAATCGAATTTCCTCCAAACGTATTGGGGGTTTAAGTCACTCCTTCGATGTGTTACACTTTGGGCTCGTAGCAAATGATATATACCCTCCTCTGTAAGGCGAGGGGATAATAAACAAAATGATATATTCTGATATGTTATATTCTGTTATACATGTTATATTCTGATATAATGTTATATTCTTTTTCTAGAAATATTAAAAAAATCAAAGTAACGAATTTCATATTCCAATGTCATATTTATACCCTCCACCATAGAATTGGGGGTATACTCATTTTGTCACTCCCTTTGTAACACCTCTAAATATTGATCTGAGACCCCATAAAGTATATATTCTTAATCGTCGTAAAATTCTACGAATTAGCCATGTCCGTCCGTCTTTTGTATTCACGCTACATTCCGTAAGATTAGAGCTAGGTTGATAAAATTTGGCAGAAATATTTCTTATAGTTGCAAATGGGCCATATCGTTCAATGTTTTAATATAGCTCCCCTAAAGAGGTCGCTCCAAAGTACGATTTTTGAGCCATAGATACCACATTTTTAAAGCAATTCAGCAGAAATTTTGCAGTTTGTATTATATTTTTACAAGGATTCATCACAGCAAAAATTTTACAAATCGGTTCTTATTTTGTTATAGTCACCCTATAGAGGTCGCTTCAAAATATACGTATTTAAGTCATAAATACCATATTTTCTAAACATTTTAACTGAATCATTGCAGTTTGTATTTAATTAAGACAAGAAATCATGGCAGTAAGAATTTTTTAAATCAGTTCATATTTTGTTATAGTCCACCTATAGATGTCGCTGCCAAAAAGGGTTTTTTAAGCCATAAACACCACATTTTTTAAGAATTTTAACCGAAACTTTGCATTTATCTCAGTAAAAAATATACAAATAAAATTTTATTTTGTTGTAGTCCCCTTATAGATGTAGCTCTCAAAAAACCAATTTTAAGTCGGGCGGGTCAGACTATATACTACCCTACACCTACCTACCAATGCGAAAATGGGCATTGCGATAAGAATTTGGCAGTGTTCATACATGTAATAATCGAACTCTATCTGCCGATTTTCGTACTGATCGGATATAAAACACGGTTTCTACAGTGCTTACATGTCAAATCGGGTGTAACATATATATTGGGACTATGTTTAATAAGAGAACTCTCTCTGCCAAATTTCGTACTGATCTGATTTAAAATACAGTTCCTGCAGTGCTTACATGTCAAATCGGGTGAAAAATATATATGGGGGCTATATCTAAATCTAAACGGATTTTCTCCGAATTTGGTAGTGTTCATTCACGTAATAATAAAACTCTCTCTGCCGAATTTCATAAAGATCGGATGTAAAATGTGGTTTCTACAGCGCTTACATGTCAAATCGGGTGAAACTTATATATGGGGACTATATCTAAATCTGGGGCCAAAAAAGAGCACTACGCTAAATTTCATCACAATCGGACCACAAATACGACCTGCACTTTGATTACAAGAATACATGGACAGACAGACGGACAGACAGACATGGTGGAGGGTATATAACATTCGGCATGACCGAACTTAACGCTTTTACTTGTTTTGTTTCCGCAATTCACCATCATCGATTTCAAGTCCTTCAACGAACTACTTTCTCTGAGTTGTTTGTCTGCTCTTCATATCCGAATTGTTTTAGGATTTTCTGGTTTATCGAAAGTGATAATATTCAATTTGGGGTTTGTGTTGGTTTTTGTTCGTTTATCAATTTACGTCTTTCTTGGGAAATAATCAAATGAATTCCCATCGATGCGAGAGAGAGAGATAGAGAAAGACGGACAACTGCAAAAGACAAAGGCACAAAACACTCAACGTAGGAAATTACAATCAAAAGGAAATTAAATTGAGAATCTAGAAAATAAATTCATTTGCCAGAGGGATAACTACTTATATTTGGAGATGGGTTAAGCTGCCGGTGTTGACATGATAAATTTTTCACGTTGAAAATTTGTAAACTTAAATCGGGTTGAAATATTTTTTTTTGGGATTTTAAAAAAATATTACAAATCTAGTAAACCGATATTAGCAGTCTCTCACTTTCAGAGAAATTTAAAAAGGGTTTTTGCTGTGGGACCGCAACAGGGCGTCCTACACGCTGAAAAAAAATCGCCTCTGTAGTATATTGTCCCAAACATATTCTGCGTGAAACATATATATTTTTAAAGTGCATTCCAAATATATAATATTTGACAGATACAAATATTATATGTTTGGGAGGATGTTGTTATAAACAAAACTGTGTTTACATCCTAATATTTATACCCTACACCACACTGTGGTACAGGGTATTATTTTTATTTGGATATGTTATTTCCCAAACAAAGATCTATTTGCGTGAATATATATCTATTCTTTAATTGTTTAAGTTTTCAGCAATTCAAATGTAATTTTTAGAAATTTTTAATGTTAGTAAAATTTCTTTATAATAGAAAATAATGAGTTGGAATAGTTAGAAAATAAAAATAAGTGGTTTCAAATAGAAGTTAATGCTAAGCAAGCCAATTTTATTCCTATTAAAATAGGCATAATTCGAAAACAAGGAAAAAATTAAAACTAAAATTTGAAAAATTCAGCTAAGTTTTGAAAATCTTTTTTTTAATAAAATATATTTGGAGATATTCATAAACAATAATTTTATTTGTATTTAAACACATATTTTATTTGAGAAAATTAGTTCGCAAATATATTTTATTCTAATATATTAACATATGCGTTCTAAATACATTTTATTGATTTTCAAATAAAATGTATTTGCTCGAAAATATATAATATTTAAAAATTTGTGTTCCAAATTTGTTTGCCCCGTGTACACAACAGCCACTCTTTGCCAACTCTGTGGAAATTTGGAAAAATACACTTTGAATTATCGTATACCGTGCGACAAATGCGAACTTTTTCTCCCTTCTAAGAACGAGACTACATAGAAGTGAAACCATAGGCCAACAGTAGATCAAGCAAACACAGTTTTTTTTTTTTTTCGTTTTTTTTTATCTCCGGATTGATTATCCCTTTTTACAGGACTCTTGAAATTTCAAAGATAACATTTTTGAAATATTTTTCTTTCTATTTAATACAATGTGAATTGAAAAATATGCATAACAAATGAAAGGGGAAAATTCCTGCTGTACACTAAAAATTTTGGAATAATTGCCCAAGGACGAAGGGTATTAAATCTTTTATTCTTGAAAATCCTTCAAATTTGTGGTTCTGAAAATCTAAAAAAAAAACATTTTACAGACCTCTTTCTGACACAAAACGTGTTTAAATTTCAGCCCTCTATCATTACACTGAAAAAAATGTTAAAGACGGCGGCAATGATTTCGGGCCAATGATAAGTTGGCTTTAAAGTTAGTACATTTCCTACTTAAATTAAGAATAATTTACTAAATTTTATTTATAATAATATTAAGAAACTCGGTTTTATTTGTATTAAACTGTCTTAATATTAAGTATGGAATTTTCTTACTTTAAAGATTATTTGTCATTAGCTCGAAATCATTGCGAATGTCTTTAAAGTTAGTAAACATTTTTTTCTGGTTAAGGAATAACAATTATTTAAATTCCACAGTCTGCATAATATATTAAGAACACTGGCCCAAAAAAATATGTTATTCCTTCCCACGAAAGAGACTACTTGTTTCATTGTGAATCATCAAAGATAGTTTGATTATGAAATAGTCTTAAATATCTGCTGATTACGAAAATTTAGCTTAAGATAAAACTATAACTCTCAGTAAAACCAAAATCTAATAAAAGTCAATTTAATTAATTTGAGATAATTTTTTTAAGGTATTAATTTTGTTTTCCCAAGATAAACGAAGGCAGGTAATTTGATGTATATCTCTCTGTCTGTCTATTTGTTCGTTTTGTCTTTCAGTTTCGATTTGATTGTTTTTTCTTCTTCCGCTGAATGAATGAATCATGAAGATGACATTTTGTTAAGTTTTCCTTGTGCTGGTTGTTTATTTAGCTGACGTTTGTTGTTTTGCTTTTGCAGAACAGAGATATCTTTTAGCGATAATTTTTATTGTAATTAAAACATTATTATCCAGATTCTTGGATATGTGAGTGTGTATGTTTGATAAAATAAAACAAAACAATAAGTTGACAGATTTATGATATTTAACAGTAGATATGGTTGATGTAGAAAAATAAAATATAATCATTGTAATGGAGGTCATCGGAGTTTTTGTTGAAGGTTCATATAAGATATGAAGATATACACGATTTGAAATTATTTATACTTAAATTAGATTTGTACTCATATATTTGTGCACTGAAATGTAACTTTAATTAAACAAATAATAACGTCCTTTGGTTTTGAGTCGCAGGACCACTTCCATTTGCTGGGAAAACGAAAAGTTTAGTCACTTCTGCAATGAATGTCTGAGAAATAAATTAAGATGGCCCTAATCCAAATGCTTTTCTATTAGAACCCGGAGTAGTGCAGTGTTAGTAACAGAATAAACAAGTAAGAAACGTCAGTCGGGTAAAACGACTTACGAAACACCTCACGTTCAGGCACACAAAATATTCGTTGTAGCGGTCTAATTCTATCCATTATACAGTGCAATAAAATTAAATTAAATTTTTTTCTTTAAAGTACCAATTTTCTGGAAGTTGCCTTTATTATTTGGGCCATATTTTTTATCCCCTCACCTTAGAGTAGAGGGTATATATCATTTGCTACGAGCCAAAAGTGTAACACATCGAAGGAGTGACCTAAGACCCTATATGATATCCGTTTTGGGTCATTTTAGGTCGAATGAGCAATGTCCGTCCATCTGTCTGTCTGTCTGCTGGCTGGTGCGCACGATAACTCTCGAAGGGACTAACCGATTGTCTTCAAATTTGGTATGTGGTACTAAAGGGTCCGCCATCTAACGTTTTTTTCAACTAGTGCTTATTTCGTGAATGGTAACACTTAGCTCATGTCTGATTTGACAGATAATTAGTTTTTTCCTTCCATTGAACGAATATGTGTATATTGCGAATATTGCGACATTACTTTGAAAATCATGGTAATGTTGCAGAATGTGTGCGAAAATTGCGTACGGATTTTGGAGGAAGAGAAGCACCGTCAGCTCCGTATGTTCGTTATCTTGTGAAAAAAGTGAATGAAACTGGCATCCTCATCGATAAACCAAAGCGTGAAAAAAAGTGCGTACACCCGAGAATATTGCTGCTGTGGCAGAAAGTGTGCGTGAAGCGCCATCAACATCAATTCACTGTCGTTCTCAACAATTGAACATTTCGGAGACATCATTGAGACGAATTTAGCATAAAGACCTTGGTAAGACGCCATACAAAGTCCAATTGGTTCAGGAGTTGAAGCCAACTGACCATCCAATGCGTTTCAGTAGTTTTTTTATAGCATTTTCAAAAACAAAAAGTTATTCGGCGGACCCTTTATTTATTTATTTACCAAGATTCCAGATAAAAATTGGCGTTGTTGGCACGCCCCTTTTGGTACCTTCCACAGAAATGGATCATTTTTCACCAAAAGCTAACAGCTTATAACTGTAATACCAGTGCACAAAAATACTTTAAATATTGTACAATGCTTTTATAGTACCTAGAGTCCAGTGCAAAGTGGACGTTATTGGCACGCCAATTTTGGTAACTCCCACACAATGGAACATTTTGCACCAAAAGTTAACTGCGTATAACTTTAATACCAATAACACAAATACTTGAAATTTTGTTCAGTGTAATGCTTTTGTAGGACCTACAGCCAATTGAAAAATTGGCGTTATTGGTACGCCCCTTTTGGTACCTCCTTCAGAAATGGAGAATTTTGCATGTTTGGCCGAAAATTCTTTAGCTAAACGCTTCACCTGAAAAATGTGGTAATTATGGCTTACAACAGCTTTTTGGAAGCTACATCTACACAGGGACTACATCAAAATAAAAGTTTAGTTGTATACATTTAATTGAGATAATTTTTTTGCCAAAATAAAATATAAACTGCAAAGTTTCAGCTAAATTTCTTAGAAAATGTGGTATTTATCTATAGGTGGACTATAACAAAATATGAACTGATTCAAAATATTTTTACTGCGATGAATTCTTGTCTCAATTAAATACAAACTGCAACGATTATGTTAAAATGCTTAGAAATATATACGTATATTTTGGAACGACCTCTATAGGGTGACTATAACGAAATATGAACCGATTTGTAAAATTGTTGTCAAAATATTATAAAAACTGCAAAGTTTCTGCTAAATTGCTTTAAAAATGTGGCATCTATGGCTCAAAATCCGTATTATCGAGCGACCTCTATAGGGGAGCTATATCAAAACATTAACCGATATGGTCCATTTGCAATCCCAAACAACCTACAACTATAAGAAATATATTTACCACATTTGATCAACCTAGCCCTATTATTACGGGCTGTAGCTTGATTACAACAGTTATGGGGTCTCACTTCAATATTTAAAGGTGTTACAAACGGAGTGACAAAATGGATATAGCCCCATCCTATGATGAAGGGGAAAAAAATTGATTTTTATTTAAAAAAAATTAGATTTTTTTTAAAAAAAATCTTTATTTGCTCGCACGAAACAAACCATAGAATATAGAAAATGTAAAAGCGTTATGTTCGGCCATGCCGAATCTTATATACCCTCCACCATGGATAGCATGTGACCTCACAAAATAACTTAAACATAAAGAAAATGACACCGAAAACACACAAAAAAATATGGTAGATGAGAACAGTAGGAATAGCAACAAGTTAGATGCTATATATGGGAGCTGTATCTAAATATGGACCGATATCGCCCATTTTCAATCCTAAGTTACCTGCAGCTATATGAAGTATCTATACCAAATTTAAGCCACCTAGCTCAAGTATTATTTGTAGCGTGATTACAACAGACGGACGGACAGACGGACATGGCTAAATCGTCTTAGAATTTTACGACGATTAAGAATATATCGCAACCTAAGAGTGTAAAGGCGCTAAGTCCAATATTTAAAATTTTATATAAATACTTACCGTATATTTATGTTTTTACAACTGGTATATGGCCTTTGCGCTTTTACGATGCAGATATTGAAGATGACAGAGCATAAGTTTTTAGACTTTTTGTTTCCAAATCGATGTATATTCCACTCATCTTGCATTTCGCTTCAAAAAATACATTTGAAGCGAATACCCTCCACCATCCTATGGTATAAAAAACGCAAAAAAACGTTTGTTCCATATTTTGAAAGCTAGCTTCCTAACGAAGAAAACAAAGCCTATTTGAAGAAAATCCATGGATAAATGTAGACATTATATCACTTTTTGCCGAAAAAAAGAATTTCAACAAAATTCAGTTTTAAGTGGGGTAACGTTAATTCGTACAAAAAAATCACATTTCTATGTTTTTTTGTGTCCAGTTTTTTGAAATTTAAATTTTAAAATTTTTGGGAAAAAATCGACTAATTGGTTATTGTTAAAAAAAAACACTAACAAATTTATAAAAAGTTTGACAGCTTTGCCTCTTAAATTATGTAAAGAAATGCAGTTAAAAATTTCAAAAGGATCGGTTCAGTAGTTTTTGAGTTATGAGCGGCACCGACTTTGAAAACATGAGTTGTGGGAAAAACGCATTAAAGTTTTTCTTATTTACTGAGTCACATATGAGGCGCGGTTGCTTAGACTACTGTATCTTCGTTAGTTTTGCTCCGATTTACCTCCAATTTTCACACAATATTCTTGAAAGGTTCTCTATTCAGAAAAAAATTTTTAAAAAAATTCAAAAAAAAGTTTATTAACGATAATCTCATAACTTCTATACTACTATTCCGAATCTTTGACCTTTCCACACATAGTATTAGTTTCTTGGTCGGTGATATCTTCAGAAAAATGGGAGAAGTTGCCGCGCCCCTTTTGGTATCTCCCATACAAATGGACCATATTGCACAAACTTAATGGCTTATAACTTCGATTCCAATCCATAGAAATACTTGAAATTTTGTAAAGTGTAATGCTTTTGTAGAAACTATAGTCCCGTAAAAAATGGGCGAAATAGCCTCGACCCTTTTGGTACCTTCCCAACAAATGGACCATTTTGACAAATGGCTTATAATTTCGATTTCCGTCCGTAGAAATACTTAACATTTTGTACAGTGTAATACGTAACATTTTGTACATAGTATATTAAAAATGGGCGTTATTGCCACACCCCTTCGGTACCTCCCAAAAAAAATTTCATAAAATAAAAAATATGAAAAATAATTTTTTTTTATTTCCCAATTTTTACAATTTGGGTCATAATTTATACATTTATCCATACATTTTAATTCAAATTCAAAGAGGAACTGTTATCTTTATTAGGATGCAAGCTTTCAAAATATGGAATAAAAATTTTTTTTTGCGATTTTTTTTCTATTTGTATACCCTTCCCCACGCTGTGGTACAGGATATCATGCCCTTATGCATTTCTTCATAAAGTTCAAAAAGAGAAGAAATAGAACCATAGTTTATTATACCGATCGACATAGAATCACTTTTTGCGTCGATTTAGCCATGTCTGTCTGTACGTCTGTCCATGTATTCTTGTGATCAAAGTGCTGCTGTGGCAGAAAGTGTGCGTGAAGCGCCATCACCATCAATTCACCGTCGTTCTCAACAATTGAACATTTCGGAGATATCATTGAGACGAATTTTGCATAAAGACCTTGGTATGACGCCATACAAAGTCAAATTGGTTCAGGAGTTGAAGCCAACTGACCATCCAATGCGTATTCAGTAGTCTTTTTATAGCATTTTCAAAAAAAATAAGTTATTTGGCGGACCCTTATATGTTACGCCCGATTTGACATGTAAGCGCTGTAGAAACCGTATTTTATATCCAATCAGTACGAAATTCGACAGAGAGAGTTTTCGACAGAGAGAGTTTTGATATAGACCCCATTTATATGTTTTACCCGATTTGACATGTAAGCGCTGTAGAAACCATATTTTATATCCGATCAGTACGAAATTCAACAGAGAGAGAGAGAGTTTTCTCATTACATGTATGAACACTCCCAAATTCGGGGAAAATCGGTTCAGATTTAAACATATATGTTACACCCGATTTGACATGAAAGCGCTGAAGAAACCGTATTTTATATCCGATAAGTACGAAATTTGGCAGAAAAAGGTTTCTTATTATATGAGGGAATTTATAAATACATTTATCCATAGATAACAAATAGACACTGTTTTCTTCGCTAGGAGGCTAGCTTTCAAAAAATTAAAAAAACAAATTTTGTGCAATTTTTTGTCTATTTTGTATGTTATTTTTTGCGCCAGTAAAAAACGATGTTTTTAAAAAAAAATCGATTTTTGCCTAATTGTTTTAACAACAGTCATTCAATCAACACAACAATCATTTTCTACATGAAAGTGATGTTTAGTATTTCTAGCCCTTATAACATCCTTTAACTTATATGGTATCCCGACTTTATCGACATTATTCTTCAAACAATATGGTCCAAATACTAAAGGTAATTTCATGAAAATTAGAATTCTAGAAAAAAAATTTACCTTAACAAATATTTGGTTTTGGTTTCATAAAATCGTATGCCTCAATCTATACAAAAAACAAGTAAGAAGGTTAAGCTTTTAACTTTTGGTTCAAAATTGTCCACTTATGTGGGAGGTACCAGAAGGGGCGTGGCAACCTCGCCCAATTTTCTAGAGGTAATAGTAACTAATAAACTAATACCATATGTAGAGTTTCAGAGGATTCAAATAAGTAGTATAGAAGTTATTAAATAATCAATATTTCACTAAATGTTAACCTTTTGTGGGGGAGGTACTAGAAGGATTGGACCAATATGACCCATGTTCGAACTTAGCCGGAGATAGAAGAAAATATTACAACATACCAAATTTAAAGTCAATCGATTAATCCTTTCGAGAGTTATCGTACGCACCAGCCAGACAGACAGACGGACGGACGGACGGACGGACATTGCTCATTCGACTTAAAATGACCCAAAACGGATTTCCGCCGAACATACTTAGGGTCTTAGGTCACTCCTTCGATGTGTTACACTTTTTGTCAGTAGCATATTATATATACGCTCCTCTCTAAGATGTTTGTTGCTTAGTGTTATTGTTCATTGCTGCCAAATAAACATCGCTATTATCAAAAATAGCAAATTTATTAACGGAATTCAATAGGATCTCGAACAACAAATAATCTCTTTATACCCTCATACGAGGGTATGTGTTTCTACTCATAACAAAAGTAGAAAGTACAATACATGAATCGGTCGAGCGAAAAACCACAAGTAGCTGACAGTGAGAGTATTAACTAAGAAAACCGCCATATGGCTAGCTCATCTAGGATTTGAGATATACAGCTGTCCAGATGTCGAAAGTATTTGGTAGGAAAAAAACGATTGAATAAATGTGAATTTTTTCCAATGTAGCTTCATATACATATATTCCTACATTATGACAAAAGCACTGTTTTAAAGTTATATACCAATCTTAAAACCAGTGAGGAAAGGCAGAAAGTCGGGCGGGGCCGACTATATAATACCCTACACCTCCCTTACAATGCGATAAAGGTCATTGCGAAAATAATTTGAAATAATTGGTAAGTAGGCAGGAACATATTATCTAATTCTAAACCGATAATCGCTAAATTAAGCAATATTCCTTCCTAAATAGAGAAACATCTTTCCGGAAAATATTAATGATCAAAAATAAAGTACAACTTCTATAGCGCGTTGATACCAAATCAGGAGGAACATATATATGGAGGTTATATATAAATCTGAACCGATTTTCCCTGAATACTTATTCATGTAAAAATAACTCTTTCTGTAAAATTTCGTACTGATCGGATTAAAAAATACACTTTTTACAGCGCTTACATGTAAAATCGGGGGTAACATGTAAAATCGGGGGCTATATCTAAATCTGAACCGATTTTCTCCGAATTTGGCAGTATTCCTTCATGTAATAAGAAACCTCTTTCTGCCGAATTTTACACTGATCGGTTATAAAATAAATTTTTTACGGACAGACAGACGGACATATAAAATAAATTTTTTACGGCGCTTACATGTGAAATCGGGGGTAACGTATATATGGGGGCTATACCTAAATCTGAACCGATTTCTTCCAAATTTAACAGTGTTCATTCATATAATAGGAGACCTCTTTCTGCTGAATTTCATACTGATCGGATATAAAATAAAGTTTTTACAGCGCTTACATGTCAAATCGGGGCTAACATATATATGGGGGCTATATCCAAATCTGAACCGATTTTAACCAAATTAAATAGGATCGTCCTTGGGCCAAAAAAAGATATGTGTAAAGTTTCGTCAAGATCGGGCCATAATTGCGACCTGTACTTTGATTACAAGAACACATCTACAGACAGACGGACAGACAGACGGACATAGCTAAATCGACTCAGAAAGTGATTACAAGTCGATCGGTATAATAAACAATGGATCTATCTCTTCTCCTTTTGGGTGTTACAAACAAATGCACAAAGTCATAATACCCTGTACCACAGTGTGGTGTAGGGTATAAAAATTTAAATGACATCTTGCTATTTTAAATACACATGAAAACAAATCATTTAAAAATTAATACTTTTGCTACTAATTACATGAATTCTTAATTTAAAATCATACAATTTTTCCAATGAAATTTACTTTTTTTGGTTTATCTTTATTTAATATATTTTCAAAACAATGAGCATTAATTTTTTCATTAGGTAATTTAAGTTTTACATTTTTTTGTGTTTTAAAACAATACTAAGAAAAAACAAGAACTTCTGACCCCCCCCCCCCTCCCCCTAATTTAAATCCTGGCTACGCCCTTGTCTATACTACTTCTATACTACTTTATTTGTCGCTATCACCACGAGAAAAAAGGGCGAAGTTGCCACGCCCCTTTTGGTACCTCCCACATAAATTGACCATTTTGCATCAAAATTAAACAGCTTATAACTTTAATACAAGTGCATAAAAATACTTGAAATTTTGTACAGTATAATGTTTTTGTAGCACATGTAGTGCGGTAGAAAATGGGCATTATTGTACAGCCCCTTTTGGTACCTCCCACACAAATGGGCCATTTTGTACCTAAAGTAAACAGCTTTGAACTTTAATACTAGTTCATACAAATACCTTAAATTTTGTACAGTGTAATGCTGTTATGGTGCCTACAGTCCTGTGAAGAGTGGGCGTTATTACCACGCCCCTTTTGGTACCTCCCACCTCTTAACGTTAATATACAAGTGCACATATACGCTTATAGGTCGGAACAGTACAATGTATTTAAAGAAAATACTGTTTACCGAAAAATAGGTGTATTTGTTAAACCCCTTCTGGTACCTCCTACACAAATTGACAGATTAATTACACTAATGTTATATATTACATTACTCACAAAATTAGGGTATACCTTAGTCGGTTTAGCCGACTGAAACTTTCATACTTGTTTCATAGCTAAAAGTGCATATTCCATAAAATTTTCAAAAATGAGTGTGAATTAGTATATGCGTCATTATGTTTGGATATTAACTTGAAAACTCAGTTTTTATTACGACAACAATTTGCATTTTATTTAGTTTTTTTTTTGCTTCTACTGTAAACTTTTCAAAAATGATGATACCCCGTTTATCGTTTCTGATGACTTAATGCTTCTGTTAAATTTTTTCTATTGCAAAGTGAAACAGCTCTAGTGAAACAGCAAATTTAGAAATTGGTTTTAATTCATTACCTTGAATATTATACCCAATTGCTGGTGGAGAAATTGATTTTTGTGCACTCACCTGAAAATAAAAAAAAAACAAAATGTTATTAAAATAATTATATAATAAGATATAAGAATAATTAGATACAATGTCGTGTAATTTCATAATACCTATCATCTCAATTAATTTCTGGCCCGACTGTAGTCTATCAAATTCCACAGCATATTTCTCTGAAGGAGGGGAAAACTCCCAACGGTTAGCTTATCTTTATACAACATTAATTTATATCGGATCCAAGTTGGCTAAGGTAAAGGTTCCCATACAGTTTGTAGGTAAAGACAAATTGTAACTAAATATTTTATGGCGGTTTTCCAGCAGTTGCTAAGTACATTTTAATCTCTTCGAAAATCCTTAGGTCTGAGTGCAAACATTAGGTCTTGTGACCTCTTAAGGTCAAACGTGTATTTTATGATTTTCCACATGATAGAATTTCTGAATGAATATGCACATATTTATGCTTAGCGATATGGGTATGTTCCCGGATTAACTTAACACAAACATAGTCATCCAAACAACTTTTGAGGGAACCACATTAACATAATATCCATTTGAAGATCTCATACCTATTCCTCAGAGGGAAAAAAGTCAGTGACAGACAAAATTCCAACGACACAGAAAAATATGTATGTATATGTATATCTGACACACACACAAAACTTAGTTAGAATAAATTGAGAAAAAAACCTTAAAAATTAAATTCAAATTTAAACAAAGCGAAACATATGCAAACAGAAAATGACTTTCAAATCTTATATTCGCATTTAAAATGGAATTACTTAAGGCGATTTTAATTCTGTGTCTTACTTTTCATTTCCTTTTTTTTCTTCCAGATTTAGAGGAAACTGAGACCGGCCGCATGTCCGCCCGCTTGTCGCTTTCTTTGGAAAACGTGGGCTTTCAGATTCTTTTTGTTAGGTTAGATTTTGCATATTGAAAATATGCAAAAAATACCCAAAGATGCGATGAAAGGCAAATGATGCTTGAATAAAAGTATTTCTCAAGTACGACTACGAGAGGGCATTCACAAGAGTTCATTCGTTTGGTACGAAAGCTACAAGCAAAGAAATTTGTTAGTTGCATTAACAAAAAAAATGTTTAAGAAAATTAAAAACTGGACATGAGGAAATTCGCTAAACCATTATTTAAAAGTAAGAAAGTTTACTTAATGTGAAGAATACCTCTTTAAATGTTTGGCCAAATGCAACTTTGATTAACAGAATAGCACATGGTTATAATTTCTAAGCAAATTAGCTGAAATACCCATATTGGCGTTTATAATTTTGTTACCTATACTCCATCACAACAAAAATAATAAAAAAATTTTATATTCTACATATAGAGGTCGCTGAGCAAAATTCTTATTCAAGCCATAAATACCACATTCTATAGATGATTAGGCTGACGTTTTGCTGTTTGTGTTGCATATCTGTCAAAATTCTGCACAGCGAAAATTTACCATATCGGTTTTTGTTTTTATATAGCTCTCCACAGATGTAAATATATTTATCAGAGCTGTATATACCGTATTTGTCAAACAATTTAGCTGAAACTATGAATTTTGAAAATATGGATCCATACAACACAGACCAGAAGCGTATACGCATATACACCACTATTTTCTTATTGCATTATAAGAATTCTACTTCTACAAAGTGGGTCAAAAGTAAAATTGAAAAAATACTGTATATATGTAGTATGGGACTGTTATCCCATTTATATACAATTAACACACTTTTGGACTAATAGAATATCATCTGGCTGTAGCCTGATTATTTCACCACATATTAAAATGACAAGAAATTTAAACATCGATTATCTTCTAAAATATACCAATTTATCTTCAAGAAGTCTTATTTTACAAAAACTTTAAATGTGATTTCTCGAAACTACAAAACAATTATACACTATTCTTTTATTGAAGGGACGATATGTAGGTCGCTTTAAAATGTGATTACACTGTCCAACAGCATTTTTGGAACAGAATCGCGACCGTATAATTTTGAAAGGTCATGTTGAGTAGATAATTTTTGTAAAATAAACTTATGGTCCAGCTGGTCTGAGTTTTTTTTACAGTGGGTCAAAGTTTTCAATTTTTGTTCGAAGGGAACATTACACTAAATGAAAACCAGTAAGGAAAGGCTAAAGTCGGGCGGTGCCGACTATATAATACCCTACACCACTCTCGTAATATTGAATAACTCTGATATATAAATTTTGTAATTCATGTATAAATTGTTTACATAAATTTACTTTTGGGACATTTTATATGTACTTAAATAATACCCTGTACCACAGTGTGGTGTAGGGTATAAAAACGATTGGATCTAAAGAGCCAAATCGGATGAAACATATATATGGGAGCTATAGCTAAATCTTTGCCGATTTTCTTCAAATTCGGCAATTTTGGTTCATGAATCAAGAAACTCTACCATTATAAATTTCAAAACGATTGGATGTAAAATATAGCTTCTATATAACTAAAGCGCCAAATCGGACGAAACATATATATGGGAGCTATAGCTAAATCTTAACCGATTTTCTTCAAATTCGGCAGTGTTGGTTCATGGATCAAGAAACTCTACCATTTTAAATTTCAAAATGATTGGATGTAAAATACAGCTTCTACAGGACTAAAGGGCCAAATCGGACGAAACATGTATATGGGAGATATAGCTAAATCTTAACAGATGTTCTTCAAATTCGGCAATGTTGGTTCATGGATCAAGAAACTCTACCATTCTAAATTTCAAAACGATTGGATGTAAAATACAGCTTTTATAGGACTAAATGGCCAAATCGGACGAAACATATATATGGGAGCTATAGCTAAATCTTAACCGATTTTCTTCAAATTCGGTAGTGTTGGTTCATGGATCAAGAAACTCTACCATTCTAAATTTCAAAATGAGTGGATGTAAAATACAGCTTCTACAGGACTAAAGAGCAAAATCGGACGAAACATATATATGGGAGCTATAGCTAAATCTTAACCGATTTTCTTCAAATTCGTTAGTGTTGGTTCATGGATCAAGAAACTCTACCATTCCAAATTTCAAAACGATCGGATGTAAAATACAGTTTCTATAGGACTAAAGGGCCAAATCGGACGAAAGATATATATGGGAGCTACATCTAAATCTGAACCGATTTCAACCAAATTCAATAGCGATCTTAACAGCCGCGAAATACTCTAAACTGCAAAATTTCAGAACGATCGGAGTGAAATTGCGACCTGTAGTCGACGAACAACTTTACATGGACAGACGGGCGGACGGACGGACGGACGGACATCGTTAAATCGACTCAGCTAGTTATTCTGAGTCGATAGGTATACTTTAAGGTGGGTCTAGCTGTGTTATTTTCAAACTTATAATACCCTGTACCACAGTGTGGTGTAGGGTATAAAAATGCTATAATTTAATGTCTGAGAGATTTCTTATTGTCAGAGTGGAATTTTATGAGGGACATTTTTGTGGAAGATCTTAACCCTCTAGCTGCCTTCTTGATGGGTCAATTTGGCCTTTTTTTCAAAAAAATCACAAAAGTTGTTTCAAAAAGGACATTTAAGGATAAAAATATTCTACGAAAATTTTTGCCGGAAAATTTCAGTGGGGGTCGCCAAAGACACCAAAGTTGCAAATATAGCTCTTTGCGCTCAATTAGAAAAATAACAGACCAACTTATACCAAAAATACTATAATGTATATTTAAAGTCGTGTTATTTATAAATTGGAGATTCAATTAGAGCAGAAGAGCGACTCTACATGCAAAGAAAAAATTCGTTATTCCCAAACGAAAAATTAGACAAACGAATTTCGTTTGTGGTGTATGTTTGTCGCAAACGGTGTATGTTTATCCCAAAACCCAAAGAAACGTTTATAGCAAACGGTTAGTGTACTTATCGTAAATCATTTATATTTATTACAAACCCTATGAAACGTTTGGTGCAAACGGTTATTGTATTTGTCACAAGCAATGTCGGTTTAACTATAAATGAGAAAACGATTGTGGCAAAAGAGTAATTCGATTGAATTATGATATTTAATATGTTTTTTTTTCTGTAAAATGTACCCGGGAGCTCCCCGACAAACACCTCTGCTATTATTTGGCTGCTATCTTCTATTTGGCTCCTATCTTCTAATTATAATATCCTCAAATAAGAAAGCATGTATATTAGAAAATATTAACAAGTAAGAACGTTCAGTCGGGTAAACCGACTTATAAATCCCCTCACCTTGAGTCCAAAAAAATATTAGTAGATTTATGTATTTTTTGGTATAATTAAATTATTATCAATTTAAATTGCATTTAATAACTTTAAAGTATGTACTGGTATTAAAGTTAAAAGCTTTAACTTTTGGTACAAAAAGGTCCATTTGTGTGGGAGGTACCAAAAGAGGCGTGCCAATATTGCCCATTTTTCTCTGGACTCTAGGTACTATAAAAGCAATACACTGTACAAAATTTTAAGTTTTGTATGCACTGGTATTAAAATTATAAGTTGGTAACTTTTGGTACAAAATGCTGCATTTGTGTGGGTGGTACCAAAAGGGCGTGCCAATAAACGGCCACTTTACTCTAGACTCTAGGTACTATAAAAGCATTGCACTGTGCAAGTATGATAAGCTGGTAACTTTTGGTACAAAATGGTCCATTTGTGTGGGAGGTATCAAAAGGGGCGAGGCAATAGTGACTAATAAACTAATACTATGTGTAGAATTTCAGAGGATCAAAATAAGTAGTATAGAAGTTATTAAATAATCAGTATTTCACTAAATGTTAACCCTTTGTGGGGGAGGTACTAGAATGAGTGGACCAATATGACCCATCTTCGAACTTAGCCGGAGATAGAAGAAAATATTACCACATATCAAATTTGAAGTCACATATCAAATTTGAATAGCGTGCGCACAAAGGGTTCTAAGTTTTTTATAAAAAAAAACAAACAAAAATTTGGCTGCAAATAAGTTATTTTAGAATTAACTTATACGAGTATTCATATTTCTTTTAGGTATTCGATTTTGTGTACTTTATATTGTAAAAACAATTGTTGAAAATTAGAAAAACACACTTCAACTTTCAACGTTACTTTCACTTTCTGTAGCATGCGTCACAAACATTTGTTACCAATTATTTCGTAACTAGTAACAGTTAAAAAATTTAATTTTACACCATTCGAAAGTACACTTAAATCCCACTAAACGCTATGTATAAGCCGAAATTATCTGTTTTGAAAGACCAAAAAAGTTCACATTTTTATCCAAAAATGTGAACGAATGAAGGTAGCTTTCGTTACGTAGGAGTTGCCCATATATCATTTGCTATAGGCCAAAAGTGTAACAAATGGAAGGACCGCTATTATATTAGGCGGAAATCCGTTTTGGGCTATTTTAAATCATTTGGCTGGTGCGCACATTAAGTGAAGCACAAACGCGAATAACGTTGTAATCTACAAAAAAATTAAAGTGGTTAGAAATTCGTAAAAAACGTTTTAAAAAGTTCCAAATGTTCTTTTCTACTCATTATAGATATAGCTGCATTAAAGATCAATTTTATAAAAAATATACATTTTATGTATTTAATAACAATGTTATTCGCGGCTATGCTTCACCTCTCTAACAGGAGTAACCGACTAACTTCAAATTTGGTATGTGGACATACAGGACTATTTCGAAAATGGGCCATATTGGTCCCCTCCTTCGAGTACCTCATCCACAAAGGGTTAAAATTTAGTTTAATATTGATACATTAATAACTTCTATACTTCCTATCGGAATTTTTCAATTACACTCATAGTATTATATCATTAGTCTGCATCACCTTAAGACAAATGGGTGGAGTTACCACATTGACATTTTGGGCAGTGTTTTTCTCTAATACTTCAAAAAAATGTGTACAATAATATACATAGCTATATAGAATTAAGAGTGTATAAGACCATTGTGGTCATTTTTGAACAATGACAAACATGTCCTTGGGAGGATATGCTGCACTTGTCGAGAGCTATAATTCTGTCATAGAACTGTCATCCTCCCAACTTTTGTTGTTGTTTTCATAATATTGTTTCATTGCAAATATAACTGCTTTTAATGTTCATAAGGGCTAAAATTTTGTTTACGTGTACAAAAAAAATTGATAAACGTTGGACTATAAAAAGCAGAGGTGGTTAGAAATGGCATAGACGGCAAAATGCAAATACGATTGGTTGGTTGGTGCATTATTATTTTTTGCTTTTTATTAATATTTTGCTATGAAAAAAATTGTCTGCGATGGTGACTCTCATCGAGAACCGCCATTTATGAGAACATCCGGACAAATGTCGGATGTTGGTGGACGCCTGTATATGAAATATTAGTTAATCCGTTTATTTAGACCAATTCAATGGGGAAAATTATTGTTTAAATATTGAAAGAATATATAACACAGTCCAGAGAATTGGACGTGAAAGTTGCCCCAAAAATAAAAACTTCTGCATCATTTGTGTAGCCAAGTTGGCTCAATTAATAATCTAATGGACATACGATTTTTATACCCTCCATCATAGGATGGGGGTATATTTATTTTGACACTCCGTTTGTAACACCTCCAAATATTGATCTGAGACCCCATAAAGTATATATATTGTTAATCGTCTTAAAATTCTAAGACGATTAGCCATGTCCGTCCGTCCGTCTGTTGTAATCACGCTACAATCTATAATACTTGAGCTAGGTTGCTGAAATTTGGTATATATACTTCTTATAGCTGCAGGTAACTTGGCATTGAAAATGGGCAATATCGGTCCATATTTTTATATAGCCCCCATATATATCATCTCCGTCCGTCCGTCTGTTGTAATCACGCTACAATCTATAATACATGAGCTAGGTTGCTGAAATTTGGTATAGATAATGAAAATGGGAAATATCGGTCCATACTTCGATATAGCCCCCATATATACATACATAAAGTATATATATACACATAAAGTATATATGTATATTCTTAATCGTCTTACAATTGAGGAGGTATTTTTCAAAACTTGACTATTCCACTTTTTACAGAAATGATTTTTTTCTCGGTAGCATTTATTTCAATACTCAGCGAAAATAAAATTTTGCGAAATATTTATAATTACACCGGAAAAAAAGAAATAAAAAGCATGATTTCATCAAAAGTAGATTATTCCACATCAAAATGACATTAGCCATTTCAAATATGAATTTTTAGAACAAAATATGATTAATCCAGAATTTAATTACCGATATTTGTCTAAATTGAAATATAACATGTTTTATCCGCTAATTTTTCAGTCAGAACTTAAAGTTCTTAACGTACAAAACCCGTGGTCACAATGTTTCCCTAAGAACTAAACTGATAGTCGTCTCGGCTTGTGATTTTACAAGCAGTACTAAGTCGGTTGTTGTCTCGGCTAAGTAATGTTACACCACTACGCCAAAGATAAAAATCTTAACATAATTGCAACATTGGGACCCAATCTTTTACTCCAGAAACAACAACGTAGAGATGTCGTTTGTACATAAGGGTCCAATCTCTTTTATAAAGAACGGCTGAACAGCCCAGTTATCCACATAAGTCCACCTCCGGGACTCCGGGCAATATTAAGAAATTGAAGTAAAAGAAACAATATCATTAAAAATTATGAAAATTAGTTCGTATTTTATTAGAAATTAACATTGCATATTTAATTATGCATTATTTTATTTAAAGCCCCAGACTATTTTAATTCAGAATAATATTTCTGATATAAACTAGTTTTAGCAAAACAAGACTAATCCACAGTGGTTTGAAGCGCAACACGATTATTCCTTTGGAGCACATAACAAAACTTGATTATTCCAATCAGACACGTCAAAACTTGATTATTCCATTTAAAATTTTGGATTTATTATTAAGCAAAGCTGTAGATATTGAATAAGAGAAAAAATGCTAACAAACCTACCCGAAAAAAGTGCATCCAGTGCCTTAAAAATCGCAAAAATATACTGTTCTGCTTTATAATTTTCTGTTTTATACGTACGCGTATTACGAACAAAATCCTAGTTAATACTTTAAATACTTATAACATGCAAATATGATTTTCCTTTTTTAACTTCTGCTCTTAAGAATGAATGCAAATATTAGCTCATTATATATTAATTTAAGTTTTTGTTTTTTTGCTGTTAAATAACTCATCATAGATGACTTGAATACACTTGAAGGCGACCACACATTTCCAAGGATAGCAGAAAAATGGCATAACGAGAAGAACTAAAGTGGGGCGTTGTTTTGGGATAGGATAGGATTATCCGACTAAATGCTAGACCATTATTAAATGAAGAAATATGAATTCGAGAAAAAACGGAATGAACAAATTCGACAACAAAGAAAACAAAACCAGAAAGAAGAGCAGCAGAGTATGCTGTACATGCAGCAGCAAATGTAAGCAGCTCAGTCAGCAGTCCGTATTCAGTGTCATTGTCAAGCTGCGAGTATAATGACGCCACATAAATCAGTAACGAAGCAACCACAACAACAATTCAACACCGCAGCTCTAGTCCTCAGTATTTGCTTGCGTGTGCCTTTGTGAGTATGTGTTTTCGGTTACAACTCAAACAAGGAAACGGAAGTGTTCCTCGGTTTTATTTTTAGTGGTTAAATGGTTGTTGTAGCTTGGCTTGGTTATTAGTAATCCGCCCATAAATGGCGACGACTGCGACACTACAAATAAGTGTGACTGGTCTTCGTGTCGGCAGGCTCCAGAGCGAGAGAAAGACAAAGAGTGTTGGTGCCTTGGTCCCTATGTACTTTTGCTGGCGGATGAAAATGTAAGTAATTATACGGCTGTTTGAATGTTTGTATTTCCGAGAGTGGGTGTTTTGAGAAGTATAACACTATGCAACAAAATGAAATGGAAAACGTGGAAGAGAATCTGAAGTATTACCCCACTTTCAAGGAACTATAATTCTTTTCATATCATATTTGTGATTGGGAACAATTGGCTCATTCTTTGCCAGGTCATATTCATTCCAAAATTTATCTAATATACGGGCAATTCCAAAGCAAATGAATCAAAAAACACAAATTTTAAAAATGACCCCTTTTAATTAAAAAGAAATTTGACACAATGATTAAACGAATTTGCACGAATTTTATGGCGTTTTTAGTATTTCAAAATTATTCCATGGAATAGGTAATTCCACGAATATCAGCCGTTTTGCTCCATAAATGAGCAATTTCATAAATGAGCAATTTTTTAAAAAGCTACAACAACCACAGCCCCACCTATCGGATCCAGATACATTTACGCATACTCATATTATTATAATATAAATATAATGTGTAAAAATAACATCAATCGGTCAAGCCGTTTTGAAGTTACACTAGTCCAGCAGACAAATCTAAAATTCCATATAAAAATTTACAAGAAAAATTATAATATTGTCTCAATAAAATTGCTATATCTTTTTTTGGGTCCATCAAGGTTCCATTTTGAGTTTTTCATAGCCAGTTTGCCCCTTTGGCACCAAAAATATCAAGGATATTAATTAATACTTTTTCCGGATATTCAAGGATAAATGATATTTTCTATATTTTGACCTCCTTCAACCATAAGGAGATAAATATTTCATTTAGCTACATTGAAGAAGAGCAGCAGAGCTTTTCATTGGTATTAATATCTTTAAATTACGTAAAGTGGTTAAGAAGATATGGCTAATTTCAAAATAGTAGTTTTGAGAAAAATCCTTGAGATATGTAACTTTGAAGCTCTGTACCACAAAAACTACAATGAATTTTGGGATACTAAAAACGACAAAAACGTTCCGTACACTAGTAAAATTATTATGCTTAAATCTGGGAAAATTGAAAGGGGTAATTTTTTGAGTTGGTCGAACTGCTTTGAAATTAATTAATTAATATATAATAACCTAATTAAAACCATACCTAAATAAAAAGGATAACATTATGCAACAAACTTTTTTTTGTCCGAAACCTAAAAATATTTTTTTACATAGAATGAGGAATACTATTTAATGAAACCACAACAAACTTTGTTTTTTATGGAATTTTTTTTAATTTTTTTTCTAATATTACAATTTTTTATGTATAGGGTGATCTAAGTAGAGATACTTTTTCCAATAGCCTTTTTTGACAGATAACGTGTGAGTCGTGACATGATGTCTTGTTATTTTTGTTAAGTATTGTTTGGCATTTCATCAAGGAAAGACTTACGCCTGAACAACGTTTACAAATTATTCAGTTTTATTATCAAAATAATCGATCGCCAACTGCGCGAAGTAAATTTTTTTTAAATAAAAAAAAAACTTTCCAGTTGACCCACGACCTTGACACCCATGAGCAATATTTTAGCCCTCGTTAATATCTATCTTTTTGCCATTGACCGATTCCGATCCGACGTACCGGAATCATCGGTTCATATTTCTTCAAAAATGATGCCGGTGAGAACGTAACCGTCAATGGCGATCGTTATCGTGCCATGATAACCGACTATTTGATGCCTGAAATTGAAGCTCGTGATCTCGGCGACATTTAGTTTCAACAAGACGGTGCCACTTCCCACACATCGCATCAATCAATGGATTTATTGAGAGAAGACTTCGGTGAGCAGATAATTTCACGTTTTGGGCAGGTCGATTGGCCACCAAGATCGTGTGAAAACACACGGATGGACCATCTGAGACGTAGCCGCGGCAACATTTGATAGACATAACTTCAAAAAATAAATGCCAAAGAATGTTCATTCAAATGATAATAAACATTCCCCATTCAATTTGAATTTTCTGTGTTTTTTTTTTCTTTAAAAAAGTAGGGAACCTAGAAATGGATCACCCTATAAAAGCTCGATAAATCCGCGATAGCATTTAAATCAAAGGAAATTATGAGGGCTAGAAATGCTGGAAACATCACTTTCATGCAGAAACGGAAGTTTAGTAACTGTCGTTAAAACAATTGCAAAAAATTTAATTTTTTTAATAAAAAAATCGTTTTTTTGCTGATCCAAAAAAGGCATAAAAATAGAAGAAAGATCAGAAAAAATTGTTGGTTCTATTTCTTGGAAGCTAGCATCTGAACGTAGATAACAATGCCTACTTACAAAAAATCTATGGATAAATATATAAATTATGTTCACATTGTAAAAATAGGAAAAAAATAAATTTCCATGTTTATTATTTGGCAATTTTGTTTGGGAGGTACCACAAGAGGCGTGGCAATAACGCCTATTTGTTAATATACTATGGGTACTATAAAAACATTACGCTGCACTATAGGAAATTTGACCCCTTTTTTGGGAAAATTAATTACAGTCCAACGGCTGAACTGATTTGAATGATTTTTTTAGATGTACAAGAAAAAATTGTCTATTCACTCAAAAAAACAATTAAGAAAGTTCAGTCGGGTAAACCGGCTTAGGAATCCCCTCACCATGAGTGCCAAAAATATTCGTAAATTTAATAATTTTTTGTTTTAACTAAATTATTACGAATTTTTTTGGTACAAAATGGTCTATTTGTGTGGAAGGTACCAAAAGGGGCGTACCAACAACGGTCACTTTTCTCTGGACTCTAGATACTTTAAAAGCATTACGCCGTACAAAATTTCAAGTATTTGTATTCACTGGTATACAAGTTAAAATCTGTTAACTGTTGGACAAAATGGTCCATTTGTGTGGGAGGTACCAAAAGGGGAGTGCCAATAAAACGCCCAATTTTCTCTGGACTCTAGGTACTATAAAAGCATTACACTGTACAAAATTGCAAGTATTTATATGCACTGGTATTAAAGTAAAAAACTGTTAACTTTTGGTGCAAAATAGTCCATTTTAGTCCATAGTGTGGGAGGTACCAAAAGAGGCGTGATAATAATTCCCTTTTTTCTCTGGACTATAGCTCCTATAAAAGCATTACACTGTACAAAATTTCAAGTATTTGTATGAACTGGTATTCATGTTATATGCTGGTTAATTTTGGTACAAAATGGTACATTTGTGTGGAAGGTACCAAAAGGGTAGTGGCCACTTCGCCCATTTTTCTTGACGTCTTAGCGGCTTACAAACTAATACTATGGGTGAAATTTCAGAAGATTCGAGTAAGTAGTATAGAGAATCAATATTTCACTAAAAGTTAACCCTTTTTGGGGAGGTACTAGAAGGAGTGGACCAATATGGCCCATCTTCGAACTTAGCCGGAGATAGAGAAAAATATTACCGCATACCAAATTTTAAGTCAATCGGCTACTCCTTTCGAGAGTTATCGTGCGCACCAGCCAGCAGACAGACACACAGACAGACAGACGGACGGACATTGCTCAAATTACTTAAAATTACCCAAAACGGATTTCCGCCGAACAAGCTTAGGGTCTTAGGTCACTCCTTCGATGCGTTACACTTTTCGCTCGTAGCAAATGATATATACCCTCCTCTCTAAGGTGAGGGAATACAAATGTGGAAACATTTGTTTTTTCGATTGTACATCAACTTTCGAAGTTACCAAAAGAATTATTTTTTAACAATTTAAAGAAGTAAAATATAACGTTATGTTCTAAATATTATTTTATTACAATTTTTTTTTAAATTTTTATTTGAATAGTTAACCCGGTGCGCTTCGCAGCCCCCATCCTCTATTTATTTTCTGTTTAGGTTACTAAAAATACCTCTTTCTTTCCAAATTACATGATTACTTTCATACAATAAAACACGAATCCCCGTTTCATTTAATTTTAATAATCCAAGAGTTACCCTGGTGCAATAATTATTCCATTCCCCATACACTGAAAAAAAACTTGTCGTAAAATTAAAGAAATGCTCCAAAGACGTACTTAGTCTTCAAAATAAGTACATTTTGTACATAAAATTAAGAAAATGTACTTAAAATTAATTAAATTACTTAATATTATTGAATTTATCTATATTTTAAGTACAAAATGTACTTATTTTAAAAACTAGTGACGTCTTTGGAGCCATTCTTTAATTTTATGACAATTGTTTTTCAGTGTAGAAACTCCGAATGTTGAAAAATAATTTTTTGGATCATATGTTAGCTTCTATCCCCTAGTTTATGTTCCAATAGCTATATTCACACCTAGGTGCAATATAAAACCATGTGTGTTCCACCGTGTATATAAAGGTACGAATTTAAAAAGCTAAAGTGAATCGCTCCATTGTTCCAAATTTAACCCTTTTGCCTAATGTGGCATAATTAACCAATTTGCACCACTGTACAATATTTAATCGTTTTTGCCCCACAGTGTCCCCTATCTGTGTCATGATTAACTTGTTTCCATACCGTACCTTAATTACCTTTTTTCCCCACGGTTTAAATAGAAGTACTTATTTCGAAAAAATAACTCTTAGCTTTGGTTTATATTGTAAGAGCTACCTTCGCACTCTGGGACCACATTCAACCCTTTATGCACCACTGTACCATATTTAAGACTTTTTATTCCACGTTTTTCCCCTTTTTCCCAACTTACCACATTTAACTTTTGCCACACTTTAACTATTTAACACTTTTTTGCCCACTGTACCATATACAGGGTTTTCCAATAACAGTGATATGATTTCTTTGAAAAAAACACACTTATTTTTAAGGAAATTCTAAAGGTTTTTATTTAATGTGAAGTACAATCGATACAATTAAATTTTAAATAAAACGTCAGGAACGAAGTCGATGAATCCAATTTTCGAGCACTTTTTCCACTAAATCAAGTCGTAGGTCATGAATGGCACGTTCAATATTGACTTGTAAAGCTTGAAGAGAGTCTGGTTTATTTCGAAAGACCAATGACTTCAAATAACCCCACAAGAAGTAGTCTAATGGTGTTAAATCACAACTTCTTGGAGCCCATTCAATATCACAATTTCTTGAAATAATCGAATCTCCAAACTTGTCTCGCAACAATTCAAATGTTTCATTTGCTGTGTGGCACGTAGCCACACAAAGCAGATAGCTCTTAAGGAGAGCTAAAATATTGCTCATGGAAAGTGAAAGTGAAAAGTGAATGAAAGTGTTTTTTTTTTTTATTTAAAAAAATGGACTTAGCATCATTTTCAAATGTGAACGGAAAATTTATTTGTGCTCTAGCTCCTTAACGGTACGTCGGATCGGGAATCGGTCAATGGCAAAAAGATCGACAGGAAAGTGTTTTTTTTTTTGGAGAACGATTGATTTGATAATACAACTGAATAATTTGTAAACGTTGTTCTTGCGTATATCTCTCCATGATGAAATTGTAAAGACCACTGAATACAAAATAAAACAAATGACAGATCATGACATATTACAAATGGCCGAAACATCACATACAAATCATCCCTATTGAAAAACCCGTTATACCGCTTTTTACTTCACCGTACAATATTTAACCCTTTTTGCTGCATTCAACCATATTTAACATCTTTGCTTGCCCCAACTGCACCATAAATTTATCCTTTTTGCACAACAGTGCCACTAAAAGCATAACTTATGAAAAACTCCTTCTTATCTCATATTTATGTTCCAGGAGTTACCCTCTCTTCCTGCCATATTTTTTCCATATTTTTGCCCACTGTACTAAATGTACACTTTTTGACCCACTGTACCATATTTAACCCTTTTGGGTCCACTCAATCATATGTAACACCTTTTTGTCCTAATGTATAATACAGGGCGGCTGATGAAAGCTGCTACGAAAAAAAAATTTAATAACTTTTTTCTATTTAATGAATCTGGTTAATTTTTTTTTATTTTTTTTTAGATTTAACAAAAATGGAAAACTGGGACACTGAAACAAGAATTTGGATTGTCCGCCGCTATTACGCACTGAAGTCCGTAGTTTCTGTTCAAAGAGAGTATAGGTGCACGTTTGGCGGCAATTTTTCCGAGCCTGGGACAGTCAACAGAATACCTTACCATCGAAACCCTTCAGTTCGGACGGAGGAAACAATCGCAGCCATACAAAACAATCCAAGAGTTTCGACAAGAACCTTATCTGCTCAAATGGGTATAAGCAGACAGTCATTGCAGTCAATTATGCACAAAGATTTGGAGTTATTCCCATATGAAATTCAAATGGCCAACAAAGTGAACTCAGCAGACTTTCCGACTCGCTTGGAATTTTGCCAGAAGATGCTTCAAATGGTGGAAGAGGACGGAAACATGTTGAACTGTCTTTTCATGTCTGTCTGAGGCCCCCCAGGTCGCCTGACCTTACTGCACTTGACTTTTTCTTGTGGGGTTATTGCAAACAGGAAGTCTACAAAGCAAAACCAAAAAAATTGAATGAACTGAAGCAATCCATTCGAGGAACAATTGCGGCTAGTCCCGTCTCAACTCTCCAAGCAGTAATGAACAACTTTTTGGTAAGATGCTGCACATGCATCAACGAGCAGGGGGGGGCATTTAAATTCCATTATTTTAAAAACTAATTAAGCTATATTTAATTAAATTTAATGAGCTTTAATATGAATAAAAGAAAAATGAATTCCATACACTGAAAAACAGCCACCCTGTACATTTAACCATTTTTTACCCACGGTACCATAGTTAACACATTTTTTTCCCAACTGTACCATAGCATTATGCCCCACTGTACCATATTTAACCCATTTTTCCTACGTTACAATATTTAACAGTTTGTACCCCACTGTAACCACTTTCGTCACATTTAACCATATTTGTCCCTCTGTCCCATACTTAACACATTTTTGCCCACTGTGCCATAGTAAACGCTTTTGGTCCCACTGTGCTGCTAAAAGCATGACAACTCTTGGTATCTCATGTTTATGTTCCAATTTTGCCAGATTGATTTTTGCCCCAGTGCACCATAATTAGCCCGTTTTGACCCACTGTGTCTCTCACAGTTAGAATTTCTAAAAATCATTTCCGATCTCTAGCTTATTTAACAAAAGCCACCCAACAACATGGGACCATGTTTAACATTTTTAACCATATTTTACACTTTTTGTCCCACTGTGCCCCGAAAAGTAAGAACATAAAAAACTGAATACCCCGATCCGTTGTACTAAGGACATCCTTCGCTTCAAGTTTCACCATTCGAATTCAATGCATTAAATTTGTCGGTGGTACCATATTTATCCCTTTCTGTCCCACTGTGCCTCTAAAATTTTCAAAAAATCGCTTCTTGTTCTAGTTTACGTCGCAAAAGCTACTTTCACACAAAATTTCACGATTCTAGTTCTTGGCATTTGGATTTGGCTGTTGTACCACATTTACCCTTTTTACCCCACTTTTATAAATTAATTATTTTTATGAAAAGTTTAATTTGAAATTATCACAAATTCACTGTACTTAATTGTTATTTGATAACTCATTTAGAAATCCCACACAAAACAGCTGATAAAGAAGCGGTAAATCTATGTTGTCAAAAAATTAAAAAAGATATGTTTACATAGTAAATTTTTTTCATTTAAATTTTGAATTTTGGCAGATCACGTGTGAGTCGTGTCATGCTGTCATGTTATTTTTGTTAAGTATTGTTCGGCATTTCATCATGGAAAGACTTACGCGTGAACAACGTTTACGCGTGTCATTCGCCAGTTGCCAGTCGAAATGCTCGAACGAGTCATCGAAAATTGGACTCAACGGATGGACCGCCTGAGACGTAGCCGCGGCCAACATTTGATAGACATAATCTTCAAAAAATAAATGCCAACTAATGTTCTTTCAAATGATAATAAACATTCCCCATTCAATTTGAATTTTCTGTTTTTTTCTTTAAAAAAGTAGAGAACCTCGAAATGGATCACGCTTTATAAGACGACAGGAGGGGAGTTTTATATTATTAAAATACAATACTATCAATACCACAGTGTGGTGTATTTGAAAACCCTTCCCAACTTAATACTCTGTATTATTTTTTTTTATTTTGGTAATTCTAACTGATTATTCTTCTGGTTGAAAACTCGTGTTGCATAGTGTTGTATTTGTGTGTGAGCCACAGTGTCTGACTTTAGATTATTTATGTGTACACAAACATTCAAGAATATCTTTGTTAGTAAATTCAACAACATTCTTTCTCTTCGCTCTCTGTTCCTTTCAACGGAGAAATTATACGGCAAATATTTAGGTCACTGTTTATAGATTACCAACTGTGTGGACTGTGTGGCGGAGAAAGAACTGTGTAGGAGTGAAGTAGAGTGTAGAGTAGTACTCAGAGTACTAGGACAACCACAACCACAAACAACAGCAAACGGCAGAAGATACAACAAAACCACACCGCATCCACCACTGAAAGAGTTGCTGTGTGTGTGTTGTGAGTGAGTTTTTGTAGTTCAACTCACGTTTTTTAAATGTAATTCCACTTTTATGTAAATTTGTTTACTCCTGTTTCGTGTGCTATTTCAACATGATTTTACTTATTTATTTCTATTTTTCCAGCAGTTGATGATGTCGTTTGGATCTACGGACTGGCTAAAAAAACTAAAGGCTAGTGGCTGCTGTGCTGTTTTTGTTGTTTTCCTTTTGGAATTTTAATTATTTTAATTATTTTTACAAGAGCCTAAAAGTATGCTTGTCCAAATTAAATGTAGTTTATGTGTTTTGGGGACAGACGCCTGATTTGGCAAGTCACTTATATCAACCTAAAACCTCAATGAATGAAATACAATTACAGCAAATAAGAAATAGGAAAGAAAAGGGAATTAATTATTTACAATGACAACATTAAATGCTTTCAAAAAAATAAATGAGACAATCTCAGTCGAGTGAACCGAAATGTAATCTAAAAGATCTATGGCTACAATCGATAACCGCCTAAGTCGCCTTAATAAAGATTTGAGTTATGTAACGGGAGATACAAGTAGAGAAACTTTTTTCAATAGCCTTTTTTTGCAAGATCACGTGTGAGTCGTGTCATGCTGTCATGTTATTTTTGTTAAGTATTGTTTGGCATTTCATCATGGAAAGACTTACGCCTGAACAACGTTTACAAATCGTTCAACTTTATTACGAAAATTCACGTTCTGTGAGGAATGTGTTTCGTGCACTTCGCTGAACTTATGGTCAACAATCAATTTTACGTCGAGATCTTAAATTGAAAGCATACAAAATACAGCTTGTGCAAGAATTGAAGCCGCCCGACCTTCCCAAGCGACATCGCTTCGCTCTATGGGCTCTTGAAAAGTTCCAAGAAGATCCGACGTTTTCGAGCCAAATTTTGTTCAGCGATGAGGCCCATTTCTGGCTCAATGGGTATGTAAACAAGCAAAATTGCCGTATTTGGAACGAAGAGCAACCTGAAGAGATTCATCCAGAAAAAACAGCGGTTTGGTGTGGATTGTCGGCCGGTGGAATCATCGGTCCATATTTCTTCAAAGCTGATGCCGTTGAGAACGTAACCGTCAATGGCGACCGTTATCGTGCCGTGATAACCGACTATTTGATGCCTGAAATTGAAGCTCGTGATCTCGGCGACATTTGGTTTCAACAAGACGGCGCCACTTCCCACACATCGCATCAATCAATGGATTTATTGAGAGAACACTTCGGTGAGCAGATAATTTCACCTTTTTTGCCGGTCGATTGGCCACCAAGATCGTGTGATATCACTTCGTTAGACTTTTTCCTGTGGGGATATGTAAAGTCAAAGCAAAACATCACGCGTGTCATTCGCCAGTTACCAGTCGAAATGCTCGAACGAGTCATCAAAAATTTGACTCAAAGGATGGACCATCTGAGACGTAGTCGCGGCCAACATTTGATAGACATCTTCAAAAAATAAATTCCAAAGAATGTTCTTTCAAATGGTAATAAACATTCCCCATAAAAAATTAGGGAACCTCGAAATGGATCACGCTGTATAAAAGCATTGCACTGTACACAATTTTAAGCATTTGTATGTACTGGTATTAAAGTTATAAGCTGGTAAATGTTGGTACAAAATAGTCCATTTGTTTGGGAGGTACCAAAAGGGGCGGGCCAATAATGCCAATTTTTCTCTAGACTCAAGGTACTATAAAAGCACTGTACTAAATTTTAAGCATTTATATGCACTGGTATTAAAGTTATAAGCTGATAACTTTTGGTACAAAATGGTCCATTTGTTTGGTAGTTACAAAAAGGAGTGTGGCAATAAATCCCACTTTTCACTGTATTGTAGGTACTATTATATCATGATACTGTACAATATTTCAGGTCTTTGTATGTACTGGTAATAAAGTTATAAGCTATTAACTTTTGGTTCAAAATTGTCCATTTATGTGGGAGGTACCAAAAGGGGCGTGGCAACTTCGCCCATTTTTCTCGAGGTAACAGTGACTAATAAACTAATACTATGTGTAGAACTTCAGAGGATTCAAATAAATAGTATAGAAGTTATTAAATAATCAATGGGGAAGGTTCAAGAAGGAGTGAACAAATATGGCCCATCTTCGAACTTAGCCGGAGATAGAAGAAAATATTACCACATACCAAATTTGAAGTCAATCGGTTACTCCTTTCGAGAGTTATCGTGCGCACCAGCCAGCAGACAGACAGACCGACGGACATTGCCCGATCGACTTAAAATGGCCCAAAACGGATATCCGCCGAACACACTTAGGGTCTTAGATCACTCCTTCGATGTGTTACACTTTTGGTTCGTAGCAAATGATATATACCCTCCTCTCTAAGGTGAGGGGATTAAAATTAATGATAGGAGGAGTGGGGCGACCTACTTTTGTTCATGGTTTTTAGGAATCTTCATGGTTGTAATGAGAAATAGGCATCGTATGGATGCGGATACCAAATAATAACGCTGCATATAAAACCTATTTGGGCCGTATGTAGGGTGCACGGATCAAATAAAAAATGTTTGTTCTGAAATTGTCTCTTAATATGCTTTACACGTAGGAGGTGTCCACCTCAACTTTTTTCGACCCAAACTAATGCACAGCCCTTCTACAACAATTTTGTAAACTAGTCTAACGCTTTTACAAATTTCAAGTGTTTGTGTGTATTAGTAGTTGAGTTTTATGTGGCAAAATAAATTGGTGACACAAATTTTGCCAAGTCAATAATTTTGCGCCTAAAAATAGGTAATACGGGAAAGAATTGAGTAAAATTTTATGTACAAAAATAAGTGAACATATGTTGCGTCTAATTTTTATATTGTTTCATTTGAAAATCTAAGAAAATGGCTATATTGTTGACAAATTAAACAAAAATGCAGAACAGTAGAGGGATTTTAAAGAGAAATTGACATGCATCTGCAGTTTTTTAATAGGACATCCAATTTATATGATACATGACACATTGATATAAGAGATATTAGTCTTAAATTTTGGGCATCCAAAAACTTCCAGGGGTGGAAGTACAGGACCTTAGGTTTCGTATTTTTTCAATTCCGCCATTTTGTGTCGGCAACACGGAGCAGAGTTGAAAAAACGCAATGCATAGCAATTATAAAAATAAATTCACAAAACTATCGTTCTTTAGCTCTAGGACGCATATTAAAGGAATTATATAGGGTGGTCCATTTAAAATTTTATATTTGAATCCTCTATAAAAAAGTGCTGATATTTTTTTCAAATTTCTGGTTTTATTGGAAATGTTGAATTCTGTCATTTAATAATGGAATATAATATCATTCACATGACTACCACGACAGGCTCGGCACACGCAAAGAAAAAATTCGTTTCTGCGAATCGAAATATAAGACAACTACAATTCTCGTTTACGACGACTTAAATTCTTTTGTTCAGAACAAACAATTGCTTACGCGAAATAAGTTTCTGTCACAACAAACGAAATTTCAGTTCCGGCAAACGAGAATTGTAGTTGTCTAATATTTCGTTTCGTAGAAACCAATTTTTTCTTTGCGTGCAGTACTTCATCCGATCAACCCAATTTTTTAGTGCATTTTCAAATGTTTCGGGTTGAATCTCTTCAATGGCAACTTCGATTTCATCCTCAATTTCATTTCCGAAACAAATATTAATTTGTATTTAAGTATTTTGGCGATGTTTTAGAGCCTTAATTTCAAGACACGTTTTTTGTTTTTCACAAGTCCTAAATGCGATTTTATTTGTTTGTAAAATTAAATTTAAATTTATTCCGTCTAATCTTTCGTAACTATAAATTGCATTAATGGATTGAAAAAAAGGTGATGAATTGGTATATTTATTAATTAAAAACAAGTAAGACTGTTTTAGTCGGGTAAACCGACTAAGGTATACCCTCACTTTGTGAGTAACGTAATATACACAGTATGTTCAAAAAATTTACGAATTTTGTATTTTTGCAAAAAGTATTTATTTATAATTCCCCTCGGATATAATACACTTCTGCCAAAATTTTTTTCCAATCCTCGAAGCACTTCAAATAATCATTTTTTGTGATCTTGTTCAGCTCCTTTGATTGTTTTTCACACAAAATTTGATGCATATTCTTTGATCCATTTTCTGAAATAGATAAAAATCGAAGACAAGTTAAAACACATCCAAGCGCAACAGTTTTCAAAAATTAACTAAACATTCAAAATGGCCGACCTTGTCAGAATAAGTAAGGGACATGAGTACCGACATAACGCTACAAAAATATCAAAAATCAAATACACGTAGCCCGCGGAAATTAAAAATTCGCGATATTCTTTGAACATACCTCGTATAACATTACACTAATTAATTCGAGTGGGCGGTACCAGAAGGGGTTTAAAAAACACTCCCTTTTTTAGGTAAACAGTAGATTCTACAGATACATTACACTGTGCCGAACTATTAGCGTTTATGTGCACTGGTATATTATGGTGTGGGATGTACAAAAAGGGGCGTGGTGATAACGCCCACTTTTCACAGGACTGTAAGTGCTATAACAGCATTACACTGTACACAATTTCAAGTATTTGTATGTACTGTATTAAAATTATAAGCCGTTAACTTTTTGTATAAAACGGACAATTTGTGTGGGTGGTACCAAAACATTATACACTTAAAAAATGTATTTTTTAAATTTTAGTAAAATCCGTACTCCAGTTTAGTTCAATGTTTTTATTCATAGAGTTAATTTATTCTTAAAACTGGGAAATTTTACTTAGTACTACTAAATGTTATTGTTTTGGGGGATATGCAGGATAGTTCATTAATTTAAAATGAGGACATATTTGTACTAAAATAATATTTCTTGAAAATAGTTCGAATATTCATAAATTTATCAAATTTAGACATATGCGGTGGACACCCAACATAGACATAAGGAAATTATGAACTAAAAATGGAAAGCATACATTTTAGGAAATTTTAACTAAAAATAATCAGGAATCCTCATTTCGAGTCCATGAATTATAACCTTTTCCTTTTTCATTCCGCAATGTTTCTTTTTGCGCAAATTGTTACTTGCTGAAACTTATATTTATGGCGAAACATTAAAAATGTTACGCGCGGGACGAGAGTCGAACCGACAACCTTATGATTGTGAGCCAGACACACTATATATCGAGCTACGAAACTCTTTTCGAACTGATATGAAAATGTATACATATAGCAAAGAGGTTCTAGAATAAGAGTATGCACGGCGAAAATTCATGTGCAGAGTTGAGTTTTTCTATTGAAGTGGTGGACATAAAGGAATTTTAAATTGATTAAAAAAAGATATGTTCTCCGTTTTCTTTGTTTCAACTAACGTAAAATAATTTAATTTTGTGTGTTTATTGACGTGCATGTGAAAAAGTGTAAGAAAAGCACACAAAATACACGATTTTTCAATAAATTTTTTCATGAACTCATCTTTGCTCACGAGTCGCAATTCACATTTCGTTGAGGTGAATGAAATGGTATCTCTTCTTATATTGAATCTCTTTGGCATATAGTATATGGCAACTCTATTTATCATTCAATGATGGAAATCCTTTTGTCAAATTCATGTGTATATAAAAATACATTGTTTCTACAATTTGGGGATATATAATAGTATTTAAAAACATAAAATGTATGTGTCTACGTAGCTCAGTTGGTAAACATGTGGCTCACAAAACGGAAGGTTCTGGGATCGAATCACATTCGGAGCGGAGGTAAAATTTTATACATATAATATTGAACATTTCGTGTGTCCTAAAACAAAGAAGAAGAGATTAATCCAAAACAGCAAAAGTATTGGTAAGAGATTCCAACATATAAATGGGGGAGAGTGATAATGGAGGAGGTGATCAAAAATCGCAAAAAATGTCAAGGACTAAAAAAAAGTCCAAGACAAATTTTAAAAATTTTTTGCAATAAGAACAAAAAATATGCCGAATTTGCATGTTTTCAAGTCAGCATTTGTTAGTATTTAGTTCATTTTCCCTATTTTAGTTTCAATAGTTACTTAAAGGAAGTACGAGTTAACTAGAATTAAGTTCAAAATATTTCATAATTGTGAGGGAATGTATGAACTTGATATTTATAAGGAAAACTAGCTTTAGCGCCACACGAAGTTCAATATTCCTACAGTTTAGTTAATATTAACTTGCTCCAGGGTTTACTTTTTTTTGAGTGTATTGTACAAAGTTTCATGCACTTGTATTAAAGTTATAAGCAGTTCAATTTTGATGCAAAATAGTCCATTTGTGTGGGAGGTACCATTTTTCTCCACGTGACAGCGACTAATAAAATAAAACAATGGATAGAATTTCACAAGATTCTAGTAAGTAGTATATATGTTATTAAAAAATCAATATTTCATAAAATGTTAACCTATTGTGTGGGTGGTAATAGAAGGAGTGGACCAATATGGCCCATCTTCGAACTTAGCCGGAGATAGAAAAAATATTACATACTCCTTTCGAGAGTTATCGTGCGCACCAGCCAGCAGACAGACAAACGGACGGACGGACATTGCTCATTAGTCTTAAAATGACCCAAACCGGATATCCGCCGAACATACTAAGGGTCTGAGGTCACTCCTTCAATGCGCTACACTGTAGCAAATGATATATATACTCGTATAACTAAAGTTAGAGTACAATTAGGGCTGTAAAACAAAAGCTAATGCTGCTCAAGACATTTTTAACTACAAAGTATAACACGAAGTTTAGGAAAAGCTAACTAAAATTCGAAAAAGTCAGCAAACTTTTAAAAATCTTTTTTAAGTAAAATATATTTTGAAAAATTCTTCAATAACATCTTTGTTTGTTTGTAAACACATATTTTATTTGTGAAATTCTGTTCGCAAATATATGTTGTTCTAATATATTAATATATGCGTTCCAAACGAAATTTCTTGTTTTTCAAATAAAACGTATTTGTTAACAAATATGTAATATTCAAAAAAATTGTTTCCAAATATATTTTCTTTCAATTTAAACATATCAAAAATGGCGATTTTCCTCCGTGTTTATGGGTGATTCCACGTAAACTGACCCCATCACATAAAGAAATAACTGCAAACAAAAAATTCACGAAAACTTATTATATGTATAAATAATACCTAACTTTTTGCTTGCATATACTAGAGGCAGTGCTTCTTAAGTATATGTTTATCATTTAGTCTAAAAATGTAAAATTTTCGAGATATTTAGATGTTTGTTGAAATCCGGACGGCATGTTCCGGAGAGCACAAAATTTATATACACGGGGGAAAATCGTCATTATTGATATGTTTGAATTGAAAGAAAATATATTTGGAAGCGTTTTTTTCTAATACTATATATTTGTTAACAAATAATTTTTTTTTTGAAAATCAAGAAATCTTGTTTGGAACGCATATATTAATATATTAGAACATAATATATTTGCTTACTGACTTTCACAAATAAAATATGTGTGTACCCACAAACAAAGTTATTGTTTAAGAAGTTTTCCAAACATATTTTATTTAAAAAAATTTTTAAAACTTTGCTGATTTTTTCGAATTTTAGTTAGTTTTTCCTAGTTTTCGTTTTAAAATTTATAGCTAAAAATGTCTTTTAATTTATAAATATTCCAATTCATCACTTTTTGTCAATCCATCAATGCAATTTATATTCACGAAAGATTATACGATTTAAGTTTTAATTAAATTTTAAAAACATTTAAAATTTATAAAAAAAATTATCTTTGAGCACCTGAAAAACAGAAAACTTGTCTTCAAATCAAGGCATTGATACATTGCCAAAATAATTAAATACAAATTAATCTTTGTTTCGGAAATACTAGTTCCAAATAAAAAAATATTAGAATGGGAACATATTTTTGTTTAGAACAATATTCTCCCAAACATATAATATTTATGTGTGTCAAATATTATATATCTTTGGAGTGTACTCTAAACATATGTATATTTCAAGCCGAATATGTTTGGGACAATATACTACAGAAGCGATTTTTTTTCAGCGTGTAGAAAAGCGGTTATTAAAATTTGTGTTTTAATGTCAATATAATAAAATATTTCTCAATTTTTTTATATAGGGTGATCCATTTCGAGGTTCCATACTTTTTTTAAAGAAAAACACACAGAAAATTCAAATTGAATTGGGAATGTTTATTATCATTTATGTCTATCAAATGATGGCCGCGGCTACGTCGCAGATGGTCCATCCGTCGAGTCCAACTTTCGATGACTCGGTCGACCTTTTCGACTGGTAACTGGCGAATGACACGCGTAAACGTTGTTCAGGCGTAAGTCTTTCCATGATGAAATGCCAAATAATACTTAACAAAAATAAGAAGACAGCTTGACATAACTCACACGTGATCTGTCAAAAAAAGGCTATTGAAAAAAGTATCTCTACTTGGATCACCCTATATAACACGGTCTAATGCAATAATTTCACGACAAGATTGTAAAATTTGTTTATTTACATAATGCATAAATGTGGCGCAGAAACTTTGAGTACATTGCAAAATTGTAAGGCATTTTTTGAGTATCCCAGGGAAATACCCATATAGTTTGTAAAGAGTCTATGATCAATATTTCAAAGTGTTGTAGGTGAAATGACAAAGCTAGTATACATCCTATATTGGAGGGTTTACGTATTTGAAATATCATAAAAAAGCTTATGTCCCGTTTTTTCCAAAATTCTGTAGTTTCTTAACCCTTTAATCAATTGCAATGAAACGGAGCACAATTATAGGAGAAGTATAAGGTTTAAAATGTTCATGTAAAATCAACTGAAATTTTCTTACATGCTTTTATATTTACATATCGTCATCAGAAACGAAAAAGGGCGTAACCACAAGAAAAGTGAAAATTCAGTTTTTGATGGATTTCGGTACACTGCATCAAAGTACACATCCTAAAAAATTTTTAGCGGCGTAATATTGTAAATGGCGAATTTATTAACGAAATTCAAAAGGGCCTAACAACAAATTATTTCTATTTTCATAGTTAAAAAATCCTATTTCACGCAATTTTCACAAAGAAGTTATAAATCATAATTGTGTGATTTTATACATGCATCATTATGTTTAGATATTATCCTGAAAACCCCGTTTTTCTAACGACTGCACTTTTCATTTTATTTAGTTTTTTCAAACATGATGATAGGCCCTTTTTCGTTTCTGATGACGATATATTATTAATTGTGGGTGTTTATAAAAGAACTAAATGAGCAACTTTTAAATTTCAGCTGGGATCGGCATTAGTTTGTACACGATGTATCATGATAATATTTTATTCATTTTGTAACAACATTTTAATTACTTTGCAAAAGAGATCCGACACATACATATCTTCTCATTTCTTTTCAATTCATAGCACGCGTACACCGTGCGAATGTGTGAAGGGAAACTTGCAAATTCAAAATATATCTAAATTCGTGGAAATATTATTTTATTAAT
This sequence comes from Eudasyphora cyanicolor, assembly GCA_963930755.1. Lineage (NCBI taxonomy): Eukaryota > Metazoa > Arthropoda > Insecta > Diptera > Muscidae > Eudasyphora > Eudasyphora cyanicolor. Next base: position 50,637,931 of record OZ005736.1, on the reverse strand, counting down.
CAAACACAAGGGCATGTGACATGCAACTTTTAGAAACTTTTCTCACGTCACATACCTCTGTTTTAATTTAAATTTGAATGTTATATAAAATTACGGCTGATTATGATAAAGGACTTAATTCGGTGAAAACCTTAAGAAGACGCACAGTACCACCACAAAATGAAACTTTAAATTAACATAACACGATTTTGCATAACGAAAAGAAGATTACGAATATTCCACTAATGATGAAAAGCATAAGACTTAAAGGCAAACAGATATAGACAAGAAATGCTGACTCGTTAGGTGCGTATAAGTACACGGAGAAAAAAATATGTTAAAAATATGTTTGGATGCAATCATATATATGTTTGGGACGGGCACAATCATATATATGTATTACTCTCTGAGAGCCCAATTATATGACTCATAATTTTGTGCAAAGAAGGGTAATATGTATATGGTAACCGTGTGTATGAGGAGGAATGGCACCGACACCAAAGGGTATTATTATTATTTGATGATGCTTACTCGCCCGGTCGAGTTTAAGGTCGGGTTTTTTATTGAATATGTGTGGTGAATGTCGAATTCCAAGAAATTAGTTGTAGTTTTAACACGTGCAACAAATTCAAAATAAAAGAAAGAATATGATATCAAAGATGTATTGAGGTTATTCATTAAAAAACAAAATTATTTTGGTGCAAAATTAATTTTTTTAAAAAGGAATGTATGTTACTTCAAAACATTTTATTTACAAAACGTTCTAAAATACTGACGCCGTTTTATTGCCCCACATAAATTATTTTGCCAACATACATATGTATGTACGTATGTATGTGTGCTTTTCATGTTCATTGAACAAACACACTCCCGCACTAACAAATTGTTTTCATCTGAAATGACGCCGGGTACAGTAGTGAAGAGTGCACTGTACTATTGACGTTTTGCCTTGCTCTGCACATTGCACAAATTCTTTTAAAGAGACACAACTCATAATTTAGTAATTTTCAGAAAACTCAAAAACTATTCTGCAGCTCATGAACTACTTTTCAGAAGCAAAGTGTGTATTACTGTTTGTTGTTATTGTATTTCTGTATTTGACGCAGTGAGTGACGATTTACATTAGGTTACTTGTTGCTGTGAACCGTTATAGTTTCATGAAGGAGCGAGAAGAGTAGAAGAGATACAATCATATATATGATTACATACAATCGTATATATGATTACATACAATCATATACATGATTACATACAATCATATATATGATTACATACAATCATATAAATGTTTGCATACAATCATATTATGATTAAATACAATCATATATATGATTACATATAATCATATACATGATTACATACAATCATATATATGATTACATACAATCATATAAATGTTTGCATACAATCATATATATGATTACATACAATCATATATATGTTTGCATACAATCATATAAATGATTGGTAACATTACCGCTACCCCAAACATAATATGTTTGGGAGCTGCTCCAAACATATATATGTTGCCTGCAAAATATGTTTGGGGCAATATGTTACAGAGGCCGTTTTTTTCCTCCGTGTGGGGAGATATCTAGTGAATGGCAATCAATCTATTTATTTATATTATAAAAGTTATTAGTTATGATGTCCGATATTCACCATGTCTGGTTAGAATTAACCGAATGTTACAAAAATTAAGTTCAATACAATCTGATAGCTATAACTTAAGTTTAACTCCAACTGTAGGACAACTAAACGGTGGATAGTGTTATAACTCTTTACACGTGCCACTGTAGTTCAAGGCCGATTGAAATTTAATTTATGTATATCGTAATTGACTAAACGTATAGGTGCAGTTAACGAACTTCACACAAAAGAAGACGTAGTATTTATAAATGTTTAATGTCGGGTAGAATGTTGTCGTAAGAACATTCAGGCCCAGTGGCTAAAGCCAAACGTCATTTCGCTTAAATTTACAAGTGTTTCGAAAGAAATATTGTATGCGTAACAAGTAAGAACAATTCGGATGAGTAAATGAATTAAAAATACCATCACTTATTAAGATTTTCTTTGGATTTAAAATTTGTAATATGATTTTGGCAATTTAGGGTGACAGACTGTTAACGATTAATCAATTCGAAGACTTTATTAAGTTTACGGAATATTTAAAACAGTATGACACATAAAATTCGAGTTTAAATTTCAATACAAAATATTTATAACAATGAACTTGGTCAGTAGAGTGGCCGTTAAAAATGACAACAAATAACACTATGCAAAATTTTTTTTGGTTTCGAAACTTAATTTTTTTCCCCTTTCAGGTAGAGACAGTAGTTTAGTAACTGTCGTTAAAACAATTATTTTTTTTGCTACGTACTACGAAAAAACTGTGGAAAAATCGCAAAAATTTGTTTGTTCCACTTTTTAAAAGCTAACATCCTAGCGAAGAATATATTACCTATTTGAAAAATAAATTTTCATATGTTTAATTTTGACCACTTTGTTTGGGAAGTAACGAGTTTTCCAACAAGAGGTGTTATTTTGAATCACCCGGTATTTCGGTAGCTGTCACTTTTGAAGCATTTATTCTTTGACATTTGACAAGTAGAAACTACGCCATTACTAAAAATGGAACGATACACGATTTAACAACGCATTGAAATTATTAAAATTCGAAAATCATCGAAAAATCATTTCACTGATTTCCACCTCGGTGGCTACGTCAACAAGCTAAATTGTCGCTTCTTGGGCTCGGAAAACCCAAGAGTTATTGTTGAGAAGCCTCTCCATCCTCAACATGTGACTGTTTGGTGCTGTTTATGGTCCGGCGGGGTCATTGGACCTAACTTTTTCGGAAATGAGGTTGGATCAACAGTTACGGTGAATGGATTGCACTATCGAGAGATGATTAACGATTTTTTATTATCGGAGTTGGATGGTATTGATCTGGACAACGTTTACTTTCAACCAGACGGCGCTACGTGCCACACAAGCAACGAAACCTTTGCTCTGTTACGCGAAAAGTTTCCGGACCGTGTTATCTCTCGAAGAGCTGATCACAATTGCCCACCGAGATCTTGTGATTTAACACCTTGCGACTTCTTCCTTTGGGGCCACGTGAAAGATAAGGTCTACGCCAACAGCCCAGCGTCGATTCAAGACCTCAAAGATAGAATTCGTGATTCTATCGAGGACATAGGTCAGCCACTTTGCGATTTGCTTATGGAAAATTTCATGAAAAGGATATGGTGCTGTAGGCGTGGTCGTGGTGGCCATTTGGCTAATGTTGTTTTTCATTATTAACGGCATACCTTCCTCTTTATCATGAAATAAACATCCGATAATTTATCTCAAAAAATGGCACTTTTCTTTGAATACCAAAATAACACCTCTTGTTGGAAAACCCTTTACTAGAAAAGATGTGGAAATAACGCCCATTTTTATCCCCTAACCCTAGAGAGGAGGGTATATATCATTTGCTACGAACCAGAAGTGTAACACATCGAAGGAGTGACCTAAGACCCTAAGTATGTTAAGCGGGTATACGTTTTGGGTTATTTTAAGTCGAATGAGCAATGTCCGTCCGTCTGTCTGTCGGTCTGCTGGCTGGTGCGCACGCACGATAACTCTCGAAAGGAGTAACCGATTGACTTCAAATTTGGTATATTTTCTTCGGCTAAGTCCGGCAATATATCCTTCTATCTCCGGCTAAGTTCGAAGATGGGTCATATTGGGTCCTTCTAGTACCTCCCCAATTTTTGTGAACAAAAATTCGTTCAACATGGCCCGATAACGATCGCCATTGACTGTAACGGCCACTCCTTGCTCATTGCCCAATAATATGCCTCTGGACCAAAATCCGCACCAAACAGTGACTCGTTTTGTGTGTATCGGCTTTTCAATGTATGCGTGCGGGTTTTCTGTGCCCCAAATGCGACAATTTTGCTTGTTTAAATACCCACCAAGATCAAAATGAGCTTCATCTGAAAAGATGATTTTTTGGCAAAATCGGCATCATCTGCTTCGGCATATTTCCCAGCGTTGTTCAAGCGTATACACAACCATATTTGTTCAGCGGAAGGATAAAACCAATTATCTGTCAAATCAGACATGAACTACACTGAAAAAAAAATTTGTCATAAAATTAAAGAAATGCTCCAAAGACGTCATTAGTCTTCAAAATAAGTACATTTTGTAGTTAAAATTAAGAAAATTTACTTAAAATTAAGTAAATTACTTTATATTATTGAAATTATCTATATTTTAAGTACAAAATGTACTTATTTTGAAGACTAAGGACGTCTTTGGAGCATTTCTTTAATTTTATGACAAATTTTTTTTCAGTATAAGTGTTACCATTCACGAAATAAGCACTAGTTGAAAAAAAACGTTAGATGGCGGACCCTTTAGTACCTACAATACAGTGACAATTTTTTAATTTTGACAGACAACTTTTAAAGTTATTGTCATAAATAGCGTTATCTTTAAATTTAATTTAGTATACTATAATTTTAAAATTTGAAAAGATAATAAACTAACTAACTAACTAAAGTGAAAAATTGGCATTACTGCCACGCTCCATTTCGTACCTCCCACACAAATGGACCATTACCAGCTTATAAATTTAATACCAGTGCATACAAATACTTGTAATTTTGTACAGTGTAATGCTTTTATAGTAACTAGAGTCCACTGAAAATGGGCGTTATTGCTCCGTCCCTTTTGATACCTCCCACACAAATGGACCTTTTTGTACCAAAAGTTAACAGTTTTAACTTTAATACCAGAGAATACAAATACTTGAGATTTTGTACAGTGAAATGCTTTTATAGCACCTAGAGTCTACAGAAAAGTGGCCGTAATTGGCACGTCCCTTTTGGTACCTCTCACACAAATGGACCATTTTACACCAAAAGTTAACAGCTTATAACTTTAATACAAGTGCATACAAATACTTGAAATTTTGTACGGTGTAATGCTTTTATAGTACCTAGAGTTCAGAGAAAAGTGACCGTTATTGGGACGCCCCTTTTGGTACCTCTCACACAAGTGGACCATTTTGTACCAAAAGTAAACAGCTTTGAACTTAAATACCAGTACATAATTTAACGTTATTAAATGCAATTTAAATTGATAATAATTTAAATAAAACAAAAAAATAAATAAATTTCCAAAATTTTTTGAGACTCAAGGAGAGGGGATTCTTTAGTAGGTTTACCCTACAGAACTTTCTTACTTGTTCAATGGACTATGGTTAATATAAAATCATTACACTGCACAAAATTTCAAGTTTTTATGTAGAATGGAATCAAAGTAATAAGTCGTTAACTTTTTGTAGAAAATTGTTCGTTTGTGTGGGAGATACCAAAAGGGGCGAGGACACTTTGCACATTTTCTGAATGCAATATCCACTGATAAAATATTACAGAATTACAGAGAATTATGATATAGACAGACGGACGGACATAGCTCAAATGACTTGATATAAAGGGAGTGAAGATAGAGTCAAAAAGTTATAGTTAAATATTCGAGACAACAGCCCTAAGTGTTATACTGGTATACATAATCAAAAACTGACTTTCAAAGTTATAGTCAAAACAGGCTGTGTAGTCAAATGTAAATATGAATATTTTGGTATGGATTTTTCTATGGCCTCCACAGTTGGAAATATACCACTGACATTTTAAAAATTTTTTTAAACTCATGGAAAGTATAAATTTGCAAAAAAATATAAATATTGGTTTGACGGAAAATTTTCAACAAATCATGCCCAAATCAGTGGGAACTTATTGGTTATTTTGTCATTATTCTATGGCCCTCCAAAATTAAATGAAAAGTTCCGACTAAGGTCTGTTTTGCACTTTTGGGGAGCCAAAGGGGAGTGTAATAATACCAAAATGCAGAAATGTTGGTCTGAGCGTATATTTTCTAGAAAATCGACCAAAAATATCAGTATGGCAGTGGTGGTTATTTCGGTATTTTTCATGTATGAAAATTCGAAACTTTGAAACATCTAAACAAGTATTTATTTATTGTAAACTAATTTTTTATACAAAATTTAGCAAAGCTAATTTGTTATGGTATTTTTAAAACAATTTCGTTGACAATTTTATTTTTCTATACAATTTCTTCAAGATTGAATTTTTCTAAAAATTTTCGTCAAAATGTCATTATTCGAAAATTTTGTCAAATACACATTTTTATTAAAAATTTCGCTTTTTCTTGAAAATTATTTTAAAATGTCATTTTTTATAAAAATGTTGAAATTGTATATTTCTAGGAAATTTCTTCAAAATTATATTTTTCAAGAACCTTGAATTTGAATTTTTCTTTAAAATTTCTTTGGAATTTTTATTTTTTCAGAAAATTTCCTTCGTCGACCTTTAATCCAGGGTTTGTCGTCCTTTAATCAAGCTTTAATCCGTTCAGTGGTCCTTAATCTGCGCATCGACCTTAATTAAGTCCAATCATCGACCTTTAATAACAAATCGGCCAACGACCTTTAATTCGGTTATGCTAAAAGAAAACTTTCATCGACATTTTCTGGAAAAAGTCCATTGTCGATGCAATTTTGTATACAAATTTAATTTGAAAGAAATTTAAAAGAAAGAAAAAGAAAATTTCAATAACAAATTTTAGAAAAAAATGTAGTTTTAAGAATATTGCTAGAGAAATGCAAATTTTACAAAAAATTTCCAGAGAAACGACTTCTAGAAAAATGAACAGAAATTTGAACAAAATTAAGCAAAAAATCAATTTCGACGAAATTTTCAAGAAAAATTAAATTTCAACGAAATATTGCAGAAAAATTCAATTTCGAGGAGATTTTTAAAATAAATATAATTTAAACGAAATTCATATAAATGGCCCGTAGTGTTCTATTTCATACGACGTAAACTTTTTAAAATCGGTTCAGCCTTTCAAAGGCAATCAAAAATTACGTAAAAAACAAAAATATTTTTTTTTTAATTCTTAAAATGTCAAAACCTCATAAAGTTTTTAGGCAAGAATAAATTTCATCGTATTCAAAATGCCGACCCCACTTTTAGAAGATAATTTTTTAAATCTATTAAAATTACACTGTGTGTAATTTTATCCTCGATGAAGACAACGTATTGCGCATAATTTTGACCCAAAGATTCGAATGACATTTGCCGTTTTTTCTGTGGCATCGCGTTTTCGAAATATTTAGCCACAAACTTTTCTCGGTAAACAGAGAGATTAGTAAATTCAAACACAATTTAGGTATAGAAAACTTCAGAATAGATGTTCCATGTCAACGAATGAAATAAAACAGTCCTTCATAAAGTATTTCTCCCAAAACACCCGACACGCCCACCCATCTCATTACCCTTGAAAATGTCCCTCAAAAAATAATATTGTATCAAAAGTCGTAGAACTCGATGGATTTTTTGGGTGATGTATTCGACCAAAAGATTCCTTGTAAAAAAAGCACTACAGTTCCCCACAATACACTTTTATGGCAACCAAATGGTTTTAAATATATCGTAATTATTGACCATGCATTGAGCTTTTTGTGGTATTAAAATGTACCTTTATTCTCAAGTGTTCAAAGATAGTCAATAAATACCTTAATACATCCCCCACACTTCTTGTTTGGTTATTTATGTGTTTCAGTAATTTGCGGAAATGCACGCGAGTGTGTTGTTGTTGCTCTTTGAGCGACGACAAACTTTCGGTTTATTATTATACCCTACACCACACTGTGGTACAGGGTATTATAAGTTTGTTTCACGGCAGATGTTTGTAACACCTGAAAATAACACAGCTAGACCCACCTTAAAGTATACCGATCGACTCAGACTCACTAGCTGAAATTTAACCATGTCTGTCCGTCCGTCTGTCCATGTAAAGTTCTTCGTCGACTACAGGTCGCAATTTCACTCCGATCGTTCTGAAATTTTGCAGTTTAGAGTATTTCGCAGCTGTAAAGATCCCTATTGAATTTGGTTGAAATCGGTTCAGATTTAGATATAGCTCCCATATATATGTTTCGTCCGATTTTGCTCTTTAGTCCTGAAGAAGCTGTATTTTACATCCAATCATTTTGAAATTTAGAATGGTAGAGTTTCTTGATCCATGAACCAACACTACCGAATTTGAAGAAAATCGGTTAAGATTTAGCTATAGCTCCCATATATATGTTTTGTCCGATTTGGCCCTTTAGTTCTATAGAAGCTATATTTTACATCCAATCGTTTTGAAATTTAGAATGGTAGAGTTTCATGAACCAACATTGCCGAATTTGAAGAAAATCGGTAAAGATTTAGTTATAGCTCCCATATATATGTTTTGTCCGATTTGGCCCTTTAGTTCTATAGAAGCTATATTTTACATCCAATCGTTTTGAAATTTAGAATGGTAGAGTTTCATGATTCATGAACCAACATTGCCGAATTTGAAGAAAATCGGTAAAGATTTAGCTATAGCTCCCATATATATGTTTCATCCGATTTGGCTCTTTAGATCCAATCGTTTTTATACCCTACACCACACTGTGGTACAGGGTATTATTTAAGTATAAAATGTCCCAAAAGTAAATTTATGTAAATAATTTATACATGAATTACAAAATTTATATATCAGAGTTATTCTATATTACGAGAGTGGTGTAGGGTTTTATATAGTCGGCCCCGCCCGACTTTAGCCTTTCCTTACTGGTTTTTTTATTTTTTTCGATCTATTTGACTTTTCATAGGTTTTGTTATTGACTATCGAGTTTAAGCGATGTCGAAATCAATAAGAAAACTATGAATTGATTAATAATATTTTTTTAAAAACCCCTTTTTATTTTTAAATTTAATTTTTTATTCAGTCATAATTCATTCAGTCCAAGACCATATTCTTCAGAAAATTTCTGTCAATTGCAAAAATGTAATAGAAACAAATAAAAAATTTGGTAGAGAGTTTTAATTGCTTGGTAGAATTGACTGCAGTTTCGATAGACACCACTCTATCAGCTTCAGAATTAAATAGCAATATTGTATGTCTTTAACTTAAATCAGCTGAAATTCTTATGGAAGCAGTAAATTGAATTTTACAAAAACTACTAACCAAAACCGTTGTTTGCCGAACTAAGTCAACATACTAAAATTCTCATAGCAATAGATTTTTTTTTAATTTTAGTTAGAGGCGGCCTTTTTTATTGTTCCTAAGATATAATTAAATCTTAATGTCAGGTTTGGCCCAGTATTTTATAAAATGCTTCATAGGCGGGGTTGAAACGACAACAATTAGCTTTCATCACTTTTGAATAGCAAACAAAATTAGTGCTCTATGGCAAAAGGGAAAAAATCTTAAAAGTTCACTTTAGGTCGCGCAAGGATGATTTTCGAAAAAAAAAACGATATTCTCTATTCTTTTTATATCTTTTTTAAAAAAAGTGCCTAAAGTTTCACTGCGGAATTTCTAAATTTTCCAAATTATTCCATTACCATTTGAATAGGTCCCAAAAAATTATTAAAATTACAACTGTAAATAACACTGTAAAAAGTAACCAAAATATTATACAAATAATCGAATTGAAAATGCTTAATGTTGATGTTGGTTTTTGTAATTGATACTAAATTAGAGTAAATGCCAATTCAGTTTTATTGGACAATGCATTCTGTTTTTTTCTGCTGCATTTAATTTGAAAACTTTTCTGTTCTGGCTTACTATTATTTCTCCGTCGAAATAGCTGAAGACATAGCTTAATTATTTGGTATTTACTCGAAACAACTTAAATTTTAAGCAGTTCGTTCTTTAAAAAAAAATACAGATTTTTTTCGAAGATTGTCCTTGCCCGAACTGAAAGGAATTTTTCAGAGGATTCCCTTTTGTCACATTTTGAAAAAATCTCCCGACATTATTTATATTTTCCATAAAGAGTCCAAATAGTTACTAGCATTGTGCAAAAATTCACGTATTTATAGCCTTTGTCGATGAAAAGCTATAATTTTTTTAATAGATCAGGTTTTCATCAAAACTCACAATAACAAAAAAATTTCAAATTTTCATATGGGCTTGTTATTTAAATTTTTTTTTTTCAAAATAATTTGGCTGGGTTGTTTTTAAGTTTGGTTAATAAACAGCAGATTTATGTCCCGTGTTTTCATAATTCCCCCCATTGTGCGGTGGTTAAGTGCAGTGACGCAACTGCTTTTTTAGCCATTTTAAGTCTCTTGTATTTTTAGATGTGCTAAACCAATGTACAAACTCGTACACTCTGAATTATATTTATAGCTCTGCCTTCAGATATGTTTCGTATAAAAGCCCCAAGTCATGGACAATTGTTGACAGTTTCCTCTCCATGTAACCATGGAACATTACGATACACTGCTGCATCTTTCCTCGGAAACTGAAACTGCATTTCGTTCTATAAATAACTTCCTGATTTACTTCCTACTATGGACCGGTGGTGGTGGTAGCGGAAACGGTAACGGTCAAACACAACCTTCATTTCTTTCCATGAATCAGTTGGCCACTTCAAATGTCTACGACACGGGTATAGCAAAATATCCTGTGGAGAATATAGCTCATCCCCACAGTCCGCAAGACTTTTCGAATTATCGTGAACAATACCTGCAGGGCTACTGGGAGGTGAAGTCCGAGGGAGATTATGCTGCAGTATCGCTGAAAACAGCCTATCCCATTTCGGGGACGGTTAAATTGGAGGGCCGTAATGGCAATTGGTGTTATTTAACAAAGTTCAAGCGCTATCAGGACTCGAAAGAATTCTATTTTATTCAAATGTCGCAAACATTTAATGGTTATTTGAATCGTAATTCCTACAAAGCCCTAAGCGAATTGTTACAATACATAAAGAAGAATTATCCAGGATTATATGTGATAACGGGTGATTTCAATGTACAAGGACATGAAAAGGTGTTCGAATACTTTTTGGGTTCCAGCGACTATCACATCTGTCCATTTTATAAGACGGTGACATGCAACGATAATGAAGGTCTCGCCTCGCCCGACGGTCTTGTGGTATCGCGTGAGCTTTATCCTCGCGTGGAATATGATGTGGATTTCTATCCGGGATATTCCTATCAACATTATATTGTATCGGCTAAACTATATCCAAAAACAAGGTCACCGGGCACTTACGATGCCACTACCACGTCCTTTAAGAATTTCCTAAATATATTAAAACTTAAATATGGAAATCGAGATAACTTCGTCGGCAATGCTGGCATCTTTGATGCGAATGATCCGGAAATGTTGGGATCACTCAATCACATACGTGAGGTGTCAATTAGAACTAGGGGAGCGAAAACATTTACGGCCGTGCAGCTAACAGAAAAAATTAAGTGATTACTTTAAGAAAATATAATAATATACTTATAATTTTAATTTAATTCTAATTAAAAGTAAAAATGTTTTATACAATTTTTATTATAAATAATAAAAATATAAACATATACATTTATGGGCTAATAGTTCTTAAGGGACTGTTTTACGTACTGAAAGAGTGTAAATTGCTGTGGTCACTGCTATACTTAACATAGATAGTATTGACACTTAGATATGTTACCGCTGTAAGTGGTGGGCGATATATTTTGAAAAGGCTTTGGAAAATTTCAAGACGCGGTTTGATCTTGGGCTGAACATGGATTACTTGTTTTCGCATCTCATGTGAAGTCAGTATGTACATGTACATTTTTATATTTTTTTTGGAAGGAACTTTTAAAATCAGTGAAATAATGAAAATTGTTCTGTTCTAAGCTGCACTGACCACAGTCAGAGAATTCCAAATTATTTTTCGCGCATATTTTTGCGGTTTATAGTACCTCATATTTACAAAGTTTGAACTTTGTATCTTATTAGCGGCTTCTGAAAGGACAAAAATAATATTAAACTTTTGGTAGCGCAACACAGTGGTTGCGCCCATAGGCCAAAATTCAAAAAAATCATAACAACAAAAATTTGCGAAAAGTGACCAAATTGTCTCTAAAATGTCCAAGTTCTTTTATGGCAAACCGTTTTTTTTCTGGAAATCTAACTGGACATTCTAAAAATAGAATTTAAGATGTGAACACGAGTTGATTTGCAAAGCGCAACTGCACGCATCACGAATATTTCACAACACAAGCGAAATTCAAAGTGGTCAGTCAATTAATTAAGTCTCCGAATTTAAATTATTTGAAATGGATTTTGAAGTTAAAGGTATTTATTTTAAGTTGCAATATTAATAAAAACTAACTTGTGTTGTAGTTATCTTGAAATTAATGCTTGTGTGAGTCTTTATTATGTTTACTTAAAGTTTTAGCTGCTTTCCCCCAAGATCCCCCGATTATTTTTTATTTCAGTATATTTGTGAATGTCTTAAGGTAATAAAAAAGTTAAAGTTAGCTGCAGATATTTGCAGATGTGTGCATAATCAAGGATATACTAAGACCATCTTTTTTCTTCAAAGTCAAATTTGCCTTGCAAAGCAGCTGTTTTGCATTGTGTTGTGCTATGTTTTTGTGTTCTTAATAAGTTCAAATTTTAATTTTGATTGCGTTATTTTTTTTTAATTTAATTTTGGTAGATGACTTCTATCAGTGTGTGTTTACTCGCTTGTACATATTCAATTGTTGGTGTACAGAAATCGGCACCAATGCAGAAAAATTACAAAAGGCGATCAATGCTGTGTATTGACTATATATGCAAAAAGTTACTGCATTGTGGATTCAAACGCAAGAAGGCTTCAGTTCAGAAATAGTTAAAGGTGTTTCAGATAGACGTCCGAAAGTAGATTTTAATGAGTCATTAAAGAGAATAAAGCGACGAAGAATTGCAGAGCTTTCAAAAACCGTCTAAAGTCTAAAAAAAAGGGCATTAAAATGTTTGGGAGGCAGAACAAGCGAAAGACCTCTCGGATTACAACAAATACCGATTTGATAACTAGATTGTGTTTGAGCTCATATCCATTTATTACTGGCTAAAGAAAGCTCCCACGTTCAAAAAAGTCAGTATTATCAACATTATCATATCGGTCACTTTGAGGTTGCCTTACAAAAATGCGAATTTTCCAAATGTCCACAAAGTAATCTCAGCGTAAACAACCATATTTCGGATTATTGAAGAGTTTTTTAACATCTTATTTCATGTTACTTATCTTTTTATGCGGACTTAAAGTTAAACATTTTAGCAGTTTTCAATTTTGAGTTATGTCACTCTTGAAGTGAGTGAGCGATATGACCTACTGCATGACATAAATTTAAAATATTTTGTAATTATATTTCCCTAAAAATATTATTTTAAATGTGATAATTATGAAACAAAAAAGTTTCAAACCGAAAACACAAAGTTATTCAAATTTGGTCCGATATTTGCTATGGAAGCTACAGGATATATTCGTGCGATATGGCCAATTTTTTTATTAAAAATTTAAAATATTTTTCTAAATTTTTGGTGAAAATTTCATAACGATATAACAACTAGAAGTATTTATGGCCGCGGCTCCATACAAGCCCAACCACTGTGCGCAAGGACTGGCTACGGTCTAAAAAAACGAATATGTGAATATTCCGTAGTTTATACAACATTCCTGCCTACGTGTGTGCAAAATTTCAGCTTTATAACTCTTATAGGAGCCTCAGCGGTCAAATGGTCGAAAATCACCAATACACATACAAAGACCTTAAGTACATACATAAAAATTTTGCCATTGACGTAACCTTTCATGGAAAATTTACAGAATCTAAATCGGTTCACGCATTACAGAGAACATGAATTACAAAGAAAATCAACTTATTTTTATGTATATATGCGAGTAGATGGAGATTACCATCAAAAATGGGTTTTATCGGTAAATGATTTTACAAGGTGGGGCAAAAATAATCATCTGGGTCTAAAGTAAGCACAATGTTCTTTTGATGTAATTTTTTTTAAGTGAAAAACTTTGGATCGTTGTATCAATGTCTGCCATTTAATCACCGAATGTTATTTTGTTGTAATTTTTTTTAATTAATACTTTTTTTTAAACGAAAAAACCATTTTCGAACTTTATAGCGTTTTCCAATAGGGTGATTACTATTTCCCCACCTTGTATATACTACCCAGGTAAATGTCCATTCAATATGTATTACAATTTTTGATAGACATGTTAATGCAAATCTTCTGATTTAAATGTTTATTTAAAACTCACCAAAATTGTTGATCCAAATATTTAGAAAATTATACACACCTGAAAAGAGTGAAAGAAAAAATTTTTAACGTTTAAGTTTAAATAAATCTGTTATTAATAAAAAATTATTCCATTTAAAACCAAATAAAAAATAATAAAATTGTGCGCACCATCCAGACAGACGGACAGGCGGTCAAAATGCCGGTCAACTGACTTAAAATGAAACAAAACGGATTTCAGCCAAATATTCTTGGGGTATCTTAGGTCACTCCATACGATGTGTTTGGCCCGCAGCATCTAAGATATACCCTTGTTCACAATAGTGGGGGTATAAAAACTGGATTATATGGAAATTCTATTATGTCTACCAAAAGTTCAATAATTTCTAAATTTTTCCATAGATTTTTTCTTCAAATAGGCTTTGTTTTCTTCGTTTGGATGGTAGCATTCAAAAATCGGGACATTTTATATTTTAAGATCTTTAAAGATTTTTTCGTGCCATTTTGATTTTTTTTTTCAAATTACACAGTTTTTCGAAAATAACAAGGTTCGCACAATGGATTCTGATAGAGGGGGTAATAAACACGCTGAAAAAAAATCGCTCCTGTAGTATATTGTCCCAAACATATTCGGCTTGAAACATATATATCTTTAGGATACACTCTAAACATATAATATTTGGTACACACAAAAATTATATATTTGGGAAGATGTTGTTCTAAACAAATCTTTGTTTGTGTTTATTTTGGACTATTTTTTCAGAAACAAATATTTATTTTCATTTAAGTATTCGGAAAATATATAAATTGTGTTAAATTTTTCAGTAATTCAAAGTTAATTTTTTCAAAATTGTTTACCTTTTAAATATAAACCAGTAAGGAAAGACAGAAAGTCGGGCAGGGCCGACTATATAATACCCTACACCTACACGGGGCAAAATCGCATTTTTTGATTTGTTTGAATCGAAAGAAAATATACTTGGAACACACATTTTTAATTATTATATATTTTCGAGCAAATAAATTTCATATGTTAATATATTAGAATAAAATGTATTTGCGAATAAATTTTCTCAAATAAAATATGTGTTTAAATACAAATAAAATTATTGTTTATGAATATGTCCAAATATATTTTATTAAAAAAAAAGATTTTCAAAACTTTGCTGAAATTTTCGAACTTTCGTTTTAATTTTTTCCATGTTTTCGAATTATGCTTTCCTATTAAAAATGGCATACTTAGCATTAACTTCTATTTGAAACCACTTATTTTTATTTTCTAACTATTCCCAGTCATTATTTTCAATTATAAAAAAATTTTACTAACATTAAAAATTTCTAAAAATTACCTTTCAATTGCTGAAAACTTAAAACAATTAAAGAATAGATATATATTCAAGCAAATAGATCTTTGTTTGGGAAATAACATATACAAATAAAAAATATTAGAATGTAAACATAGTTTTGTCTAGAACAACATCCTCCCAAACATATAATATTTGTATGTGTCAAATGTTATATATTTGGAGTGCACCCTAAAAATATATATGTTTCAAGCAGAATATGTTTGGGACAATATACTACAGAGGACATTTTTTTTCAGCGTGTACCCATGTGAAAATGGGCATTGCGATAAGAATTTGGCAGTGTTCATACATGTAATAAGCAAACTCTCTCTGCCGATTTTCGTACTGATCGGATATAAAACACGGTTTCTACAGTGCTTACATGTCAAATCGGGTGTAACATATATATTGGGACTATGTTTAAATCTGAACCGATTTTCCCCGAATTTGGCAGTGTTCATACATGTAATAAGAAAACTCTCTCTGTTAAATTTCGTACTGATCGGATATAAAACACGATTTCTACAGCGCATAAATGTTAAATCGGGTGGAACTTATATATGGGGGCTATATCTAAACCTGAACCGATTTTCCCCGAATTGCGCAGTGTTTTTTCATGTAATAAGAGAACTTTCTCTGCCGAATTTCGTACAGGTCGGATGTAAAATACGGTTTCTACAGCGCTTTCATGTCAAATCGGGTGAAACATATATATGGGGACTATATCTAAATCTGAACCGATTTTCCCCGAATTTGGCAGAGTTTATTCATGTAATAAGAGAACTCTCTCTGCCAAATTACGTACTGATCTGATTTAAAATACAGTTCCTACAGCGCTTACAAGTCAAATCGGGTGAAACATATATATGGGTGCTATATCAAAATCTAAACGGATTTTCTCCGAATTTGGTAGTGTTCATTCACGTAATAATAAAACTCTCTCTGCAGAATTTCATAAAGATCGGATGTAAAATGTGGTTTCTACAGCGCTTACATGTCAAATCGGGTGAAACATATATATGGGGACTATTTCCAAATCTGAACCGATTTTAACCAATTTCAATACGGATCGTCCTTGGGCCAAAAAAGAGCACTATGCAAAATTTCATCACAATCGGACCATAAATACGACTTGCACTTTGATTACAAGAATACATGGACAGACAGACAGACGGACATGGCTAAATCGACTCAGAAAGTGATTCTGAGTAGATCGATCTGAGTCTATCTCTTCTACTTTTAGGTGTTACAAACAAATGCACAATGTCATAATACCCGGTACCACAGTGTGGTGTAGGGTATAAAAATAATAATAATTGAAATCATATAATCTTGGATCGAAATATATACTTGGAGGATTGACAACCAATGATGGCTTGGAATACTCAGAAATTTTAAATTATTGGTTTAAAACATAAGATATTGCTGCATTTGGTATCATAACTGGGAGGTTCAAACCAAAAAAAAAAAACAAAAAAAATAAAATTTAAATTCGAAAAATGCAACAAAAGTTTCGAAAATCTTTTTTAAATAAAATATATTTGAAGAAATTCCTAAACAATCATTTTATTTGTATTCAAATACATATTTTATTTAAGAAATTTAGTTTGCAAATATTATATGTTGTTCCAAATATATTTTATTGATTTTCAAATAAAATTTATTTGCTCAGAAATATATAATATTTAAAAATTAGTGTTCCAAATATATTTTCTTTCTATTCAAACATATCAAAAAAGGCGATTTTGCCCCGTGAAAGAACACTCGGGTATCAGCGTATTGAGGTCATTGTAGAGGGTGATCAATATTTTCCACTTTTCCCACATTCTTATGATCAATCGGCATCAATCGGCCTTGTGATCCTTACATTTTAGGTATAGGATGTGTTTAGCATCATTACACTAAAAAAAAATGTATTTCCTAAATTTAGTTTAGTTCAATGTTTTTATTCAAATTGAGTTAATTTTTTCTTAAAATTGGGAAATTTTACTTAGTAATACTAAATTTTATTTTTTTGGGGATATGCAGAATATTTCATTATCTAAAAATGAGGACATATTTTTACTAAAATAATATTTCTTGAAAAAAGTTCGAATATTCATAAATTTATCAAATTTAGACATATGCGGTGGACACCCAACATAGACATGAGGAAATTATAAACTAATTTTTGGAATGCATGAGTTTTAGGACGTTTTAACTAAAAATAATCAAGAACCCTTATTTCGAGTCCATGAATTTGAACTTAAAATTTAGGAAAACATACTAAAAACAAGCAAAAATTAACTATTTTTGGACTATGAAGTAGTCCCAAAAATGGAAAATTTATAGAGGAGGTGATCAGAAAATGCAAGGACTAAAAAAATCCAAGTAAAAATATTAATTTTTCTTTTTTTTTGCATGACTTTAATTAAATTTTCCTAAATTTGAGTAAAACCAGTAAGGAAAGGCTAAAGTCGGGCGGTGCCGACTATATAATACCCTACACCACTCTCGTAATATTGAATAACTCTGATATATACATTTTTTAATTCATGTATAAATTGCTTACATAAATTAACTTTTCGGACATTTTATACTTAAATAATACCCTGTACCACAGTGTGGTGTAGGGTATAAAAACGATTGGATCTAAAGAGCCAAATCGGACGAAACATATATATGGGAGCTATAGCTAAATCTTAACCGATTTTCTTCAAATTCGGCAATATTGGTTCATGGATCAAGAAACTCTACCATTCTAAACTTCAAAACGATCGGATGTAAAATACAGCTTCTATAGGACTAAAGGGCCAAATCGGACGAAACATATATATGGGAGCTATAGCTAAATCTTAACCGATTTTCTTCAAATTTGGCAATGTTGGTTCATGGATCAAGAAACTCTACCATTCTAAATTTCAAAACGATCGGATGTAAAATACAGCTTCTATAGGACTAAAGGACCAAATCGGACGAAAGATATATATGGGAGCTATATCTAAATCTGCACCGATTTTCTTCAAATTCGGCAATGTCGGTTCATGGATCAAGAAACTCTACCATTCTAAATTTCAAAACGATCGGATGTAAAATACAGCTTCTATAGGACTAAAGGGCCAAATCGGACGAAACATATATATGGGAGCTATAGCTAAATCTTAACCGATTTTCTTCAAATTCGGCAATGTTGGTTCATGGATCAAGAAACTCTACCATTCTAAATTTCAAAACGATCGGATGTAAAATACAGCTTCTATAGGACTAAAGGACCACATCGGACGAAAGATATATATGGGAGCTATATCTAAATCTGAACCGATTTTCTTCAAATTCGGCAATGTTGGTTCATGGATCAAGAAACTCTACCATTCTAAATTTCAAAACGATCGGATGTAAAATACAGCTTCTATAGGACTAAAGGACCAAATCGGACGAAAGATATATATGGGAGCTATATCTAAATCTGAACCGATTTTCTTCAAATTCGGCAATGTTGGTTCATGGATCAAGAAACTCTACCATTCTAAATTTCAAAACGATCGGATGGACGGACGGACGGACGGACGGACATCGTTAAATCGACTCAGCTAGTGATTCTGAGTCGATCGGTATACTTTAAGGTGGGTCTAGCTGTGTTATTTTAAGGTGTTACAAACATCTGCCGTGAAACAAACTTATAATACCCTGTACCACAGTGTGGTGTAGGGTATAAATATACTTGCAATAGGGACACAAATATGATGAATTTCAAGTCAGAATTTGCTAGTGTTGAGTTCATTTTCCCTATTTATACCCTACACCACACTGTGGTACAGGGTATTATAAGTTTGTTTCTTGGCAGATGTTTGTAACACTTAAAAATAACACAGCTAGACCCACCTTAAAGTATACCGATCGACTCAGAATCACTAGCTGAGTCGATTTAAGCATGTCTGTCCGTCCGTCCGCCTGTCCATGTAAAGTTGTTCGTCGATTACAGGTCGCAATTTCACTCCGATTGTTCTGAAATTTTGCAGTTTAGAGTATTTCGCAGCTGTTAAGATCGCTATTGAATTTGGTTGAAATCGGTTCAGATTTAGATATAACTCCCATATATATCTTTCGTCCGATTTGGCCCTTTAGTCCTATAGATGCTGTATTTTACATCCAATCGTTTTGAAATGTAGAATGGTAGAGTTTCTTGATCCATGAACCAACATTGCCGAATTTGAAGAACATCGGTTAAGATTTAGCTATAGCTCCCATATATATGTTTCGTCCGATTTGGCCCTTTAGTCCTATAAAAGCTGTATTTTACATCCAATCGCTTTGAAATTTAGAATGGTAGAGTTTCTTGATCCATGAACCAACACTACCGAATTTGAAGAAAATCGGTTAAGATTTAGCTATAGCTCCCATATATATGTTTCGTCCGATTTGGCCCTTTAGTTCTATAGAAGCTGTATTTTACATCCAATCGTTTTGAAATTTAGAATGGTAGAGTTTCTTGATCCATGAACCAACATTGCCGAATTTGAAGAAAATCGGTTAAGATTTAACTGTAGCACTCATATATTTGTTTCGCCCGATTTTGCTCTTTAGTCCTGTAGAAGCTGTATTTTACATCCAATCATTTTGAAATTTAGAGTGGTACAGTTTCTTGATCCCTGAACCAACACTACCGAATTTGAAGAAGATCTGTTAAGATTTAGCTATTGCTCTCATATATATGTTTCGTCTGATTTGGCCCTTTAGTTCTATAGAAGCTATATTTTACATCCAATCGTTTTGGAATTTATAATGGTAGAGTTTATTGATCCATGAACCAACACTACCGAATTTGAAGAAAATCGGTAAAGATTTGGCTATAGCTCCCATATATATGTTTCATCTGATTTGGCTCTTTAGATCCAATCGTTTTTATACCCTACACCACACTGTGGTACTATTGTTTATGTATATTATTACTATTATTTAAGTATAAAATGTCCCAAAAGTAAATTTATGTAAACAATTTATACATGAATTACAAAATTTATATATCAGAGTTATTCAATATTACGACAGTGGTGTAGGGTATTATATAGTTGGCCCCGCCCGACTTTAGCCTTTCCTTACCGGTTTAATTTCAATAGTTAAATCATAATTGTGATGGAATGTATGAACATGATTAATTTTAACTTGCTCCAGGGTTCACTTTTTTTGAGTGTACTTGTAACACTATGAGGAACCCATTAGCTCCTCAGTGTAGGGGTCTTTTTGGTCCATTTTGTGAATAAGGGTAAAAATTACAGCTGAAACTGTTGTTCAGAGTCAAAACGTCTTACAAAAATATTTGCCATTAATTTATTCTATACGACTCTGAATTCACCTATATGCAAAGTCCACCATTGTTAGGTTCAGCACCCATTCGAAAAAGTAAGAAATCAAACTAAAAATGGATCTTAGTTTTTCACTTATTTCTGGTATTTGAGATGAGTTTAGAGTTTTCGTATTTTCAGAGACTTCATGTAGAATTTTATGGCAAATATTTTTGTAAACCATTTTAACCTTCTAGCTCCTCAACCTGGGGGCCTTTTTGGTCCCTTTTGTTGAGAAGGTTAAAAATCACCCCTAAAATGTGTTTGGTGAGTCAAAATGTTCTACAAAAATATTTGCCATGCAATTTCACTGATTTGCAATAGGCTCTAGACCTTCTTTACCGCTATTGTGTATTATATAATGCAAATTTTTTTGAAAACGTTGAAGCAAATACCATTACTTGAGAGCTCAGCTCTTCGTATATGTACCTGATGTGATTTTTTTTGTGTTTAAATAATAGAAGTGAGGTAATAATAAAGCTATGCCACTTAGAGCTGGATTTTTTTTCCAAGTCCAGAAAAGTAACGATTATTAATTTTGACCCAAGTTTACAAGTTTCCCCTACCTACATACGTTCTTTATACTTTTATAGTTTCAGAAATTGTCCTCATAAAATTGAACTTTATTTTTATACTCACGAATTTTTATTGCTTTAAAGAAGTAATTGTTTTATTTTATGGTTAACTTTATAATTTCAATTTGCTTGAGTACAATGACACATTTTGCAATTACTCATTTTGCCACAACACTTCCGTTCGTCTATTAAGGTTGTCTAAATATACCTTGTGCTAAAAATAAATGTAATAAGCGAAAGTGGCACAAACAGATATAACCCAGAGTTTCCCCATAAACTTGACAGGAGGTGGTGGCAGTGGCGGTTATAAAAAAGAGCACAATTAAAAGAATGTAATAACATTTGTGTAACCTTGAACTGAACTCATGATGAGTTTTTAAATAAACCTTAAGAAGCATTTAAAGGAAAGTAATAAATGTATTCCTTTAATTGACTAAAATTGTCTTTTCTTATTAAAAAGCAAATTAGTCCCAAAGTTGTTTTAAATTTTTAAGAATGATTAGTTCGTCATTGCGGTAAAGATGAATATTTATGTTACAAGGCTTGTAACGGAGATTAAACGAACAAACTTTTTGGGATTCTTTTATACCACGGAGTTTAACTAATTGATTAAAAGTTATTTCTTATGAAACAATAGGTTTTTGGAGTTGTTAAACTGAAAATGAAGGATACTGTAACGCCAGAAATTATACTTGCCTAAAAAAAAATTTTAAAGACAAAGGTTTACGCAAATCCACAATCTGCTTTAAAATGAACAAGTTAAAGCATTAAGTTCGGCCATGCCGAATCTTATATATCCTCCACCATGGATTACATTCCATTCTATTACTGGAAAAATCTTTGGATATGGAGCAAATCTTGGTACAGTCATTTTTGTTTAAGCAAATTGTTAAAAAAAAACGAAAGCTGCAATTATTAGCCAAATTTTAGGCCTCAAATCTGAAAATTTTGGTATTTATGTCTAAAATTAGCTTATTTGAGGCCTACCTCTACACGGGGACTACAACAAAATATAAAGTGACTTGTACACATTTATTGAAATGAATTCTTGTCAAAATAGAATACAAACTGCAAAGTTTCAGCTAAATTGATTAGAAAATGGGGTGCTTATGGCTTAAACAAGACGTTTTTGGAGCGACATCTATAGGTGTACTATAACAAAATATGAACTGATTTACAAAATTTTTTACTCTGATGAATTCTTGTCTTAATAAAATCAAACTGTAAAGATTCTCTTAAAATTGTTGGAAAATGTGGTATTTATGGTTTAAATACGTATATTTTGGAGCAACCTCTATACATAGGGTGACTATAACAAAATTGGAACCGATTTGTAAAATTATTACTGTGATGAATTCTTGTCAAAATAGGATACAAACTGCAAAGTTTCAGCAAATTTGCTTTAAAAATGTAGTATATATGGCTCAAAACCTGTATATTGAGCGCGACCTCTATAGGGGAGATATATCAAAACATTGACCGATATGGCACATACCAAACGACATGCAACTATAAGAAGTATTTTTACCAAATCTGATCAACCTAGCTCTATTATTAAGGACTGTAGCGAAATTTCAACAGAGAGACAGACGGACATGACTAAATCGTCTTACAATTTCACGACGATCAAGAATATATAAACTTTATGGGGGTCGCAGATCAATACTTCAAGGTGTTGCAAACGGAATGGCAAAGTTAGTATACCCCGTCCTATGGTGGAGGGTATAAAAACGTTACGTTTTTTTAAAGAAATCTAGACCTCAACATATTGACATTTCTGTTAATTAACATTAACATTTACATTACATGACATGACTGTGTTCGGAAAATCGTCGGCTTAATGCTATGCAACAAAATTTTTTTTTGTTTCCGAGACCTAAAACCTTGTCTTTGTATAGATTAAGACATACTTTGTTTAATCATTTAATTTTTTAACCAAAACTTTTTTTTTGTGGTAAAGTTTTTTTTTAAAAAATTTTTTTCTTGACTTGCAATTTTCATGGAAGGTACCTTTAGTATTTGAGCCATATTGAAGTATAAGCTCGATAAAGCCGAAAATATAAAATAATGGAAATTATTAGGGCTAAAAATTTTGCAAATATCACTTTCATGTAGAAACTGAAGTTTAAAAACTGTTAGGGTAATTAAAAACCGCACCGGTTAACCGGTTAATCGGTTTCTCTTTAAAAACCGCCTATCGGTTTCCGGTTTTTTCAACTCGGCTTATTCGACTTTTCGGTTTTTTGAAAACATTATAAAATGATAAAGAAAATATTATTTTTGAAACAGGAACCTACCTAAAATTTTGAAAACATCAATATAAAAACCGTTGACATCATTTTTGCATATCCATCGATTTCAAAAAGCAGTTTTATATGTATTTATACTGTTTACATTGCTAACTTGTCTAGTGACTTCGTCTGCATATTTTATCAAGGGTCTTATTGCGGTATAGAAATTAATTAACAATCCTTTCTAATTGAAATGTAGGTATAAATAAAAATACATATGTTCAGTTTCACATTTCGACAAGTTTTCATCTCTATAGTATGCTCAAGGCAGAATACGCTACTTCTGATAATATATGTATATAATCGGTTTGCCATTTATATGATGCTAAAAGCTAAGATTTTGACGATCTTCACTATTAGTCAAGTTTTATAAAAATCATAATCAATTTTCCTTGAAAGAAATCTCTTTAAAAATTGAACATAAATATTACAAATATTGCAGAGATTATAATATTATATCATAAATGAAATTGGAACAGTTACCTATTATAAATAAAACAAGTAAGAAAGTTTCAGTCGGGTAAACCGACTAAGGTATACCCTCACTTTGTGAGTAATGTAATGAATATTACTCGAATTATTCTGTCAATTTGTGTGGGAGGTACCAGAAGGGGTTTATCAAATACACTTTTTTTTTTTTGCTGAACATTAGATACTTTAAATTCATTGCACTGTGCCGACTTATAAGCATTTATGTGCACTGTATAAACGTTATGAGACATTAAATTGTGGTATGATTTGGGCATTTTGTGTGGGAGGTACAAAGAGGGGCGTGGTAATAACGCCCATTTTTCACAGGGCTATAGACACTATAAAAACATTACACTGTACAAAATTTCAAGTATTTTTATACACTGGTTTTAATGTTATAAACTGTTAACTTTTGGTGCAAAAAGGTACCTTTGTGTGGGAGGTACCAAAAGGGGCGTGACAACAACACCCATTTTTCCCTGGACTGTAGGCAATATAAAAGCATAATACTGTACAAAATTTCAAGTATTTTTATACACTGTTATTAATGTTATAAGCTGTTAACTTTTGGTGCAAAATGGTGCATTTGTGTGGGAGGTACCAAAAGGGACGTGGCGACTTCGCCCATTTTTCTCGAGTTGATAACGACTAATAAGCTAATACTATGTGTGGAATTTCAAAAGATTCGAATAAGTAGTATAGCAGTTATTAAATAATCAATATTTCACAACATTTTAACCCTTTGTGGGGGAGGTACTAGAAGAAGTGGACCAATATGGCCCATCTTCGAACTTAGCCGGAGATAGAAAAAAATATTACCACATACCAAATTTGAGGTCAATCGGTTACTCATTTCGAGAGTTATCGTGCGCACCAGCCAGCAGACAGACAGACAGACAGACAGACAGACAGACAGACATTGCTCATTCGACTTAAAATGACCCAAAACGGATTTCCTCCGAACATACTTGGGGTCTTAGGTCACTCCTTCGACGTGTTACACTTTTTTCCGTAGCAAATGATATATACCCTCGTCACACTAAAGTGAGGGTATAAATATGAAGTGTTTAAAATAAAATTTTCAAATAAATCTTAAGTTAATTGGAATATGGTTACATATTGAATTTGCACTACGCTTATTTTACGCCATCTAATATTTATTAAAAAGAAAAACCGAAAACAACCGGTTCACCGGTTTTTTATTTTCGGTTAAACCGAAAACCGGTTTTAGAGTTAACTTAATTTTCGAAGCAACCGAAAACCGTATTTTCAAAATAACCGGTTTTTTGATCGCCCTAGTAACTGTCGTTAAAACAATTAGAAAAAAATCGAATTTTTCAAAAACATCGTTTTTTTGCTGGCACGAATAAACATCAAAATTTCTATGGACTGGAATCAATATTATAAGCCTTTAACTTTTTGTGCAAAATAGTCCATATGGGAGGTACCAAAAGGGGCGTGGCAACTTTGTCAATTTTTCTATAGATGAAAGCGATTAATAAACTAATACTATGTGTGGAGAGGTCACATATTCTGAACAGTAGTATAGAGGTTATGAAATAATCAATATTTCACTAAATTTCCACACTTTGTGGGAGAGGTACTCGAAGGAGTGGACCAACATTGTCCATCTTTGAGCCTAGCCTGAGATAATATAGATACTGATAGTAAATATGTACTGTCGAAAACAAGTAAGAAAGTTTCAGTCGGGTAAACCAACTAAGGTATGCCCTCACTTTGTGAGTAATGTAATATGGAATATTAAACGAATTATTCTGTCAATTTGGGTGGGAGGTACCAGAAGGTTTTTAACAAATGCACCTATTTTTCGCTGAATAGTAGATACTTTAAATACATTGCACTGCGCCGAATTATGCATTTATTTGCACTGGTATATTAACATTATGAGATATTACATTTTGGTATGATTTGGCCATTTTGTGTGGGAGGTACAAAAAGGGAGGTACAAAAATAGCGTCCATTTTTCACAGGGCTATAGACACTATAAAAGCGTTACACTGTACAAAATTTCAAGTATTTTTATACACTGGTATTAATGTTATAACTTTTAACTTTTGGTGTAAAATGGTGCACTTGTGTGGGAGGTACCAAAAGGGACGTACACGGGTCAAAATCGCCTTTTTTGATATGTTTGAATCGAAAGAAAATATATTTGGAACACAAATTTTTAAATATTATATATTTCTTAGCAAATAAATTTTATTTGAAAATCAATAAAATATATTTGGAACGCATATATTAATATATTACAACAAATTATATTTGCAAACTAAATTTCTTAAATAAAATATGTGTTTAAATACAAATAAAATTATTATTTAGGAATTTTTCCAAATATATTTTATTTAAAAAATATTCAATTTTTCTTGGGTTTCGAATTGTACCTCCCAGTTATGATACCATATGCAGCATTACCTTCTGTTTTAAATCAATTATTTCAAATTTCTGAGTATTCCAAGCCATGATTAGTTGTCAATCCTCTAAGTACTTTATATTGATCCAAGATTATATGATTTCAATTATTATTTTTTACGAACATCAAAAATTTCTAAAAATTTAACTTTGAATTACTGAAAAATTTGACACAATTTATGTATTTTATGAATACTTAAATGCAAATAAATATTTGTTCCGGAAATAAAGGTCCCAAATAAAAACATATTGGAATGTAAACAAATATTTGTTTAGAACAACATCTTCCCAAATACACAATTTTTGTGTGTACCAAATATTACATGCTTAGAGTCTACCCCAAACATATATATGTTTCAAGCCGAATATGTTTGGGACAATATACTACAGAAGTGATTTTTTTTCAGCGTGTAGCAACTTGGCCCATTTTTCTCGAGTTGATAGCGACTAATAAACTAATGCTATGTGTGGAATTTCAGAAGATTCGAATAAGTAGTATAGCAGTAATTAAAGTTTCAATATTTCACAACATTTTAACACTTTGTGAGGGAGGTACTAGAAGGAGTGGACCAATATGACCCATCTTCGAACTTAGCCGGACATAAAAAAATATTACCACGTACCAAATTTGAAGTCAATCGGTTACTCCTTTCGAGAGTTATCGTGCGCACCACCCAGCGGACAGACAGATAGACAGGCAGACAGACAGACAGACGGACGGACATTGCTCATTCGACATAAAATGGAACAAACATTTTTTTTGAAATTTTTAATATTTTTTTATTTTTTTTTCGTGCCAGCAAAAAACGTTTTTTATGAAAAATATGAAATTTTTTGTAATTGTTTTAACTTCTGCTCTAGGTGAAAGTGTTTTTGCTACATTTTTGGCCCTCACAATTTCCTTTAATTAAATTGGTATACCAGCTTTATCGAGCTTATACTTCAAAATATGGTCCATATTTTTATACCCTCACTTTAGTGTGACGAGGGTATATATCATTTGCTACGGAAAAAAGTGTAACACATCGAAGGAGTGATCTAAGACCCTAAGTATGTTCGGAGGAAATCCGTTTTGGGTCATTTTAAGTCGAATGAGCAATGTCCGTCCGTCTGTCTGTCTGTCTGTCTGTCTGTCTGTCTGTCTGTCTGTGTGTCTGCTGGCTGGTGCGCACGATAACTCTCGAAAGGAGTAACCGATTAACTTCAAATTTGGTATGTGGTAATATTTTGATCTATCTCCGGATGAGTTCGAAGATGGGCCATATTGGTCTACTCCTTCTGGTACCTCCCATACAAAGGTTTAAAATTTAGTGAAATAGTGATTCTTTAATAACTTCTATACTACTTATTCGAATCTTTTGAAATTCTGCACAAAATATTAGTATATTAGTCGCTATTAACTCGAGAAAAATGGGTGAAGTTGACATGCCCCTTTTGGTACCTCCCACACAAATGGACCATTTTGCATCAAAATTTAACTGCTTATAACTTTAATACAAGTGCATAAAAATGCTTGAAATTTTCTACAGTATAATGTTTTTGTAGCGCCTATAGTCCGGTAAAAAATGGGCATTATTGTACAGCCCCTTTTGGTACCTCCCACACAAATGGACCGTTTCGTACCAAAAGTAAACGGCTTGTAACTTTAATACCAGTGCATACAAATACTTGAAATTTTGTACAGTGTAATGCTGTTATAGTGCCTATAGTCCTGTAAAAAGTTGGCGTTATCACACCGCCCCTTTTTGTACCTCCCACACAAAATGACCAAATCATACCAAAATTACATAGCTCGTAACTTTAATATACCAGTGCACATAAACGCTTATAGTTCAGCACAATGCAATGTATTTAAGAATGTACTGTTTACCGAAAAATATGTGTATTTGAAAAAACCCCTTCTGGTACCTCCCACACAAATTGACAGATTTATTGGTGTAATGTTATATATTACATTACTCACAAAGTGAGGGTATACCTTAGTCGGTTTACCCGACTGAAACTTTCTTACTTGTTATACCCTCACTTTAGTGATACGAGGGTATATATTATTTATCGAAGGAGTGATATAAGGCCCTAAGTATGTTCGGCAGATATAGGTTTTAGGTCGTTTAAGTCGTATTATCAATGTCCGCCCGTTAGTTTGTCTGTCTGCTGGCTGGTGCGCACTACAACTCTATATCCGGCTAAGTTCGAAGATGGGCCATATTGGTCCACTCCTTCTAGTACCTCCCCCACAAAGGGTTATTATTAAGTGAATTATTGAATTTTTAATAACTTCTATACTACATATTCGAATCCTCGGAAATTGTACACATAATATTACTTTATTAGTCACTATCAAATCGAGAAAATGGGCGAAGTTGCCCCGCTCCTTTTGGTACCTCTCAGACAAATGGACCATTTTGCACCAAAATTTTACAGCTTATAACTTTAATACCAGTGCATACAAAAATACTTGACATCTTTTACATTGTAATGCTTTTATAGTACCTACAGTCCAGTGAAAAGTGGCTGTTATTGCCACGCTCCTTCCCACATAAATCTAGTACATTTTATATGTTTGTAAAATGTAATTAAAACCTAAGTCGTATAATCTTTCGTAAATATAAATTGCGGTGATGGATTGTCAAAAAGTGATGAATTGGAATATTTACAAATGAATATACAGGAAAAACTAACTAAAATTCGTATAAGTCAGCAAAGTTTAAAAAATATTTTTTAAATAAAATATGTTTGGAAAACTTCTTAAACAATAACTTTGTTTGTGTGTAACCACATATTTTATTTGTGAAAGTCATTTTGCAAATAAATTATATTCTAATATATTAATAAATGCGTTCCAAACTAAATTTCTTGATTTTCAAAAAAATTTATTTGTCAACAAATATATAATATTTAAAAAAATCGCTTTCATGTGTATTTTCTTTCAATTCAAAAATATCAAAAATGACGATTTTCCCCGTGTACGATTTTCTTTGCTCAAGGTGGATTTTTAGCGCTTTTTCTATTTTTTTTCTCGGTATGCCATATGGAATACATCTTTTGTGTCTGATGCAAATGCGGAGCAAACTGTGCATCCACTTTTTTCAGGTAATATATATATATTAAGCCGGGTCGATTTGTGGGGAGGCAAAAAAAGTCGCCATTACTCAGTGAAAATCGTATTCTAGGGATCAAAATAAGACACTTTGCCGAAGGAACCATACCTCTAAAACGAATTCTGATGTCCCGGAATTTCGGTCGAACTTTTGGGTAGGGGCAAATTTTGAAAAATCCCACTTTGACCCATTTAGAGTGCTCCAATCGAGTCCAAATGTATGACTGACCCCCACTAACTTTGGAGGCCCGACCCACCCATGCCAGTGGCACACCCCCTTGAACCCTCTGGGGGTTCCATACATTTGGACTCGATTGGAGCACTCTAAATGGGTCAAAGTGGGATTTTTTCCGGGACATCAGAATTCGTTTTAGAGGTACGGTTCCTTCGGCAAAGTTTCTTATTTTGATCCCTAGAATACGATTTTCACTGAGCAATGGGCGATTTTTAAATCGACCCGCCCTAATATATATCCAAATAAAATATATTTGGAACACTTCTTAAACAGTTAATTTGTTTGTGGGTAAACACATATTTTACTTGTGAAAGTCAGTTCGCAAATATATTTAGTTCTAATATATTAATATATGCGTTCCAAACTAAATTTATTGATTTTCAAACGAAGTTTATTTGTTCCAAAATATACATACATATAATATTTAAACATTTTGATTCCAAATATATTTTCTTTCAATTCAAAGATATGGAAAATAACGATTTCCCCAAACGTAATTGAAAGCGTAATGTACTATCAAATGGTTGCGCCATAATGTAGGTATGGGTTTTACTCACCGCACGATTTTTGTTCGATTGTTCGCATGCAAAATGCTAAATTAGCAGTGGGTGCGGGGGGAATTTTTAAAATGCCGCAACATAATGCTGTTATATTAATTTTCAGAAACGAAATCACCATTAGAAATACTACAGCTAGACCCACCGGTCAGATTTTTTCAAATTATTCAGTGGTGGACGTCCAATGACCAGTTTAATATTATTCGAACATAGTTTTTTCGATTTCGTATCTTTATTAATTTAGTTTTTTCGGCAATCCAATCTGAATATTTTCGCCGAAACTAATTTTACTTACTATGACATTTGCCCCAATTCGCATAAATAGGAACGCTAAATATGATCAGAACATTCATTCATATTCGTTTTCTCTAATAAGTATAGGAATGCGATTTCATTCCTTTGCATTTTTTATTGCTTTGTTAGTCAAATATTAAAAATTTAAAAATTATTCAAGTAGAAGAAGCCTGGAAAAAACGTATGGAGACTTATATATTGAAAAACAGGACACTTCAAACTAACTTATTATTTCATTCTTACGCTAGACAGGGCTAGACAACATTTGTAAAGTCTTGCAAGATTTAGAAAACATAACAAAATTTAAGAGCAGTTTAAACTATCCTGTTCTTATCTTATATCAGCCTAATTTTTTGCAGATTTAAAATTGTTGTATTATATTACTCATTAATATCTTCCATTTCCGTTTGGTGCATTTCTTAAACTTACTTCTTGAATTCGGAGGTAATAAATTTAAAAATATTTTTACTCACAAAAATTGTGTTTGGTAGGATTGTGGTGAACGTCAAAGAAGTGACTGCTAAAACATATATTGTTCTTGTGTTTTGGAGTGTTTACTATCACATGGTGTTATTAGAAATATCTTTGGACCATATCATAAAATTGAGTTTTTCACTGTGCGATGTATAGATTTTAGGAGACGCACTCTGACATTAATATTAAATATATACACAGACCTTGAGCTTGATTGAAAAACAAATACAAAAACACGTTAAATATTAATACAAAAAAATATGCCAAAAATCATTTTTTTTTTGAAAAAAAAATCGCGGTACAAAATGGAACAACAGCAAATAATTCAATTTGTAGTGAATTTTCAAAATAAAGATGTTTGAATATTTTTTCATATACTCGTACAAGATGTATGCAAATATGCAGTTTGCATTAAATACAAAAATGTATGCGTGTTGTCGGTTTGCATATATTCCGCTGTCTACTTATAACTTAATACCCGTGGCCATAAACACTTACAATTCGGTACATTGCAATATTTTTGAAGTATCTACAGTTTAGCGACGTATTTGTCAAGCCCATTATGGTGTCCTCCACAAACTTTTACATATTCATTATCACACAACTTCTCCATAACAGATGTATTATTTATGTTAGACAATTTTTGCATGACTTCAGACTGAATAAAATGTTTAACTTTCTGGATCCCATACAAGTCACCATATTACATTAGTCTCATAGCGAGGGTACATATACCTTAGTCGTTAGATTTACTTGTTACTTGTTAGGTTTTATTAATCGACAAAATAAATATTTCATGTAAACGAAATGGTCCATATTTAAGGAAAACATCCTTAATCTATGAAATTAATATATTCAGTTAATTACTTCAGTTAAATAATATTTCCAAAGGTATCACTATGATTATCTCCATCGTTAACGAATGTAGAAAATGTATTGTTATTCTTAAGCTAAATCGATATTTCCACATAACCTTCTAGCGAGTTGTAGATATATTTAAAAGAGAGTAAAGTGCCAACAATTAACATGAAAATGGGACAAGGTTATGCCAAAGTGCAATAGTGTAGGGAGTTTAGTAATACCCGTACACAGCGAGACAGTCGGTGACATTTTCCGCAAAAACTAATTCCGTAACTTAACGACTTTCGTATTTACTATTCCATGTCATCCGGGGCATGTAATCGTCGAAGCTCAACGCGGAGTCAAAATATTGTACAACGACGATATAAGCGTAAGTATTAGTATAGGTGTATAGCTGTATAAGTATCGGTATCGGTAATGACATCGGAAAATAGTTTCGTTTTCCAATAAGAACAAATTGTTGCAAATAACAACAACAACAGTAACGAAAACACTGACAATAACAATGCCATCAGTTGCTATCGTAATGTAAGCAACAAACGAGGAAAATGAGAACAAGAACATCAGCAACAGAAGTAGCCGTAGAAGCAGCAGCAGCAATAACAATATCAAGCACAATAACAGTGGGACACTTCGTGTCTGTTGATCATTTACATTTCACATTCACCGTTGTTTACATTCAAATGTAAACAATAGCATTTGTTTGTTCGTTTCATTTTCATTTTTCGCTCTGCCTCTCGCATCTCTTCCCTTTCTCCGTTAATGGACTCTCTTTTGTAAGTGTCATTGAAATTGTGGAGAGTGCAAAAGTTAAACAGTAACACTGGGCATCATGATACAATAATTGTAAAGGTAGTCTCATAAGCCCAACAACAAAAGATCCGGTACAACCCTGCGTATTTTTGCCATTTTGGTTGTCAAAATGAACTGACAGATAGACGTCAGTGACAGAGTGAGCACAACAAAACAATTCAACAACAAACTCGGAATTTTGTTTGTTAAATAACAAAAGTTAGTGAAGAAAAATAAAAATGTCATAAAATCTCGATTTTGATTTTTGTTATCTTAATGTGACACCCTCCGGTGGTACTGGCCAAGGTACCTCATCGAAGAGAAGACGTAAAAAATACAGTTGTTTGAGATGTGATGTGGCAGTTGCAGTAGCAGCTAAATTCTTCGCCAAGAATTTGGAATCTTGGGCTACAGCAATGCAAAAACCACAAAGGCAACGAAAAGGAATTTTTTGCAAGAAAACAACGAGTACTAAAGACAACGGTTGTCCTCCCCCTCATCTAGTGTAAATAGAGAAACGACGGCCACAGGAGAAACAATGCAAACGTGACCGTGTACCGCAATAAGGATAAACATCACAAACATTCCTGGAACGCAACAATCGAACGCCACGTATGTCAATGGTGGCTTTTGAACGTCTTCATATGTAACAATGAAAAACCCCCCGGAAACTGAAAAACAAATGGAACAACCTTCAACTAAAAAGAAAAACAGCGGCAGAAGATAGGCCGAAACGAAGAATTTGGAAGTCAATATGGATAAAGAAAACAAAGACGACTGTGGAAGAATTGCCCTTCCGTGAATACAGAACGCATACAAGTAACTACTCGGTTTGCTTGTTCCAGTTGGATTTTCAAATCCTCGACTTCCATTTGAAGTTTTCTAATTAATTTTTTGTTCCCTGACGCTTGTCTCTGCATTTCCGAATAAATTGTAATGTGTCTAGGCGGAGTTAAAATTTTTATGTACAAAATGGTTTTAAATTACGATTTTGAAAACTTACTCTGTCTGTGTCTCATTGTCTACGAGTTATACAGTGTATTCAAAATCGATACATCTAGAGGTAGTGTTAAATAGTATACATATACAATAAAATAAATTTAATGAACGAGCAACTGTGGTCAATATTAATATTTATTAGAAAATTAAAGCCGTAATTGATATTTAATAACGAATGTACATACAATATGCGCCATAGAGTGATGAAGGAAGTATTTAATTTTATAATCTTACTCTGTTTCTGTTCGCATATCTGTGTATTCCAAGGGATTTTCAGGAAGAATACTAGAAGAAGATTTGTAAATAAAAATTTAAAAAATTTATTTATACTGATATGTTTCTTACTAACCCAAAGGACATATCCATCTCGTCATTAAAAACTGACACTAAATTAGAAAAAGGACATAAATATTCATTGCTTCCAATACTGGAGTTACTTATTCTAGAGGTGGCGTTTGACACAGATCAGACACAACAAATGGTATTACATTAGTCAATAGCACGCTCTTTTTTGCTCCTCTTACAATATCCGAGGGCAAAAAATTATCGTCGCAGATGAACTGACCGCTTTCTAATGCAATACCACTAGCCTGACACCACTTCCATCGGAGCTCTCCATCTTTCGGTATTTTGAAAAACGATCCATTTCCGTGGTCATCACGTTTGTCACAAATGCGACACTTGCGCATTTTTTCTTATTAGAAAAGTATATATTTTTTAAAATAAAAACAAACACAATATAATTTTAAAACATCAATAATTTTTTATTGTTTTCTCCACTCAGTCTTATTATTATATTTTTTCACTCAGTCTTATTTTTTCACTTCCTATTACTTTTTTCCAATTTCAATTTAAACTCATACGTTTCCTTTTTTCGCTCTCCACTGCTGTCAAAAAATGTAAACAAACATTTGGAATGTAAACAATGAGATTGACAACCAAAATGCTGTCAAACACGCCAAAATAAAAAAATTGTAATCAGCTGTTAGCTTGAGACTACCTTTACAATTATTGTATCATGACTGGGCATCCACCTTTTTCGGTGGAGATGCAGTAATTTAAAATGTTGTTAAGAGCAAAAAATTTTATAACTGCTATACTACACACAGACCTTAAACAGATGTGCCGTCAGCCAGAAACGTCAAAATCTATCAGTTACGAACGAATAGGAATGAAATGTCACACGCGAAAAAACACTTTTCCGCGAACATAGTTAGAACTTTCTTTGCACTTATCAATTAATATTAATTTTTTAATTGTGACAACTACAAAAAATTCGGGAAAATCTGGCCGAAATCCGCGGAAAACCTCACTCTTTGAAGTCCTACTCGTTGAAATCCCTCCGGGATGACATATCTTATTATTCATTATTTTTGATACTACAGCCTCTTTTAAGTTCGAATTTCTTTTTCAAATGCAAACTAAACATATACATATTATGAATGACAATTACCACTTGTAATTGTATATAATTGTATATATGTATGTAGTAGATGGTCTACAATTTATGAGTGGTAAATGATATGTTGCAAATGTTGGCGTGACAATAACGCCATTTTTCACAGGACTGTCAAATCATTACAAACGAGTACATTCCACACAATTTCAAGTATTTGTATGCACTACTATTAAAGTTATAATAGTAGTGTATATATTAGGCCGGGTCGATTTGTGGGGAGGCAAAAGAGTCGCCATTGCTCAGTGAAAATCGTATTCTAGGGATCAAAATAAGAAACTTTGCCGAAGGAACCATACCTCTAAAACGAATTCTGATGTCCCGGAATTTGGGACGAATTTTTGGGTAGGGGCAAATTTTGAAAAATCCCACTTTGACCCATTTAGAGCGCTCCAATCGAGCACTAACTTTGGAGGCCCGACCCACCCATACCCCCTGGAACCCCCTGGGGGTTCCATACATTTTGACTCGATTGGAGCACTCTAAATGGGTCAAAGTGGGATTTTTTCCGGGACATCAGAATTCGTTTTAGAGGTATGGTTCCTTCGGCCAAGTTTCTTATTTTGATCCCTAGAATCACTGAGCAATTGCGACTTTTTTTGCCTCCCCACAAATCGACCCGGCCTTATATATATATATAATAGCAATGGTTAACTATTACTATGTGTGAAATTACAGAGGATTTGGATAGGAAGTATAGAAGCTATTAATCCGCCTCACCTTCAGTCGCATTATTCAGTGGTAGTCATATGAATGATATTGAGTTCCATTATTAAATGACAAAGGTGAACCTTTCCAATAAAATCAGAAATTTGAAATAATTACACTATGCAACAAACCAGGGCAGGAGAGCCACAATTACTCGATTCGGCTCCGACTCCCGGAGTCGGATTTTAAAATGGTTTGGCTCCGACTCCGGCAGTTCAATAACATAAATTTCTGAAATCATATTTTTACTAAGATTTGAATTAATTTTATTGAAAATAAGATATAGTTTTGTTAAAAAAAACACAAAACAGTAAGTATTAAATACCAGTAATTAAATAAAAATGTTATTACTTATTATCGACGCTTGACTTGAAGTTAATACGACAATTCTTTCAAAATGAAATCATGATAACATTTTCTACAATCTGTCTCTGTTTTAATACCCGTATACCACAATTTTTGGAAATTATGTTCGCTTCAGGCATCCATTCGTTAGTTATCATACTCTACACCACACTATGGTCCAGGGGGTTATAACTTTGTTTTTTTGGAAGATTTGTAAAAAATACTACAGATGGACACACCTTAAAATATACTGTTCGACTCAGAATCACTAGCCTGTCTGTCCGTCTTAAGTTGTTCTTTTTTTTTCAATTGTTTATTTGTACAAATATCTTATAATTATACTATAAATAAACAAACGGTGTATAATATTAATATTTGGTTGTCTACTGCCCTGTATTCGGGATCTCAAATTCATTTGATATTAATATATAATTTTTTTGTTAAATTATTGAATGTGATTATACTAATAATATGTAAATAAATTATGATAACATGTGAGGAAAAATTCTACAAAAACCTACTTTTATATAAGGAAAAATAAAACTGAAGTTGTTCTTGGAGAACAGCTAAAAATTCCACTTCGATCCTACTGAAATTTGGCTATAAAAGCTCTTTCGCAACAGGGAGGAAACCTATTGCAATTGGTCAAAATCGGTTCAGATCGATATTGCTCCCAGATATGTTCCTTTAGATTTGGCCTTTTAGCGCTATGGGAGGTGTATTCCACATTCAATCATTTTGAAATTTTGCAGGGTAGAGTTTATTTATGCAAGAACGCATTTTGTCGAATTTGAACACATTCTGTTTAGATTTAGTTTTATAATTATTATTTATATTTACTATACCTGAGCTTATTCTGCTCTAACAAGGTGGAACCAGAATTGTTTTCCTAAAAATTGTTGAGTGCAAAAATTCTATTGCATAAATGGTACATTTTGCACAATCCATCTCGGAGTCGGAGTCGACCATAATTTTTCGACTCTAGACTCCGACTCCGGGCAAATATCCCAGACTCCGACTCCACAGACCTGCAACAAACAATATTTTTTTTGTGTCCGGGACCTAACAACGTTTTTCTTGTATAGATTGAGGCATTCTATTTTATGAAACCAAAACTACATTTTTTATGTAAAATTTTTTTTTTAAAAAGTTTTTTCTATAATTCCAATTTTCATTGAAGGTACCTTTAGTATTTTAACGATATTTTTTGAAGGAAATGCTCGATAAAGCAGTTATACTATTTAAATAAATGCTGACAAAAAATCGTGTATTTTCAAAAATATCGTTTTTTGTTGGCACGAAAAAACAAAAAAAAATAGAAAAAAATTGTAAAAAATTTGATTAATTTTTTGAAAGCTATTATCTTAAGGAAGAAAATTATTTTGTTTGGATGCACCTAGAGGAGTGTGGCAATAACTCCCATTTTTAATGTACTATGTGTATTATAAAAACATTACACTGAACAAAATTTGTATGGACTGGAATCAAAGTTATAAGCCGTTAACTTTTTGTGCAAAATTTTCTATTTGTGTGAGAGGTACCAAAAGGGGCGTGGTAACTTCACCCATTTTTTACGGGACTGTAGGTACTATAAAAGCTTTACACTCCACAAATTTTCAAGTGTTTGTATGAGTAGCAAACCAAGTTATAAGCCGTTAACTTTGTGTGCAAAATGGTACATTTGTATGGAAGGTACCAAACGAGACGTGACAATAACGGCCATTTTCCACGGAACTGCAGGTACTATAAAAGCATTACACTTCACAAAATTTCAAGTATTTCTATGGACTGGAATCAATGTTATAAGCCGTTAACTTTTTGTGCAAAATGGTCCATTTGCATGGGTGGGGAAGCGGCTACTTCGCCAATTTTTCGCCAAGATGATAGGGATTAATAAATTAATACTATGTGTGGAATTTCGAAAGATTCTGGGTAGTTGTATATAAGTTACGGGATAATCAATATTTCACTAAATTTTGACCCTTTGTGGGGGAGGTACTCGAGGAATTGGACAAACATAGTCCTTCTCCGACCTTAGCTTGAGATAGAAAAAATATTGACACATACCAAATTTTAAGTCAATCGTTAAGTTAATGCTGACAAAAGTTATCGTGTGCACCAACCACGCAGACAGACGGACGGGCTGACGGACATTACTCAAATTACTTTAAATGGCCCAAAATGGATTTCCGCCAAACATTCTTGGGATCTCATAGGTCACTCCTTCGATGTGTTACACCTTTTAACCGCAGCAACTGATGTATACCCTCGTTCACAATAGTGGAGGTATAAGAACAAGATTTTGTTGAACTTCTATTACTTCTACCAAAAGGTATATCATTTCTACATTTATCCATATACGAGTATTTTTTCAAATAGGCATCATTTTCGTTAGAATGCTAGCTTACAAAAAACCGAAACGTCCAATTCTCAGCTTTGCTTCAGACACAAAAGAGATACTTATTCCGTACTTTATACCGAGAAACAAATATAGAAAAATTGAGTCCCAAAATCATGTGTTGTACTGTGATATTGAAACTAAAGTCATATTTCAATAAAATCGGTGTTTAGGACACCATTTTACACCAGAAAATGTATGCGCAGACTTTCGGCAAAAATTTTGTTGCATAGTGTAATCAATATTTCAGTAAATTGAAACATTTTGTGGGGATGACAAAAATGTGAAGTTAATCGGTTACATCTATCGAGTGTTGTTGTGCTCACTAGCCAGCCAGACGGACGGACACTTGTAGAATGACTTAAAATGTCCTAAAATGGGTTTCCACCAAACGTACTCAGGGTTTTAGGTCACAAATGAAATATCTGTGGTTTTCTGCAAAAAACAGCACATCTCAAAAAATCAAAATGTTGAGGAGAGCCAGTACATTTGGTACTAAATGTGCACGTGGGGAAAATCGAAATTTTTGATATGTTTGAATTGACAGAAAATATATTTGGAATCAAATTTTTTAAATATTATTGTTAACAAATGTTTGAAAATCAATAAATTTGTGAATAAATTTTGATTGGAAAGCATATATTAGAATAAAATATATTTGCGAACTGACTTTCACAAATAAAATATGTGTATACAGACAAACAAAATTATTATTAAAGAAGTTTTCCAATGTATATTTTATTTAAAAACTTTGTTAACTTTTTGGAATTTTTGATAGTTTTTCCTATATTTCGTGTTATACTTTATAGTTCAAAACAAACAGCATTAGCTTTTTTTTAGATCATTATTTTTTAATTAAAAAAAATATTGAAATTCATTACCTTTTTTTCAATACATTAATGCAATATACATAGTTACGAACGATTACGGACGGATTAATCTTTGTTTCGGAAATATTTGTTCCAAATTAAAAAAATATTAGGATGGGGACATACTTTTGTTTAGAACAATATCCTCCTAAACATATAATATTTATGTGTGTCAAATTTTATATATTTGGAGTGTACCCTAAACATATGTTTATTTCAAGCAGAATATGTTTGCGACAATATACTACAGAAGTAATTTTTTTCCGCGTGTGTATATATCAATGTTGGAAAATGTCACCAATAATATCGATACCTCCATTCGAAACTATGCTAAGTGCATAAAGGTAGTTTTTCAGGAGAGGCGATTAAAGTTTGATGCATCTTTGTAATGGAAATTGAATGACCTGTACTGTTTTGTGAATAATTTTTGATTGGATTGATGAATACACACCACATCTTTACTGAATATAATTTGGATTATTTAGAAGTTAAAAGTGCAATCTCCCTAAAAATATGCTAAGTCGACTTGACATGTTTTACAATGGAGGTATCGATATGTAGACTGGGAAAATCCAATTTTTGTTTAAAAAAGATTTTAAAAATAGTTTTTTTTCGTTTCAATTTTACCTTTATTGATTTTCAAACAAAATGTGTTTGTTCGAAAATATATAATAAAATAAATATAAATATAAATATACTTTCTGAATTAAATGCATTAGATGGTTTTCCTCAAATTCGGAATGTCTGCATTCATTAACGAAGATTATATTTATTAAGTATTTGATGTCTCTAACATTACAAATTACCACACTGTATAACAACAAATATGTAGCTCAAGTTGACAAATAGTGTTTCATGGAATGGCTTTAAGAGTGAAGAAATGAGTCAAAGTCACATAAATTCACTGAAAACAAGTAAGAAAGTTTCAGTCGGGTAAACCGACTAAGGTATACCCTCACTTTGTGAGTAATGTAATATTGAATATTACACAAATTATTCTGTCAATTTTTGTGGGAGGTACCAGAAGGGGTTTAATAAATACACCTATATTTCGCTGAACAGTAGATACTTTAAATACATTGCACTGTGCCGAATTGTAACCGTTTATATGGACTGGTATATTAACGTTGAGATATTAAATTTTGGTATAATTTGGCCATTTAGTGTGGGAGGTACAAAAAGGGGCGTGGTGATAACGCTAATTTTTCACTGAACTATAGGCATTATAAAAGCATTACACTGTACAAAATTTCAAGTAATTGTATACACTGATATTAATATTATAAACTGTTAACTTTTGCAAAATGGTGCCTTTGTGGGAGAGGTAACAAAAGGGGCGTGACAATAACGCCCATTTTTCAATGGACTGTAGACACTATAAAAACATTACGCTGTACAAAATTTCAAGTATTTTTATAAACTGGTATTAATGTTATAAGCTGTTAACTTTTGGTCCAAAATGGTGCATTTGTGTGGGAGGTACCAAAAGGGGAGCGGCAATAACGTCCATTTTTAACTGGACTGTAGGCACTATAAAAGCATTACACTGTACAAAATTTCAAGTATTTCTAAACACTGGTATAAATGTTATAAGCTTTTAACTTTTAGTGCAAAATGGTGCATTTGTGTGGGAGATACCAAAACGGGCGTGGCAATTTCGCCCATTTTCCTCGAGTTGATAGCGACTAACATACTAATACTATGTGTGGAACTTCAGAAGATTCGAATACGTATAATAGCAGTTATTAAAGAATCAATATTTCACAACATTTTAACCCTTTGTGGGGGAGGTACCAGAAGGAGTGGACCAATATGGCCCATCTTCGAACTTAGCCGGAGATAGAAAAAAATATTACCACATACCAAATTTTAAGTCAATCGGTTACTCCTTTCGAGAGTTATCGTGCGCACCAGCCAGCAGACAGACAGACAGACGGACGGACATTGCTCATTCGACTTAAAATGACCCAAAACGGATTTCCGCCGAACATACTTGGGGTCTTAGGTCACTCCTTCGATGTGTTACACTTTTTCCGTATCAAATGATATATACCCTCGTCACACTAAAGTGAGGGTATAAATATATGAATATCAAAAAATTGTCTCTGTAAACTAGTGTTATTTAGTTGCATATTCGAGCAAGATATAACAAAAATATATTCTTATTTCTGACAAAATAAAAAAATATTTATCTTTGGTTGTTATTAAGAACCAAATATTGTCACACGTAATGAGGTGACAACATTGGCGGTGACTTGCACGAACTGCGACTTGTGAACGTTTCCTATCTGTGAAAATATTTACTTATTAATACCGAGAATCACTTCCATCAGATGAAATGATGCGATGGCGATGATGATGATAGAATGGTATTTGATTGAGTTAGGGCCTGTTTCTGTAACTTATTTTCGTTCGTCTACGGCGAACGATCAAAAATCACTCAATTATTCAGAGAAATCTATAAGTCACAGCAGTTTATAATTCGGTGTGTCTATAGAAAAGCACGTAAAAAGCTCGTACCTAAAATATTTTTAACCTGCGTTTTATAGAATTCAAGTAATAGTTGAGAGATCTTTGATCGTTCTCCGTAAACGAACGAAAATAAGTTACAGAAACAGGCCCTAAGAGTCGATGAATTGTACTTTATTATTATTCGACAAATTGTGGACAAAAATAAAAAATCTTAAAGTCAGGTAAACTGAATTGCAAATTCCTCAAAAGCTTAATAAAAGTTTAATAATACCAAACACTGGGCAAAATTCCCTTTTTTGATATGTTTGAATCGAAAGAAAATATATTTGGAACACAAATTTTGAAATATTATATATTTCCGAGCAAATACATTTTATTTGAAAATCAATAAAATGTATTTGTAACGTATATGTTAATATATTAGAACAACATATATTTGCGAACTAATTTTCTCAAATAAAATAAGTGTTTAAATACAAATAAAATTATTGTTTATGACATCTCCA
Organism: Eudasyphora cyanicolor; assembly: GCA_963930755.1. Taxonomy (NCBI): domain Eukaryota; kingdom Metazoa; phylum Arthropoda; class Insecta; order Diptera; family Muscidae; genus Eudasyphora; species Eudasyphora cyanicolor. The sequence goes on along the minus strand of OZ005736.1, from coordinate 50,595,328 downwards.
AATATATTTTATTTAAACAAAGATTTTCAAAACGTTGCTTAATTTTTTGAACTAATTTTTTCCTTTGGTTTTTAATCACTTCTATTTAATTTCTAACTATTCCAAGTCTGTATTTGTTGTCAATCTTTCAAGCAATTTATTGTTATAAAAGATTTCAATTATAAAGAAATTTTACAAATATTTAAAATTTCTAAATATTAACTTTTAATTGCTGAAAACTTACAGCAATTAAAATATCGATATGCTTTTATGCAAATCAATCTTTGTTTGGGAAATAATAAATCGAAATAATAAATATTAGGATGTAAACATAGTTTTGTTTAGAACAACATTCTCCTAATCATATAATATTTGTGTGTGTCAAATATTATATATTGGGAGTGTACCCCAAATATATATTTGTTTCAAGCAGCATATGTTTGGGACAATATACTAGAGAAGCGATTTTTTTTCAGCGTGAAATATAAGTTGATCCGTAGTGTGATGGATGCCAGAAGGCATAGGAAAATTTTGAATATTATTTTTCAGACTATTTCACAATTTTTTAAAATACCATATTGGTATAGAAATTATGAGCCACTGAGTTGTTGAATAAATTGGCCTATTTGTGTGGGAGTTAACCCAAGGGGCGCGGCCAAAAAAGGTCAGTTTTTCTTGGAAATTTAGGCTTTACAATTTCCAGATTTAATATAAATTGCCTTTTAAATTGTGTGCTATTAATTATACTCTCACTTAAGTGGAGAACCATAAGTGTAACATTTCCGCTTCGGGACATTTTATGTCATTTGAATTATGTCAGTCCACCTAAGTGGCTAGAAAATTATATACTCGTACATGCGACCTCCCGTATAATGATATTTTAAATCGCTCAGGAAATTGTTATCGTTCTGTGACCTTTTGATGTGCATTTAATGATTGAAATTACTTTCTCTGAAGCGAATAAAATATGTCGGCTTATAAATAATAGTATTATCTACAATAATATTTACTCATATCAGTGACAACACGAGTACATACGGGAACCATTATATATTGGCGGTAGTTTAAGGATAATAAACAAATTCATAAAACTGTCACAAAAACATAATTCAAATGCTTCTTAAGTGGAACGGACATTTGCATTTGTGAAATGAACGTGGGAGTGGGTGTGTAAAAACTTCACTTCTGACACTAATAAAAAACATCAGGATATTTGATTATTATTTGTTGTTGTTGCGTTGCTATCTCATTTTTTTTATTATTGGTGGTATTTCAATAAACATTTGTTGTCAAGAGTTGTGTTAACACTTCGCAATTTGTGTCAAGCATTTTGGGGAGTTTAGTTTATATTGTCGAATGAATGGGAAGAGAGGCGGCGTTTGGACTACGAACCTTTCCTGGTATGTATTGGTTATGTATTGTTTTGATGGGGGTAGCTTTAGGTGGTGTGTATACGATTATATTGGATCCGTGTCTATACTCAGGAGATTAAAAGGGCGTATTTATGTCTGTTATTTTTAACCGACATGCAGACAAAACACATGGGGATAATTTAAATATTTTATTTTTTACTATCATCATCATGACAGCACAGTGTTTCGAAACGCAAGATAGGTAGAAACATTTCCACAACGGACATTTACAAGACCCTAGGCAGCACATAATGATTAGACCAGTCATACTTCCCGATTACAAATATATTCACAATTTTAAGTTTGACCCGCAAATTTGAATGGCATTAGCCATTTTTATAGCCTCTCTCACTTTAGTGTGACGAGGGTATATGTCATTTTCTACTGACAAAAAGTGGAACACATTAAAGCAGTGATCTAAGACCCCAAGTACGTTCGGCGGAAATCAATGTTGGGCCATTTTAAGTCATTTGAGCAATGTCTGTCCGTCTGTCTTGTTGGAGCGCTCGATAACTCTGGAAAGGAGTTACGGATTGACTTCAAATTTGGTATAGGATAATATTTTTTTCTATCTCAAGCTAAGATCGACGATGGACCATGTTGGTCCACTCCTTCTAGTGAGGGTTAAAATGTAGTGAAATTTTGGTTATCTAATAACTTCTATACTACTTATTAGAGTGGCTTCTTTTCTGAGGACGAAAAAAAGTTCGCGTTGATCAAAGCTTATATGCAAATTTGGGTTCTATTAAGTATATAAGCAACATATTTCGTTTCTGCAGTCGCGAAATTATTGGCTATTTGCGGTTGAAATTACCTCTAAAAATCAGGTTTTCCCTTAATAAAAATAAACTAATTTTTATTAAAATTTTTATTACTTTTACGAATTGACCACTGGACATAAAAATCTGGATCATTATTTATAGGGCGACGCACAGTGGAATATTTTCACAAAAGACGCGGCAAAAATTAGAAGGAATTGAGCTAGAGCTTTGAAATTTGGTACATATCACTCATTTCGCCTAATTAGATAAAAATCAATTTTTAAGTTAGTTTAAATCCGCCCATAACCACGGCTACTTCCCACATAACCTAAAATTAAAAATCTTAGTATTTTTCTCAATTTAGCATTTATATTATTACAAATCGCTAGTAGAGATTGTATTTGAGTCCTCAATTATATAATAATTACAAGTGCCACGCCCAACGCCCATATATCAATTTAAATTTTATACGATGTTGGAAATTACAGGAAATTTTTTTATAAAACGCTTTGTATCTTTTGTTCGATGTAACTCAGTACGTAGAACAAAGTAAATAACTAAAGCGTAATACATTAGCTCAACATTTGCAAAACAAATCATGATGAAATAGTTTACAGTTTTTTGTTAATTAATCAATCATTCCAACTATCCAGAAAAAAGCATCATTGATTTAGCAATGTGTTCATTAATAATACGTCATTTTTAGAGCATACTTTTAGGAATATGTCGAAAGGACACACAAACAATGAGGCATGTATATATAGTAGATTGGCAAACAAATGTTCGCTTATATGAATATTTACCTTGTTCATGTCGGTTGCCGTTTAATTTGGTCTGTAATCGTTGATATAAACTGAGATACTCTTTCGGCTCAAGACCAACTTGCTTTTATACATGCTTTTTGTTATATTTGCAGTCAATTTATCATTTGCCCCTTAAGGTATGCTTTGGTAATGTTGTACATAGCAAGATGGATTAAAAATAATGAATTTTGTGTTGTTTTTTGCCGATTTCGTTAAATAAATCAACATAGGCAGGTATAGGCAGAATTTTCTTTTTGCAATGGTTAACTATGTCCCTAGTTTATCATTTTTTGTTAATGACAAGACCTCGGTCGGCCTCGGAAGTATAGTTTTATCCTGGAGAAAATGAAACACCCTGATTTTTGGCAACTTGCAAGTAAACCACAGATTAAATAGGAAAATTACAACACAATTATATTTTTTTAATGCAAAAATACACTTCAAAAGGTCCTGTATAGTATGACTTAAACGAAGTTCCAATGCGTCTCATAGTTTCGGAGATATGGGCTTACAAAATACCCTCTTAAATGATAAACTTTGGAACCATTGTACGACTTATGAATTTCAAATGCTTGTACCGCGATAGTTCGCCAAAATATCGGCAAAACCTTAAAACTTAGTTAATTGGAATGTTCTTTACAGATTGGAATCAAAACTGTTGAGATTGGGCCTCATGAAAATTGGGAGTTTTTGCCGCTCATAATAAACTGTGCGACGTGACTTCCTTAAAAAAATTGCAATGTTGTCACTTTTTTCTCGATTTTTTTTTCGCAATTTTTAGTGATTTTTTTAAAAAATCGCAAAAAATTTCCACAATTTTTGTCCGATTTTCACTTTTCATGGCTTGTTATAGAATTGCTGATCTATAGATTATTACTGTCCAATAATGTCCAACGTCTTAAAAATTGTAGCTTTTGGGGCTAAAATAATGAGTGTAGGATCATTTCTATGGCAGTTAATTCGCTTTAACCCATTTGTGACCAACAATCAAATAAAAAGCCTTGAAAGGGTTAATTTAAAAATGGAAACTAGAGATCGGCAGTGAAAAGTGAAAGCCATGAAAAGTAAAAATCGGACCAAAATTGTGGAAATTGTTTCCGATTTTTTAAAAAATGCAATAAAAAATGCAATAAAATCGGGAAAAAGTGACAACATTGGAATTTTTTTTAACGGAAGTCATGTCGCTCTGTAAATAATGGTCCAGATTTTAATGTCCAGTGGTCAATTTCTAAAAGTAATAAAAATTTACAATTTTATTAAGGAAAACCCTGATTTTTAGAGGTTATTTCAACCGCAAATAGCCCTTAATTTCGAGATCGCAGAAACGAAATATACTAATATACTTAAAACAAACCAAATTTTCATATAAGCTTTGATCAACGCGATATTTTTTTTTGTCGCCACTCTACTACTTATCAGAATCCTCTGTAATTCCACACTTGTCGCTATCAACTTGGGAATAATGGGCGAAGTGGCCCCAGCCCTTTTGGAACCTCCCACACAAAGTGAACATTTTGTACAAAAAGTTAACAGCTTAAAACAATAATACCAGGGCATACAAATTCTTTAAAGTTTGTACAGTGTAATGCTTTTATAGTGCATACAGTCCAGTGAAAAATGGGCGTCATTGCCACGCCCCTTTTGGTACCTCCCACACAAAGGGGCCATTTTGTACAAAAAGTTAACAGCATAAAACATTATTACCAGTGCATAAAACTACAACAAAATTTTGAACAGTGTAACGCTTTTGAAGGATCTGTACTCCTGTAAGAAATGGTCGTTACCACAATGCCCCCTTTTGTACCTCCAACACAAAATGGTTAAATTATACCAAAATTGAATAGCCGATAGCGTTAACATACTAGAGCATATAAACACGTATCATTCGGCACAGTGCAATGTATTTATTTAAAGTATGTACTGTTCAGCGAAAAATAAGTGTATTTGATAAACCCCTTCTGGTACGTCCCACACAAATTTGCAGATTAATTCGTGTAATATTCCATATTACATTACTAACAAGATGAGGGTATATCTTAGTCGGTTCACACGACTGAAACTTTCTAACTTGTTTTCTGTGACATCGCGTTTTCGAGATATTTAGCCACAAAGTTTGCTGGGTAAACAAGGAGGTTAGTAATTTCAAACACAACTTTAGTATAGAAAACTTCGGAATAGAAAGAATGAAAGAAAGGAGACACTTCAAGAAGTATTACTCCCACAACACCTGACACCGCCGATAATCTCCCTCCAAAAATGATGTTTTGTCAAAAGTCGTAGAACTCGCTGGATTTTTTTGGGTGATGTACCCGACAAAAAGATTCTATTGTCCCCACAATACAGTTTTATGGCAATAAAATGGTTTTTAAATATATAGCAATTATTGGTCAGGCATTGAGTTATGTTATCTATAAATACCATATATTTAAAAACCATTAGGTCGCCATAAAAGTGTATTGTGGGGACCTACAGTGATTTTTTAGGATGAGGATGAAACTTATAAAGGAGGTGTTATTTTGGTATTCAAGGAAAAAAAAATGATCGGAAGTTTATTTCATAATAAAGAGGAACGTATGCCGTTAATAATGAAAAACAACATCAGCCAAATGGGCACCACGCTTACAGGACCATATCCTTTTCATGAAATTTTCCATAACCAAATCGCAAAAGTGGCTGCCCTATGTCCTCGATAGCCTCACGAATTCTATCTTTGAGGTCTTGAATCGACGCTGGGCTTTTGGCGTAGACCTTATCTTTCACGTGGCCCCGAAGGAAGAAGTCGCAAGGTGTTAAATCACAAGATCTCGGTGGCCAATTGTGATCACCTCTTCGGGAGATAACAGGGTCCGGAAACTTTTCCCGTAACAGAGCAATGGTTTCGTTGCTTGTGTGGCACGTAGCGCCGTCTTGTTGAAAGTAAACGTTGTCCAGATCAATACCATCCAACTCTGACCATAAAAAATAATTAATCATCTCTCGATAGCGCAATCCATTCACCGTAACTGTTGATCCGACCTCATTTTCGAAAAAATAAGGTCCAATGACCCAGTCGGACCATAAACCGCACCAAACAGTAACAAGTTGAGGATGGAGAGGCTTCTCAACAATAACTCTTGGGTTTTCCGAGCCCCAGATACGACAATTTTGCTTGTTGACGTTTCCACCGAGGTGGAAATGGGCCTCATCAGTCAAGATGATTTTTAGACGATTTTCGAGTTTTAATAATTTCGGTGCGTTGTTGAATCGTGCTTCGTTCCATTTTTAGTAATGGCGTAGTTTCTACGTGTCAAATGTCAAAGAATAAAAGCTTCAAAAGTGACAGCTACCGAAACACCGGGTGATTAAAAATAACACCTCTTGTTGGAAAACCCGTTAGTTATGAAAGTGTGAAAGATTCTGAGTAGTAGTAGACAAGATATGAGATAAGCAATATTTCACTAAATTTTGAAACATCGTAGGTGAGGGTAATCGAAGGAGTAGACCAATAAGGTCCTTATTTGCCCTTAGCCTGAGATGTAAAAAACATTGATACATACCAAATTTGAAGTCAATCGGTTAATCCTGCCGAAAGTTATTGTGCGCACCAACCAGACAGACGGACAGGTTGACGGACATTGTTCAAAAACGGATTTCCGCCAAATATTCTAGGGTTCTCTTAGCTCACTCTTTCGATGTGTTACATTTTTGGCACGCAACATCTGATATGTTAACAATAGTGAACAAGGGTATGGTGTGCTTAGGACACCATATTACACCAGAAAATGTTATGAAATCGCTATCCACACACTGCTGCATACTTTTTCTGAAGTTTTCATGAACTCTAAAAAGCATGTCGACTGGTATTCTGCCAATTTCAGCCTCAATATTGTTAATTAGGTCTTCCGGTTGGTTGATATACACCTTCGCATGGGGCTAAGCCTGGTGAGCGTGCCGGCCAGTTCACATCACCCTGAGCGAGTGCGAATTTGAAAAATTCGCTTCAACACAAAATGACCTCTCTTCACTTGTCCAATGCATGATGGCAACTGAAAGGCAGACGAATACAAATCTCCCGTCAGCCACTATAAGCCACGTACACTCTCCACTCTCTTCGACCAACAGTGCCGCCACAGCCTGCAGTGCAAAAAAGCAAATTTCCGCGCTCCACCCTGTATTTAAAATGTTGTGAAGTGTAATGCCTATACAGTACCTATAGTCCCGTACAAAAAAATCAGTATTAAATCGGGTTAGCCTTCAGGTAAAAAAAAGTTCCCAGATGCGAGGCGGAATATGAAAGAACGAGTTTCCGAGTTTCACAAGAAAATTTTGTTCACCGATGAAGCTCACTTTTGGATGAATGCGTACGTTCGTTCACAATGTGTAAATTAGTGTCCTTCCATACCGACAATTTTTGTGGTCCATGTAATACAAATACAAAAAAATATTAAAATAAAAGTGGATATGGACCAAAATGCCAAGTACAAAAATTGTTATAACTTGCTTTGGATGTAATGGCATAGAAATACATGAGAATCATACAAACACTGTTGGGAACCCTATAAAATAAAAAGTGTGCAACTCTTCAGTCCCGTTTTTACTCAAACAATAAATTGCGTTTTTCTCCGTTCATACAAAATGGCGTATGGAACAAAATAGCATTAAGCCATCGGCCGTTACGGCGGCCCACACCATTACCATCGGCGGCGCTTGAGTTCTGGTGGCCAATCGAAGGTGTAAATTTTCAGCTGACCTCTTTGGCAAGTAAACCCGATCATTTTGTTTGTTCACAAACTGCTCAATTTGGAATGGCTTCTCATCGGAGAAAACCAAATTCGGTAACTGGCCACTTTCGTGCAAGCGAAGCAACTCCTTGGATCTTTCCAGTCTAACTTTTTTTGTGCATCGGTGAGCCCTTGCACTTTTTGGAACTTCAATGGCTTTAGTCCAAGCTCAATTTTTAATATGTGTTGTATCCGTTCTCGCGATATGTTCAGCTCACGAGCAATTTTTCTACCACTGCGGCGTGGATTTCGATCAAATCTGGCCTTCACTTTTCGGATCATTTCTGGTGTTGTTACCTTTTTTTTTCGTCCAATTTTTGGACGCGATGCAACACTGCCAGTATCAGGGCAACGAGCAATGGTACGAGAAACAAAAGATTTATTCACATTTAAATGCTGGAGGGCTCTAACGATAGCCACTTGTGTTTTTCAACTCAAATATAAAACAATCACACTATCACGCTTGAATTCCTTCACGAATAACTTTTTTCTGAATGCAATAGATCAAAATGCTTTTGATAGCTTGTAAACAATAAAATGAAATGTCACTAAAATAAATCTGTCAGCTATCAGATTAGCGGTTTAGAAATGATAGCAACCTGAAGTTGGTTGCAATACATATCAGCCACCCTGTATATCTATCGTCCTATGTGACCCTTTAGCCCTATAGATGCTGTATTTTACATCCAATTGTTTTGAAATTTTGCATGGTACAGTTTCTTGATCCATGGACCAAAATTGCTCAATTTGAAAAAAATCGGTTCAGATGTAGATATAGCTCCCATGTATAAGTTTCGTCCGATTTGGACAATTAGACATAAAGACACTGTGGTTTTCATCCAATTGTTTTGAAATTTTGCATGGTAGAGTTTCTTGAACGATGTATCAATATTGCTCAATTTGAAGAACATCGGTTCCGATTTATATATAGCTCCCATGTATAAGTTTCGTCCGATTTGGACAATTAGGCATAAAGAAGCTGTGATTTCCATCCAATCGTTTTGAAATTTTGCATGGTAGAGTTCTTGATCGATGTACCAACATTTCTCATTTTGAAGAAAATCGGTTCCGATTTAGATATAGCTCCCATATATAAGTTTCGTCCGATTTGGCCCATTAGACCTAAAGAAACTGTATTTTATACCCAATTGTTTTGAAATTTAGCATGGTACAGTTTATTTATCTATGTATCAACATTGCTCAATTTGAAGAAAATCGGTTCAGATTTAGATATAGCTCCCACATATATGTTTCGTCCGATTTGTCCCATTAGCCCTATAGAAGCTATGGTTTAGGATTGATGGTCAACAAGTATGGTCATGAAGAAAATATGATTACGAGGGTGGAGCGCCCCAGTAAGTGAGTTGGTCGCGTGCTCGCCTATTAGTTTGGGGGTCGTGGGTTCGATACCCAAACAAGGGAACATATTATTGTCATGTAAAATATATTAAGTCCACACAATAATGCGTCTTGTAACAACCTTTATATTATTATCCTCAACTGAGTTTGGAACAATATTTCGATATTGAAAATTTGAATTCATTAGTCCACTCTTTTTAAGACCACAGCTAGACAGACAGCAGACGAATGAAGTATAATGCCTGAAACAGACTTCTTCCAAATAAATAACACTCCTACCGTTCGGCGTGTGACACTTTTTGTAGCAAACAATATGTACACTTCTCGTCTAAAATTAGAGTATACAGCCGTATTACATTCTGTTATTCTCCCACTGTGCGTCTGATTTTTATAGCCTATTTTTTGACATGTGTAAACCATTTGTTTGCAGATGTTGTCGCACACAAAAACACACATTTGCCCTAATACCTCACATTTGCCCTAATAACAGTGTGACATTTAAAGTATTCTAGATATTGTTATGCGGACAAAGACAAACAACGATTATGTTTGACTCCTGTTAATATTAATACAATTAATTGAAAGGCAAATGTACCTAAATAACATTTACGTTTTGAAAATAAAAAAAAAAGCATTTAATCTTTAGATCGTACTGATTCCTCTCACAATTGAATTTTCCTAGATAAGTTCTATAACATTTTAGCCAATTACGCATATGATATACAAATAAATATACCCGTATAGGCGTAATTTTGTTGTTGTTTGTTTTCTTGTCTATGTTTTTCTTTTGTCTCTTGTCTATGTGTTGTTTTATATATATGATAATTTATACTGTTTTCTTAGTATTGCTCAGAGGGTTTGAAGCAGCAAAAATGGCAAGTTTTCTTTGCTGCCATCGACTTTGACATTAAACATCAAGAGATCATATCTTTAGATAGGCGGCGAACGAAGACGAGAGAACAAATATTATTTTTCTTTAAAGTCATATTGATTGTCTTGTTAATATTCCTTTAGGTTGAGGAGTTGTGGAATTTGTGTCACTGGCGGTTAGCAGTATTTTCTTTTTTAACTGAAAATTTAAGACATGTTGTGAAATATATGCAAGACTTGCTCTATGGAGTGCTTAACAGCCCCCACATTTTTTATCTAAGTGAAATAAAATGTGAAGCATTTTATGAAATGAACGCATATTTATCTATTACACTAGTTTACAAAATATTTGCCGAAGGAAAATTTTGGTCTTGGCGTTGGTGATTTTATATACAGGTTGTCTTAAAAGAAAGTCTTTATTTGGTTATATTTAAATAAAAAAAATATATCTTCCAAATGTAAAGATTCGCGGTACGCACTTAATCGCAGTTCAAATGGTCTTGCCAGGAACTTGATCCTCATCTCTCTGGATGGTAAACGGTGTACTATCTACCCTTTACGATATACGTAATTATCTCTATTTTTAGCAAAATTCTATCGCATGGCATTATCGTATTTTTCTGGTAAAGTACCCAATTACGTTTATACCTCTATTGTATTTTTTTTTTTGTTACGAATTGCTGTAATGCCGATTTAATTCGAAAATGATTACATTAACCGCACGAACTCAGGTGTAATTCAAATAACTGTAATTTTAGCAAAAAATAACAGTATTTGTTAAACCGCAACTTAGTGTGAGCGGAAATGAACTTTTTTTGTAAGTGTTATTAGGCGATGATTAGGCAAAACGGAATGAAAACGGAAAATGGAAAAAGCAAAATGTTCTGTTCATTCGAAGTCAAGCGTAACGAAAATGACTGAACGAATGGTCGAAGTCAATGAGATGTGATATTAACAATTCGATTACAAATAGTGATATTAGTAATCAACATGAAAGGGGGACTCTATGGAGGTGGAGTTAAAAACGCTATTTTATTTTGTATAAAAATATCAGTTGTAAGAACCGACTGAAAAATATCCTCACCCTATGCGAATTACTATATGGATTTGGATTTGAATTTAAAAATAGGTAGAAATTTTGTTCATTCTTTGCCAAGTGCACTTAACATTGCAAAAGTAATGTAATATATTGAATGTGAATATACTGTGATGATTAACGCAGAAGTTATGGGAAAAATGAATTTCAAAAGATTATGGTAATTTGCGTAGGGTTACATGACAAGTAGGCGCTCGACATATATGTACATTTTTTCACCTAACAAAGGTGGTCTCTGAGAACTTTTCCTTAGGAAAAGGTTGTCTCTGACAACTTTTCTTGGGAAAAGGTTGTCTCTGAAAACTTTTCTTAGGAAAAGGTGGTCTGTTACAACTTTTACTTAGGAAAATGTGGTCTCTGACAACTTTTGCTTAGGAAAAGGTGGCCTCTGACAACTTTTACTTAGGAAAAGGTGGTCTCTGACAACATCTTTAGGAAAATGTGGTCTCTGACAACTTTTCCTTAGGAAAAGGTCTCTGACAACTTTCCTTAGGAAAAGGTCCCTGACAACTTTCCTTAGGAAAAGGTGATCTCTGACAACTGTTCTTTAGGAAAAGGTGGTCTCTAACAACTTTTCCTTAGATAAAGATTCCTTAGGAAAAGGTGGTCTCTGACAACTTTTTCTTAGGAAATGGTGGTCTCTGACAACTTTTGCTTAGGAAAAGGTGGTCTCTGACAACTTTTCCTTAGGAAAAGGTGGTATCTGATAGCTTTTCCTTAGGAAAAGGTGGTATCTGACAACTTTTGCTTAGGAAACAGTGGTCTATGACAACTTTTGCTTAGGAAACAGTGGTCTCTGACAACTTTTGCTTAGGAAACAGTGGTCTCTGACAACTTTTCCTTAGGAAAAGGTGGTCTCTGACAACTTTTCCTTAGGAAAAGGTGGACTCTGACAACTTTTCCTTAGGAAAAGGTGGTATCCGACAGCTTTTCCTTAGGAAAATGTGGTATCTGACAGCTTTTCCTTAGGAAAAGGTGGTCTCTGACAGCTTTTCCTTAGGAAAAGGTAGTCTCTGACAACTTTTCGTTATACAAAAGGTCGTCTCTGACAACTTTTCCTTAGGAAAAGGTGGTCTCTGACAACTTTTCTTAAGGAAAAAGTGGTTTCTGACAACTTTTCTTAAGGAAAAAGTGGTTTCTGACAACTTTTCTTAAGGAAAAAGTGGTTTCTGACAACTTTTCCTTAGGAAAAGGTGGTCTCTGACAACTTTTCCTTTGGAAAAGGTGGTCTCTGACAACTTTTCCTTAGAAAAAGATGCTCTCTGACAACTTTTCCTTAGGAAAAGGTGGTCTCTGACAACTTTTTCTTAGGAAAAGGAGGTCTCTAACAACTTTTCCTTAGGAAAAGGTGGTATCTGACAGCTTTTCCTTAGGAAAAGGTGGTATCTGATAGCTTTTCCTTAGGAAAAGGTGCTATCTGACAGCTTTTCCTTAGGAAAAGGTGGTATCTGACAACTTTTCGTTATACAAAAAGTTGTCTCTGACAACTTTTCCTTAGGAACAGGTGGTCTCTGACAACTTTTCTTAAGGAAAAAGTGGTCTCTGATAATTTTTCCTTGGATAAAGCCCTCGTACAATATTTGAAGTTATTCGATACCTCCGCTAAAACTACCCGACTCCGTGCCTTTTTCTCAAATCTTTAAATTAGGATAGCATTTTCTCTCTGTGTAATGTCATTTTTATACCTTCACTTTAGTGTAACTCTCGAAAGGAGTAACCGATTGACCTCAAATTTGGTATGTGAAAATATTTTTTCCTATATCCGGCTAAGTTCGAAGATGGACCATATTGGTCCACTCCTTCTAGTACCTCCCCCACAAAGGGTTAAAATGTTGTGAAATATTGATTCTTTAATAACTGCTATACTACTTATTCGAATCTTTTGAAATTCCACACATAGTATTAGCTTATTAGTCGCTATCATCTCGAGAAAAATGGGCGAAGTCGCCACGTCCCTTTTGGTACCTCCCACACAAATGCACCATTTTGTACCAAAAGTTAACAGCTTATAACATTAATAACAGTGTATAAATATACTTGAAATTTTGTACAGTATTATGCTTTTATATTGGGAAAAATGGGTGTTGTTGCTACGCCCCTTTTGGTACCTCCCACACAAAGGTACCTTTTTGCACCAAAAGTTAAGAGCTTATAACATTAAAACCAGTGTATAAAAATACTTAAAATGCTGTACAGTGTAATGCTTTTATAGTGTCTATAGCCCTGTGAAAAATGAGCGTTATTGCCACGCCCCTTTTTGTACCTCCCACACAAAATGCCCAAATCATACCACAATTTAATGTCTCATAACGTTTGTACCAGTGCACATAAATGCTTATAAGTCGGCACAGTGTAATGAATTTAAAGTATCTAATGTTCAGCGAAAAAAAGGTGTATTTGATAAACCCCTTCTGGTACCTCCCACACAAATTGACAGAATAATTCGAGTAATATTCAATATTCACAAAGTGAGGGTATACCTTAGTCGGTTTACCCGACTGAAACTTTCTTACTTGTTATTATTCATCATAACATACATCATAGACCTGCGATTTCGTTTGTAAATATTTTAGGGTCAATAAAAAGATTATTAAATTTTTCGGCTTAAAATTTCTATAAAAAAATATTTGTTTTAGCTTATGATGGTTTATTTTATCTCTTATGATTCCGGGAAAACACAATAATGTAAACTTTGTCTGGTTTATGTTCTTACGTTCCTTTTTTCCTAGTGGGGAGAAGAAATTCCCCTGAAGCACTCGTCCTTCTTTATTGTCTTATTTTTTGCTTTCACATTCCCATTTACGTTTTCCTTGAGGTCTCGTAATCTTCAATAATAAAAAAAACTGTTAATAATTTCTTTATCAACACATCTTCACGTTTTTTGCTGTTGTTTTTATTAAATTAATGTCTTGGTAGTTTACTTGCATCCTTGGGCACTCACTCTCATACGTCTCCAAAGGAATGTTACTAAGGATGTGTTTATCAACTTTGTTGTGGCAGAGGCAGTGTGAGAGATGGTTACTTTTGTGATTTAGGGTAAGGGGGATTATGATGGTGATGGTGCTCGTCCTGGCGCTCCTGTTGCTATGAGAAATACATGGATGGGAGCATAAGCCTCATTACTGGTTTTGTTATGATAAAATACGTGCCGTGTTGGTTTATGTGTTGCGGTTCTTCCAAGTCTAAAAAAATGGCGGGAGAAAAGTTTAATTGACATACTCACACAATTTCTAATGGAAGAAATGCCATGAGAGGTTTTAAACATAGCTTATTTCTTAATGTTTGGGATACATTTGAAGTAACACTATAAAACGGCCTTTTTATCTTAAAGCTACAACTCTTTTCAAGATGAATCCAAAAACGAATCCTTTTACAATTTTCTGTACATATGTTTGATTTCATGTCAAGTGAGTGCTTTTTTAAAACCGATGTCTTCTGATCCGGATGAAACTTGCACCAAGTTTAGTCCTATTGCATAGTAGTTATGACAAAAAATTTCAACGAGATTGGTTAAGGACTGTACTAGTTGGAGTGGGTTTACATTTTGACATTTTTGTCAAACGGCCCTATTTTCCCAAAAAAATTGGAAAATGTTCCTAAAGTGTTGTCGATTGCTTTTTCTTCAATCTTTTGAAAATTGTAAAATAATTCACAAATATATTTTTTGTGAATTTTCTTTAAAACTCATTTTGACACTTTTGTCAAAAACCATATTTTTATTTTGCTTATGTATTAATGCCATTTTCTTTACGAGCTTTGAGGTCTATTAGTGGGATGGACTTGTTTATGTATTAAAATAAAGTTAAACATCTAGAACCAGTAAGGAAAGACAAAGGACGGGCAGAGCTGACTATATGATACCCTACAACATATTGATAGAGCAGAATAAGCACGCATATACTTGACCTAAATTTGAGAGGATTACCATGTAACTCGTAATAAGCCAATGTATCAAGAAATCAGTTTTTCTAAATTGCATAAATTTTTTTAGCGTTGCCAACATGCATAACCAAAATATTGTATCTAAATCAGTACCGATTTCTTTAAAATGTTTTCTCGTAGAGCAAGTGAATCCCTTCTCCAATTTTCGAAGCAGGGGCTATAAAATACACCTTCCATAGCCTTTAGCAGCCAAACCGGAAGGAACATATACGAGTATGTGTGTGCTACATCTAAATCTGAACCGATTTCCACTAAATTTATAAGTCTTTATTAATGGGTGAAGAAATTTTTCTCTGCCAATGTTTAATTCGATCTTCCAAATCGGAAGGAACATATATATGGGGCTATATATAAATCTGAACCGATTTTCCCCAATTTCAATAGGGAAATTCAAATGGGCACTGTGCTAAATGTAATCACAATAGAACCATAATTAGGACCTGCACTTTGATTACAAGGGTACATAAACAGACGGACGGACGGACATGGTTAAATCGACTCAGAAAGTGATTCCAACACGATTGTTTTAATAAACGATGGATCTATTTCTACTCCTTTTGGGTGTTACAAACAAAAGCAAAAACCTGGACCACAGTGTGGTGTAGAGTATACAAATAGAGGTTGAACCTATATGTTTTAGCATAACTCGAGAACCGTTTACCGCAATTGGTTGAGGAAAGCTTTAAATAATACTAAATTAAGTGACCTTCAACTTCTTCTAACACAATTTCTTCATCACATTAGCGGTTTTAAACATATGTTAGAAGATTTTATTGCCCAAAATGAAAGAGCTGGACTTGGACTTAGCTGACATGTGGTTTCAACAAGACGTTGACACATGTCAAACAACACGCGAAACAATGGCCCAATTGAGAGGCGAGTTCGGTGAATATGTAGTTTATTTCATGTTTGGGGCCGGAAAATTGGCCGTGTAGATCGTGCGCTTTAACGCTTTAGATTATATTTTGTGGGGCTATGATAAGGCTCATGTCTATAGCAGGGATGTAACGAATATTCGCATATGCGAATAATTCGCTTCATTTTGAACATTCGCATTCGCATGAAACAAATTTGGAATATTCGCTTTCGCAAAACTGTATTTCAGTATTCTCTTCCTGAATCAAAAAATAGACAGTATAAAGTTTAAACAAAAAAATAGATTTTGTACGCCAGTTTTAAACTACATAGCCGGGAAGTGTCCCCCGGTAACAGTTATTTAGCGGAGCCGGGCTTATTTACGAACGAAAGTGAAAGATTGAATAGTGAACCTCCTTTTTGTTAAATATAACTTGGCTATACTAAACTTTGAATACTAAATTTTTCGAAATTTAATTAATACTATTTATTTACGTTAGAATCGAATTTCTATGAACACCCAAAAAGAGAAGTGCTGGACTCATTTAACCATGTCCGTCCGTCCATAACACAATACAGCATTTTTCAGGTCATTGAATTGGGACTCAATTCTGAGAACTGGACGTAAAAGTAGCACCAAAAATAAAAATGTCTGCATCATTCGTTGAGTCAAGTTAGCTCAATTAATAAAAATTGCATCCAGTGCCTTAAAAATCTCAAAAATGTTCTGTTCTGTTTTATAATGGTCTGTTTATACGTATACGTATTTTCAATATTTTACTGACAGATATTTTATGACTTTGTGGGCATTTTTGCACTGGATGCACTTTTTTCGAGTAGGTTTGTTCCGCATTATTTTTTTCCTATTCAATATCAACATTGCTTCAGACACAAAGGAGATATTCCCGTACGGTATACCGAGAAAAAATATAGAAAAAGTGCAAAAAATTCTACTTGAGCAAAAAAATTCGTATGGCCCTTAAATTATTAATTGGGCCAACTTAACTAAACGAATGATGCAGAATTCCTTATTTTTGGAGCTACTTTCACGTCCAATTCTCAGAATTGAGTCCCAAAATCATGTGTTTTACTGTGTAATATTATAAGCACCGCCAGACTTTAGCCATTCCTTACTGGTTTTTCAAATATGTGTGCTTTTGTTATAGGATTAATTAAATATTTAATAAATCAACTGCAATGCTGAATTTAAAAGACAATATGTAGGAATGAAATACATAAATTTGTCGCTTCTAAAAAATCTAATTTTTGGCAATATCTTTGAAATCCCTGCTGATGAAGAAATGGCATTAAAAGAAGATGAATGCCACTTCATTTGGGATTCTTTAAAGCTGAACCAATTAGGGTACATGGTTCACGTGATATACTAACATACATATGTGGATCAACCTCTATTTATCCCCTCACCTTAGAGAGGAGGGTATATATCATTTGCTATGAGCCAAAAGTGTAACACATCGTAGGAGTGACCTAAGACACCAAGTATGTTTGGCGGAAATTCGATTTGGGTCATTTTAAGTCGTTTGAGAAGTGTCCGTTCGTTTATCTGTCTGCTGGCTGGTTGGCTTCCAATTTGGTATGCGGTAATATTTTTTTCTATATCCGGCTAAGTTCGAAGATGAACTATATTGATCCACTCCTTCTAGTACCTCCCCACGAAGGGTTAACATTTAGTGAAATATTGATTCTTTAATAACTTCTATAGTACTTACTCGAATCTTCTGAAACTGCACACATAGTATAAACTTATTCGTCGGCAACACCTCAAGAAAAATTGGCGAAGTTCCCACGCCCCTTTTGGTACCCCCAACACAAGTCGGTCATTTTGCACCACAAGTTAATAGCTTATAAGTTTAATACCAGTGCATACAAATGCTTGAAATTTCATACAGTGTAATGCATTTATAGTACCTAGTGTCCGGAAAAAAAGTGACCGTTATTTGCACGCCCCTTTTGGTACCTCCCACACAAATGGGCCATTTTGCACAAAAAGTTAACAGTTTATAACATCAATATCAGTGCATACAGAAATTTTGTACAGTGTAATGATTTAGTAGTACATAGAGACCCGAGAAAAGTACGTGATATTAACATGTCCCTTTTGGTCCCTCCCACACAAATGGTGCATATTGCACCAAAGTTAAGAGCATATCAATTTAATACCAGTACATACCAGTACCGTTTGACCAAAATTTCATCCCACAGCATTGGTTTGAGAAAAAAAAAATAAAAATATAGTTTTGACAAAAATTCAAAAAAAAAATATTTTTCACAAAGAATTTTTTTGTGATGTTTTTTTATTTTTTTTATAGATTGAAGAAAATGCTATCAAAAACCACGTTGGGAAAAATTTTCTATATATATGTATAGGCAATTAGTTATATGGATGGGGAGAAAGGGCCGATTGACCAAAATTTCAAAATTCAACATCCTCCAACTCGGAAAATACCATCATATATTATTATCTATCACTATTTTTCTAGTAGTCTAATTTATGTTGCCAAAAAATATATATTATTTAGGTCAAGAATACAAGCACTTGTCTTTTTTTCGTAGAAATACAATTGCTTTTGATTATAAAATAATTTGATTACTGTGGTAAATTTATATACACGCCATTAAACCTCATATACAGGGTTTTCCAATAAGAGTGATTTCGTTGAAAAAACACACCTATTGTTAAGGAAATTCAAAAGTTTTTTATTTAATGTGATGTAAAATCGATGCAATTCAGTTCTAAATAAAACGGCATTCAAATGCCCTCCACGACTTCTTCCGCAGGAACGAATTCGATGAACCCAATTTTCGAGCACTTTTTCACTAAATCAAGTCGTATGTTATGAATGGCACGTTCAATATTGATCTGTAAAGCTTGAAGAGAGTCTGGTTTATTTCGAAAGACCAATGACATCAAGGACGATCCCTATTGAATTTGGTTAAAATCGGTTCAGATTTAGATATAGCCCCCATATATATTTTAGCCCCGATTTGACATGTAAGCGCTGTAAAAACTGTATTTTATATCCGATCAGTATGAAATTCGGCAGAAAGAGGTTTCTTATTACATGAAGGAATACTGCCAAATTTGAAGAAAATCGGTTCAGATTTAGATATATGTAGCTCCCATAGATATGTTACCCCCGATTTGACATGTAAGCGCTGTAGAGACTGTATTTTATATCCGATCAGTACGAAATTCGACAGAAGGAGGTCTTTTTACATAAATAAGTATTCAGGGAAGATCGGTTCGGATTTATATTAAAGGTTCATATATATGTTCCTACTGATTTGGTATCAAACCGCTATAGAAGTTGTATTTTACTTCCGATCATTAAAATTTTCCAGAAAGATGTTTCTCACTTTAGGAACGAATATTGCTTAATTTAACAATTATCGTTTCAGAATTAGAAAATTCGTTTCTACCCATTTACCAATTATTCCAAATTATTATGGCAATGACCCTTATCGCGTTGTTAGGGAGGTGTAGGGTATTATATAGTCGGCCGCGCCCGACTTTCTGCCTTTCCTTACTGGTTTTTTTTGTGGATTTAATTGACAGCATAATTTTCAAATATGAACGAAATGTTTATTTTTGCTCTAGCTCCTTAACGATACGTCGAATCGGAAATCGGTCAATGGCAAAAAGATAGCTCTTAAATAGAGCTAAAAATTGCATGGGTGTCAAGGCCGTAGGTAGACTGCAAAGTATTTTTTTTGGACTTAAAAAAAAATGGACTTAGCGCACGAAAAGTTGCAATTGGAGAACGATTATTTTGATAATAAAACTGAATAATTTGTAAATGTTGTTCTTGCGTATATCTCTCCATGATGAAAATGTAAACACTGCTGAATACAATGAAAAACAAATGACAGATCATGACATATTACAAATGGCCGAAACGTCAATCATATCACCCTATTGGAAAACCCGTTACTTTTCTTGTAGTCAAGTATACTATTTTTATTAATCATTGTCCTGTATGAAGAACATTTAGAAAATTAATATGTATGTATTTATTGGTTGTAGAACACAACACTTGAGTGGATGCAAAGTGTAATTACTGAGGGTGCAAAGGTCGAATGAGTAATATTGAGAAAAATTCATCGCTCATACCACATATTGTACCTTTTATATACAACCTAACCTCATATATATTAATATTAATTATTCGATCCACTGATCACATATCAATAATATTAATTAAATGATCATGATTCATTTTCAAACTTAGCCTGTCACAATAAAACACTTTGATTTTCTTGTGCATTTAGAAGAGTCATTCAGAATCTAAACAACAAATTGAATAATAGTTTTTCTGGCACATTTATTTCTAATGGAAAACTGATGTCCAACATTTCATGTGAATTGCGGGGAAATAAAGCCATATTTAAATAAACACTACTCGTAGGAACACAATATACATACATATTATTTTGTGTAGGATAATAATATCAAAATAATAAATATTCTCTGTCGACAGAGCGC
This sequence comes from Eudasyphora cyanicolor, assembly GCA_963930755.1. Lineage (NCBI taxonomy): Eukaryota > Metazoa > Arthropoda > Insecta > Diptera > Muscidae > Eudasyphora > Eudasyphora cyanicolor. Next base: position 50,574,987 of record OZ005736.1, on the reverse strand, counting down.
TTTGACAGACACTTAATTAAAACTGTATTAGAATAAATGTTCGGGTTTTAGTCCCGGGTCTTCCCATGTCACTTGTTACTTACTCACTCAGTGCGAGTGATGCTTTAAAAACGGCAAATCCATTCATGTAAGCCATCAATAAATAATATTTTTAATTATTATGCCTGTCACAGGGGTTGGTTGGGTTTATTATTTTGATTGATAGTGACGTGTATGTAAATTTACATGAATAAATGTATACTTATACATTTCGTGTTGGTATTTTTACATGTCTACGGTGAGCGTCCAAAGAAAGTTTGCACAAGAATGTATATAATATTGTTTATTTTTGTGTTGTGTTGGGATTTGGCTCCAGTTCATAATAGTATGAGCCTTTAGTACAAACAAAAAATAAATGCCTGAATTGATACTTTTACAGGATATTAAAACATTACGTAACGGGGTTTCTGATATGATTATGAAGTGACGTTTCGGCCATTTGTAATATGTCATTATCTGTCATTAGTTTTTCATTGTATTCAGTAGTGTTTAGAAATTCATCATGGAGAGATATACGCAAGAACGACGTTTACAAATTTTTCAGTTTTACGTATTATCAAAATAATCGTTCTCCAATTGCAATTTTTCGTGCGCTAAGTAATTTTTTTTTAAATCCAAAAAACCACTTTCCAGTCTACCTACGACCTGGACACCCACGATCAGAATTTTAGCTTTCGTTAAGATCTATCTTTTTGCCATTGACCGATTCCCGATCCGACGTACCGTTAAGGAGCTAGAGCAAAAATAAACTTTCCGTTCACATTTGCAAATGATGCAAAGTCCATTTTTTTAAATCAAGCACTTTCCAGTCGGCCTGCAACCTTGACACCCATGAGTAATATTTTAGATCTCGTTAAGAGCTATATTTTTGCCATTGACCGATTGTGGCTACGTGCCACAGCAAATGAAACAATTGAATCGTTGCGAGAAAAGTTTGGAGATTCGATTATTTCAAGAAATTGTGATATTGAATGGCTTCCAAGAAGTTGTGATTTAACACCATTAAGCTATTTCTTGTGGGGTTTTTTGAAGTCATTGGTCTTTCGAAATAAACCAGACTCTCTTCAAGCTTTTCAAGTCAATATTGAACGTGCCATTCATGTCATACGACTTGCTTTAGAGGACAAAGTGCTCGAAAATAGGGTTAATCGAATTCGTTCCTGCAGAAGAAGTCGTGGAGGCCATTTGAATGACGTTTTATATATAACTTAATTGTATCGGTTGTACTTCACATTAAATAAAAAACTTTCAAAGAAATCGTATCATACTTATTGGAAAACCTTTTATGTTTTATATATTTTCTCATCCTGTCACCATAGGGTCATAATATATTTTATTCCTCTCTTGTTGAGGATGAGTATCAGAACTTTTCATTGGTATTAATATCTTCAAAATACGCGATGCTCTTAAGAAGAAAAATCCCTGAGATGGGCAATTATGGAGCTCTGTACTACAAAAAACTACAACTAATTCTGAAAACCTAATAATATCAAATTATTCATTCACAATAGCATAATGATTGTAGTAAATTTTGTTAAAATTAAAGGGGTCACTTTTTGCGTTGATCGAATTACGAGTACGAGGGCAGTCCCAAAATTAGTCGAACTAACAAAGAAAACACCACAAATTTGGATTTTTTAATTTCTTTAACGTAATCTCTTTTTAGCTCGGTACAGCGAATTTCTATAGCTGCGATACCCTGTTTGTAGTAAGAACTGTCAAGGTCCTGAAAATAGGCATCAACTGTAATATAAACCTTTTTAATTGCACGCAAATTTTTTTTCCGCGAAGCCATTTTTCCAAGTTCGGAAACCAAAAATAATCCGATGTAGCAAAACCGGGCGATTAAGGCGGTTGCTGAAACAAATCAAACTTTAGTTAATTGATTTTGGCCATCGCAATAGTGGATGTGTGAACTGGTGCCTTGACTTGAATGTGAGCAAACGCTGCACCTATTTTGGGCACATCTTTCTCATCCTCAAATTGTCCGTCCGATGTATAGGACTTTTTGAAATGCCTATGACTTCAACGAGCTCACGAACCTTCAATCGACAGTCAGCCAATACCATTTTTTGGATTTTTTAACCGAGGACACCTCAATTGGTCGGTATTCGTCTTGGCAGCTCGTACGGTTCCGTTTAAAGAGAGAATATAGTCAGACGAACGGACATACATCAGTACATGACTCAAATGACTTAAAATATGGTGAAACGAATATATTTGATATCCTACTCGTAGTCACTACTTGTCCAACCATCCGTCCGTCTGTCTGTTAGGATGGATTGTAATATAATTTTCGAAAGAAGTGTATGACTATACATTCGGCATATGCTAATACTTTCTGTGCTCTTACCAATTTTTCTGACACTTTCTGTATATAAATGGGTAAGTGTGTCCACACAGAAAACACGGCAATCCACTTTATTCTCTTACAAGGATACGTCGCCACACAGACGAACAACTGACACACAAACATGTATCCAATAACTCAAATCTATAGGCAAATATACACGGACTAAAGGGTATACGAGTACATACTCGTAAATGTTTACATATGGTACATTTAGCCTTAAACGTTTCACATTGGTTGTGAGGGCGAGCACGTGCCAGAAGGAGCACAGTGGTCTTGGTCGCGAAAGAAAAGTGCTGGGATAAGCAAAAACAAGTAAGCTGACGAATTTATTCTGCCTCCGACACAGACAACAAATCACATCCCCGGGCTATTTTCATCACAATTACATAGTTACCATGGGACCATACCATGATTATGGGGACCAATGAGTGGGAAGATATATTTTTAATTTACCTAGCAGAGGCAAAAACCACCAATATTAACAGAGCTCTGTTAATGGCTTAACGGGCATATGTTTTGTTGATGTGAAGCAGTTGCTGGCAAAGTTTTAAACGTATGAGCCCACTGTGCGAGATCTGGGTTACATAGGGTAATGAGACCTGTACAGGACGAAAGAACTGATAATGACCTTTCCGAATGTGTATAGAGCATATCCCAAAACAGTTCGCAAATCTTCATATTTTCGACATAAAACAAAAAAAGTTTTTAACATAGGAGACCAATGGTCGACTCTAGTACATAGAGGAAGACCACAATGGTCGACTCTAGTATAGAGGAAGACTAAAATACATTCCGGTCACTGTTGATTACACTATGACTGAACCACGTTTGACAAGAAGTATCTCAACCTGACCTGATAGGTCAGGATATACAGACGGTTCCAAAGTCAACGACCAGGTGGGCATTGGAGTATTTTCTGTTCTTTTCGATCACTGTAGTCGATCACTGTAGTGTTTACCGGGCAGAAATTTTAGCTATTAAAGAGGTAGCGCAATGGTTGAAAATTAATGTTCTGATCAAAGTTGGTATCAATATTTTCCCTGAAAGTCAGGCTGCTATCAATTCCCTGGAAACTATTCCTGAATTAAAAAACTGCCCTCGACTGTTGCAGATCACTTAACGAGATGGCTGAACAGTTCAACATTCACCTGATATCGCTGATATCGGTACCTGGCCACAGGGACATGCCAGGGAACTGCAAAGCAGATTAACTTTCAAGACTATTAACCAGCCTAAACGTTTCAGGGGAACTGGAATATGGGGGCTTGCCTCTAGCGACATACAAGCTCTTCTTGAGAGATAGTGCTCTTTCGGCAACAAATGATAGGTGGTCACTAGTTGGGAACTGCATACATTCCAGGCATGCACTACTAACCTATCCCAACCTAATAGGTAAGGAAGACCAAAGTCAAATTGTATTCCTGTACGAAAGCTGCAGGGGCACTTTGGGGACTATCTCCAAAAATCGTTATATTTAGCATTGTACCGAATGGTGGTGTGGTGGACGGCGAGTGATAAGCGACCAATCACCAATCAACTGATGGAGGTTCAGAGAACTGCAGTTGCAATCAGAACGGCATTAATGTGGAGGCATAAGAACTACGGCCACATGACATCATATTGTAGTGGACTGATAACCGACCGAGTGGACTATATACCAATGGTGTCCATCTTCGAGAGGAATACCTGCCAGAGAGGAATGGGTTGGCAGAATACCAGGAATGCCGCAGATCTCGACTGACAGTTTAATTTAAAGACGATGGTCCTAAAATTATTCGAACTAACAAAGAAAACACAACAATTTGGGATTTTTTTTATTTCTCAACAATATAATTTTAGCTCTATACACTTTTACCAGCGATTGACGATAGCTGCGATACCCTGTCTGTAAGAACTGTCTAGCTCCTGGAAATAGCCATCAACCGCAACCTCCAGCTCTTCACTGCTGGCAAATCTTTTCCCGCCGAGCCATTTTTTCATGTTTGGAGACAAAAAATAATCCGTTGGAGCTAAATCTGGCAAATAAGTTGCGCGCTGAAGCAATTCGAACTTTATTTCACTGATTTTGACCATCTTAGTAGTGGATGTGTGACCCGGTGCATTGTCTTGATTGTGTAAGAAACGCGGCACCCATCTTGCGCACAGCTATTTCATCATACAATTTTCCGTCAATATGTGATGTATAGGAGTTTTTAAAATGCCAATGACGTCAGCGAGCTTACAAACATTCACCCGACGGCCATTCAATTCCATTTTGTGGATTTTTTTTAACCAATTGAGTCCAAAGACTTTTGCAGAATTTATGAAGATACTGACCGACATTGACTAAACTACGTCTGGGTATACTGGGGTCGACCTTTCTAGGAAGTCTGACAGACGTTGTCGTTGCCGATATTCGTATTATTTATAACTTTGTGTATTAAAAAGGAACATCTGATCTCGTGTTAGTACTAGGGATCTTAATGAGTCTATGTGAGCTGTTAATATCAGCTGCCACCCTAACCTAAATCTAATCTAAACGACTGAAATACATCCTCAGAGGGCAGTTACAGAAGAGGCTTTATAAAATGCATGTTTTTTTTTCGAATTTTAAGTGGTTTTGTATATTTGTATACTAGAAACAAGTAAGAAAGTTTCAGTCGGGTAAACCGACTAAGGTATACCCTCACTTTGTGAGTAATGTAATATTGAATATTACTCGAATTATTCTGTCAATTTGTGTGGGAGGTACCAGAAGGGGTTTATCAAATACACCTTTTTTTGCTGAACATTAGATACTTTAAATTCATTGCACTGTGCCGACTTATAAGCATTTATATGCACTGGTATAAACGTTATAAGACATTAAATTGTGGTATGATTTGGGCATTTTGTGTGGAAGGTACAAAGAGGGGCGTGGCAATAACGCCCATTTTTCACGGGGCTATAGACACTATAAAAACATTACACTGTACAAAATTTCAAGTATTTTTATACACTGGTTTTAATGTTATAAGCTGTTAACTTTTGGTACAAAATGGTGCATTTGTGTGGGAGGTACCAAAAGGGACGTGGCGACTTCGCCCATTTTTCTCGAGTTGATAACGACTAGTAAGCTAATACTATGTGTGGCATTTCAAAAGATTCGAATAAGTAGTATAGCAGTTATTAAAGAATCAATATTTCACAACATTTTAACCCTTTGTGGGGGAGGTACTAGAAGGAGTGGACCAATATGGTCCATCTTCGAACTTAGCCGCAGATAGAAAAAATATTACCACATACCAAATTTGAGGTCAATCGGTTACTCCTTTCGAGAGTTATCGTGCGCACCAGCCAGCAGACAGACAGACACACAGACAGACAGACAGACAGACAGACGGACGGACATTGCTCATTCGACTTAAAATGACCCAAAACGGATTTCCTCCGAACATACTTGGGGTCTTAGGTCACTCCTTCGACGTGTTACACTTTTTTCCGTAGCAAATGATATATACCCTCGTCACACTAAAGTGAGGGTATAATGAGCCAATAAATTTTAAAATTAAAATATTGAAGTTGCAAAGGATTCAATAATTCACAGAATCTACCTTCATACAGAATGTAAAAATTTAGCCTGAAATAGGAGATCGGTATTTTCTGCAGAGTGTTATCGAGCATACCAGTCAGACAGACAGACATATGGACATATATTGCATTTAATGACTTATAATGTCCTGAAACCGATATTCGCCAAATATTCTTAGTGTGTTAGGTCACTCTTTCTATGTGTTACACTTTCGATCTGTCGTAAATGACAATCTGTATGCACCAGTGTATAGAATGCCTTTAAATAATATATATTAATGTGAGCCCTTGTACAAAGGCTCTCGGGAAGAACAATTGTTTCAAGTCTAACCCCACGTTTTCCCCCTCCAGGATTGTGAAAATATGAATGTGAAAATATGAATGTGAAAAATGAATATTATTAAAATACAACTCATACATATCAATCATATGGTTACCACCACATTTGTTGGACAACCTTCATGTCCTTCGTAGTTTTGGTTCACAAATGCACGAGTATGTGAAAGAATCATAGGGTGTTCGGAAACACATTTTTTAACAAACAATCCCAATACGTAGGAGCGAATTCTTCTATAGGAAATTTAAAATTTCAATTTCATAAATTTTAAATGTTTTATTTCATGATTTTCCTGCCGTTGCGCTGAGATTGAGATTAAATGGCTCCTTCTAAACGAATGAAGGTTTTTTGAAAAGTCAAGTGAAAAAGAAAACTACTTTGGAATCCAATACTAACCATCCAAGCATTGCATGATGTTGTTGGGACAGGTACAGGCCAAACCTGAAAATAGAAGATTTTTCCAATTGCTTGAAAACGCTTGTATACAAATACATTCCCAGGACACCCTAAATTGTCTATGTCTGCCTGAATATACCTTAATATTTATTGCTTTTACCAAATACAATACTACCGGATGCTCGCCCAACCACTGCCAAGGGAACTAGGGACACACACATACTTATACTCGTCTATTGAATATGTATTTGGTGAATTCATTAAGATATCAATTCATGGGACATACGAAATATAATTGATTTTGAATTGTCTATTGAAAGATTCGCCAGGATTTTTATACATATCTCATTTAATAAATTGCATTAGGCTCACCACAAATACCTCATCATTGATGAATGTTATTCGGTTGAAGGAATATTTCTTTGGCAGCCACAGAAAAATTCCTGGGAAATTTGAAGAATATATATACAGCGTCATTTGTACATACCTGAAATAAGAAGAAAATGAGAAAGCAATCGCATTAGTCTTGTATTGTTGGTCATCAAATTTAATTTCTTTGTATAAGAATTAATTTAGGACTCACAATTTGCAAGTGTGAGTCCTTGTGTGGAGCAGTATCAAATGTAATTTGCCGAAGTGAAGAATTCCAAATTCATATGAAAATTGTGGGAAAAAGGTAATTAAAGTGCAGAACATTCCATAATTCACATTCAAAGAAATTTAATATTCTTTCAAATGTTAATTATTTATTGTTGACCTTTATTATGTTATGAAGTTATGGATGGTTTGGCTTGAGGTTAAATACTTTAAATTTGTACTGCTTCCAATATTTCGACAGTCATTCTCTGGGAAATTCACTTTAAAATACAAATAAATAACAAATTATACAAAAATATATAAAAAAAAATTAGAAAGCATAATTCAATCAAAATCGAACTAAAAATGTTCTAAAAAAATCAACTTCCCTATATGCTATATGCTTTTCCGATCACAAGTTTAGATTCTATAAAACATCCAAATCATTCGGTTAAAAATTTGTGGTTTGTATGGCATGATTGACATTTGCACTTTTAATGTGAGTTATTTCAAATGTTCAATGTTGGCTATTTTTGATAGTAATAACGGGTGATCCAAGTAGAGATACTTTTTTCAATAGTCTTTTTTTGACCGATCACGTGTGAGTCGTGTCATGCTGTCATGTTTTTTTTGTTAAGTATTCTTTGGCATTTCATCATGGAAAGACTTACGCCCGAACAAAGTTTACAAATCGTTCAACTTTATTACGAAAATTCACGTTCTTTGAGGAATGTGTTTCGTGCATTTCGCTCAACTTATGGTCAACATAATCGGCCTACTGAGCGTACTATTCGCAACACCATCACCCATCTTGAGACCCAGCATTCATTATTGGATAATATTCGACCGAATACACCACGTCCAGCACGCAGTGAAGAAAATGTAGCGGCCGTAGCTGAGAGTGTACACGAAGACCGTGGAGAGTCGATTCGGCGCCGTTCGCAGCAACTCGGACTGACGTATGGAACGACTTGGCGCATTTTACGTCGAGATCGTAAATTGAAAGCATAAAAAATACACTCTTGAAAAGTTCCAAGAAGATCCGACGTTTTCCAGCCAAATTTTGTACAGCGATGAGCAGTGTTGGCAGACGAATTTAGGCCAAAATCTTCAAAATGGGGTCAAAATTACTTTCCGAAATCGTCAAAATATCAACATTCCATAAATCTACTATTTATCTACAGATTTTGAGTCATTTAGGCTAAGGAAGCACTTCCGTTACATATACGTACGTGATATTGACAACAGTTCTCTCTGTGTATTTCATATTTAAATTAACATTATTTAACTAGACGATTAAAATTTATTGTTGATAGGGATAATAGGTTATATTCAAAAACGGCTATAATTAAGGAGAGCGAAAAAGCTGTTTAAATACCACATGGAACTGCAAATACAGCTTCTATAATCTGTTCAAAAAAAAATACTATAAAGTTGCATATGGATTTATTATGAACATAGCCATTTTCGTAAAACAGAAGTATTTGTTTGAAATTTAAATATTTTTGAAACAACAAACTCTTAAAAATTCAAATATAAGGGAGGGACACTTTTTATACAAAAAATATATATTTGGGCAGATGTTGTTCTACACAAATTTTTGTTTACATCCCAATATGTGTTTATTTGGGAATATCGAATATAGGATTTGTAAAAGTTGGCACCACAAGGAACAGGATGCTTTGGGACGAAGAAGACTATCTACCACTATCCCACTTCGCATTTTTAGAGTCTTCATTTAAAACAGTTGCTATTATTAATGCAACACTTAAAGACTGCATCAATATTGACTGTGATGTCACCACAGACAACCCTTCAGACGAAGAAATTCTCGAAAGTGGCCAAGAACATTTTGGAGCACCAGCTATCGCAGGTAAAGAAATAATAATAAAAAATCCTTGGGCTAATAATTTTCTGATGTACATTATTTATCTTTTAACAGATTCAGATGAATACGAAGAAGAATCTGCCGATATTGCGAAACCGTTACCCACATATGGACAACTTTCTTCATCAGTTGAACGTTTCCTACCTATTTGGAAATGAAAACCAACGTACCAAATACTGTATTAACTTCTCTAAATGTTTTCGAAAATTATATTGAAGAAGAAAAGTGGGAAAATGTACTTCAAACTAAAATAACTGACTATACATTGGCAAAATATTAAATAAGTACTCCCAGAACAGGCTGCCAAATCAATTAACACATATGTTGTTGTGGGAAAAAGAAATTTTCTGGGTAAAGGGTCTCAGGGAGGTAGCTGAAAGTGTGGAAATATAACCCAACACAAGAAGAGTGGATTACTTTTAGCAGTACATTAATGGTCGCAATAAAACTTGAAAACTTAAATAACTACCTGCAAAACAGGCTAATAGTACCAGGCTATACAGGTCCCTGGATTATACAAAAGGTTATCTGTACATTAACGATAAAACCAACCTAGAAGATATCAAGCTGATATTCAAAGCTAGATGCGGGGTGATAAATCTCGGTGCGTCCATATATGGAAATCAAAAAGAAGAAAAAAGTGCACCTTCTGTAACCTACAAGAACAAGAAACCTTAGAACATTTTATAGGAATTTGTCCTGTACTGAAAGAATTCAGATTAAGAGCTTTCAAAAAAAGTTATCTCAACAATATGGAAATGGTTGCAATTCAGAACGGGCAATATGAAAAGACATGGGCAACCTGCTTAATTATTTAACCAGTAAGGAAAGGCAGAAAGTCGGGCGGGCCGACTATATAATACCCTACACCTCCCTAACAATGCGATAAGGGTCATTGCCATAATAATATGGAATAATTGGTAAATGGGTAGAAACATATTATCTAATTCTGAAACGATAATCGCTAAATTAAGCAATATTCGTTCCTAAATTGAGAAACACCTTTCTGGAAAATTTTAATGATCGGAAGTAAAATACAACTTCTATAGCGGTTTGATAACAAATCAGGAGGAACAATCAATATAAATCTGAACCGATCTTCCCTGAATACTCATTCATGTAAAAAGACCTCCTTCTGTCGAATTTCGTACTGATCGCATATAAAATACAGTCTCTACAGCGCCTACATGTCAAATCGGGGGTAACGTATATATGGGGGCTATATCTAAATCTGAACCGATTTCTTCCAAATTTAACAGTGTTCAGTCATATAATAAGAAACCTCTTTCTGCCGAATTTCATACTGATCGGATATAAAATAACATTTTTACAGCGCTTACAAGTCAAATCGGTGGTAACGTATATATGGGGGCTATATCTAAATCTGAACCGATTTTCTCCGAATTTAGCAGTATTCCTTCATGTAATAAGAAACCTCTTTCTGCCAAATTTTGCACTGATCGGATAAAAAATACAGTTTTTACAGCGCTTACATGTCAAATCGGGGGTAACATATATATGGGGGCTATATCTGAATCTGAACCGATTTTCTCCGAATTTAGCAGTATTCCTTCATGTAATAAGAAACCTCTCTTTGCCGAATTTCGCACTGATCGGATATAAAATAACATTTTTACAGCGCTTATATGTCAAATCGGGGGTAATGTATATATGGGGGCTATATCTAAATCTGAACCGATTTCTTCCAAATTTAACGTAGTTCATTCATGTAACAAGAAACCTTTTCCTGCCGAATTTCATACTGATCGGATATAAAATAAAGTTTTTACAGCGCTTACATGTCAAATCGGGGCTAGCATATATATGGGGGCTATATCTAAATCTGAACCGATTTTAACCAAATTCAATAGGGATCGTCCTTGGGCCAAAAAAAGATATGTGTAAAGTTTCGTCGAGATCGGACCATAATTGCGACCTGTACTTTGATTACAAGAATACATGCACAGACAGACAGACGGACAGACAGACAGACGGACAGACAGACAGACAGACAGACAGACAGACGGACAGACAGACAGACAGACGGACAGACGGACATAGCTAAATCGACTCAGAAAGTGATTCTAAGTCGATCGGTATAATAAACGATGGGTCTATTTCTTCTCCTTTTGGGTGTTACAAACAAATGCACAAAGTTATAATACCCTGTACCACAGTGTGGTGTAGGGTATAAAAATCGCCATGAAATACAGGCAATATTTGATACATGAGGGTTACTAAACCATATTATGTAAAATTAGGTAAAACTACGTTAATTGACAGACGTTTAAATGATAACATTGTCAAAATAAATACTTATATTTCTCTTTATAATCTATATATATATAATTGTTGCGTGACTGGCTGACTGACTGAATGACTGATCATCGCCCAGGCCAAACGGCTGAAGCTAGAATCATAAAATTTGGTGGGAGGGTAGTCCTTGGGACGTAGACGAGCAAAAAGGGGGTAAAATAGTGGGGTAAAAAGTGATAAATGTGGTACATCAGCCAAATCCAAATGGCAAGAGCTAGAATTGTGAAATATTGTGTGATGGTTGCCCTTATGAGGTAGACTCTGAAATTGACAGGATTTTTCGAAATTGGAACATTTACGTACACAGTGGGGTAAAAAGGGAAAAATGTGGTATAACAGCCAAATCCAAATGGCAAGACCTAGAATCGTGAAATTAGGTGTGAGAGTAGCTCTTGGGACGTAAACAAGAACAAGGAGTGATTTTTTTTAAAAATTTAGAGGCACAGTGGGACAGAAAGGTATAAATATGGTACCACCGCCAAATTTAAAGCCTAATATTAGAATGGTGAAAATTGAAGCGAGGGTTGTCTTTATGACAACTGATCGGGGTATTAATTTTTTTTTTGTATTCGTAGTTTTCGGGCCACAGTGGGGCAAAAAGTGTAAAATATAGTACAGTGGCTTAAAAATGTCAAACATGGATCAATGGTTCCAGGGTAACTTTTGGAACATAAAATAGAGATTGGAAGTGATTTTTAGTAATTCTAACTTTAAGAGGCACAGTGGGACACGACGGGTTAATTATGGAGCATGGAGGAAAAAAAGAACAATCTGCCAAAATTAGTACTTAACCATGAGATATGAAGAGTGTATATGGTTTTAGAAGAACTGTGGTCAAAAACGGCTAAATAGTGGAGTGGAGAAAATATGATTAAATATGTTACAGTCGGGGAAAAAGGTTTAGGTACGCTAGCGTGGAGACACATTTTAAATACGAGTACGGTACATTGAGACAAAAATTTGTTAAATATGGTACAGTGGGTAAACATTTTGTACAGTGAGATAAAGAGTTGAATGGGGCACAGTTGTGCAAAAAGGGTTAACTATGGTACAGTGGGGTAAAAATAGTTATATGTATGTATATGGTAAAGTGGAAAAAATGGGTTAAAAATGGTACAGTAGGGCAAAAAGCGTTAACTATTGAACAGTGGGGCAAAAATGTATTTACTATGATACATTGGGGCAAAAAGGGTTAAATATGGTACAGTGTGACAAAAATGGGTAACTATACAGTACAGTGGGGCATAACTGTGTTAAATATTGTACAGTGGAGCACAGAGGGTTAAATATGGTACAGTGGGGCAAAAACTGTTAAATACGGTACAGTGGGGCAAAAACTGTTAAATACGGTACAGTGAGACAAAGCGTTTAATATGACACAGTGGGGCCAAAAGGGTTAACTATGGTACAGTGGGGCAAAAAGCTTTAACAATGGAACGAACAGTGGGAAAAATGTGTTAGCTATGGTACAATGGGACACAAATGGTTAAATATGGTACAGTATGACAAAAATGGTTACAGTGGGCACAAAAAGTAAAATATTGTAACGTGTAACAAAATGGGTTAAAAATGGTACAGTGGGGCAAAAAGCGTTAACTATGAAACAGTGGGGCAAAAATTTATTTACTATGATACAGTGGGGCAAAAAGGGTTAAATATGGTACAGTGTGACAAAACTGGTTAACTATACAGTACAGTGGGGCATAAAAATGTTTTAACTATGGTACAGTGGGGCAAAAATGGTTAAATATAGTGGACAAAATATAGTAGGACAAAAAGGTGTTAAATTTGATTCAGTGGACTCAAAAGGTTAAATATAGCACAGTGGGTCAAAAAACGTACATTTAGTACAGTGGGTAAAAATATGGATGCAGGGAGAGAGGGTAAGTTAAATATGAAATAAGAATGTTTTTTTTATCTAAATGTATGCTTTTAGTAGCACTGTGGTGCAAAAAGGTTAAAATTATGATGCACTGCAAAAATGTAGCACTGTGGTGCAAAAAGGTTAAAATTATGATGCCGTTGAGGCAAGCAAAAATTGTTCAACATGCTACAGAGGGGAAAAAATGTGTTAAATATGGTTTAGTGGAGCAAAAAGGGTTAATTATGGTACGGTGATGCAAAAAAGTTAAATACGGTAAAATGCAAAGGTAGATCTTACAGCATAAGCCAAAGCTAAGAAATTGTTTTTCCAAATTGGTTCTTCTACTTATACCGTGGGGGAAAACAAGTTTAATAAATGGCACAGATAGGGTACAAAAATGTTGAAATATGCCATAAGCTCGCGAATTTGGATCTTGAAATATCAATTATCATTTTAAAATATTGTACAATCGTGCAAAATTGGTTAATTATGATACAGAAAGGGTTAAATGTTGTACTATGGAGCGATTCACTTTAGATTTTTAAATTCGTATCTTTATAGACACAGTGGGACAAACATGGTTTTATATTGTAGCAGGGTGTGAATGTAGTTATTGCAATATAAACTAGGGGAAAGTTGCTAACGTATGAACCAAAAAAAAAAAATAGTTTTTCAACGTTCAGAGGTGCAGTGGGAAAAGGGATAAATATTGTACCATGATGTCAGGGTAACTCTTGGAACACACACTAGAAATGAAACGAGGGTTCGTATTTTATATATAATAGTAATCAAATCTTCTTCATTTTGCACCATATGTAATAATCATGTCATTTTGGAAGAAAGAGGTTTAGATATTTTACAGTACCCTAAACAGAAAATATATAAAAGATGGGGGCTGCGAAGCGCACCGGGTAAGCTAGTTCAATATATTACTGTAATGTAAATTGTACACATCCATGAATAATCAAGAATTGATGAATTAATAAAGAAAACATCTTTAGTAACTGTAAATGTTCCTTCCGAGTTTGACTTTAGGAGCTACAGAAGCTGCATTATTAATTTTAAAAATTTTTAAAACTTATTATTTAGGGTATTTTAGTGTTATTCAATAAAACTAGAGCAGCGCAGGGTATTAAAGGGTCCGCCAAATAACTTTTTTTTTTTGAAAATGCTATGAAAAAAATACTGAATATTTTCTCAAATTTATTTTTTATTTGAAAGTACAATCCTTCCGGTTAATAATGGAAAACAATTTCATTCAAATGGCTGCCTCGGCTGGCTATGCAGTAGCCTACACGATCGGTGCAATTTTTAAGCACATTATAGATTGTGTGCAGCTGTATTTCACCAATGGCTTCACGAATATTGTCCTTTAAAGCGTCAATTGTCTCTGGCTTGTCGGCGTAACACTTATCTTTGAGAACACCCCACAAATAATAGTCCAACGGTGTCAAATCGCAGCTCCGAGGTGGCCAAACGACATCAGCTCTGCGGCTGATAATGCGATCTTCAAAAACTGGGCGCAAAACATCGAGTGTAGCTTCGGCTGTGTGGCACGTAGCGCCGTCCTGTTGAAACCAAATGTTGCCAATATCCTCCTCTTCAATTTTTGTGAACAAAAATTCGTTCAACATAAATTGTAACGACCGCCATTGACTGTAACGGCCACTCCTTGCTCATTTTCGAAGAAAAATGGCCCAATTATGCCTCTGGACCAAAATCCGCACCAAACAGTGACACGTTTTGGGTGTATAGGCTTTTCAATGTATGCGTGCGGGTTTTCTGTGCCCCAAATGATTTTTTTGGCAAAATCGGCATCTTCTGTAAGTCGATCGCAGGCCCACTTAGCGAAGCGAAAACGCATTGGATGGTCAGTTGGCTTCAACTCCTGAACCAATTGGACTATGTATGGCGTCATACCAAGGTCTTTATGCAAAATACGTCTCAATGATGTCTCCGAAATGTTCAATTGTTGAGAACGACGGTGAATTGATGCTGATGGCGCTTCACGCACACTTTCTGCCACATCAGCAATATTCTAGGGTGTACGCATTGTTTTTGGCTTTTCACGCTTTGGTTTATCGATGAGGATGACAGTTTCTTTCACTTTGTTCACAAGATAACGAACATACGGCGCTGACGGTGCTTGTATTCTTCCAAAATCCGTACGCAATTTTCGCACACATTCTGCAACATTACCATGATTTTCAAAGTAATGTCGCAATATTCGCAATATACACATATTCGTTCTGCGGAAGGATAAAACTAATTATCTGTCAAATCAGACATGAGCTAAGTGTTACCATTCACGAAATAAGCACTAGTTGAAAAAAAAAACGTTAGATGGCGGACCCTTTATATCTGTGGTCAGAAGGCATAACAGCATATGTCTGAAATTTTAAGGGTTTGAATCGATATAATAATCCATTTGTAATGTAGTGACACAGTCGGATATGCTGCCTTATATATTTAACTAAACGAGGGATCATCACCAAAATGTGTCACAATATGTAATCGAAGATGGGGAACATTATTGCAGTAATAACTCCGTAATAACTCCGTTTGAGTATAACTCGAGTTATGCTGTTATGCCTTGTGACCACAGATGTAGTTTGTCACCCATGGATGTCAGTGTTTAGAATGCCTGTTTTTGCATAACGGTTTTATGCATTTGGTCAGGGCTCTTAAATATATTTTTCTCTAGGGTCTCGACGTCGGATTGGCTAATGAAAATTTTTTGCTATGAAGGTTCCCCCAAAACTCACACATTCATTTTTGGAAAGGAGTCATTCAAAAGTCATCATTGATGCATTCATGCAGATCTCTTTATGTTCGCATCAATTATACGTCGACAATCCCATACTTCTGTCATTGTTCTGTGTATTTAGTACCATTTCTACTTATTGTTTCGTTGGCGTATCTTTCATTTATTTTGTTTACCTGCCTATTTCATAATATATTTTTGTAAATTTGTTATATCTACATATCACAAAGTATTTTTTTTAGAAAATTGAGTTCATATAATATAAATTTTTGTTAATTGCAATATAGCGTTCTCATAACAGCTTCCAAGAAAACTATACGTTATTTGCTATCCTTTATCTGCGCCGATTTAAAGGTCGCCTCTCATTACTCGATGTTCAAGCGCCAGGCCATTTAGGAACAGTTATGTTATGATACATCCAACCTACTAATGACTTGTTTTTTCTGAGATCCCAGAATTTATTTGTTCATATTTACTTTGAATACTTTGAATAGCAGCAAATCACAATGGTTGCCTTTTTACAAAAAAAGGAATAGTCATTGTTTAATTCTCGAATGTTGTAGTCTTCAAGTAAAATTTCTATGAACATTTCTTGCACGTTCTTCCATTCCTCGAATACAAATAAAATAAAAACCAACTCCCCAAAAAAAATTGCATATTCATGTTTGAAGGTTATTTAGACAAAGAATCTAAAAAACGACGCCGACATGTTTGTATATACACTGAAAAAAATATTATTTCTCATAGTGATTTCGTTTCTGAAAAATAATATCACCACATCATGTTGCGACATTTTAAAAATTCCCCCCTGCACCCACTGCTAATTTCGCATTTTGCATGCGAACAATCGTACAAAAATCATGCGGTACATTAAGAATGTACGCTTCCAATTAGGTTTGGTTCTGAAGTTTGCTGTTTGACGGTGCAACACTCCACACCGTGGACTGGGCTGAGTGTGGATAATGCGATATTTTCGCATTTGCGGAGTGTAATAATTTTAAAAACGAAATCAAAACCCGTTCATACGGCTGCACCATTTTTACAAACAAACATAAAAATTCGATTTCAGTGTAAAATGTAGAAAAAAATTTACATTTGCCCAAACGAAATCACCATAAATTTAAGACAGACAGACAGGCAGTCAGACGGACATACATTGCTCAAATGACTTAAAATGGTTCAAAACGGATTTCCGCCAAACATACTGGCGGTCTTAGGTTACTCCTTCGATGTGTTACACTATTTGTCCGTAGCAAATAATATATACCCTCGGCACACTAAAGTGCCAACAGGATTTTGTTGAAATTCTTTACTTCTACCAAAAGGGCTATAGGGTCTGAATATTTAATATCGACATATGTAGTTTATGTGTGGCTAAACTGTTTATAAGCAGTTACAACCGCTTTCATTTTTATGGGCATTTTAATTTTTGGAAAAATTAAAAAAGTGAGTTTTTGCGTTTTACGAAATTTTTAATTGCTCTCGAACGGCTGAATCGTTTTTTGCAAAGTTCACTTTGTTTTAAAGAGGACACAAAGCGCCATTTTTTGTAAATTTTTTACAATTTTTTTTTTGAAAAAAAACTTTGTAGAAAAAATTGGCCCCTCGATTTTCTTCAAATATGACGAAAGCAAAATTGGCTCGATATACCCAATAGTACAAATAGTTATGACAACTTGAAGTTAAATATATTTATACTTTTTTCCTAAAAAAAATTAACAAAAATAGGATTTTTTTGAAAATATAACTTCAAGAGGTCATAACTTTTGTACTATTGGTTATATCGAACCAATATTTTTTGTCATATTGCCCATCCAGACGGTGCATATTTTGCTTTGATATTTAAAAAATAGTAGCATACGGTAAGGGAAAAAAGAAAAATTAAATTTTCAATTGGAGATATCTTGGTAACTATACGAGACAATTATGAGGTGTAAAAAGTTTGTAGACCTCAGTTTAAGGAAGAGAAACACGAGTTACACGCGCTTGAACATTTTCTTCACCCGATGTGGCCAACTTTGAGGCCCTCCAGCTCCGCCCCTATCTGACATAGGGAGCCCAAATATAAAACGTAACTTCTCTAACACCTCTTCATCTACCATTTGGTCGCAATCGGTTAAGAAACGGTCGAATTATTTCCCCTTTTTGAATTCGTACCACTGTACAGTGTTTTGCAAAAACAGACGAAAATTGTCAGTCTTGGTATTTCGCCCATAACTTTTACAAATATTGAGTCTCACAATTTTTTTTTACTGTTTTGGATTTGTGAAAATGCGTCAAATATTCGGTAAAAAGTTGAAGAAAATCGAGGGGGGGAATTTTTTCTACAAAGGTATTTTCCAAAAAGAGGTTTTAAAAATTTTTCAAAAAAACGAATTTAACAAAAAATTGCGCATTGTGTCCTCTTTAGAACAAAGTAAACTTTGCAAAAATAGGTTTAGCCGTTCGAGAGCATTTACAAATTTCATTAAACACAAAAACTCATTTTTTTTAATTTTTTCAAAAACTAAAATGCCCATAAAATTTTTTAATTTTTTATTATAAAAAATTATAGCGGCATCTTATTTTATCTATTTGTAACAGCATATAAACATTTTAGCCTGTACCACAGTGTGGTGTAGGGTATAAAAACGATTGGATGTAAAATACAGCTTCTACAGGACTAAAGAGCCAAATCGGATGAAACATATATATGGGAGCTATAGCTAAATCTTAACCGATTTTCTTCAAATTCGGCAATGTTAGTCCATGGATCAAGAAACTCTACCATTCTAAATATCAAATCGATTGGATGTAAACTACAGCATCTATAGGACTAAAGGGTCAAATCGGACGAAACATATATATGGGAGCCATAGCTAAATCTAAACCGATTTTCTTCAAATTCGGCAATGTTGTTTCATAAATCAAGAAACTCTACCATTCTAAATTTCAAAATGATTGGCTGTAAAATACAGCTTCTACATGACTAAATAGCAAAATCGGACGAAACATATATATGGGAGCTATAGCTAAATCTAAACCGATTTTCTTCAAATTCGGCAATGTTGTTTCATGGATCAAGAAACTCTACTATTCTAAATTTCAAAACGATTGGATGTAAAATACAGCTTCTATAGGACTAAAGGACTAAAGGGCTAAATCGGACGAAAGATATATATGGGAGCTATATGTAAATCTGAACCGATTTCAACCAAATTCAATACGGATCTTTACAGCTGCGGAATACTCTAAACTGCAAAATTTCAGTACGATCGGAGTGAAATTGCGACCTGTAGTCGACGAACAACTTTACATGGACAGACGGACGGACGGACAGACATGGTTAAATCGACTCAGCTAGTGATTCTGAGTCGATCGGTATACTTTAAGGTGGGTCTAGCTGTGTTATTTTCAGGCGTTACAAACATCTGCCGTGAAACAAACTTATAATACCCTGTACCACAGTGTGGTGTAGGGTATAAAGAATTAAACATGTTTCTACAAAACTAAAATACATACATGAAGTTGAAGGTTCCGTAAAAAAATATTTTTTTTACGTATGAAAAAAATATATTTAGCGTTAAAATAAGCCTTATTTCAATTATCACAACTATTCACGAAAAACTAAAATTTTTTTGACTTTGGAATTTTCGGTAGTGATGTAGAATTTTATACTTTTTAATCTACTTTTTTTTTTTTTTCAAAATATCAAATTACAATTTTTCATTTATTATCCATTTTTCGGGATTCTGCCCCTCTGTGCGCAGTCTAGCACACCACTTTAGCATATAATAGTTTTAGGGGAACTACTGCTAGATATGAACGATTTTTGGAGAGAGGCCTCAACGCGACCCTACATCTATCCTGCGGGAGTATAAAGCGACGTTTGATTCCAGTACATTAGGTCTGAATGATAATTTCCTATCTTCACGCTGAAAAAAAATCGCTTCTGTAGTATATTGTTCCAAACATATTCTGCTGGAAATATACATATGTTTAGAATACACTCCAAATATATAATATTTGACACGCACAAATATTATATGTTTGGGAGGATGTTGTTCTAAACAAAATTATGTTTTCATCCTAATATTTTTTTATTTGGAAATATGTAATATTTCCGAAACAGTACTTAGTTTGTTTATAGTTGTTGTTTTTAGAAATTATATATGTTTGTAAAATTCTATTAAAATTTAAATCGTATAACCTTGGGTAACGACAAATAACATTGATGGATTGACAGCTGTATAATTGTATTAAAAAAAATTAGTGCTGTAAAAGAAAAAAAGGCTGTATACGACATTTTTAACTATAAAGTATAACACGAAATCAAAGAAAAAGTAAAATTGAAAATTGACAAAGTCAGCAAAGTTTTAAAATTTTTTTAAATGTAATGTATTTGGATACATTCTTAAACAATATCTTTGTTTGTGTCTAAGCACATATTTTATTTGTGACAGTCTGTTCGCAAATATATTTTGTTTTAATATATTAATATATGCGTTCCAAACAAAATTTCTTGATTTTCAAATAAAATATATTTGTTTAAAAATATATAATATTTAAAAATTTTGTTTCCAAGTATATTTTCTTTGAATTCAAACATATCAAAAATGGCGATTTTCCTCCGTGTTGAATTATTATTAAAAATTTTGCGCTTTCAGAATTGGCTATCTCTTTTTCATTTATCCGAGGAGGCTCCACATGTGGGACCCGCTGCTTCCGACCGATCCAGCCAATTTGTTCAGAGCCACCTGTAAGATGTCTCTGAGGACGCTTGCACGGGGCAAAATCGCCTTTTTTGATATGTTTGAATCGAAAGAAAATATATTTGGAACACAAATTTTTAAATTTTATATATTTCTTAGCAAATAAATTTTATTTGAAAATCAATAAAATATATTTGGAACGCATATATTAATATATTACAACAAATTATATTTGCAAACTTAATTTCTCAAATAAAATATGTGTTTGAATACAAATAAAATTATTATTTAGGAATTTTTCCAAATATATTTTATTTAAAAATTATTTCCAAAACTTTTGCTGAGTTTTTCATATTTCAGTTTCAATTTTTCTTGAGTTTCGAACTGTACCTCCCAGTTATGATACCATATGCAGCATTACCTTCTATTTTAAATCAATCATTTCAAATTTCTGAGTATTCCAAGACATCATTAGTTGTCAATCCTCTAAGTACTTTATATTGATCCAAGATTATATAATTTCAATTATTATTTTTTACGAACATTACAAATTTCTAAAAATTTATCTCTGAATTACTGAAAAATTTGACACAATTTATGTATTTTATGAATACTTAAATGCAAATAAATATTTGTTTCGGAAATAATGGTCCCAAATAAAAACATATTGGAATGTAAACAAATATTTGTTTAGAACAACATCTTCCCAAATACACAATTTTTGTGTGTTCCAAATATTACATGCATAGAGTCTACCCCAAACATATATATGTTTCAAGCCGAATATGTTTGGGACAATATACTACAGAAGCGATTTTTTTTCAGCGTGTGGGAATGTTCTAGTTATAATAGCATTAAACTCACTGCTGGGTTTCAAATTAGTGGTGAAATAATTCCTCCTTAGCGGTCCTAACAGAAACCGAAATGTTTCTTTGGATCTTTTTCTTTATTTTAAACAACTATTTTTTTAAGTGTTCATAAAAGGAGTACATATGTATAAGAATTGCTGTTGGTACTCGTAACACAATTTCTTTTGTGTTGCGAGTACTACTCAGAACGAAGGAATTTTCTTGCCATTTTTTTGTGGTGAAATCCAACAGCATCAGGTGGAAGAATGAACTCGAAATTTCTTACATGGCTATAATACCCATTGCTGTAATCCTTTGAAAGATTAAGGCATTCCATTTTCGTTTCACAGAATAAAATCCACAAAAATGAATGCAGTAATGGGTATGTGAACGAACGTGTAAAGAGTGAGATTGTCTAGAATTTACGGGCAAGTCTTGTTGAAAATTGCTTTATTTATTTTCCGAGAATTTCTAGCATTTAAAATGTGTACTCGTAGTTTTTCCAGTGATAATGCAGTTTCATTTGAAAGCCATATAAATTGCATTTTATACTCTTTCTTCGCTTTGTAGCCATTATTATGTATTTGTTGTTCTTTTTTGAATAGAAAACAAAGCAATAATTACAAATTTCCTTTTGTGGCCAATGAAAGCGCCTTCGGTCAGATAACAATGAACAATATGATTGTATAGTCAATCATTCGGCATTATTGATGACATTGGAAGCTGTATAAAAACAGATTGTTGCAATTTTCCTTGGCTTTGTTTTTCTTTCTTTTTCTTGAGAGAAGAACTATAATAAACTTATTGTTACATCCTTCTCGAATATTTTCCTATTTTCTTATGTTGCATCAATGGACATTTTTTTAAAGTGAAAACTTATATTTTATGTTTTTTACTACAGTTTTTTTGTCTCAAATTAAAATGTGTCAACAAATTTAATGTTTATGGGTTAACATGAGGGCTGTGGATGCCAAAAATATCTGTAAAGTTAACTAAACTATCGAGATTTTATGTAAAGCAGAGTTAGGAAAGCTCTAATTACACTATGCAACAACATTTTTGTCCAAGGGATGTGGATTAGGTGTCACAAACACGAAAGAAATATTAAAAAAAATGTTTATGGAAAAAATTTTTTTAAAGTTTTTTTTTTAAATTCTTGCTTTCATGGAAGCATTTGGACCATAATTTTTAAAGTATAAGCCTAATTATATATAAGCCTAAATTAAAAGGAATTATGAGGGCTACATATGCTGCAAATATCGCCTTCACGTAGAATCTTTGGTTTAGTAACAGTCGTCAAAAATATGAGAAAAAAGGATTTTTTTTTAAAACACTTTTTCCTGGTACAAAAGAAAACAATACAAAATAGAAAAAATTCGAAAAATTTATTTTATCACATTTTTAAAAAGCCAGCATGCTAATGAAGAAAACACTGTCTATTTGATAGATGTAAAAGTTATGAGCCATTTTGTAAATGTTTGGGAAATTCAAAACAATCTTGTTTCATATTTTTTCGTTTTTAAATTATGTTTTTGCTTATATTGAATTCGCCATATGTGAGAGAGACATGTAAGAGACATTGCACTTGCAATTTAATTTAATAAGGATTGATGTCCATAAAACATGATATGCAACGTGAGAGCTATATTGGATGAGATCCGCTCAGGTAGAGGATCATTCAACAATATTTGTCGTTTTTATACCCTACACCACACTGTGGTACAGGGTATTATAACTTTGTGCATTTGTTTGTAACACCCAAAAGGAGAAGAAATAGACCCATCGTTTATTATACCGATCGACTTAGAATCACTTTCTGAGTTGATTTAGCTATGTCCGTCTGTCCGTCTGTCTGTCTGTCCGTCTGTGCATGTATTCTTGTAATCAAAGTACAGGTCGCAATTATGGTCCGATCTAGACGAAACTTTACACATATCTTTTTTTTGGCCCAAGGACGGTCCCTATGAATTTGGTTAAAATCGGTTCAGATTTAGATATAGCCCCCATATATATGTTACCCCCGATTTGACATGTAAGCGCTGTAAAAACTTCATTTTATATCCGATCAGTATGAAATTCGGCAGAAAGAGGTTTCTTATTATATGGATGAACACTGTTAAATTTGGAAGAAATCGGTTCAGATTTAAATATAGCCCCCATATATACGTTACCCCCGATTTGACATGTAAGCGCTGTAAAAATGTTATTTTATATCCGATCAGTGCGAAATTCGGCAAAGAGAGGTTTCTTATTACATGAAGGAATACTGCCAAATTTTGAGAAAATCAGTTCAGATTTAGATATAGCCCCCATATATATGTAACCCCCGATTTGATATGTAAGCGCTGTAAAAACTGCATTTTATATCCGATCAGTATGAAATTCGGCAGAAAAAGGTTTCCTATTATATGAATGAACACTTTTAAATTTGGAAGAAATCGGTTCAGATTTAGATATAGCCCCCATATGTAAGTTACCCCGATTTGACATGTAAGCCCTGTAAAAATGTTATTTTATATCCGATCAGTGACTGTATTTTATATCCGATTAGAACAAAATTCGACAGAAAGAGGTTTGTTTACATGAATGAGTATTCAGGGAAATCGGTTCAGATTTATATATAACCTCCATATATATGTTCCTCCTGATTTGGTATCAAAGCGCTATATAAGTTGTACTTCCGATCATTTAAATTTTCCAGAAAGATGTTTCTTAATTTAGGAACGAATATTGCTAAATTTAGCGATTATCGGTTTAGAATTAGATAATATGTTCCTACCCATTTACCAATTATTCCAAATAATTATCCCAATTGCCCTTATCGCATTGTTAGGGAGGTGTAGGGTATTATATAGTCGGCCCCGCCCGACTTTCTGCCTTTCCTTACTGGTTTATTTATGAGGTTTCCATTCAGTGACGCTTTTTAGGGGCATGGGCATCCCAGTCGTATATACAGGTAGTAAAATTATATGCACGCAATACAAAGTAGTACGCGGCATTCTTGAAAATATTAGGTGTCTCCTTCGTCAACTTATGAACCTTAAACCCGGAATTTATGAATGAAATTTCTTATTAATAAATTAGTGTAATTCAGCGCCTTAAAAAGATAAGTAGATTTTCTTAAAAATATTACAAAGTATTTCGAAGTAGGAGTAAAAGGCAAAGAACTTTTCAATGTGTAAATGATCCCGACAATATCTGCTACATCTGCGGAAAATATGTAAATAAAAAATCGATGTGAGTTTAGTAAAATAATAAAAGAAATATATGTGCAATATTTTGGTATACGAGTTAAAAATATGAACCAACCGTGGACACCTAGTATTTTGTGTAATTCGTGCCATGTAAATCTTACTCGATGGACTAGTGGAAGAATACATTAAAATTAATGTATTACAATGCTTTGTGGAATAAAATGTTTTAATTTTAGGCATCACGAGCAATTTGGAATGCCAATGATTGGGAGACAACCATTCATTCACGATACGGACTGCTATTTTTGTCTAAGTAAACAGATTGGAGTAGGAAGGAGCATTCGGGCATTCGGTGGAATTACGGTGAAGTAAAATCTGTCTTTTTGCCAGTTGCACATTCGGAAACAATACCAATTCCCAAGTGTCCACGTATAGCTAACAGCCTAATTACGGAAACATCTTCCAGTTCAACTAAATACTCAACTCTGAGCGATTCAAGTTTGAGTCAGAAGTCATCGCTTTTAACTCAGTTTCAACTCATTGATCTAGTGAGAGATTTGGAACTGACCAAAGATAAGGCAGAACTACTTGCATCTGGGATGAAACAGTACAATATTTTGGCCACAGATGTTAACATATCATATTATAGAGTCCGTGAAATACCTTACAAACAATTTTATACAACTGTGGATAACAGATGCTTTTGCAAGGACATTCCCGGATAGTTCGAGGAACTTAATCAAACATACAATTGAAAGGAATGGCGGTTACTTGTTGACAGCAGTAAGGAACGTTTGAAAGCAGTACTTTTACACAACGGAAATCAGAAACCGTCGATTCCCATTGCTCATGCTGTCAACACTAAGGTATCATACGAAACAATGGCTAAATTGATAAAATACATAAAATATGAATATGATTGGAAAATTTGTTGCGATTTAAAAGTAGTTGGTATGTTATGCCTCTGGGATAGCCAATATTTTGCAAACAATGCATATTAAGCTGGGGCTCTTTACAAATTTTTTAAAAGCCTTAAGGAAAGAATCACTCTCATATTTAAAAAGATTTCTTTTCAAAAAATCGAAGAAGAAGTTTTTGATGGACCTAAAATAAGGAAACTGATGAAAGATGTGAATTTCGAATCATATTTGACGTCGGTTTCAAATTTCCTTGGATCCAATAAAAGCCCGAAATATGAAACAATAATTAATGATTTGCTGAAAAAATATGAAGAAATTGGTAAGAAATATATTTTTCTATATTTATGTATATTACACATATGTATGTATTCTTCTGTATGTATGAAATAAAGGGAACATTTGGAGAATTATTTTTTTCAAAGTAGTCGTCCACGCTTCTCGCCCCTTATCCCTGAAAAACTGCAATAAAATCTAATCATATGTTAAAAATCATCATATCGTCGGCTTAATGCTATTTTGGTCCATACGCCATTTTCGTGTTTTTTGAGTTAGGAGTTGATACTATGGGTTTAAAGCATGCTCTTTCAGAATCTGCAATCTCTTTTTTCCTCTCTCGTCTAGTTTTCGAGATATTGGTAGGGTAAATCGATTTAACTCTGATTTACGGAAAATACATTTGATAGTTTTGTTCTATGTCTCCTTCTTGTTATCGCCCTATATTTTTTACTCAATATTATACGTTCTTTCGATCACAATATGTAAATTAGTGTCCTTCCATACCGACAATTTTTGTGGTCCATGTAATACAAACACAAAAAAATATTAAAATAAAAGTGGATATGGACCAAAATGCCAAGTACAAAAATTGTTATAACTTGCTTGTTTTTGGATGTAATGCCATAGAAATACATGAGAATCATACAAACACTGTTGGGAACCCTATGAAATAAAAAGTGTGTAACTCGTCAGTCCCGTTTTTACTCAAACAATAAATTGCGTTTTTCTCTGTTCATACAAAATGGCGTATGGAACAAAATAGCATTAAGCCGACGATATGTTAAAAGGCATCGTTGCAAAAAATATTCCTCCCTTTCTCAACTTTTTTATGCGAATTAAGCAGATTTCGAGTTAGTACATAATTTGTGTATTTTTCTGCTCATAGCATATATATTTCTAATACAATTTTTGGACTTAAATTTTTGTAAATTATTTTTTGGTTAGTGTCAATGGAAATTTCAATGGTAACCAAAAAAACCTGCTAAATTATGAAACCTGTTAATTTTTCATAAATATGTTAAAAGGAGACTCATATTAATTTTTCGCGAGGAATATTTTTCTCAGAGACACAAACTAAAAATGTCGACGATTTCTATGACGTTTGGCATATGGTTATATTTGATTGCGCTTTTTTAGGGGTAAAGGGGTGAGAAGCGTGCTCGACTATTTTGAGAGAAATAATTCTCGAAAGATTCCCTTTATTTCGTTCTTTGTAACAAAGCGTGTATTCCGAAGCCTTCCACTTCAAAATCAGCTCCGAGATAACTAACCTCAATGTTTTCCTTGCAAACTTTGTGGTCCAATATCGCGAAAACAAGAGCTAACCTAGAAAAAAAAGCACAGTGTTGTTGAATGTGAAATACGCGTTCTATAGCGTTGCAAATCTAAAGAAACATTTATATCAGGAGGCAATATCGAACACAACCGATTTTCAAGATGGACAGCTAGTGATTCTGAGTATAATGGTGTATTTTAAGGTGTCTAGCTGTAGTATTTTTTACAAATCTACCAAAAAACAAATTTATAACCTCCTTTAGCATATGTGTTGTAAGGTGTTAGTTCATTCTTGTTTGGGTGTTAAACCAAACAAGAATGAATTGGTTATCTTTACTAGGAATAATAAGGCCCCTAATGTGGACCATTCTTGGATAGATGGAACAGATCTGAGCTTTTCTGAAAGTGCAAAATATTTAGGAATAACTCTAGATGGGAAATTGTTATTCATAATTACTGTACTGGAACGTGTAAGGAAAGCCAAGCTTTGAGGTCGCGTTGGGGCATCAAAGCTCGGTGAAGTTCCCTTCGGGGGGAACTTCACCGATAAGGTACTTTCATAGAGGAATGAGTATTCCGAATTTCAGAAACCATCTCCACTTCTACATAGATGGTTCGAAGCTTGATGATAAGGTTGGCTTCCACACAATCCACCACCCACCGCCCATAACCTTTCTAGAATTAACTGAATATGCATGCCAAGTTTCATCGAAATCGATCACTCCCTCCGCCCGTAAAACTCATACAAAATATAAATAATAATTTTTTCAATATTCAATAATACCTGGCAATAGTTTTTTGCAAGAAATATATGACAGGTTTCGCGATTTTTATCATAAATGTATAGTTTTATTCCTGTTCCGAAAATTTCCGAAAGTTATTTTTGTTTTCAATCGAAAGAAGACATTTCCACTTTGTCTTATAGATTTGGATATATCTTCTTAACGGTTCTTATCAACACAAATTTTATTTTAAATATATTAAAAAATGCTATATTTTTAAAATATACCACAGTCAAATGGTACTCGTATTTTCAATAAAATTATGCTTTTATGGACCACTGAATTACATGAAAATATAAGTCATATCTTGCTTTGCACACCTGCATGTACTTTACTTAAATTTTTTAAAAATCAACAGTTTTTCAAAACAGCCATGAATGCACATTTCATATTTAAGTAATTTGCTATAAAACTGCTTCATTAGATTTTTTAAATTGAGTGTTTGAAAAATAGGGTTATTGACACCAAAATTCCACTGTGCGACGGCTTCGTACTCTGACTCTGTCTTGATATATCTCACATACTACCAGATACCTGTAGTGTCTATCAATGGCAATAATCTCGTTAATGGATATCCCGGGGAATTGCAAAGCTGATGAATTGTTAGGATATGCGCCACATTGTAACGAACCGCCGTCCGAAAATTTCAGCCCGACCGTGCTCAGGGATATTGGGGGGATCTTTTGGACAGCCAGTCACATAATTTATATAGATAGATAGACAATTTTGAGAGAGGAAATTGAGAAAATTGGAAACATTGTGACATTACCCGTCCTTCTTCGATATTGTTCACCCGAATAACCTTATGTTTCGCCAAATGATACGCTTATTTAAGCAAACATAATTATTTTTTATAACTCAACTAAGTTATATGTATGTCCAGTATAACAATATTAGTAATTAAGAAAATTATAATATAAGAGATTTCTTTTAAAGTGTGAATAATTAGCGTTGACGTATTTAATAAACTAGTTTATAAAAACTTATTTATAAAAATCCTTAATCAGTTAATTGTTGATTGATCGACATTCCGGCTACGTTATTGAGTTGGAATCTCCTTATTGTATTTAGGAATATTCAAGATGTTTTTAGAAATCTAATTGGCGAGATAACAACTAATTTTCTCTTAATCTCGCAAGTCCAGTTGAGGCGATTTAAAATCTTAGCACTTAGCTTTCTTATGGATAATGGCTTCGGAATCAAGCCAGATTATATAACATCAGCATTTCCATTAAGTAAATTCGCAATATCAAACACGTCATTGAACTCCGCAATATTCAGGAAGTGTGAACCTTTCAATCCAACATGTTTTTGCGGTAGTTCACAAATTTAAATTTTGGTGTTAGTCCCAAAAGGCCAAAGCCAATAATGTCGTGGATTGTGGTTGAATCCGATTTCTTATAAATTTGTTTGTTCGCCTTCCTTTTTTTATATTTTGTGACACGAAATAATTTGGCTTCCGAACGTTTCAAAATTTATTTCTGAATGAATAATTTCTATACCATTTTTCAATATTTGAAAACCAAAATTGAAAAGAATTTTTAACGTTGCTTGAAAATTTTAGTTTCCAAAAACTATAACAAAGTACAGTAACGTTATAACATTACAATTCTCGAAGAATTTGCATATACTCGTATTGGTCTCACAACCGTACCCATGCAAGCTTTGGCTTAGGTAAGAGGCAATAAGGCAGTGCAATGAAATTGATAGTAGATAGTAGATGAGGCAGCTGCAGGATAGCTAGGCAAATCTGCCGCAGATACGATCTGTCTAATTTAGTGTCAGACGGGCCATGCTAGAAGGTTAGGTTAGAAATTACTTTCTTAATGACAAGAAGAAACTAAAGAAATGTTTCAATTTGAACAAACTTCCTTCGCGAGATGCTTTATATCTCCATTATTATTTTGAATATGAAAATTCGAAATTTTCTTAATTATATTTTCAAATACGCGGCAAAAGTTTAGTGCGACTGGGAAGTGACCTAAGATCCTATGTAAGTTTGACGGAAAGACGTCTTAAGTCATCTGAGGAATGTCCGTCCATCAGTCTGTCTGGTTGGTGCGCTCCATAACCCTAGAGATGAGTAACCGATGAGAATCGAAGAAGTGACCTTAGGTTTATGTTAGGGTGGCAGACGTTGCTGATCTGTCGTAGTTGTTGCTGATCTGTTGTAGTGAACGGACGTGTTTATCACAGAGCGGATAGTTGAATCCTATTACGCAGTACCTATTACGCAACCGTAATGTACAAAGTCTGGAAGGCCTACATT
Source organism: Eudasyphora cyanicolor (assembly GCA_963930755.1). Classification (NCBI taxonomy): domain Eukaryota; kingdom Metazoa; phylum Arthropoda; class Insecta; order Diptera; family Muscidae; genus Eudasyphora; species Eudasyphora cyanicolor. Next base: position 50,544,650 of record OZ005736.1, on the reverse strand, counting down.
GTAGTACCTATTACGGGGTAATACAGACAAGACATGTTCCGATGTAGCGTGGTTCCCCAATCGTCCGACTGTCCGTCCGTTGGTCTTGGCCAAAACAGACCACTCCAAAAAGGGTGAAGGGCCACTCATCAAGCCCTTCAATGGAGTAGCGAAGGAGAGTTTAGTGATGACTGTTATAGACAAATGTAGTGAGGATGGATCAATCCTCAAGGACAAATCGAGCCATGTGCAATCCGCCATTATGGCTCATTACCTCGGGCAAACCACCAGTCTGCAACGATGCAGGATGGCATCAGGGAAGAGTAAAGCTATTTTATTGCGGTGATGCCAGATCAGTAGATCAGCATAAGGCTGCTCTGAGTCGAGCGGGTGAGGTGTGGCCGGGTGCCCAGTTGGATGTTGTGGAAAAAACAATATCCCAAGTCACCCTAGAGCCATCGCCTGGGTTACAGAAGAGCCCTCCAGCACGGATGACATATTAGAGATAATAAAAAATTCCAATCCTGGTCTGCCGACCCATAATTGGAGAATTAGCAAGGTGGGTGAGGCGGATGGTAAAAACCGACAAGTCAATTTGATCCTTAACGCTGAATCCACCTCCCATATACAAAGTGCAAGTGCAACCCTGCAATATGGTTTAGAGACTATAGTCTTGAAGGTATACAAGCAGGATATAGCTCCCACTGCGGAAGGCGAATCGTCGACCGTGGTTGATACAAGTCCACACGACCATTATTTCTGGTAACGTCATTCTCTGAGGATGAAAACAATACTTCGGATACTGAGGGGCTGAGGGAAGACTCCGGACTCTTTGACGAATCTGGCGGGGACATTCTTGTCGGAGTAGATGTCAATCTGTCGATTACCAATGATGGAAAGAATTCTACAGATTAACCTCCATCACGCTAAAGCAGTCTCAGCGGCTCTATTGCTGCGCCTGTCCACAGGTGCAGTAGACATCGCCCTGATCCAGGAGCCCTATGTAGTAGGAGGACGGGTGTGCGGTATCAAGACACCAAACTTTAAACTGCTTGTGGCCAACTGTGAGGGCACTCCAAGAACCTGCATTTTGGGCCGAAAAGATCTAAGTATTTTTCTCCTGACTAATTTAAGTGGTAAAGAAGTGACCTAATATTACGTATGTTCGGGGGATATCCGTTTTGGATCATATTAAGCCGAATGAGAAATGTCCGTCCGACTGCGTGTCTGGATGGTGCGCACGATAACTCTCGAAAGTATTAATCGATTGACTCCAAATTGGGTATGCGGTAATATTTTTTTCTACCTCCCACACAAAGGTTTAACATTTAGTGAAATATTGATTCTGTAATAACGTATATGCTACTTATCCGAATCTTCTGAAATTCCACATATAGTATTAGTTTAATAGTTCATATTACCTCGAGAAAAATGGGCGAAGTTTCTGCGCCCCTTTTGGTATCTCCAACACAAATGGACCATTTTGCAGCTTTAATATCACTTCATACAAGTACTTAAATTTGTGTACAGCGTAATACTTTTATAGTACCTATAGTCCAGTGTAAATTGGGCGTCATTGGCACGCCCCTTTTGGTGCATCACACACAAGTGCACCATTTTACACCAAACTTATAACTTTAATTGATACCAATGCATACAAGTACTTGAAATTTTGCAAAGTGTAATGGTTACCAATTTGCACGAAAAGTTAACAGCTTATAATTATAATGCTCGTGCATAGAATTTTGTACAGTGTAACGTTTTCATAGTACTTACCGTCTGTCGAACACCCCTTGGTACCTCCCACTCAAATCGTGAATGCCTAGACATATAAATACTCAACATTTTTGCACAGTGTAAAGTTTTTAAAATTCCTACAGTTCAAATCAAATCATATTAAAATGAAATATCTCATAACTACTCATATCTACTTTTTGTAATTCTAACATGGAACATAGGGCCACAATAACTACTCCTGAACATTTACAAATCCTGCAATTTCATTAAAGTGAATTGTGTTCAGCAATTAAATAGGCCACTTCTGCCACACCACCCCTGCGTCCGCAGAAGGGACTGATTCACAGGAACACAAGTTCTCCATAACATCTGTATCAATCATATGAATGTGTTGATATTCTGTGTTTTAGACAACTTCTGCAATGACTATTGACTTAACGCCACGTTTCCATCTTTCTGTCTCCCACAAAAAGTATCGTATTCCATTACTTACAAAGTGAGGGAATACCATTGCCGGTTTACTCGACTGAAGTTTCTTAATTTTTTTAGTTATAGAATTTAATGCAACCTATGGTGGTCCAGGCTGAACTTCCTGCCGTTCGCACTTGTTACTTTTTTCCCCATTTCTTTATTACGCTTGGGAAAATAGGGGTTCTACAAGATTATTCCATCCCGCTCTTTGTACTATTATCTCAAATTTATTTTCTTTGCAATTGAATATTATTCATAAGAGGATTATGATTGCATTCTTCTGTTACTGACACAACTGAACATTTAATTCTGAATTAGTTTTGATACATTTGCTGATGTTTTTTGTTCAACGATACATTCAACCTTGTTTGGTTATTAATGCCATTAGTATAAAAATATTATATCAATAACAATTTATTTTCACAAAACTACATTGCTAAAAACAACCAATCTCCTCTCTAGCTAAGCAGCAACGTCATTGGCAATTGATATCAATTTCAAATATTTTTTTTCAATTCTGATTTTTTTTAAACCGCAAAGAGCAATTGCTTTGCTGCGGCTTTTATTGCAATTGCTTTGCTGCGATTGTTACTAATCTGTGTTTTTGTTTGCGTTTAAAGTGACTAAGCCAATAACAATTGACAACATATTTTTTAAAGCAAAAAACAACATAAAACAAAGCAGAAAATGCATTTTACATTAGGCATTACCAGATAATGCCTCTGCTAATCTGTGGAAAGGATTAAGTGTTGGGAACACACATATTTTCAATGAAAAAGAAGTCATTCAACGATAAATTGTATAAGGTCAATGGAATTCATGATTTATGAGATACCTCCTCTGCATTTGCCAAAAATTGAAATAAATAATTTTAAAAACGATCCAAATATGTCCTGTTGAGAGTTTATTAACCGTATATGAGCACTGGGTATTATCATAATTTCTGCAAACAAAGAGTTCTTCATGACCCTTTTCATAATTATACTCGAATCTTGCTATCTATCCAGGATCACATAACAAAGGGACTAAAAAACAAACCAAATTAATGTGTTGGTGACTCCCTAGAGAAACCCTGCTTAATATGATTTTTCCATAGTCCATCCAAACAAAAAACATTTGAAAAAAATCCAATTAACATTATATTAAAGTCGTCTGAGAGTGGTCAGCGTTTGGTGTAGAGTTTCATTGAATAAAAAACTCATAAAACTTTGATTTCCATTCATAAGTTTTTTTTGTAGTCTCGCCTAAAGGGTACTTTTGATTGTTACTGCAGTCGTATACGAGAATATATAAATTGTTGGTGTCCACAATGTAATATGTATAAAGATTGAAATAGTATTTGTTTTCCAAACGTTTTTTTTTTTGTAATTTAATTCAAGATCAAATATTCGTCGAAAAAACAAGATTTACATACATACATGTAGTATTACTGCAGGCTTCTCTGGCTATGTACATTAGGATCAAGTTGAAAGAAATAGCGCAATTTTAAGAGTTTTCGCAAACCAAGTTTTATACCATCCACCATAGGATTGGGGGATATTCCTTTTTGTCAATCCGTTTGTAACACCTCTAAATAATGATATGAGACTCCATAAAGTATATCTATTCTTAACCGTCGTAAAATTCTAAGAATATTTAGCCATGTCCGTCCGTCTGTTTTAATCACGCAATCACGGAATTTTAAAGAAATTAAAAAAAAATTACCATTTTTTAAATATTTTTTTCTTGTTTAGGACAACTATAACACCACAAAATTTTATGCACAGCCCTTTGACAACAATTTTGTCACATAGTATAATTAAACCATTCAACAAAACAAACTTAAAATGACTCAATTTCAGTCATATGTTCAATTTCTAGAGACTTTAATTCAATCCAAACATCGACATTAGGAAAAGTTCTGTCTCTGTCACATGCCTTCCCACTAGTGACACACTGAGCTAACATTTCAATATCAACTTTATTAGATTTTCACTTTTTTTTTACTTACTTATAATAAATTGAAAGTCATATGTAATTTTTCACATGTCCAATTGTCCGTCCGTCTGTTGCTCCGTCCATTCTTATTCTTAATGCAATTTATTCTCTTTCACTTCGACTTTCATTCTCTGGTCGTCAACTTTAACAAAGCGGACATAATAGGATGTCAGTTTTTTTCTGCTTCCTTGTGTGTTGTGGTACCAGAAGAAAACAGAATTACAAAATTTTACCATGATAAACAGGAAATATATGAGAAGAAAAATGAATAAGGACATACGTATATACATACATATATGTATCAATGTATAATAAGAAAAAAAAATTTGCACACACAAATGATGTATGGGACATTCTAGAGAGAAAATGGTTTGAATTTCATATTAAATTTTAAACTTAACTATTAAATTGTTTCAATGATCAGTTACAGTATGTTTCCATAAAACGAGTTCGATTTTTGTTTAAAAAAAAACAAAAAATAAACAATTATCTGTTTCCCACGGATCGAATAATTAATATTAACTTTGAGACCAATGGGTCGAATAATTATTATTAATTTGAGACCAATGGTTAGGTTAGGTTAGGTTGAAAAGAGGAGACGTTTAAACGTCTCATGTCCATGGACATACACTTAAGCCAGTGGTTCGGCCTGTTGTGCGCTCCTTATTTATGATCTTTTTATACCTCACGAGTTACAGAAAATCGGTACTAGACACGAATTTTCTCAGTATCTTCCAGTCATATTCTCTGAGATGAGTCAAGTCTGGCAATATATCGGACCCGAAATGTTGGGATCTTGCATGTGTGAAAGCCGGGCAGTGGCACAGAAAATGTTCCATCGTTTCGATGTTTTCTCTGCATGCCCCGCATTCGTCGTTTTCTGCTAGTCCTATGCGATGAAGATGTGCTTGTAAGCTTGAGTGTCCCGTTAGAACACTCATCATCTTACTAATATCGATCTTGTTTATTTTCAGAAGACTTCTTGTTTTCTTTTCATTTGGGTCACCCCACAGTATCTTTGCAGTTGCTCCTACTGTTGCGCTATTCCACACAGTTTTATGAGCCATCACTGCCCAGTGCTTCAAATCATTTTTCGTGGCTTCGAAAGGTTTCCAATTTTCCAAGTTTATTACTCGAGAGACCAATGGATCGAATAATTAATAGTAAATTTGAGACCAATGGGTCGAATAATTATTATTAATTTGAGACCAATGGATCGAATAATTAGTTTTAATATAAACAAGTAAAGACGGATTAAGTTCGGCTATGCCGAATCTTATATACCCTCCACCATGGATCGCACGTGAATGGCTTAGGTTACGACTAAACTCATTATAACAAATTTTAGCTCAATGCGTTGAAATTTCTGGTTGTTCTTGCGTTAAGAAATCAAATCTAAAAGAACCTTTGTGTGGGAGCTATGTTAAATCATGGACCTAGTACTACCGTTGTTCGTGTGAAATGTTCCGGGTTTAAATAAACCCTAGTTATCAATTTTCAGCGCGATCTGTTGGAATTTGTGGTTTCTATGGCGTTAAGAAGTCAAATCTAGAGGGACCCTTGTATGGGGGCTACATTAAAACTTGGACCTATGACTACCGTTGTTCATGTGAAATGTTCCGGGTATAAATAAACCCTTTTTACCAATTTTCAGCCCGATCAGCTGTTATTTGTGGTCTTTAAGGCGTTACAAAATCAAATCTAGAGGGACGTTTATATGTGGGCTATTTCAAAACATGGACCTATTACTACCGTTGTTCGTGTGAAATGTTCCGGGTATAAATAAACACCAGTTACCAATTTTCATTGGTGGTCTCTATGACGAAGTTAAATCGGACAGATGCTATATATGGGGGATATATCAAAATATGGACCGATATTGCCCATTTTCAATCCCAAGTTACCTGCAGCTATAATAGGTATCTATACCGAATTTCAGCCACCTAGCTAAAGTATTATAGTTTGTAGCGTGATTATAGCGGACGGACGGATGAACACACGGACATGGCTAAATCGTCTTAGAATTTTAAGACGATTAAGAATATATGTATATACTTTATGGGGTCTACGATCAATATTTAGGGGTGTTACAAACGGGCTGAAAAAATGAATTTACCCCACATCCTATGATGAAGGGTATAATAAGGTACTTTTTGTATAATTAATATTAATTTGAGACCAATGAGTTGAATAATGAATACATATATGAATATTAAGGTTCTACTTTTCTCAAGATTTCTCATACCACCCACTGTCCTCGCAGCAGTTACACTTTGTTGGTATTCAGAGATATGGCATCGTCTAGAGACTTCGGAATTAGTTTGATTCTGCCTGTTTTAATAAAACATATTTGACTGAGAATCACAAATTGTAATAAAAACCTAACAATTTAACAAAGTGCAGATATAACATATTCTAGATTTATTCATCTTGAGAGGTTACCCCTACAATGACTAGTTAACATTCTTTTGATCATATGTCAACTGAAAATATAAAATTAACGATTCACTGAAGAAGAAGATTCAATTAAAAAACTAAAAAAAGCACAATATGGGTACAATGCGTCGTATAATTAATATTAATACAAGGTGGCGCAAAAGTAATCCTCCTATCAGAAAATGCTATAAATTTTGCGATTGGCCCCTAATGTCAGTTCTGTTTTGACATTTGTGTAGTAAACACATGCGAAATACACGTTAATAAACAATGTTACGCTACACTGCTCCAGAACGCGGAATATTGCTGACTATTTATTTGACCAATAATCGGTCGGTGACTTTGGCACAGATTTCCTGGCCGTCCAACGCCTACTGGTGAAACACTGCGACGTTTAGCCGCTCGCCTCGAAGAGACTGGCACAACACGAGATGCTGCCAGGCGTGGCAGATCCCGGAGTAGCCGTTCTGCAGAGAATATTGCTGCTGTAGCCGAGGATGTCATGGAAGCGCCGTCGACATCGACCAGACGACGTGCCACGCAAATGGGTATCAGTCGACGGTCTCTACAGCGAATTTTGGTACAAGATTTGAAGATGTTTCCGTACAAAGTCCAGCCGGTGCATCAGCTGTTAGCTGCTGACCGTCAATCGCGTCTAACATAACATCGAAAGGTTACTTTTGCGCCACCTGTTATATGTACATACATCATATGGTATGAATGATGAATTTCTCTTGATATAACTCATACCACCCATTGTACACTAAGAGTATAATCTATGGGACATTCTGAGAATTTAGGATGTCTTCTTTAATCCGAAAGTCATTGGAATTTTAAACTTAAGTAATAGCAATTAAGTATCTGCAACGGGAGAAAAGGCGAAAAATAACACATGTCTGTTTCCTATAAATCATAAAGTGCGATTCATCGTGAGGCTTGATTTATAATGTAAAATAAAACGCATACATTTAAAAGTGAACTTAACATTTGTATATTTATATAGTTTGAAAATTATATCATGTAAATGTTTGCCGTGACTATGTCTGGAGTGGTCAATTCGGAAGGTCTAATTTTAACTTCGACTCGTTCGAGCATAGCGACTGGTATCTCGCGAATAACACGAGTAATGTTGGCTTCCAAAGCGTCAATCGTAGCGTAGCCTCAGACTTTACATATTCCCAGAGAAAATAGTCCAAAGGTGTGATATAGTTCAAAGTATTAATATGGGTCCAATTGATCGTGTATTTAATTTTTAATATAAAACCTGCACAAGTTATACTTCGTGGGTATTCTCTACGAGAATGTTTTATGCGATATTCTACAAATTTTGGATATATTATAAAGTCGAAAATGGTTAGTACGAGATAATTTATTTTATTGATCTAATTGTCTCTAACTGTATATTTCCATAAAACTAATTCGACTGGGACGAAGAAATTGTCCAAAATGCCCTAACCCTATCTCGGGTTTTATAGTTCTCAGAAATATATTCTTCTTGATACGTTTTCCTGCAGATATGACTAATAAGATTGGTTTCTCGGCGTCCGTAATTCAATAAGGTGCATTCATGTTATGGAAACCAGGCATTTAGTGATTCATTCAAGCCTCTGAGTATTGATTCTGTTCTATATCTAATAAATATTAATTGTTCTAAATATTATGAGTTTTTTGAACTAATCGTATATTTAATGTTAACATATCTATATGGCGGCAATCATTTGAAAAAATTCGCACCTGCACAAGCTATACTTATTCTTTGTGGGTATTCCCTACGAGAATGATTTATGCGATATTGTGGAAATTTGGGATATCTTTTTAACCTTTCATGTGAGTAGTAAGAGTAGTTTCTCGGGCGTTCATGAATAAATAATTCTAAAAGCGGATTTCTTTGCAAGAGATTCACTCAAGTCTCTAAATATTCTGTTTTACAAAAAAACGAAAAAATAAAACAATTATCCTCTCCCTCTGAATCATATACATACATAATACTAATGTGGGTCGAATGGTTGGTATAAATAATAATAATATATATGACGTACATCATATAGTATGAGCGAGACAACTCATATCATATTGTACTTCCAGAACTACACTTCTCTAAGAGAAAGATTTACGAAACTTTCTGGAGATTTTGGAAATTTTAAAACGATTTTTTTAGAATTTTGTATACTATTTTAAACTTAGTAAGTATATGCACAAAAGAAATGATTTCATTAATCAATTACAGTTCCTAGCTGTCTGTTTTCATAAAACAAATTCCAGTAGGACGGAAGAATTGTCGAAAATCTATTAACAATATATCCGATTTTATAAATCGGCGTTCCTTTGAATAAAATAAAATAAACCAATTGTCTGATTCATATAAATGATATTTATGTGGGTTCAATGTATCGTATAATTAATTTTAATATATATAATGTACATCGTAAGGAATGAGCAATGAATGTATCCCAAGATAACTCATACCATCCATTGTACTCCATTGAGATTTACCCTCAATCAAACAATTGAACTGTTTATTTTGAAAGTGGCGTAAACGCCATTTTGCTTTACTCGATTCACCATTAGAATAAGAGGGTCAGTAAAACTAAAATGCGAAAAATTTCTGTGAATATAGAAACATGGAAGTCTTGAGAGGAACTGAATGTAAATATTATATATCTATTACTCACATAGCCTTTTAACGATACTAATCTTAGTTCAAAAACAGAATGGCGTTTACGCCACTTTCAAAATAAGCAGTTCAATTGTGTTCTGCAATGTCTCATATACATATGTATATTTTCGCATGTCTCTCTAGAGACTATAAGTATAATGTACGACATGGGCCGCATGCTTCCCACCCATTTGGCTGCTGAATAAAGAAAAGTGAAGTTGCGAAACTTTCAATTGTCCTTTGAATCCTTACTGTTGTTTTTTTGTCCTTCTTCATATTCTTCTCCAAGTTTGACATAATATAATATTCAGAGTTTGTGTCATGTACAGTGGCCATAAATGCCACAGTTCCATGACATTTCAATTTGTCGTAGAAAAACTCAGAACCGACAACAACTACTACCATTTGATTTGTATCATTTGCTTTGTCATTTTCAATGTGAATGTCATTGCAAAGAACTACGCATTAATCTAAAATCAATTATGAATTGCAATCCTTACCATTGAAATCTATAAATATTCTAAAATGCGAAACCAAATGCATTTGTCATAATAATTAAATTTATGGATATTAATTGATGGATATATGGCAAATAATTGAATTGCAATTCATATACATGTATGTATATAAATAGAACATAAATTGGCATCTAATAAAGTTAAACTAAGTAAGTGATTTATTGGCAATTTCCGTTGCTTTTATTTTGTATATAATTATATTTTTTATTTTGAAATAATTTTAGAGAAGATAAAGAGAAAAGTTATGATTTAAACGAAAGGATAAGATTGGTAACTAAAAGTATAACCGAGCGAAAACTGTTTCTAAAGAAGAGCATCTTATCCCAAGAAGGTCCAAAATTTCAGATTATTGTGTAGATTACATAGCACAGTTGTTATTGCATCTTACTAAGACAATTATGCTAGAAGACTCTCGTTGTTGGAGGTGCCAGAAAGGTTTCACAAATGGAATTGAATTTCTTTTCCCTACACTAATAAACGAACACAACACCTTAGAGTCATCAATTGGTAAAGTAAATATCATTTTCTTTTTTTTTATGATTCCAATAAATTGCCTACGATTTTTTGTAACAAATACTATTTTCCTTGTTGTAATGAAGCAAACTAAACTAATCGACGAACTAAACATAAAACGGTATAATCGCAAAAATCTGATTTTCTAGATTCGTGTATGTTGAGACGTTGCCTCTCATATGACTAGTAATATGGATTTCTCTGGCGTCCATGAATCAAGAATTCGAGAAGACGAATTATTTTATGAAAAGGGTAATTCCAAAGCAAATGAATCAAAAACAAACATTTTGAAAATGATCCCTTTTAATTATACCCTCACTTTAGTGATACGAGGGCATATATCATTTGCTACGGAAAAAAGTGTAACACGTCGAAGGAGTGACCTAAGATCCCAAGTATGTTCGGAGGAAATCCATTTTGGGTAATTTTAAGTCGAATGAGCAATGCCCGTCCGTCTGTCTGTCTGTGTGTCTGCTGGCTGGTGCGCACGATAAGTCTCGAAAGGAGTAACCGATTGACCTCAAATTTGGTATGTGGTTTTTTTTTTTCTATCTCCGGCTAAGTTCGAAGATGGGCCATATTGGTCCACTCCTTCTAGTACATCCCCCACAAATGGTTAAAATGTTGTGAAATATTGATTCTTTAATAACTGCTATACTACTTATTCGAATCTTTTGAAATTCCACACATAGTATTAGCTTATTAGTCGCTATCAACTCGAGAAAAATGGGCGAAGTGGCCACGTCCCTTTTGGTACCTCCCACACAAAGGCACCATTTTGCACAAAAAGTCAACAGTTTATAACATTAATAACAGTGTATAAAAATACTTGAAATTGTGTACAGTATTATGATTTTATATTGCCTACAGTCCAGGGAAAAATGGGTGTTGTTGCCACGCCCCTTTTGGTACCTCCCCCAAAAAGGTACCTTTTTGCACCAAAAGTTAACAGCTTATAACATTAAAACCAGTGTATAAAAATACTTGAAATTTTGTACAGTGTAATGTTTTTATAGTGCCTATAGCCCTGTGAAAAATGGGCGTTATCGCCACACCCCTTTTTGTACCTCCCCCACAAAATGCCCAAATCATACCACAATTTAATATCTCATAACGTTTTTACCAGTGCACATAAATGCTTATAATTCGGCACAGTGCAATGAATTTAAAGTATCTAATGTTCAGCGAAAAATAGGTGTATTTGATAAACCCCTTCTGGTACCTCCCACACAAATTGACAGAATAATTCGAGTAATATTCAATATTACATTACTCACAAAGTGAGGGTATACATACCTTAGTCGGTTTACCCGACTGAAACTTTCTTACTTGTTTTAATAAAATTTGGTACGTTCATTGGTGGTTCATTGTAGTTTTTGTGGAACAGGGCTCCAAAGTTACCTATCTCAAGGATTTTTCTCAAAATTACTATTTGATAAAATATCCATATTTTTTAAACGCGACACGCATTTTAAAGATTTTAATACAAATGAAAAGCCGTGCTACTATTCACTTTAGAGAAATGAAATATTTATGTCCTTTTGGTGAAAGGATGTGAACATATGGAATATATCCCTAATCCTTGAATATCCTGAAAAAGTATCAATTCATGTCATTGATTTTTTTGGTACTAAAGGGTCTAACTATTATGAACTGACTATGAAAAACTCAAAATGGAACCTTGATGGACCTAAACGATATAGCAGTTATATTGAGTTAATATTATACTTTTTCTTGTAGAATTTTAGATTCATCGGCTGGACTAGTGTAGCTTCTAAACGGCTTGACCGATTGAGGTTATTTTTTCATTATATATTTATATTATCAATATGAGTATGCGTAACTGTATCTGGATGCGATAGGTGGCGCTGTAGTCAAGTATTTAACAAATTGCTTATTTATGGTCCAAAATATGGGTCCAATGGATTGTAAAGGGTCCGCTATCTAACCTTTTTTTATTCAACTAGTGCTTATTTCGTGAATGGTAACACCTAGCTCATGTCTGATTTGACAGATAATTAGTTTTATCCTTCCGCTGAACGAATATGGTTGTGTATAGCTTGAACAAGGCTGGGAGCGATCGACTTACAGAAGATGCCGATTTTGCCAAAAAAAATCATCTTTTCAGATGAAGCTCATTTTGATCTTGGTGGGTATGTAAACAAGCAAAATTGTCGCATTTGGGGCACGAAAAACCCGCACGCATACATTGAAAAGCCGATACACCCAAAACGAGTCACTGTTTGGTGCGGATTTTGGTCCAGAGGCATAATTGGGCCATTGGGACATTTTTCTTCGAAAATGAGCAAGGAGTGGCCGTTACAGTCAATGGCGATCGTTATCGGACCATGTTGAACGAATTTTTGTTCACACAAATTGAATTGGAGGATATTGGCAACATTTGGTTTCAACAGGACGGCGCTACGTGCCACACAGCCGAAGCTAAACTTGATGTTTTGCGCGATGTTTTAAAAAAAAAAGTTATTTGGCGGACCCTTTATAATTATTATTTAAATTTATTTTGAAACAACTCGTAACTTGTACTTGCAGAAGTTAATCTTCTCTAGGTGAATGTTTTGCGGAACATTCTGGAGATTTCGGTCAATTACAGTCTCTAATTGCCTGTTTCCATACAACTGATTCTACTGGTACGAACGAATAGTCCAAAATCTCCTAACCATATTTCCGATTTTGAAATCTTTTATTGTAGTTATCCTTCAGAATTTTAGACCAAAGAAGTAACACATGGAAGGAGTGACCTGAGACCCCAAGTATGTTCGGCAGAAATTCTTTTTTTTAACATTTTAAGTCATTTGAGAAATGTCCGTCCGCCTGTCTGTCTTTTTAATTTTTTTTCTAACATGCCAATTTTTATTAAATGTACCTTAAGTATTTGTATAAGCTCGATAATGAGGGCCACAACTGCTGAAAACATAAATTTCACTGTCGCTAAAACAATTAAAAAATATAATTTTTTTTTGAAAAAATCGTTTTTTCCTGGCCCGAAAAAAATCACAAAAAAAAGATTGGCAAAAAATAGTCTGTTCCATTTTTTAATGTTAGCATCCTAACGAAGAAAGCAATGACTATTTGCAAAAAGTCTATGGATAAATGTGTAAATTATGACCCATATTGTAAAAATAGAAAATTCAAAAAAAATATTTTTCATATTTTTTATTGTGGCTATTTTGTTTGACAGGTACAAAAATATACTATGGGTACTATAAAAAAAATTACACTGAGCAAAATTTAAAGTGTTTGTAAGAGTAGGAATCAAAGTTATAAGCCGTTAACTTTTTGTGCAAAATGGTTTTGTGTAAATGATAATAACGTCCATTTTGCACAGGACTACAGGTACTGTAAAGGCACTACATACACTCCACAAAAATGTAAGTTTTTATATGGACTGAAAGTTATAAGCCGTTAACTTTTTGTGTAAAATGGTTCATTTGTATGGGAGTTACCAAAAGGGGAGTGGCAACTTCGCCCATTTTTCTCTAGATGATAGCGACCAAGAAACTAAGAAACACTATTTCGCTAAATTTTGACCCTTCGTAAGGGAGGTTTAGCCTGATTTAACCTTAAACCTTAGCCTGAGATAGAAACAAATATTGACACATACCAAATTTTAAATCAATCCGTTAATCATGTCGAAAGTTATAGTGCGCACCAACCAGACAGACAGGCTGACGGACATTGCTCAAATGACTTAAAATGGACCAAAACGGAAATATCCTTGGTCACTACATCGACGAGTTACACTTTTGGCCCGCAGCATCTGATATATACCCTTGTTCACAATAGTGGGGGTATAAAAACCGTATTTAGGTGAAATTCTCTTATGTGTACCAAAATGCTATAATTTCTACATTTATCCAAAGGTTTTCTTTAAATAGGCATTGTTTCTTCGCTAGTATGCAAACTTTCAAAAATCGAAGCAAACATTTTTTGTTGCGATTTTTTCTATTTTTTTACGGGTTTTTCCGTGCCAACAAAAAACTTTTTTTGAGAAAAAAATAAACTTTTTTTCTAATTGTTTCGACGACAGTTACTACACTTCTGTTTCTCGGTGAAAGTGATGTTTTAAGCATTTAATCGAGCTTATACGTAAAAAATATGGACGAAATACTAAAGGCAACTTCCAATAAAATCGAAATAAAAAAATCCCATAAAATTGTTTTTTATATTTTTTCGTGTTTAGGACATCTTATTGCACCAGGAAATGTTTTGCACAGCCCTTTGACAAACATTTTGTTGCATAGTGTAATTTTTATAATAAAACCTTTTAAAAACATCGAAAAATTCCAAATTAATATATTTTTATATCTTCCACCGTAGGATGGGGGGTATATTCATTTTGTCACTCCGTTTTTAACACCTCTAAATATTGATGTGAGACGATATCGCCATGTCCGTCTGTCCGTTGTAATCACGCTACAGTCCGTGATAATAGAGCTAGGTTGATCAAATTTGGTAGAAATATGCAAATGGGCCATAACGGTCAACGTTTTGATATAGCTGTCCTATAGAGGTCGCTCCAAAAGCAATTTTGTTGAAACATTGCTGTTTGTATTCTATTATGACAAGAATTCATCACAGTAAAATATTTTACAAATTGGTTCATATTTTGTTATAGACACACTATAGAGGTCGCTACAAAATACGCTTATTTAAGCCATAAATACCTCATTTTGTTAGCATTTTAACTGAATCTTTGCAGTTTATATTTTATTTAGACCAGAATTCATCATAGCAAAAAAAATTTTTAAATCTATTCATATTTTGTTATAGTCCACCTATAGATCGCTCCCAAAAGGGGTTGTTTAAGCCATAAACCTCACATTTTCTAAGGAATTAACTGAAACTTTGCAGTTTGTATTCTATTTTGGCAACAATTCATGTCAAAACAATGTATACAAATCAGTTTATATTTTGTTGCAGTCAACGTAGCTCTTAAACTAAGCCAAAAATACCGCATGTTTCAGGTGAAGAGCTTGGCCAAAGGATGTGCGGTCTAAATTGCAGCGTTCGTTTATTTTTAATAATTTACTTAAACAAATAGGATCGTTTCATGATTCCTCCATATCCAAAGATTTTTCCGGTAATAAAATTGAATGCAATTCATGGTGGAGGGTACATACGATTTGGCATGGCCGAACTTAAAGCTTTTACTTGTTAACCGTCGTAAAATTCTAAGACGATTTAGCCATGTCCGTCTGTTGTAATCACGCTACAGTCTATAAAACTTGAGCTAGGTGGCTGAAATTTGGTACATATCGCTCACTCACTTCAAGAGTGACATAACTCATATTTGAAAATTGCCAAGATGTATAATTTTAAGTCTGTATAAAAAGATAAGTAACATGAAATAAGATGTTTAAATACGCATGAATTGTCCCAAATATGTATGGTTGTTTCTTTATAGACCAAATATCGCAGAGATTAATTTATGAACATTTGCAAAATTCGCTTTTTTGTGAGGCAACCTCAAACATTTCTTAGATCTGCAGGTATGTTGGGATCGAAAATGGGCAATATCAGTCTATTTTTGGATATAGCCCCCATTTATAGCATCTCCACGATTTGATATCTTAAAGACATAGAGACCACAAATTTTAAGTGCAAATTTGTAGCTGGGGTCTATATATACCCTGAATCCTTCAAACAAACAACGGTAGCCAGAGGTCCATGTTTTGATATAGCCTCCATACAAAGGCCCCTCTAGATTTGACTTCGTAACGCCACAAAAACCTCAAATTTCAACGAATTGTGATGAAATTTGGTATAATGACTTTATTAGTACCCGTAACCATTCATATGCGATCCATGGTGGAGGGTATATAAGGTTCGGCATGGCCGAACTTAATCCGTCTTTACTTGTTATTATTATTATAATTTATAAAGTTGTAGAAGGAATATTTTTTATAGTTGCAGGTCATTTGGATTTGAACATGTTTTTATATAGCTCGCCGGTGGAGGGCGCCCTCAAATATGTTTCTTTAACTTTTAACCCTCTAACAGCCAAGACCGTCTACAGACAGGGTTCGCTTTGTGGGCACCAGTGCTGACTTAAAAAATATGTTCCCCTCAAAATTGTGAAAACTCTCTTTTGACAGTTCTACTTGACATTTTGATATGTTCCCCAACACATTGTGACATCATATCGATACAACCATTCTAAAACATGCTAAGTCGACTTAGGGAGATTGCATTTTTAATTTCTTTTTAAGGAGATTGCATTTTTAATTTCTAAATATTCCAAATTATATTCAGTCAAAATTTGGTGTTTATCCATCAACCCAATCAAAAGTTATTCACAAAACAGTACAGGTCATTCGATTTGCATCATAAAGAAATTCCTCAGAAATTAAAAAAAAATCATCAAACTTTAAACGCCTCTCCTGAAAAACTACCTTTTTGCACTTAGCATAGTTTAGAATGGAGGTATCGATATCATCGTGAGATATGATCAATTAAATTTGAGAAATCAACAAATCAGCACCGAAAATTATTTTTTAAATTTGTATACCCTACACCACACTGTGGTACAGGTTATTATAACTTTGTGCATTTGTTTGTAACACCCAAAAGGACAAGAAATATACCCATCGTTTATTTATTATACCGATCGACTTAGAATCCCTTTCTTAGTTGATTTAGCTATGTGCGTCTGTCTGTCTGTCCGTCTGTAATTCTTCTTGTAATCAAAGTACAGATCGCAATTATGGTCCGAAATTGGCTTACCTGCCAAATCGGGGTAACCTATATATGTTACCCCCGATTTGACATGTAAGCGCTATAGAAACTGTATTTATATATCCAATCAGTACGAAATTCGACAGAAAGAGGTCTTTTTACATGAATGAGTATTCAGGGAAAATCGGTTTAGATTTACATATATATAACCTCCATATATTTCTTCCTCCCGATTTGGTATCAAAGCTCTATAGAAGTTGTACTTTACTTCCGATCATAAAAATTTCAGATAATATGTTCCTACACATTTACCAATTATTCCAAATTTTTATCGCAATGACCCTTATCGCATTGTTAGGGAGGTGTAGGGTATTATATAGTCGGCCCCGCCCGACCTTCTGCGTTTTCTTACTGGTTTTAATTATACCATACACCACACTGTGGTACGGGGTATTATACATTTGTTTCACGGCAGATGTTTGTAACACCTGAAAATAACACAGCTAGACCCACCTTAAAGTATACCGATCGACTCAGAATCACTAGCTGAGTCGATTTAGAGTCAGCTAGCGAGTCGATGTCCGTCCGTCCGTCCGTCTGTCCATGTAAAGTTGTTCGTCGACTACAGGTCGCAATTTCACTCCGATCGTTCTGAAATTTTGCAGTTTAGATTATTTCGGGCTGTTCCCATATATATGTTTCGTCCGATTTTGCTCTTTAGTCCTGTAGACGCTATATTTTACATCCAATCGTTTTGAAATTTAGAATGGTAGAGTTTCTTGATTCATGAACCAACATTGCCGAATTTGAAGAAAATCGGTAAAGATTTAGCTATAGCTCCCATATATATGTTTCATCCGATTTGGCTCTTTAGATCCAATCGTTTTTATACCCTACACCACACTGTGGTACAGGGTATTATTTAAGTATAAAATGTCCCAAAAATAAATTTATGTAAACAATTTATACATGAATTACAAAATTTATATATCAGAGTTATTCAATATTACGAGAGTGGTGTAGGGTATTATATAGTCGGCACCGGCCGACTTTAGCCTTTCCTTACTGGTTTTTAATTATTAATTAATAAAAAATACACATTTATAATAAAGCGTCCGACTTCAAATGTTTACCAATAATAATTAGTTACAGTTAAGGTTCTCATGGTTACACATACTTGAAAAAAATATAGGCTTCTTACGATCATTTTTACGATTTGGCCTGTTAGAGGGTTTAATATTTGGAGGATTTTCATAAGGGCGCAATGTCAAAATATGAACCGATTTTCTTGAAATTCGTTTTTGCATCAAGAAGCTTTACTCTGCCTATTTAAAGGGTGTCCCAAGAAGAGCGCAATTTTTTAATTACTGATGCAGCAATTGAATTGTTTCTCTGGCTGTATGACATGTGGCGCAGTCTTGTTGGAACCACATGCCCTCCACATTCATTTCTTCAATTCTAGGCAAGAAAAAAACTGGTCATCATTTCACGATACCGAACACCATTGACTGTTTGCGCTTGACCTGCCTCAAAGGTCCAATGATTCCTCCAGCCCAAAAACTACACCACACAGTGACACGTTGAGGATGCATTTGCTTCTCGTGAATCACTCGAGGATTTTCCGCACCCCAAATTCGACAATTCTGCCTATTGACGAAGCCATCAAGATGAAAATGGGCCTCGTCACTGAAGATGATTTTATCGGCAAAATCAGCATTTTCATGTTGTCTCTCCAATACCCAATTAACGAACTCCCTTCGCTGTCCTTCTCCATTTTTACTAACCTCGTACCTTCTACTAACAAACAATAACAATTATTCAAATGTCAAACAATGACACTTCGAATGTTGCGAGATTTAAAAATTGCGTTCTTCTTGGGACACCCTTTAGATGTCACATTCGGAGGTACATATACGATTATAAGCAGAGTATCTCATAATCTGGACAGATTTTTAACGAATTTTTCATACTGGTTAATGAAGTTCTTCTCTGACAATTTTCATAAAATTTGGAAGTATGTGTAATTCGATTTAATTAGATCATAAATATGAAATCTGGTGGAACTTATATGTATATGGCCGTTATATCTAAATCTGAACCGATTTGCTACAAATCCAGCCGACTTTATTGTTTGATTAAGAAAGAATGTGAAATACAGCATAAACTTATATATCGCTTCGAAGCCAAATTGTGAGCAATTCCGATTTTCATCACTTTAAATAGGTTTCGTTCATAGACCAAAAAGATATACTGGTAAAATTTTATCTCGCTCTGACAGTGATTGCAAATTGTATTTTGTTTATAAGGTGAAATGGAGATATAGACGGACATAGCTAAATCGACTCCAAAAATTATTCCTAAGTCGATTTGTATACAAACAGATGCACAAAGTAATAATAGCCGGTACTGCAGTGTGTTGTAGGGCTTACAAATATTTCAGCCGCTTTGGCATCTCTAAGACAAAGTACAGTATTTCATATTACAATTCATAAATGTTCTTACTTATATTATGATTGTTGCCTTAACACGTTTGCTTTGTACCACTGTACCATGAAAAGAAAACGTTTGGGAGAAAAGCAATCATGACATACAAACTTGGTCGGCACACCGTATCATTGCCATACATTATGCAAATGACGTGTTTGTGCAGGTAATCATTTCATAAATGACAGGACGACATGACAAAATGCGAGAACAAAAAGGAACTTGCTCCAACCACAAAAAAGGAGAGAAAGAAACCAGAACAAGTTAAGAAAACAAACTATACATTGTGTTTTACATATAAAACCCTAAAGTTATTTATCCTCAAATGTATCACAACACAGACAGACAGACATCATGACCACATACACACGACTTTACCAATAAAAACAAAAACAAAAACAATGTGATATACAATTTCAGTATATTCTAAAAAAAAACTTTTAATTTTATTATCTGAAATACCACTCCTAGTTTTTACTGATATTGACTTTCGCTGTTGGCAGTAGAATTTTTTCGAAGGACAAAAATCAATAAATTGACTCATAAAAATAGAGAAATGTCTTTTATATGACAGAAAGAGTGCTTGTCAATTTCTTGGAATACTTTTCAAGACAGTTTATTCTTTCTTCTTTTTTCTTCCAAGATATGTACTCGTACATAAATGGGTTACAAGCTCAAGAGCTCTGAGGCAAGGACACTTTGTCTTTTTTTGTCATAAGTAAAAGAACAACGGAATTATGCTGAATCATAAAATATGGAAATAGTTGCACTTTTTGCCAATGCAAAGTTAGACTTATGAACGCTAGACTCTCGAGAACCTTCAGTGGGAAAACTGTAAAAGCGAAAGCAAAACAGCAACAATTTTATGCTAAGAATACACTTAATATGCAATTTGATTAAGCCTTTGACATAATGCAAAGTAGTAATTTTGAACTTTAGTTTTGAACAAAAGTTGAAGCAGTAAATATGGATTGGTATTGGCTGCAAATAGGATTTTCGAAATCAAATTAACAATAACTATGGGGTTTTAAATGACTGTCCAAACGATAGCCATAGGGGAGTACAACAAAACCTCTAATCAATTGGTAATTATTAAGTTCAACTCGGCCATAGTTACCACATAAATTAGCGGTTTTATTACCAAATATAGTTAAATAAAGTGCATCTCTGCTGCTGAGTCCTTTTTTCAAGAATAGCTTGAAAACGTGAAACGTATAAAAGGGTGCTCCAACCATCACACACAATGTTACTTGTAAATAAAACAAAAAGTTTTCAGAGAATTATCTTCAAGTTTTTTTAAGATAGAAGGATCTTTGATAATTATGTGTGAAACAAAATATCTGCCAAATGCTCGCCCCGGCTTCGGTGGCATACCTATATCCGATGGTCGATATTTTAAATGACTCTGAACTATAATTGAGGAGCAATGTCGTTAATGTGTCGAATTATCTCATCCTTTAGCTCTTGAATTGTTCTTGGCTTATTGACGTACACTTTTTCTTTTAAATATCCGCAAAGAAAAAAGTCCAACGGTGTCAAATCACATGATCGTGGCGGCCAATTAACGTGAGATAACACAGAGCCATTGTTTCTTTGGCTATGTGTCAAGTGGCACCATCATGTTGGAACCACATATGGTCCAGGTCCATATCCTAAATTTCTGGCCACAAGAATTTCGTTATCATCTTGCGATAGCGCCCACCGTACACGTACATTGCTTGGCCGACCTGATTTTCGAAGAAGTACGGCCCGATGACGCCAAACAGTTACTCTTTGTGGATGCATCGGCTTTTCAACAATCACTCGTGGGTTTTAAATTGCCCAAATGCGGCATTTGGTCGATTATGCTGACCAAAAAAAAAATCACAAATTTCACGAAATGCGTTTTGATTTGAACGCCCATTTTCGTAAAAGGTTTCATGGTTGAATATGTCAAACACTAAAACAAAGAAATGTCAAATTTTAAGGTGTGAATTAACATCGCCATTGTGGTTGGACCACCCTTTACTTTCAAGCATTATACAAAAATTTTGCTCCGTTAATGTCACAAAAATGTAAAACATAAGTGAATCATATGAATTTGTTTTTATCAAAAAAAAAAAAATTAAAGAAACTAAGAAGCAAACAACAAGTAAAAACTACTTAAGTTCGGCCAGGCCAACTCTGATATACTTCACCTTCACCATTGCACAGTGGGAGCAATTTCAAAAAAGGGAATTAATTCTGGCGTTTCTTAGCCAGACAAACGCTTGCGGCAAAACTTAACAAAATGTTTAAGCGCGAGAAACTTTCGTCTTTTTCGTCCAATTCATAAAATGTATAGTTACCGACATATCTGCATCTGAAAATTTAATTTTTCCTTTTTTTCACCGAGTCCCAGTGTAATAGCAGAAGAATATGCACTTTTGTCTCAAAACTTTTAAGACAAAAGTTAATGTCACAAAAATATAAAACAGAAGTGAATCAGGTGAATTTGTTTTTTTCCAAAAAAAAAAATTAAAGAAACTAAGAAGCAAGTAAAAACTACTTAAGTTCGGCCAGGCCAACTCTGATATACCCTTCACCATTGCACAGTGGGAGCAATTCCAAAAAAGAGAATTAATTCTGGGGTTTCTTAATGTTAATGTTAAAGCGCGTGAAACTTAAAAAAAGTATACGAGTATATCGAGTTTTGGAGTTATGGAAGATCCTATTTAAAGGAAGTATACAATATTTATATTCAGACCGGATCAAAAATATTTACTGGTAATGTTGCCAAGCTATTTTAATTTAAATTTTTTTACACAAACTTCAAAAGTAAGCCACATTTTCTCCAATCGTAAAGCTAGAATATTAAAACCTTTGCAGTTGTATACGTGGTATGGTGTTGCAAGTTTAACTGCAAACTGAATTTGGAACCCGGTTTTTAGTATAGTAAATAAAGGGGGAACATAAAAAAAAACCAAAAATTTGCGGTGATTTTCGAAATTATTTTGGGAATTGTGGGATTGAATTTTGCAAATATGATTCGCGAATTACTTTCGATTCGTGATGTCAAGCCCTGCAAACTACAAAATATTTCATTGACATATGTTCAAATATTTTAAATATTTTATGAAGTTATTCGATTTTTGTCTGCATTTGAAAACTGATTTATTTCATTTTTTTTCCTGACCCTGTCATAGCATTTTCTTAATATCAGTGCAGAATATAAACCGATTTCAGTCACATCAACTGTTCTAAATTAACAAAAAAAAATAATGATAATATTGGTATGATTAAATTATGTGTGGAACAAAATATCGGCCAAATGGCACCGCGACCTCGGCGGCACATCTCCATCCGATGGTCCAAATTTTCGATGACTCTGAGGCATTTATCTCATCCTTTAGCTCTTGAGTTGTTGCTGGCTTATCGACGTACACTTTTTGTTTCAAATAACCCCAAAGAAAGAAGTCCAACGGTGTCAAATCACATGATCTTGGCGGCCAATTGACATCGCCACGACGTGAGATTACACGGCCATTGAATTTGTTGCGCGAATGAGCCATTGTTTCGTTAGCCGTGCGGCAAGTGGCACCGTTCTGTTGAAACCACATATTGTCCACATCCATATCTTCCAATTCGGGCCATAAAAAGTTCGTTATCATCTCACGATAGCGAACTCCATTCACAGTAACTGCCTGACCGGCCTCATTTCGAAGATGTATGGCCCGATGACGTCGCTAGCCCATAAGCTGCACCAAACGAACTGGGAGAGCACAGGTGTTTTCACATCTTCTACATACCCGGTTTGCTGAAATTTGCGCACAATTCTCCCGATTGTGAACACATTTGGTCGATTATGCTGATCAATACAAGTAAGAAAGTTTCAGTCGGGTAAACCGACTAAGGTATACCCTCACTTTGTGAGTAATGTAATATTGAATATTACTCGAATTATTCTGTCAATTTGTGTGGGAGGTACCAGAAGGGGTTTATCAAATACACCTTTTTTTCGCTGAACATTAGATACTTTAAACTCATTGCACTGTGCCGACTTATAAGCATTTATGTGCACTGGTATAAACGTTATGAGACATTAAATTGTGGTATGATTTGGGCATTTTGCGTGGGTGGTACAAAGAGGGGCGTGGCAACAACACCCATTTATCCCTGGACTGTAGGCAATATAAAAGCATAATACTGTAAAAAATTTCAAGTATTTTTATACACTGTTATTAATGTTATAAGCTGTTAACTTTTGGTGCAAAATGGTGCATTTGTGTGGGAGGTACCAAAAGGGACGTGGCGAATTCGCCCATTTTTCTCGAGTTGATAGCGACTAATAAGCTAATACTATGTGTGGAATTTCAAAAGATTCGAATAAGTAGTATAGCAGTTATTAAAGAATCAATATTTCACAACATTTTAACCCTTTGTGGGGGAGGTACTAGAAGGAGTGGACCAATATGGCCCATCTTCGAACTTAGCCGGAGATAGAAAAAAATATTACCACATACCAAATTTAAGGTCAATCGGTTACTCCTTTCGAGAGTTATCGTGCGCACCAGCCAGCAGACAGACAGACGGACAGACAGACGGACGGACATTGCTCATTCGACTTAAAATGACCCAAAACGGTTTTCTTCCGAACATACTTGGGGTCTTAGGTCACTCCTTCGATGTGCTACACTTTTTTCCGTAGCAAATGATATATACCCTCGTCACACTAAAGTGAGGGTATAACAAAAAATTTTTGGTGATTTTCGAAATTATTTTGGGAATTGTGGGATTGAATTTTGCAAATATGATTCGCGAATTACTTTCGATGCGTGATGTCAAGCCCTGCAAACTACAAAATATTTCATTGACATATGTTTAAATATTTTATATATGTTATGAAGTTATTCGATTTTTGTCTGCATTTGAAAACTGATTGATTTAATTTTTTTCCTGACCCTGTCATAGCAGTTTCTTAATATCAGTGCAGAATATAAACCGATTTCTCTCACATCAACTCTTCTAAATTAACAAAAAAAAATTGATATGCGATGCAAAAAAATCTCGGTCAGATGTTCACACTGAGAGATTGTCTATATTTTCAAAATATAGACAATTTTTGTTTTTTTTCCGAACAGATATGTGTAGTACTTCGGAGATACAGAAATTATAAAAATAAAGTATAACCTATTTTTATTCGTCTTAAGGCAAACTTCATAGAGAATATTTTTAGAAAAACAGCGACCAAATTTTGTTATAGCGTTGCCACGCTTCTCCAAATTACACCATTGCTTAAGAAAATATCGGCCAAATGGCACCGCGACCTCGGCGGCACATCTCCATCCGATGGTCCAAATTTTCGATGACGCTGAGGCATAATTGAGGTTCTATGCCGTTAATGTGTCGAATTATCTCATCCTTTAGCTCTTGAATTGTTACTGGCTTATCGACGTACACTTTTTGTTTCAAATAACCCCAAAGAAAGAAGTCCAACGGTGTGGAATCACATAATATTGCCGGCCAATTGACATCGCCACGACGTGAGATTACACGGCCATTAAAATTGTTGCGCAAATGAGCGATTGTTTCGTTAGCTGTACGGCAAGTGGCACCGTCCTGTTGAAACCACATATTGTCCACATCCATATCTTCCAATTTGGGCCATAAAAAGTTCGTTATCATCTCACGATAGCGAACACCATTCACAGTAACTGCCTGACCGGCCTCATTTCGAAGAAGAATGGCCCGATGACGTCGCTAGCCCTTAAGCTGCACCAAACGAACTGTGAGAGCATGCACAGGTGTTTTCACATCTCCTACATACCCGGTTTGCTGAAATCTGCGCACAATTCTCCCGATTGTGAACACATTTGGTCGATTATGCTGATCAAAAAAACATCAAGAAGTTCACGAAATGCATATTGATTTGAACGCCCATTTTCGTAAAAGGCTCAAAAAACTTTAACACTCGATTGTGTATCTTTCCACGGTTCAAATTGAGTTAGTCTGAAATTGAAAAATGTCAAATGAAATGCAGAAAAGCACTTGACGTTTAGGTGTGGTTCCCATTCAACATCGTCCCTTACAATTTAATCGCTTTTATATCCGACTCTAATATATACCGATCGTAGGAAAGGAATTGAAAAAAAAAATTTAAAAAAAAAATTCAAACGCAGACGAAAATTTTATAAATACATATTAATATATTTCAATTATTTTTCTATAATTTGTACATGTTGACACCAGAAATCCAGGTTAATTGTGATATTATTATGGTTGTAAATATAAATGCCACTCAATTTTTTCCCCAAAACGTTTTCATATTCTAGCATTGAGATTGTAAAAAATGTGGCCATGTTTTGAAATGTTTGTAAAAAAATTGTAACTTGGATAAGGATGGTAACACTATTAATACAAATTGTTGACCCAATTTTTTTTTCAAAATCAGTTTCCTTCAAGACGAATATAAATATATCTAACATACCTTTTTTATAATTTTTTCAGTATCTCCAAAATACTACATGTCGTCATCTGAAATCCAAAATCACGTAACATCAAAAAAAATAAAAATTAATTTTATGATTAATTATAGTCTATTAGGCTGAACTACACATTCCTTAAAAATATTTGGAGTTCAATATCAAAAATTTACCATTTTATGAGTGATATTCAAAATGACGTTACAACAAACAAGTCATTAAAAAAGCGGAAAGATTCATAAAATTTTATTTTATTTTATTGAGAATGTACGCCACAACTAAATGCGCTAGATTTGTTATTTGATTTCGCCTTAATAGTCTGAAATCCTTAAATTTGGTCAAACGCATAAAATTACTTTACTTTGTTTTTTGCTTCTCCTGAAAAATCATGAACATGTGGGTTACGTTATTTTAAAACATGCTAAGTCGACTTAGCATAGTTTTAGGGAGATTTCAGATTTAATTTCTAAATATTCTATGCAGTCAAAATTTGGTATTTATCCGTCCACCCAATCAAAAGTTATTCACAAAACAGTACAGGTCATTCGATTTGCATTATAAAGGAATTCCACACAAATTTAAAAAATTCATCAAACTTTGATCGCCTCTCCTGAAAAACTACCTTTTTGCCCTAAGCAAAGTTTAGAATGGAGGTATCGATATCTCGGTAAGGCGTAGGAATCAGAAGAAAAAGACGAAGTTTCACCCGTGGTGGCCAAATTTGAGCCTCTGCAGCACCATCATCTCTATAACGACATTTCTGAATTACGCTAACGATATATATATCTCCAATTTTGAATCTAAGCGTTACTGAAGTAACATTTTCCAACCGATCTGTATGAGTTAAGCATAAGCACTGCCGAAGTTGAAGATACTCGGTTGAGATTTAGACAAAATTTCCCTATTCGGGTGGGGTAGTTTTTTCCTTAAGAGTCACAGGCCAACAATTGTTGTTCTCTACTCCACTGCCGAAGTTGAAGATACTCGGTTGAGATTTAGACAAAATTTCCCTATTCGGGTGGGGTAGTTTTTTCCTTAAGAGTCACAGACCAACAACTGTTGTTCTCTACTCCACTGCCGAAGTTGAAGATACTCGGTTGAGATTTAGACGAAATTTCCCTATTCGGGTGGGGTAGTTTTTTCCTTAAGAGTCACAGGCCAACAATTGTTGTTCTCTACTCCACATGGTTTGGATGCAATTCTCTCCCTCTGCAATGCACCTGCATAAGTAGAGGAAATAAACGATGTGTTAAGCCCAACGAGGGACTCCATTGAATGTTTGTTAGTGTGGTGTTAACACACCAGTCAGTGTTGTGCCATATGTTCATTTTCTTATCTTCTTCTCTCTGAGAATCAGAAGTTTTTTAATGTGTTTCTCGAAATGAGTTTTCTCACTAATTATGAGTAGTTCTCTGTCCTCTGTGTCGAGTAGAGAGTGAATGTAGTTGTCTGCAAGTTGCCTGCAAGTTTTCTTCAACTTTTCTTTAGTTTTATATGTTTTATGTTTCTGTTGTATATGTACTTTCAATATCTTTAAGTGAAATATATGTATGTACATACGAGTATATACAATAAGTCCAGAAAGTGTTTTTACATCGCAAAGTATTTATCTTTGATATACTTCTTTTTGGAAAAATTATATTTTGTATTATTTTATGTTGAATTAATGAAAGTGCTTCAAAGCTCTATGTTGGTATTGTTTAATGAAAAACTAAGCAAGTTACCGACCAAGACATTAAAGCCGATATCGATGAAGTGAAAATAATATCAAAGGAAAATATGAAACTAAAGGAAGAAGTAAAGGGTGGTTAAATTTTAAGTGCCGATGTTGATTTTGAATAAAACACAAATTATTTAGGAAATTATTGTCATTTCTTTTTATTATGATAATATTGGTATGGTTAAATTATATATGGAACAAAATATTGGCCAAATGGCACAGCGACCTCGGCGGCACATCTCCATCCGATGGTTCAAATTTTCGATGACTCTGAGGCATAATTGAGGTTCTATGCCGTTAGTGTGTCGAATTATCTCATCCTTTAGCTCTTGAATTGCTGCTGCAGCAACGTACACCTTTTCTTTCAAATAACCCCAAAGAAAGAAGTCTAACGGTGTCAAATCACATGATCTTGGCGGCCAATTGTCATCGCCACGACGTGAGATAACACGGTCATTGAATTTGTTGCGCAAAAGAGCCATTGTTTCGTTAGCTGTGTGGCAAGTAGCACCGTCCTGTTGAAACCACATATTGTCCACATTCATATCTTCCAATTCGGGCCATAAAAAGTTCGTTATCATCTCGCGATAGCGAACACCATTCACAGTAACTGGCTGACCGGCCTCATTTCGAAGAAGTATGGCCCTATGACATAGCCGGCCCATAAGCCAGACCAAACGAACTGGGCGAGTATGCACAGATGTTTTTACATCTCCCGGTCTGCTGAACTTTAAGCACAATTCTCCCGATTGTTGACACATTTGGTCGATTATGCTGATCAAAAAAACATCACGAAGTGCACGAAATGCATTTTGATTTGAACGCGTTGGTCGAAAGTGTATCTTTCCGTGGTTCAAATTAAGTTAGTCTGAAATTGAGAAATGTCAAATGAAATGCAAAAAAAAACTTGACGCTTAGGTGTGGTTTACATTCAACATCGGCCCTTACAATTTAACCACCATTTAGAAAGGTTTAAACGGTATAGACATTTTTTTTTTTTTTTTTTTTTTTTTGTTGATGTGCATTATTTATTCACATTCATTAAAGTGCCTCAGCGCCCCTAGGGCATTATTGAGGCCATCTGACAAAAATTTTTACATTAGATTTTCTAATACATAAAATTTATGAATATATAAATATAATTTTTTAGTTTGATTCATATTCATACTCTAGATCATATTAGGAGCATTTCTATATTTTGCAAAAGATGTATTTTAAGTCTGCTTTTGAAGAGTGAAATAGTCTCAGAGTTCTTTACAGATGAGGGCAAACTATTATATTCTAAACTGCCATTGTATTCAATCCTTTGCTTGGTTGTTTCCAACCGACATCTCACCACTCGGATATTTGAGTTCTGTCTTGTATTATTATGAATTATTTCAAATTGTATTGTATGATAGCCAATTTTGTTCAATACTTTATAAATATATACCATTTGCTGCATTTTATGCAAGCCATATACGGGCAAAACAGTTTTTGCTACATCTCTGTATAGCTGTAATGTAGAGTACATTCTTGGAAGTTTATAAACATTTTTCAAACACTCATTTTGCACGATCTGTAGCGATTTTAGGTCAATATTTCTCCTATGACCATAAATCATGGACAAATAATTTATATGGCTTTGAACTAAGGCCTCAAAGATCATTAGCTTCGTATTTTCATCGAGTTTATTTCGAAGTTTGTACAAAATACCAATAACTGGAGATATTTTTGATTTCACATGTTGTATATGATTTTTCCATGAAAGGTTGCTTTGTAAATATACTCCCAGGTACTTTACAGTGTTAACTTCTGGCACCCGCTCACCATCTGATAAAATTATAAAGTCATTACATCGCTGTTGTTGGGGTCTAAATTTGATGAATTTCGTTTTATTGGAGTTTAAAACAAGTTTGTTTATCCGAGCGTACTTAGTAAGAAGCTCTGAATCATGCGCAATTGCCGATTTAAGTGCCATTTCCCTTGTGTATGGATAGAAAATGCATAAATCATCTGCATACATAAATATTTTTCCTTTCATTCCAATATTATTTATGTCATTTAGATAAATTTTGAAAAGCAAGGCTCCCAATACACTACCCTGTGGTACTCCATATTTGACATGCTCCGTGGAACTTTTGTATTCGTTTATTTGGACATATTGCCTCCTATTGCTGAGATAGCTTTTCAGTAGACCTAACTCTCTTCCCATTAGTCCATAAAAGGCAAGTTTTTCTATCAAAACCGTGTGATCGACGAGTTCAAAAGCTTTGCTAAATTCATAGAAAATTGCTCCGACACCAGCATAACCATCATCTAAACATTTGCATATATAATTGACAACATTGACAACTGCTTCGCCAGTACCACATCCCTTTCTGAATCCATATTGGTTGTCTGATAGCAATAGCTCACCTTCTAAATAGGATTCTAGTTGTCTATTTATAATTTTCTCAAAAATTTTATCTATCGTAGATAACAACGAAATAGGTCGATATTTTGTAACTGAGTTTGCATGTGTTTCCTTAGGAATGGGTATAACTTTTTGAATTTTTAATAAATCAGGATAAACCGACTTGTTAATTGAGCTATTAAATATCTTTACAAGTACTGGTATTACTTCAGTGCCGAATTCTACAAATAGCTTAGGTAAAATGTTATCAAAACCTGGAGCTTTATGCAAATCCATATTACAAATAATTTCTCGTATTTCTGTGGCGGAAGTTTGTTGAAGCCTGAGAAAGTTACAATGTCGCCGGATAGACCAAAAATCATGCCAACGTTCACCATTTAGATCAATCTAGAATGAGGAGACTGGAAGAAGAAGTAAGAAAAAAAAGATCTATTATTTATAGGTCTTGACGTACATACGTCTCCCTATGAGGATATAAAAACCACAATTCCTGTAATCTTCAACTTCAATCCTGCCCCAGATAATGATCTATGTCGGAATGTTTTTGAAAAGAACAATAAAATGAGTATTCTAGTGGAGTTTAAATCATTTTCTATTCTAACGGAAATCCTCAGACAATAAAAAAAGGGAATAAACTACAAGTAGATGGAAAACGCTGTTATTGGAATGAAAATGAAGAATCCATGTGCAGACAGAAAAAGTCTACTGACATCTTTAAGGACATATGTATCTGCACAAAACATAAATTTAGAGTATGACAAAATTGCTGCTGGAGAAGATTCAAAAAATAAAGTCACCTAGCCAAAACATAACAAAGCACAACACATGACTTTGGGACTCAATTCTGAGAATTGGAAAAATGGGAACTTCTGCATCACTTGTTTAGTCAAGTTAGCTCAATTAATAATTTAATGGTCATACGATTTGTTTGGCTCAATGTGGATTTTTCGCACTTTTCTATGTTTTTTTCTCGGTATACCGAAAGGAATATGTCCTATCTGAAGCAATGTTGTAGATATTGAATAGGAGAAAAACCCCTATCAAACAAACCTACCCGAAAAAATGCATCCAGTGCCTTTAAAATCGCAAATTTTTTTCAAATCGGACCATAACTTAAGAAGTTATTTCCAAAAACCAGATACGCAAGTGATATCTTTACGATTTTTTAAATATCGATAACTTCTCAACGAGTTATCGGAATAATCTCAAAAAATTCCACAAAGCGTTTCTGCGGGGGTACTAAAAAATAAATATAACAAGTAAGAAAGTTCAGTCGGGTAAACCGACTCATGACTCCCCTCACCTTGAGTCGCAAAAAATATTAGTAAATGTATTTATTTATTTTGTTTTAATTAAATTATTATCAATTTAAATTGCATTTAATAACTAAAGTATGTACTGGTATTAAAGTTATATGCTGTTAACTTTTCGTGCAAAATGATCCATTTCTGTGGGAGGTACCAATTACGGCCACTTTTCTCTAGACTCTAGGTAGGTACTATAAAAGCATTGCACTGTACGAAATTTCAAGTATTTGTATGCACTGGTATTAACGTAAAAGCTGTTAAATTTTGGTACAAAATGATCCATTTGTGTGGAAGGTACCAAAAGGGGCGTGGCAACTTCACTCATTTTTCTCGAGGTGATAGTGACTAATAAACTAATACTATGTGTGGAATTTCAGAGGATTCAAATAATTAGTATAGAAGTTATTAAATAATCAATATTTCACTACATGTTAACCTTTTGTTGGGGAGGTACTAGAAGGAGTGGACCAATATGGTCCATCTTCGAACTTAGCCGGAGATAGAAGAAAATATTAACACATACAAAATTTAAAGTCAGTCGGTTACTCCTTTCGAGAGTTATCGTGCGCACCATCCAGCATACAGACGGACGGACATTGCTTATACGACTTGAAATGACCCAAAACGGATATCCGCCGAACATACTTAGGGTCTTAGGTCACTCCTTCGATGTGTTACACTTTTGGCTCGTGCCAAATGATATATACCCTCCTCTCTAAGGTGAGGGGATAAAAAAAATGGGAAAAATCAAAGCTGAAATTTTGTTGAATTCCGCATATATAAGTAAGTATATTGGGATTTCATGTCAAGTGAGTGAATTTTAGAAGCGGTGTCTTCTGATCTGGATGAAACTTGCACAGGGGTTAGTATAGGATAGTAGTTATGACACAAAAATTTCCTTGTGGGGTTGGTAGATTTGCTAAATTGTGGGGTTGGTAGATTTGGTAAATTGCCTACAACTTTTTAAATTACTGGATTAATATTATAATTTGTTTTTATTCGACCTTTTTGATATTAATTAAAGCCAATAAATAGTCAAGCTCGAGGTCATAATTTAATTGCTATTAAAACATTTTTTTATTTAATTTCCAATATTTCGCAATTACTTTAAATTGCTTCATCAGGGAAAACTATAATAACATATAAAAACAGAAAAAATATATAAAATTATATACATGTAAATATCACAGTTAATTTATTCTAGACTAAAAAAGGTGTATAAGTACATTTCAAACAATCACTTACATAGAAAAAACAACAACACAATTTATAAACTTATTCTACTGTAGTTTCACTACCATCGTCTAAGGTTGATATTGCACTGTTGGATGTTTTCTTATGGCACATATCGTCGCTTGGATGACCAACTGCAGTAACTGACATTTTCAAATTGTTCAGGAGAGCAGTTTTTCTGTTTTTGAGACAATGTCCATTCTTCCCCACGGCGTAATATTTATTATATTTCCAGTTTGCTTTTCTTATTTTGTACTTAACTCCATCTTTTTCAATATTATTAACAAAAAAGTAAAAAAATTTAATTATAATGCATGTTTTTCATAAACAATGCAGATACGTCACTTTGTGAGAAAAAAATATACTTAATGTCAGTTACGACTGATCACCGCCCAGCCCAAACGGCTAAAGCTAGAATCATGAAATTTGGTAGGATGGTAGTCCTTGCTATATAGACGTGCAATATAGAAGGGTTTTTCGAAATTTTGGGCGTACAATGGGCCAAAATAGAAAAAAATATGGTATCACAGCCAAATCCAAACAGCTGGAGCTAGAATTGCAACATTTCGTATGAGGAAAGCGCCTAGGGCGAAGATTCGGTATGAATCACAATTTTTCGAACATTGGGATAAATATGCCACCAAAACCAAGTCCAAATAGCAAGAGCTTGAATCGCCTAATTTGGCTTGAGGATAGCCATTGGAACGTAGACTAGACACAAGGAGTTTTTTAGGCAAAAATGGTGGAAAAATGATAAATATTGTGCAGTGGGACAAAACTATGTTGGATATGGTACAGTGGAGCAAAAAAGTGCTAAATATGGTACAGTGGGGGAAAAAATTTAAATTTGTGCAGTGGGTCAAATATGTGTTAAATATGGCACAGTGGGGCAAAAAGTGATAAATATGGTACAGTGGTGGAAAATAATTAAATTTGTGCAGTGGGTCAAAAAAGTGTTAAACATGGCACAGTGGGGCAAAAAGGGTTAAATATGGTACCGTAGTGCAAAAATGGTAAAATATGGTACGATATTGCAAAAAGGGTTAAATATGGTAGAGTAGGGCTAAGGGTGCGAATTTAGCTTTTGAAATATACAGTATGTTTTTCTCTTAATATGTACATACTTATAGTGGCACTGTGATGCAAACACGTTTAAATGGTGTACAGTTGTGGTTTAATGGCATTTAGAGGCACATAACGAATTAGATTACCCTAGCGGGTGAGGTGGCCCCGCGCAAATAAGCCAATCCATACCTACGAATGGATTATCGAGATTCCTACTGTCGGTATCTGATGATTGGGACTGGACCGTGATCCCGTTTCGAACGCAATCGGTCCAAAAATGGGCAACGAGTGGGCTGTGTCCAGCCAGTACTCCATAACATTTTGTAATAATGAACAAACATTTCGGGAAAACGAAATATTAAGTAACATATTGCACTAACGTCTCTTGGTGAAAATATTTTTTGGCATTGTGTCAGTTACGTCTAAAATCATTTACCGTTTTTTGAGAAAACGGTAATATATATGTATATGCACAAAATGTATACACATGTTGTACTTTGACTAGACAAATCGAATGGCGCCCTTAACTCAATTTCTGAAAAATGGTCAGTTACGTGGGTTGGTCATCCAAGCGACGATATGATCGTTTGATGTTCTTTCCCTTCACTATCAGCTGTCTATAGATTTTGGCATTTCCTTCTGTGTCTATTTTGAAGTTTATTCTTTTCTCATTTGGTAAGATTACAATGTGAAGCATCTCTTGTGTGAATCTCTTGTTGTAGTGTTGTTCGCTCGTTACGTTGTGTCGTTTGACACACGCATGTTGTCAAAGTTGGGAACATGTTTTTGTTTTGCACAGTGGGTTGCAAGTGCTGTTTTTTGTATTGTATTTATACTTCTGGATTACTGGATTATGTTCAGAATGGTCTCATTTTATTCATTAGCAGATATTACGGTAATAATGGTGAATTTTTCGATGGTTTAAGGGGATTGAATTAAAAAAATTATTAAAATTTTCTAAAAAATTGACTTTTTCTCAATATCTTGTAGGATATGTTTGAAATTGCTAATGGGATGAAGATTTTATATTAGAAGAAGATGAATGCTACCTAATTAGGATTCATTGAAGCTTTCCCGAACGATAATGGTTCTCCAGTTATGATTAAATATATGGTAGGTTGGCTAGTTTTGGGATCGCTCCAATGTTAAAAATATGAACATAAAATCATAACATCCGCTACAACTGATTTGGGTAGATTGCAGGGCTGTGGAGTCAGAGTCGGAGTCTTGGAGTTGGAGTCTGGGAAATTTGCCCGGAGTCGAAAAATTATGGTCGACTCCGACTCAGAGATGTATTGTTCAAAATGTACCAATGTAATTGTTCAAAATGTACAGGTGATAGAACTTTTGCACTCAAAAATGTTTGGGAAAACAATTTTCATACAAAAGAAGGATAAAATATTCGAAGCTTTTTTAACCTTTTTTGTATGCCACAAATATCTATAAAGTTAATCAAACTATCGAGTTTTTTATGTAAAACAGTTTTAGGAAAGCTCTGATTATATTCAGCTTACAAAATAAGTACTTTTACAAGATTATACGATATTATTAAGCGAGAACAAAACAATTAAGGAAAGGTCGGGAGAAGCCAACTATATGATACCGTACAAGACCTTGTTAGAGCAGAATAAGCTCAGATATTGTAAATATAAATATGAGATAATTAATAAATCTGAATCTAAGCAGAATTTTCTATAGAAACTTTTATATATGGGGGCAATTTCGATCTAAACCGATTTTGACCAATTCCAATAGGTTTAATCCCTGGTATGAAAGAGTCCTTATTGCCAAATTTTAGCAGGATCGTAGTGACATTTTGGCCTGTACTTAACGAACAACTTAATGTGGACAGACGGACAGCTCGTGATTCTGAGTAGAACGGTATATTTTAAGGTGGGTCTAGCTGCAGTATTTTTTACAAATCTGCCAAACAAACTAATTTAAAACCCCCTGTAACATAGTGTGGTGTAGGGTATAATAACTAACGAATGAACTGGTTGCTTGAAGAGAAAATAATTTCAAATTGATGAAAATTTTATCATGATTTCATGTTGAAAGTATTGTCAAATTAATTGCAGCTTACAAGTAAAGCATTAATAAATAAATAATACAATTTTATTTATTTACTGGTATTGAATACCATTTTTTTCTGTTTTTTAACAAAGCTATATCTTATTTTCAAAAACATGAACTCACGTCTAAGTAGTCTTATAATTTCAGAAATTTATGTTATTTAACTGCCGGAGTCGGAGTCGGAGTCGAGTAATTTTGGCTCGACTCCGCAGCCCTGGTAGATTGTGCATACTTTCAATAGATTTTCTTGTTCAGAGAAGAGATGTAAATATGTCAGAAAAATGCATTAGCATTTCTTGTCAACAAATCATGTTGCCTAGTATAGTATTCCAAGTAATAAATCAGCTTTTTGGTAGTCATTATCAAATGGTATTAGCTTCTAAGGTCACGAATACGAACAGAACAGTTTAACAAAAAAAAAGTTCTGCTTTCGACATTCTGCCATTTTAGAACAAACAAACAAAGGAAGCCTTTTATCATATTAATATCACGTCTTCATTCCTCTCTAAAGTGATTACTGGACATATTCTTGGAATAATCACATAATGTATGTACATATACTTATATATATGTATAATAAAGACTACATTTATCAACAATATCAGTATTTCATACAAATAACTTTTCTCGGTTGTTTATTTTCTGGGAAATCCTGATTAAGGATCCACTACAAGATTTATTGTCCTGCATTTGCTTCGCTCATAGTCAATATCCTAATTGTTGTTTATTTAAGCAATCGTCTCGTGTTTACTCCGTCATTGTCCTTCCTCCCCCCATATGTCCTCGTCGCTCGTTGTACTGTGTCCTTTATCCAAACGGAATATATAAACTTTAATTTGCATAAAAGAAGGGAATGTATTCGATATAAAATATGACGCCATTCAACAGCTCATTTTATATGAATGGAGGGGAAAGCGACACTTTGTTTGGACACACTCACTCAGAACGAAAGAATTATAGGGATATACATGCACATGTATGTGCACATTATGCAGTACAACACTTTGAAATGCACTAGTAATTGCCAGTGGGATTTTTGCAAAGGGTGTTGCAAAATGAAACGACAGAAAGTGTTATAGTTGCTCACAATTTTAAATTACACTCAATTCTGAAAATTGGACGTGAAAGTAGCCACAAAAATAAGAACTTCTGCATCATTCGTTTAGTCAAATTGTCTCAATTAATAATTTAATTCCCATAGGATTTTTCTCCTATACAAAATGTACAACATTGCTTTAGACACAAAGGAGATATTCTGTACGGTATACCGAGAAAAAAATACTGAAAAAGTGCAAAAAATCCACCTTGAGCAAAAAAATCGTATGGCCATTAAATTATTAATTGAGCCAACTTGTCTAAACGAATGATGCAGTAGTTCTTATCTTTAGGGCTACTTTCACATCCAATTCTCAGAATTGAGTCCCAAAATCATGTGTTGTACTGTGTTATAATAAAAATATTTTGAGAATAAATAATTGGGAAAGTTCTTTGGGCAGGGTTTAATAATTTTTTTTTTAACTTACCACAAATTATGCAATTTGTAAAATGAATAGCACATACCTGAAACGAAATAGAAAAAATAGAGAAATTTTATATTTTTCAAAATTTTATAATATCAATAACACTGTGCAACAGTGAAAAAAATAGACGGACTTGACAGTTTAGGTTCGAATCTACTATCGCAGGGTAGTATAACCCTATACTCGACTTGGCGAAATTGGTGACCAATTTTTTTTATGGGCCTCCAAAGTTTCTTGAAATCAGTGGGCCCCTCGAAAAAGTTGTCATCAGCTTTTGTCCAACAACTAATTCAGACTTGGTGATACCGCTTAACTATATTTGGCAATAATGTAGTTAAAAATATGCTGAAAAAAATTTACTTAACATTTTTTGGGAAAAAAATAAAATTTCCGGTACTTTTTTTTGAAAAAAGTGAAAGAAAATATATTTTTTTCCGTTGTTTCATCATAACTTCCAGGGACTTTTACCTTTTTTTTTTGGTATTTGTGTTAAGTTTTGGGCTTTGGTGTGTTCTGACATATATAGTAAAATTTGATGGCCAACATTTTTGTAGAACATTTCATCCCCGCCCTCCCCATTTTAAGGGGTGTTTTTTACGATTTGTTAAAATGATGCCAAAAATTACAGTTATGTGGGGGAGCTATGTTCTACAAAAATATTGGCCTTAATACTAAAAAAAAAATGCCGGACAAACTCTATACCAACATTTTTTTTTGTTAATAATAGTGAAATGCTAACATTTTTGGGGTACAATGTGGTTTTTTGAGCTATTTAGGGTGCCTAGACGGCGGCCGGAAGTTGGACCCCACGAAAATGCACCCCATATTGAAAATGAAAGTGTGCCCCAAATGTGTGGCCTATCTTCGTTACAAAAACTGATTTCGGAAATTACACCCCAATCAAGAAAACAGCATGAAATGAAAATTAACCCAAAAAACTAAGAAATGTTCACATCGTAAATATTAGGAGTACGAAATAATACACGAATACACATATAAATCTTTTTGGGAGTGGTCGGCCTACGGCCTGCGGCCTCTGTTTAAGACTTTCTCCTATGGACAGGATCCAAAGTTGGCAACGTGGATCAAATATTTTTGCGTAGCCTCTCCTGTTTCTAAATTTATAGCTGAAAATAAGCCCCAAAAAGTAGACAAAAACTGAAATGAAACCCCAAAAATCAGACAAAAAATTAAATTAAGCCCAAAAACAAATTGTTGTTGTTTGACATGTTATTTTTTGGGGCCCATATTCATAAAAATATTGGGGTGTATTTTCCTGGGGCCCAATTTCTATCCGCCTGCCTAGACACGTTCAGATTGTATTGATATGTTCACAAAAGTTGTTCAGATTTACGTTAGCTGCAATTTTGCCAAGCATTGTTAGTAACAAATTACGAGTCCCTGGAAGTAATGCTGAAAAAAGTAAAAAAAAAATTATTGCCAAATATAGTTAAGCGGTATCACCAAGTCTGAATTAGTTGTTGGACAAAAGCTGATTACACCTTTTTCGAGGGGACCACTGATTTTCAGAATCTTTGGAGGCCCATAAAAAAAATTGGTCACCAATTTGGCCAAACCTAGTATAGGGTTATACTACCCTTTGATAGCAGAATCGAACATAAACTGTCAAGTCCTTTTTTTTCAAAAAGTGTCCATTTGTTGCGTAGTGTAATAAATAGTTTTATTATTATTATCGACATTTGATAATTTGGTTAAAATCAAGACCTAAATTTCTTTTTTGTATAGATTGATACATACCATTTTTTTTATTTTTTTTTTTTCTAAAATTCGAATTTTCACTGTAGTTACCTTTAGTATAGGACGATAGTTTTTGAAGTATTAACTCGATAAAGACATGATACCACTTAAATTAAAGGAAATTATAAGCTTTAGAAATGCTGAAAACTTTGGTTTCACGAGGAAACAGAAGTTTAGTAACTGTCATTAAAACAATTAGAAAAATCGGATTTTTTTTTCAAAAAAATAATTTTTTGTTGGCACGAAAAGAATCATAAAAAATAGAAAAAAATCGCAAAAAAATGTTTGTTCCATTTTTTGAAATCTAGTATCCTAACGAAGAAAGCAATGCCTATTTGTAAAATGTCTATGGATAAATGTATAAATTATGACCCATATTATAAAAATAGGGAAATTAAAAAAATAATTGGCAATTTTGTTTGGAAGGTACTAAAAGGGGAGGCAATAGCGCCCTGTTTTTAATATACTATGGGTACTATAAAAACTTTACACTAGTCAAAGTTATAAGCCGTTAACTTTGGGAGTGCCTAATGGGGCGTGGAAATAACGCCCATTTTGCTCAGGACTATAGGTACTGTGAAGTCTTTACACTCCCCAAATTTTTCAATATTTGTACGAACTGGAATCAAAGTTATAAGTCGTTAACTTTTATGCAAAATGGCCCATTTGTATGGGAGGTACCAAAAGGGGCGTGGGAGTTATCAATATCAATAGGACCAACGTAGTCCATCTTTGATCTTAGCCTGAGATAGAAAAAATCAAATTTGAAGTCAATCGGTTAAGGCTGTCGAAAGTTATCGTGTGCACCAACCAGACCGACAGACGGATAGGCTGACGGGTATTACTTAAATGACTTAAAATGGCCCAAAACGGATTTTCGCCACATATTCTTGGGGTTCCTTAGGTCACTTCACCAATGTGTTACACTTTTGACCCGCAGCATCTGATATTTACTAGACCGGGTCACCAAAAACACTTATCAAATGCTAGGCGGAATATTAAAGCTTACCGCGAGACAATTGGAAAAACTTTTTTTCAATTTTTCCGATCTTTCGGAATCGGCCCAAAATCACTTTTTTTGAAAATGTTGAGATTATATCCATTTGTTAGAAGTAAGAGAATTTCAACAAAATCAGTTGAGCAATATCCGTCTGTTCGTCAGTCTGGATTGTGCGCACGATAACGTTCGATAAGAGCAACCGATTGGCTTAAAATTGGTTATATTTATTAAAAGTGCATGCACTCAAAGAAAAATGTTCATTGTTTTTAAAGCGCTTTAAACCTACAAAAAATATTTTTAAATTTCAGGAGAAGAAACAGCAGTAAATGAAGTCTTCAGTAGTAAATGTCATTGTACACCAGCGACGTCTATGAGGAAAATGTAGTACTTATCGAGACCAACGCATTAATGTATCGCAGGTGGCAATCGGGCTACAAAGAAAAAAGTTGGTATAGAAACGATTTTGGGCCGTCTTGGAAAAATGTAAAAAAAATGTTTTTGGGATTGTCTCGAGGTAAACTTTGATATTCCGCCTCGCATCCATTACATGGAGGCCAAGCCGGTTTAATATATACCCTTGTTCACAATAGAAAAACCATAATAGACGAACGCCGTAGTGGTCGACCAATTTAGGAGTCCACGCCAGAAATGGTTAAAAAAATCACAAAATGTAATTGGATGACTGTCGGTTGAAGATTCGTGAGCTAGTTGAAGTCATAGGCATTTCAGAAAGTGTTATACATACAGAAAAAGGAACGTAACGATCCGAGGGCATATAAGAATAGAACCCTTACAAATTAGAATAAATCGTTCCAAAATGAGGTGGAATGGGCACGTTTCGAGGAGTTCAGACTCCCGACTACCAAAGAGAACTCTGGAGGATAGACCAGAAGGGTCACGATAAATAAAATCTTCGAAGAAAATGGTTTAGACAGACAAATGGCCAAAATAACAGCACAAGACAGACAGAAATGGCGCAACATTTGCAAAAACCTCTACACTGAAAGGAATAACTAAGGAGTATATCGAATATTTACGCTGGGGTTGTTTGCTTACAATCCACTATTCACACATCCATTATTGTGATGGCCACAATCAATAAACTAAAGTTCGAATTGCTTCAGAACGCATCTTATTTGGCAGATTTAGTTTCCTCGGCTTATACTATGCAACAAAATTTTTTTCGAAGGGCTGTGCATAACATTTTCTGGTGTAATATGGGGTCCTAAACACGAAAAAGAAAGTAAAAAAAAATTATTTGGTAAAATTTTTCTTTAAAATTCCCATTTTTTGGAAGGTACCTTTAGTATTTGGCCCATATTTCTTGAAGTATAGACTCGATAAAGCCAAGGTACACTTTAAATTAAAGAAAATTATGAGGACTACATATGTTAAAAATTAAGCTTTCACTTGGAAACATAAATTTGGTAAATGTTGTTAAAAAAATTAGATTTTTTAAGGGAGTGAAGATAAAGTTAAAAGTTATAGTCAAACAGTCGAGACAACAACCCTTGGGAATATGTGTTATACTGGCATCCATAGTCAAAGTTAAAGTCAAACTGACTCTATAGTCAAAGTTATAGTCAAACTGACTGTATAGTGAAAGTTATTGTATAGTCAAGCATAAATATGATAATTTTGATATGGTTCTTTCTATGATGTCTATGGTTTAAACAAATTTATATATATATATGAGAGATGACTAATCAATTTTTTTGCAAAGCTATTCCGGAGTAAAATAATGCAAAATTACAGTACATCGGTATGTAAATTATGACAAGATTGAGATATTTTTTGTCCTCTAAAGCCAAACTAAGAAATGTGAGTGGGAACTAATGGCTATTCCGAATAGATTAGGGGAAGCAAAATAATACAAAAATGCAGAAATATTATGACGTGCGTCAAAAAAAAAAAGTTAACTGAACTTCAAAGTCGGTATATAATTAGTGGTAATTTTGAAATTTTGCATTGTCCCCCAAAAAAAAACTATGATGTGTGAATGGGGTCTGATCATTGTTCAGGATAGCTGAGAGGGAGTACAATAATACAAAAATCCCGAAATATTAGGATGTGCGTCAAAAAAAAAAGTTAACTGAACTTCAAAGTCGGTATATAATTAGTGGTAATTTTGAAATTTTGCATTGTCCCCCAAAAAAAAACTATGATGTGTGAATGGGGTCTGATCATTGTTCAGGATAGCTGAGAGGGAGTACAATAATACAAAAATCCCGAAATATTAGGATGTGCGTCAAAAAAAAAGTTAACTGAACTGCAAAGTCGGTATATAATTAGTGGTAATTTTGAAATTTTGCATTGTCCCCCAAACAAAAAAACTATGATGTGTGAATGGGGTCTGATCATTGTTCAGGATAGCTGAGAGGGAGTACAATAATACAAAAATCCAGAAATATTAGGATGTGCGTCAAAAAAAAAAAAAGTTAACTGAACTTTTCGCATGTCGCGAATTATCGCGAGAACTAGAACAAATTTAAAGATACTACCTTTTTGGCTAAGAACTGTATTATCTCATATACCCAAATCGGCTGCGAAACCCGTGTCGCAAAAAAATTTTGACCAGTGTAATCGATCATACTAAAATACTCATTCTTTCTAATTACTGTATTTTTTAAATGTCCTCCGAAAATTCCTAACTTCCTTTGTAAATGTTAGAAATGTCCTCCTTTTCTGGCACAAAAGTCCTCCTTTCCGAAAAAATTTTATTGTAACCCTGAATATGTAACATTTTTGGATGTGAACTCATATTTCGAATAAAATGTAAAAATTCGAGACCATTTGAGACCAACAACATAAAATGGGACCAAAATTATTATTATATATGGATTGATTATTGGAAGCAGAAGAATGATAAGCCATCAAATGCATTAGATGCTATTTCAGTTTGAGGACATGCTCCCAAGCGTTTTTACCCTTTTGCAGATACTGGCCACAGTACCTGTGACAACGGCATTTGCTGAGCGAAGTTTCTCGACGTTAAGAAGAATAAAAACTTATCTCCGGAACAGAATGGAAGGAGAAAGGCTATCTTATCTGGCTTTGATGTCTATATACATAGATGAAGTCAAAATCGATGAAATAATTGATATATTTCTTTCAAAAAATCGAAGATTACATTTTTAACTCTTACGTATTTTATTATAAAAAGTTTTACTGATCTCGTACTAAAGTACACATTTATATTTAGTACACATTCGCGACATGCGAAAAGTTCAGTTAACTTTTTTTTTTGACGCATATCCTAATATTTCGGGATTTTTGTATTATTGTACTCCCTCTCAGCTATACTGAACAATGATCAGACCCCATTCACACATCATAGTTTTTTTTTGGGGGACAATGCAAAATTTCAAAATTACCACTAATTATATACCGACTTTGAAGTTCAGTTAACTTTTTTTTTTGACGCACATCCTAATATTTCGGGATTTTTGTATTATTGTACTCCCTCTCAGCTATCCTGAACAATGGTCAGACCCCATTCACACATCATAGTTTTTTTTGGGGGACAATGCAAAATTTCAAAATTACCACTAATTATATACCGACTTTGAAGTTCAGTTAACTTTTTTTTTGACGCACGTCATAATATTTCTGCATTTTTGTATTATTTTGCTTCCCCTAATCTATTCGGAATAGCCATTAGTTCCCACTCATATTTCTTAGTTTGGCTTTAGAGGACAAAAAATATCTCAATCTTGTCATAATTTACATACCGATGTACTGTAATTTTGCATTATTTTACTCCGGAATAGCTTTGCAAAAAAATTGATTAGTCATCTCTCATATATATATATATAAATTTGTTTAAACCATAGAAATCATAGAAAGAACCATATCAAAATTATCATATTTATGCTTGACTATACAATAACTTTCACTATACAGTCAGTTTGACTATAACTTTGACTATAGAGTCAGTTTGACTTTAACTTTGACTATGGATGCCAGTATAACACATATTCCCAAGGGTTGTTGTCTCGACTGTTTGACTATAACTTTTAACTTTATCTTCACTCCCTTAGATTTTTTTTAAATGTTTTTTGCTGGCACGACATAACCTTAAAAAATATAGAAAAATTGCCAAAAAAAATATGTTTGTTACAAGTTTTGTAAGCTAACAAACAAACATCCTAGCAAAGAAAACAATTCCTATTTGAAGAAAATCTAAGGGTAAATGTAGAATTTATAGCACTTTTGGTAGAGAGACGAGAATTTCAACATACATCGGTTTTTATACCCCCACTATTGTGAACAAGGGTATACATACATCAGATGATACGGTCCAAAAGTATAACACATTTAAGGAGTGACCTAAAGGACACTAAGAAATCCGTTTGAGCTGCCAGTCGTATAAATCGACGGAGGTATACCCTAACTTTGTGAGTAAAAAAATCTTCATTCTCTGTCAGTCTATAGTCATTGGAAATGTTGTCTGAAATACAAAAAAAGAAAACATTTAATTTAAATTGTGGTATGATTTGACCATTTTTTGTCGGTGGAATCAA
Organism: Eudasyphora cyanicolor; assembly: GCA_963930755.1. Classification (NCBI taxonomy): domain Eukaryota; kingdom Metazoa; phylum Arthropoda; class Insecta; order Diptera; family Muscidae; genus Eudasyphora; species Eudasyphora cyanicolor. The sequence continues at coordinate 50,500,149 of OZ005736.1, read as the reverse complement.
AAGGGGTGTGCCAGACTGTAGGTGCTATAAAAGCACTACACTGTACAAAATTTCAAGTATTTATATGCCAAAAATGGACCGATATGCATCATTTTCACTAGCCATGATTGAATGCAATAGAATCAACATATATTCAAATTTCGGCATGATCGGATAAAAAATGCGCTCTTTGTGCGGGAGCTATATCAAAATATGAACCGATATGCCTACTTTTCCCTAGTCACGATTGAATGTAATACACAGTACAAATATTCAAATTTCGGCGTGATCGGTTAAAAAATGCGCAAAGGGTAAACATTTAGTGAAATATTGATTCTAAAGGCTGGTTACATTTTAAGGGCCGATGTTGACTTTGAATAAAACACAAATTATTTACGAAATTATTGTCATTTCTATTTATTATGATAATATAGGTATGGTTCAATTATGTATGGAACAAAGTATCGGCCATGGTCCAAATTTTGGATGACGCTGAGGCATAATTGAGGTTCTATGCCGTTAATGTGCCGAATTATCTCATCTTTTAGCTCTTGAATTGTTGCTGGCTTATCGTCGTACACCTTTTCTTTCAAATAACCCCAAAGAAATAAGTCCAACGGTGTCATATCACATGATCTTGGCGGCCAATGGACATCGGCACGACGTGAGATAACACGGCCATTGAATTTGTTGCTTAAAAGAGCCATTGTTTCGTTAGCTGTGTGGCAAGTGGCACCGTCCTGTTGAAACCACATATTGTCCATATTCATATCTTCAAATTCGGGCCATAAAAAGTTCGTTATAATCTCACGATAGCGAACACCATTCACAGTAACTGGCTGACCGGCCTCATTTCGAAGAAGTATGGCCCGATGACGTCGCCAGCCCATAAGGCGCACCAAACGTACTTGGCGAGCATGTACAGGTGTTTTTACATCTCCTACAGACCCGGTTTGCTGAAATTTGCGCACAATTCTCCCGATTGTGGACACATTTGGTCGATTATGCTGATCAAAAAGAATCTTTAAAAAACTTTAACGCGTTGCTCGATTGTGTATCTTTCCATGGTTCAAATTGAGTTCGTCTGAAATTGAGAAATGTCGAATGAAATGCAGAAAAAAACTTGAGGTTTAGGTGTTGTTCACATTCAATATCGGCCCTTACAATTTAACCACCCCTTAAAATAACTACTATATTATTTATATGAATCTTCTGTAATTCCGCACATAATAATAGTTTATCTGTCGCCATCACCTTGAGAATAATTGACGAATATTCCCCGCCACACAAATGGACTATTTTGTACAAAAAGTTAACTGACCGAAGTTTTCTTACGTGTTTCATATTACATTGCTCACAAAGTGAGGGTATAATAGCTGTAGTGGAAAGGTAAAATAGGTTCTAACACTCCCCTATCGCTCTAGCTGTACTGCTGTGATTTGTTCGCCTCGCTTGTTTTTGAACTTTAATAACATGGACCAATTAAATATTCATAAAGTTGCACTCGTGTACGAGTATTCACAGAAAACATCACCCAAAGCAGTTAAATTCGTATATGATTTCGTGGGTGTTGATGTTGTTTAAGTTAACGACTTCTCTCGTACAACTGGGAATAAGTATTCCAATTCGGTTGACATGCTGTCGATTTCAAATTAGAAATTCTCTGGCGCCAATAAATGGGGAAGAGGGGTCGAAGGGTCGGAGGGACAAAGACAAACACTGGGAAAAACTTTAAGAATTTCATAATTAAAATTCAAATGGTTGTCTGAACTCGAAAGAACAAGACTTTCTCTTCATTTCACAAAGACGAGTACATGCCAATGCCGAATGCCGGTATTCACTCATTGTATGTATGTATGCCTTTTTAAACATCAGCATACACACATATGTCTGATGGGTGTATGTAGGGAAGTCCCCTTGGTGTTTTGGTGAGGGAAGGAGTTTGTTCACAAGGGATGTACAAAACGTCGACGTTTTCCATGTCGTACACGGGGTTGTATGTGAAATATTAAATTAAAAACAACACTCATACGCCAAAATGCCCTGAATGGGATATGGAACGGATGTTCTGCTACTCTCCTCATATCAAAATAAGACATTACAACGCAATTTCTTATGAAATTATGTTATTTTTCGTTCTGTTTATGGAGAACATAATTATTATGAAAAATGTATTTCTATTTATTTTTCTCATTATTACTTACTTCGCAAAATTAAACAAAGAGGAAATATTATTTTTTTTGTTACAATGTAACTAATATTAGATGCTATGATCTCATATTTTTGTCAGATAATAATTATAATCAAATTAATTACCAAAATTCCGGTTTATTTACCAACTAAAAACAGTCATTGCGATTTCATAAGAATATAAATAAAATATGTATTACACAAAGACAACACATCTCAAAAAGGTTTTCTCGGCCGATTTGGATTTATGTGAAAATACAGTTCTTAGCCTAGAAGATAGTTTCTTTGTATTATCTCTAGTTCTCGCGATAAATGGCAATTTGTACAAATAGAGAGGTTGAGACATATATATTATAGCATAAATCGAGAACCATTTATCCGAATTAGTTCAGAAAAGTTTTAAAGAGTACAAAATAGCTTTTGAAGTTATGCATCGATTTCTTTCGAAATGTTTTCATTTTAATCATGACCGATAGTTGTATTATCACATTTAATAATTGAGCATTTTCAGAGTTTTTATTATGCGATCGCTGATTGATATCACTGGAATCTCCTCTATACCTCTCTTCAGAGACATTTTTCGCTTGGAGTCGCCACCTCGTCGCCACCGCAATTGTTGTAACCATCGATATTCAATAAAGCTGTCAATCGTTGGATTTGTTTGGACGGGAATTTGTCCCAACGCATCAACCTCACGACACGTGGCAGTGAACCACCCATTCTAAACAAAGATAGTTTCTCTCTGAATGCATCGTAAGCCAAATCCATATCGACGGATTATACAGGGTGGCTGATATGTAATGCAACAAAGTAAAGCGCTATATTTTTTTTAATTTTTTTTTTAATTTTATTGTTCAAAAGCAAAAAATCTCGGAAATAACATAAAATTTTAGAAACAGTTTAGATTTGTTCGAATTGGCCACCTTTGGCACGAATTATGGCCTTCTAACGGCCGACAAAGCCATCACATGCTGCACGAAAGTGGCTCTGTGGTATTTTGGCCCATTCCCGGCGAAGCGCCGTCTTGAGATGATCGATACTTTTGTATTTTTTAGTTCGAACCTTACTCTCTAAAATGCCCCAGGCGCAAAAGTCCAACGGATTGAGATCCGGAGATCTTGGTGGCCATTGTGCGGTAGAAATGAAGCGAGGAACCTCCTTTTTAAGCCATTCTTGGTTGACGCGTGCTGAGTGCGATGGTGCTGAGTCCTGTTGGAATGTCCATGGTCTGCGGCCGAAATGTTTGTCTGCCCAGGGCTTCAATACTGTCTTTAGGACATTTTCCCGATAATATTCGGCATTTATTTTGACACCATGGTCGATGAATACGAGCGGGGAGCGACCATCGGCCCTTACGGCAGCCCACACCATTACCATTGGCGGCGCTTGAGTTCTGGTGGCCAATCGAAGGTGTAAATTTTCAGCTGACCTCTTTGGCAAGTAAACCCGATAATTTTGTTTGTTCACAAACTGCTCAGTTTGGAATGGCTTCTCATCGGAGAAAACCAAATTCGGTAACTGGCCACTTTCGTGCAAGCGAAGCAACTCCTTGGCTCTTTCCAGTCTAACTTTTTTTGTGCATCGGTGAGCTCTTGCACTTTTTGGAACTTCAATGGCTTTAGTCCAAGCTCATTTTGAAATATGTGTTGTATCCGTTCGTGGCGTGGATTTCGATCAAATCTGGCCTTCACTTTTCGGATCATTTCTGGTGTTGTTACCGTTTTTTTTCGTCCACTTTTTGGACGCGATGCAACACTGCCAGTATCACGGTAACGAGCAATGGTACGAGAAACAAAAGATTTATTCACATTTAAATGCTGGAGGGCTCTAACGATAGCCACTTGTGTTTTTCCACCCAAATATAAAGCAATCACACTATCACGCTTGAATTCCATCACGAATAACTTTTTTCTGAATGCAATAGTTCAAAATGCTTTTGTAAGCTTGTAAACAATAAAATTAACTGTCACTGAAATAAATCTGTCAACTATCAGACTAGCGGTTTAGAAATGATAGCAACCTGAAGTTGGTTGCAATACATATCAGCCACCCTGTATATTTTTATAAAAATTATTTAAATGTAGATATCTGAAAAACTTTCAAAAATGAACGGTCACAAGTCAAACGCATATCGTCGTAGTTCTTCTTCCCTCGATATTTCATGTTGTTCTTTTGTTTTTGCAAAAATAATGTTTTAGGAATAGTAGACGAAAAATGGAAAAAAATCATCAAAACCAAAAAAAAAAAACTTCGGTGGGTGAAGGTTTATACTCTTATCCTTCGCTGCGAGTCAAAGTATAATACATCGAAATACACTTAGAGACAATACTAAATTTGAGGAAAAACGGTTCAGATTTAGATATAGCCCCAATATGTATATTACCACCGATTTGACATATAAGCGCTGTAGAAACAGTATTTTATACCCGATCGTAACGAAATTCGGCAAAAGGTTTTTTATTACAGGAATAAACACTGCCAAATTTGGGGAAAATCGGTTCAGATATAGATATAGACCCCATATATATGTTAATCCCGATTTGACATGTAAGCGCTGTCGATACTGTATTTCACATGCGATAAGTGCGAAATTCGGCAAAAAGAGGTTTCTTATTACACAAATTTGGGGAAAATCGGTTCAATTTTATATATAGAGCCCCCATATATATGTTACTACCGCATATATAAGTTACTACGAATACTACATAATTTGGGGATAATCGGTTCAGATTTAGATTTAGCCACATGTAAATGTCCCTGCCTATTTATTATTTTAGAGCTATTGAAACTGTATTTTACGTCCAAACTATATATAATTTGGCAGAAATTAAATTTTTGATTGAACTTGATGAACATCTGTTTGGATTGTATAGTCCCATATATCTGTTCCTTTCGATTCTATAAAAAATACTGCTCATTTTAAAGTTATAGTTTAAATCTAATTTATTATGATCTTCAACTTCCCTTTGGAATAAGCCTGGATGAGGAGGTGGAGCTAAGTACTTTGTTAAGCGAAACCAATTATTCCAAATTATTATCGTAATGTCCCTTTTCGCATTGTTAGGGAGGTGTAGGGTATTATATAGTCGGCCCCGCCCGACTTTTAGTCTTTCCTTACTGGCTAATTCCTCCCACTGCGTAACTCCCTAAAATAAATAAATATACTTACGAGTATATTTCAATGAAATATTATGTAGTTTGTAGCGAGGCCAACACGCCATGAGGTTGAGAATTGAATTAAAAACTTGTGCAAATGTCGTGGTGACGAGGAAGATGTGGAGAGCATTAACCGCCTGCTTTGTTTGCAACTGTTACGTGGTAGAACTTCTCGGAATCGGCAACTAAGTTTCAAATTATATTCCTTAATATTATAACTAATAGGCCACTTGTACCAACAACAACAAAAATAAAATGTAATTTACGTAGCCCTAGAAGTTTTAAATTTCGCCTTTTATATTGAACAGACCTCGTATGTAAATATATATTTACAAAAGATTGCCAAACAACTGTTCAAATGCATAACTCTAAAATCTCGCTTGAGTTCAACGAACTTCAAAATGCAAATATGTAAACTAGAACTTTTTTTCAGAAAAACTACTCCAGAACTTTTATGTGGAACCACATACGAGTAACGTATGATTATTTTCATAACATCCACTGAATACAACCCATACGAACGAGTATGCTATGTACGAGAGAGGGTGGGAAATAACCATGAACTTTATGCTAACATTTTTCACGAAAAACTACTCCAGAACAAAACAAATGTTATACCAAATGTCTGAATGTTTACATAGCATTTCCCGTAGTAAAACGAATATAAATCGCTTGTCGTTCTTCTTCGTTTGTCTGTCTTTTTTGCTACTGAGTCGTTGTGTCAATCATTCCTGGAAATAATAAATTAAAGGTAAGCACACAGACTAATACAGACAGACTGCTGCAAATAGAATGAATTCCATTTTAAATTGAACCCGGCCGCAATAATGTACTCATCAGTTTCAGTTCGTGTTGGAAATCCCACTGCCACTCTCACACACCTCATTTAGATTTATGGCTATAAATATTGACGGCAGACCTATGATAGCTATTTTTAGTTATTTTCTTTAGGTAAATGGCGCCATTATTTTTAGAATTTTAAATAGAAATAACGGAGACAGATCTAAGGCATTGAAAATGAATTATCCTAATGAATAGTCATTGTCACGACTCTGCAGTTGTCCTGCGATGAAGGCGGTTTTCTCGCTGGTGCACTGCGTGTTATTGACATCTCAACGGGAGGTTTTCCTACACGCAAAGAAAAAATTCGTTTCTGCAAAACGAAATATTAGACAACTACAATTCTCGTTTATGACAACTGAAATTTCGTTTGTTGTGACAGAAACTTGTTCTGACCAAAAGAAATTTCAGTTGTCGTAAACGAGAATTGTAGGTGTCTAATATTTCGTTTCGCAGAAATGAATTTTTTCTGTGCGTGTAGGGGGTGCACAAAATTGTTGTGTGGGCTTTTAATTAATAGCTTTGAATATGGAAATCGGCCGCAGAATTATATTCAGGCAAATGTTATGGGTATTAATTTGCAAATGTGTTTTGCTCGCAACGAAACCGCAGGCCAAGTGACGAATGAAATCCCAGAAATATACGTGTATTAAAAGGTGTTTGTAATTAACGAAATTTCCTTAGAAAGTGAATATTCTCGAGAATAATGTAGAATATCTAATGACAATAGAGAATAAAAGCATTAGACATGATTAAAATAAGAAGATTCAATTAGAAAATATATATTAATCCGTAAATATTTTAATGTTTTGTTCAATAAAATAAGTACGTAAGTAAGTATGCAACAAAATTTTTGTCGCAGGGCTGTGCATAACATTCTGTGGTGTAATATTGTGTCCTTAACACGAAATAAATATTAAAACCAGTAAGGAAAGGCTAAAGTCGGGCGGTGCCGACTATATAATACCCTACACCACTCTCGTAATATTGAATAACTCTGATATATAAATTTTGTAATTCATGTATAAATTGTTTACATAAATTTACTTTTGGGACATTTTATACTTAAATAATACCCTGTACCACAGTGTGGTGTAAGGTTTAAAAACGATTGGATCTAAAGAGCCCAATCAGATGAAACATATATATGGGAGCTATAGCTAAATCTTTACCGATTTTCTTCAAATTCGGCAATGTTGGTTCATGAATCAAGAAACTCTACCATTCTAAATTTCAAAACGATTGGATGTAAAATATAGCTTCTATAGGACTAAAGGGCCAAATCGAACGAAACATATATATGGGAGCTATAGCTAAATCTTAACCGATTTTCTTCAAATTCGGCAGTGTTGGTTCATGGATCAAGAAACTCTACCATTCTAAATTTCAAAATGATTGGATGTTAAATACAGCTTCTTCAGGACTAAAGAGCAAAATCGGACGAAACATATATATGGGAGCTATAGCTAAATCTTAACCTATTTTCTTCAAATTCGGCAATGTTGGTTCATGGATCAAGAAACTCTACCATTCTAAATTTCAAAACGATCGGTTGTAAAATACAGCTTCTATAGGACTAAAGGGTCAAATCGGACGAAACATATATATGGGAGCTATAGCTAAATCTTAACCGATTTTCTTCAAATTCGGCAATGTTGGTTCATGGATCAAGAAACTCTACCATTCTAAATTTCAAAACGATTGGATGTAAAATAAAGCTTCTATAGGACTAAAGGGCCAAATCGGACGAAAGATATATATGGGAGCTATATCTAAATCCGAACCGATTTCAACCAAATTCAATAGCGATCTTAACAGCCGCGAAATACTCTAAACTGCAAAATTTCAGAACGATCGGAGTGAAATTGCGACCTGTAGTCGACGAACAACTTTACATGGACAGACGGACGGACGGACGGACGGACGGACGGACGGACGGACGGACGACTCAGCTAGTGATTCTGAGTCGATCGGTATACTTTAAGGTGGGTCTAGCTGTCTTATTTTCAGGTGTTACAAACATCTGCCGTGAAACAAACTTATAATACCCTGTACCACAGTGTGGTGTAGGGTACAAAAATGTATGTTAACTTTTTTTTAATTCCCATTTTCTTGGAACTTGTCTTTAGTATTTGGATCATATTATTTGAAGTGTATGCCGGGATACACTTTAACTTAAAGGAAATTATGAGGACTACAAATGTTGGTAATAACACCTTCACGTAGAAACAGAAGTTTAGTAAGTGTCGTTAAAATAATTAGAAAATTGATTTTTTTTTCAAAAAAATCGTTTTTTGCTGGAATACAGTTCGGAAACAATTGATTGTTCTAATTTTTGAAACCTAGCATCCTAAGGAAGAAAAAAATGCCTTTTTGAAAAAAAATCTATGAATAAATGTAGAAATTATAAGACTTTAGGTAGAAATAAGATAATTACAACAAAATCCGGTTTTTACTATTACCCCACTATTGTGAACGAGGGTATATATATAAGTTGCTGTGGGCCACAAGTGTTACACATCTTATAAGTGACCTATGAGACCCCAAAATATTTGGCGAAAATTCGTTTTGGGTCATTTTATGCCATTTTAGCAATATCCGTCCGTCTGTCTGCCCTGTGCGACGATAACTTTCGACAGGATTAACCGATTGACTTCAAATTTAATATATATGTTAATATTTTATTTCTATCTCGGGCTATGATCAAAGATGGACAATGTTGCTCCATTTCTTCGAGGACCTCGCCCACGAAGGGTCAACAGTTTGTGAAATATTGATTTTCTCATAACATCTGTACTTTTGTGTGGGAGGTATCAAAAGGGGCGTGCCAATAACTCCCACTTTTCTCTGGACTATACACGCTGAAAAAAAATCGCTTCTGTAGTATATTGTCCCAAACATATTCGGCTTGAAACATATCGTCATCAGAAACGAAAAAGGGCGTAACAACAAGAAAAATGGAAAATCAGTTTTTAATGGATTTCGGTAAACCGCATCAAAACACACATACTGACAAATTTTTAGCGACCTACTATCAAAAATGGCGAATTTATTAACGAAATTCAAAAGGGCCTAACAACAGATTATTTCTTTTTTCGTAGTTAAAAATTCTTATTCCACGCAAATTTTCACAAACAAGTTATAAATCATGTTTGTGGCAATTTATATGTGCATCATTATGTTTAGTTATTATCCTGAAAACCCCGTTTTTCTAACGAGAAGATTTTTTATTTTATTTAGATTTTTGCTTCTCCTGTAAAATTTTCTAACATGATGATAGGCCCTTTCTCGTTTCTGATGACGATATATATCTTTAGGGTACACTCTAAACATATAATATTTGGTACACACAAAAATTATATATTTGGGAAGATGTTGTTCTAAAAAAATCTAAGTTTACATCCTAATATGTGTTTATTTTTGACTATTTTTTCCGAAACAAATATTGATTTGCATTTAAGTATTCGGAAAATACCTAAATTGTGTTAAATTTTGCAGTAATTCAATATTAATTTTTTACAAAATTTTCTCGTCGTAAATATAATAAATAATTATAATTGAAATCATATAATCTTGGATCGAAATTTATACTTGGAGGATTGACAACAAATGATGGCTTGCAATACTAAGAAATTTTAAATGATTGATTTAAAACATAAGATAATTCTGCATTTTGTATCATAACTGGGGGGTTCAAACCAAAAAAAAACCTAAATGTTTTATGTTTTATTTGAGAAATTTAGTTTGCAAATATTATATGTTGTAATATACGAGTTCCAAATATATTTTATTGATTTTCAATTAAAATTTATTTGCTCAGAAATATATAATATGTACAAATTTGTGTTCCAACTATATTTTCTTTCGATTCAAACATATCAAAAATGGCGATTTCGCCCCGTGAGGACAATAACACATGTTTCTGCAAAATTTCAGCCGCCTAGTCAGCCACCTGACCTGTTGTCTGCTTTGCATATTCAGATGGACGCGCCTAGATCGCCTTAGAATTTTAAGTCGATTTCCGCCAACTACACCCTCAAAAACATCGCTTCTGTAGTATAAATATGTTGTCCCAAACATATTCGGCTTGAAATATACACATGTTCAGGGTACACTTCAAATATATAATATTTGCACACACAAAAATATATGTTTGGGAGGATATTGTTCTAAACAAAAATGTGTTCCCATTTAATTTTTTTATTTGGAACTAGTTTTTCCGAAACAAAGATTAATTTGTTTTCAAGTATTTTTGGCAATGTATCAATGCATTGCATTACTTAAAGACAAGTTTCCTGTATTCAGATATTCACAGGGCATTTTTTTTATAAATGTTATATGTTTGTAAAATTTGATTAAAACTTAAATCGTATAATATTTCGTAAATATAAATTGCATTGATGGATTGACAAAAATATGATGAATTGGAATATTTGTTAATTAAAATAATTTTTTTTTTCAAACCTTATGGTCGTCAGAGGGTTAATGCTGCCAGTCTGGGTCATTTTAACCATATGTGTCGGCGCAGAATCACACTAGAAAGTCCATGCCTAGCTTTGGAATAGGAAATGGTTAGGAGGTTTCGCAACAGCTTCCAAAACGGTGTCTTGGTAATTGTTGGCCAATGTTTTGACTCATGTTCACAGAAATGCAAGTCAGTGACCCCATCGTAAGAGACACCCACGATTGAAGCTGTATGATGGACCTTTTCGACCCGTGGAATTACTTGAGATGCTTCCTACACAATATCACTTCGTTTGTTGAATTTTTCTTTCAGTGTAAAATGTGTCTGATAAAAAAAACAAGATTTTTTGGTAAAAGTTATCAGCGTGCTACACCAAAAAACGTTTGCATTTTTCCTTTCATATTTTTTATAAAGCTTGAATCAACAAATGTCCATTGCGGCCTTTGAAAGCCCCTAGTCTCAATTGTTTTTGATAATTCGACTCATGGACTTTTGTGTAATATTCATCTCACGGGCCACGATTTTCTGTTTTCGGAGCGGAATTCGCAGAATTCTTGATTTGATGACCTGCTGCGTTCGAGCAGTAGGAGGTTTTATGCACCGGTAGCTGAACACGAAACTAATCCCAAGCGGGCAGAGCGTTTTGGAAATGTTGTTTTTTTCATTCCATATTTAACCAGTAAGGAAAGGCAGAAAGTCGGGCGGGGCCGACTATATTATACCCTTCACCTCCCTAACAATGCGATAAGGGTCACTGCGATAATAATTTGGAACAATTGGTACATGGCTAGGAACATATTTCTAATTCTAAACCGATAATCGCTAAATTAAACATAATCGGAAGTAAAGTACAACTTCTATAGCGGTTATATGGAGGTTATACGAGTATATAAATCTGAACGGATTTTCGCTGAATACTCATTCATGTAAAAAGACCTCTTTCTGTCGAATTTCGTACTGATCGGATATAAAATACGGTCTCTACAGCGCTTACATGTCAAATCGGGGGTAACCGATTTTCTCCGAATTTGGCAGTATTTCTTCGAGTAATAAGAAACCTCTTTCTGCCGAATTTCGCACTGATCGGATATAAAGTAACATTTTTACAGCGCTTACATGTCAAATCGAGAGTAACGTATATATGGGGGCTATATCTAATTCTGAACCGATTTTAAACAATTTCAATAGGGATCGTCCTTGTGCCAAACATAACAGTGTTCATTCATATAATAAGAAACCTCTTTCTGCCGCATTTCCTACTGATCGGATATAAAATAAAGTTCTTACAGCGCTTACATGTCAAATCGGGGCTAACATATATATATGGGGGCTATATCTAAATGTGAACCGATTTTAACCAAATTCAATAGGGATCGTCCTTGTGCCAAAAAAATGATATGTGCAAGAATACATGCACAGACAGACGGACATAGCTAAATCAACTCAGAAAGTGATTCTAAGTCGAATGCACAAAGTTATAATACCCTGTACCACAGTGTGGTGTAGGGTATAAAAAGGGCTATAACAGCGATACGGCTCTCATTATCTCACCACTCCCTAGTCAAAACTGAAGCAATTTTGAATACCCGTTACCTAGCACTAAAAAGGTTAGGTTTCATAATCCACGTGGTAAGGGCAGGGTATGTTCAATTCGACTATTGTAATGGGTGTGTTCAATTTTGTAACAGTATTTATGTCCCTACTAAGTAATATATGCGTTCCAAACAAAATTTTCTGATTTTGAAATAAAATTTATTTGTTAACAATAAATATATAATATTTAACAAAAATCATTTCCCAATATATTTTCTTTCAATTCAAACATATCAAAAATGACGATTTTCCTCCGTATAGGAATTCATTTTAGACCCAATGTTTCTTGGGGAAATGTTCTTCAAATTGTCCGTAGATTTAATTTTTGCCTGACGCTTTGTCTATATTTTTTCACCCATATAAATTAACCCCCTAATGTACATACATATGTATGTATACTATATATAAATCGTAACCGATTTTAATGGAATTTGACATAGGTAATTGCTGCCTCATAGAACGTTCCTGTGCTACATTTCACAAAGATCTGCCAGAAAATAGAGCTTATACAGGGTGGCTGATATGTAATGCAACAAAGTAAAGCGCTATATTTTTTTTAATTTTTTTTTAAATTTTATTGTTCAAAAGCAAAAAATGTCGGAAATAACATAAACATTTTAGAAACAGTTTAGATTTGTTCGAATTGGCCACCATTGGCACGAATTATGGCCTTCCATGGCCGACAAAGCCATCACACGCTGCACGAAAGTGGCTCTGCGGTATTTTGGCCCATTCCCGGCGAAGCGCCGTCTTGAGATGATGGATACTTTGGTATTTTTTAGTGCGAACCTTACTCTCTAAAATGCCCCAGGCGCAAAAGTCCAACGGATTGAGATCCGGAGATCTTGGTGGCCATTGTGCGATAGAAATGAAGCGAGGAACCTCCTTTTTCAGCCATTCTTGGTTGACGCGTGCTGAGTGCGATGGTGCTGAGTCCTGTTGGAATGTCCATGGTCTGCGGCCGAAATGTTTGTCCGCCCAGGGCTTCAATACTGTCTTTAGGACATTCTCCCGATAATATTCGGCATTTATTTTGACCCCATGGTCGATGAATACGAGCGGGGAGCGACCATCGGCCGTTACGGCCCACACCATTAGGTGGTAAATTTTCAGCTGACCTCTTTGGCAAGTAAACCCGATTATTTTGTTTGTTCACAAACTCAATTGGAATGGCTTCTCATCGGAGAAAACCAAATTCGGTAACTGGCCACTTTCGTGCAAGCGAAGCAACTCCTTGACTATTTCCAGTCTAACTTTTTTTTGTGCATCGGTGAGCTCTTGCACTTTTTGTAACTTCAATGGCTTTAGTCCAAGCTAATTTTTTAATATGTGTTGTATCCGTTCTCGCGATATGTTCAGCTCACGAGCCTTCACTGGCCTTCACTTTTCGGATCATTTCTGGTGTTGGACGCGATGCAACACTGCCAGTATCACGGTAACGAGCAATGGTACGAGAAATAAAAGATTTATTCACATTTAAATGCTGGAGGGCTCTAACGATAGCCACTTGTGTTTTTCCACCCAAATATAAAGCAATCACACTATCACGCTTGAATTCCATCACGAATAACTTTTTTTCTGAATGCAATAGATCAAAATACTTTTGTAAGCTTGTAAACAATAAAATGAACTGTCACTGAAATAAATCTGTCAGCTATCAGACTAGCGGTTTAGAAATGATAGCAACCTGAAGTTGGTTGCAATACATATCAGCCACCCTGTATACCGCTTAAATTCCAAATCGAGATGTACATATATATGGGAGCTATATCTGAATCTGAACCGATTTTGACCGATTTCAATAGGCTTCAAACCTAATACAAGAAAGTGCTCTGTACCAAATTTCATCAAAATAGGAGCAAAACTTCGACCTGTACATTACGAACAATTTAAGATTGACAGAAGGACTGACACTCGTTGTTAAATCGAATCAGCTAGTGATTCCGATCGGTATTAAGTATTTTTAGGCGTTACAAACTTCTGATCCAAACTAATTTTATAAAAATTTGGTTATACATAAATGGTAGATTTAAATATTGTTGAGTGGACATGGAATGTGCCCTCATTTTGGGCCACAGCATGAAGAAGGTACACTTATTGCACGTTTTAGCCCAAATTTTTTCACAGATGCGTTTAACATTAAAATTCATAAAATCCTTCATACCTTTAGCATGGTTACTGATTCATCATCTTTATGGTTTTCCTCAAATCTTGGAATTTCTAATTGTTTAATTTTTTTATAATTTCTCGCTATACCTTTTAATCTTAATATAGTCTTTATAAACCATATTTTGTGTATGGCATTGATTGCTCTTATATGTTTTTGTCGTAATTTGTATATAGTTTTTCGCCTAAACATAGTTTATATTGAAATTAAATTTTATTCAAAATATTCCTAATTGAAAAACCCCATTTCATAAATATTTCCAGTTTCAAAAATATGTAAACGACTTACAATTAACACAGCGAGTCATGCAAATTATGCTGTTCTACAATAGTTAAAATATTATGTACACAAAATTGTATAAAATTAACCTTTTCTTTACGATCCTAGAAAATATTTTGCCAAGAAGTAAGTAAGAGTTCAATGATTTGCTTGTTCATGTACCACCGTTTTTTTCATATGAAACGCATCTGACACATTATGTATAAGAAGGTCATGACAAAGTCATCATTATCATCATGACCATGCAAACATAAAATGTCGACAACCTATAATTTGTTAAAAGATATTAGTTACACGGAAAGGTTATTTTTCAAAAAAAATAATGCAAAAGAAAAACATTGAATGTAGGACTTTAAATGCAGCCTCTTAACTTTTTTGCACAGACAAAAAAAATCCTAACGGTATGCGAGTACATAAAGCAGGGCTCCTAAGTAAGTAAAAAAATGTGTCCTCCCTCCTTTTGACAAAATGACTGATTGTTACGACTTATGAGATTATATTAGCATAGAACAATGAACCCTGAAAAGTGCAAATATTTAAAAATAAATAAAAACAAGCATAAAACCATTATCTAGCTCCTCCAACAATAACATTGCCAGACATTGTAGACTTCTATAAGAAGATGTAAATCATATTTTTGCCGCTTCTGATGTCTTTTGCACATCGTCATAATACAGATGACAATATTGCTGGGGGCTGAAAATGGAAAACAGAACGCAATTTTTTTTTGGGGGGGGAGGGATATTGCCAAAATAAAATAAAAAAAATTAACAACTACCCTAAGAAAACATACTAAGGTGAATTTCTTGATTTTGTTTGGGAAAATAAATGTGTTTAACATCAACTGTCTCGACAGAGCAATTAAATTTATTAACGAGAAAATAATCCAATATATAAATAATGAAATAAGACTTGGGCGGAATATTTCCCAGGCATCATATTGAAAACACTCACTGGCTGATTGCAATAGGTGGTAAACGACCAAAAATCTGTCATTACAATAACTGTCCTACAATAAAAAAAATGTCGCCATAAAATTTTACTATATGCGTCGGAACACGCCAAAGCCCAAAATCCTAACACAAAAACCCAAAACAGTCAAATTTCAGTCAACAAAGCTCTTTACTGGTATCTTTATTACTTCGACCACTAGATCGTACGACTAACATTACTGCTCCAACAGGAATTTGACCTTTTTTGGTCAAATTCCTGTTCGGATATCCGCCGAACATTGGTCAAATGTTCGGATATCCGCCGAACATACGTGTATAGGGTCTTAGGTCACTCCTTCGATGTGTTACACGTTTGGCTCGTAGCAAATGATATATACCCTCCTCTATAAAGTGAGGGGATAAAAATACCAAATGTAACATATTATTATCTTAAAAAACATAACATCACACTACTACACGGAGCAAAATTTACTTTTTTGATATGTTTGAATCGAAAGAAAATATGTTAGGAATAAAAATGTTTAAATATTATGTATTACCGAGGAAATAAATTTTATTTGAAAATCAATAAACTTAGTTGGAATATATGTATTAATAAATTATAACAAGATATATATGCAAACTAATATTCTCAAATACAATATGTGTTTATATACAAATAAAATTATTGCTAGAAATTTCTCCAAATATATTTTGTTAAAAAAAGCTTTTTAAAACGTTGCAGATTTTTCGAAGAAATCTGCAAGTTTTTGAAAAGTTTTTTACACTAATTTTTAATTTCTATTTATTCCAAGTCGTCATTTGTTATCGATCCATCAAGCAATGTACGAGTATCATTTCAATTAAAAAGGAATTTTACGATTATTTAAAGTTTTTGAAAAAGTTAACGTTGAATTACTCAAAAACTTAAAATGTTTCTTACAATTGAAGTATTGATATAATTTAAATACTTAAATGCTATTAAATATTAGTTTTGTAAATAATAGTGCCGAATAAAAAATATTAGGACTGAAACAAAGATTTATTTAGAATCACATTTGCCCAAATATATTATACTTGTGTGTGCCAAATACAATATATTTTGAGTGCACCCTAAATATTAATATATTTCAAGCAGAATATTTATTTATTTATTTATTTACATATATTTAGCTTATGATTAAAATTATAAACTAAAATAACAATAAGGCTATGGCAACGAAGGCCCTAAGCTCAATGGAACGTGAATGTTATCTAGCAATTATTTAAATTAAACGCATTAAGTCACTTTTCCTAAGATATCTAATTAGTTTAGTTATCTGTGATAAATCATTGTAATCCAGTGCCGAGGATGGTTTTAAATTTCCGAATATTTCAGTTCTGATCTCCTTAAGAAGGGGACAATCATCTAGTAAATGTTCAATGCCAATCTCAGCATCATTACAGAATGGACAAATCGATGATATATCCCTATCTATGTAACACTGATGGGTGATCCTGGTATGTCCTAATCTTAGTCGTATAATCTTAGCCAAATCTTTCCTGTCGATATCCATTGTTCGATCCAGTTCATAGATCGTATTACCAGAAGAGTTGATCCTTTTATACCAGCTTGATGTTCCGGAAAATGCGTCAGTTATACCGTTAAACATTGTTGTTTTGAGATGATAATTTATGTCCTTGATGTTAAAATTCATTACCATAATTAAGGGTGATGTTAACGCATCCTTCGCAACAGCGTCTGCTAATTCATTCCCAGTTATATTAACGTGTCCTGGTACCCAAAATAGTTTAATATTTGGGTAATTATCAATCAACTGTCCTCTGATAGAATTTGGGTAATAATCACGGTTGTTAAAATTTTTGATCGCATCTATGGCCGACAAAGAGTCAGTGCAAATAATGTATTTCCTTTTAGAGTCTTTAATCATCTCAATTGCTTTGAAAATTGCAATAATTTCCGCAGAAAATATGGAGCTATATCCGGGGAGAAGTGATTTCGTAATAGTTTTGTCCTCTGTAGTTATACTGAAAGTAGTATTCAGTGAGTCCTTTGATCCATCCGTGTATATAAATGTAAAGTCTGAAAGATTTTGTTGAATTTCCTTGAATTTTGTTTGATAAATTTCTTGCGGTGTAGAATTTTTTGTGTGTATACGTAACGATTCTATGATCGAGTCCTTCAAGTGCCAAGGTGGGCATTTGAAAGTATGTGTCCTTAATGGGTGAAATGGTAAGTCCAATTGGTGGCAAATGTCTATTACTCTGTGGTTAGTAGATTCTATTCTTGTCAATCTCTTCCTTGCAAGTGTTTTAGTAATCTGTAGAAAATTAGGTGTGTCACGGCCAGATAAAATTGACTTGTATAATTTTGCAGTAGAGTGGTGTCTCAAATTCTCAATGGTTGGCATTTTTGTCTCAAAAAGTAGGTTATTAATGGGTGTTGTCCTGAATGCACCTAAAGCCACACGAATTGTCTTAATTTAGTGCATAACATTTCGTAAGATATTAAGAAGAGTACCACCGATATTGGCGATCATTGTGGTATGCCGTTAAATAAGGGCAGACATCCCGATGTAATTGAGCCAAGTCTTATTCTGAATTGCCGGTTCTTCATAAAGTTAAAAACGTATCGAATTATATTAAGACCAAGTTTCCATCTCCTAAGCTGGTCAATTATCGTATGAATTCCAATCTTATCAAATGCTTTTGAAAGTCCAATGAAATCAGAGACACGTGGCCTCTCTTCGAAAGGGAGTCAGTAATAAGATTATCTACAAATAATAGATTATCTGCTACGGACTTCCCTTGTCTGAAGGCAATCTGTTGGCTACTGATGAGTTTATTCTTGTCAATAAACCACCATAGTCGATTGGCGATGATTTTGTCCAATACCTTCGAACAACAAGAGTTCAAGGAGATTGGTCTGTAGGAACAAAGCTGATTCCTCCTTGCATTAGGCTTCAAAACAGGTGTGACCAAACTACGTTTATAAGATTGAGGGATGTAGCTATGAAAAATATTGTTAAAAAGGTTATTAAGTCTTAACTTCATATCACGTGACATATTTTTCAACATAGGGTAGTTGACACGTTTAGAGTACACTCTAAACATATAATATTGGGTAGACACAAAATATAAATATATATTTGGGAAAATGTTATTTTAAACAAATCATGGTTTACATCCCAGTATGTTTTTATTTGGGAATATTATTTTCAAAAAAAATATTAATAAAAAAATAATAGTTGTGTTAATTTTTTTACTAAATCAAAGTTATTTTTTAGAAATTTTTAATGTTGATTTTGATTGATTTAAACAGAAGACAATGCTGCATATGGTATTTTAACTGGAAGGTACAATTCGAAACTAAGGAACAATTTAAACTGAAATTCTAAAAAGTCAGCATAAGTTTTGAAAATCTTTTTTAAATAAAATATATTTGGAGAAATTCCTAAACAATAATTTTATTTGTATTTAAACACATATTTTATTTGAGAAATTTAGTTTGCAAATGTTTTTTGTTGTAATATATTTATATATAGTTCCAAATATATTTTATTAGTTTTCAAATAAAATTTATTTGTTCAGAAATGTATAACATTCAAAAAATTGTGTTCCACATATATTTTCTTTCGATTCAAGCATATCAAAAAAGGCGATTTTGCCCCGTGTAAGGTTCGGACTTGCCGAATTTACCCGCATTTACCCGCTCTTACTTGTTTCAATTTAAATTCTTTATTTCTTAATTAAATGTACGGCATGCTAATATTTGGTAGAAAATTCTAAGAAATATATTTTTTTATTCAGTGCTCGGCGAGATCAATGAATTGTATAAACATCCACAACAGACTGGCGTCTCAACTAGCCCGGGCGAATGGCTACTTTAACAGGTTTGACTGTAGATACTCGTATCAATATTTAATGCAATCAACGCCCAGTAAAATAGGAAACGTAAATTGACCACCAATTTATAGATTGACAGTTCGGTATGTGGATGGATGGATGGAAGCACTGACAGAATCAAATTGAAAATATACGAACAAAAAAACCACCCTCAATTCGAACGAGGATAGACAGACAGATACTCTCAGCACCTTTGGAAAAACGTTTCAGATTGAAAATTGTTTGTGATTGTGAGTGATTGAAATTTGGACAGTGGTTTGGGTAAATTTTTATTGACATTAATTGTGATAAACAATAATCGTTTATGTAAATTGTCGCAGTTTGTCAGATTTGTAATGAAGTGCATTTGATTCATAATAATCATTGGTACACGCTGAAAAAAAATCGCTTATGTAGTATATTGTCCCAAACATATTCGGCTTGAAACATATATATGTTTATGGTACACTCTAAATATATTATATTTTGTACACGCAAAAATTATATATTTGGAAAGATGTTGTTCTAAACAAATCCTTGTTTCCACCCTAATACCTTTTATTTGGGATTTTCAATTCCGAAACAAAAATGTATTTAAATTTAAGTATTCCGAAAATTTCGAACCTTAATTGTGTTAAGTTTTTCAGTAATTTAATGATAATGTTTTAGAAATGTTTAATTGAAATTGAAATCGTATAATTTTTGATAACATTAATTTACTGGAAGGATTGAAAAAATGCTGACACGAAATACTCAGAAATTTAAAATGAGTCCCTTAAAACAGAATGTAATGCTGTTAACGGTAGTTTTGACTGGGAGGAATAGTTCGAAGGAAAAATTAAAAATGAAATGATAAAAATTCAACAAAGTTTTGAAAATCTTTTTTTAAATTATATATATTTGAAGATATTCCTACCCAATAATTTTATTTGTATATAAATACTTATTTTATTTGAGAAAATTAGTTTGCAAATATATTTTGTTGTAATATATTAATATATGCGTTCCAAGTAAATTTTATTGATTTTCAAATAAAATTTATTTACTCAGAAATATAAAACATTTAAAAATGTGTGTTCCAAATATATTTTCTTTCGATTCAAACATATCAAAAATGGCGATTTTGGCGATTTTTCCCCAAAAAAGTTTTTGTTGTATGACACGTAATTTTTTGAGGAGCATATTTTTACAAATATTGGGGTGCATTTTCATGGGGCTCATCTTCATTGCGCCGTGTAATCTCCTAAAGCAGTTTTTGTAACAAAAATAGGCTCCAAATTTTGGACGCACTTTCTTTATCAATTTTCAGCCTTAAAGGTGGCTACATGGAGCAAAACTTTTAGGAGTAGCATCTGCCCGCAACGCCAAATTCATAAAATTACTGGGGAGTATTTTCAACGGACATATCTTCATTCCTCCATGTAAATAATACGAAAATTTTAAATCGGAACAAAATTCAATGGGTTTATGATGAAAAGTACTGGAAGAATGCGTACTAAATATTGGAACCACTGTGAAATGTGTATTGTGTGTGTACTTTCGTTCGGCATGTGAAAGTGGACTTCATATGTTAATAAAGCACTATATCCTCAGCCTAATTCAGAAAGAGTGTAACTAACCATTTTTTTGAAAACGCGTTTTTTCATATTCCTTTAGAATACCCTGAAACACATCTGCTCTGAAAAATAATAGGGTGTTTCGCATCAAAATAGC
Organism: Eudasyphora cyanicolor; assembly: GCA_963930755.1. Classification (NCBI taxonomy): domain Eukaryota; kingdom Metazoa; phylum Arthropoda; class Insecta; order Diptera; family Muscidae; genus Eudasyphora; species Eudasyphora cyanicolor. The sequence goes on along the minus strand of OZ005736.1, from coordinate 50,478,950 downwards.
GGTTTTATATGCAATTCAAAAACGTGTAACTCATTTCATAAAAAAAAAAATATATTTATACGAGTACAGTATAACCTCTCTAATCCGGACAGATATAGTTTCGACCTTTGTCCGGATTACTGAATTGTCCGGACTACAGTACAAAACTCGAAAGTGGGTCATATTTTCATATTTAATTAAGAAACGCGTTTCTTAAAAAGAAAAAGATAAATAATAAATGCAAACGACTCTTTTACACTTATCTTTTTGCAGTTTTTTAGATCTGTTTTTAAATTCTTTTAGAAATATTATTACTTTCTCAACCTATAAAATAGCACTTGAAAGGGTTCGGCTGCTTTCTTATTTGTCTACAAAAAATAGTGAATTTCTTCAAGACTACAATGGAGTCTATGTCCTTTTCAATATTTTCGTTTGACATAACTGACGGAACTACAACATCATCAGTGGTTAACAAGAAATGAAAGATTTGTATGGTCCCATTTTCTTTCTGTGTAATCCTTCGTATTGATTTAATTTTCTTGTGATGGAGCCTTACCCAATAACTGAAGTGCTATCAGCGGCTTCTTAGTATTTATCAGAAATTTCTTCAAAACGGAAGTCGCCTTTTTTGGTAGACTTATATACAAAAGGATGTTAAAATTGTTTAAACGCTCATTAATTTCCATGCTTACCTATTAGTCAAGCAGAGTCAAGTTCCACTTCCTCGACGGTTTTCAAAAATAATACAGCAGATTTATCACTTTATAATTTTTCGCCTCATATTTCCAAGCACCAATTTCATTACAAATTTTGAACTTTAGCAAGAACCACCGGTTACTTTGAAAAAAATTATCATTTCCCAGAACCACTACATAATTATTTTTTTGGCTAAAGGTATAATAACGATAAAAAACTTTAAAACGGACACAAAAACATATTGATGCCCGGACTACAGAGGTAAAATTTCGAAATTGTCCGAATCATTCAGCTGTCCGGATTACTGGATAGTTCAGACTATCGTTCATTCCATGTCAAACCGAAAACTGTTTTGGGGCACCATTTCCGATTTCAAGACGAATTGGCATTTCGATTCTCTGTTCAAAACAAATCATTTTATAGTTGGCGAAAAAAATTTGAAAAATTTTTCCAGATGTTATTAGCATCTGGAATCTGAGAAAATAGGAAAATATTCTCAAAGGTCGTACGTTTCAAGTTCTGTATTTTCGGAACGCGTGGACGGATTTTTACAAAAGAGGGCTCATTTTAAAGGCCGTAAGTTCTATTTTTCATGCACTCAACGTTTTTGAGTGCATCCAATGCATCTGAAAATGTAATTTGCATTTTACACATCTATGACAATGTTCAATTCTGTGAAAAATATAGTTTTATAGCCCCATATATTCTAAAAGAACGCTGAAAATTTTAAGATGGTGTTTAGCCCCGTTATTTTTAAAAATAGTTATAAAGAAATTCCTGAGATGTGAACATTGCATTTGTTATATTTTAAAAAAGCGTTTGTAGATTTATACAAATTAGAGCTCTTCTTGGAGGTTTTGACTAGGACATCCTCGATATATGCGAAAATTCGTCAATATTTGCGTATATCTTTATTTATTTTTCCTCTTAGATTTTAATTTGCATACTGGACCAGGAAAACACAAAACGAAGATATGAGAAATATATATAGGCATGAAGCCCTATATAATCTGAGCTGATCCTGTAAATTTGAATCTGGTATTTTCTTCGGTTTCTATATAATAGCATTTTTACATAAAAATGTAGGAAATGGCAATTATTTTTTTTAAATGATTCTGCCTATTTTGTAATTTCAATATTTATCATAGATTATAAAGGCAAATCATTGGCATTTTTTGCAAATATTGTTTTAAAAATGAACGAAACTGAAACCGTCTGCAAATTTGTAGGGTCATTTTAGAAGAAATTGGGCAACATGACTATATTTTTCTCAGAAATTTAAGTTGATGTCATTGATGTGCAAGATGCCAAATAAAGATACATATGCAACTGATGCATTTAAGAACTTTGAATTAACCAAAATTATTAAATGTAATTAAAATTGATAATAATTTAATAAAGACATCAAAATAAATAGATTTGCGACGATTTTTGGGGGCTGAAGGTGAGGTGATTCGTAAGCCGATTTATCCGACTTAGCTTTCTTACTTGTTTAAATTAGAGAGACGATATGAATGCCTGAACTGCTGAAAAGATTAAAATTCCTTTTTATTTAAATTGTTCTTACGTTCGCAAAATACTACTGTTAGGAAACACATTAGTATTTATTTTTTACATTTTTTATTAGCCAAACGTACTGAATTATAGAAGAATATCGGAATTTCCCTCGCTTAGTTCATATCATTAACAAAAGCGATTTAATCACTTTTGCTTTTGGCGTACCCTAATGAAAGTATGCGCCAGTGTGCGTAGATGAGAAATGTGTGGCGCTAAAGTAACAAAACAACAAAAACACTTGACCTTGTTAATGCATTAGCGTATATACTCCGCACATATAGCACTCATACACTCACAATAGACATTTCTAGACAATAACGAACATCCCACAACACAACACAATGAAATGGGAAATGCTGCTATAAATATAAAAATAATTGAATAAAGTAAAAAATACAAAATCGAATCATTTGTAATGGACTTAAAAAAAAACAAAATCAAATCTACAATATATTCTCGTCTAAATTACACAGCAAAAAATAAAAGAAGTACTTCCAAAAGAATAACATTATTAGTACTTCCAAATCATAAGTGTGAACATTTTTTCGGCATTTAATGAAGTTCTTCTAAATGACGAACAAAAATGTAATTTCGGAATATAAATTATTAACCCAAGAATGCATAATTTCGAAAAGATTGAATGTAAAATAAATCTTCTGAAGTGATAAAAGTCCAGATCGGAAGGAACATATATATGAGGGCTATGAAATATATGTGAAATACTACTTCTATAGTGCTAAATGAGAGAAATATATATTTATATGGCGGCTACATCAGAATTAGTGAATGGTTCTGGAAACTAGCCGACTTTCGACTTTTTCATCAACCAAATTTCGTTTCAGTCGACTAGGTCGATTAATCGGACCTAAAAGTCGACTTTTTCATAGTCGATTAAAATAACATAAGTAATTTCAAAGTAAGCTGATTTTCTTCGAAATATGTTAAATTGTGGAATTGTAGTACATTGGATTGCGATAAAAACTGAATTTATTAATAACTCTTTATACTTTCCAAAAATGTTGATATATCGTCACCAAAAATGCCCAAGAGCGTAACTCTCAAACAATGGAAATTCGTTTTTCGTCCAAAAATCACGATTTTATTAAAGAAAAAAAAGACGTAACAAAAAAAAGACGCACAAAAGACATAACCCAAATTGTATTAAACAGAACGTACTGTATTCATCTATTTAACCTTTGATGTTGTTCTCTTACTGCTGTTTTGATTTTTGTCAATCGTGTTTGACAGCTATTTTAGATGCAAAATTTTATATGGGGTCTGTATGTAATGATCTGAAGTAAAACATGAAAACACATTTTGCCAACCTTGCTAGTGACCGTTTATTCTCGGATTTATGTAAATTTGATCCGATATTGTTCACACAGATATTAACTGTTAACATAATATACTCTTTACCAAATTTCATGAATATGGAAAGGAAATTATATCTTCTATAGAGGGTGTAAGCTAAATCGAAGTTACATTCATATATATTAAGATATCTGGTTCTAAACTGATATTCAAATAGTTGAGAGATTTTTGACCGTTCGCCGTAGACGAAAGAAAATAAATTACAGAAACAGGCCCTATATCTAAATACGGATTGTCTTTCAATTTCAATACGAATTGACTTGTCCCAAAATAAAGATATGTGCAAAATTTCTTCGAGATATATTGTGATCTGCACATTGATTACAAGAACGCATGCACAGACTGACATAGCTAAATCGATTCAGAAAGTGATTCTAAGTCAATCGGTATAATAAACGATGTTTCAATATAGCTCTTCTAATTTTGGGTGTTAGAAACAAATGCATAAAATTATAATAAATTGTACCACAGTGTGGTGTAGGTTTTAATTAAATTTTTTTTAAAAGAAATTATGGTAATTAAATATATCACACCATACATACTGCACCACACTGTTCTACTTTACTACTCTCTGAACCGGGGCTGCGGAAAATACATAGCGCCGCACAAATGTGCTATGTATTACAGTGTAAAACAAAAATACTTTTTTATTAGTGACAATGTTGTTCATTTGCGAAAATATTACGAGAAGTTACACTATTGAGTCATTCGGTCACACTTTTCAAGAGCCAGCTACACCATACTGATTACAAACATATTCAAATGTTCAAACATACATACATATGATCGTTGATCTCTTTGGCCAATATTATATTACTTATACGTTCCCTTCCCTATATCAACATTTGTATTCCTTTAAAATAAGAGATCTCTGGACCCAAAGATGTTAATAAGAACGACATGCATTCATCAAATAAATACAACACCAAAAAAGCAAATCTTGGAGTGCTTTAAAAGGAGTTGTGCAAAAGTGGTGACAAAGAAGTACTTCCCCGGCGCGACAACCCCTTGATAAATTCATTGGTGAAAATCCAAATTAGAACAACTTCCGGATCATAAGTTGGGGATTTTTATTGCTTCCTTGGATGCTCTTTTTTTGCTGGGTAGCTTAAAATGTATTACAGTTTTTAGGCTAATTTTCTCATGAAAACAAATGAGATATGCACTCAGAAAAATGACAATCGTTTATGTGAGTAAAATCTATATCTCAGTTTAGTTCAAGATTTTTACTCTTGTTTAGTTAAATTTTCCTCAAAACTGGGAAATTTTACTTTCAATGAGTAAATTGAACTAAATTCAAAGATATAGCAATTTGGTTACATATTTGGAAATGGGATATGATTTTACTTACTTAAAATTCCATCGACCAAGTAAAAATTTCCTACTATTTGGTAAATTTTGACTTTTACCTAGGAAGGATTTCCTAGCGTCGAAGAAACATTTACTACTCCTCGAAAAAAATCATGTTAGGAAATTTTAACTAGAAATATCCTAATTTCCTTAGTTCTAGTTCATGTTTTTCTGAAATTTATAATACGGTTTTCAAATAATCCTTGAATATTCGTTAAGCAAAAAATTCCCGTTCGTTTCAAGAGATTCTTTCCTTAACTGCTCAAATATCATTTCAAACAGCAGCTGCGAGGTTAAGTAATTTAACTTCGCAGCAAATATATAGGATTATATGTGAAATACTTAAGACATAAGATTGAGACATTGAATGATAATTCTATTTGTTTCAGGTTTTTTGAATTTGTTTCAAATACATTGGAACAAAATATTTATTGGAAAATTCCCGAGAATATTTTGCTGAATTATATTAGTAGTAATGAATTAAAATTTAGTTTACTTCTACAAGTTGCAAGTTCAAAAATTACTCATTTATAGTTAAACGTTTCATACATTTTAGTTTAATTTTCGTATATTCAAGTAAAATTGAACTTGATTTGAGGAATTATTTTACTTCCATTTAGTAAAATAGTAACTTAATCTTAGTAAAAAATTACTTGATTTTAGTTAATTTTTTTTTTTAATTTTTAGTACAAATTTCCTGATTTCAAGTAAAAATGTACCTGATTTTAGTGAAAATTTAACTAGATTTTTTCCAAATTTCATGTAAATTATTACTTAAACTGAGCTAATTTTTCCTTAATATGAGTTCAATTGAACTAGATATAAAGGAATATTTACTAAATTCAAGTTAGTATTAACTAAAACTAAGTTCAAAACATTTTCTAATATTAAGGACAAATGTGAACTTGATTTGGGAAAAAATAGCTTTAGCGCCATATGAAGTTTAATTTTCCTGAAGTTTAGTTAATTTTAACTTATCTTTGGGTTCATTTTTTTTTTTTGAGTGTGCTATGAAACCACTATATTTTAAAAATTTAGACATTTTGTATTCATTTTTTTATAATTATTCACAATAAAATAAATATATTGAGTCACAAAAAATGCAATTACTGTCGTGTATTTGTCAGATTCTAGGCTTTTTTAATTAAAGTTTAAAAAAAATAACAACTAAAAAAATCAATAAAAATAGCCCGTTATGAACTCTCGAAATAACAAATTTCATAAAATATATAGATGCATTATTCTCAATTTTTAAAATTTCAAATCTTCATAAAATTTTGTATTTTTTTTTTAAATGATAGCAATGTTTTATTTTTCCAAAATAAAATAAAAATAAATTTAATTTGTTTAAATTTTGGTATGTTAATATTAAAGATTTTGACCCTAACTATTTTATTTGCCACTAAAGCATTTGACTAATATATTTGAATGTAATTTTCTAAAACATCACTTTCCTCGAGTGTATATGTAATAAATAATTTCTATGCTTTTGACAATGTTATCAACATTATCATCGACAACAACAAGTCAAGTCATACATCAAACGAATGAATGAATCAAAAGATTGAATAATTAGACTAATGTTGTTGCTGCTACTGCTGTTGTTGTTGTTTGTAATTGGTTTCTTGTTATGTTTAATAAGTGACCCAAAGCACAGACAGCAACAAAAACATCGAAAGAAATAATAGAAATAATAACAAACAATCATTCGTCTTTCAACATTAGCATCATTATTTAATTGTTGTGGGGGTTTTTGTTGCTTCGTTTTCCTCTTCCATTGTTGTCTTCTCCACTACTTCATCATCGTCATCGTCGCCGTCGCCGTCATCGTCATCTTGTAGTGGCAGTGCGTTATCTTTAAATTGTAATCCGCCGCCAACAACAGAAACACTCACTACTCGTCGTAGTCGTACATCCATCACGTGTTACAAATCTATTGTTCCGGTGACTGATGTATACAAGACGGCAACGGAGGCAAGTGAATAGGTTTGTGCACACTTAGAGGTTTTGTAAGATAAAGAGCTGTCATTGCGCTCAAGCGTATGGTGCATTTTTCGAAATATAGTGTAAAAAAACTATGTTTAAAAGATGTTCTAGTCTTAAAAATTGGGACAAATTTTACTTAGAAAAGAAAAAAATTATTTAGGGAATTGTCTTATTGTTCGAGACAAGTGTGCCAACTAGGGATGTCGATCGGGAAATCCTGATCTCGTAAATCCCGGCATTCGGAATCCGATTATAAATAGAGTTGTGCTGTGCCTGTAGTTTTCTGACCTACATCGCCATATCCACTCGTTCTCAATTCAGCAGATGTCATTTAAACTTGTTAATTATAAGTTTATCCTCATCCAGCCTCGATAACTTTGTTTGCTAAAGGAAATAATATGTGTTTGAAGTCCTATAAATGTAACTGGGGTGTAATGGTTACCCACCCTGGGTAACGCCGTTTTTTTGCTTGTATTCTTCAGTAAATGTGAATAATAATGTGGAAATAAATGTTGTTTCAACGTTCTTTTTACGAAGAAATGGTAAAATTTGAAAATGTAAAAAGTGTGCAAAATATCCGGAAGTCCCGATGTATCCCGAAAAATCCCATACTCTTTTATGTATATGCTCGATAAAGGCGTGATATACTTTAAATTATGAAGACTACATATTTAAGTAATGACACTTTCACGTGGAAACAAAAGTTTATTAACTGTCATTAAAATAGTTAGTTATTAAAATAGTGCCATGTTTTCCTGGCACGAAAAGAAAAAAATGATTCAATTTGTGAAAGCTAGCACCTTAACGAAGAAAACAATGGATATTTGAAGAAAATCTATCTTTTATACCCTCCACCGTAAGAAAGGGGGTTTATTCATTTTGTCACTCCGTTTGTAACACCTCTAAATATTGGTCTGAGACCCCATAAGTATATGTTATATATTCTCAATCGTCGTAAAATTCTTATTACTTATTTATTCTTATTTATCCGTCTGTCCGTCCGTCTGTTGTAATCACGCTACAGTCCGTAATAATAGAGCTAGGTTGATCAAATTTGGTAGAAATTTTTCTTATAGTTGCAGGTTGTCTGGAATTGCAAATGGGCCATATCGGTCAATGTTTATATATAGCTCACCTCAGGGATGTATCCAGGATTTTGGTTCGGGGGGGGCCCAACCTTTTTTTTCCATAACAAAGACAAATAATTAAAAAATTGCGTTTATTGTGTAGGTAATGGAAGTTATGTTCCTTAGTTTTTTATTCGAATTTTATTCCTAAATATAAATGTGTAGTTTAGTACGAGATCAGTAAAACTTTTTATAATAAAATACGTAAGAGTTAAAAATGTAATCTTCGATTTTTTGAAAGAAATATATCAATTATTTCATCGATTTTGACTTTATCTTTGTATATAGACATCAAAGGCAGATAAGATAGCCTTTCTCCTTCCATTCTGTTCCGGAGATAAGTTTTTATTCAAACATTTTTGAGAGTATCGATAGCAGACTTATCGGACGATATGAGTTTACTTTGGTTGGATCTTTTCCAGTTTTTGGAATCATCACAATTTCCGATATCTTCCAGGATAAAGGAAAGTAACCCACACGCAAAATGCTATTAAAAATGAACAAAACCATTTTCAGGGCAGATAATGGTAGTTCTTTTATCATTCTGGCATTTATGCCATCTTTGCCACGAGATTTCTTTATTTAAAGGTCTTTGATCGAATTTTCGATATCTTTTAACTTGAATTTAAGTGGGCGAGGAATTGTTTAATCTATCTCGGGAGGATAGACGGTTGACGTGCCACTATTTGGTGTAAAAACAGATTCAAGGTAATTTGCGAAGGCATTGACTTTCTCTTCCGAGGTTTTAGCCCAGTTCCCGGTTTCAAGGCGGCTTGGGGATTCGTGTGCGATTGGTCTTCGCATATTTTTCGTAGCCTTCCATAGACTGTAATTTGTTTTCTCAGTTAGATCCAATAATTGCAAGTTGGATCCAAAGATTACAAGACGAATTTAACTCACGAATTTATTATCACACACTTAAGTATGGGCACAATAACAATGCTATGATCTTACAACTTTAATGATTTTTATGTATATAAGGGTTTTTACTACGGCAGATATAGCGAAAAAGCTAACATAAATCCATTATTGGTGATTTTTTTAATATTTTTAAGAATTGGAAGATCGAGTCCTAAGTTTCTCTATTTAGCTCTTAAGTTTACAAAGAACAGGATATAGCTTAAGCAATTACGGCAATAAATAAATAATATATAATTCCAATATCATTTTATAATCGCTCCATGTTTTGTTCAAATCAATTGACTTGTTCAGAAACGGCAGGTGTTTGTCCAGTTTTTTAGGAATTTCCCTACTGTGCGCTTGAGGTAACCACTTGACTTTAAATAGCTCTTTCACTTGTTGTATTTTTTATTTATTTTTTAGTTTTGCTGGCTATTGTTTCTTTTGTATGTTGATGATTTTGACATTTGATTTTCGGTTTCGCTCGTTTTGGTTCATTGAACCAATTTTTGGTGTTTGTTTTTTGTGTTATGGGAGTTCCCTTTGTCTGGTTGCCGAATTCATGTAAATGATAGTTGACCAAATACCAGAAAAAAGTGAAAAACAGTATGTTTTTTAACAATGCTTCTGTTTTTGTTGTTTCCGCTCAAAGTTGTGCCACCAATTAATGGATATCAATGTCAGGAACATCATTATTGTTCCATTGAATGAAATTGAATGGCTGTGATGCGAATCGATGAGTTGCGTTTTTTTCTGAGGCCATATAAATGATCCGATTTAGATGAGGAGGAGGAGCAGGCGGCAAATGAAAAATTAACATTGAAACAATTCTGTTTGTAACAGAAATTAATTATTGAGAGTATCAAAGCCCAAAAAGAAAATAAAAATACATATTTATGTAAAATTTATATATTTTTGTTGGTTTAACACAATGACATTCGTAATGGAAATATTGAAGGTTATCATCGTTGTAAGTGTGTTTGTGCGTATAAATGAACACACACACTCTCAGAATGTGGATATACAAACATAATTGTAAATTACTATCTTTCTATCTATTTACATATCATTGTATATGTATACGTACGAGTGTAGGACTGTTCACATGATGAACATATTCCAGAGTTAAGGTCATTAGCATCCGTTGCTTTCCCAATCAAGTGGAAATGTGAATATTCAAGGGCACAATGCATACATACACCCTTATTTATGAATTGTAAGCATAAGTTCAAGGTGTTATTATAAGCTGCACAATAGGAGCAAAAAAATTCGTATGGCCATTAAATTATTAATTGAGCCAACTTGACTAAACGAATGATGCAGAAGTTCTTATCAGAATTGAGTCCCAAATCAATGGTCTGTAGGAAATGTGAAAACCCCGTGCACTGGTGTTCGACCTGTTCGTTCTGTGGTGTCGTTCGATAGTGTGGCAGAAGAGCCGTCAGCCTCGACTCGTCGTCGTGCCCAACAATCGCTAAATGATAACGGACTCTTGTGGCCAGAAATTGAGGATAAGGACCTGGACGATATGTGGTTGCAACAGGATGGTACCACTTGCCACACAGTCAATGAAACAATGGCTCTTTTGTGCGAGAAATTCAATGGCCGCGTTGTCTCACGTCGTGGCGATGTTAATTGGCCGACACGACCATGTGATTTGACACTGTTGGTCTTCTTTCTTTGGGGATATTTAAAAGAAAAAGAATACGCCAATATGCCAAGAACAATACAAGAGCTAAAGTATGAGATAATTCGGCACATTAATGATATTGAACCTCAATTATGTCTCAGAGTTATTGAAAATATGGACCATTTGCCACCGAAGCCGTGGCAAGCATTTGGCCGATATTTTGTTTCGCACATAATTGTCATAGATCCTTCTATCATAATAAAAAATATTAAGTACTTCTCTGAGTTTTTTTTTGGTTTATTTAGAAATAAAATCGTGCTCTTGACTTGGACCACCCTTTACGCGAAATAGAAACAGGGTGAACCAAAGGTTTGAATTCCTTATAACTTTATAAATATATTTTTTTTTATTTATTTTGAGTATTTTGTAATAAAGACTTAAAAAATATCATAAATATACGGTGGCCCAAATGATATATTAAATAAAAGTTTATAATGAACTGAAACCCCTTTGGACATTTTGGGCCACCCTGTATTTCCAACATTTGTAGACATCATAATTGTCCTAAACTTAACAAGTATATCGGTTCAATCGCGATTATTCTTAAAAAAGCAAGTAAGAAAGTTTCAGTCGTGTAAACCGACTAAGGTATTCCCTCACTTTGTAAGTACTGTAATATGAAATATTACACGAGTTAATCTGTCAATTTGTATGGGAGGTGCCAGAGGGGGTTTAACAAATACTCCTATTTTTCGCTAAACAGTAGATGATTCCAATATATTGCACTGTACCGAATTGTAAGCGTTTATGTGAACTGGTATATTAAAGTTATGATATATTCAATTTTGGTATGATTTGGCCGTTTTGTGTGGGAGGTACCAAAAGGAGCTTGTTGATAACGCCCATTTTTCAAAGGGTTATAAGTTCTTTAAAAATATTACACTGTGCAAATGTTTTTTTGTATTTTAGTGCATTGGTACTCACGTTTTAAGCTCTTAAGTTTTTGTACATTTGGGTGAGAGGTACCAAAAGGGGCGTGGCAATAACCACCGTTTTTCACAGGACTGTAGGCACTATAAAAGCATACCACTGCACAAAATGTCAAGTATATTTATGCACTGGTATTCAAGTTATAAGCTGTTAACTTTTAGTGCAAAATAGTACATTTGTGTGGGAGGTACCAAAAGGGGTGTATCAACTACGCCCAATTTTCACTGGACTAAAGGTATTATAAAAGTATTAAACTGTACAAAATTTCAAGTATTTGCATGAAGTGATATTATAGTATATAAGCAGTTAACTTTTGGTGCAAAATGGTCCATTTGTGTGGGAGGTACCAAAAGGGGTGTGGCAACATATCCGCCGAACATACTTCGGGGGTTAGGTCACCTCTTCAATGTGTTACACTTTTTTCCGTAGCAAATGATATATGTATACACTCGTATCACTAAAGTGAGGGTATAAATATGGTCAACATCCCAGCAAAAAATATGGGAGTACTTCCTAAGAAATCACTTTTAATGTACTTCCAAAGAAGAAGCTAAAGCATTTTATAAACTTGTAAATAATTTCTTTTGCACAAGGTGTGAATATATGAATATGAATGCATTTACGAAAAATATAAAATACTAGTTGACCCCTGCAGACGTTGTCCTGTCTGTCCTGTTTGGGATGTCTTGGTTTGTTATTCATTGATATTTCATTCAAATATGCATACATCCCGAGATTCAGGATAAAGTCATCAAAAAAATGTATTCTGACCATATACAGCGTCATTTACCGGTTAGAATCATACATACAAATTAATATCAAGACAAAAGACATATACATTTTAAATTTCAGTCAAGTCGGTCTGGAAATGCGAATTTTGCAAATAACTTGACCACTCCGCAATTTATCGCGGTAAAAATAATTCTTAAACACAAATTACCCCAAACTATATTGTTTAATTTTCCCATTCGCTTTTATGGTTTCGGAGATCATGCGTTACTAACAAACGTACAGAGGTTTTTATATATAAAGATTAAAATATTGTTATTTAAAATAGATTTTTTTTAAATTTAATACGTTAGAAAAAATACAATTTTTTGAAACAATTTTGAACAAACAGTGCGGGAGTCGAACGCGGACCCCTCCATTTAATTATTTCTAGAGAAAAAGAGCATCCAATGCATTGTAGTTAGAAACAAAATACTCATACGCTCAAGTGTTCATGTTTATTTATGGAAAGCAACTATGCAACAAAATCGAAGGGCTGTGCATAACATTTTCTGGTTTTTATATTTTTTCCAAAACACGAAAAAATATAAAAAAAATTAAAGTAAATCTTTTTTTCAAAAAAAAAATTAAAAGAAATAATAAGGACTACAAATGTTAGTAATGACACTTTCACGTGAAAACAGAAGTTTACTAACTGTCGTTAAAATAATTAGAAAAAAAATGATTTTTTTATCAAAAAAAAATTGATTTTTTTTATCAAAAAAAATTGTTTTTTTCTGGCACGAAAAAACCATAAAAAATATAAAAAATTGCCAAAAAAATTTTGTTTTAATTTTTGGAAGCTAGCGTCAAAACGAAGGAAACAATACCTATTTGAAGAAAATCTATGGATACTCGTAAATGTAGAAATTATAGCACATTTGGTAGAAATATGAGAAATTCAACATAAACCGGTTTTTATACACCCACTATTGTGAACAAGGGTTTATATCAGATGCTGCATGTTAAAAGAGTAACATATCGATGGAGTAACATATGCAATGTCCGTCAGTATGTCTGTCTGATTGGTTCGCACGATAACTTTCGACAGGAATAACCGATTGACTTCAAATTTGACAATGTTGGTCCACTCTTTCGAGTACCTCGCCCACAAAGTATCAAAATGATTTAGTGAAATATTTATTATCTCATAACATCTGTACTACTATTGAGAATCGTTTACCATTCCAAACATAGTACTAGTTTCTTTGTCGCTATCATCTTAAAAAAATGGGTGAAGTTGCCACGCCCCTTTTGGAATTCCCATACAAATGGACCATTTGCACAAAATGTTAACGGCTTATAACTTTGATTCCGGTTTATACAAATAATTGAAATTTTATAAAGTGTAATACATTTACATATAGTACCTACAGTCCTATGAAAATTGGGCGTTATTACCCTGCCCCTTTTGGTACCTCCCATATAAATATACCATTTTGCACAAAATGTTAACGGCTTATAACTTTGATTGCAGTCATTACAAATACCTGAAATGTTGTACAGTGAAATGTTTTTTTAGTACCCACAGTATAATATAAAATGGGCGTTATTACCACGTCCCTTTTGGTACCTCCCAAACAAAATTTTCAAAATTAAAAAATATGAAAAACTAGCTGGACCCGGTCCACTTCGTTGCCCCCACACTTCAGATTTCTGACAGTAGGAACCTCTTTAATCTATTCGTAGGTACGAACAGTAGGAATCTATTCGTAGGTACGAACAGTAGGAATCTATTCGTAGGTACGAACAGTAGGAATCTATTAGTAGGTACGAACAGTAGGAATCACTTAAAAAATTGCCTTATATATAAAATGGACCCGGTTCACTTCGTTGGTCCACTATTTGCAATTTTTTTTTTCCAAAACCATCTCAGACAAAATAGCTTTCAAACAAAAGAAAAAAATTTAAAATCGGTCCAGTAGTTTAAGCGTCTATAAAATGCATACAAACATTTTTCCTTTTTCATATATATATAGTTAGCTGGACCCGGTCCACTTCGTTGCCCCCACACTTCAGATTTCCGACAGTAGGAATCTCATTAATCTATTCGTAGGTACGAACAGTAGGAATCTATTCGTAGGTACGAACAGTAGGAATCTATTCGTAGGTACGAACAGTAGGAATCTATTAGTAGGTACGAACAGTAGGAATCACTTAAAAAATTGCCTTATATATAAAATGGACCCGGTTCACTTCGTTGGTCCACTATTTGCAAATTTTTTTTTTCCAAAACCATCTCAGACAAAATAGCTTTCAAACAAAAGAAAAAAATTTAAAATCGGTCCAGTAGTTTAAGCGTCTATAAAATGCATACAAAAATTTTTCAATTTTTATATATAGATTATTAATTTCCCTATTTTTGACAATATGGGTTATAATTTATACATTTAATCAGAGATATTTTGCAAATTGTTTTATTTGTTAGGATGATAGCTTTCAAGAAGTGAAACAAACAATTGTTTGCAATTTTTTTTTTCTATTTTTTCTTACCAGCAAAAATGTTTTTTTTTTGTAAAAAAATCAAATTTTTTCTAATTGTTTTAACGACAGTTGCTAAACTTCCGCTTCTAAGTGAAACTGATGTTTTCAGCATTTTTAGCCCTTATAATTTCCTTTAATTTAAAAAAAATCGTTTAGCTTTATAAAATAGTATGCCCTACTCTTTTAAAAAAGTATTTAGGTCTCGGATACAACAAAAATGTTTGTTGCATTGTGTAATTTGAGCTCGTTTGTGACCGTGCGTGTTAAATGCGATGTTATGCTGCAGCAGCACTAGGAAGCCCAGGTTCAACTCACGACAAAGACCAAAAAATTCACTTTGAAAAATAAAACAGTAAAAGCTCGACCATACCGAATCTTATATACCCTCCAACATGGATAGCATGTGACCTCACAAAATAACTCAAACCTAAAGAAAATAACACCGAAAAACACCAAAAAATGTAGTAGATGAGAACAGTAGCAATCACAACAAGTTGGATGCTATATATGGGGGCTATATCAAAACATTGACTCATATGGCCCATTTGCAATGCCAAACAACCTGCAACTATAAGAAATATGTATACCACATTTGATCAACCTAGCTCTATTATGACGGACTGTAGCGTGATTACAACAGACGGACGGACGGACATGGCTAAATCGTCTTAGAATTTTACGACGATTAAGAATATATATACTTTATGGGGTCTCAGATCAATATTTAGAGGTCCTATGGTGGAGGGTATAAAAATTATTCAAAAAATAAAATTAAAAAGCATCCAAAAAATAGCATTTGCATTGCTTTATGAGCACTGGTGCTACAGCCAAATAATGAATGAAATGGCGCGACAAGCCCATGTTAAATTCATCGGTGAAAATGCTATATGGAAGTACTGCTGGATCGGAATAATAACCTTTTCACCACTTTTTGAATTTTTTTTTGTGGGATACTAAAGGTAGTTTCCATGAAAATAAAAATATAAAAAAACGTTGTCATAAAAAAAAAAAATTATTAAATAGTATCCCTCAATCAACACACTTTTTATACCCTCCATAGGATGGGGGGTATATTCATTTTGTCACTCCGTTTGTAACACCTCTAAATATTGATCTGAGACCCCATAAATTATATATGTATAATCTTAATCGTCGTAAAATTCTAAGACGATTTAGCCATGTCCGTCTGTCCGTCCGTCCGTCCGTCTGTGGTATTCGCGCTACAGTCCGCAATAATAGAGCTAGGTTGATCAAATTTGGTACAAATACTTCTTATAGTTGCAGGTTGTTTGGGATTGCAAATGGGCCATATCGGCCCATATTTAGACATAGCTCCCATATATAGCATCTAACTTGTTGTGATTCCTACTGTTCTCATCTACTATATTTTTTGTGTTTTCGGTGTTATTTTCTTTACGTTTGAGTTATTTTGTGAGGGCACATGCTATCCATGGTGGAGGGTATATAAGATTCGGCATGACCGAACTTAACGCTTTTACTTGTTTAGATCTCGGACACAGCTAAATGTTTTATTATGCACAGTGTTCAGGTTTTATTTTGTCGTACATAAGTTTTAAGATTTTGTGAGGCAATTTTTTGAAATTCCATCGACATTAGTTAGGACATTTTAGCGTTATGATGGAATTTCAAAAAGGAAGAATGCGGTGAGTTGGTCCCAGTCGTTTTCACCTCTTTGAGATGATACCCCATTTGTTGTTTACGTATTTATGATGTGGATATGGATTTTCCAACTTTCCTACATTTGCTATAAAGCAATCAATAAAATCTCGAAAAAAATAACAAAAATACGTATCACAATCATGCATAGTTAGTAAGTAAAACAATTGAATATTAGTTGCAGTACAAAAATTTCAGGTGTTTCCCGGAAAAATGCAATGTGTATTTGCAAGTTTCTTTTAAAGTTTTATTGATACATGTAATGCAGAAAACTACCAAAAAAATTGCACATCAATATTTCACAGAACGTCCTGATTTTTTGCAAAGCTTTGAAAATATATCTCCAGTAAATTGTATATATAAATTTATTAGAAAGTTTTGAAACTTACCTCTGGCATTTTGCAGTGATCCTTCTTTATAAACAGCTTCCAGGCATCAATAGAACGCAGGAATTTCTTCTTTGAAGTGAAAATGAGATTTCACCAAAAAGAATGCAGACAATTTAACAGAATTCACATAAGAAAATATTCTAAGAACAGGAACATAAATGCAATAATTTTTTTTTTGTTTTTTTTTTTTTATATTGTGTCCTGTCTAACGAAACAAAAATGTTTCCGAGCAAAAGCTTTTCTCTTTTGTTTACTCCATTTTTGCACACGTATGGAAAGCTGATTTTGTTGTCAATTAAGTTGATGATGATTTGAAAATTATAGTTCGTTTTCGAAATAAATCATTTCCATAACACAGCATCAGTATTTTGTGAAAAACAATCATTTTGCTGATGCCTCTTCATTCGAGGAACATTTCGTCGAAGTCAATAGCCTTTTGTTGGATCTGCAAAATAATGAGAAGAAAAATAAAAAGAATTCGATTAATTAAAAAGTGTATACACTGAACAGAATTATGTTTATTTAATTTAAGAAACTTTATTCACAGAATCATTTATACATTTATTAAACTTTCTTTGAGGTTCGTTCAAACGAATAAGGTGTTATGAAAACTATTTTACGAAATTGTCAAAAAGTTGGTCTTGCAATTAAATAATGTCGCCTGTAAGCCATAATTTTCTATAATTTTCGCTGAAATAATTCTCCAAGATTTCCATGTATTTCCTTCTTTGGACTGAGGCGTTTTTCGGAAGCCATCAATTTTAAATTCACCACCGAGATATCTAACCTCACTGATTTCCCAGCAAATGTGTGGACACAAATATATTGAAAACAAGAGTTAACCTTCTGGATTCAGCATGTTCGAAATAAAAGGTTTTTCCACAGGGACGCTACAAAAGTAGACCGACAGGGACAGCAAACGACTCCATATTTTTTGCCGCTCTTTTGACATTTCTCTTCAGTAAGGTTTGCCATTTCATGATGGAAAGATATACGAGCCAACAACGAGTCGAAATTATTACAATTTACTACCGAAATTCGGAGTCAGTGGCCTCAACGTTAAGAGCGCGAAAAATCGAAAAATCATTTTCAGCGATGAGGCTCATTTCTGGCTGAATGGCTTCGTCAATAAACAAAATATGCGTTATTGGTCAGACAGCAATCCACACGTACTCCATGAGTCATCGTTGCATCCCGAAAAAATTACGGTTTGGTGCGGTTTATGGGCCGGCGGCGTCATTGGGCCGTACTTCTTCCGTGATGATCAAGACC
Organism: Eudasyphora cyanicolor; assembly: GCA_963930755.1. Taxonomy (NCBI): domain Eukaryota; kingdom Metazoa; phylum Arthropoda; class Insecta; order Diptera; family Muscidae; genus Eudasyphora; species Eudasyphora cyanicolor. Next base: position 50,460,774 of record OZ005736.1, on the reverse strand, counting down.
GGCACGTTACTGTGAATGGGAATCGCTACCGTTCAATGATAACCGAATATTTTTGGCCCCAATTGGATGATATGGACTTGGAGGACATTTGGTTCCAACAGGACGGCGCCACACAGCGAATGCCACAATCAAAGAAAGTGTTATCTCACGAAATGGTCCAGTCGATTGGCCGCCTCGGTCGTGCGATTTGACACCGTTAGACTATTTCCTGTGGGGCTACGTCAAGTCTATGGTCTATGCCAACCAGCCAGCGACGATTGATGAACTTCGTACGAATATCGAACGTGAAATTGCAGCAGTATCGGCCGATTTATGCTTGAAAACTGTCGAAAATTGGGTTCAGCGTCTGGACTTCTGCAAGCGTGCCCGTGGAGGCCATGCAAAAGAAATCGAGTTCCATACATAATGGCATCGAACATACTTTCACAGAAATAAAGAATTTCATTGATATCCAAAACCGTTTTTGTTTTATTTAAAAAAACTTTTGTAGCGCTCTTATTGACGGACCCGATAGGTATACCTATAGGATCTTCTTTCTGTCAAATTTTTGAACTAGCACGTTGTGAAAAAACTTCGCCTACCGATCCTGATTGGACTTTTTTGATTACCAATTTTATTACTTTTCCTCTGACTGAAACCAATAAGGCGCTCAGAGGTAGTCAAGTCAAATGGTATAGCGAATATGCTTCTAAGGGTGCCGCGACTCCCCATTTGTGAAGACCTGTTATACGCCTTATGTTTCATATATTTGAAGAAACATGTCTTTGAATTACCTAATTACACTGTCCAACAGCATTTTTGGAACAGAGCAGCGACCCTATAATTTTGAAAGGGCATGTTGAGTAGATAATTTTTGTAGAAAAAATTAATGTTTAGCTGGTATGAGTTTTTTTTCAGTGGGTCAAAGTTTTAAATTTTTGGTCAAAGGGAGCATTATACTAAATGCCGTAAGTTAATGTCTGAGAGATTTCTCATTGTCAATGTTATATAGTGGAATATTTTTTGTGGAAGATCTTAACCCTCTAACTCCATTCTTAGCGGGTCAATTTGGCCCTTTTTTAAAAAAAATCACAAAAGTCCTTTCAAACAGGACATTTGAGGATTAAAATATTCTACGAAAATTATTGCCAGAAAATTTCAGGTTGCCAAAGACACCAATGTTGTAAATATAGGTCTTTACGTTTAATTAGTAAAATTACACGCCAACTTATACAAACAAATACTACATATAATGTAAAGTTAAAGTCGTGATTTCTATAGAATAATTCGAGCAGACGAGCGACTTAATAATTCTAAAAGGGCATGTTGAGTAGATTATTTTTGTAGAATAAACCTATGGTCCAGCTGGTCTGAGTCAAATTTTTAATTTTTTGGGAGCATTATACGTAATGAACAAAAATAGGACGTTAATGTCAGAGATATTTCTCATTGTCAATGTTATATAGAGAAATTTTATGAGGATCATTTTTGTGGAAGATCTTAACCCTCTAGCTCCCTTCTTAACGGGTCAATTTGACCCTTATTTCACAAAATCAAAAAAAGTCCTTTCAAAAAGGACTTTTAAGGATTAAAATATTCTACGATAATTGTTGCCGGAAAATTTCAGTGGAGTCGCCAAAGACACCAATGTTGTAACTATAGCTCTTTACGTTTAATTAGCAAACTTCTTCTGCGGGAACGAATTCGATGAACCCAATTTTCGAGCACTTTTTCCACCGAATCACGTCGTATGTCATGAATGGCACATTCAATACTGACTTGTAAAGCTTGAAGAGAGTTTGTTTTATTTCGAAAGACCAATGACTTCAAATAACTCCACAAGAAATAGTCTAATAGTGTTAAATCACAACTTTTTGGAGGCCATTCAATATCACAATTTCTTGAAATATTCGAATCTCCAAACTTTTCTCGCAACAATTCAATTGTTTCATTTGCTGTGTGGAACGCAGCCAAAATCTGTCAATGGCTAAAAGATAGCTCTTAACGAGAGCTAAAAAATTGCTAAGCATCATTTTCAAATGTGAACGGAAAGTTTATTTTTCTCTAGCTCCATAAAGGTACTTCGGTTCGGGAATCGGTCAATGGCAAAAAGATAGCTCTTAACAAGAGCTAAAATATTGCTCATGGGTGTCAAGGTCGTAGGTCGACTGGAAAAAAGATGGACTTATCGCACTAAAAGTTGCAATTGGAGAACGATTATTTTGATAATAAAACTGAATAATTTGTAAACGTTGTTCGTGCGTATATCTCTCCATGATGAAATTGTAAACACTTCTGAATACAATGAAAAACAAATGACAGGTCATGACATATTACAAATGGCCGAAACGTCACTTCAAAATCATATCATCCCTATTGGAAAACCCGTTATAAGTAATTAATTGAGCATAAATAGCTATATTTACAACTTTGGTGTCTTTGGCGACCCCCACTGTCCTTAAATGTCCTTTTTTGATTTTTCCGAAAAAGGGCCAAATTGAACCACTAAGAATGAAGTTTGAGGGTTAAGATATTCCACAATGGGAAATCTTTCAGACATTAACTTACATATTTTTTTTCATTTAGTATAAAGCTCCCTTCGACCAAAATTAAAACTTTGATCTGCTATAAAAAAAAAAACTCAGACAAGCTGGAAAAGTTTATTCTGCAAAATTGATATACTCAACATGGCTTTTAAAAATTATAGGGTCGCTATTCTGTTCCAATCAAAAAGTCCTAATTTGTTGGGCAGTGTTATTACGATGTTCCAAAGAAACGATGTTCCCTTTCTTTTAAGCATATAATTTTTGCCTAATTTCTTGGATACGAGCACAATTTTTTCAGTGTCCAAAAAAATAATGCATAGCAATTTTCTTATGACTATCAGAGCCTAATTGGAAGCTAAATATTATTTAAAACTAATTGCTTATTGATACCAGTTTGGCATTAACTAATATTTAATTTATTGTCTATTGCTCTGAATAAGAAAAATAATCGATTCCACCGACCGAACGAACGAACATTCAAACTTGCATTGATAATTTTGTCGCTCGGTTTCCAATCAAATACCAGTTTTTTTGGGTGAGTTTATTTGGGTTGATTGCTGATTGTTTTTCGCTACTTTACGGATTTTGATTGTCTATGTTGTTGTCGTCGTTGTCGTGGTCGTTGACGAAGTATTTTCAATAGAATAGAGGTCAAAGCCTGTAAGTTGTTGACCTTTGAAATTGTGCCGTTGCTTGATCAAGAATCTTGCATTTGTTGTTCAAAAGAAAAAACAAAAAATCTCAAGACAAGAGGTTGAAAACGAAAGTGCCAAAAAAGGTATTCAAATTAAATATTTACATATATTCACATATGTCGGCCTAAAAATAAAGGCGCTTAATACAAGTACATATGTACATATATTATATATTCACGTACAGAGAACATGATGTGACAACCGAAATTTCAGCCTACTGAAATTTTGTCATTAATATAATATGATACGACACTTAATCATTGTGCACCTCTATACAATAAATATTGGTTGCCACTGCCAATAAGATAGTAGCGACTACGACAGTCAGATTACTAATCTACAAACCTATTGATTTATTTATAAATTGTTAGTGCCGACTATGCAAATTGAGTAGGTAAAATCTAGAATAATTTGATTGTTAATTTAATAAGAGATATGAACGGTTTATTTTGAAAGAGGCGTAAACGCCATTCTGTTTTTGAATTATAATTTGTCTCGTTAGAAGACTATGTGAATAACGGTTTGTAAGATATGTGAAAATTATCACTTTTTTTGCAAAAATGACACCGAGGACCCAACTCTTTGGGTACCTTGAAGATGAAGTTTTTTTTAATTTTATATGTTCACAATTTTTTGTTCTTTATGACAAGAGCTACAACTTTGCCTCCGAGAGTAAATCAAAATTCCGAACGGGTTGCAAGATATGAGCTTGAGAAAATGATCACTTGTTTGCAAAAATTACACCGAGGGCCCAAATCTTTGGGGGTCCATAAAAAAGTACATGACTTTGGGCAAAACCGAGAGATACGGGTCTTTATACCCTACACCACACTGTGGTACAGGGTATTATGACTTTGTGCATTTGTTTGTAACATCCAAAAGGAGAAGAGATAGACCCATTGTTTATTATACCGATCGACTTGTAATCACTTTCTGAGTCGATTTAGCTATGTCCGTCTGTCTGTCCGTCTGTCTGTCTGTCTGTCCGTCTTCGCAATTATGGTCCGATCTCAACGAAACTTTGCACATATCTTTTTTAGGCCCAAGGACGATCCCTATTGAATTTGGTTAAAATCGGTTCAGATTTACATATAGCTCCCATATATATGTACCTCCGATTTGGCATATATGCACTTGTAGGAAATCACTGTACACAATTCACTGTACATAATAGAATTATAAATTAGTTTAGTAGGCTTAGATTTATGAAAATAGTTTTAAGTTTGTCAAATGAAAATTGAAAAATAAATATGAGAATATTTTAGTCTTTTGAAATTATCGGTTGTGTTTTATATTCGCTCGCCGATAAATTGGTGACCCCGACGCTAAAATAATTTCTGCAAGCAAATTTGTTTTTCTTCACAAACAATGCAGAACGAAACTGGAGAAGCAGCTGGCACTTCTGGACGGAATGGTGCAATATCTGTTCCAGTGCCGTCACACGCAATGAAAATTCCTCGATTTTGGAAGGAGAATCCATCTCTTTGGTTTGTGCAGGTGGAAGCTCAATTTGTTTTATATCGCATTGATTCTGAGCAGACGAAGTTTCACATAATCATCGCGGAATTAGATACAGAGTTGCTGACAAATGTAAGTGACATCGTTTTGAAGCCTCCGGCAGATGTGTATACCCAGTTGAAGAAACGTCTCATCGAACATTTTTCCATATCGGAGGAAAAGCGTATTAAGCAACTCCTCAGTAATCTGGAAATTGGAGACAAAAAGCCAACCATATTGCTCCGGGAAATGCGAAGTCTTGCAAACGGAGGTGTCACAGATGATTTTTTGCGCACAATGTGGATGCAACGGCTGCCGACACATACCCAAGCTATTTTATCGACATCATCGGAATCCCTTGATAATCTAGCGAAGATGGCAGATAAAATCGCGGACATATCTCCATCAATTTCCGTTTCAAGCTTGAATAACCCTACATTTGATTTCTCGGAAATGCTAAGACAAATTGAAACATTGACTGCGGCTGTTCATCAATTGCAAAACAGATATTCCAGAAGCCGATCAAGGAGCAGAAGACGTGACAATTCCCAATCTGGTTTATGCTATTACCACCGACGTTTTGGAGACAACGCTAATAAATGCCGACAGCCATGTGTTTTCCAAAGTTCACAGAAATTGGGAAACCACCAAGCCGGTCACTAGAGGCGAATAGTGACTGGATTCAACCAGCAAATCGCCTATTTGTATACGATAAATTGGTAAGAAAACTTTTCTTAGTCGACACGGGAGCCGACATCTCCGTGCTACCCATGAATCACTTGAATAATGGCAGCTCTCGGCCCGAAAAGTATATTCTGTTTGCTGCTAATGGAACCTCAATAAATACGTACGGCGACGTACTTTTATCCCCAACACTCGGACTTAGACGATCTTTTCCATGGAAATTTGTATACGCAGACGTCTCGCATCCAATTATTGGTGCCGATTTTTTGAAGCACTATGGATTACTAGTAGATATGAAACAAGGCAAACTCGTGGACTCTGAAACAGGAATTGACATCAAAGGAAAAGTGAAGACGATTTCGGACTATTTGGAAATTAAAACATTGGTAAATAGCTCAAAATATCATGCATTACTTTCTCGATTTCCAGATATAACAAATATATCGCGAAATATAAAACGAGCTAAACATGGCGTTCAACATGTCATCGAAACCAAGGGTGCTCCTGTCTCAGCAAGACCCCGCAGACTACCCCCGGATAAACTTAATATTGCTAAACAAGAATTCCAGTTCATGATTGACCAAGGCCTCTGTCGACCATCAAAAAGTTGTTGGGCAAGTCCTCTGCATTTGGTTCCCAAAAAGAATGGTCAGTGGCGAGCATGTGGTGACTACCGTCTTCTGAATGCTCAAACGGTTCAAGATAAGTATCCACTACCTCACATCCACGACTTTTCGCATGGTCTAAAAGGAAAATCAGTTTTTTCAACGATTGACCTAGTACGAGCCTATAATCAAATACCAGTCGCTCCCGAGGATGTGCCGAAAACCGCAATCATAACTCCGTTTGGACTCTTTGAGTTTGAATATATGACATTCGGATTATGTAATGCAGGACAAACATTTCAACGATTTATGCACGAAGTTTTACATGGTCTAGATTTTTGTTTCCCATATCTTGACGACATTTTGGTAGCTTCGGAAAATGAACAACAACATTTACATCATTTGGAAACACTATTCAATCGACTTCAAGATTACGGCTTAATAGTCAACGTGGCAAAATGTAATTTTGGCAAAAGTTCAGTGTCATTCCTCGGACATCTCGTGCAGAAAGATGGTATTCTTCCTCTCCAGGAGAAAGTTGCAGCGATTACGGATTACCCTCAGCCAAAAACGGTGAAAGAACTCCGAAGATTTGTAGCTATGGTGAATTTCTACCGAAGGTTTATTCCCAGAGCAGCAGCCACGCAACTACCACTCATAGCATACCAGATAGGAAATAAGAAAAATGATAAGACTCCGATTGTCTGGACTGAAGACGCGAAATCAGCCTTCGAGAAATGTAAGTCTGACATTGCTAATGCTACAATTTTAGCTCATCCCTGCGACAGTGAGCCAGTTTGTGTGATGGTCGACGCTTCTGATGTTGCAATTGGTGGGGTGCTCCAACAACGAACAGCAGACGGTTGGATGCCTTTAAGTTTTTATTCAAAGAAACTTTCGGATACGCAGAAGAAATATAGCACATATGATCGCGAACTGCTTGCAACATATTCTGTCGTCAAATACTACCGCCACATGCTTGAGGGACGCAAATTTATTATTTTCACCGACCATAAACCGCTGACTTTTGCTTTCAAGCAAAACTACGATAAGGCTACACCAAGACAGTTTCGTCAGCTTGATTTTTTGTCACAATTTTCTACTGACATTCGTCACATCAGTGGAGCTGATAATGTTGTTGCAGACGCAATGTCGAGGATCTCTACAATAGCAAGTCCGACAGCAATTGATTACGATAATTTGGCCGAGTCACAAAAATCTGATGAGGAATTAAAAACCTTTATAGAAAATCCTGGATCATCCGCAATGGTATTGAAGTTAATCCAGATATCTCCAGATTCTCAGCCTATTTACTGTGACATTTCAACAGATAATGCTCGTCCTTATGTGTCTTCAAACTTTCGAAAAAGCATATTCGACACTCTCCATAATCTGTCACACGGTGGTGTTAGTGCTTCAACGAAACTAATACAAACACGTTTCGTGTGGCCTAACATGAAAAAGGACATAAAACTATGGACGCAACAATGTTTAATGTGCCAGCGATCAAAGATACACATTCACACTCGCAGTGACATTGGCTCCTATCCATTAACACCAGAACGTTTTAATCACGTGAATATCGATATTGTTGGTCCACTGCCTTCATGTAAAGGATATAGCTATCTGCTAACCTGCATCGACCGATTCACGCGATGGCCAGAGGCGATACCTATTGAAGATGTTCGAGCGTCTACTGTTGCCGAGGCATTCTACCGCGGTTGGATTTCACGTTTTGGAGTTCCCGCCAGAATATCTACAGACCAAGGGCGGCAATTTGAGTCCCAACTTTTTAAAGAACTGACCAACATTCTCGGAGCCGTACGCATAAGAACCACAGCATATCATCCATGCGCTAATGGCATGATAGAACGATGGCATCGTTCTTTAAAAACTGCAATAATGTGCCACAATTCTGCAAATTGGATGGATGTTTTACCAACAGTAATGCTAGGACTAAGAGCAAGCATCCGTGAAGATAGCAATACATCTCCATTTGAACTTACATACGGAACATCGGTTAAACTACCGGGAGACATGCTCGCTGAATCAGAAAATTTAGCACCGACCGAGGATTTCGTAATATCTCTCAAAGCAAAAATGAATGCACTGAAACCTGTTCCAGCAGCTCACAAGACAAATCGATCTGTTTTCGTGTCAAGTCAACTTGAAAACTGCACTCACGTTTTTGTTCGTCGTGATGCAGTAAAGAAATCCTTACAACCACCATACGATGGACCCTTTCGTGTACTTCGTCGATCTGATAAACTCTTTACGTTAGACATTAATGGGAAAGAAAAAGTAATCTCCATCGATCGTGTAAAACCTGCCTTTATGTTTAACACTGATATCACGGAAGATCCCAGAATTGTAATAATTCCTGCAAACAGACCTGCCTATCAGCATCAACCCAGCAAAATTCCACGAAGAAGTACTCGCATACGAACTCGTACTGTTCGATTTCAATAGAGATCCTGATATACCAGAATCTCTAGGGGGAGTATATGTAGGAAATCACTGTACACAATTCACTGTACATAATAGAATTATAAATTAGTTTAGTAGGCTTAGATTTATGAAAATAGTTTTAAGTTTGTCAAATGAAAATTGAAAAATAAATATGAGAATATTTTAGTCTTTTGAAATTATCGGTTGTGTTTTATATTCGCTCGCCGATACACTGTATAAGCAACATTTTGTAACCGATTTGTACAAAAATTGACAGAGAGTAGTCTCGTGATACACTTAGATACAATACAAAATTTGGGGGAAATCGGTTCAGATTTATATATAGCCACCATATATATGTTGCACCCGATTTGGCATGTAAGCGCTGTAGAAACTGTATTTTATATCCAATCAGTACGAAATTCGGCAGAAAGAGGTTTCTTATTACATGAAGGAATACTGCCAAATTCGGAGAAAATCGGTTCAGATTTAGATATAGCCCCCATATATATGTTACCCCCGATTTGAAATTCAATAGCTGTAGAAACTGTATTTTAAATCCGATCACAGCGAAATTCGGCAGAAAGAGGTTTCTTATTACACGAAGGAATACTGCCAAATTTGGAGATGATCGGTTCAGATTTAGATATAGCCCCCATATATATGTTAGCACCGATTTGACATTCAAGCGCTGTAGAGACTGTATTTTATATCCGATCAGTACGAAATTCGACAGAAAGAGGTTTCTATTTAACATGAATGAGTATTCAGGGAAAATCGATTCAGATTTGTATATAAGCTCCATATATATGTTCCTCCTGATTTGGTTACAAAGCGCTATAGAAGTTGTACTTTACATTCGATCATTACAAAATTCTCCAGAAAGATGTTTCTCAATTTAGGATCGAATATTGCTTAATTTAGAGATTATCGTTTCAGAATTAGATATATCAGCATATATATGTTCTTACCCATTTACCAATTATTCCAAATTATTATCGCAATAACCCTTATCGCATTGTTAGGGAAGTGTAGGGTATTATATAGTCGGCCCCGTCCGACTTTCTGCCTTTCCTTACTGTTTTTTTTTACTTTTATCACGTAGTAGTGTCCGCATAAAATTTTCGCATTCTAGTTTTATTAACCCCTTGTTTCTAATGGTGAATCGAGTAAATCAGAATGGCGTTTACGCCACTTTAAAAAATATATTTAAACAAGTAAGCAAGTTCAGTCGGGTAAACCGAGATCAGTCCCAAAAATATTCGAGAATTTTTGAATTTTTTGTAAAATTATTATCAGTTTAAATTGCATTTAATAACTTTAAATTATGCACTTATAGATTTTATGGAACCAAAACAAAAACACTTTTTAGGGTAAAAATTTTTGTTTTGTCCAAAATTCCAATTTTCATTGGTGGTATCTTTAGCATTTGGAAATTTTTGTATATGAGCTCGATATAGCCGGGATACCATTACAATTAAAATAAATTATTAAGATTGGCAATGCTGAGAACATCACATTTACGTAGTAACAGAAGTTTAGTAACTGACGTTTAAACAATTACAAAAAAATTGATTTTTTCCAACTGTTTGTTCCACTTTTTGAAAGCGAAGAAAACCAAAAATAATGAATAATAAGATATGTCATCCCGGAGCGAGTAAGTTATCAGTTACGAACGAATATAAATTTCAACGAGTAGGTGTTCAAAGAGTGAGTTTTTCGGCGGATTTCGGACCGATTTTCCCGAATTTTTTGTAATTGTCACAATTAAAAAATTAATATCAATCGATAAGTGCAAAAAAAAGTTCAAACTATGTTCGCGGAAACCTGTTTTTTCGCGTGTGACAGTTCATTCCTATTCGTTCGTAACTGATAGATTTTGACGTTTCTGGCTGATGGCACATCTGTATAATTTAAGGTCTGTGAAGAAAACTAAGAAAAAAAATGCCTTTTTGAAAAACATCTACATATACAGTGGTACCAATCGTTTGTGCGCACAACTTTTTTTTTTATTTTTTTTTTTAATATTTTTATTTATGCGGTTCTCGATATCGGCTTTTGAAGCATCCTTGTTGTCAATAATGCTGCCGAGATAGCAAAAGCTGTCAATATCTTCAAGTGCGGTGCCATTCATATGGAAGACTTCTCTATTTTCGGTGTTCAGGCGCATATACTTAGTCATTTTATATCCTAAAACAGGATGCCACTCCGTTTGGAACACCACTAAATATTCATCTGAGACGCCATAAAGTATATATATTATTAATCGTCACGAGTTAGTCATGTCCGTCTGTTGTAATCACGCTACAACCTATAATAGTTGCGCTAGGCGAGTGAAATTTGGTACATATACTTCTTATACATCTCCCCGATTTGACTTCTTAACGTCATAGATACCACAAATGTCAACTGATCAGGCTGAAAATTGGTAACTGGGGTTTATTTATACCCGGAATCCTTCGCATGAACAATTGTAGTCATACGTCCATGTTTTGTTGTAGACCCCATACAAATGAGTTTATTAGTACCCGTAACCATTCACATGCGATCTATGGTGGAAGGTATATAAGATTCGGCATGGCCCAAATTAATCCGTCATTGCTTGTTTAAATTTACTTTTAATCTGGCTCTTGTTGTAAAGGGTTTTCCAACAAGAGGTGTTATTTTGGTATTCAAAGAAAAATTCAATTTTTTGAGATAAATGATCGGATGTTTATTTTATAATAAAGCGGAAGGTATGCCGTTAATAATGAAAAACAACATCAGCCAAATGGGCACCACGACCACGCTTACAGGACCATATCCTTTTCATGAAATTTTTCATAACCAAATCGCAAAGTGGCTGCCCTATGTCCTCGATAGCCTCACGAATTCTATCTTTGAGGTCTTGAATCGACGCTGGGCTGTTGGCGTAGACCTTATCTTTCACGTGGCCCTAGAGGAAGAAGCCGGAAGGTGTTAAATCACAAAATCTCGGTGGCCAATTGTGATCACCTCTCTTAAGGTCCAATGACCCCGCCGGACCATAAACCGCACCATGAGAATGGAGAGGCTTCTCAACAATAACTCTTGGGTTTTCCGAGCCCCAGATGCGACAATTTTGCTTGTTGACGTAGCCACCGAGGTGGAAATGGGCCTCATCAGTCAAGATGATTTTGTATCGTTCGTATCGTTTTGTATCGTTCGATGATCGTGTATCGTTCCATTTTTAGTAATGGCGTAGTTTCTAGTTGTCAAATGTCAAATGTCAAAGAATAAAAGCTTCAAAAGTGACAGCTACCGAAATACCGGGTGATTCAAAATAACACCTCTTGTTGGAAAACCCTTTAGTTACTGATAATAGCCGTAGCTGTTCCAGCATGCCCCGGGAGGTATATGACAAAAGACACATGTCATCGGCGTGTCTAGGTCACACATACGTTTGTATAGTCCCCACTGAATTCTCTGGTGTTTTCTGTGGCCGTTTTCATCACTACATTGAGAACTATGTTAAATAGTAGGGGTGACATTACGCATCCCTGTTGTATGCCGGTTTCCACATCGATTTTGCTGCTGAGTTTATACTCATGCAGATCTTTACAAGTTGCACAATTGTGTAGGCCTTTTACAAGAGCAATTAGTTTTCGGGAAGAGCCTTTGCATTCCATATGGCACTATGCTCGAGTCTATCAAATGCTTTTTCGATGTCAGTAAATACGAGATATAATGGAGATATTTACTCTACTCTGTGGTCGAAGTTCTGGTTTCAGGCCTTTCAGTGTGCTCGATTAGTCCTTATCTCTAGCTGTTCGGTTTTTCATGTCACAGGAGAATATGTTTTATTGTTCAGCTTTTTCGTCACGCGGTACAGATCTCTATTGCGATTTGTAGCACCTGCCGCTAGTGCTTCCTCCGCAAGCCCATTGGTGTATGCCCTTTTGTCTTGGCGTGTGCTCCGTTAAACTTGTTTGTCGATGTCACTGTGTGCTCTTGCATACTCAGACTTCTTGCTATTCGTTTTTGCGCTATTCAGCAGGCCCTTGGCCATTTTCCTGTCCTCGATCAGCTGCCAAGTTCTCTCGGACATCCAAGGTTTCCGCTTGTGGAGAGTAGGGCTTAGGTGTCCTTCAGAGGTTCCCAGAAATGTAGCTTTTACACTGCTCCATTCGTGCATAGCTCAGTGAGATCTCCATTTATGTTCATGGATACTTAACGTTATCGAGTTTGGTGTTCGAAGAGCATACTTTCGCGTTAAAGTCGCCCATCATTAACATTTGGCTCGGTCATTTCAGTGGGTGCGTAACACTGCATACATGTGCGCTTGCGGGCCCTTTTGCGAAATCTAGCGGTGGTGATTCTGTCACTGTGTGGTTTCCACCCTTTAAGTGGCCCGCTTGCTTCGTTTGATAGGAGAAACCCAACTCCACTTCATCTGCGTTCTGATGTTTGCTTTCCCTTGTTTAAGAAAGTGAGACCGTTATAGGTTTTGGGTTCGCCAGATTCAGGCCCCCGGATTTGACTCACACCTAATTTAAATAAGTTGTATTGCATAGCTGATTAAGTCTGGAGGGTTCATTAAGCGTCAGTACATTCCAGTTATTACCTTAGTTAGAATAAAAAATTATCTATCCAATAAAGTCAGTTTAATTGATATTAAAAATATATTTCTTTGCTCTATTTTAATTAAAGTTTTCTAAAAAACCCACTATTAACACAAAGCAACATTAACATATTTTATTCATATACAATGGAAATCACAACAGTATTGATTTTATTTCAAATGATTAATATACTTAATTACTCACTTTAATACGCACTATTTATAGTATTTCCACAATGCAAATAAAATCCTTAGTTATAAATTCTATAAAAAAAATCTCTTCTAGGAGATGATAAACCGCTAACATCGATTGTTGATTATTATTTACATATTGCACAATTTGTATTGCCCCAGAGGATTAATGCCAACTAATCCCGACAATTATTTCGAATCCTCCAGACAGTGATATGACTAATCTCCGTAATCCGAAAATAACACACATTTATTAATAGCCTGAATTAAAATTACTTAATTAATAAATAATAATGCCTTCTCTCCGCCCTTTGGGGTGCGGCACCACCAACATATGTATTCTTTGACTACGTTGCGGTTTGCAATATAAGTACAACATATGTGTTTTTTAGGGTAAAAAAAAACCGACCGCTAAGACTGGAATTGAAGCGTATTAAAAATATAATTAAACACATTATTCAATGGTTAAATATGTAATGACGTATGTCGCAGATTCTTCGCAGCAATCAGTTGACAAATTGAATTTGTTGACACGGCTGTTTGGTTCTTGATTACCACGTATATATGTATTGATGGAAGGGATATTTTCCACAATTTATATTAAATAAACGAATTTATTCATTTTCATACGATATGCAAAGACTGACGATAATAATGTCAAAAGTAAATAAATCAAATATTGTTGTAAATAGAGCATTTGAGCAAATATTCACTCAGTGAAATATTGAAATGATGTCAAATGAACTTGTGACAATAATACAAGTGACTCAATTTTAAATCACTTTGATTGCTTCAAAAAGTTATTTGTAATGATGGAAAATTTTTCGTTAGAGTGGAAAATATTGGCTGGTATGAATAGGAAATGACTCAGATGAGACTGCATTGAATTAATATGATGAAGTTGTTCTAATTTGTGAATATTTATTTTTTTAAATACTTATTATTTTTCCAAATCATTTGTGGCACAATTTACGATTTTTGAATGAATAATTCCATAGATTTGTAGATAGGTCGAGAACGTTTTATTCGTTTTTGTTCGAAAATGTATTAAACAGTAATTAAGAGACTTTCAGCAAAGTAATCCATAACATATGCATAACATCACTTTGTGAGAAATGTGGCATGGAATTTAAAAACTTTCTGTGGAAGATGTCAGAACGGCATCAAAATTCATTGGAAAAATAGATTAAAATACACAATTTGAAAACATTTATATGATTGCTACAGAAAATATGGAAAAATGTGTTTCGTCTGAATTTGGCAACTTGTGTGTGCGTAGTATAAAGTGGTCGGTAAATCCGACCATTTTGAGCTGAACATTGCAGCCACCCGGATTTTGCGAAAAAGAAAGTGTTGTTTCATCAATTCGCCTTGGAAGTATCGCTCGGTACTGAAAAATTGGCTAACTATGAATACGTGTAGTCTGCGGTTGATGGCTATTGTTCGCAGCTAGACAGTTCTTCCTATAAATATGCTATAGAAGCTATTGAATAATGCTGGGAAAAGTGTATCGAACAGACGGACATAGCTCAAATGGCTTTAAATGAACTCAAACTGATTTCGACCAAAAGTATATATATTCTCAGGTTACTTATTCCATGTGTTACACTATTCTTTCGTAGCAAATGTCGAGTAAACCGACTAAGGTATTTCCTGAGGTGATATGGAATATGGTACTTTCTGTGGGAGCCAGAATGTTGGAAAAATGTTACACAGTCATTGAGAATGTTGTCTAAATACAAACAGAGGTATCAGAAGAAGTGAACTAAAATGAACCATCTCGGAACTTACAATGAGATACAAACAAATATTATCACGTTCCAAATTTGAAGTCAATCGTTTACTCCCTTCGAGAGTGGTAGTGCACACCAACAAGACGGACGGATATATCTGAAATTCGTTGTCGCCTTAAGAATGATTTGAGTTATTTATGATATTATATTCCATTAACAATACTCTATATTTACCTGAAACCCCCATGACTTTAAGATGGTTTTAAACAAAAACATTAACAAAAACATATTGATCTAAGACGTAATGAAGACCCATTGCAGAAAAATAAAAAAAAGTGTTGTTTTATCGAAAGTCGACTTAAGAAATTTTAAAAATTATGTATGCTATTAACAACACTTTATATATTTTCGAAAACAATGTTTTTTAAAGATATATTAATAAATACATAATTGAAGCCCCATGACAGAGAAATAAGTAGTGATTTTTCTCGAAAGCATGATTTTCGACATAGGCGGTTATTACTTGTGACCACAGAATTAATAAATTGCCCTAAAATGTCCTTTTGGTGCAATGGTCCGAAGCAGGTAAAAGGTAATTTATACCTTTATCCATATTCAAATATTTCACCATTTGATGTTCTACACAAAATATACTTTTATTATTATTATTTTTATTAAGTTTTGTAAGATTTTTATTTCAATAATTTTTGTTATTATTTTAAGCTAATTTATTATATATCTATCAACGTATAACCCTTGTGGGGTCGGTTTAATTAAATTCTTAAATAAATAATTTAATAACTAAAATAGGCAGTGGAACATTTCCATGTTAAGAGGTCAAAGTATTTTTGGCTCATGTCCCCATTTGAAAATTATATAGTTGGTAACATAAAAATTTCACTCTACCGAATTTGGTTTATTTATGATCTATTAATTTTGGGTATAATTTGGTAATATTGTGTGCTAAGTACAAACAGGGGGAGGCTATTATAAATATGGCAATTTTTTTATTGAACTAGTGTAACTGGCATTTTTATCCCCTCAGCTTAGAGAGGACGGTATATATCATTTGTTATGAGCCAAAAGTGTAACACATCGAAGATGCGACCTATGTCCCCAAGTATGTTTGGCGAAAATTCGATTTGGGCGATTTAAGTCATTTGAGCGACGTCCGTCAGTCTGTCTGTCTGGTGCGCACGATAACTCTCGAACAATAACTCACGATAACTATCTCCGGCTAAATTCGTAGATGAACCATATTGGTCCACTGTTCTAGTACCTCCCACACAATGAGTTAATATTTAGTGAAATTTTGATTATTTAATAACTTCTATCAAAAGTGGGCCACGCCCCTTTTGATACCTCCCACACAAATGAACCATTTTGCACCAAAATTTACAGCTTATAACTTTAATACCAGTACATAATTTAAGGTTATTAAATTGCAATTTAAATTGATAATAATGTAATTAAAACAAAAAAAGAAATAAATTTACAAATATTTTTTGGGACTGAAGGTGAGGAAATTTTTAGTAGGTTTCCCGACTGAACTTTCTTACTTCTTCTCTAGTTGATAGCAACGAATAAAACATTATTATGTTTAACAGTTAGAAGACATTAGGCATTCAATATCCCACTTAATTTTAGAACTTTGTAGTGTCTAAAATATTAAATATTACTTTATACAAATTGTAAATGCTACGGTGATCGGAGAGTTCTAAGCGGCCTCAAACAAATTTCAACCAAACATATAATGGGTGGTTCAACCAAAACGCCCGATGTTAATTGTAAATAAAACAAAAAAATTTTAAAGTTTTGCATGGCTCGAGGTCATATATAAAATTAAAAACTGAAAACTGATGGTGTTGTTTCTATTATGTTTTATTTTTATTTATTTCCGATATTTCGATCGTCTTCGACGATCATCTTCAGGGATTTTCACTTAAAAAATAACAAAAAACATATATTATTTAAAGAAAAATTACAAAAATATATCACGATATTTACATTTAAACAAAACAAACGACTTGTTGCTAACACAGCATTGTTTCAACTAACTATTTTATTTTCTCGGTTTGTATTTTTCCACTAAGTTACGATAAATTTGTGCACAGTGTCAGTCTTATAGTTCATTCTTACGTCAGTAGGTACATTAATTATGTGCAGCACTTCCAGAGTATATCTTTTCTTGCAATTGTTCTCCTGTGTCAATATGTCAACGTCCTTGAAATTTGGCTCATGTCCCGTCAGAGTACAATGTGCTGCTAGAGCTGTTTTTCGCTCCAAAGGTTTATAACTTGCTTTATGGTCAGATCTATGTCCTGAAATCCTAGTCTTTAATTTAGTTTTTGTTGTGCCAACATATACTTTTTGGCTTATGTTGGTCTTGTACCCATTTATCTTATATACTAAGTTCGAAGAGAAAAAAAATATATATTTTTACCTCCTGTTACCACAAGGACAAACATAGTTTTTAAACTGTTTTGAAGAGAAGTGGCAGAGGGTTTCAATGGTATTAATATTTGCACATTCTTATGATGAATCGGCATAGGAAACCTTACATTTTAGGTTTAGAATGTCTTCAGCAAAATTACTTAGAACACTACTGGGAAAATTTTTGTTGAACATTTTAACCCTCTTGGTTTGAATTTACACTATTTTTCAATTCATTTGTCGAGCCACTTATGGAATCCCACCTCACAAACTGACAAATTCGCACGAAATATAAATTTTCGATGAATTTTTCAAAGCCTAGAGACTGACAATGAATCAACCCAATTTTTCGTCTCCAAATCCATGTACCACTTAAGAACAAATCTTAGTTCGATATTTTAAAAATTCTGATCCCATATTATATTTCTCTGAAGTTTTTACTCGACAAAGATTACCATACTTCTTTGCATTTGTAAATCAGAACAATTACACAAAAGAAAAGAACCTATTCTCATATCAACTCGGAACATTTATTGCACCTCCCAAAGCAATAACAACAAAAACTTGACCACAAATTATGTGTACTTTACCCACGTAATCGGATTTATTTCTTTGATTTAAACAAACTGCATAAATTACTAAATACAATTATGACGAATACGACTACAATGTTTAGAATTGGACAGGCGCAAAAAAAAAACTGCTTCAGACTCATATTTAAATTTTTCAAGTATTTTTTGTTGCGGTAGAAGTAGTAGTAATTGTTCTTGTTTTTGTTGTCATTCTTTGCTGCCTGCCAATTCAGATTTCAAGAGTGAAACAATGCAATTCAATCTCCAATCAACATTCAAATTATTCATACGTATGTTCCCCGCGTTCGTTCCGTCATACGTTCGTCGCGGTCTTGATTTACATGTTTAATAATCCAATTACGCTTAAGGCTGCAATTATGGGACAAGTGGTCACTTGTTCTACTTGAATTTCCAACATGAAATTAAACGCTCACAAATGCGAGCAAAGTTTTTGTTATTTTTTTTTTGTGTATTTGTATTTTGTGACTTCAAGTCGCACAGTGCTGCGAAATTTACAATAAGTTCGCATTTATGTTGAAATTGAATAAATGAAATATATAGATTTTAGAATATAATTTAATAATACAATACAATTTTAGTTGCCGTATATTAGTAAGTTTTTAAACTCAAAAAAGGTTTTGAAACTGCGATGCTAATTCTTAGTTTCTCTCAAAATATTTCTTTGTAAAATACCTACAAATAAATTATATACTAGGTGGCGCAAAAGTAATCCTCCTATCAGAAAATGCTATAAATTTTGCGATTGACCCCTAATGTCAGCTCTGTTTTGACATTTGTGTAGTAAACACATGCTAAATACACGTTAATAAACAATGTTACGCTACACTGCTCCAGAATACGGAATTTTTGACTATTTATTTGACCAATAATCGGTCGGTGACTTTGGCACAACGTGAATTTCGTCGCAGGCCCATTTCCATCTTAGCGGGTACGTAAATAAGCAGCTCTTAAAGACAATATCTTTCAAGAATATGAGGACCTATCGCCAGAAGTTTTGGCCAAAGTGATGGAAAATGCCATAAAAAGGGCTCAAATCAACAATCAACTGTGGCGGCGGCCATTTACATGACATCATAATCTCGACTTGATGTAAAAACCACCTACACCACTCTCGTAATATTGAATAACTCTGATATATAAATTTTGTAATTCATGTATAAATTGTTTACATAAATGTACTTTTGGGACATTTTATACTTAAATAATACCCTGTACCACAGTGTGTTGTAGGGTATAAAAACGATTGGATCTAAAGAGCCAAATCGGATGAAACATATATATGGAAGCTTTAGCTAAATCTTTACCGATTTTCTTCAAATTCGGCAATGTTGGTTCATGGATCAAGAAACTCTACCATTCTAGATTTCAAAACGATTTGATGTAAAATACAGCTTCTACAGGACTAAATGTCCAAATCGGACGAAACATATATATGGGAGCTATAGCTAAATCTTAACCGATTTTCTTCAAATTCGGTAGTGTTGGTTCATGGATCAAGAAATTCTACCATTCTAAATTTCAAAATGATTGGATGTAAAATACAGCTTCTACAGGACTAAAGAGCAAAATCGGACGAAACATATATATGGGAGCTATAGCAAATCTTAACCGATTTTCTTAAAATTCGGCAGTGTTGGTTCATGGATCAAGAAACTCTACCATTCTAAATTCCAAAACGATTGGATGTAAAATACAGCTTCTACCGGACTAAAGGGCCAAATCGTACGAAACATATATATGGAAGCTACAGCTAAATCTTAACCGATTTTCTTCAAATTTGGTAGTGTTGGTTCATGGATCAAGAAACTCTACCATTCTAAATTTCAAAATGATTGGATGTAAAATACAGCTTATTCAGGACTAAAGAGCAAAATCGGACGAAACATATATATGGGAGCTATAGCTAAATCTAAACCGATTTTCTTCAAATTCGGTAGTGTTGGTTCATGGATCTATTATTCTAAATTTCAAAATGATTGGATGTAAAATACAGCTTTTACAGGACTAAAGAGCAAAATCGGACGAAACATATATATGGGAGCTATAGCTAAATCTTAACCGATTTTCTTCAAATTCGGTAGTGTTGGTTCATGGATCAAGAAACTCTACCATTCTAAATTTCAAAATGATTGGATGTAAAATACAGCTTCTTCAGGACTAAAGAGTAAAATCGGACGAAACATATATATGGGAGCTATAGCTAAATCTTAACCGATTTTCTTCAAATTCGGTAGTGTTGGTTCATGGATCAAGAAACTCTATTATTCTTAATTTCAAAATGATTGGATGTAAAATACAGCTTCTACAGGACTAAAGAGCAAAATCGGACGAAACATATATATGGGAGCTATAGCTAAATCTTAACCGATTTTCTTCAAATTCGGCAATGTTGGTTCATGGATCATGAAACTTTACCATTCATGGATCAAGAAACTCTATCATTCTAAATTTCAAAATGATTGGATGTAAAATACAGCTTCTACAGGACTAAAGAGCAAAATCGGACGAAACATATATATGTGAGCTATAGCTAAATCTTAACCGATTTTCTTCAAATTCGGCAATTTTGGTTCATGGATCAAGAAACTTTACCATTCTAAATTTCAAAACGATCGGTTGTAAAATACAGCTTCTATAGGAATAAAGGGCAAAATCGGACGAAACATATATATGGGAGGAATAGCTAAATCTTAACCGATTTTCTTCAAATTCGGTAGTGTTGGTTCAAGGATCAATAAACTCTACCATTCTAAATTTCAAAATAATTTGATGTAAAATACAGCTCCTACAGGACTAAAGAGCAAAACCGGTCGAAACATATAAATGGGAGCTATAGCTAAATCTTAACAGATTTTCTTCAATTTCGGTAGTGTTGGATCAAGAAACTCTAACATTCTAAATTTCAAAACGATTGGATGTAAAATACAGCTTCTATAGGACTAAAGGGCCAAATCGGACGAAAGATATATATGGGAGCTACTTCTAAATATGAACCGATTTCAACCAAATTCAATAGGAAGTTGATCGGTATACTTTAAGGTGGGTCTAGATGTGTTATTTTCAGGTGTTACAAACATCTGCCGTGAAACAAACTTATAATACCCCGTACCACAGTGTGGGGTAGGGTATAAAAAATTACTCAGTCAGAATTTATTCGGTTTAAGACCATATGTTCAGTTACTTTCTGTCTATTGAAAAATGTAATAGAAACAAAGAGTTTTAATTGCTTGGTAGAATTGGCTGCAATTTCGATAGACACCACTCTATGATCTTCAACTCAAAAAAAACTAACAAATAAAAATTAAAAAAAAATAAAACAACTTTACCATAAAAAAATTTTTGGTTTTGATTTTATCGAATAGTATGCCTCAATCTATATAACGGTATTTCCAATAGGTATGATATGATTTTGAAGTGACTTTCGGCCAAGAACAACGTTTACAAATTATTCAGTTTTATAATCAAAATAATCGTTCTCCAAATGCAACTTTCGTGCGCTGAGTCCAGCACTTTTCTGTCGACCTACGACCTTGACACTCGTGAGCAATATTTTAGCTCTCGTTAAGAGCTATCTTTTTGCAATTGACCGATTGTGGCTACGTGCCACACGGCAAATGAAACAATTGAATTGTTGCGAGAAAAGCTTGGAGATTCGATTATTTCAAGAAATTGTGATATTGAGTGGCCTCCAAGAAGTTGTGATTTCGCAACATTAGACTATTTCTTGTGGGGTTATTTGAAGTCATTTGTCTTTCGAAATATACCAGACTCTCTTCAAGCTTTACGAGTCAGTATTGAACGTGCCATTCATGACATACGACTTGATTTAGTGGAAGAAGTGGTCGAAAATTGGGTTCATCGAATTCGTTTCTGCAGAAGAAGTCGTGGAGGCCATTTGAATGACGTTTCATTTAGAACTTTTGAAAACTTTTGAATTTCCTTAACAATAAGTGTGTGTTTTTTTTTCAAAGAAATCATATCACTCTTATTCGAAAACCCTGTACAAAAGAAAACATTTTTTTTTAACTTTTTAACAAGAAACTTGTATTTGGACCACAATGTATTTTCACGCAATTTTGTCCAATAAATTATGCACCTTACACAATCAAAGCGTGATCGTTATTTAAAAAACAAATATTGCGAATTTAACCCACTGTGCAACATTATGCGCATGCTTTTGAGCAACATATTTTCATAAAAATCATTTCAAAATTATTATATTGACACTGCTGTGGTTCCTGGAAAAGGCATAAATATTTCATTATCAAAGAGTGAGCCTCGAATGAACGAAATTTCCACAGAAATCTATCCGTCTTTTTAATGATTCGATTTTATTTGCTTTTGCAGAACTGTTTTTCGTTTGAACTGCGTGTGTTGCGCAAAAATTCCAATTAACCAGATTCGATGGTGTCATAATCGTACTATATGAAACAGTTTGAGTTTAAATAGCATTTTAGTTTGTTCTCCGCACATGCATTGATTTACGTATATAAGTAGATCTGTATATAAACGTCAAAAACGCCTTTTAAGTTTTCAACTTGGAAAAGGTGTCTGTGATATTCAAACAAACCAAAAAAAATTTTGACTGACACCCGAGTAGGCGCGAGACGTACGTAACATGCGACACCAACAATATATGCACTTTTTAATTGCATTTTCTGTTATCGAATTGATTCATATGTATGTCGTGACGGTTTGGCAAACGTGAGCGGGACTCAAGTTAAACACACGTCCAAAAAGAAGCGAAGCGTTCTGTAGATGATTCTCGACGAAGTTGTTGCACGCTATCTACTCTGGAATTGACAGGTTGACAAGTTATAAGCGTTTTAATATTGCACTGCATTTTGATCATTTGTGTGGGAGATACCAGAATGATTGGATCAATGTGGTCCATCAACGAACTTCCAGCAAGTTTGGAGAAGCGGCAAACGCATGCAAACTCTGGTCATTGTTTTAGATAATTATCGTGTACAGCCAGGCTATCGGATAGAAGGACGGACAGAAAAAGCTTGAATGACATAAGTTTTCTAAACGTATTTCATATATCAAACATATGAAGTTGGCTGCACTTACATTTTGAATCATCCTGGATTTGGTCAATTAAAAATGGTCTTTCATTAAGCGCTTCCTTTCTTTATTTTTCAAAGAGAGACTAGAGTCGACCACTGTGGTCTTCCTCTATACTAGAGTCGACCACTGTGGTCTTCCTCTATACTAGAGTCGACCACTGTGGTCTTCCTCTATACTATAGTCGAGCACTGTTAAACCATTAAACCATTCAGAGTTCGTGAAATAAAAAAGAATTGATGATGCGGAACTGCAAGAAGTCAACTGGGTACGATAACATCGACTCGAAAATAATAAAATGTTTACCTGATAAAGCATTTATATAAATCACACTTTCTAATAATGCAATATTAAGACTGTGTTATTTTCACACTCAGTGGAAATATGCAAAAATAATGATGATCTTAAAACTTAATAAGCCCGAGAATGATATTTCATCGTATAAGCCAATTAGCTTATTGCCCATACTTTCAAAATTATTTGAAAGATTATTTCAGAAAAGATTAAACCCTATCCTCGAGTTGTTAAATATACTACAAGAGCATCAGTTTGGATTTCGACATAGCCATGGAACACCGGAGCAATGCCGAAGGATTATCAAGGAAATAAGAGAAAATTTAGAAACGAAAAGCGCTACTGCTGTGTAGTGTTCTTAGATGTAAAACAGGCGTTTGACCGAGTATGGCATGCAGGTCTTCTATTTAAACTGAAACAAATGCTTCCAGCCCCTTTCTATTTGATTATTAAACCTTTTCTTCAAGATAGGAGATTTTATGTAAACCTAAATGATGAAATTTCTGAATTTGGATTAATAAAGTCTGGTGTCCCACAAGGAAGCGTTTTGTGACCAGTGCTATATACATTATTTACATCTGATATGCCAACAGGGACTGACGTGACAATTGCTACATATGCTGATGACACTGCAATTTTAGCTACGAGTAAATCCCATATTGAGGCATCAGATTTGGTGCAAAGGCAACTTTATAATAGGCAGAATTGGTTGAAGAAGTGGAATATAAAAATCAATGCCAATAAATCCACACATGTTACGTTTGGTCTCAGGAAAAATGATTGCTTTCCGGTGTTTTTAGATGGAGTTTCAATACCGCAATCCGAAAGTGTTAGATACTTGGGGCTTCAAATAGACCGCCGCTTGACATGGAAAGAACACATAAAAAACAAGCGTAAACAACTAGATCTGAAGACTAAAAAATTATTGTGGATGCTAGGATCAAAATCAGAGCTCAGTTTAGAAAACAAGTTATTGATTTATAAAACTATTTTTAAACCGGTTTGGACATACGGTATCCAACTTTGGGGTACATCGAGTAACTCAAATATTGAAATATTGCAAAGGTACCAGTCTAAAACTCTAAGATTATTTGTCAATGCTCCTTGGTTCTTTAGCAATAAAACTATACAAAATGATCTAAAAATTCCTACAATAAGAGAAGAAATCAAAAGATATTCTAATAACTACCTCAATAGACTAAGTTTACATCCAAATGTGTTAGCCATAACTTTGTTAGATGATAGTGATGAAACAAGAAGACTGAAAAGAAACCACATCCTTGATATCCCTTTTATATAAATTTTATTGTAATTTTAATTATATGTTTAAATTAAACTAAAAATAATGTATCAATTTGAATCACGTTTATGATCAACAGATCTTAAACTCTCTGTCATTATCCAGTATTTATAAAGAATTGCTTAATAATACCATAAGTTAAAAATTTAAATTCAGTTTGGTGCTGTTCTATTTTAAACAAAATTTGTTATCATGCCCTTTGAAAAAGTTTGCTGTAATCCATTTAAAAGAGCTAAGCTAAGCTGGGCTGTGGAGTCGAACTCGGTGTTGTCTTTGCTGCTTTCATGGAATTATACTTTCCAATAAACGCATTGTATATTTTTAAAATATTTTGTATAAATATATGAATGGACACATATATGAATGAATATGTTTGGTCCGGTTTATAATTGATTCAGTACATTTTATAAAATCGATCTCCGAGTCGCAGTCGGAGTCGACTCCAAGATGAATTTTGCAAAATTATCTAATTCAAACATTTCGATTGATATGTATTACATAAACATATTTATACAAAATAAGTAAAAAATTAATACAATTTTAGCATTTGAAAGTATAATTTCATGAAATTTGCAAAAACAACACCGTCTCCACAGCATTGGAAAAACCCTTCGTGAAGTTTCGTGATGCCTAAAGGAACTCTTTCCCACCTTTTTAAATTATTAACACATACGGTACATCCAGAATAAAAGCAAAGTAATAATGAGGCGCAGTTCGACGTTATTGAAATGCTCACTGTTACAACTTCTAACGTAGTTGAACATATTGATAAGAATGTCTGTACAATCGGTATCGATTTATAATTGGACGTAAAGGATGAAGATGTTAAATTTCTAAATGAAAACAGAATCATCGCTATTTTATATTTGAATAAGTGCATAGGTGTACTAAATAAAACTCCAATTAGGTATAAGCATTACTATTCTAAATCTGAGAAATATGAAATTTTGAACGGCCTAATTTCCATATTTAGGAGCAAGGAGCATATTAGGAGCAAGACTATCGTTGCGATGCAGAATCGCATTTTTTGCGATATCACATAGCAAAGTATCCTGTGATGGAGTTGGAGGAACTTTTTAAAGAGCGGATGCTTTGGCTAGCCTTCAGCGTCCCTTAGAGAACCAAATTGAATACGCCAAAGATTTATTTGAATACGTTCAGATTTTACCCAACATAAATGTGACATTCTGCTCAAGGAAATATTATGAAAATGAGGAAACAAAAATGGACCTAAGATTTTAGAAGTCTGTTGCAGTTAAAGGATCCCAAAGTCTTGACTCGTTCATCCACTTTTCAAAAACAGAAGTTGTTGCCAAAATATTTTTAAATTCTACTGAAATTGCAAAATCCTTTAAAATTAAAATTGAACATATTATTGCACAATGTATAAGTACATATATATATTTTTTTTTTTGAAAAACTAATACATTTTATTATAAAAATAATTTTTAATTTGGAAACAAAAGAAATTTTAATTTTTTGATCTAAATATCGATTACAGAATAAAAGTAATGGCTGGAGTAACCTTATTTTTTAAAATATGTAAAATTTCAACGTAAAAAGGTGTCCACATTTTTCAAGATAAAAAAAAAATTGGACAACAAATCAAAAAATAAAGTCTACTTCCAAATTTTTGCTGATATCTCAGAAACTGCTTAAAAGCCCACTTTGAAATTTACACAGTATTTACAACACAGATATAGGTAGTTGCTGAAACATTAAAAAAAAAATAAAACGGCGATTTTTGGAAAAAAAAATTATTTAAAAAAATATTTTTTTTTCCAAAAAAAATTTTTTTATTTCTTTGCGCTGAATTTCTATAATTCTTCCGCAAAAAGAATTTTGTCAATATCTTTCACCGAACAAAAGTTATGACGGTTCGAGTAAACCCAATTTTCCAAAATTAAATCTTTACAGGGTTGCCACAATTTGAGTTTTTTTTTCCAAAAATTTGTCTAAATAATGCCCTGCAGTAAAAAACGCGTTCACAAAATTTTATTAAAACCGGAAGGCCTTCGAAAAGTTCTCTTCGGTTTAACATGGAATTTCTCAATTATGTGTGAAACAAAATGTTAGCCAAGTATGACTCACAATTAACATCGTGCATTATTGTTGGACCACCCTTTACAAGCGTGTCAAGTTTTGTCGCAATCAATTGTCTTGTTGAGTAACGGAGGAATTGTTTCTCTTTTTTAAATGATGGCCTGACCGTGTCGTTCTTAAAGAAATGAGGACCTATGACGCCGCCAACCTAAAATTCAGACCAAACTGTGACTTGTTGTGAATTGACAACGTCTCAAATTCGACAATTTTGTTTGTTGACGTACCCATTCATCGAGAAATGGTCCTCATTGCTGAAGATGGCGAAGCCCGTGGAGCGTTGCTCGAACACAACACCCATTGAGATAGAAGAAGTTTATCATTTGAACGTTTTGTTGAACGCTATAAACGTCCATGATGATTTGGCTAAAGAGACTAAATACATGACAGCCAATTCGACAGATGTATCTTCACCAATATGGCCGCAATCAACTGTCAAAATTCGCAAGTCCCTTTTGGAAGACCCCACTCCGAACTCAGACGATGCATGTGTGCCCTCATCAGCCTAAAGTAGAGTTCACACCCAAACCCGATTCCTATCAATACAAAAATAAAGCAAATGTCTACAATAAACGTATTTGACACCTTTCTCATTTTTTGTTTGTTTTAAATAAAATAAAATAATGCATTTCAAACCCGTTTACGATTATTTTTTATTGATGATATAATACTTCATAAGTTCAAATACTCAGTCACCGTCTGTCTACAATACGATGCATGCACATCGCAGCTTTAGACAGATTTCAGTTAAAAATCAATCAAAATTTCTAAAGTAGCAGCTATTCATTGGTTTATAACACTGGTCTACAGGGAAATCAGTTTATGAAAGTGAACTGACAATGGAGGAAAAAAGTGAACTGAGAATGGAGGAAAAAACAATACTTAAATTAGTGAATAATTTGTAAATAATACAAATTATAAATTTCAGAAGACTCTGTAGACTTGTGATTTCGAGTTCAAGTAAAAGTTGATTTTCAAACAAGTTTAAGTAGAAAGTTTGCCACAATTCCTCCCCAAAAATAAATCGGTTGGCCCTTATCAGCAGCCTTAAATCAAAGACATACATACTTTCACTAAAATTTTCAAACTTCCTGCTTTGTTGCACTTTGTACCGAGGCATTGCTCCATGTCGTTGTCGTTGTCGTCGTCGCAACGACTGACTGTCTAAGTGAATGAGTGAGTGAGTGAATGACTGTTCCAGCAGCAAAACGCTGTAAATTGCTTAAGTGCCACTTGGAGCAGCACACAACACTTGCAGTGCAGTGCAGTGCATCACACCATCAGTCGCAACAGTCAGCCAGCATCTTCTAACGATGACTGCTTTCCCGGATGGCTACCACTCTGGGAGCCTCCACGTGCGGTACATCTACACACACTCTATTGCACTTGTTAATGTGGAATATACTATAGCTAAACTATGAAACAAAATAGATGACAGAACAACTGCACAAAGGTCATACTGGGGCAATAGTAGCAACAACAGCATGCAGAGCTTACATATATACGTTGTGGGGTGAATGGGTGATGAGCTTGGCCAGCAGTTTCTAAACTATGCGAGCACTATAAATCGAAGTCGAAATCGATGTAGCTCTCTAATTGTCTCAATAAAAAAGAAATGTTTTTTTATTAATGGTAATAAAATATCGTGTACAAATGGCTGCACTCATTAATGTTACAAATAACACAAAGGACTTCAAGGACTTTAATTTCTGAGAAAGTAATTAACATTTTGGAGTGATTTTAATTAGCTTGTGCAGTAAAGCTCTGTAATATAAAAGTAAGAATAAGTAATTGTAAAAATAATCACTTCTCTGGGTAATCACAATGTTAAATAGTAAAATAGTTTACTTATTTGACCATACTTTGGAAAAATAGATATACATACTCCTACACGCTGAAAAAAATCGCTTTTGTTTTTAGGGTACGCTTCAAATAGGTAATATTTGAGACACACAATTATTATATGTTTAGGAGGATATTGTTCTAACAAAAGTATGTTTTCAAATACTTATACCCTACACCGCACTTTGGTACAGGGTATTATGACTTTGTGCATTTTTTTGTAACACCCAAAAAGAGAAGAAATAGTTTATTATACCGATCGACATAGAATAACTTTTTGAATCGATTTAGTCTGTCCATCTCTCTGCCTGTCCATGTATTCTTGTGATCAAAGTGCAGGTCGTAATTATGGTCCGATTGTGATGAAATTTAACACAGTGCTCTTTTTTGGCCCAAGGACGATCCCTGTTGAAATTGGTCAAAATCGATTCTGATTTAGATATAGCCCCCATATATATGTTACCCCCGATTAGACATGTAAGCGCTGTAGAAACCGTATTTTATATCCGATCAGGTATTTTTGCGATTTTTATGGCACTGGATGCACTTTTTTCGGGTAGGTTTGTTCCACATTTTTGTTCTCCTATTCAATAAATACAACTTTGCTTCAGACACAAACGAGATATTTCGTACGGTATACAGAGCAAAAAAATATATAGGAAAAGTGCTTTAAATCCACCTTGAGCATAAAAAATCGTATGGCCATTAAATTATTAATTAAGCCAAACAAATGAGGCATAAGTTCTGCAAATCTCAGAATTGAGTCTCAAATCAATGAGCTAAAAAAATGCTGTTCTGTGTGCTGTCCGATCATGCTCAACTTTAACATTTATCTTTTGTATTAAATTAAATTGCCCCTGGTAAAAATTTGATAAATCGGTTCACCGTTTGATATAATTGCTACATAAAGTTCCCAAAATAATTACTTCTCATAGTGATTTCGATTCAAAAAAAAAAGTGTTGCCTTGTCGACGGGAAATTCTGAAAAATAGTTGCCGTTTTTAGTTGGGACTGATGTAGTCACTCGAATTAAACTTAGCTCCTATTTCAATAGGATTCCAAACAGATTCCAAAATCTGTTATCCAAGTTGAGTTTTCAGGAAGAGGGCAACGAACATGCTGCCACGCCAGCTACTTTTGGACTAGCTCCAAATGCTACATAGATATTAATAATAACGGGTGTTCCAAGTAGAGATACTTTTTTCAATAGCCTTTTTTTGACAGATCACGTGTGAGACGTGTCATGCTGTCATGTTATTTTTGTTAAGTATTGTTTGGCATTTCATCATGGAAAGACTTACGCCTGAAAAACGTTTACAAATCGTTCATCTTTATTACGAAAATGCACGTTCTGTGAGGAATGTGTTTCGTGCACTTCGCTCAACTTATGGTCAACATAATCGGCATACTGAGCGTACTATTCGCAACACCATCACCCATCTTGAGACCCAGCATTCATTATTGGATAATATTCGACCGAATAGACCACGTGCAGCACGCAGTGAAGAAAATTTAGCGGCCGTAGCTGAGAGTGTACACGAAGACCGTGGAGAGCCGATTCGGCGCCGTTCGCAGCAACTCGGACTGACGTATGGATCGACTTGGCGCATTTTACGTCGAGATCTTAAATTTAAAGCATACAAAATATAGCAAGAACTGAAGCCGCCCGACCTTCCCAAGCGACATCGCTTCGCTCTATGGGCTCTTGAAAAGTTCCAAGAAGATCCGACGTTTTCGAGCCAAATTTTGTTCAGCGTTGATACCAATTTCTGGCTCAATGGGTATGTAAACAAGCAAAATTGCCGCATTTGGGATGAAGAGCAACCTGAAGAGATTCAAGAGCTGCCACTTCATCCAGAAAAAAACAACGGTTTGGTGTGGTTTGTACGCCGGTGGAATCATCGGTCCATATTTCTTCAAAAATGATGTCGGTGAGAACGTAACCGTCAATGACGACCGTTATCGTGTCATGATAACCGACTCTTTGATGCCTCAAATTGAAGCTCGTGATCTCGGCGACATTTGGTTTCAACAAGACGGCGCCACTTCCCACACATCGCATCAATCTATGGATTTATTGAGAGAACACTTCGGTGAGCAGATAATTTCTCGCTTTGGGCCGGTCGATTGGCCACCAAGATCGTGTGATATCACACCGTTAGACTTTTTCCTGTGGGGATATGTAAAGTCTAAAGTTTATGTGGACAAACCCGCTTCGATTCAGGCTTTGGATCAAAACATCACGCGTGTCATTCGCCAGTTACCAGTCGAAATGCTCGAACGAGTCATCGAAAATTGGACTCAACGGATGGACCATCTGAGACGTAACCGCGGCCAACATTTGATAGACATAATCTTCAAAAAATAAATGCCAAAGAATGTTCTTTCAAATGATAATAAACATTCACCATTCAATTTGAGTTTTCTCTGTTTTTTTTTCTTTGAAAAAGTAGGGAACCTCGAAATGGATCACGCTTTATAAGCAACCGATCCTGTCTATTGTATTTCACTCTTAGTATAGAGCAGATGTCAATAATAGATTTTAACAGAAACTAAATTTTAAACAGAAACTAGATTTTAAACAGAAAGTACAACTTTGATTCTACTGAGAGCCTTTGAAGAATGACTCAATAGCTAATATTAATTTCCTGCTTTAAAATTTCGAATTGCAATGAAATACAAGCAACCACAAAAATGATTCATAATTTAAATAAACAAATATAATAACGCCCAGAAATGGCATTAGTATCACGAATTCCATGTGCCACTGAACTCATTTCTGTAATCTCTTAGACTATTTCAAATGAAACACAGATGCACATCTGTGTACACGAGGGTGAGTATGATTAGCATGGGAATGTATGACGAAAAATATAAAAGTGTGTAGTACCTAGAGTTCGAGAAGAATATAATAAGCGTAACATTCCATAAGAAGATTGATGTTTTTATTATTCAATGACTTTTAGTTTACAAAATTAAATTGCAGTAAAATTGATACTGAGTATTGTCATTGTCCGAAAATAGAAAAACTTTAATAAACGTAAAAAAAAAACTATTTTGTTAATATATGAAATTGTCCGAAATTAGAAAAACTTTAATAAACGTAAAAAAAAACTATTTTGTTAATATATGAAATACATATCGATACCTTCATTCTAAAACATGCTCGACTAAGCACGTTTTCAGCGACATTTTATTTTCAATTTCTAAATATTCCAAAATTTGATGTTTATCCGTCAACCCAATCAAAAGTTATTGACAAAACAGTACAGGTCAATCGATTTGCAATATAAAGGAATTCCACATAAATTTAAAAAAGTCATCAAACGTTTATTGCCTTTTCGAATTTAGCATTGTTTAGAACGGAGATATCGATAAGAAAACAATTTTCTGAATGTTTTCCAATCACATTCAAGCCGTCCTCGAATTCTTCAGCAGTTCAGCGAATACATTGTATTCTTTTTTTTACATTACTCAAGAAGAAAAAATGTAAAATAAACATTAATCCCAAGTGATTGTTTCAAATATACGCATAAACATCAAACGAATTTAAGTTATCTAAAACAATAACAAGAATCATTTAAAATACTCGTATAATAAAACCAATGTACTACTGGTAAGAAAAATAAAGACAACAAATAAACATTTTTTCACAATTGTCATAATGTTTTAAAGAATTTAGATACACCGAAAAAAATATATATATTTATTACCCTCTACAGAGTGTTTGACAAAGAATTTGTAATGTCTACACTAGCACCATCTTGCAGTAAAATGTTTGTATAATGACTTACGCAAGACTTTTTGTGGCGCGTATTTGTCAAATCAAACAATGCTTTTATTATGTGGAAATTTTAAGAAATGACGGATTCGGGTGCATGCCTTAATGTTTGTAAAACTTCAATATTTTTTTTTTTTAATATTCATATTTCCAGTCTTTCGCAAGTACACTTTTATACCCACACTTAAGTGGAGGAGGGTATACGAGCATATCATTTGCTACAGACCAAAACGTAACACGTCGAAGGAGAGACCTAAGACCCTAAGTATGTTCGGCGGAAATGCATTATACGACATTTTAAGTCATCTGAGCATGTCGCATATCGTTCATTCCATATCAAACAGAACGTACAAAATATACGATGACGACTCCGATTTTTACAATTTTCACAGGCATATTCTACTGTTAAAATATTTTACATGGATTTTTGGATGTTTCTTCTCCTTTTATGTTTTTCACTATGAAAACAACAACCTAAAAATCCAGAAAAAATATAGGCGTATTCCTTTATCGATTTTAAACAACCCGTGAAAATTTCAGCGTGGAGAACTAACGGGTTTATTTCGTAAAAAATATTTATTAGAACGGTGTTTTTAAATTTAAAATAAGCCGCCATTCTTTGAAATCTGCCACGCGTTTTCATCCAACACCATTTTCAACGTTCCTATCTCGGCATCTTTTTAAAAAAATTTCGTTTTTTTTTCTTCTTCTACAAATCATTGTAGAAGACGAAGTTGAGTTATACTATGATCGATATATGAAGCGATCTTTACGAAAATTAGGGACTATCTCTGTTGAAAATGGGGCACAGCGGTCCATTTTTTGATGTAGCCCTCATATAACGGCACCCACGATGTTATTTATTAACGCTCTTTAGAACAATTTTTTCAATTGATCTGGCAGAAATTTAAGCACTTGTACTTTATATTGCACATAATCGTCCCTAGTAAAAATGAAGCACATCGGACAATAGGCAAAAAATCATTTTAAATGGCCATTTCTACATATCTACTACTTATTTTATAACTTACTAGCGGACCCGGCGAACTTCGACTCGCCCCAATTTAACGCCTTCATATAAACTCCAGAGTGATAATAAAACACAGATAGTTAAAATTTTAATGCGATTTGTTTAAAAGGAATCGAAATCAGTAGAGAGCGACGTGATAAACAACAAACAACGAAGTCAAAAGACAGGCAACGTACAGATGACCGTGCGAAAAACAGGAAAATTCGAGAATAATTCCACAGACTTCCTACGATTGGTCTTGAGATTTATTGATTGTCATCGCAAAAGCCAATCGTACAGGGAACTGAATCCGCTTGAGTTGGAATGAAAGATCAGTTGGAATAATCGGAATTCGTGGGATAAGGACTTCCTCTCCTTTGAATTTTCCCTTGATGATCGTCGCCTGAATCACATTGTCCATCAGTTTCATAATGGACAACCGCAAACTATGCACAATTTCGGATGATTCAGATTCCACAACATGATTATGATCGATTCCACCTTCAGCTGTAAATTATGCGGCGGAGCTCCTGGCACATCAAGCGAGTTCGATTTTACTTTGAATAATAAAATTCATGCTATCGACGTCCTTATTCTTCGCTGCTAATATTGCCCGTTCACTAATCTAATCGAGATTTGGAAACGCTTTGGTGATGAGTTCCTCCTTCGACGATGTGAACTCGCAAAAATTTGCCGGGAACAATATCAATCCAGTGGAAACATCAACAGGAATTTGGCCATTGCCAAGCGCCAACAGTTGTTTCGAGAATTCAAGAGCCGATGAGTCGTTCTGCAACGCGACTCTCATGTTCGTGGTCAATTTCAACTTCTCGACATGCCGCCACAAAGACCACGATCTCAGGCAGTAGATTTCGGGATGACGGGAAGCGTTTGACGAAAATCTCCGGAGAGCAATATCATAGACTCACCAAATTGTCTCAAATCACGTCGTAAATCCTTCAACGTTCGGTCAACTGCCTCCAGAGCTCGTTTATGCGCCATCGTGCATTCAGCCCACATTATGATTTTGCAATGCCCGCAATCCAATAAGATAACCTTACCTTTTATACTCAATTTTATTATCTGAAAAAATGTTCGAATTGATAAACATCGCGTTGAATTTTAATTGATCGTAATGCTTGTACCGTTTGCCGATGTGATACGCGATATAACTATCCGAAATCAGTGTAACAATACGCAAAACTCGAATGAATTGCAGCAAGAAAAATAGCACATATTCGTACATATGTTTAATAGAAAACTTTTTTGTTTAATAGAAAATTAATAAAAAAAATTTGGATTGAAAAAGAGAGTAGTAGATAGGAACAGTAGGAATCTCGCAAGAAATAGCAATTTTCGATTTTCCCAATTTTCCGACTTTTCCGGAGGGTTTTCCCAAAATTTTCTTTCGTAACAACCTTCTCCAGGCGAATATGAACAACTGAAAAAAAATTGAGCCAAATCGGTCCAGCCGTTCTCAATTGATGAATTACTATACATTTTTCACACCATTTTTATATATATAGATTGGTAATGCATTATTCAAGTACATAAAAACGAGCTAAAAATAAGTACTTCTTTATTGTATGCTTTTGGAAAGTACTTTCCTCCAATGACATCCCTATGTTAAAATAATGAGAAAAGTGGCTAAATAATAAGTACTTACCATTATCGAACTTTGCTTACTCGTCGGATTATTTGGTAATGAGAACTTTTGCTGGGATGTTTTGTCCGATTGGGCCCTTTAGCCCTATAGAAGCTATATTCTATATCAAATCTTAAAAAATTTTTTGCTCCATTTTTGAATGCTAGCTTTCTAATGAAGAAAACTATGGATAAATGTAACAAGTAAAACCGTTACGTTCGGCCATGTCGAATCTTATATACCCTCCACCATGGATTACATTCAATTCTATTACTGGAAAAATCTTTGGATATGGAGCAAATAATGGAACGGTCCTTTCTGTTTAAGCAAATTATTAAATAAACGAACGCTGCAATTTTTAGCCAACGTTTAGGCCTCAAATTTTTTAGCCAAACTATTCATATGAAAAATGTGGTATTTATGGCTTAAGTAAGCGTATTTGAGAACAACCTCTACACGGCGGCTACAATGAAATATAAACTGATTTATATAAATTTTACTAGCCAAAATATAAGTAGAATACAGAAATTGCTTAGAAAATGTGGTGCTTATGGCTTAAACATGCTTTTTTGGGAGCGACATCTACAAGTGGACTATAACGAAATATGAAGTGATTAAAAATATCCTTACTGTGATAAATTTGTGTCTAACTAAAATACAAACTGCAAAAATGCACCTAAAATGTTTAGAAAATGTAGCATTAATGGCTTAAATCTGTGGTTTTCACAAATAACAACTTAAGTCAGATAATAAAACCAGTAAGGAAAGGCAAAAAGTCGGGCGGGGCCGACTATATAATACCCTACACCTCCCTAACAATGCGATAAGGGTCATTGCGATAATAATTTGGAATAATTGGTAAATGGGTAGGGATATATTATCTAATTCTGAACCGATAAAAGCTTATTAAGCAATATTCGTCCTAAATTGAGAAACATATTTCTGGAAAATTTTAATGATCGGTAAAGTACAACTTCTATAGCGCTTTGATACCAAATCAGGAGGAACATATATACGGATGTTATATATAAATCTGAACCCATTTTCCCTGAATACTCATTCATGTAAAAAGACATCTTTCTGTCGAATTTCGTACTGATCGGATATAAAATACAGTCTCTACAGCGCTTACATGTCAAATCGGGGGTAACATATATATGGGGGCTATATCTAAATCTGAATCGATTTTCTCCGAATTTGGCAGTATTTCTTCATGTAGAAGGAAACCTCTTTTTGCCGAAGTTCGCACTGATCGGATATAAAATAACATTTTTACAGCGCTTAAATGTCAAATCGGGGGTAACGTTTATATGGGGCTATATCTAAATCTGAACCGATTTCTTCGAAATTTAACATTGTTCATTCATATTATAAGAAACCTCTTTCTGCCGAATTTCATACTGATCGGATATAAAATAACATTTTTACAGCGCTTACACTTCAAATCAGGGGTAACGTATGTATGCGGGCTATATCTGAACCGATTTTTTCCAAATTTAACAGTGTTCATTCATATAATAAGAAACCTCTTTCTGCCGAATTTCATACTGATCGGATATAAAATACAGTTTTTACAGCGCTTACATGTGAAATCGGGGGTAACGTGTATATAGGAGCTATATCTAAATCTGAACCGATTTCTTCCAAATTTAACAGTGTTCATTCATATTATAAGAAACCTCTTTCTGCCGAATTTCATACTGATCGGATATAAAATAACATTTTTACAGCGCTTACACTTCAAATCGGGGTAACATATATATGGGGGCTATATCTAAATCTGAACCGATTTTAACCAAATTCAATAGGGATCGTCCTTGGGCCAAATAAAATATATGTGTAAAGTTTCGTCGAGATCGGACCATAATTGCGACCTGTACTTTGATTACAAGAATACATGCACAGACAGACGGACAGACGGACAGCGACCTCTATAAGGTGACTATAATAAAATATAAACCGATTTGTAAAATTTTTGCTGCGATGAATGCTTGTCAAAATAGAATACAAACTGCACATTTTCAGCTAAATTGCTTTAAAAATGTGGTATCTATGGCTCAAAAACAGTATTTTGGAGCGACCTCTATAGAGGACCTATATGAAAACATTGACCGATATGGTCCATTTGCAATCCCAAAATTAGATCAACTTAGCTCTATTATTACGGACTGTAGCGTGATGTCAACAGACAGACAGACGAACATGGCTAAATCATCTTAGAATTTTACGGCGGTCAAGAATATATATACATTATGGGGTCGCAGATAAATATTTCAAGGTGTTGCAAACGGAATGGCAAAGTTAGTATACCCCCATCCTATGGTGGAGGGTATAACAATTACAATACAATCCGATTTTTTTACCCCCACTGTTGTGAACAAGGGTATATATCAGATTCTGCAGGCCAAAAGTGTAACACATCGATGGAGTGACCTAAGAAATTTGGCGGAAATTCGTTTTGGGCCACTTTAAGTCATATGAGCAATCGCCGTCAGCATGTCCGTCTGTTGTTGTTGTTGTATTAAGTTTGGAAATGTTGAGCTGGTAATCCTTAAGTATATTTCTATTACAGACTTCGACCTTATGTTGATTTCATATACATAGCCTATGTTGTCCGGAGGTTAATCAACATTCGTCTGTAAATTTCAGGAAATGGATGTAATTTGAGTTTTACCGTTTCTATTGTCCACTAGAAGTGTTGCATTTCTGTTAATAGTCGTCATGGTGTTACGTCTATGTATAGCATTCCTGTTGACTTGGGCGATCAGATTTTGTTATTATGGTGGTACACGCAAGGAAAAGAATTCGTTCCTGCGAAACGAAATTTTAGACAACTACAATTCTCGTTTGCAACAAGTGATATTTCGCTTGTTGTGACGGAGACTTATTTTGCGTAAACAATTGTTTGTTCTGACCAAAAGAAATGTAAGTCATCGTAAATGAGAATTCGTTTCTGTGTAACGAATTTTTCTTTGCGTGTAGTGTGTCCGGCGATTAATTATAAATATCTACAGAAACTCGAATTATGATGCAAACATGAAAATTTTAAATTTTCCAGAGTCCTGGCTGGGAAACGAACCCAGCAACTTCAGAACCTACGTCTAACACACTAACCACGGTCCGTCTGTCTGGTTGGTGCGCACGATAACCTTCGACAGGATTAACCGATTGACTTCAATTTTGGTACGTGTCAATATTTTTTCTATCCCACGCTAAGGCAAATGGACTATGTTGTTCCACTCTTTCGAGTACATCTCTCACGAAGTGTCAAAATTTTGTGAAATAGTAGTTATTGTCACCCCGCTTTTGGTACCTACCATACAAATGAACCGTTTTGCACACAAATTTAAAGGTTTATAACTTTAATTCCAGACCATACAAATGATTAACATTTTGTGGAGTGTAATGCTTTTACCTATGGTAAAAAATGGAATTTTTGCGATTTTGAAGGCAATTGATGCACTTTTTTCGGGTAGGTTTGTTCCGCATTTTTTCTCCTATTCAGAATATTCAATATTCAGACACAAAGGAGATATTTCGTACGGTATACCGAAATATAACCGTGTTAAAATATAGAAAAAGTGCTAAAAAGCCACCTTAAGCAAAAAATGCGCATGGTCAATAAATAATTAATTGAGCCAACTTGACTAAACGAATGATGCAGAAGTTCTTATTTTTGGGGCTATTCTCAAATCCACTTCTTAGAATTTATTCCCAAGATCATGAGTTGTACTGTGATATAAAAAATAATATCGGCTTACATTGTATTACCTATTAATAATTTCAAAGAAGAATTTATTTTTATTAAATTCCATTTCCACTCAACTCAGTGTAGCTCTATTTATTATTTGTTGGCTTGTCTATTTTAAAACACCACAATATACAATTTCAACTTTATTTTTATTCATGAAATTTCAATAACATTACTCAGTCAGAACCGCAGTCGGACTGAGAGATATACAAAACATCAATCGGACAGACAGACGGACATACAAGAGTACTTAGCGAACGGTTCTTCAATTACAATTTCAACTCTACAAATGTTATTGTTTAGTTAAGGAACTGAGTATGTGTGTCTGTGTCTGTGCAACAAATGCACAATGCATTGTTTCATAATTTGTAATTTTGTAAAAATAATAACTAATGGAGAATAAATAAAGAACCGAAACAAAACGTACGTAATCGGACATCGGCCAAGTTTCACTCAAAGTGAAGGCATCACGAACATATTCAGTTCAATGTAAAATTGTGAAATGATGTAAACCATTTGCAGCTGCAATTCACTGCTCCAATTGTAAACAATTTCCATTTAAGATCAGGTGCAGATCATAAATAACAAAGATCCTATTAATAAAATTGTGTCATAATTAGTTGGTGTTATTAAATCAACATTGTTGTTTTCGTTGTCGTTGCGTTTTCGATTACAACTCACTTTAGTTGGCTTTTTTATTTAAAGCTTGACTTAGTTGTTACTGTTGAATTACTTAAAAGGTTTTATTTATTACATCAAGAAAAACTAGTTTATTTGATATTATGGCAGAGCAAAATTGCAGTGCCCGGAAAATGTGCACACAAACTGAAAACGATTGTGGGACCAGGGATGGTTTAAAGGAGGCACCATCTAATGGGCAGCTTCTCATATGAGGAGAAGCTGCTCATAGCAGGCAGTGTACTATTCGCAAAAAAATACTACATGTTTATAACCTAACACAGACTATTGTGGAGGGTGTTATGACGTTGGGCTTTTGATGCATTGTCCGTATAGTCGGTTTACTCAACTGACATTTTCTTAGTTGTTTTATTTGTCTTCTTTTTACACAAGAAATTACAGGAAACCAGTAAGGAAAGGCAAAAAGTCGGGCGAGGCCGACTATATAATACCCTACACCTCCCTAACAATGCGATAAGGGTTATTGCGATAATAATTAGGAATAATTGGTAAATGGGTAAGAACATATATATGTGGATATATCTAATTCTGAACCGATAATCGCTAAATTAAGCAATATTCGTTCCTAAATTGAGAAACATGGAGAATTTTGTAATGATCGCAAGTACAACTTCTATAGCGCTTTGTAACCAAATCAGGAGGAACATATATATAGAGCTTATATATAAATCTGAATCGATTTTCCCTGAATACTCATTCATGTAAAATAGAAACCTCTTTCTGTCGAATTTCGTAATGATCGGATATAAAATACAGTCTCTACAGCGCTTGAATGTCAAATCGGTGCTAACATATATATGGGGGCTATATCTAAATCTGAACCGATTTTCTCCAAATTTGGCAGTATTCCTTCGTGTAATAAGAAACCTCTTTCTGCCGAATTTCGCTGTGATCGGATATAAAATACAGTTTCTACAGCTATTGAATTTCAAATCGGGGGTAACATATATATGGGGGCTATATCTAAATCTGAACCGATTTTCTCCGAATTTGGCAGTATTCCTTCATGTAATAAGAAACCTCTTTCTGCCGAATTTCGTACTGATTGGATATAAAATACAGTTTCTACAGCGCTTACATGTCAAATCGGGTGCAACATATATATGGGGGCTATATCTAAATCTGAACCGATTTCCCCCAAATTTTGTATTGTATCTAAGTGTATCACGAGACTACTCTCTGTCAATTTTTTTACAAATCGGTTACAAAATGTTGCTTATACAGTGCATATATGCCAAATCGGAGGTACATATATATGGGAGCTATATGTAAATCTGAACCGATTTTAACCAAATTCAATAGGGATCGTCCTTGGGCCTAAAAAAGATATGTGCAAAGTTTCGTTGAGATCGTACCATAATTGCGACCTGTACTTTGATTACAAGAATACATCTACAGACAGACAGACGGACAGACACACAGACGGACATAGCTAAATCGACTCAGACAGTGATTACAAGTCGATCGGTATAATAAACAATGGGTCTATCTCTTCTCCTTTTGGGTGTTACAAACAAATGCACAAAGTCATAATACCCTGTACCACAGTGTGGTGTAGGGTATAAAAATCACTTGATGTTTCCATGTTTCGATATAGCCCCCCTATACAGACCACATCGGAGTTGACTTTTGAACCTATACTGTCAAGTCCGCGTATTTTTCAAAAAGTGTTCATTTGTTGCATAGTAAATACTACAAATAGGGAAAATTTTTTTCATTTCTCAACATAATCTTCTTAGCTCGAAACAATTTTTGTAGCGATTTCAATTCAATTCAAGTATATTGAAGCTGCCCTGTTTATATTAGCTCCTGAAAATAGCCATCAACTGCAACCTCCACCTCTAAATTGATGCCAAATCTTTTTTCGCTGAGCCATTTGTTCAAGTTTGGAAACAAAAAATAACACTGTACGAGTACACAAAATTTTTGTATCAATGTGCTGTGTATAACTTTTTCTGATATAATGAGGTGTCTTTTACACGAAAAATATTTAAAAAAAATGTTTTGGTAATTTTTTTTAATTCCCATTTTCTTGTAGCATATGGACCATACTTTTTGCAGTATATGCTCGATAAAGGCGGGATACACTTTAAATTAAAGGAAATTATGAGAACTACAAATGTTTATAATAAAGCTATGAACAGAGAGATTGTAAGATCGGATAACGTTATCAACCCTGTTAAAGTGCTGCAAATGTACAGAAAATGACAGACTGTTAGGCAAAGATGAAGTGACATTGCAAGAAAACCTTACACTTTCCTATATTTACAATATATTTCGTAAATATTTATATGCAGGATTACCAATAAAAGTATTTTATAGACAGTGTTGCCAATAAAATCATTCTCTGACAATGGCGCCATTGTCATTTGCATACATATCGCACATCATACAATGTCTCACAATTTATTGATGATGAATTTAGTGCAACGTTGCAGGACAAAAATTTTATGTTCACACTTTTGTAAGTTCACACGGTTGCATTTTTCCGCCTTTTCCTGACAATATTTTTAGATCTGGCAATCGTGTTAACTTAGCTTGACACTTTCACGTGGAAATAGATGTTTATTAACTGTCGTTAAAATTATCAGAAAATTGTGTTTTGCCACAAAAAAAAAAAACGTTTTTTGTTGGCACGAAAAAATAAATAAAAAAACAACAATAATTTGTTTGTTCCAATTTTTGAAAGCTAGCATCCTAACGAAGAAGAAACCAATGCCTATTTGAAAAAAATTTATGGATAAATGTAGAAATTATAGCACGTTTGGCAGAAATAAGAGAATTGTAACCCGGTTTTTATACCGCCACTATTGCGTACAAGGGTATATGTTAAATGCTGCATGTCAAAAGTGAAACATATCGATGGAGTGATCTAAAAGACCCCAAAAATAGTTGGCGGAAAACCGTTTTGGACCATTTTAAGTCATTTGAGCAATGTCCGTCGGCTTGTCCGTCTGTCTGTTTGGTTAGTGCGTACCTTTCGACAGTATCAA
This sequence comes from Eudasyphora cyanicolor, assembly GCA_963930755.1. Taxonomy (NCBI): domain Eukaryota; kingdom Metazoa; phylum Arthropoda; class Insecta; order Diptera; family Muscidae; genus Eudasyphora; species Eudasyphora cyanicolor. The sequence goes on along the minus strand of OZ005736.1, from coordinate 50,418,309 downwards.
CCGATTGACTTGGTATGTGCAAATATTTTTTATACCCTACACCACACTGTGGTACAGGGTATTATGACTTTGTGCATTTGTTTGTAACACCCAAAAGGAGAAGAGATAGACCCATTGTTTATTATACCGATCGACTTGTAATCACTTTCTGAGTCGATTTAGCTATGTCCGTCTGTCTGTCCGTCTGTCTGTCTGTCCGTCTGTCTGTCTGTCCGTCTGTCTGTAGACGTATTCTTGTAATCAAAGTACAGGTCGCAATTATGGTCCGATCTCAACGAAACTTTGCACATATCTTTTTTTAGGCCCAAGGACGATCTCTGTTGAATTTGGTTAAAATCGGTTCAGATTTACATATAGCCCCCATATATATGTACATCCGATTTGGCATATATGCACTGTATAAGCAACATTTTGTAACCGATTTGTACAAAAATTGACAGAGAGTAATCTCGTGATACACTTAGATACAATACAAAATTTGGGGGAAATCGGTTCAGATTTATATATAGCCCCCATATATATGTTGCACCCGATTTGACATGTAAGCGCTGTAGAAACTGTATTTTATATCCAATCAGTACCAAATTCGTCAGAAAGAGGTTTCTTATTACATGAAGGAATACTGCCAAATTCGGAGAAAATCGGTTCAGATTTAGATATAGCCCCCATATATATGTTACCCCTGATTTGAAATTCAATAGCTGTAGAAACTGTATTTTATATCCGATCACAGCGAAATTCGGCAGAAAGAGGTTTATAATTACACGAAGGAATTCTGCCAAATTTGGAGAAAATCGGTTCAGATTTAGATATAGCCCCCATATATATGTTAGCACCGATTTGACATTCAAGCGCTGTAGAGACTGTATTTTATATCCGATCAGTACGAAATTCGACAGAAAGAGGTTTCTATTTTACATGAATACTCATTCAGGGAAAATCGATTCAGATTTATATATAAGCTCCATATATATGTTCCTCCTGATTTGGTTACAAAGCGCTATAGAAGTTGTACTTTACTTCCGATCATTACAAAATTCTCCAGAAAGATGTTTCTCAATTTAGGAACGAATATTGCTTAATTTAGCGATTATCGGTTCAGAATTAGATATATCCGCATATATATGTTCTTACCCATTTACCAATTATTCCAAATTATTATCGCAATAACCCTTATCGCATTGTTAGGGAGGTGTAGGGTATTATATAGTCGGCCCCGCCCGACTTTCTGCCTTTCCTTACTGGTTTCTATCTTAGGTTAAAGTCAAAGATAGACGATGTTGGTCCTCTCCTTCGAGTACCTCCCCCATAAAGGCTCAACATTTAGTGAAATAATGATTATCACAGAATCTAATCAGAAAAAAAAAACACTTTCCAGTCGACCTACGACCTTGACACCCATGAGCAATATTTTAGCTCTCGTTTAGAGCTATCTTTTTTCCATAGACCGATTGTGGCTACGTACCACACAGCAAATGAAACAATTGAATTGTTGCGAGAAAAGTTTGGAGATTCGATTATTTCAAGAAATTGTGATATTGAATGGCCTCCAAGAAGTTGTGATATAACATCATTAGACTATTTTTGTGGGGTTATTTGAAGTCATTGGTCTTTCGAAATAAACTAGTTCGTTCGTTCCTACAGAAGAAGTCGTGAAGGCCATTTGAATGACGTTTAGAACTTCGTTGTATTGATTGTACTTCACAATAAATAAAAAAACTTTTGAATTTCCTTAACAATAAATGTGTTTTTTTTTCAAAGAAATCATATCATGCTTATTGGAAAACCCTGTACTACCGACTTCTATATGTCAATTCGGCTAATTTTAGGACCGCCTATATAGACCCTATACTTACAGGGTGGCTGATATGTATTGCAACCAACTTCAGGTTGCTATCATTTCTAAACCGCTAGTCTGATAGCTGACAGATTTATTTCAGTGACAGTTCATTTTATTGTTTACAAGCTTACAAAAGCATTTGATCTATTGCATTCGTGATGGAATTCAAGCGTGATAGTGTGATTGCTATATATTTGAGTGGAAAAACACAAGTGGCTATCGTCAGAGCCCTCCAGCACTTAAATGTGAATAAATCTTTTGTTTCTCGTACCATTGCTCGTTACCGTGATACCGGCAGTGTTGCATCGCGTCCAAAAAGTGGACGAAAAAAAACGGTAACAACACCAGAAATGATCCGAAAAGTGAAGGCCAGATTTGATCGAAATCCACGCCGCAGTGGTAGAAAAATTGCTCGTGAGCTGAACATATCGCGAGAACGGATACAACACATATTAAAAAATGAGCTTGGACTAAAGCCATTAAAGTTCCAAAAAGTGCAAGAGCTCACCGATGCACAAAAAAAGTTAGACTGGAAAGAGCCAAGGAGTTGCTTCGCTTGCACGAAAGTGGCCAGCTACCGAATTTGGTTGACACAAACATTTCGGCCGCAGACCATGGACATTCCAACAGGACTCGCACTCAGCGCGCGTCAACCAAGAATGGCTTAAAAAGGAGGTTCCTCGCTTCATTTATACAGCACAATGCCCACCAAGATCTCCGGATCTCAATCCGTTAGACTTTTGCGCCTGTTGTCGAACACTGTTGTCTAACAGATGGCCGTCCTCAGAATTGGCCGTCATACGTTCCACTAAAGGCACACGACCGGTTATATCGAGAAAAAGTGATAATTTGCTTCGATGTGCTTCTTCCCCGAAATACTTTTATTGGATGTGGCACGTCTTAAAAGACCCATACGGTCGATTGCTGTTTTTTTCGGGCTCATGTACATAGATCTATGCTTCGTCAGCTGTGACAATGTTCTACACTACATTTGAGCTACCGCGTTGTATTTTTGAACATTTCATTCCAATTCCATTTTTGGACCGAGTTATCCGAAGTTATGCTAAAAAATGCCAAACTTTCAATGTAAATTCCAGTTTGCATCTGGCAACACTAGTATTGCCAGAACCCGCAATATTAATAACAACCTTCGTCTCATTAGGAAAAACAATATTGATAAATCTTGACAATATTTCTACTTATTCTGGTTTACCATATACACAGTTTACATATCTGACTACTCCTGCATTCTGGCAATTTTTTCCATTTACATTTATGACTCAACCAAACCATGACAACTTATCCGTATGCCAACATGAAGTCGCTGTGAATTATTGCCATATACGCTATAAAGCATATACGCTAAACAATTTTGTTGTGTAGGATGGCTGGTGGTGTGTTTGGATGTCTGTATCAAACATGGGTTGTAGTTGATTAACTAGTGAGCGGAAGAGGGGGTTATTCATAACTTGCAGATAAATTGGAAACGGTCTCTGAAAACGACCGATGCTGAGATGGTCCAAAAGGGACTAGATCCAGACTAGAGCAAAAGTAATGCAGCGAGAAACAGTTGAGCCCAAATAACACAAGATAATTCAAAGAAATCTGCCTAGACAGCGCAGCTTTTGATTTGCTTTTGTACAGCGTGAACATTTGTTTGTGTTTACCATTAGGAATTTATGGTGGTTCTTGTCATTGCAGTCTTGTGTGCATTGTTAAGAGGAAATTTGGTCAAGTAAGACGTAATAATGATAATAATAATTATAACTATTTCAAGTTTCCCTTTTCAATGAATTGAAATAATTTAATTCCTTTTTTCAATGAATTTTTATAAAGATACTAGCTGACCCCAGCAGACGTTGTTCTGCCCGTTCTTGGGATGAATTGGTTTGTTATTCTTTGATATTTCATTAAAAATGCAGATATTCCGAGTTTCAGGAAAAAAAATCACCATAAAAATGTGTATTGGACATAAGTCCACAACAGCGCCATCTACCAGTTAGAATCATACATACAAACTATTATCAAGGCGAACCACACATATATTTTCAGTTTTAGTCAAATCGGTCTGGAAATGCGGATTTTGCAAATAACTTGACCACTACGCCATTTTTCGGGGTTACAATAATTCTAAAACACAGGTGACACCGAAATGAACCTAATGTGCAATTTCTGGCCCATTCACTTTTATGGTTTCGCAGATCATGCGTTACTAACAAACGTACAAAGGATTTAATATATAAAGATTTGAATTTAATTTTTATAAATATTATAAAAATAAATACCATTCAATATATATTTTCTTTTTATTTCTTTAATTTTATTTCACAATAAAGGCAAGCTGAGAAGTGGTTCTTGACTAATACCAAGAGAGCATGAACTAATTCTACATAATATCTTTTGTCCAGCAAGCAACTGTTTCTCTTTACATGGGCTTGTCCTAGGAAGAATCAATTGTCTCCGGCTGCATTCGTTTGGAACTGTTCTGGAGTAGATTAGATATATCCCTGAATAACAAAGCATTTAATTCTATTCTAGGGCACTAGAATTTAACTATTCCATACTGAACTATATCAGAACTGTTCCAAAAGAATGCAGCTGGAGACAATTGATTCTTCCTAGTTGCTTGCTGGACAATGGATTTTATGTAGAATTAGTTCATACATTATCGTGGACCAGTCTGGAGTAGATTAGATATACACCACACTGTGGTACAGGGTATTATGACTTTGTGCATTTGTTTGTAACACCCAAAAGGAGAAGAGATAGATCCATTGTTTATTATACCGATCGACTTGTAATCACTTTCTGAGTCGATTTAGCTATGTCGTCTGTCTGTCCGTCTGTAGATGTATTCTTGTAATCATAGTACAAGTCGCAATTATGGCCCGATCATGACGAAACTTTACACATATCTTTTTTTGGCCCAAGGACGATCCCTACTTAATTTGGTTAAAATCGGTTCAGATTTGGATATAGCCCCCATATATATGTTAGCCCCGATTTGACATGTAAGCGCTGTAAAAAAATTATTTTATAACCGATCAGTGTGAAACTCGGCAGAGAGAGGTTTCTTATTACATGGAGTAATACTGCCAAATTCGGAGAAAATCGGTTCAGATTTAGATATAGATATATATGTTACCCCCGATTTTACATGTAAGCGCTGTAAAAAGTATATTTTTAATCCGATCAGTACGAAATTCGGCAGAAAGATGTTTCTTATTACATGAGTTAATACTGCCAAATTTGAGGCAAATCGGTTCAGATTTAGATATAGCCCCCATATATATGTTAACCTCGATTTGACATGTAAGTGCTGTAGAGACTGTATTTTATATCCGGTCAGTACGAAATTTGACAGAAAGAAGTTTCTTTTTACATGAATGAGTATTTAAGGAAAATCCATTCAGATTTATATATAACCTCCATATGTATGTTCCTCCTGATTTGGTATCAAAGCGCTATAGAAGTTGTACTTTACTTCCGATCATTAATATTTTCCGGAAAGCTGTTTCTCAATTTAGAAACGAATATTGCTTAATTAAGCGATTATCGGCTCAGAATTAGATAATATGTTCCTGCCTACTTACCAATTATTCCATATTATTATCGCAATGACCTTTATCGCATTGTTAGGGAGGTGTAGGGTATTATATAGTCTGCCCCGCCCGACTTTCTGCCTTTCCTTACTGGTTTTCTCTCAATATCTGCAACCTTGCTTCAGAGACAAAAGAGATATTTCGTACGGTATACCAAGAAAAAAATATAGAAAAAGAGCAAAAAATCCACTTTGAGCAAAAGACTACATATGGCCATTAAATTTTTTATTGAGCCAACTTAACTAAACGAATGATGCCGAATTTCTTATTAGTGGGGCTACTTTCCCGTCCTATTCTCAGAAAAGAATCCCAAATCAATGAGCTGAAAAATGCTGTACTGTGTTGTAAGATGCTTCTGAAAGGACAAAAAAATACTCAATCACTACATGAGTAGACAGTGGTTTATATAACACTCCTGACACGCGTGTGCAAATTTCAGCTTTTTAGCTCTAAGAGGAGCCTCCGCTGTAAAGTTGTCGCAAATCATTTGGCGGAAATCGAAGTTGCCTATGACACTTCCTATCTGCCGTCTAAGCTGCAAGAAAATATATTGAGCAGTTTTGGCGTGATGACTGAATTATCATAGCATTTGTACAAAAATATATAATTTAAAAAAAAATTCCCAAATCTATATAAGTATTTTCATTTTATATAAACCTATCAAAAAACTGTGATTTATCATGATTTATGATTTCCAGCTGGGATATGCAGCGCATAACTACTTGAGCACATTTTGTGTATTATGGCCCACTGTGATACAGGATATTTAACTTAAACCCTTCACATGAGTGTGCAAAAATCACTAGCATATCAGATTATGTGCATAAACGTTGTTTTTTTAGTGTTTATGTACAACACAAAAGGTTGTTCACCTCTGTCATTGACAGTTAATGTAAAATAAAACGATGTCTGTATTAGTCAATAAATTAAATCACTCGATCGTTCTCTACCCCCACTCCTCATTTCCCACCCCCACTTACTCTCAACCGTTCTGTCACTATGTGTGTGTTTTTGGTGATTTAGCACTATCAACGAACGAAACAGCAACAGGTTGAGCATGCGCCAGAGCCACATTGTCTACCCAACTAACTGCGCCTTCGTTGTAGTTGTGTCTTTAAATTTTTTTCTCATTTGACAACGTTTCTTCACCCCTCTCCCCACCCTCCCGTTTTATTTGTGCTCACACCATTGACAGTTTTGGTGTCCGTCTGAGTTTTTCACACACAAAAAAAAGATCATGTATTCAATCTTGGCTAAATCGGGTTTTTGCTGGAAACATTACGACAAAAACAGCAGCAACAACAACTTCAAGTTGCAGACAATATGTTAATTTCAGTTAACACATAACATTCACAACGTTTTAAGATGAGATTATGATCGCATCTCCTCGAATTTGATGGTTAGTTGCTGGTGATGCTGGGGTCTACCGCACAATATCGGATGGAAGGACAGACAGACGGACAAGTAGAATTGTATCGTTTGAGTGTAACCTGAGCAATTGGGCCACTATGCGGTGAGAATGGATAGACGGATGGAGGCTGAATGACTGGTTTGATGGCTACACAGATTGTCACAGAAATTGATACATTTACGTCTGAGTGTCTAAACAAAATTGTGAAAGACTCTTTAGTTCAGGTTCACTTAATTTTAAGAGGCCAGAAAAAAAATCGCCAACAGTAGCAGTCGTAACAGCAGGAGTTTAAATTTATTGAGTAATAGTAATATACAGAAAGTTTGTTGTTACGAGTGGTTTTGCGATTATTTTTACTTCAAATGCGTTAAATTAGCTTATTAGCTCAACCAGTGAGCTTCATCGCTGAAGATTGACGAACGGAATCATTATATTGACAGAAAATTTCAGCAAAAACCAGTAACCAACAGTCGGGTGGAGCCGACAATATGTAATACCCTACACCTCCCTTAAAATGCGAAAAGGGGCATTGCGATAATAGTTTGGAATAATTAGTTGTTTTTTTCACTTAACAAAGTACTTAGCTCCACCTCCTCAGTAAGGTTTATACCAAGGAGGAGGAATATATTGATAATAAACAAGATCTAACGCGATATTGTATGATGGATCAAGAATCGAAAGGAACAAATCGATGGGACGATACATAATCTAAACTATTTTTCATCCACTTCGATCAAAAACTTAATTTCTGCCAAATCATACAAAGATCGGACGCAAAATACAGTTTTTGTAGTGCTTAAATACTAAATAGGCAGGAAACTATATACGAGTATGTGGCCATATCTAAATTTGAACCGATTATCCAAAAATTAAGCAGCATTCGTTCCTAAATTCAGAAACTTGTTTTTGTCAAAGCTTTTCAATAATGATCGGAAGTAAAGTACAACTTCTATGGAGCTTTGATACTAAATCGGTAGTAAGATATACATGTGGGCTATATCTAAATCTGAACCGATTTTTTTTTGGCAAGGTTCATTTATGTAATAAGAAACCTCTTTCTGCCAAATTTCGTATTGATGGGTTATAAAATACAGTCTCTACAGCGCTTACACGTCAAATCGGGGGGCTTTATCTATATCTGAACCGATTTTTCCCAAATTTAGCAGTATTCATTTATGTAATAAAAATCAGTAAGGAAAGACAGAAAGTCGGGCGGGGCCGACTATATAATACCCTACACCTACCTACCAATGCGAAAATGGGCATTGCGATAAGAATTTGGCAGTGTTCATACATGTAATAAGCAAACTCTCTGGCTATTTTCGTACTGATCGGATATAAAACTATTTCTATTTCTAAATCTGAACGGATTTTCTCCGAATTTGGTAGTGTTCATTCACGTAATAATAAAACTCTCTCTGCGAATTTTATAAAGATCGGAAGTAAAATGTGGTTTCTACAGCGCTTACATGTCAAATCGGGTGAAACATATATATGGGGACTATATCCAAATCTGAACTGATTTTAACCAATTTCAATAGGGATCGTCTTTGGGCCAAAAAATTTTGTTAATTGTTAGTCTACATGCTTGTTAGAGTTCATGAAAACGTATGCAGCAGTGTGCGGATAGCGAAGGTCGACATTTGCCAGATACACTATTTAAACCATGTACTTTGAAAGTTCTCTTACTGTTCAATATAATTAAAATGTAAAATACCTTTTTCTAAGGTTCATAACTTTTTTATTTCATTCCCAAATACGCAAATTACCGCGCCCCACCCTGTATGTATAGACCTGTGATTTTTTTTTGGCCTAAAATGTTTGTAAAATGTTTCTAAAAGGAAAATAAAATATCACTAAATTTATTTTTTTTTTGAAAAAATCTTTTTTCCCTAAATTGTATGAAGATTTTAAATTTTAAAATAGTGAAATTTCTTGTTTTATTAAATTTTTAATAGTTCTTGAACGGCTGAACCGAACCGTTCAGATAAAAATTCATCGCCCAAAATTCAATAACTTTTGTTCTAGGAAACATTTTTAAGTTATGTAAAAAAACAAAATTAGACAAAGACCCAAGGAATTTTTTGAGATTTTAACATTTAAAATTGGGCAATCGGGTATATTTTAGATATTGGGCCAAAGTTTACAACATTTCTTATTTTTGTATTTATGAGCAAAAAATTTTAAATTTTTTTCGTATTACAGCTTTTCACCTTTTTCAGATTTTGAAAATTGAAAAAACACAATATCTTTTATACCCTACGCCATACTGTGGTACAGGGTAATACGACTTTGTGTGTTTGTTTGTAACGTCCAAAAAGAGAAGAAATAGAACCATAGTTTATTATACCGATCGACATAGAATCACTTTTTGAGTCGATTTAACCATGTCCTTCTGTCATGTATTCTTGTAATCAAAGTGCAGGTCGTATTTATGGTCCGATTGTGATTGTGATGAAAACAGTGCTCTTTTTTGGTCCAAGGACGATCCCTATTGAAATTGGTCAAAATCGGTTCAGATTTAGATATAGCCCCCAGATATATATTACTCCCAATTTGTCATGTAATCGCTGTAGAAACTGTATTTTATATCAGATCAGTACGAAATTTGGCAGAGAGCTGAAAAAAATCGCTTCCGTAGTATATTGTCCCAAACATATTCGGCTTGAAATATACATATGTTTAGGGTACACTACAAATATATAATATTTGACACACACAAATATTATATGTTTGGGAGGATATATGATATTATATGTTCTTAACAAAAATATGTTCCCATTCAAATATTTTTTTATTTGGAACTAGTATTTCCGAAACAAAGATTAATTTGTAATTATTTCTTTTGGCAATGTATCAATGCCTTAACTTAAAGACAAGATTTCTGTTTTTCAGAATTATAAATTTTATATGTTTGTAAAATTTAATTAAAACTTAATCGTGTAATCTTTCGTAAATATAAATTGCATTGATGGATTGACAAAAAGTGATGAATTGGAATATTTATAAATTAAATGAAATTTTTGACTATAAAGTTTAACACGAAAACTATAAAAAACTAACTAAAATTCGAATAAGTCAGCAAAGTTTTAAAAAATCTTTTTAAATAAAATATATTTGGAAAGCTTCTTAAGCAATAACTTTGTTTGTGTGTAAACACATATTTTATTTGTGAAAGTCAGTTTGCAAATAAATTATGTTCTAATATATTAATATATGCGTTTCAAACAAAATTTCTTGCTTTTCAAATAATATTTAAAAAAAATCATTTCCAAGTATATTTTCTTTCAATTCAAACATATCAAAAATGACGATTTTCCTCCGTGTAGAAACCGTATTTTATATCCGATAAGTACGAGAGAGTTTTCTTATATAGCCCCAGTGTTGCCAGACGAATTTGACCGAAAATCGTCAAAATAGGGGTATAAAAATCGTCAAATCGTCAAAATAAATTTTCTAAATCGTTAATACAAAAATCTACAGTTACATACAACTTTTGAGTTATTTTCGGGCGAATTGGATGTTTCAGAGACAGATATGTATTTATTGGTACTCTGAAATGATATCGCAGTTCCTGAAAGTGAGTGAGCTTAAAAAAATGTTGTAAGCCGATCTCACATTCTCAAACAGCAATAATAATAAAATTTGGCGGAAACATATTTTAAACATATTTGTATTTATGTATGTTCGTCATATAAGCCAGAAACTTCAATCAATAGGGACGAAATTTGAGAAAATGCATAGAACCATTCACATCAATAAGGTCCAGCGAAGATCCATGGTTTTATGTAGCCCCCATACAAATGTTCTACTAGATTTGACTTCTCGGTGGATTAGAAACCACAACCGATTAGACTCTATTTTGACAAACTGTATTTAGTTTTACCTAGAAATAGTGAACAATTTTATATAGAAACCACATAACCGATTGGACTGAAATTTGGTTATTTCCAATTAATTTTACCCAAAATCATACATACGGTCTAATTGGTCCACTTTTTGATATAGCCCTCACACCAAACAAAAATACCAATCGTTTGGACTAAAATACGACAATTTGTATCTTATTATACCCAGACCATTTCAAGGAGAAAGTGTCGTCATTGGTTTATATTTTGACATAGTCCCGTACAAAGGCTTCATAAGACCTGACTTTTTGGATCCAAAGAAACAAATCTTACCAATTGGGCTGCAAAAATGTTAACATGCGATTTATTTTAACTATAGCTATTTGTTGGAATGATGATCCAACGAATAGCTATAGTTAAGGTCCATGTTTGATATAGCCTTTCCACTGATAGAAAAAGCATCGTCATGACGACGAATTTGTAGATCATCACGATTATTTTTTCATCAAAAGTCAGCTAACGTACGTAATAATCCTCTTGATGAATTTGTTCGTCACCATGACGAATCACTGTTTCCAAAAACGTTCGTCCTCAGGATGATAAAATTTCATCCCTACGATAAATCGAGTTCATTACCACGACGAATCCCATTTGTCATCACGATGATCACCATTCATACCTACGATGAAGCGAGTTCATCACCACGATGAATACCGTTCATCACCACGACGAATCCCATTCACCACCCCGAAGAATCCCATTCATTATCACGACGAATCCCATTCATCACCACGACGAACTCCATTCATCACCATGACGAAATCATGCCCCGACTATTTAAATTTTAAAAATTTCAATAAATATTATTCTAGTTTTGGACCATTAAAAACGGTATGGAAAATAACATTACTTGACTGCTTTGGCAGGTTCAGTTGTGATTATTCGGTTCGAAACGCAGTTCTTATCAGGAAAGGCTTAAAGCAAACGAACGAGAAGTATTCATTACTTCTGATATTTTAAATCAAAAATAATCTCATCGAGTTATGTATTTGCCAACAGACGAATCCCATTCATCACCACGACGAATCACATTCATCATCACGACGAATCCCATTCATCACCACGATGAACTCCATTCATCACCATTATTAGATTTTTTAAATTAAACATTTACAACAAATTATTTAACTAAGGTAATCATAACGGATATAGAACAGTACAATTAGGCACAAACTACAAATTGATTGCTTCATTTTATCATATTTCATTAAAATGGTCAAATAAATCTTTTCGTCGTGGGAATGACGACGAATTTCGAAATCACCAAAAATATGGGTTGATTATCGTGTTCGTTCTATTGACGTACAACAACATCACATGTACGAAACTTTTCGTCACCAGTACGAAGACATATTGACGAAACTGATTCGCCATGGTGAGGAACGGTTTTTCTATCAGTGTACCTTCCTTAAAAATGTTCACTGCAATTTCCTCCACCGATTTTGCAACTTCACAAAATTCCATTCGGCATTGAATGCGATCAATGATCAGCCGTAATATTTGTAAATTTTTCTAATTTTATTTTTAAATAGATAAATGGGAGTTTAAATTATTTCTCGAAGGAATTATAAAAAAAAATCCTTAATATAAAGAAACATTTGTATTCGGGGGAAAAATCGTCAAATCGTCATGTCCAATTATTTGGCTCTAAAAATCGTAAAATGACGATAAATCGTCATTTCTGGCAACACTGTATAGCACCCATATATATGTTTCACCCGATTTGACATGTAAGCGCTGTAGAAACCGTGTTTTATATCCGATCAGTACGAAATTCGGCAGAGGAAGTTTTCTTATTACATGAATGAACACTGCCAAATTTCTTATCGCAATGCCCATTTTCGCATTGTTAGGGAGGTGTGGGGTATTATATAGTCGGCCCCGCCCGAATTTCTGTCTTTCCTTACTGGTTTTTATAAAAATTTTGATTTTTTAACTTTATTATGGCGGCAAACATGTGTTTGTGCCAAATATAGTTTGCTTGTAATACAAGGAGAATATTAAAAAATGGCCCTTTTAAAAAAAATTGAGGAATATATTACACATTTAGAAAGGGTTAAAATATTCCCCGTTTGTGCAGGGTAACTTTTGCCTGCACGAGATTGCACCCTTGAAAGATAGGATACATTTACGACAAAAAGTCAGATTTTTTAGTTCCAAAACGGGAATTACTCATTTTTTTGCCAATATCTTTTAAAAATTACATAGGTAAGCAGCTAGAAAGCTGAGCAAATTTCCTTTATTCTCAACCGAAATGTTATGCCAATCGGATATCATTAGCCATTATCCCTTTCGACCCCAACTTTATTTCTGTTGTTCGAAAATTTTTTTTTTACTTTTAATCATCTTGTAATAATTTAAGGAGTGTCTGGCCAAAATTTCAATTCGCCACGCCCACCCGTTTGGGTGGTAGAGAAAGTTGCTTGTGGGCAACGTTGGGTAATTGTGGTATATAAAACAATTATATTTTGTAATGGGAATTGTATATAGTTTTATTGTCTTATTTTGAAAATTTTAAGTATGAAAGGACAAAAAACAGTTTTTATTGTTGTTACAGCAAAGATGGACTTTACACTTAAGACATTTGGACATTGGAGTTCCTGTCTTGCACAATCTGCAACGCCCTTTTTCACCAAATACTACCCAATGATCCTCTTTATCATACCGCTTTGTATCTGGAGGGTTCGGCTGAAATCTATACTTTTTGCTGCCTTGCGAAGACACACTATTCGAGGGAGAGATACCAACTGATGTAGTCTGATTATTATTTTCTGCATTCGATGGTCGGCCTCTTTTTCTTTGTATAAAATCGGCAGGAGTGGAAGTATATTGCAAAAGTGCAGTAGCAATTTCCAGTTGAAATTGTATTAGTGGAATATGTTTCTTGTTGTTTTGGAGCAAATGAAGATGTTTTCTATAAAGCAGCCATGCATTTGTTACTGATGTTCCTAGGCACCAGTAGAAGATTCTTATGTACCACTTTCTTGAGCGGTGGTTAACCTTGTAAAGTTCCATGAGCATATCTGCCAGGTCAACCCCTCCCATGCCTTTATTATAGGTAGCAACAATCGCAGGCCTTGGGACATTAACGTAAGCTTTTTCTTTTGGGTTCCAACGTTTGCAAACGTCAACAGGTTGATGGCCTGTACATGAAGATACTAGTAGAACTGGTTTATTGTCAAACCACTTTAGACATACTAGGTTATAATTAGTTTCACATTTCACGTCAAAAGATCCTCTTCCCTTTTTTTTTGAGTTCAGAATCTGATAGCAACTGGCAATTGCTAATGCGGTTTTTACGTACAGTACCTGTCGCAAATATGCCCATTTCCTTCAAAGCAATAAGAAGACTTACTGACGTAAACCAGTTGTCGAAATAAAGTTTATATTTCTTGCCTTTGGGAAGATTCTGTGCCAGATAAAGGACTACATCCGCAGATAATCCCAATCCATATGACGGGCAGGTGCCTTCGCCAACATACATTGTAAAATCGTATACCATTCCAGAAGTTCCAGCGCGAGTGAACATTTTCAAACCCCATTTGTGGGGCTTTGCTGGATTATATTGTTTGTATGTTGACCGACCTATAACGAAGAGTATCCTGAATTTATGAATATGTATACGAGTATGCATTTATATTGTTATATACCTTTGAATGCAATTATCTGCTCATCAACACTTTGATGCTCTTCCTGAGGTAGTTTATTGAAGTTTTCCTTGAGGATATTTAGTAAAGGACGTATCTTGTGCAGCTTGTCATAATTTAAATCTCCTTTATTAGGTTGTTTGCTATTTTCATTAAAATGTAAGCATTGTTTAATTTTTTCAAACCGACCCCGCGTCATTGAGTCTGCTATAGCTGTAAGCTTTATATTTTGGGCCCATGCCATTTTAAACTGGGGCAGTTTGAAAACACCTAAGTATAACAAAGCGCCAATATAACGTCTGATTTCATCTTTAGTACATTTAAGCTCAATGCCGAGTTCCTCTAGTCCATACAAATCAGTTTGCTGTGTGATCAAATCAATAGCTCGAGTATCAAAAAAATTGCAGAAATATTCAACTGGTGTCAGAACGTCATCAACTTCCATGAAGTTATCTTCTTTCCAAACAGTATCTGGTGCTTCAAATTCCCTGGATCTCCATTTCAATTTCTTCTGATCAACCTTTTCAAAGCACGTATCAACAGCAAAAAAAGATTCTTGTTGGAATTCTTCCGCAATTATATTATCAAGAAGGCCGATCTCTATGCTTTCTCCTCTTTCCACGATCCCTTCCAAATTCTTCTCCAGCACTGTAGAAATATCTTCCACCTCATCTCCGCTTTCCTCGTCACTAGAGACATCCCAATCGAAGTTCAAAATACGTTGAATGTCTTCGTTTGTCAAGCCCTTCTCTTGGGGTCTCATGTCTAAAAGTAAGTGCATTTATTACCACAATTGCCCAAAGTTGCTCACAAGCAACTTCACAACTTTAAAAATTACTCACCTGATATTTGCTTACAAATGTGTGATTTAATTTCGATAATTATTTTACTTGAAGCTTTCTTAAAAATGTTGCGGAAGCAATTTTTAAATTTCTAGTTTTATTTTGCAAAAAAAATCACATGTATAAAACCTCTTTTCAAATTCGTAGAAATATTTGTCTCGACTCCCGCACGTTCTAATAAAAATAACTGTGCTAAATGACCGACAAATGACCTGCTGCTTCATCAAAGTTGTACTATACACATGTATCTTCATATATCAAAAAGGTTCAACAAACAAAAACAAAAACAACGCGGACCGTTAAACATGTGAAATTGCTCTCAAGCAACGTTGGGGTCGAAAGGGTTATACATATTTTCCTGCCGTTCCTATAAGGAGCATTGGGCCTCAACAAAGTGGTTGCATTGTGACCTATTCTATGCTAATAGCTTTATTTCTCCCCAACTTCTTCCCATGTTTGCAACTTCGATCTCTATTTGTCTTCTCCAAGTATTCGCGGAACGACCTCTTGTACGGCTTCATTGCGATGTCGTCGTTTGATCTGCGGAGTTCCGTTTACGTCTGCGTATTTCGAGATGAATTGGTTGTTGTCCAGTTGTTTCTGGTCCCTATAGTTTCGGGCCAGAAAATCTGCAATATCTTTCTGGGGCTCTGGTTTACAAAAACTTATAAAGCCTGGGATTCGCGTGCAGCAGCATTCCACGTTTCACAACCATAGAGTAGTGTGGACTTTACGTTGGAGTTAATTAGCTTCTACACGGTGGCTGATGAATATTGCTACATTAAGAAACTCAAATAACTTGTTTTCAGTGTATGGAATTCAGTTTTCTTTTATTCATGTTAAAACTCATTAAATTTAATTAAATATAGCTTAATTAGTTTTAAAAATAATGGAATTTAAATGCCCCCCCCCCTGCTCATTGATGCATGTGCGGCATCTTACCAAAAAGTTGTTCATTACTGCTTGGAGAGTTGAGACGGTAATAGCCGCAATTGTTTCTCGAATGGATTGCTTTAGTTCATTCAAATTTGTTGGTCTTGCTTTGAAGACTTCCTGTTTGCAATAACCCCACAAGAAACAGTCAGGTGCAGTAAGGTCAGGCGACCTGGGGGGCCAACGGAATGTGGAGTTTCTGGATATCTGCTTATTGGGAAATTTTCGCCGCAATTCTGTCATAACAGGCCGGGCGATGTGAGGAGTTGCACCATCTTGCTGAAACCACACAGAGTTGAAAGAAATTCTCATTCGGCGTAATTCTGGATAGAAAAACTCTCTCAACATGCTCAAGTAATGGCCTCCAGTAACTGTAACCGTGTGACCGTTTTCTTCGAAGAAGTAGGGCCCGACAATGCAGCGTGATGAAACTGCACACCACACTGTGACACGAAGTGGATGCAATTCTGTCTCATGGAATATCTGTGGGTTGGAAGCACTCCATATTCGACAATTTTGTTTGTTTATGTTGTCGTTTAAATCGAAATGGGCCTCGTCAGACATGAAAAGACAGTTCAACATGTTTCCGTCCTGTTCCACCATTTGAAGCATCTTCTGGCAAAATTCCAAGCGAATCGGGAAGTCTGCTGAGTTCACTTTGTTGGCCATTTGAATTTTATATGGGAATAACTCCAAATCTTTGTGCATAATTGACTGCAATGACTGTCTGCTTATACCCATTTGAGCAGATAAGGTTCTTGTCGAAACTCTTGGATTGTTTTGTATGGCATCAGCTACAGCAGCGATTGTTTACTCCGTCCGAACTGAAGGGTTTCGATGGTAAGGTCTTCTGTTGACTGTCCCATGCTCGGAAAAATTGTTAACAAGTCTCTTTATGGTCCATCTGCTCGGAGGATTGCCGCCAAACGTGCACCTATACTCTCTTTGAACCGAAACTACGGACTTCAGTGCGTAATAGCGGCGGACAATCCAAATTCTTGTTTCAGTGTCCTAGTTATCCATTTTTGTTAAATCTAAAAATCAATCTGCAATAATAGAATAGAAATAGAAAAAAAGGTAATAAAATTTCTTTTTGGTAGCAGCTTTCATCAGCCACCCTGTACTTAACATGATGTGAAAGCGATGACGACTTCCATACGGGGTTGAGACGGCCAAAAACTGTCTTGCTTTTTTTATGCGGTTCTGAATAGAAAGTTCTCTCATTAACCATTACTATGCCCAAAAAACCCTAATAATACCTGATGTTGCAGACAATTCGAATTACCACAGGAAAAATGCACACATGTAATGTGATATCTCACAACGTTATTGTTTCAGTTGCCATCGTTATTATCTTTTAATCTAAATGATTGTTCTACCGCTGCTTAAAAAAATCTATGTAACACAATCATAAGTTTTCCAAATGCATAATGATATCATTTCTTTTTTTTTATTCCGAGTAACAAAATAAGGTATACAGAATATGTGTATACTTTTTTATTTGTCAAAAATGTCATAAAATTTAATTAGATTTTATACTTTTTGTTTAATTCAATTTTACAGTTGCACTCTGAGCAGTTTTCAGTTTTCTTTGTTGGCGTTGCTCTTTTCTACGCCAGTTTGTACGTTCGCAAAACCCACATAATTTAGTATGTTATACTTTTTGCGTGTGTGTGTGTGTGGTTGTGAACTCGCATTTTGTATTACCTCCCATTGGGATAAGATCACTCACTGACTGTGGACTGTAGCTGGGGCAGGTTGGTGGCTGGAAGAGTGCTACACAAAATTGCTATAAAGGAAGTGCACCAACACCTAAGAAGAACAACGACCGTTAACAGTCAAAGCAGCGGCAGCAAAAGTGGCAAAAATGGTTGCCTGCAGTTAATGTTTTAGTTAAATGAAGTCATAAGTCCCTCTACATATATATCCGTAGTAAATACAGTATCGGATGGGAAGATCAGTACAAGTTCAATCTGGTGGAGCTTTATATGGGAGCTACAAATATTAAAAAATTCCATAGTCCCAATCGAGTTGCAACAATAAGAACTTTACCACACCAAATTGCAGGTATATAGCTCAATTATTGCAGATTATAGAGTTATTTATAAAAGGTCTTAGAATTTTACTACGATCAAACATATGGGGGATTTCATGTCGAGTGAAAGCATTTTTAAAATCGATGTATTCTGATCTGGATGAAACTTGAACCAAGTTTAGTGATATTGGATAGTAGTTATGACACAAAATGTCAACGAAATCGGTTAAGGACTGTCCGCACTTGAGCGTGTTGAATTTTGACATTTTGGTAAAACGGCCTTTAGTCCCATTAATATAACTAATTGTATCTAGAAAAGTTTGCCCAAAGTGTTGTCGATGGATTTTTCTTCATTTTTAAATAAAATTACAATAATATTTTTTTAAGTAGCCTTCATATTCTTCTAACATAAATTCTTTATCCCATCAGCAGTTTCAATCCAATTGACAAATCAATGGTCCATCAGCGGTTTCAATCCTAGTGACAAATCAATAGTTTCAAAGATATCTTACGAAATATTGCGAAAAATCAATTTTTTTAAACAATTTAAATAATTTTTTTATTACAACCCCTTAAAAACATCGAAAGACTCTGTGAATCTTTTTATAACCTACAAAGGAGATAACAGACTCCAACTCGACTACAGTACCTACCATGAGCAAGTAATTGGTGGCATATAATGAATGAAATCACTTACCTGAAAAAGAAGATAAACAATAGGTTAGACAAAATATAAGTAAATTGGAATAAACAATAAAGGGTTATAGTGAAATTAATTTCCTTTTTCACAGAATTATTATTCGTCAAACTTATGAAGAAATATCAAAACTATTTTTAATTCAGAAAGTGTTAAAAAACGTTGCCCTACAAATCACTCGTAATGTACATGCATAAAACACTATAGGTACATTAAAATAAGTAAGTTTTTTACGCGGAAAATCCTCATACCTCCACGAAGTAGGGGATGCGGAACTGGTTATAAATGGTTGAGTTGCTTAACCAAATGGTAAGCCTCTTATTCATTTAACATGAACAACATTTTAGGCAAGTACCCTGTGTATTTCCAAAAAGAGAATTGTTATATTATTGATATAAGAAAATCAGCGAGGTTTCCATAAAATTAAATGTCGACGAAATATAATTCTGGTGAAAATTCTACAAAAATGTAATTTCGAAAGACATTTTTGTCGAGACATCAATGTCGACCAAAGATTTTATTTATTTATTACAATACAAAGTAAATTTATATTCTAATTTTAAGGTCCAGGGAAAGGCCGGGTTACAAAGACCATATGGCTAAATTTTGCAGCGACAGACCAGAGCCTCTGGTGGGAATCGAACCCACGACCCCCAAACTCATAGGCGAGTACGCTACCAACTCGACTACTGGGGCGCTCGACCAAAGATTTTATACAATTAAAATGTATATAAAAAGTTCTATAGAAATTCAATTACGACGTAATGTAGAAATTATATTTCTATAGAATTCAATAGAAATTCAATTTCGACGAAATGTTCTATAGAAATTCAATTTAGAAGAAATTTTCTAAAAAAAATTGAATTCGATGAAATTTTCTATAGAAACGAAAATAAATGAAAGGTTCTATAGAACATCAATTATAGAAATTAAATTTCGTTTTTGTATCTTTTTTTTATTCGATCTGCTTTTATAGTACATATTTCAATTTCGACAAAATTTCCTATGCAAATTCAACTTCTAAGAAATTTTCTATGAAAATTAAATTTCGACGAAATTTTCTATGATAAATTAAATTTCGACGAAATTTTCTATGATAAATTAAATTTCGACGAAATTTCTATGATAAATTAAATTTCGACGAAATTTATATGATAAATTAAATTTCGACGAAATTTATATGATAAATTAAATTTCGACGAAATTTCTATGATAAATTAAATTTCGACGAAATTTTCTATGATAAATGAAATTTCGACGAAATTTTCTATGATAAATGAAATTTCGACGAAATTTTCTATGATAAATTAAATTTCGACGAAATTTCTATGATAAATTAAATTTCGACGAAATTTTCTATGAAAACTAAATTTCGACGAAATTTTCTATGAAAACTAAATTTCGACGAAATTTTCTATGAAAACTAAATTTCGACGAAATTTTCTACGAAAACTAAATTTCGACGAATTTTCTATGAAAACTAAATTTCGACGAAATTTTCTATGAAAATTAAATTTCGACGAAATTTTCTATGAAAATTAAATTTCGACGAAATTTTCTATGAAAATTAAATTTCGACGAAATTTTCTATGAAAATTAAATTTCGACGAAATTTTCTAAGATAAATTAAATTTCGACGAAATTTTCTATGAAAATTAAATTTCGACGAAATTTTCTATGAAAATTAAATTTCGACGAAATTTTCTATGATAAATTAAATTTCGACGAAATTTTCTATGATAAATTAAATTTCGACGAAATTTTCTATGAAAACTAAATTTCGACGAAATTTTCTATGAAAACTAAATATCGACGAATTTTCTACGAAAACTAAATTTCGACGAAATTTTCTATGAAAATTAAATTTCGACGAAATTTTCTATGAAAATTAAATTTCGACGAAATTTTCTAAGATAAATTAAATTTCGACGAAATTTTCTATGAAAATTAAATTTCGACGAAATTTTCTATGATAAATTAAATTTCGACGAAATTTTCTATGATAAATTAATTTTCCGCGAAATTTCTATGATAAATTAAATTTCGACGAAATTTTCTATGAAAATTCAATTTCGACGAAATTTCCTATGAAAATTCAATTTCAACGAGAAATTTTCTATGAAAATTAAATTTCGAGGAAATTTTCTATGAAAATTCAATTTCGAAGAAACTTTTTATAAAAATTCAATTCCGACGAAATTTTCTATGAAAATTCAATTTCGACGAAATTTTCTATGAAAATTCAATTTTGACGAAATTTTCCATGAAAATTTAATTTCGACGAAATTTTCTATAATAATTCAATTTCGACGAAATTTTCTATAATAATTCAATTTAGACGAAATTTTCTATAATAATTCAATTTCGACGCAATATTCTATGAAAATTCAATTTAGACGCAAATTTCCACGAAAATTCAATTTCGACGCAATTTTCCATGAAAATTCAATTTCGACGAAATTTTCTATGAAAATTCAATTTCGACGAAATTTTCTATGAAAATTCAAGTTCGACGAAATTTTCTATGGAAATTCAATTTCGACGAAATTTTCTATAAAAATTCAATTTCGACGAAATTTTCTATGAAAATTCAATTTCGACGAAATTTTTTATGAAAATTCAATTTCGACGAAATTTTTTTATAAAAATTCAATTCCGACGAAATTTTCTATAAAAATGCAATTTCGACGAAATTTTCTATGAAAATTCAATTTCAACGAAATTTTCTATGAAAATTCAATTTCTACGAAATTTTCTATGAAAATTCAATTTCGACGAAATTTCCTATGAAAATTCAATTTCGACGAAATTTCCTATGAAAATTCAATTTCGACGAAATTTCCTATGAAAATTCAATTTTGTAGACATTTTTCTATGAAAATTCAATTTCAAGGAGAAATTTTCTATGAAAATTAAATTTCAACGATAAATTTTCTACGAAAATTCAATTTCGACGAAATTTTGTATGATAAATCGGCGAAATTATCTAAAAAAATATTTTTTCCTTCCCGCAAAAAAATGTTATTTTATTATTTTTTTTTTTTGCATAAAATGTTAACAAGCTTTCTTCAGCATATTCTTAGCTACAGTAATGCCAAATATAGATAAGCGGTATCACCAAGTCTGAATTAGTTGTTGGACAAAAGCTGATGACCCCTTTGTCGAGAGGCCCACTGATTTTTAGAAACTTTTGAGGCCCGTAAAAAAATTGGTCAACAATTTCGCCAAACCGAGTATAGGGTTATACCACCCTTTGGTAGTAGAATCGAACCTACACTGTCAAGTCCGTGTATTTTTCAAAAAGTGTTGATTTGTTGCATAGTGTTATAGGTACGCTTTATTTCAGTGTGGCTCGCGAACATGTTCCTTCAAATTCTGCGATAATTTTTGTTCTGCAAAAATTATTTTTCTATCTCGTCCACTATCGTGATATTTTATGAGATAAAATAATTTTTATTTTTTTATTATATCTCTTCATTTTCATATCGCCCTATCATTTGACTCGTCATTTTGTGTTCTTTCGATCAAAATATGTATATTACTATCCTTCCATACCGACCTTCTTCGTTGTCTTTGTGGTGTTGAGGTTATTTTTTAGAAGAAAAATTCCGAAAAATGCAACTTTGACGAAATTTTAT